>CM071928.1:3093825-4537658 GCA_016081115.2 Rehmannia glutinosa | reverse complement strand
TCCTTAGAATTTGTGCGGATCCAAATCATACGAAGATGTGTCGCGCTACACAGCTTGATCTCTCCATTTTGAATCATTGTCACAAAGGACCCACGGTGGCACTATCAAGCGAATACCCGCGATGCATTAAAGGTCCGTCGAGTCGGGTTTTTATTGCCTGCACTTTTCCCGAAGGCGCAAAAGCGGTATGTTGAAACTTGTGATAATTGTCAACGAAAGGTGAAATATTTCTCGAAAAAATGAAATGCCCCAAGACGGTATTCTTGTTTGCTGAAATTTTTGATGTTTGGGGTATTGATTTTGGGACCATGTCACTGCGTCTTTTTGTGAAGCCCGATTTTCCGAGTATTAATTGATCCTTATTATGCGTTTATACTTTTGATCTATTTTACGCGTCATTTTGACGGGTAATTATTAATAATATATATTTTGTACTTTATTTCATTTTATTTAATTACTTGTGATCATGATTATCATTAATTCTATTTTTCATTATGATCACTTAATTGATCATTATTACTATTTTTTTGTATTTATTAGTCACCTTAGAATTTTAGAGACTATTTATTTTAGAGACTTTTACCTTATAGAATTAAGATTTTGATTTAGATTAAGTGATCATGGACTTACAAGTGATCAAGGAAATCACTAATTATTTTGGAGATTGATATATTTCATCTATTATCATCAAATTTGGGACAAAAAAATATATGGAATTACCATAATGCCATTGTAATGGACGGCCAACATGGTGAATTTTAGAGTAAAAATATCATCAACTCTTGTACACCTACACCTTATATTAGTCATCTTGTGTATAATTATACCATTAATTCAAACATTATACACATCACCTCTCACATTACCTTTAATATTATTTTTGCCAACATGTTGGAAGTCTTCCAACATTCCATTCAAACAAGTCTTGCCCATACCTTTGACCTTCAAATTGTCTCCCATGCATGAGGCAAAATGCAAGACACAATTTGATAAAAAATTCCTCTCCCTCACTCACTGGGTGGACCAAAATGGCCATTTTGTGTCAAATTTCATTTCATTTTCTTCAACACATTCTAACACTCAAAGCCTTCTCCTCCTTCTCTCTAAAAACTCCCAACTCTCTCTACTCTTTCTTCTTACTTTCTTCTTCCATACTTAGAAATTTTTCAAGAATTCTCTCCTTATTCTTCACAAAAATCGAACCAAACCATACTACAATATAAGAAATTTTATCTTCATTCGAGTTTTGATATCACATAGTTCATCTCTTCCCCTTCTTAACTTAAGTTTGAATTTGGTTTGGAGGTACATTTAGAAGACCTTGAAGATTAGAGCTTGACAACATTTTTTGAAGAAGGACTTCAAACTTGAAGAACAACTAGTAGAGCAATTTGGACTAAGGTAGAACCATCTTAGACCCACTTATTCTATTCTTTCTATTTTCTCAAATTTTAACACCCCTTTTTTCATTTTTGAGAAATAGGGGCTGACATAGGTGTTTTGGAGTTGAACCAAAATTTCCAATTTTAAGCTTCAACTAGTCTCCAAACACCTCTTCATGAGTAAGTGTAGTCCTTCTCATTTCCTTATTTCCTTCTTTTTCTCCTTAATTTCTCTCATTTTCTAACTCCAAATTTTGATATTTTTTTGAACTAGGGACTGACCCAAGAAGCCTCATCTCAAAAATTGTGAAAATTATCCTTTTATTTCACAATTTCCAATTTTAAGGTGGGTGGAAAAATATTTTCCAACTTTAGGTGTTTTGATTAAATTCATGTAGAAAATTTGATCATGAGCCTTGAGATATATATAATATATGTATTGCATGTCAATTTTATGTATCAAGTCATGAAAATTCTCAAGAGTTGCTCAAAATTGCTATTTATTGAATTTTAGGTGCGTGCGTATGCAATTTAATGTTTTAATTAATGAATTAAGTGTATGTATTGGACATGCATGTGTATGATCTTTAAAATCTATGTTTTGGATGACTTATAACCTGGAAAAGTCGAGCATAATTTATTAAATTTCAATTTTGGACTTAAAAATGTAAAAATGGAAAGTTGGTGGACTAAATTGCAAGAAAATAAAAGTTAAAGGACCCCTCTGCAAATTTCTGAAATTTGGGACTGTACTCAGGTTCAAAAATGACTTTTGGACATTTTAATAAAGTTTTAAGAGTTTTAAGATAAATAAAATCAACCTTTAAAAGCCCAAGGACTAGATTGATAAATTTTGAAAGTTTAAGGAGCTACTTTGCAATTTTAAAACTGTACCAGACCTTAACTTTAAAATTTGAAATTTTTACTCTTAAGGTACTGGGAATTACATATTTTAAAAGTGTTCTAAAATCCAAGTGTTTAGGGCTTGGAAAGTAATTTTTCTAAAATTGAGGGACTAAAGTGTAAAATACTAAACTTGAGGACCCAAATGAAATTTCCAGGAATTATGCAGCCCATGCACCTGTAAATACTAACTTAACTATAACTTAATTATATTTTGGACCCAAGGTTCAAATTTCATAACAATTAGACCTCTAAAAGCCTTAAAGGCAATTATTTCAAAATGGGACAAAAATGATATTTTCAAAAGTTAAAGGACCTACACTTATTTCTTTTAAAAACTGCTTTTGTCCCAATATCCTACTAACCTTGGTGACATTTTTCAACTGGAATCACATTAAAAGCCCTTCCGGTTTGTGAGTTCCGATTATTTTAAACTTAAGATCGAATTGGCAATTTTTACAAATTTGGGGCCAATGTGAGAATTTTATAAAAACTCGACCTCAAAACTTTAAAAACCTGAATCTCTGGACAATTTGGAGAATTTAGGAAGTGACCTCATAATTGTTCAAGGTCGGGATATTTATTTATTCAATTTTTAACCCCAAAAGTTTCGGTTTTACAAAACGAGGCTAAATTGTAATTTTCTTTTATAAAGGACCTAACTCAAATTATTTTCCCTTTTAATAAAATAGCCCTGACCCTCTGACTTGGAGATTTAATTAAAGTATCTTTATTTTCTCAAAAACCGCTTGACTTATCGGACCGATTCGACCGATTAATACCAATCGCGGGGCGACTTCCTCGTCTTGCGGTTTTGAATCTTAACGGACTTATGTTCCACCTAATCTTTCAAGATATCGAAGGTTGCTTATCCTTCCGATAATCATCTTCATCCAAAACTCCACCAACGCCAAAATTGCTACTCGCGAATTTTCAAAACATTCCCGAACCTTTACTGAATCAATAATACTGATGCCCGATCGGTATTGACTACTGTTGTAATTACCTTCTTGCGAGTCGAGTCTTGGTGTGTCGAGCTCGAGAATGGATACGTCGGGATGGAACTGGCAACTCGGTTGCTATTCCACTCTTAAGCCCCATCGTCCCTAATCCCGCAACTCGGGCGGAGTTTGTCCAAGGGGAGGCGGGTCGTAGTACTTGAGGTATAATCATGATTATGACAGATCGGAGCCTTGCAAACTCACCGTGGATTTTGTCTTTGCACTATGGAGCGATAAGGTGACCGGGTCTTGGACCATCATGCTTGGGGAGTTACTGAGGAAGAATGAAGGAATTGTTCCACACGATTCCAGAGTTATTGGACCGCTTTGGTTGGCGCTTACAACCAGACAACGCAACCGCTACTTATTTTGCATTGGTTGGCGCTAAAAATCCGTGACGCAACCATTATTTGCCTTGCATGGGATTGGCGTTACACTTCCGCAATCTACATGTTCTGATCAATCACGTAGTGCTGTGTGACCATGAATTTTTCTTGAATCGTATAAGTATATTATTTAAATATTTTATCACGACGCTTATAATCGTGTGTGAATCCATGCATCATACTCACGCGTTTTCATATAATGTTTTCTCACATTAACTATATTGCGCCACACTTGCACACGATCACCCCATCCACCGAAATTTCTGTCTCATCCCCATTTTTTCTAACCTTAGATGAGGATTTCGTTGGAGATGCGGAAACTCGGCCTTGGATTGAGACCTTGTACTCGACTTGGATTTATCTTTTGTTGTTGATTGGACTCTTTTCTTATGTTGTCGGACTTTTGTATTTCTTTCCATTCCGTTTGTAACCCGAAGGGCGTAGGACCCTTTGACTTTAAGTTCTTTATATTTTGTTGATTTTTGGGTTGTAATATGGATTATGGATCGCATCGTAAGTTGTATTCGCATTTCTTGTTGTTTTTTAAATTTCTTATATTTAGACTCTGTTTCATTGGGCTTTCGTTGAGATTTGTCTCGACTGTTGGTTATTGTATTTAAGTTGTGGATCGTTCGCGCGTCCGTTTGGGGCGTGAAGAAGTGGTATCGAGCTCGGCCGATAAGATGGAAACTTACACCGAGCCGACCCAGGATAGGACCCTCGATCCGTGTTTTGGGTAGTCTGCTGACTTGACTAATTAAGTGTGAAATCGATTTCAAATTGGCGTAGAACCGTCTTATTGATATTTGAACTAAGTTAGAAGCGCATATTTTAAGATTTCGTAGTCATACTTGTTTTGACTTAGTTGATTCTTAATTGATTTCCCTTATTCATTCTTTCCTCATTCTTCTTATCTTTCCTCTACCTTTGACTAATCACCTTAGTTTTGTTTGATCGGGATGGAGCCGACGCCGCCTTTCATGGTGGGATGTTTTCCATGCCACGTCTTTGGCGGAATATTACCGGCAATCGATGATTCACCGCACGGGAGTGATCGCGCGACCACGGAGCTAGCCCGGGAGCGCCAACGTAATAGGGACTGACTCGGCGCTTGGCGATGAGCCAAGAAAAACGAATCGACCAATGTCATCAAGGACCGCGATAACACCATAAGAGCGCGGGAGGACCAAATACAGAGTATCCGGAGCGCCTGGATAACATGCGAGAAGATGAAAAGGGCAAGTGATGGCGCGAGAAATGGGAGATTGACGCCCGCTTTATCCCGCGACACCGTCAGCGCTTGGAGTGAGACCCTCATCAGCGGATGTCGTCATAGAGGACCTTACACGGCCCTATCTCGAGAGAGACGCCGCGCACTAGAGGCTGCTTTAGCAACTAATGCTCAACCATTACCACCGCCCGAGGTGGAGCCGTGGCCGAGGAGGATCCAGGTCGATATTGGAGAGCGGGAGGCACTCGAGGTCGCTCCACTAGATGAGGCTCGGGGATTCGGCAAAGGTTGGACTTCGTGTATTGGCCGAGGTTGAGGCGCCACCTCGGCCCGACCGGCCCGATTATGGACATAGGCTGCGGCGGCGATGATGGCGATCTCACCGATTAGTTAGGCGATTGTTAGTTTGTCTTCCATTGTTGTAGTCGCGTATTCCGGTGTTGTACCTTACTTTCTTTTTTGTAGGTCCCAAGGGTGTAAGTGTAAGGTTTAGAAGGGGGGTTGAATAAACCTTACAAATTTTCGATTTAGTCCTTTTAAATCTCTGAGTTGATTCTACATACTTTGTGTCCTTGATGGACATTCGAATTAGTCACTCAAAGAGAGTTAATCTCTCAACGAGACGGTGGTATTGATGGAGTAACTCAAATTGGCTATACTTTAACTCAACTGCGTGGTTTTATTTTCAAGGAAGACTTAACACCCTTAAGTTTGATTAAGTAAGATTTTAGAGCTTGATTTAGTACTTATAAATTATCAAATGGATAGCAAGTTTATCAGCGAGATATAAGCGAGTTAAAAGTGCGAGAATTTAAATGCTTTGAAATGTAAATGACACAAAGAAGTTTTTATAGAGGTTCGAAGATGGGGTAATTCTTCTACTCCTCTCTTCTCCAACTCTGGAGGAATCCACTAAGTAATGATCGGTTTACAAAGTGGTAGCAGTCCGAAATGCAAGTCTTGATCACAACAAAATGACTTGATCCTTAGGGACTCGATGTCTGGGAGACGCCTTGATCACTCGGTGGCTTCTCGTGCGACTCGGAAACTTTCTTCACAGGGCAGTCGCCTTTGTTATTACACTCACTTGCTCAAGCTCTTTGGATTTGATCACGAAGCCCTCCAAAGGCTTAAGACTTGTTCACCTTGAACCTTTCTACAATCCTTCCTGAAAGTAGACCCACGGTTTTGATATTTTCCTCTTCAAGCGATTGAAGTTCTCTTTCCTTCACGGTGAGTGTTGGATTGATGTACTTAATAATGTAGGCTTGAGGATTGAGAATGTTTCGATTTTCTAATGTGCTTGTATATCTCACGTATGTGTCGTCTTTTTCTCAAACAAACTCCTCGGCCTTTTATAGTGAACTTTCAAAAATTTGCCCGTTGAAGAGATAGGCTTATTTTTTGAAAGTCACTTTGCGTCGTTGGCTTGCGTTCTTGGAATTGCCATTTCCTCGTATGAATTGTTCTTTCACCTTTTGAGTTCTCGCGGTGTGGTGCTTCCCATTGGTTCATTCCTTTTGCACGCTTCCGGGGGACTGAGCACTCCGAGAAAGTGGTATGGAGATATTACTTGTTTAAGTAAATCTCTTGATTTAACGCGGTTCTTTTACTGATTATCTCGACTTGATTTGCATTTCCTTGCTTTCCCCCCAGGTGACTTAGTGAGTCGAGCTTCCAATCATTGGATGACTCTTTCCATCCCCCTTCAACTTGAGACTTGGCTTTTCTTGAGTTGACTTGACCGATGCTCCACTCAGCTGCATCTCACCGCTTCTTGATAGAGTTCCGTCTACTCTTTTGCCATATTCAATTTGTTTCTGTGCAAGTCTTCTTTCCGCCTTGATTTGTCTTCTTGCATGTTAGGGCGTAGGCGACTTAACTCGGCTTGCTGCTCTAATTGTTACAATACATTTTACAGCAAGAATTGGGGTGCCAACTTTCTATTCTAAGTTTTACATGGCATTCATCAAAATCTAAACAATAAAATTCCTAACAATTTCCCCCTTTTTGATGATGCCAAAACTTAAACCATACAAAAATGCAAATAACAAAGATACATACAGATAGTGTATTGACATAGAATGTATGCGCAGAATCAATCTTTTTATTGATCATATCATTCTTGTACTTAACACAACTGTTTACAAGGTGTATCAGAGTATATAATTGTCTTCAAAAAAAATTTATAGCTTTATTACAGAAGACTTACATTGTACGTATTTACATAATAAAATACACGAAGGGTTGGACAGCAACACTTCATCTCCTTCGTTGTCTCCTTCTTTTTCATCTTGTTCATCATCTTCTTCCTTCTTCTCTTCTTCTCGTCGCCAATTTGCCTTCTTTTTCTTTTCATATGTCTTCCGGCAAATGACTTCATCTTTTCTTATTCTTTCCCCGTCTCTCCTGCCATAGCCGAGTTTGTCTCTTGTTTTCTTCTTTCTTTTTGCATACTCGGCGTTAGTTTTAGCCACTTTCAAATTTGCCACTTGGTCACCCACCATGGATCCCTCCTTTCTTTCCGGACCTACGTATTCAATATTCTTGGCGGAGGCCTGGGTCAAAGCTTCTTCCTCCACTCTTTTTTCCTCTACCTCTGGGCGTATCTTTGTCTTCTTCTTTCCAGTGAGTGACCAGGCGGAGTGACCAGCAGAGTGATCTCGTTAAGTCTTGCTGTCGCCTTCTTCACATAACGCGAGACCCTTTTCCCCTCAAGTCCCAAGCTTGAGCCATAGACATATTTGCAAAATATCCTTCAGATTCGAGCGTTTAAATTCATCGACCGATCGTGGCTCTGTCCGACATCCGAGATGGCATAGGTGTCTTTGTCTCTTGGAATGCCTCCGTGTTCTTTCAAGATGTTCATGACTCGGGCATCCATTCTTCCTTCCACTTCCTTCATCCCTGCTTCAATTGTTTTCTCTTATCGGCCATGGATACAAAGTGTTGGAGTGGCGAGTCACGGGAGTTTGCGCTTATAATGTCACCAGTGACAGACCTTGTTGGGGTTTGTGCAATCATCAATGTCACATCTGTTGATCCTTCCCCTCAACAAGCTTTCCTTTCTTTTCTGTTTCAAGACTTATCACCGATTTTCCCTTCTCACAACTCCTTTCTTTTCTTGATTTTGCTTTTGCTTTAAGGTATTCCTCTTCCCCTTTTTGGCATCATCAAAGGATAGAGGAACCCTGCGGGAACATCTTTGGCAAGCATGAAGTCGAGCTGCGGATAGTCGAGTTTTGCTTCAAGTCTGGCTGCGTTGTAAGCGGCACGTGGTCGGATCGAGTAGTGTTGGACTCTGCTGAAATCACTTCATCTCGGCCGTGAGAAGGCTGAATTTTCTAGTCATGTGTTCTTCCAAACGTTTGTAGATCATTTGTATTTTGCTCACGCAGCCAGCTTGATCTCGGCGGTGTGAGCTTCATGCATATGCTCAATGTGTTCTCTCGGCTTTGTTTTTGCATCAGCATTTTCGACTCTCCACACCGCCTTGTTGAACAATGTTCAAGTATCTCACATTCCACACGCATTGTTTCTTCCGTTGCCACCATTCCCTTATCCGAACTGTTATGCCTCTTAAATCACCGTAGGGTGGCATCTCTGTTGTCCGATCGCATGTCCAAAGAGGCCTCGATGCCTCTCCATCCGTTCAACCTCGGAAAGAGTGCCTTGAACACTTCTCGAACTTCACTGATTCTTCATTGCGGTGATGGCCATACGAAGATCAAAGTCATAATCACCGAACAATGGTGTCGATGGAAGAACATGGCTGGTTTGTGATAAGCGTGCTTGTTCGTTTCGACTCTTCGTGGAGTTCGGTATCTCCAAAGTGAAAAAGGGGAAAGATTCTACAAAAGATTCATCACCGCCAACCGGGATGCATTTCGATGATGAGCGGTGCGCGTGAAGTTCTTTTTGGGAATCGATCCTGCTGCTGACTTGAGGAGCTGTGCGGTGGTCTCTTGTTCACTGGGTTACTGTTGTGAAGTAGACCCGCTTTGAGCCTCAAATTGTCTTAACACCGTTGGTCTCAAATGGTTTTTCCTTTTCAAGATGGCGTCCTCGGCCTTATCGAAGCGTCATCGGACAATGATGAGATTTCCGTGGTGGCTCATCATCAAAGTTAAAAGTTTGACGAGTAGTCTTGGGATCGGACTTGCTCGTGCTTGGAACATCCGCACTGAGTCTTTTGGATTTGTCATGGGGGATGACTCGAGCTTCTTCTTCTTCGCCTTCCGATCCCGAGGAAAAGTGACATCGGGATTGTCCTGGGAATCATGAAGTGCGCTTATCTCCTTCTCGGATGGGTCGATGATAGCGGGAGGGATGTTCTCTACTTGACTTTCTTTACCCAGGAAGTCTCAACCTCCGTGGGCCTTCATTACCTCCGAGCGGTCTCTCTTCGCTGCGAGGCATGGTCCACCCTTTCGACGATGTCGGTATGTCTTAGGGTCTTCTACGATGGGCATCCATTGGAGTCTCAACCCCATGGATTGCACTTTCATCGCCAGTGTTAACTCCCGGGTCATTCCTTCCTTCTGTGCCTCGATCGCACGGCGTCATTAGCCTTCGAGCGGTTGGCACCTCACCGAGACAGTCTCAATCGCCTCCGAGCTTCGTTGATGGCAACTTCTTTGTTCTTCTTGTGATTGTAATTTCTCTACTTCGCCTCCTTGATTCGTTGTGGAGTCATCTGCGGCATCCTCCGACCTTGCTGCAGGTGGAGGAGTTTCCACCGGTGGCGCACCACCGAGTGACTTGGAATGGGGTCACCCGTCTCCAAACTCATTTTGTTTCGATTGATTGTTCGATCGTTGGGGCGGTGGTAGCACACCTTCAATAGGGGTTGGCTCGATCAGGGTCCCCACTATCCCGCCATCGCCATCTCCTTATTGCCTTCTTCGAGTGAGTTTGGGGAAGTGGTAGCGGAACAACAGCTGGCTATTCTTTGAACCACTCCCATTGGATCGATTTCGGTGTGTTCGGAGGACTCTCCTGGTCCTCCATTAGTCTTTGCTCGTGAAGGATTCTTGATTCGGTGCAATGCTTGCTGCGCATTGCAACTCTTCTCGCGGGCAGCGGATTCTCCGGATCCTCATCACCGCCTCGAGAAGACATCAAGGAGGGATGTGTGTGTTTTGTGGTGCCGAAGATAGGGCGGATGCTTGCCTTCTCATATGCTTCGGCTTTTTTAACTTGCTTTTCTCTCTCCTTGTCCTTGTAGATCTGCGGGATGTCCGTGCGCTTGTCTTCATCCGTGAGCTGAGCCACAAGTTAATCCAAGGAAATTTAGCGATTCCTCTTCTTCTTCTATGAACTCGGGCGTTGGAACCTGTTCCCTCGACTTACTCAACTTCCATTTCCTCCACTCACGCAGACGATTTTGGATGTCGGGTAAGGTGGAGATAGGATCATTACATCACTATCTCGCCTTCCTTTTTCTTCTTGTGCTTGGTGTGTGAGCTACAAATGTCTTTGGGTTGCTTCTCTGTGACGCCTTGGCAGATTTGGGTGTTTCATCAACTACATCCGAGACTCTACTTCTCCCGGAGAGTCTCCTATTTGTGCTAGCCGAGTAACCGACTCGAGATGGTTTCTCGATTCGGCCGCTTGACGATTCTTCTTCGTCTCCTAGTTTGTACCGAGGAATTTCTCGGTTCAGAGATGTTGTCTTCTCGAGTCTTGTGCGGCGGGGCGTCTTGGTGTTTGTTTACGATGGTGAGCCGTCTTGGCTTGTCGATTCTCCTCCTATTGACGATCGGAGAAGGTATTTGTGAGTCCTTCTCGACCATTTGCTGCAGGGGGGACACGGCTGGGGCGGATGTTTGGTTTTTTTTCTGCAGGCGTGATCTTCTTCTTGTAGTTCTTGGGCGCTCTCTTCTTGGTGGAGAGAAAGCAACAGATCTTCGGTGGTCACCGATTCCCCATCAGTGTCGCTCTCTTGGCGTAAGCTCGCTTCGAGCGCCGAGAGAGGTTTGCTCAACATCCTCTTGTTAACATGGAAGGCCTTCCCATGTCTAAGGGACTCCTTTCACCTCCAATAGCCGGCCAATCACTAGGCCATATCCTAGGATCCTCCAAATGAGCCATCTTCTTTGAAGGACTTGTTCCCACGTTACGGCAGAGTCTGCGTAGACAAACTCGGCCAGGTTTATCTTCTTTTCTTCTATGATTGCAGCCATTACAATCGGCTTTGCCTTTGTGATTGGTCAAAGTCGCCAAATTTGATGTCGATACATTTGGCAACTATGTCCAATAACTTGTGATAATCCTCCTTCAGCAGCTTCTTGTTTGTCGTGTATATTATTTTATCAAAGAAAGTCGGACTTGGCTATCTCTTTCAAGCGTCGGCCAAGTTTACATCGCCTTCTTTAATCTCGGATGCTCCTTCTGCCGGTAGTGAGCAATGTTCACCAAATCCATGGCAAATGATAGTCACCGCTTTCTTTCCGTGAACAGATGACTTGATTTCTTCATCGTGAATCTCAAAGATTCACGTAGAATTGTGCGACCTCCTCCACATAGGTCATCGGATATTCTAATGTTAGAAACGGTTTTAGCCCGGACGTTTCCAACTTCTCGGCGATTTTCTTCACTAGGGTGTCGTCGGACCCTGTTTCATCATTCCACAAAATCCACCGTAGAGCCGGGTGTGGATTTGCTTTCCTAACTTGGTAAAGTCATAAGTTGGTGCCATTTCTCGGATTATTTCAAGGAAAAACTCGGAAAATGATTTGAAGATTGATAGGGTTTCGAGAGTATTTTGCCTTTGCTTTTGAGAGAAAGAGATGAACAGTTTTAGAAGTGTGAGAGAGAAACAGATGAAAATGGTTTAAATATGGTTTATGAAAGGGCGTGCGGGTGGTTTTGAATTGTGATCGAAATCAACGGCTTGGATTTCGCACGCTTATTGAGCATTTCATGTCTCGTATTTAATGCGGCAAAGATTTATATCCAATCATAAGCTTGGTGTGCGGCTTTATGTCGTACACATCATCATTATCTTTGACGTGTTCCTTAAAACATTCCCGCTTAGTCAAAACGATGGCGTTTTTGTCACTTTGCTCATAAGTTATTCACTTTATCCCTTAGTTGATTTAACTCTACTTCTCACGCTTCTCTTAGTGACTCGGCAATTTATCACCGACTTCGGTGTAGTCATTTCTTTCGATCTGGTGATTCTCGAAATGATTTCTTTGTTCACTCTTTTTCACCTCCTCTTCTCGCTCCATTTCTTTTCTTTGATTCTTCTCGTGTGTCGGGTTCGATTCAATTAACCCCAACTCATGTTTGAGTTCTTCAAATCTTAACTCACATAATGGTTTTGTGAAGATGTCGGCTAGTTGTTTATCGCTTGAGATATATTCCAGGATGATGTCCTTCTTTTCAACATGATCTCTTATAAAGTGATATCTCGACATCAATATGCTTTGTTCTTGAATGCAACACAGATTTTGAGTGATTGCAATTGCACTTGTGTTATCACACATGATTGGAATTTCTTTTTCCTCAACTTCATAGTCTCTCACCTTTGTCTCATCCATAGGACTTGGGCACAACAAATTTGCCCGTAGCTATGTATTCTGCCACCAGAGGTGGCTATTGAGTTTTGCTTTACTAAACCAGAAATCACTGTTTCCTAGCATTTGACATGTGCCTGAAGTGCTTTTCCTATCAACTCTGATCCAAAGATAGTCGAATCAATAGCCAATTAGCTTGAATCCACATTCCTTTGGATACCATAGGCCTACTTCTTGGCTTCCTTTCAAGTATCTCAATATTCTCTTAGCCGTCATGTGGCTCTCTTTTTTGGAGCAGATTGAAATCTTGCACATACACCTACAAAGGTGATGTCCGGCCCGCTTGCCGTGAGATAGAGCGATGATCCATAAGTGCTCTCAGATCTTGTTTGATCTACGCTGGCTTGCCATCTGCATCCATGTCCATTTTGATTGATGTGTTCATTGGTATTTTTACGTAAGACTTCTCTTCCATACCAAACTTCTTCATTAAGTCTCTCGTGTATTTTGTTTGACTTATGAAGGTTCCATCCTTCAAATTGTTTCACTTGGAGTCCAAGGAAGAATGTCGACTCTCCCATCATGCTCATTTCAAATTTACTTTGCATGAGGTTTGAAAATTTTTCACACAAAATTTCTTTGTTAGTGGATCCAAAATGATGTCATCCACATATATTTGAACAAGTCAGTATACTCTTCTTGTCTTGAATTAAAAAGTGTTCTATCTACTTTTCCTTTTGTGAATCCATTTTCGCTTAGGAATTGTGACAGGTGTCATACCATGCTCCGTGCCCGTTTCAATCCATACAGGCTTTCTTGAGTTTGTATACCTTGTCTCCAAGAGTCTTCTCCGCTCAAATCCTGGAGGTTGTTCAACATACACTTCTTCTTCCAATAAACCATTTAGGAATGCGCTTTTACATCCATCCGATATACAATGAAATTCTTGTGAGTCCGCATAGGCAAGAAACATCCTTATAGCTTCCAATCTTGCTACAGGGCAAATGTTTCATCAAAATCTATCCCTTCTTCTTGCAATATCCTTTGGCTACTAGTCTTGCTTTGTTTCTTACCACAGAGCCTTCCTCATTCATCTTATTTCGAATACCCATTTGGTTCCAATAACATTTTGATGTATGGGTCTTTGCACTAATTCCCATACTTTATTTCTCTCAAACCGATTCACTCTTCTTGCATAGCTTGAATCCAATGTGTGTCGTCCCAATGCTTGTGACACATCTTTGGGCTCTATTTGCGAGATGAAGCATGTGAACATTGCTTCTTGTTGAGTTCGGATCTTGTCTTGACACCTTCTCTTATATTTCCAATGACAAGTTCTCGTGGATGGTCTCTCACCATCTTACATCGAGGTTGGAGTAAGTTAGGCGGATTCGATCGACTTGCGGTTGTGTTCTTTGGGTCGCTCTCTCGTAATCACTTAGCGCAAATTTTCCACTGTTTTTGAGATTCAACTATCTCATCTTCTTCCGAATTGATAATTCCGGCTTGAAAAGATGTGGACTCTTCGTATGGTTGGATGATTCAACTTTATCACCGACTCTTCAATGTCTTCTCCATTTACATTTGGCTCATCGAATACTACATGAATGGATTCTCCGTAACCATAGTTCTTTTATTGAGTATCCCTGTAGGCTTTGCTTTCACCGAGTATCCTAAGAAGATATCCTCATCGACTTTAGCATCAAAAGCCTTTAGGTTGTCTTTGCCATTGTTGTGGATGAAACATTTACATCCAAATATTCTCGAAATATGCAACACTTGGTTTTCTTCTAGTCCGATCTCATAGGGAGTCTTTGTCGCTTAATCCTTTTATCATACATCTGTTTTGGGTGTAGCAAGTCGTGTTGATTGCTTGACCAAAATCTTTGGTAACCCCCTTCGGCCTAACATGGTCCTTGCCGCTTCTTTGAGAGTTCTTCTTCTTCTTTCGCAACTCCATTCTCACAGGAGTCCTTTGCTGGCGATAGTTCATGACCAATACCATTCTCAATACAATACTTTTGAGTTATTATTCCATTGACAAACTCGATTCCTCTATCCGATTTTATTTTGATAATGGTTTGACTCTTCTCATTTTGAATCCTTTTCATCACCAGGTGGTAGTTTTTGTAGAGTTTCTTTCTTCTTACACATGAATATTGTCCATGTATGTCTTGAGTAGTCATCTACTACCACCAAGGTGTATTTCTTTCCACTTATGCCGGCCGGTTCCATTTGGGCCAAATAGATCCATATGGCGATGCAATATTCTTTGAGGATGGGCATGCCTTTTCTTTGAATGACGACTTGATTTGTTTTCCCTTCGACATGCATCACATAGACTCTCCTTCTTGTATACTGAGTCCGAAGTCCTTCTACAAGATGACTTCTTGCCGACTTGTTAATTGTTTTGAAATTGGTGACTCACCAGGTGCCATAGCCAACTTGATTCAAATTGTATTAACGCTAGTAGACATGTCGGGTGTTGCAATTGACCAATCCACTACATACATATTTTTCTCGTCTACATCCTTGCGTACCACTTCATTTGATTCAATATCTTTGATTTGGCACATACCCATGTTGAATCCAACATTGTAGCCCTTGTCACGCGAGTTGGATCGATACTCGATAAGTTGAAGTTGAGTCCTTCAACATATGCAACATCTGTGATTTCTAATCCATTCCTCTTGATGGATCCAATGCCTCTTATTTCACCAGAGCTTCATTTCTCCAAATATGACTTTTGCTCCTTTGACTTCCTTGAATTTTGACATTTCTCTTATTTCTGTCATGTCTTGAACACCCACTATCCATGTACCAGGTTCCTTGGCACTCACTTCGCTTGAACCCGCAATCAAGGAAATTAAGTTTTAGGTACCCATACTTGTCTCGGGTCCTGAGGGGTTAGAATTGTAAGATGATCCAACCAACCTATAGCCAAATGATTTGACTGAGGGGTTGCCATCTATCGCCATAATCATAATTAATCCCGACAAATTGCTTGGGGATTCTGGTTCATATAAATGTCTCTTTTGTCCGTATGCCCGCATATGTGTTTTAGCAATTGCCTTTCTTGGGTAATTGTGGTGTCTTTGAGTGTAGTGCCTAGGTGCATAGGTGTCTTGAAAGCTCTTATGCTTTTGGAATGGCCTTTCTTTGAGTTCTGGCCTTTGCCATTTGGGCTTATATTCCATAAGTCCATGGCGATAATTCACATTATTCCAATCGGCTTGGCTTGGATATTTTCTACCATTCCCATCATATGTGTTTCTTTTATGGATTTTCGGGATTTTTGGTAGCTCGCTTCCTTTTTACAGAGTATTTTCTCGTTTGGAGTTTGCTTTGAGGACTCGGTGAATCTCTTCTCACTATCCTTTCAAAGACACTCAACTCAAGTTGTTTTCCTTTTCCTTTGTAACCAAGGCCGATTTGCTTAGTATTGTGCTTTGGAGTGAATGTGTGTGCAACATTTAGAGTTTTGGATTTTTCGGACTCTTCATGACTTGAAGATCCTTTTTCCGAATTACTCTTGAGGTTTGACATGGCACAGAGGAATTAAATCTTAAGCATGTCTTGTCTCCACATTCTCTTTGACTCATAATAAGATCATCCAATGATTTAGATGCCTTAGTGAATGAGGAAATAACATTCTTGAGGTCATTCTCCTCTTTTCTATAGCAAAGAATTTACTGCTTTATTAATTTAGCATTTTCACTTTAAACCTTCATTCTCATCGACTATTTGACTTAGAGTACTCGGCTCCTTAGTCGACTTTGAGTTTTGACTTTTGAGTAGGTTTTTTCCTCATTCAATAGTGTTTGTGAGGTTTTAATGTGTTCAAAATCTTTCATCATTTTGCCTAATGAATCATAAAGATCGAATGGGTGATGAAGTGTGTGTCACGATCACTATCTATCACTAGTGTGCGAGTTTGTTGAGTTAGATTGTACCTCATCTTCTTGATCGGGTTGATCTTGTTCTTTGGCCATCAAGCGGATCGGGGCTTCTTCTTCGAGTCACTTGAATAGTCGGCTTCATTGCTCTGAATCACTGCCTCTCTTGACCTTCTTTGTTTAAAGCCAGTCTCTGCAGCCATCATTGCCTTTTTCCTTTCTTGTCTTCTTTCTCTCAAGATCTTTCTTTCTTCTTCATCCCCTGTATTTGTTGACTACAGGATATGGACAATCAATGGCATAGTGACCTGGTTGTCTACAGTTCCAAGATAGATATTCAACCTTTTGATCGACTCTTTCCATTCTTGGATTTTCACTTTGATACTCAATTTTTTTGATGATATGTTCTCTTGGTTAGCCTATCCTCCCTTGATTTGGAGGAGAGCCGAGTGTCTTCCGGAAGATTCACCCTTTCCTCTCTTGTAGTTCTTGTTAAAGAACTTGTTAAATCTTTTAACCATCGTGGCTATTTCTTCCGGGTCAATGACTTCTTTGACCTCGGCTCTCTTCCCATCTTTGACAATTAGAGCGGTTGTTTTGGGTACAACTGTCTCTTCCTAGTCTTTTTCTTCTCGCTCAAATTCGTAGGCTTTGAGGTCTGAGAATAACTCATGGTTCGATGTCTTTGATAGGTCCATGGAATGTCTTAGTGCCATGACCTTCATTTCCCATTCACCGAAGACTTTTTAGGATTTTCATACACATTTCTTCTCGTGTATATTCATTTCCAAGTGCGACATACTCATTTGTAATTTCTCGTGAACCGAGCGTCTAGTTGATCGAGGTTCTCTCCCGAGATCATTTTGAAATTCTCAAATTTACGTCAGATACCACCGATAATTTGTTTTCTTTGATTTGCTCGAGCCTTCACAAATCAATGTCAACTTGTCCCATTTCTTTGGCCGTTTTGCATGATTTGACTTTATTGAACATGGCTTTGTCCAAGGTTTTGTAAAGGGTGTCCTTGGCTACATTGTCCAGGTTGTATCTTTTTCTGTCATCATTTGTCCACTCGGTTCTTGGTTTTTCAACCATGACCGTGCAGGGAGCAAGATCTTCTTCTCCTTCACCGCAACTCTTCGCATTGTGTTCACCTTTAATATTTGCGAGAGGCCCATCTTCTATCACTATCCACATCTCATCATGTAATGCTTTGATAGATGAGCTTGCATACGAATTTTCCAATCATCAAATTCTTCAATAGTGAACGTAGGGATGCGTGTCAAATTTGCTTCCATGATAATAACTTTTAATGATAAAAAGAGTTTTGAAAGTTTAAGTACTAAAGCGAGACTTTGAAAAGTTTGGAGATCTAGTTCAAGAACTGGTGCGGAGGGTTCAATGAACCAACCGCTCCGATACCACTTGTAGGTCCCAAGGGGTGTAAGTGTAAGGTTTAGAAGGGGTTGAATAAACCTTACCAAATTTTCGATTTAGTCCTTTTAAATCTCAGGAGTTGATTCTACACACCGTGTCCTTGATGGACATTCGAATTAGTCACTCGGAGAGTTAATCTCTCAAATGACTCAATTGAGCCATTGATGGAGTAACTCACCGTTGGCTATACTTTAACTCAACTTGTGGTTTTATTTTCAATGGAAGACTTAACACCCTTAAGTTTGATTAAGTAAGATTTTAGAGCTTGATTTAGTACTTATAAATTATCAAATGGATAGCAAGTTTATCAAAGAGATATAAGCGATTAAAAGTGCGAGAATTTAAATGTTGAAATGTAAATAACACGGTGAAGTTTTTATAGAGGTTCGAAGATGGGGTAATTCTTCTACTCATCTCTTCTCCAACTCCTGGAGGAATCCACTAAGTAATGATCGTTTACAAAGTGGTAACAGTCCGAAACAAGTCTTGATCACAACAAATTTGACTTGATCCTTAGGGACTCGATCCGAGACGCCTTGATCACTCACCAAGCTTCTCGTGCGACTCGGCTTTTCTTCACAGGGCAAAATGCGCTTGTTACTACACTCACTTGCTCAAGCTCTTTGGATTTGATCACGAAGCCCTCCAAAGGCTTAAGACTTGGTTCACCTTGAACCTTTCTACAATCCTTCCCGGAAAGTAGACCCCTGGTTTTCATATTTTCCTCTTCAACCGATTGAAGTTCTCTTTCCTTCACAGGTGAGTGTTGGATTGATGTACTTCGTAATGTAGGCTTGAGGATTGAGAATGTTTCGATTTTTCTAATGTGCTTGTATATCTCACGTATGTGTCGTCTTTTCTCAAACAAACTCCTCGGCCTTTTATAGTGAACTTTCAAAAATTTGCCCGTTGAAGAGATAGGCTTATTTTTTGAAAGTCACTTTGCGTCGTTGGCTTGCGCTTCTTGGAATTGCCATTTCCTCGTATGAATTGTTCTTTCACCTTTTCGAGTTTTGACACGGTGTGGTGCTTCCCATTGGTTCATTCCTTTTGCACGCTTCGGGATCGAGCACTCAGAAAGGTGGTATGGAGATATTACTTGTTTAAGTAAATCTCTTGATTTACGTGCAACGGTTCTTTTCGATTATCTCGACTTGATTGCATTTCCTTGCTTTCCCCCGGGTGACTTAGAGTCGCCTTCCAATCATGGATGACTCTTCTCATCACTTCAACTTGAGACTTGGCTTTTCTTGAGTTGACTTGACCGATGCTCCACTCACCGCATCTCACCGCTTCTTGATAGAGTTCCCGTCTACTCTTCTTTGCCATATTCAAATGTTTCACAGAAGGTCTTCTTTCCAGTCTTGGTTGTCTTTTCTTGCATGTTAGGGCGTAGTGACTTAACTCGGCTTGGCCACTCTAATTGTTACAATACATTTTACTGACAAGAATTGGGGTGCCAACTTTCTATTCTAAGTTTTACATGGCATTCATCAAAATCTAAACAATAAAATTCCTAACACTTTTGTACTAGATTCGGATGTATTTTGGTTCGATGTATCCGACTTAGTATTTCGTTGTTGTACTTTGGGTGTATTCAAATTTTACATTAATGGATATGTCTTTTGCTATTTATTCAAATGTCTTGTGTTGATGTTACTTTCCTGCGATATTACTTGCTTTACGCGAATAATTATTGTATTCATTTACTCGTGAATCGCAACTAACGCTTCAAGATACTGAGAATGGCCGAACATCGAGGACGTGGGAGACCTCATCACGTTCCACGAGAGATGATGATGTACCCAGGGATCGGGTACCCTCTCCCCGAATTACCACCACCTCCTCCACTGCTGCAGAGACAATCGACCGCACAAGCCTTACAACAAATACTTGGTTTTTATGAGGCAACAGCATAGCCTCAACCCCGTGCTCCCGAACCCGCCCCGAGAGGCGAACGATCGCACGTTAGAGCGATTCTCGCGGTTCGACCCACCACCTTCTTAGGAAACCGGACGATCCGAAGGCGTAAGAATGGGTAGAGAAATTGGAGAATATCTTCAATGCTCTCCAATACTCGAGAAAGCAGAAAGTCACACTTGCCGTATTTAAATGCCGAATCGGACTTTAGAGATCAAAGGTGGAGGAGAGTTGAAAGGAGATGGGAACAGGGGCCGAGTAGTCGAACATGGGAAATTTCTTGGGCGAGTTCAATGAACAGATATTCCACAGGTTGTGAAGGAAGCGCGAGATGAATTCCATAGATTGAGGCAAGGAACTCGACCGTAGCTCAAGATCTGAGTCCGAATTTCACCGATTGTCCAAGTACGCTGGGGACAATCGATCTTGAAGAGGATAAGCTTTATAAGTTCACTCGAGGATTGAAACTGGAACTTGAAATGATTGTTGATCGTTGAATCGACAACCTACTCGGCCGCGGTAAAGGAAGCTCTCCGCATTGAGTTGGGGATCAACCGTATTGGGCATGATTCGATAGAATAGGCCATCGAATGTCTTAAGAGGACAATCGTGGGACAACCATCTAAACCGCCGCTAAGTTTGAAGGGACCGCTTAGTAAAATGCAGACGAGGAAAGAGACCAAAGGTAAGAAAGCCGGGTCAAGTGTGTGCACATTGCCGTAAATCGGGACATACCGCCAACGATCACGTAAACAAGGAAGGTGTTTCTTATTTGTGGTAAATGTCAGCACACCGCAAGATTGCCCGGTACGATGATCGAACCAAACAGACGCAGCTCGCAGTGTTCGAAATGGCCAGGGTAATTGGGCATGGATGCCCACTCGAGCATTTGCACTAGCCGGACAGTGGCTCCGGAGGCAACAAATGTGGTGGAAGGTACGCTTCTAGTATCTAACCACTACGCTAAAATATTGTTCGACCCTGGATCAACACATTCATTTGTTGCACCGCATTTTATACACAAACCGCATGCATGCATGGAACATATGCCTATATGTTTAGAAGTGTCAACTCCTATGGGTGCAAGTCGGATAATGATATTATCTATAATGCATGCGAAGTTAAGATTGTTGAGATAAACTTTCTGCCGATTTGATCTTATTACCTATATCCGAATACGACGTGATATTGGGGATGAATCAAGTTATCTCGCACACCATGCACAAATGGACTCCATAACAAGTCCATTAAGCTATGTGAACCCTAAAACACGAAGTGGAAATTTTTCGGGAAGGCACGAGTTAAGATTGCCCCAATCATTTCCGCAATGAAAGCGAGGAGGGCGATCACTAGAGGGGCTCGAGGTACTTGGCGTTTGTAATTAACAAACCCAAGGTTGAGACACAAATCAACCAAGTACCTATAGTATCGGCATATGCGGATGTATTTCCACAAGAACTCACCACTGTCCCTCCTGGATAGGAAGTCGAGTTCACCATCGAGTGTTGCCGAGAACCGCCCGATTGCCGAACACCGTATAGAATAGCTCCTCTTGAGTTACGGGGAGTTGAAAATGCAATTACAAAAATCGATGGATGTGGGATTTATCCGACCGAGTACGTCTCGGGGAGCACTGTCTTTGTTCGTCAAAAAGAATGATGGCACATTAAGACTATGTATAGATTATCGTGGTCTTAATAGTGTGACCATCAAGAACAAATATCCCCTCCCCGAGGATAGACGAACTATTTGATCAACTTCAGGAGCGACGGTGTACTCAAGTTTGATTTACAACAAGGATATTACCAATCAAGATCCGCGAAGGAGACATTTCCAAAATCGCATTTCAAACTTGATATGGACACTACGAGTTTGTAGTAATGCCTTTCGGTCCGACGAATGCACCAACAACATTTATGGACCTGATGCATCGAGTCTTTCAACCTTATTTGGATCAATTCGTAGTGATATTCATTGATGACATACTCGTATACCCTAAGTCTAGAGAAGAGCACCTAACGTCATCCAAAATCGTTTTAGAGACACTACGAGAGCATAAGCTCGTATGCCAAATTCAGCAAGTGCGATTTTTGGCTTAGTGAAGTCGCGTTCTTGGGACATATAGTATTCGACTCGGGATTGCAAGAGATCCTTCGAAGGTACAGGCATAAGTGGTTGAATGGAAACAACCCGAGTCAGAATTTTAAATCGGTAATTTCCTAGACTAGCTGGATATTATCGAAGATTTATCCAGGACTTCTCCAAGATAGTCGGACCACTCACTCGACTAACCCGAGAAGCAAGTCAAGTTTGTGTGGAACGACAAATGCGAGGCGAGTTTCAATAGTCAAGAAACGACTTACTACGGCTCAATCTTAGCCCTTCCAAAGGGAATGAAAACTTTGTCGCCTACAGGGATGCGTCAAAAAAGAAGGACTAGGAGCAAGTGCTCATGCGGGAAGGAAAAGTTATCGCTTATGCATCACTAAATCTCAAGCCGTATGAAGCCAATTATCCAACGCATGACTTGGAATTGGCGCGATAGTTTTCGCGTTGAAGAAATGGAGACACTATCTCTACGAGCAACATTCACGGTTTTCACGGACCATAAGAGCTTGAAGTACCTATTCTCCCGAAAGACCTCAACTGGAGGCAACGGAGATGGATGGAGTTGATTGAGGACTATCACTTTGATATTCAATACCATCCTCGGAAAGCTAACGTCGTAGCGCACGCTCTAGCGAAAGGCGAGCTTAGCCGGACTTATGATTCGAGAGTGGGAATCATTAAAAGAGCCGAGCAATTGGAATCGACGAGAACCAATACTCGATTTCATGTGCTAACATTTCGCTTACACCAATCTGTAATGAGATCAAAGAAGCACAAGAGAAAGATACATATCTTCAAAAACTGAAGTAGAAGATACTTAAAGAAGAAAGATCGACTTTCTCGGTACCAAGATGGAGTTATCGATTCCGGAATTGAGTGTGTGTACTTAGAATGATGAGCAGATTAGGAATAAAATCCTAACAGAGGCACACCGTTCAAAATACACTATACATCCTGGAGGAAACAAGATGTATAAGGATTTGAAAAGGAGTTATTGGTGGGTAAACATGAAGAACCAGGTAGCGAGTTCGTTGTGAGATGTTTAACTTGTCAACGAGTAAAAGCGAACACCAACGACCATCCGGTTTACTACAACCGTTGAGAATTCCCGAGTGGAAATGGGAACATATAACGATGGACTTCGCGACGGATCTACCAAGACCGAGGAGGCCATGATGCTATCCGGGTAGTTGTAGACCGACTCACGAAATCGCACACTTTTGACCCATCAAGAAAACGATAGCTTGCGAAACTTGCATGCATTTATATCCGAGAATCATTCGACCGCATGGAGTACCGGTCGACATAGTATCCGATAGAGACCAAGTTTGTCTCCAGTTTTGGAAGTGCTTGCACGAGGAATCGGGTACCTCGCTAAGTTTCAAAGACAAAGAAGACATCCACAAACCGATGGACAAATCGAGCGAACAATTCAAACCCTTGAAGATATGTTGCGAGCCCCGCACTGATTTTCAAGGAAGTTGGGATTCACACTTACCATTAGCCGAGTTCGCCTACAATAACAGCTTATCGTGCCATGATTGGGATGGCACCTACGAGGCATTGTATGGGCGAAAATGTAGATCCCACTACACCGGGAGATTGATGACCAATGGACTCCGAAAGAGAAACGAAAGTCGCCTCGATTCCAAAGGTCGGCTTAGTTCGGGAGGCCATGGAGAAGGTCAAGCCGATCAAGGAGCGGATTCGCACGACTTAGAGCCACCAAAAGAGTTACGCGGACAAGAGAAGAAATGATTTGGAATTTGAAGTCGGTGATGAAGTATTTCTCGGACTCTCACCACGGAAAGGATTGATCAATCCGAAGAAAGGAGGCAAGTTGAGTCCGAGATATGTTGGACCTTACAAGATTTTACAGAGGATCGGGAAGTTAGCCTACGACTCGAGTTACAAAGACCATATGCGAGAATGCACGATGTATTCCACGTGTTGAGACCGAAGAAGTATCAACCGGATCCCGAGCATATCATCACCCGAGATACTCCTCCTCTAATGGAAAATCTATCCTACACCGAGAGGCCAATCCGGATCATTGATCGCCAGACACGACAGGTTGCGTAAGAGAGAAATCCCGATGGTTAAAGTGGTGTGGCGTAACCACAACCGAGACGAAGACGCAACATGGGAGATGGAAGAAGACATGAGGAATCAATATCCGTAACTATTTCAAGAGAATTTGGGGACCAAATTCTTTTAAGGAGGGGAGGATGTGAAGCCCCGATTTTTTCCGAGCTATTAATTGATCCTTATTGTCGTTTATACTTTTGATCGACTATTTTACCGCGTCATTTTGACGAGTAATTATTAATAATATATATATTTTGTACTTTATTTCATTTTATTTAATTACTTGTGATCATGATCATCATTAATTTATTTTTCATTATGATCACTTGATTGATCATTATTACTATTTTTTTTGTATTTATTAGTCACCTTAGAATTTTAGAGACTATTTATTTTAGAGACTTTTACCTTATAGAATTAAGATTTTGATTTAGATTAAGTGATCATGAGACTTACAAGTGATCAAGGAAATCACTAATTATTTTGGAGATTGATATATTTCATCTATTATCATCAAATTTGGGACAAAACAAATATATGGAATTACCATAATGCCATTGTAATGGACGGCCAACATGGTGAATTTAAAGTAAAAATATCATCCAACTCTTGTACACCTATACCTTATATTAGCCATCTTGTGTATAATTATACCATTAATTCAAACATTATACACATCACCTCTCACATTACTTCTTTAATATTATTTTTGCCAACATGTTGGAAGTCTTCCAACATTCCATTCAAACCAAGTCTTGCCCATACATTTGACCTTCAAATTGTCTCCCATGCATGAGGCAAAATGCAAGACACAATTTGAAAAAAATCCTCTCCCTCTCTCACTAGGTGGACGGCCAAAATGGCCATTTTGTGCCAAATTTCATTTCATTTTTCTTCAACGCATTCTAACACTCAAAGCCTTTCTCCTCCTTCTCTCTAAAAACTCCCAACTTCTCTCTACTCTTCTTCTTACTTTCTTCTTCCATACTTAGAAATTTTTTTCAAGAATTCTCTCCTTATTCTTCACAAAAATCGAACCAAACCATACTACAAGGTAAGAAATTTTATCTTCAATTCATTTTTGATATCACATAGTTCATCTCTTCCACCTTCTTAACTTAAGTTTGAATTTGGTTTGGAGGTACATTTAGAAGACCTTGAAGATTAGAGCTTGACAACATTTTTGAAGAAGGACTTCAAACTTGAAGAACAACTAGTAGAGCATTTGGACTACAAGGTAAGAATTGAGTACTAGACCCTTCTTCCCTATTCTTTCTATTTTTCTCAAATTTTAACACCCCTTTTTCATTTTTGAGAAATAGGGGCTGACCTTAGGTGATTTTGGAGTTGAACCAAAATTTCCAATTTTTAAGCTTCAACTAGTCTCCAAACACCTACTACACAAGGTAAAGTGTAGTCCTTCTCATTTCCTTATTTCCTTCTTTTTCTCCTTAATTTTTCTCTCATTTTTCTAACTCCAAATTTTGATATTTTTTTGAATTAGGGGCTGACCTAAGAAGCCTCATCCAAAAATTGTGAAATTATCCTTTTATTTCACAATTTCCAATTTTAAGGTGGGTGGAAAAATATTTTCCAACTTTTAGGTGTTTTGATTAAATTCATGTAGAAAATTTGATCATGAGCCTTGAGATATATATAATCTATGTATTGCATGTCAATTTTATGTATCAAGTCATGAAAATTCTCAAGAGTTGCTCAAAATTGCTATTTATTGAATTTTAGGTGCATGCATGTGCAATTTAATGTTTTAATTGATGAATTCTTGTATGTATTGGACATGCATGTGTATGATCTTTAAAATCCATGTTTTGGATGACTTATAACCTGGAAAAGTCGAGCATAATTTATTAAATTTCAATTTTGGACTTAAAAATGTAAAAATGGAAAGTTGGTAGACTAAATTGCAAGAAAATAAAAGTTAAAGGACCCCTCTGCAAATTTCGAAATTTGGGACTGTACTCAGGTTCAAAAATGACTTTTGGACATTTTAATAAAGTTTTAAGAGTTTTAAGATAAATAAAATCAACCTTTAAAAGCCCAAGGACTAGATTGTAAAATTTTGAAAGTTTAAGGGCTACTTTGTAATTTTTAAAACTGTACCAGACCTTAACTTTAAAATTTGAAATTTTTACTCTTAAGGTACTGGGAATTACATATTTTAAAAGTGTTCTAAAAATCCAAGTGTTTAGGGCTTGGAAAGTAATTTTTCTAAAATTGAGGGACTAAAGTGTAAAATACTAAACTTGAGGACCCAAATGAAATTTCCAAGAATTATGCAGCCCATGCACCTGGAAATACTAACTTAACTATAACTTAATTATATTTTAGACCCAAGGTTCAAATTTCATAACAATTGGACCCTAAAAGCCTTAAAGGCAATTATTTCAAAATGTGACAAAAAATGATATTTTCAAAAGTTAAAGGACCTACACTTATTTCTTTTAAAAACGGATTTTGTCCCAATATCCTACTAACCTTAGTGACATTTTTCAACTGGAATCACATTAAAAGCCCTTCCGGTTTGTGAGTTCCGATTATTTTAAACTTAAGATCCGACCGGCAATTTTTACAAATTTGGGGCCAATGTGAGAATTTTATAAAAACTCGACCTCAAAACTTTAAAAACTGAATCTCTGGACAATTTGGAGAATTTAGGAAGTGACCTCATAATTTTTCAAGGTCGTGATATTTATTTATTCAATTTTTAACCCCAAAAGTTTTGGTTTTTGCAAAATGGGGCTAAATTGTAATTTTTCTTTTATAAAGGACCTAACTCAAATTATTTTCCCTTTTACTAAAATAGCCCTGGACCCTCTGACTTGGAGATTTAATTAAAGTATCTTTATTTTCTCAAAAACCATTGACTTATCGGACCGATTCGACCGATTAATACCCAATCGCGGGCGACTTCCCGCTTGCGGTTTTGAATCTACTAGTAATTCCACCCGTGCATTGCACGTGTATTATAATTTTAATATTATTAATTTATAATGAAACTAACAATGAGTTGGTATTTATTACTTTATTTTAATAATAATATTCATATAAAGTAAATAAAAATGTATATTTTTATATCAAACTTATATTTTTAACTATAGTTTTAAATGTCGAATTTAGCTTATTTATATTTATCTTTTAAAATATATGTATATTTCTATTGGTATTATACCGGTCACTCTCTTTCTCACACACTCTACCTCTCTATAAAAAATTCATATATATGTGTATATATACACATGTGAGACATATTTTCATATTGAATTTGTATGATGAATAAATTATTACTTGACATTATTATTAAACAAAATTCTTCACAGCATTGTTTTAATAAATGTATCAAATCTCCATAAATAATGTCAATGAAGAAATGCAATTTACAAATTACGAAAAACTTATATACACATTTGTAGTTTATTGTTACATTTATTCTCATCATCACAAATTAAGATTTTTAAACTCGCATTTATTAGTCACAATGGATATAGCAACGCATAAATTGACCATGATCAATCTTGGTTTTTCAAAAGAAGTCCAACATTACAGAGAGATTGTCCTTGACTTTTGTTGATAGTCATTGCATATGAAACAATCAAAGGAAATTGTCTTCATTGGAACTTGAAAGGCAAACTCGGATCGGGTAGAGTCACTGTCATTTGAGGAATTAATGCCTTTTGACCTTCACTATTTCTTGTAATAATCTTTGCCTCCAAAACGTGATCACCGAGCTTTGTAACAACCAACATAATACCATTGCACAAACCAAGTGAATGGTCTATATTCTTTAACATCACTGGATTACCAACTTCAACTTTAACTCATGTTCGGACTCGGTGCGTGCACTTCCCCGCAATAGGTCAATATTTGAATATGATTTGCACGCTACCGTCGAACTCAAATATATTTTACATTCTCCGTCGTTCAATGAAGTCATATATCATTTATAGAATCGACCACATCAAGTGTTGGTGCAAGGACGACTCGACTTTTCTTTTTCAATCTTGTAAAATGAGGTAAAATGCATATAAACAATTTATTATGATCCGATGAATGAAAGGATGACTTGAAATAATTTTGTAAAGTTTTTGCTAGATAAAACTTTTTGTCATAACATATGGTTGTTTGAGAAAATAATTCCTAAAATATTTTTTTTCTTCTTAAACACATATTATAAACATAACTAATAATCTTAGGAGATTCAATCGTTATTTTTCTTCTAAATTTTAAATTTAATCCTTTAAATGAAAAAAATTGGAGATTCAATCCATTTATACATATCATTTCACCTTTTAAAAATTAAAAGTTAAATATAATTGAAAAATATATTTAATTTAACTATAAATAACATCATTTAAATTTGCAATTTTAAATAAAAATTAGAAAAATAGAATATTAAATAAAATTGTGTGAAAACTAATAATTCAAGTATTTTTATTTTAAATTAAATATATATTCCAAGAATTTCTTAAGAAAAAAATAATTGTGGCATGGTAAAGTTAAGTCTAGATTTCATGTTCCTAACACTACTCCATTTCCTATTCTATTCCATTGAAATGTGAGTACTAAGTTGAAAAACTCATCTACTAATTTTGATTCTAATGTAATGCCATAAATATTTTTATTAAGAAACACTAAAATATGACTAATCTTATCTTAGTTTGGCTTTATTTTATAGTGAAATCTGAACCTTAAGATATGATTTAAGAATGATTAAGTGGTGCTTAAATAATTGTCCATTTATTTGATATTTAATGCTCAATATCTTTATGTCGAACAACTCATCATTTACCTAGAAATTCTCATTATTTTGTATTAAGGATAAATTCCAAAAGTATTGCCTCATGTATACTTTAAATAGAGAAAAAACTTTAAAAACCCTAAACCATTTGAAATTTTGATGTAGTTTACAAATAATAGTGTTTTTTGCGGTAATAATTTTGTGAGACATAGGAAAGAGACAATTTTATACGATATTTATATTTTTTATAAATAACTTACATTAGACAACAATAAACACACAAAAATTTATTAATATAAATATGATACTACTGAAATAAAGAATAGAAATCGTGTCATTGCTCTCTATGTATGTTATCTCATTTTGATCAACAATGTGAATCACTAATCAATCAAAAGAGATTATAAAACACGATGCAAAGTTTTATAGATTAAAAAAATAATTATCATTTGAGCATTAAGAGAAAAAGCAATTAGTACTTTAAAACTTGATTAATTGAATACAAAAATGTCAACATCCAATTGAAACATAAAAAATCAATGGTAAAAATTACATAAAATATCCTTCGAACGTAATTCGTCTATTTCAACTATTATTGATCAATAAGGAATATTTGAATAGTCAATTAGTATTTAAAACTTGATTAATATTATAGTATATAAAAAGCAACGTCCACTATCGAAACAAAAAAAAAATCATTTATACAGATAGAATTGATAGACAAACTCACTTTTGGTATAAAATAGGGATACCATTTATAAAAAAATCCTAATTTTAATACATATAAAGTAGGAATACCATTTACAATATTTTCCTAATTTAAAATATTACCGAATATAAGAAGTAAAAAGAGCAGAAATTTTTGTTTCGGACTCTTAATTTTTATACATATATATAAAATAATATAGCAATATGATTTAAAATATTTTCTTAGTTTAATACTATTTATAATATTTTCCTATTTTATATACATATAACATAGGAATACGACGAAAAAGTCAACGTCCAATTGAAACATAAAAAAACAAAGTCTATATATTGTTTTTAAGATATAAGTAATGTATATATAGAATTGATCGTACATAATCATAGGAATATTGATAATGGTGCATATGTAATATTATAAGTAACATATCTTTTGGTAAATTTTTGAATTTTAGAGCAGTTGATTTACAATAACTATTGGAAGATCGTAATATATCTTTCTTCCTAAATAATTGTTGCAAAATCCTAACATTTGGTACTTTTGCTATAATGATTATAAGTAGAAATACCATTTATAATATTAAATAATTATTGCAAAATCATAATATTTGGTAACTTTTGGTAAAATTATAAATAGTAATATAATTTACAATATTTTACTAATATATATACAAAATCTTTGGACAAAGCAAGATCAATGGTTAGGATTGTACAATAAAATATTTCCGAATATAAGAAGTAAAATGAGTGGGATTTTTTTTTCTTTATTTCATTTTGTTTTTCCCTTATTTTTTTCTTAAGAGGTGTGATGGTATATACAAATAGAACTTGTACCAATAAATTATAGAGTGATAAATGATTGGTCATTTATTAACAATAATAATAAAAATAGCACCAAGTGAATAGACGAATTATTTTTCTTGCATAATTTTTTTTATATTTTATATTTTTATTTTTCAATTCGTATATTTTTTATTTTTAATAAAATATTTATTTTTAATCACCAAGAAATCATTTAATAGCACGACATTTCTTTCTAAATAATATTTTGACGCCACTAATAGTTGAACTAATGACTTGACAAACAATGAGACAAATTTTGGACAATATAGTTTGGGGATTAAAATAATTTAAAATGACTTGACATCTATATGTAAGTATTAAAATTATTTTAAAGAGTAGTTAAAATCATCATAGGTAAATATTTACCAACAAAGCTAATACCTACAATATTTATGTTGGCCGACGATATTGTTCAAGTTGAATTTGGCGAAAAAGAATATAATGTAATTTAACAGTTTGACTTGTAATATGGATTTTTGAGCTTCACCGTTTGAGTGAACGATTTTGATACAGGTTGATGTCATTTTGGTATTAAATATGACTTGTTTATTCAAAATATATAAGACATTTTTATTATCCAAAAGTTATAAGACTTTTTATTTAAAAATTATAATATCTTTTATAGTTGTATATAATAAAAGTGTATTAAAAAAGCAAATGTAATAACAAAATATTGATTTAACATAATTATACCTAATTGCAATTGAACTAATACAAAATAAATATCCGGATATTTATTCAAGCATGACATAAAAACAAATATTTCATTAATAATAATATATTATTCATAGAAACTATCCATAAAAAAGTACATAAAAAAATATTCAAACATAAATAAAGTAATGAAGTAGTTCAAAAACATCAATATGATCATGTTAAAGTACTATGTCATTAATTTGCTTATCTATGCAAATTTCAAATGAAAGAAATGAAATGCATTACGATCCAATCAACAACATAAAATTAATACATTATCACCAATTGGATTCGAAATGAATAGTCAAGCACAAATTAATAAACTGCTCATGTCCGGGTGTCAATAAATGTTGCTTGAAATCTTGACGCGAACTCAACCATAGTCAACTTTAAGACTATAAAAGTATTCTCAAATTGTTAATTAAATCTATTTTACTTTGCACTTTGAACATGACCTTCTTGTCTACCAAACCCTTGTTCTCATTTCGAACATATTGAGGATCAATGTCCCGCATAAGATTTGATTGATAAGAAATTTTTAATTTAATTTTAAGATACAAATTATAAAATAATTAAGTCAAAATTTATAATTAAAATTTGTTAACTAATAACAAAACTCACAATAGTTGCTTTGGTCTCAGATGCTTTCTTGCCAATCAAATCAACACTATCCTTATCCCAACAAAGAAAAAGAGCATTTCGAATAATCCATTACACGCAAATCAAGTTTGTACCTAAAAGATTTAAATAGTTAATTCATTTTTTAATAACATAAAGAAATTAAAAATATCAATGAAATTGCTCACGTGAGTATTTGTTCTCCTGGTGCATTATTTATGTAATATTTTTAAGTATACACCAAATAAGGATATTGAATAATGTAGGTAAAATACATATAGCTCCCACTTCCATCTCGTACACCACACTTTGAACACTTAAGTTTTTCACCATCATTATATAACTTTCTATAGCATCGAGAGCATGAGTTGTACCAGCAATTCCTCTCAGTCTCAACTCCTGCTATTGCAGAGGCGGAGACAAGGTCAGCCAACTGGACCCTGGCCCACCTTTTTTTAAAAAAAAAAAAAATTTAGTGAGAATTTTTTTCTTAAAAAAATTTAATTATAATTTGTATTGTTTTTTCTTGGATTTTCTATCCGGTCCATCCCATTTTCGTGTATCGGCCCACCCTACTAAATCGTCCTGGCTCCGCCTTTGTGCTATTGTGCAATATGTCCAGAAACAACCATCATGGTAAATAAAATTTTATTTGGTGCATTAATAAATAAAAAACTTATAAATTAAATTATTTATTTAGTATATATTAACACTTACCTCATTATTTTCAAGAAGTTGTGCGATAGTCATAAACATAATTTTTTCACCAAGAAATCGATTGTAATTGAACATAGAGAAACATCGGATGTTGTATTTATAGTACTTGTTCCAACACACATTTCGTATAATTTTATAAAATTTAGGAAAGTTACATAAAATATTCTTATATATATTCCGTCGAACATAATTTGTCTATTTTAACTATTATTAAACAATTTAGAAAAATTTAAATAATCAATTAGTATTTAAATTTGATTAATTAATATTATAGTGTACAAAAAGGTAATGTCCGCCATTGAAACAAATAATAATATATAGAATCAAAGTAATCATAGTAATATATATGAACAAAACTGATGTATAGAATCATAGTAATAATAATAATAATGCTATTTATAATATAAATTAATTAATTAATTATAGTCAAAGACTATATAATTTTTAAAATATGAATAATATATATAGATAGAATTGATAGTATAGACTCGCTTTTGGAATAAAGTAGGAAAACCATTTATAAAATTTTCCTAATTTTTATACATACAAAATAGGAATACCATTTATAATATTTTCCAAATTTATATACATATAAAGTAGGAATACCATTTACAATATTTTCTTATAATATTTCCTAATTTATATACTTACAATGATTTTCTTATAATATTTTCCTAATTTATATACATATATAATAATGTAGGAATATCATTTACAATGTTTCCTAATATTAAGAAATAAAAAGAGTAGGAAATTTTTGTTTCGGACTTCTGCTATTATATATGGATATAGATTCGTCTATTTTAACTATTATTAAATAATTTAGGAAAGTTTGAATAGTCATTAGTATTTAAAACTTGATTAATTAATATTATATTGTACAAAATTGCATCGACACCATTGAAATAAATAAACAATATATTTGATGAAGATACGATGTATAGAATCAAAAAATCATTGTAATCATTGTAATATATATTTAAGAAAAACTGACGTGTACTAATATCAATTATAGTGAAATACTATTTATAATTTTTAAAATCTATATATTATATATAAAGTATATATTATAAATGGTATTCCATATACCAAATTCTGTGATATTATATACCAAAAGTAGGAATACCAATAAATAAAATTTTCATAATTTTTATACATCTAAAATAGGAATACCATTTAGAATCTTTTCTTGTAATATTTTCCCAATTTATATAATTAAAATAATTTTCTTATAATATTTCCCTAATATAAGAATTTATAATTATTACCATTTATAATGTTTACAATTGTTTCCTAATATAGATAAGCAAAAAGAGCGGGAAAATAAAAGTTTCGGACTTCTGCTATTATATATATATAGATAACGGGACTTATGTTCCACCTAATCTTTCAAGATATCGAAGGTTGCTTATCCTTCCGATAATCATCTTCATCCAAAAACTCCACCAACGCCAAAATTGCTACTTTCGAATTTTCAAAAAAATTCTCGAACTCGCTTCAATCAATAATACTCATTTGCCCGATTGACTACCTGTACTTGTAATTACCTTCCTTGCCTGAGTCAACTTGGTGTGTCGAGCTCACGTCGGAATGGATACATCGGGGATGGAACCGGCAGCTCGGCCGCTATTCCACTCTTCCTACCATCGTCCTAATCCCGCAATCGAGGGACGGAGTTTGTCCAAGGGAAGCGGGTCGTAGTACTTGAGGTATAATCATGATTATGACAGATCCGAGCCTTGCAAGCTCCACCGTGGATTTTGTCTTTGCCTATGGAGCGATAAGGTGACCGTCTTGGACCATCCCGCCTGGGGAGTTACAAGGAAGAACGAAGAATCGCTATCCGATCCACACGATTCCCGGAGTTATCGGACCCGTTTGGTTGGCGCTACAAATCCGTGCAACCGCTACTTGTTTTGCATTGGTTGGCGCTACAAACCGACGCAACCATTATTTGCCTTGCATGGGATTGGCGTTACACTTCGCATGTAATCTACCGTCTTCGATCAATCACGTAGTGCCCGTGTGACCATGAAACTGTTTTTCTTGAATCGTATAAGTATATTATTTAAATATTTTATCACGATGCTTGCGAATCGTGTGTGTGAATCCATGCATCATACTCACGCGTTTTTCATATAATGTTTTCTCACATTAACTATATTGCGCCACACTTGCACACGATCACCCCATCTATCGAGATTTGTCTCATCCCCACCTATTTTCTAACCTTAGATGAGGATTTCGTTGGAGATGCGGAACCGACCTTGATTGAGACCTTGTACTCCGCTTGTTGGATTTACTACTTCTTGTTGTTGATTGGACTCTTTTCTTATGTTGTTGTCGGACTTTTGTATTTCTTTCCATTCCAATTTGTAATCGAAAGGCGTAGGATCCTTTAACTTTAAGTTGCTATATTTTGTTGATTTTCGGGTTGTAATATGGATTATGGATCGTAGATCGTAAGTTGTATTCGTATTTGTTATTTTATTTTCGCGCTATTTAGACTGTTTCATTGGGTTCTCGTTGAGATTTGTCGGGTGCTGATTATTGTATTTAAGTTGTGGATCGCTCGTCGCGTCCCGTTTGGGGGCGTGACATCTTTTGGCAATAAATATATTTTGGTAGCCGCTTGACTACGTGTCTAAATGGGTAGAAGCTCAAGCCTTGCCTAAAAATGATGCTCGAGTGGTGGTGCATTTTCTCAAAAACTTTTTACCCGATTTGGTACTCCACGAGCCATCATTAGTGATAGAGACACTCACTTTTGTAATAGTCAATTTGACAAAGTGTTAAAACGTTATGGTGTCACACACCGAGTCGCCACCGCCTATCACCCTCAAACTAGTGGTCAAGTCAAAGTGTCCAACCACGAATTAAAAGAATTTTGGAAAAAACGGTTGGACACTCTCGCAAGGATTGGTCCCCAAACTCGACGATGCCCTTTGGTCTTATAGAACGGCTTTCAAAACGCCGATAGGGACTACTCCATATCGACTCGTTTATGGTAAGGCGTGTCATTTACCTAGTTGAGCTTGAACACAAGGCCTTTTGGGCTATTAAAATTATGATTTGTCAAGTGCATGAGATAACCGTTTATTGCAGATTAACGAACTCGAAGAATGGCGAAATTTGGCATACGAGAACTCGAGAAATTTACAAAGAACGAACGAAGCAATGGCATGACAAACGCATTAAGCAAACAAGAGAATTTCAACCTGGTGATCAAGTGTTACTCTTCAATTCCCGACTCACTATTTCCGGGTAAGTTAAAATCCCGGTGGTCCGCCCATTCACCGCCACTCAAGTGTTCCCTTACAGACTATTGAAATCACGCACAAGGAAATGAGAACATTCAAGGTAAACGGACATCGTCCTCAAGCTTTATTTTGGGGGCACCATCGATGATAGTTATCGAGATTCCATCCGTCTTAACGACCCCCAAAATACACCACATGAGTAGAGGTAAAACAGGTCCAAATACACGACGATAAAATAAGCGCTACCCGGAGGCAACCCGGTATTTTGTGTGTATTTTTTTCGCTTATTCTTCCTATTTTTGGTTGTTTGCGGATGTCTTGTTTTGTTTAAAAAAAAAAAAAACACGGCCAGGTCGTGTTTATCCGCCATGGCGGTCAGTGTTCGAATCAATTGACGAACACACCTTGGCCGTGTTCTTCAATTCAGGCCATGTTGACAATTCACGCAAAAACACGGCCGGGTAAATTCGTAAAAAAACATTGGGCATGGAAAACACGTATCAAACGCTGCGCGGCTAGGGCGTGTTTAAAAACACGCCCATGTTTTTATTTGAAAAAAATATAGAAATTGGGGACGGAACTCGTACAAAAACACGGGTGGGGCTTGTTAGTTAACACGCCCGTGTGTTAATTCAAAAAAAAAAGCGGATGAAAACTCAAATGCAAAACACGGTCAAGGCGTGTTAAAAAACACGCCCGTGTTTTAAATCAAAAAAAAAAAAAAAAAAAAGAAAGAGCGTCAAACACGGCCTGGACGTGCTTTGAAAGCATGGCCGTGTTCGGTAAGTCTAAAACGGGAGGGCCGATTTTCTCCATATTTTCTTCCCCAAATTCCCTTTTTCTCTTAAACCCTTCCCCCAACCCCCCACTTCTCTTCTCTTCTCTCAAAATCTTCATCACACCACACACCCTCACATCACAAGGCTCTCCTTTCTTCCCCTTTCCAATGTCTTCGAGGTATGTGTTGATTGTTCTTCCCCTTCTTTTTCAATTTTGAAATTTTATTTATTTCAATTGGTGTTTTTTTTTTCTTGTGTGTTGTTGTGGAAGTTTTCCCCATGTTGTAATTAGTAAATTCATGAATTTTTGTTGTCAATTTTTCATGCCCTAGAAATTGAATGTTAGGGAAATTAAAATTTGGATATTTGTTGCTTAATGGTAAAATCATGAATTTCTTTTTTAGGACATATTGTTTTGTGATTTTTGTGAGTTTAATTGAGTTTGTTTGTGGTAATTTTAGTTCTTGTGGTAATGGTGAGAAATTATTTCTTGTGATGTTCATCTTGCTAAATTTAGGAATTGATCATTTGTTCTTGATACTATTTGATTGTTGTTGAAAAGGGGATATCATTGTTCTTGTTGAATTGATCTTTGGCTAATGATGAATTGTTGAAAAGAGAATATTCTCGAATTTTTGTTGCAAAAAGGGGTATATAGCTTTTGAAGAATGTTGTTATTGAATTGGTCTTTAGCTATCATTCTTGTTGGATAATGGTGTTGATATGGTGGAATTTTGAATAAATTGATGCTTCTTCATGCTTGGGTTTGCTTAGAATATTGTCTATGTCTCTTAGAATGGTTTTTCACGCTGTTATAAGTTTATGTTGACATAGGAATCCCAGTCAAACGCGGACGTCACCGGTGATGCTTCGTCCTCCGCGCCCCCCACACACGGCGGTCGCCGAGCCACTCGACGACCCACCATCCCTACCAACCCGTTTGGTATATCTTTCCGAGATAATGATCATGAAGCTCGATACCATCGTTCAGCCCAATGTCACATCATTAACACACGATTCTCGATAACCCTACATTGGATGGGCTCGCCGCGTGACGGATGTGGATTGGATGTTCAATCGCTTGGGTGGGGCTATTTCCTGAATCTAGCCACACCCACCTACATCCGTCTCACATTAGAATTTCGAGTTCCTATGACGAGATCACATCAGGCCGATCGGCCAAGAAGGACGTATCACATTTCGGCTCTTCAACAATGATCACCAACTCACATTGGCGTAATTTAATTCTATCTATGATTTACCCACAAATGGGTTGCGTATAAAGCCATTGGGGTTCCATGATCGATAATTTTGGCAAGCCATTACGCATGAACCGAATATAATCCTTCCTCATCAAAATCCTCATGCATTGTCAACCATTGCTTCCGTTATATCCATCGGGTGCTCTCAAGCACACTATTTGGCCGGGGTGAAAGCGAAGGAGTCGTCCGAGTTGATGAGCTCTATTTTCTATGGTCTATGGTAAATTCCTCTTTGGCTGACACGGGTTCTTATCTCGCAAAGCATTTTCTCAAAGTGAGCAGGAAAAACCGAGGTAAAATCGTTATTGGTGGCCTTATTACTCCTATCGCCACCCATTATGGTTATAACCTCGCAGGACTCGAGCAAGCCCGGGGACCAACCCAGATCGACTTTAAATCTTGCATTGCTATGGGAATGATTCAACGGAGCGATATGGGTTATGCTTTAAGGTTCAAAAATACAGATTACACGATCCATTGTCGGACCCTTCTCGCACTTCGGGGATCCTGACAATTGGAAGATGATGTACCAAGCAGGTGATAACCCGATTCATTCCGATTACCGCACCACCGGCCTCGACACGATGCCTATCAAAGTGAGGAACCGGACATTGATGCTCCCTCGGCGTCTCAACCACCAAGGCAACCACAAACCCCATGGATGATACTAGATCTCTTCTCCACGCCATTCGCTTGGAGCAAATAGAGCAAATGGCGAGCTATATTGGATCGTCACGGGAAATGATGACGCAAAGATTACGCCGAATTGAATAACAACAACAACAATTCTTCATGAATCTTCAACAACAAGAACAACAACAATACGAACAACAACGAGTCTTATTTTGCCATGATGGATCGTATCCAACAATGGCATATTTCGCAAGGACATTTCCCCACCACCACCACAATGAAGGTCGTATTTTCTTGTTTCATTTTTTTACGCTTTTTAATCCGTCTTCAGTATCACATCTCCTTCTTCACATTTGGGACAATGTGACCCTTGAAGTTGGAGGTGGTGAGATTTATCAACACATTTGGATAATTTTTTTTTTTTCTTTTAGTTTTGTGTGAGATTGTGTTTTTAATTATTTTTGTGGATGTTTTATTTTATGCACTTTTTAAATCTCTTGCAAACAAACATGAGATATTTTTTTACAATTCGATAAGTTGTTTGTGGATTTGTTTTAACCATTTTCCTCCCGAAAAAGTCATCTTTTTGAACTCAAATCGCCAAAATGTTTTAAAACCGTGTGACTCTAGTAAAAGGATGAATTTGGCCAAAAGAGTTTAATGTCATGAAAATAGTTTGGACTTTGCTTCAAATTATATACTTTGTGTCATGATCGTTGGAGAAATTATTATTCGGGTTTAAAAAAAAAAAAAAATATTTTTATAAAAAAGGACAAATCGAGGTTATACTCCTCTGTTTGTTGTTGCTTACTAACTAGGAGCATTCATGAGCCCCATGTTTATCTTTTTTTACGTAAAACGGCAAAGACAAAATATGAGTATGAGACACCACCCTAGAGTTTTTGGAAAGCATTCAAAATTTAAACCTAGTGGAAGTTTACCTCAAAAAATGTCCTAATTTATAATTATATGAATAAAAAAAAAAAAAAGAAAAATATATATATATAACAATAAAAACCCGAGTTTTGGACATCTCCTTTTATCATTACATTCTTGTATTTAGTCTAGCGAATGATTAACAATTTACGTGATATGACAACCGAGATGATTAAACGATTCCAATTCAATTCACCCTCTTTTTAACAAATTGGTTGACTTGGAAGAACGGATCGATTGGCTCAATTGGGAATAAAAAGGTTAGCGATTTACTTCCAACATGTCGAAATTGTGAAAATAGATACCTCATTTTTGTTTTCAACCCCACTCTTTGTTTTAAAAATTGCTTGAGGACAAGCAAAATTTCCAAGTTGGAGGCGGATTGATAAGTGCATTTTTTTAAACCTTTTTAGATTATTTCTTTAACTTTTTAGTTCATTAATCAATAAATTCAAGAAAAATCACATTGGCTTGTTTTGAATGATGAAGGTAAAGACTTGAAGCAAATTCGTATGATTTCATATGAAAATACGAACAAAAACAAAGTCTAAAAGAAAGCAAAAAGACTCAATCTCGTCAAGTGCGAACACACCCTAGTGTGTTTGGGAAACATGGCCATGCTTCAAAAGGAAGAAAAACAAGAAAAACAGAGAAAAACACACCAGGCCGTGCTTACAAAAGCACGGCCGTGTTTCACACGCAAATCATCAAAACACGCCCAAACCGTGTTTAAAAGCACACCGCCGTAAAATCCCATTTTGCGAAGAAAACACGGCCAGGTCGTGTTTATAAACACGGCCGTGTCGTCAAATTTGACGAACACGGCCAGGCCGTGCTTTTTAGACACGACCGTGTTTTCTCTCCACCAAAAATCTTTTCTTCTTTTGGCGGAAATAATGGAGACTTTTGCTCTTTGACAACCTTTGAGCAACTTTCACACCTCATCTTGCTGCACCAAAACTCCATTATTTCCTCAATTGTCATGTGGACACAATGATTCAACCAACTCAACCAATGGAAGTGGAGTATTGTCATGTGAATACAATGATTCAACCAACTCAACCATGAATGTGCACACAATGATTCAACTAACAAGCATAGAAATGGAGCATTTGTTAATATGATATTTCACAAAGATGGTGCCTATAAAAGCCAAGAGTTTGAGTTGGGAAATTCATTCATGTAATATTCATTCATATAGAGATTCATTGTGTATTCATCATAGACACTTAGAAAATATTCATCGTGTCCAACATTTTGAGTGGAATTGGGATCAAGAGGTCTTGGAGGAGTAAGCTTCAGCAACATTGGAGAAGAAGGCTTGGATCAACATCATCTATCAAGGAAGAAGTCATTGAGATTTTGAGAAGATAAGTACACCATGTCTACAACACTTAAATCTTCTTGTGTAATTTATTCTTTGGTCAAAATCATGAGTAGCTAAACTACTAGTGTTTGAATGTAATGAACTCTAGAATGGATTTGTGATTAAGGTTTGTATGTTTTTAATAAAATTCTCATGTCTTGTGTGATTCACTTATATCATGTTTACTTCATTCAAGTTGATATTTCCGGTATATTAATTTGATATCTATTCCTCATCGGGTGTAATCGAGATTTATGGTGGGAAAGAACCTATACAAGTGAAAAGAGTTGCATGCAATCCTAGATATGGGGCGACATAAATCTTCCGAATTAGGGTCAAACCTAATATGGGAATTCATAAATCGTTATAATGCAATTTTGGGGGTTTTAACTAGAAAGAGATTTCAGTTAATCAACTTGAGATTAGGAGTTTTTCTCCTTGAGAAAGGGTTTAACTTAAATCGGGAATTTCTACGGTCCACATAATATGAGATTTTATTAAAAGAGGTTGGTTTTTGCTTAAGGGCTAGTGGTTGTATTTTTATCTTGTTGAATCACAAAAACATTCTAGAGGATTTACATTCAACACATTTCTATCTCTTGATTTCTCATTCTATAATCTACTTTTAAGTTGCAATTATTTAAATTCTCTATTTTTCAATTTCCATTTTAACAAACGAAACTCGAAAATTACTAGATTAGATAACAAAAAGACGGTAATTATTAGTACTTACAATCCTCGTGGGAATGACACTTGGTACTCAATAATCTATACTACAAAACGATAGGTACACTTGCCTAAGGTTTTCCCGAGTAGCTTTTAAGCCATCAACTTTAAATAAAATTGGATAACACTTCTTATGATTTTATGTTTATATGTTTTTACTTCAAAACACGGTTTCTAAATGTTGTCTAAATACTTTCGATTGGTTTAAAATGTTTTTACTAAATTTTCGAGTATTTCTTGGGTTTTATTTTCAACAAAAATTGGACAACATCTCTCTGTCTCTCTTGGTCGACCTGGTCGACCTTTATAGGGCAACCCGTGCACTGAAGATGTTTTTTGAAGCAAAAATGAGACGGAAGAAAAATCAAGCGAGTCGGCCAGGCCGCTCGGCATCGACCCGCCGCCCGGGGGGTCGGCCGGTACTGCAAGTTTCGTTTTTGAAACAGAACATTTTTTCTTCTCAAACCTGAGGGGGACCGGTTGAAGTCGGGATGACCGGTCGAACCCTACGTCGACCGGTCGCCTGTGTAAATTTCCGTGTTTCGTTTCAAACTTCTATTTACGTGCGACCGTTAAGCCTGTCGCTTGCTTTGACAAAAAAATATGACCGTTTGACAAATAGACATATTTCCTTAAAATGTGGGATTGATTTCTAACAGCTATATTCTTGATTTTAATTGTATTTTTCTGTAGATTTTCAATCCCCAAGAGGAGCCTATGCTTGATCAATCATATCCTATAAATAGAGGAAGTTTTGGAGCAACCAACACAACAATTGAGATACAACACAACAAGATACACTTCAAGCAAATATTTGTTCTTCATTGTTATTATTCTTGTTGTAATTTTGCCTAGCTTATCACTTTCACATCCTTGAGGTCTAGGCTATTCTTGATTACACTTTGCACTCAAATTGTAATATTCATTATTGAGTTGTAATCTTGATTTTTGGTTATCATTCAAACACAAGATATCCTTGTGAGTGTTCTTAATGGTAAGAACACACTTGGATGATCTAGGTGATAGGTGCAAGAAGATTGTGGTAATCTTCTTATTGAGGTGTTGAAGAATTTGGTATTCTTCAAGGTTGAAGATTGTGGTAATCTTCACAAGGTGCCGTTGAAGGAAGATTGTGGTAATCTTCAAAGGGAGATTATGGTAATCTCCAAAGGTGGTGTTGAAGAAGAGTGTGTGTGCTCTTCAAGGTGTTGTAGGTTGAATTTGTATTAATTTTGGTAATTAATAAAATTCTTTTCTTTTTAAAATCCATCCCGGATATCTTCTTTGGGTGGTAGTAGATTAGGCCCTAGGTGGGTTAAACTACTATAAATCAACGAGTGTTGTTTACTTTCCGCATCTTTATTATTGTGTTTGAGCATTCGGTTAGAAAAAGAGGGCGAAATCGAAAAGATGGAGATATATTCACCCCCTCTAGATTATCGTAGCCGCTTAGACTTACAACAATTACAACCCTCGTTGCCCCCTCTATTCTTCTTGCTCTTTGCAAAAATAATCTCTTCTCCCTCTTCTCTTACTATATGAGGAGCAAATTATAGTTTCTTTTAATAATTTTTTTCTTTGCTTTTTTCAATTTCTCCCCTTTGTGGGAGTTGGTTTCTACCTTCCGAGTCATGAGATTAATTTGCTCCCTATGTGGGAGTTAGTTTGCTCTTTTATTTGTTTGCTTTTTTTTTTTCTTTTTAGATTTATTCGATATTAATAGGCTCGTTCTTCTAGGGCCTCATTCGAGTTCTTCACAAGTTTATGATAGATCTGCAGATCAAAAAGAGTCTAGTATGAATCGTCCAACCTTAAATGGAAGTGCAAGTAATCACTCATCCAACTAAGAATCATAACCCACTGAGTTTTAATTTGATGGTTTATGAGCGATGGCGAAGGGCCCCTAATTTTGGGGGCCACATTTATATATGATATATGTTATATTGTAAATTTTGTAAATAAAATATTGGTTGGGCCATCTTAAAAATTATTTAGAATGAGGCCCATATAAATATATTGATGGCTCAAAAGCTACCTTTAAAACCTTAGGCAAGTGCACTTATCGTTTTATAGAATAGATTGTTGAGTACCGAGTGTCATTCCCACAAGGATTGTAACTACTAGTAATTACCATCTTTTTGTTATCCGATCTAGCAATTTTCAGAGTTTTTGTTGGTTTAAAAATGAAAAATGAAGAATTTGGAATAATTGCAACTTACAAAAGATCAAATAAAAGTAGTTGTAGAATAAGAAATCAAGAGGTAGAAATGTGTTTGGATGTAAATCCTTCTAGAATGTTTTTGTGATTTAACAAGATAAAGATACAACCAAAAACTCTTTAGCAAAAATCATCCTCTTTTAATAAAATCTCATGTTTCATGGACCATAGAAATTCGATTTAAGTTAAACCCTCTATCGAGTGCGAATAACTCCTAACCTCAAGTTGATTAACTAAAATCTCTTTCTAGTTAAAACCCCCAAGATTGCATTATAACGATTTGTGAATTCCATATTAGGTTTGACCCTAATCCGGAAGATTTATGTCGTCCCATATCTAGGATTGCATGCAACTCTTTTTACTTATATAGGTTCTATTTCACCATGAATCTCTCGATTTCCCGATGAAGAATAAACTTCAAATCAATATCGCACATATATCAATTCGAATGAATTAAGCATAATATAAGTGAATCACACAAAACATGAAGATTTTATTAAAAACATACAAGCCTTTAATCGTCAAATCCATTCTAGAGTTCATTACATTCAAACACTAGAAATTTAGCTACACATGTCTTTGACGAAGGAGTATACTACACAAGAAGATTTGAATAAAATGAACATGGTGTACTTAGCTCTTATTCAAGACCAATACAAGACTTTCTCCTTGGTTGATTGCAATGATGTTGAGCTCCAAGCCTTCTCCTATAATGATCTTCAACTTCCAACTCTACCTCTCTTTTTATCCTCTCAATATATTTTGCTTTGAAACTTAGAGTGAATGAATCGGTGAATATACAAAAATGAATGATTCTCCCAACTCATACTCTTGGCTTTTATAGACATCATTTTTTGTGCAAAGAACACATTAATAATGTCATCCTTTGTTAAACAAATGCTCCATTCATTGTTGGGTTGGTGAATTCTTGTATTCATATGATAATTGAGGGAATATGAGGACTTGTTGCAGCAAAATACGGTGTTAAAGATGTACAAAAGTGGTCAAAAACTTGGTTGGTGAGTTTTCCATAATTTCGCATGAAAAAGTTGCGAAAAATTGCCGGACACGACCATGTCGCCCGGCCGGCTAGGCCGTCTTTGTTTCTTCATGCAGAGAGCCGATCGACACGATCGTGCTCCCAACACGGCTAGACCGTGTTGGAGGTTTTTTGTGCAAATTTTTCAAGTTTTTCACTACCGATGGAATACGGCCGTGTTGCCCAACACCCCATGCCCGTGTTGGACCTAAAAGGCCGAACGACGCGTTTAGCTTGGAATTTCGAGCGTTTTTGCATCCTTAAATCCCCGGTATGTTTTGACATGAATCCATGGTCCGAAATTCACCAAAATTAGCCCCGAATGGTCAATCTACATCAATAAAAGCACATCGAGTACTATGAACTATGTACAATCAAAAATTTACAAAACTAACAATAAAATAACTCAAATTATACTCAAATATACACATAAAACATGCATAAAAAGACCACTTATCATATATAATATTTATTTCAAAAAAAATATTTTCTAAAAAATACAAAAAAGTAGGATGGTCTTCCAATATATTCTCCAATCTCTATAATTATTTTTTAATTTTTTTATCTCTCATACAATTAGACTACAAAACATATTTCTCAAAGATAAAAAGGTTTTCAAAATTTAAAGTGATAAGTACTTGCGTTCAACTATGTCTCAAAAAATATTGAATGGATTAATAATTTTATACATTGAAAATGAGATATTGGAAAAACTTAATTTTGAAGACCTTATTGAAGATTTTGCTTCTCAAAATTCTAGAAGATCTAGATTTTTAAATAATTATTTAATGTTTATTTTCTTATTTTTTGTCGTCGGTGGTGCAATCTTTCAAGTTTCAATACTTTGAATGATAAAAAATGAAAAATTATATGTGTAATATTCTTATTTTTATATCACTATAAAAACTTTTTTTTTTTTTTTTGGCTAGGGCCCCCGCCTAAAAAGGTTAGGGTCGTTCCAGTTTATGATCTATTATATATGTCTAGTTTTGTGTTTTGTTTGTCTCCCCCTTTTTGCTTGTTTGAAATGTAAAGTTTATTTGAGGTTTTTTCGAAATTTGTATATTGATTAATTCGCATTGATTAATAAAAGATATAAAAAAACAAGTAACATTTATTCTCTTTCTTAGGTAGTTTTGGACTTTGGGCTCAACTGAGTCAAATAAAGAGTGACCTCAGTTCTTTCTAAAAAAAAAAAAAAAAAAGAGTGACCTCAGTTCTTTTGAACAAAAAGTCTAATTAATTTCGACTTCATTTATTTCAAAAATAATAATAAATAAATAAAACGACTTCATTAGCTGGCTTCGCACTGTCTACCATTTTGAGATTATTCATATCTTTTGGGGCCATCAATATAAAATTAAAAATACAAACTCCCATGGGCTATTGGGCTGTTGCAATACAAATACATTCGTTTTTTTTTTTAGCATTCCCTATAAAAAAACCAAGATGTTTTTTAAGCCATTTTGGTGTGAAAAAACCCAATTTATCCTTGAGCCAATTTAATTCTTGCACAAAAACACACATCCTGGACTCAATTCGAGTTACAACAAACACACTTATATTTTTTTCCCAAAAAGCTTTGAATTCACATAACTTTTTCGTTTTAAATCCGTTTTGCATGTATAATATATCAAATTAATCATCTTTTCGATATCTATAATTCAACACACATATTGCATATTTAAAAATGAAAAATACAAGTTCAATTTCTTAAAAAATTTGAAAAAAAGAGAGTAAGAAGATAGATAGAGATAATCGATAAGTGAAAGAGAGAGAAATAACTCAAATATCAAACAAACATGCTTTAGAAGGGTGTGTATGTCATTTTACACCCCAAATTGGCTAAAAAGATGTGTCTACAAAACATGACTATTTTTAATCTTTACATTTTCTAAATGGCTATTTTGTACCATTACCACATACAAATAATTAGGTATGCAAATAAACCAATCCGCCCGTAAGCTATTCGGACCTCGATTCGATATAAATTCGTTCGAGTTTTTTTAATGAGTCTCGTTAAAATAAACGAACCAAACTCAAACTTAGAAATATTCGGATCATTAGCTCGTGAAACAGCACTCGTTAGTAAGCTCGTGAATAGGTTCGATAGTAAGCTCGTATAAATTAAACTAATAACTTAATTTTAATTTTTCATATTTTTAATTAAGATAATATAAAAATATTTCAATAAACTTATTTTTGAATAAAACTATAAGTTTTAATAAATATATTATGAATTTTAAATATAAATATTTTATTTTTGTAATAAATTAAAGAATAATTTAATTTTTAGTTAATATTTACTAAGCTCGTTTAGGTTTGATTAAACTCGAAAAAGTTCGTGAGCCATCATTATGTTCGATAAATTTAGGCTCGAGTTCGAATCGATAATAAACGAACAAACTCGGACACTCAAAAGCTCGGCTCGACTAGGTTTGATTCGATTGCGACCTTACAACTAATTAATAATTAGCTTAATCTGAATAATCTTTTTTATTATTGCAAATCCCAATTAATTAATGTGATTTCGAAATTTTTTATCGAATTTTCGTCTCCTTAATTCAAAACAATTCCTTATTAGAAAAAATGACAATTGTTATTGGCGTAAGGGGTTGCGACACAAATAAACATAGGATCTTACATAGTAAGGTTGAAAATTCTTTTTTTTTTTAATAATTAATTTAGTGTAGGTTATCGAAAATCTCAGAATCAGTCAAAAAGAACTTGACTATTCAATAGACTTATCCTCACGCAATCAAGTAGTTAAAAAATCAAGAAATAAATATGAGGATGTAAATATTAACAATTCATAGCACGCATATTTAATGCTTAATATGGGCATTTTGAGGGATTTTTGAAAACGTTAGCCCATTTTTAGCCTTGCATGTTGTCATGCCACGTAACATTGGGGTATACAATTTTTAGTAGATTGTATTGAGAATAATCGTATACGTGACTTGATTGACTGGTTTATTAAGTTTAGCATACGATCCTTCGAATGTTCGGACATGCGCCGACCTAGTTAAGTTCGGGGATCTTGTCGCTAGTCTTGGACTTAACGATGAAGAAGGGAATTGATCATCCCTACCCGAGCTAGTCGGATATATCTTTGGAGCCGCATTCCTAATGAGCCCAAAACAAGGCGGAACCGTGGTTATCCCGAAGGATAAGCTAACCCCGGATGGTTCGGAGCGCCATACGAATGACGAATGAGAGCCAAAATAGCTAGGCATGTAACAAGGTGCTAAAGTTTGTGTTAACACATGATTAGGGATATTGATACAATCTTTCTTTTTTTATATATATATATGTGGCACCCGTACTTAGAGTGTTAAAGTTGACAATGGTTTGAGCCGATCAGCCCAGTTCAAGCCCATGATTTGGCCCGGATCTACCCAAAATTTTATCGACTCACAATTTATATGGTCTAACCCAACTTAATACGTGTATTTTACTTGTATCACTCGAGCTTGTTGAGTTCTGAGCTGGACCAAAATAAACTTAATTTTTTTCGGGCCTCTAAGATAAAATCCAGTCAATCTCACATGCGGATTGACTTAGTTGAACCCAACCAATTTTACCAGCTCTGCTCATACTTAGTATTGGTATAGTTATCATGCTCAACCATATCCCACCAACGAAAGAAGCCTAATTAATAGTATATATATCCATCCATAAAAAAAAAGTATATATATCCACAAAAAGTACTTTTTTTTAAGAAGCACAAAAAAGTACTAAATGGAAAATGAAAATGCAAAATCCATTTTATACCCAAAACAAAAAAAGTAAATACATTTCAATTATAATGGGTGTGGAGAAACACTGCTCCGTGATTTCCTCCTACCATCTCTGTCCAGATGTGTTAAGGCTCTGTTTGGGTGCACAACCGTTGTAAAACAGGAAAAGATAAACTTCACAATCAAATCAAACATCATCGTCTTTACCAGCCTCCTCCTTGCCGGAAAAACACTCCGTTTCGCCGCCGCCGCCGGGTCAGCTCCGCCGCCTCTCTCAGCTGCCATTTCTGTTTATTCTGTCTCTCTAATAATGCTAGCCAGTGAGGAATTAATTTGGAGTTATAATTATAAATAGAGTAGAGAAGAAACTTGGGGTCGAAGGTTTTCTAGAAGGGGTGAAGGGGGACACGTGGCACTCAGACAGCAATATTTTGGTTTGGTTATTCCTATGATACATATTACATCACCAACTTGGTACGGATAGACCCAATTTTAATTTATTAATTAATTATTTTAGTGATTTAAGTTTGGCCGATGTGATTGGACGAATTGTTTTATGTCTTATCTTCAATAAATTGGGATGCCAATGGTTCGGGTACGTCCTTAACCCGAGACCCACCCACGTTAAGAAAATATAAGACCCATATCTATTTGATATGTCTCGTCTTAGATCCAGATCTGCCTAATCCAAACTCATGCCTAACAAATAAGACTCGTTAATTAGATCCGTTAACTTCATATATTTGGTCAAATTTATATAATCTCTTACTCAGAATAGTGATATCAAATATTATGTTAAGTGTGATATTTATATAATATTTTTATATATTACATGAATTATGAAATAAACACCAACAAAAATATGTAAATAAAGAATAATTGAACAACAATATATACACTCTATATATAAATTTGTTTCCAAAAATATACATAAAAACTAATTATATAGATCGGGTTCTACTATATTCGTTATCCGATCCATACACATTAATGTTTAAATATATATTAATACCCGTTACCCACATTATACCCATTTATTTTTCTAAACCTGCCTCAAATGAACCATAGCCATTCTTACAAATAAATATTAGAAATGAATATGTCACAGTTGTGGTTGGATAACGCAAGTAGCACTTAGAGTTGACTTATTTGATGATGAATCTTTTCTGACAGAATTTGTTCTAGCTAGGTGTCACTAATTCAAACTATAAGAAAAAGCAATTAATTATAACTGAGAATTTTCTTTATTAATATTAATAGGAATGACAAGGAGACATATTTAGTTAAATTTGGAATTCGTTTTATTAAACCAAATAAATTTGAGAAATATTATTAAAAATTCGACAGTTCAAGTGTTCTACTCTTTTGATGTCGGTGACGCACTAATTAAATCATTCGGTCTACTTCGAACTTGTTACAAGCTAGCAAACTAATATTTTAAGGAACAAATTCAAGGTCACGATAAGTCCAATATAATTTTTATATATCCATCCCAAACTCAATTAATTTAAAAAAGAATTTAGAATTATTATTGCCCAATACCCATTCAGCCACTCCATACCCGCAACAAGTAGGGTGTAATCGTCACAGATTGAATTTAATCGAACCCATTAAGTTTAATTTACATGTTTTATTATGTCATATGAAAGTTCATTGAATATAAATATTGAAATAACGGTTTGACAATATTCCCAAGAAGAAGAAAAACAGGAAATCAAAAATGAGAATTTTAAGGATAACAAAAATGTAACATTTGCATGATCGTGCCATCTTTTTCCAGAAAAAGCTCATCGAAACTGGGGTGTATTTAGAATTTTCTGAGTCTAAAAAAATGAGATCTTTTAAAAAAATTGTTTTCTTAAGTCTTAGGGAAGAAGAAAAATTTTGTTGAGAAAAAGATGGGGTGTATTTAGAATTTTTCTTTATAGTAAATACATAATAGTCATTTTAAGTCATTATAATTTCGTAAAAATAGGAAGGGGGTGTATTATAAGAAAATGAGGTGCAAATAGTGCCCCTAAGTAATAAACATGTATTTGTACTTTAGTCTGAAAATTATTAGATCTTATCTATATCATTTTAAAGCTTAACAGTATAATTTGTTAAATGAAAAGTAAATAGAACAAGTTTTATAATTTTTTGGCTGGAAAATGTATTTAGTAACTTTTGATGATATAATTCATTTTAAGAAATTTTAAAAATTTCTCTGCTTTTTAGTATTAATCAAAATGTCAACTTACATAAAATATTGTAATGCTAAACTTCAATATAATTATAATTTATATGGGAGGGTCTTTGTTAAGGGGTTGAATGCAAATAGTCCCTGTTTTCTTTTCTTCTTCTTCTTTTTTTCATGTCGTGGTTTATCAATTTTACCCTTTGTGTGAGTGTTGGATATTTTAGTCTTTTAGACATTTTATAACTTATTCTATATAATTATTGATGTCAAACAAATTGTTGTAATCATACTTTCATAATTAAATATCTAAATCCTATATTTCAATAAATACATTATTATATCAAATCACATAACCAATGTACACTATAATCTTATTCAATCCAAAAGGAAAAAAAAAAATGAAAAGAATGTTGGATTCTATCAACATTGGCCAACGAGCTATTGGTATTGTGATATTTAGTAGTAATAGCAATAATTATCATGACGAGAATTACTAAGAGGGTGTTTGGCTAAACTTATCTAAAAGATCTTATAAGTTTCTACATCTTATAAGTTGTTTTTAGTGTTTACTAGTCCTTTACCCGTGCGATGCATAAGATGTGTATATCTATTTTGTAATGCTATATATATATATATTTCTAATAATTTTATGAATTATATCTCCTACATTTATGGATGTCAACATTCACGAGGGAATCATACCATCCTTGTTGGTAATCGAATAGAATGAGACGGCGAATCCTGGTTAATCAGGGATGAGATTCTCGCTTCTCTAGAATCAAGGATGGAACATGGACGATATTTATATTCTCGTCTCCTTCCTATTCGATGGCATTAAAACAGAGATTCTTTGCTCCCATTCCCTTCCCAAATAGTTATATTGTATTTATCTATTATTAATATTAATTTTATTTATAATTATTTTATTTTAATTCTAAAAATTAAGCCAAGAATCTTTATATTTTTATTTGTCTTATTCTTTATCTTACAAATTATGGATTAATGTTATCTATATTTTAAAAAAAATAGTGATTGCAAAAAGTTTAAAATAAGACCACCAATTAGATTATAAATCATACGATTAAACAACAAAAATATAAATTAATATAAACTATAGAAGAATCTCTTTAAATACAAAATATTTGGTTGTGTGAATATGAATTGTATCTATTTATAGAACATATTTATCTATAAGAAAGTAAAAGTTTGAAAAATATTTTAACCGCCCAATGCTAAATTATTTTTACTACCCCAATGTTGAATATTTATTAAATTCTATTTTCAATACAATCAACAATAAATTCATTGTAAATTCCAATATTTTATGGGGTTTAAGAAGGCGAACGATTATCGAACTTATTAAATGAATTAAATAAATCATGCTTTACATTTAGCAACACGATTTTAAAGAAAAACAAAACATTTCAAAAATCCAAAAATATTATATATATACACATATATCAAAAATAAATTATCAAATAGACAAATTTATATCCGATTCAAAAGGTATTACTTTGAAACTTGAATATCAAAATATGTTGATAAATATAAAAAAAAATCTATTAACATGAAAAGTATGTTAATATATAAAAAAATAAATATTTATATATAAATACATTTATGAGTTAATTTCATATTCAAACAAATCTTAATTTTCTTATTACAAAAATATATATAATATTATCATGCTATGTATGGATATATATGACATATAAAATGTCAATACATATTTTGAGATAATTTTTTCCATTAAAATAAGTATTTTATAATTGAATTTAATCAATTTAAATACAATTATATATAATTATTAAGAATCGGCTAAGTCCAAATAACAACTATACATATATGACAAAAAAAAAAAAATACATGAATGTAGAAATTGATGTCCAATAGACCGGATACATAGTTTTTAAAGCTCATTACAAATAATGAGTAAATATTTCTTATATTTTATTTATGTATAATGTTTTGGTTATTTATATATACAATTTGAGTGTCAAACTCAAGATCGTGAAAAAATAATTAATTTGATATATATATATATATATATTATACGTGAAAAATGGATCAAAAATAAAAAAGTTATTAATTGTTTTTAAAAAAATAATAAAATAATAAATAATCCAATACACAAATAGATTTGGAAAGCTAATTTTACTTAATTTTATTTTTGTATCATTTTAAAAGATGATTATTTAAAGAAAGTCGACTACCAAAAATAAAAATACCAACTATTTATCCGTTCTTATTTTTACACATATTTTTATTACTTATTATAGTAAGTGCAAAAGGGGGAAAATTTCAACATACTATTTCAAATGACTTCTCTTTATACATATATATATATGATATTGTTAGATAAATGGTTTTATCATGTTTTTTGATGATTTTGTTTTTACACCAAAACAATATTCTAAATGTTGTCCAAATACTCCTAAATGATTTAAAATGTTTTTACTAATTTTTCTGAGTAATTCTTAAAGTTTATTTTAGACAAATAGTGGACAACACTTTTGATGATTTTGTGTTAATGTGTTTTTACACCAAAACAATGTTTCTAAATGTTTTCCAAATACTTCCGATCGGTCTAAAATATTTTTACTATTTTTTTGGAGTATTTCTTGAAGTTTATTTTCGACTAAAATTGGACAACTCCTCAAAATTGAGGTCAACCTGGTCGCTCTATAGGGCATCTAGTACCGAAAGTTGTGAAAAAGCAGAGAATAACCTATTTTTGAAAAAGACCGGTCGACCGACTCAGGCGTCGCCGACTGTCTGGGAGCCATTTCTTGAAATGAACTCTATGGACTCGTTTTTGGCATAGCTCGACCGGGCATAGGATCGACCATGGCCGGACCCCACGTCGACCGTCGCCTGTAAAGATGTGTTCTTATTTTCAAACGCCTATTTCTCGCGCGACCGACGCCCCTAATGTTTGACAAAAAAATTCTAACCGTTGTGCGCAGACAACTTTTCCCTAATTTGTGGGATTGATTTCTAACAAATTATAATCTTGATTTTAATTGTAATTTTTTTTTGTAGAAATCGGTTCCCAAGAGGAGCCTATCTATGATCAATCATCTCCTATAAATAGAGGAAGATTTGAAGCAACACAACAAGAGAGAAAAATACAAGACAACAAGATACACTCAAGAAAACATATTTGCTCTTTCATTGTTATTATTCTTGTTGTAATTTGTCTAGCTTATCACTTTCACATTCTTGAGGTCTAGGCTTGATTCTTGATTACACTTGCACTCAAAATTGTATCGTTCATTATAGAGTTGTAATCTTGAATATTTGTGGTCATCATTCAACACAAGATATCCTTGTGAGTATTCTTGTGGTAAGAACACACTTGGGTGATCTAGGTGTTAGGTGCAAGAAGATTGTGGTAATATTCTTATTGAAGAGTGTGGTACTCTTTGAGGTGTTGAAGAATTTGGTATTCTTCAAGGTTGAAGATTGTGGTGTTCTTCACAAGGTCTTTGTGCAAGGGAGATTGTGGTAATCTCCAAGGTGGTGTTGAAGAAGAGTGTGGTGCTCTTCAAGGTGTTGTTGTAAGTTGAATTTGTATTAATTGTGGTAATTAATAAAATTCTTTTTTTTCGAAACCCATCTCGAATATATTGGGGTAGTAGAGCACGTAGTCCCTAGGTGGGGTGAAGCTCTATAAATCGACACGTGTTGTTTACTTTCCGCGCCTTTATTCTTGTCTTGGCGTATTTGATTCAAAAAAGAGGACATAATCGAAAAGATGGAGATAATCTATTCACCCCCTTCTAGACTATCGTAGCCGCTTGGACTTACAAGTGGTATCAAAGCCAAACTCTTTGGCAAACTCGTTCCACATCGCGAGTAAAGAGGAACGATCATCGCCTACGAATGAAGTCTACCTTACCGGCGCCTCCACCACCAAGCCACCACTATTTGATTCTAAAAATTATACATTTTGAAAAGAAAGAATGGAATGATATCTACAAAGTTGTGGGTTCGATATTTGGAACACGGTCATCAATGGAGAACCTATTCCGATGAAAGACACACCTTACACATCCAAAGCTCTTAAGGAGCTCAATGATGAAGATAAGAAAATCATCTCTTTAAATGGTAAAGCCCTTAATGTTATTTATTGTTCACTTACCATTTTGGAATATGATCATATTGTAGGAATTAAATCGGCTCATGAAGTATGGAGAAAATTAGAAGAAGTACATGCAAATGAAAGGAGTAACTCAAAAGCATCTACTTCTCAAATGGGTACAACATCAAACCCAACAACATGGGATAAGCTTCCTACAACTTCCGACGATGATGAAAATGAACGTTGTCTTATGGGCTTCGAATAAAACGAGTTAAGTTCTAAACCTTCTACTTCCTATGATAATGAATTACATAATGATTATAATGTTTTGCTCAATGATTATGATGAACTTCAAAATGAATTCCAAAGCTTGCTTGTTAAATACAATAATTTGAAAAAGGAATTCAATGCTTTGAAAGTTGATAAGGATAGCTTATTTACTTCATATGAATCACTTTCATGTGCTCACACCACCACTCTTGATAAGGTTAGAAACCTTGAAAAGAAAATAAGTACTCTTGTTGAGGATATTAATTGCATGAAAAATGATTTATCAAAATTCAACTTGAGTACCAATAAAATGACCAAGATTGTTGATGTTCATAATTGTGATAATTTGAAACTAGAACTTGATCATAAGTCTAATGTTGTCAATCATATGAAAAAGATCTAGTCTCTATGCATGTTGGTCATCATGCTCCTAGAATTACTACTTGTTTTTATTGTGGTAAAAAGGGTCATACGGTAAATACTTGTCGGGCTAGAAATAACTCTAATTATTATTGGAGACCTAAAAGTCTCAAAGCTAATCCCAAATGACCCAAACATTTGAGGGTACCACAATACAATGTCGTATTAGGTACCCAACGGAATAATAATCAAGGAAAATTCATACCGCCAAGAAGACATAAAATGATCGTCCCATTTGATCAAAGGAGAAGACATCACCACAATAATCTCCAAGAGAAAGACACTATCAACAATTGGAAGGACACAATCCTTGGAAATGGAATAATTAGAGAAGCTATCATCAACAAGATAATTTTCAAAAGGGAAGATATCATCAACAATGGGAAAAACACAAGCCATGGAAATGACGTAATTGGTAAATCGCATCTCCCTATTTAAACATGCATTTTATTTTGTTATTATGCATGTTTTTATTTGTGCCTAAATTTTCAAAATAAGTTTTCAAATATTTTTAAAATTAAGGTCTTCCACATATATTTGTGTTTTTAAAATTCTTTGAAAAAGAAGACATTGCATGATGTTTTTAAAACTCTCGTGTATTTGCTTAAACTAAAGTGTTTTATCATCTCTTATGAATTTTTTTATGGCATAAGCATACTTGTGACATATATTATTGCTCTATCCTACACTTTTACAACTAGTATTTTGTGCAAGACTTGTTTTAAGAATTATGTAGGATTTATATATCTTCATCTATGATTATCCACTCATTATTTGACAAGAGAGACATAAACTATCGAGGTACGCTCATCATTGGTATTCATCTTATAGACTCGATATATTTTTGCCTATGTGCTTGCTTTTCAAGATATTTCAAAGTATTTCATATAAGTGTTATTTACAAGATTTTTCGATTTTTTTTTAAAAGGCACTATTCAATAAAGCTTGTCTTATCCAAGACTTGTAAATGATGATATTTTGTTTTGATAAAACATTTGATTTTCATCATTCTCTCAAAAGTATGCATTTGATTGCTCATATTCATTCTTGTCAAAACTCTTGTTCAAATGCTTCTTTTAAATGAGGTCTCAACTATATGATCTTGGATTTTCAAATTTCAAAAGAGAACTCATATAACTTTCTATAAGCCTATTTGAACTTACATGTCTTATTGAACTCTTGATGATTTATTTGAAAGCATAGTATGCGTTACTTGTCATTGTGTCTCTATTATTCGATATTACTATGCTCTTGTGCAAGATGTCTTGTTAAGATTTTGCAAGAATTTTTGGTATTTTGGAACAAGATAAATGACCAAGGCAAGGTTAGTAGCTCAAAGGTATTGTCAAGAAGAAGGTATTGATTTTGAAGATCCATTTGCACCCATAAAGACGTTTAGAAGCTATTCGTATTCTACTTGATCATTCTTGTTTTTAGAAAATTTCAAGCTTTACCAAATGGATGTTAAATCCACATTTTATTAAATGGTTTTATTCAAGAAGAGTCTATGTAAAACAACCAGGGTTTGAAAATTTTTCTAGGCCAAATGATTTTTATAAAAGGCCCCTGTTTGTTTTAAAACATGCACCGTGTATGGTATGATAAACTTAACTATTCTTTGCAAAATAATTTTACAAGAGGTAAAGTTGATCTACTATCCTTATTTTTTGAAAAAGGACAATATTGCTTACTTGTGCAAATTTATGATATTATTGATGCTACTAATGAATCTTTGTGCAAGATATTTTTTCTAAGTTGACCTTGTGAGTGAACTTGAGATGAGCATGATGGGGAGCTCAATTTCTTCTTTGGACTTAAAGTTAAACAATGCCAAGAAGGTGATTATATTTCACAATCAAAGTATACAATAGAACATTTGAAGGAGGTAGGCATGCATTGAAGAATGAAGAACAATCTCTATTCCTATGGCAACAATATCAAGATGAACAAAAGTTGAGAAAGGAATATTGGTTAACAAACAAATTCGAGGTATGTTTATCTTCGTTTATTACTCTTTTAGACTCGACATTTTCTATGCCTTATGTCTACATGCTCGACTTCAAAACTATCCCAACGAATCTCATTAAAGTGTCGTTAAAAGAAATTTTCAAATATTTGAAAGGCACTTCTTCTTATGGCTTGCTTATCCATGGTCTTTAAAAACGTTTATATTTTTCGGGATAACAAGTCCGGTGATTATATTTTTTCAAAATATGGTTCGTTATAATCGAACTAAAAATATTGAGATTCTATATTTTTAAGGGATTCGTTTTAACAAAAACTTGAGATGTATTTAATTCCGTCTCAAAGATAACTCGCGGACATTTGTTCATTACCCACTTTGAGTCTTTTACCTCATTTAGAGCTTGATTATGACACAATGTATATTGAATGAGGTCTACGTTTGCATTTTGCACGTTTTTAAACTTAGGGGCGAAAAATCGATTTTTGGATCAAATTTCGGACGTTTGCAAAACAGATGATCCGATGACCGATTGGGGTGAGGCCGACTGGTCACCCTATGCCTCGACCGATCGATATCACCCTGGACCATCGCCCTACGCCAAGTTTTGGTTATATTGCCTTGTTTCCCAGCACTTAGTTATTTTGGCGTTTTTCTTCTATGTTTCGACCCTTTGCAAATTTCACACACAATTCACTTCAAATGAGTTTTGTTGCATAAATTACATATTTTGGGGATTATCTTGCTCGTTTATCATCATTATTACTCATCCTCACCGATTAAATGGTAAGAATTCTAATCCCTTATCTCAATTGGGTGGAACCCTTGAGAAAATGCTTATGTATTGTTTTTTGTTGGAATTCTTGCGTAGTTGTGTTTTGAATGATGATTGTTGATGAATGATATTTGTAAAAATGATTTTAGTGATGAAAAACTTGGCTTGATTACATTCACAAGGGCTATATATCTTCTTTTTATTTTTGACGCCCGCCAAGTGTTCGATAAAATGTTTCAATGAAAAATTCATCACCTACATGATTCTCTCGATTTCAAATGTCTTATATATTAATAGTGATCATGTTTTGCAAATCAAATGAGTTTTCATAAGCTTCTACAAGTCATATGATCGACTTTTCCCTCTATTTGGTCTATAAGCTTCAATGTTCAAATAGCTCGATAAATCGGCTTAGTTGCACACTTTGATATGAATATATGATGTTTTTATCGTGCTAACATTCTTTTTGATGATTCAAAAGGAGAGAAATATGTTATAAGTTTATTAGCTCAAAGAAGCTAAAATAAGCTCGAAAAAAAAAGCTATAAGTCGTGGCTATTAAAAGCCATAAGTTGTGGATTATACTTAGTCCATTTGATGTATTATGGACTCATATTCATGTAAATGATGTTTTGTTGACAGGGGAGCTTATAAGCTCTTGATACTTAAGCTCAAGTTGTAAAACCCGAGCTTTTAGCTTTTGGTTGATTGCTTCTATATTATTATTGTTGTGCATGTTGATAGGGGTAGCTTTTGCAAAAATATTTTTGATAATATATACTCCCATCCTTGTGTTTATGTTGCGTGGAATGTTGTCGCTCTAACGGATAGTTTATTTTTAACCGGTAAAATTGTTTTGTTTTTAAAATCGACCTCTTTAAATTGTTTTGTAATCATCAAAAAGGGGGAGTTTGTTAGATAAATGGTTTTATCATGATTTTGATAATTTTGTTTTTACACCAAAACAATGTTTTTAAATGTTGTCCAAATACTCCTAAATGATTTAAAATATTTTTACTATTTTTTTGAGCAATTCTTAATGTTTATTTTAGACAAATAGTGGACAACACTTTTGATGATTTTGTGTTAATGTGTTTTTACACCAAAAAATGTTTCAAAATGTTGTCCAAATACTCCCAATCGGTCTAAAATGTTTTTACTATTTTTTCTGGAGCATTTCTTGAAGTTTATTTTCGACTAAAATTGGACAACTCCTCAAAATCGAGGTCAACCTGTCGCCCATAGGGTATCCCGTACACGAAAGTTGTGAAAAACAGAGAATAACCTATTTCTTTGAAAAAAGGCTAGTTGACCAGGTGTGGTCGACGGCCGAACAAGGCGTCGGCCGTGTCCTGGGAGCCATTTCTTGAAAGCAGAACTCCATGAACTCGTTTTTGGCATAGCTCGACCGGCCGGGCACAGGGTCGACCGATCGGACCCCCCATCGACCGGATTTGCTCTGTGTAAAGATGTGTTCTTATTTTCAAACGTCTATTTACAAGCGACCGGTCACCCTAATGTTTGACAAAGAAAATTCTAACCATTGTGCAAAGAAACATACTTTTCCTAATTTGTGGGATTGATTTCTAACAGATTATAATCTTGATTTTAATTGCATTTTTTGTAGAAATCGGTTCCCAAGAGGAGCCTATCTATGATCAATCATCTCCTATAAATAGAGGAAGATTTGAAGCAACACAACAAGAGATAAAAATACAAGACAACAAGATACACTCAAGAAAACATATTTGCTCTTTCATTGTTATTATTCTTGTTGTAATTTGTCTAGCTTATCACTTTCACATTCTTGATGCCTATGCTTGATTCTTGATTACACTTGCACTCAAAATTGTATTGTTCATTATAGAGTTGTAATCTTGAATTTTTGTGGTCATCATTCAACACAAGATATATTTGTGAGTGTTCTTGTGGTAAGAACACACTTGGGTGATCTAGGTGTTAGGTGCAAGAAGATTGTGGTAATCTTCTTATTGAAGAGTGTGGTACTCTTTGAGGTGTTGAAAAATTTGGTATTCTTCAAGGTTGAAGATTGTGGTGATATTCACAAGGTGCCGTTCAAGGGAGATTGTGGTAATCTCCCAAGTGGTGTTGAAGAAGAGTGTGGTGCTCTTCAGGTGTTGTTGTAAGTTGAATTTGTATTAATTGTGGTAATTAATAAAATTCTTTTTCTTTTTCAAACCTATCCCGGATATCTTTGGGGTGGTAGAGCACGTAGTCCCTAGGTGTGGTGAAGCTCTATAAATCGACGCATGTTGTTTACTTTCCGCACCTTTATTCCCGTCTTAGCGTATTTGAATCGAAAAAGAGAGCATAATCGAAAAGATGGAGATAATCTATTCACCCCCTCTAGATTATCGTAGCCGCTTGGACTTACAGATATTAGATCTTATTTTAGAAATAAGTTGTTGAAGTGTTTGGATAAAATAAGATAGTGTAGCTTTTAAGATGTTAGTAATTGTAAATTTATAATTAAAATAGTAAAAAATAAAGGACTTTATTGAAAGAAGATCTTATTTTGAAAATAAGTTGGGTTCACCTATTTTTTTTAAAACAACTTATAAGCTCATGAGATCTTATTTTGGGAGCTTATAAGATATTTTTCTCGAAAAAATTACCAAACAAATTTAAACAGTTTATAAACTTTCAAACATCTTATAATATATTTTAAAGAACTTATTAGGTCAACCAAACACCCTCTAAGTTTGAGGAGAAATGAAAGAACAAAAATTGAGTTGGATAATAATAAAATTGACAATTTATATGATCACAATATCAAATGAACTGGATTGAGAAGGTTTCGATTAAGGTGAAAATCGATCTCAAACAATGTAATACTTATGTTTTCGATTTTTTTTTCCGACTCAAAATATCTCCACACCATTTGAAGGTACATACCCAACACTTTCTCGGGAACTATGAGACATCCCTCCTTTTTAGTCGAATCTGGGACCTCAAGGTTGTAATTATGTAACCCTCTCAACCACCAGGTCAACCTTGGGGTTATGTCTTCGATCGATCAATAAAATTTCTATTTCCCTAAAAAATGTAACATTCAAATTTATAATTAATTAAATCCCAATTGCATAGAAATCAATTTAATAATTCATTTTTAAATAAATAATTCATAATACCATAATAATCAATCATTTAATTATATTTATGAAAAAGAATGTTTATCTTAAAACCGAGGAGTGAATTACCTTTGACCGGTGTTGGCTTTCTCACTTGTCACAAGCACACAAGGAGTAGGGTTTTGAGAGGGCTTAACGACGCCGATTTTTGTGAACAGCGCCGCCTGAAATCAACTCTTCTCCGCCGCCATATTTTCCCTCCGGCCATAGGTTCGCTTTTCCCCTTTCTTCCCTTCACTTTTGGGGATTTTTTTGCTTTTCCTTTTTCTTTTCCCTAATTTGATTGCTTGATTGAGTGCAGGTATTATGGGAAAGAAGGATAAATCTTCGAAAAGGAAAACTAGAGAGAGAGAAGCAGCCCCTGCGGTTTTGCCTCATAAGAGTAAGCTTATAGATGGTATATTTCTTCTGATTGTTTAAATATGCCAGAGAATTATTAAATTATTAGGCATGGCGGGGATTGTAGCTTTAGCTGGTAGTATAATTATATGTTTGAAGAACAACTTCATAGAAACGAAATGAAAAGCTTATTTGCAGTTGTTGAGCTATGTGGAGTTTAAAATGATTAAATCAGGTTCTTGTGTTTGATGCAATGTCGATGGGAGGGTTGCTAACATGTTGCCTTTAGCCTGATTTCCGAGTTTAAGTGGGTTCGTACCTTCTTTATCTATTGCAGTATTGTGCTTATAGCTTTGGATTTTGACTTAAAATTTTATTTTCTGATCTCTTGAGTATTGTGTGGAAATAGAGTTTGTTTTCATCTATGAATTCTTATAATCCTCCAAAGTCTTTTTAATATTTCGGTCCCTTAGTTTATATTTTTGAAGGAGTACCAATAGATTCGTTTTTTCCTTCCGTTTTTGTGAAAGATGTGTTCAATAGTTAATTCTGCTAACGGCTAATTCTTGGACATGGGAAAATGTTAATTCATTAATATGAATTTTCTTTGAATTTTGGTAATATAATGTCTACTTTACACCGCCCTCAAATATATCTGAATAGTAAGAACAAATTGCAATTTGACATGCTTCTAAATTTAGGGCTGATGTAAATACCCTACGTGCTTCACAAACTTTTATCTGTGTTTTAAGGTTCATGCATGGACTTTATAGACTCAAATGAATATGAGTAACATCATTGGAGCATGTAGGTGTGTATTAACTTTGAGAACCTATTCATAGTTTAGAGTAGGTGGAAGAGCTGAGTCAATCTGATATATTATTGTGAATGACTGGTCAAGTTATGGGGAGAAAAAGCATGCCAGGTCTCCAAATATTCCTTAAGGATGTTTACTGAAAAATTTCATTGTTATACACAGTTGATACTATCTTTCATTTCAAAATTGTTACTTGAGGTTCATGATATCCATATCTGATGAAGAAATCAAAATTGGGAATGCCATTCTGTTTTAAATATCTGGATCCAAAACCTTATTACTCGTCAGTTCTTCTAGAAGACACCTTCTGTAGTTGTGATTTTTCGTATAGATAGAACTATTCAAACAGAGAAAATTGTAACTTATTTTATTTATAGCTTTGAAAGAAGTAATCTGGTTTTCTTGTGTCTTTAAGGCGTTGGTGATGAAGATGGAATTGTAGTGGATGACGCGAGTGAACCAACCATGGGGGAAAAACTTGCAAGCCTCAACTTGGAAGGAAACGACCAAGCTCCAAACCATGATATTGTGGACCTTTCTCCTAATGCAAAGCCACCTAGCGCCGACTCAGTTTATATCTTACTTAAGCAAGCACTCCGAGCTGAGGATCGAGCACTTCTTATAGATTGCTTATACAGACAAGACGAGAAGGTTTTAATAGTTACACTGATTTTTAATGATTGCTCTCTTTTCTCAACATTGTGTGTAAATTAGTTTGTTTGATATAGAATAACATGATGCATCATTATATTGCAGGTAATTAGAAATTCACTATCACTGTTGAACCCTTCTGATGTCCTCCAGCTTTTACAGTCTCTCGTATCAATAATCCAGTTGAGGTAAGAAAACAAAGATTCTAATTATCCACCAGATGTAAACCTAAGAATGAGTTGAATGATATTAGTATACAAGATTGGAAATCAAGCTATATCTGCTACATGGTCTCGCATTTAGTTTCTTCCTCTGTTTTTAATGCAAAATGGGTCTAGCTAATGCAAATTCATAACTGGGTAATAATTCCTTCTTCAGTGTTAGTACACCTGGTTTGATGTTCTGTTGCTAAATGTCTTATAGAACATTATCTTAAACCTCAATATGTTGCAGCCCATGTTATTGGTACTCCAAATATGGATGCTACCTTGGGATGTAATTTGGTGTGAGGTTTGAAGGGTGCAAGAGATAAACGAATTGGTCTAGATTTTACTGTCCTCAGCAGATAGATTAGACGTGAAACTTTTTCTTTATCCTGGCATTCCTTCATGATTCCAATGTTGGAACTTGAGGCTTCTGAAAGTTTAGACAAGTACTGATACCCTCATTAAGCCAAATATGTTTTGAGTTTAACTTATTTGAATACATGTCTACTTTTAAGCTGGTTGAAATCCAGTCTCATTAAGCTGGTTTAACCCATCATATTTGTATTATTTGCAGGGTGCTGTGCTGGCTTGTGCTCTTCCATGGCTCAGAAGTTTACTTCTCCAGCATGCAGGCAGTATAATGTCCCAAGAATCTTCTTTGGCTGCGCTAAACTCTTTATATCAGGTTAGAGAAGGATTTAATTTAAAATTGTTAAATAGATACGGAGAATCTCGTAAGAAGAAATACAGATTATTAGCATGAAACTAGCCAGTTTATGTTTATCATGGCAAAGGGTGCCAATGCTTGTATGTCTAGGTAACCGAAATGTTCAGATATTTCTCATTCCATTTTATTTTAGATTGATTTCATTCTATAGGTTTACCGTTGATCTGGTCCTAACTGTTGCATGTTTCTCATCAACATCCAGTTTGTATTAAATATTTAAATGTCATTTTTTTAATGTCCAAGATTCATCCCTGGAAAAGTTATAAGTTTAACTGTCATCCTATATGACTTCATCTTAACCCTTTTTGTCCCTTGTCGACTATTTTCAGAAATTGTAGTGTCATTAAGAAGAAAAATTCAGCTACAAGGTTTATTATGTTTGACTCTTTATACTACATCTGCGATTCTGGCTTGGATAGGTAAGGGGTCATAGCCATCACTTTTCTAAGTTCACCTTTATTTGAAGCACCACTTTTCCGAAGCCACCCCATTATTAAACATGACGCCGTGATTGTGACTATAATTTAGCATGCCATGAGCTGGATGACGTTATGATCGATAGACTCAAAGCAAGCATCTGAAATATTAGTTGTTCAATAAAATTATAACAGATGACAAGATTTTAGTACAGCTAGTCAAACTAGGGTTGGCAGGAAGGTTAGGCTGCGACTGGATATGAAAGTATTTTCATTTTCATTGTCGTTCCACTAGATAATTTTTTTCACCCAACATGCAATTGCTTATGGATTTTTTCAGAAAATACAGTGTTCACTCAGTTTCACTTCTCTTGCCAATTACATCTACACACTTTTTTCAAAAAGAATTAATCTTTATTACACATTTTCCGACAAATTTTACTATTTATTCACTCGTACATTTCTCATTCATCAACCATTTCCAATCATTAATTTACTATTTCTATATCAAATCAACTTTCATCACTATTTTTCGTTTTATATCCAATCACACTCAAATTCATCTTTGTTTTTTTAAATTTATTTACCACTATTCTCTATAAAAGGAAAATTTCAAAATGAAAGCATATCCAATTGCTTGCCGCCTTCATGATTGTTTATTTTGAACACCAGCATATACTTATTTTGAGATAGCCAACAAGGACTGATTAACAGTTGTCCATTTAAAGACACTTTATCATTTTGATACCTCCCTCTTTGGCTAGAAACTGCAGATTATTACTGTTTAAGGATAAAGCAATGTAAGTTAATATTGAATGGGAAATTATCTGTGCAGCTCATAGAATCTAGAGTCTCAACTTTCAACCACGCTCTTCAACTATCAAGTTGCTTGGACTTGCTTTATGCAGAGGTGAGTGCACATTGCTGAACTATTTATATTTTCTTTTTAGATATAGAACCTTTAAGTAGGATATCATTTTTCTGTGCAGACTGTTGATGATGAAGCAGAGGAGAATGATACGGTAACACCTGTAATATACGAGGACGATGATGAAAGTGATGATGAGGGAGTTGATGATTCCATGGAAGTTGAAAGTGTGCAGGATGGTGAAGAGCCTCAAGCCTATAGCGATATCAGTGATGACGAAGAGAATGGTAAAGTAAGCGACTAAATTGATTTGAATTCGTGCTGCCTGACATGTATGTAAGCCAATTTTGTGGAGATTTATTCCAGAAAGTGTAGAAATTTTTGAGTGACATGTGAACATGGTGCCTTGATTTCGCTTCCGTCTCTGTTTTAATCATTTTTTGTTTCCTTTTCATCTCCTGGTCCATTTTTGACATATTTTTTTCTATTGAACTAGATTATGTAGTATCAAGAGAACTTTCTTTCTACCGATCAAAAAAAAAAAGAGAGAACTTTCTTTCTTTTTTTCGGGTTTTCATGTAGTTCTCTACACTGCAGATGTGTGAATGAGTATGCTGAGCTACGTGACCGATGTTTTTGGTGCATTAACAGTAGCAGGTGATGAGTCGAAATGCGTCATCTTATGAGATACTTGGTGCCATAATCCGTTTACAATCCACCATGTTGATAAGTTAGCATAACTAAACCATACTTTCAAATTCGGATCCTCTGCATTTAGCTTGTGTTAATTTCTTGTGAAGTTGGAGAGAAAAGACAAATGCATCTACATACACTTGTATATACATTTTGTGTTGTATAGGTGTACGTGTGTGTGTATATATATATATATATATATTTCTCTCTCTCAACTTCGCAAGAAATTCACACAAACTAAATGTAATCCATTTCCCCATATTTTCCTGTTTCTTTCCAAAGTAATCTATCTACTGGATATGATTCAAAAGAGAATAATATAGAAGTTTTAACTTCTGACATGTCTTTGAAACAAAAAGACTATCATTTCATATCGATTTGCAGAACAGTGTTATGATGAGCAGGCTGTAAGAACATGTTATTACTCAAATTTGTTTGAGTTTTTATCGAATCTCAAACATTTCGCTTGATTTGATTTGATTTATCGAATCGACATTGAACGAACTTTAATCAAGTTGAACAGAGTGGTTTGATATTTTGCCACATATTTTGTTTTTTTCCTTAATCAAAAAGCGAGCTCAAATATCAAAGCAATAGTACTTAGTTCCTGCTATTTTTGCCCGGACACGCTTGGATTTGACGTTTTAATGGCATTCATTATACTGGAATTGGTAACACGCTAAAAACAGTAAAAACAAACTCTTTTTGGTTACATGACAAATGTTACAATATATGTCTAATAATTAACATACACATGATAACTGCCCACATTATTAAACCACTAATTAACATACACTATTAGAACATCCTGTAAAGTACTTCAATTATTACAAATCCAGTGAAATGGCAAATAAGGAACTAGTGGGCACAAAACACACACTATATATAGACTATAATTAAGTATATCTAATTATCAGGATTTATTTTGCCCTTTTGTTGTGATTCTTGACAGCATTAACAGCAGATTTGACAGCTTTTTCACCAACCTCAGCAATTTTCTTGCCCATCATTGTAGAAACATGTTCCCTCTCTTTAGGAAACACACTTCCCTTCTTACCAAATTTTGTTCCATTTTTGTTGCTGCTCTCTCCATAGTTGGAATCCATAATCTTGCCAAGATTTAGAAGTAGTGTGTGTTTCTGTGTGTGTGTGTGTGTTGTGTGTGTTTTTCTTTTTCTTTTTCTGTGCTTTATATTTTAAGAAATGTGGAATGGTACTATTTATAGAGTTTGAGGGTTATGTTTTTTTCTCTCTAAATTAACCCTTTTTTTAACTTTGATGTTACATGTAATTTGCTCCAAATTTCTAAGTGTTTTCAAGGAAGAAAATTGGATTTTGTTTGTGTATTGGTGTGTGCATGTGTGTAGGTTTATACATTGGGCATGCATTTCTCAAGTTAGAACACATGTTTATTCTTGTGCATTTCTTCATTATTTATTTGATTATATGAAATTTCCTTGCTTTTATCTAGTGAAATTCATTTTGTTTTACATAAGAATTTAGAGACTAGAGTCTAGAGACCAACACCTAGTGTGTGTGTTTGTGTGTGTATGTGCTGCCGACTAATTCTTGCAGGGGGTGGGTAGGGGGCTTAAACATGGTACATTGGAAGACCAGAAAAGTAAATTATGGTCATTATAATCACCAAATATTTTGTGTCGAAGTTTGGAATTTGGACCACACTTTTTTTTATAATCAAAATATTAAATGATTGGTTTAGGCAATCATGTTAATCATTAATTAATAATTACGCGGAATGTTACTCCCATTTTCACCTATTATATATAATCTTACCATTCTTTTTTTTTCATTATTTGTTTTAATGTAATTTAGCTTGGCATTAATTAATTAGTGATAATTAGTTCAATATTTTAATGTACTTTTTGTGTAGGGATTTGTCATCACAAATTACATAGAAATTGCCGGACTTGCCCATTATTACTAGTTTTTCAATATATATATATATATATATATATATATATATATATTATATTAACTTCACCCCGTACAAAAACATCATGGCGGATCAAAGGTTGGCCAACCTTTGTCTTGCCCATCCCTCTTTTTCTAAAAAAAAGCATTTAATGCGAATAACTTTTAAAAAAATTCAGTGTTAATTTGTATAATTTTTGGGTTTTCTATCCAGGATTCACCCTATTTTTGTGTATCAGTCTACCATGTTAAGTTGTCCTTGCTCCGCCATTGCGTACAAAGATTAATATTGGAGAATGTGATCTTATTTCTTCTTGAGAGCAAAGTATGCTTATTCAAATACAAAGTAATATATATAATTCTGAAAGTTAATTAAGTTATCACAAAAGTAAACATTTTTTTGTATATTGAGTTTTCTGCTAATCAATTCAACGTAATTTCAAGGAAGAAAAGCATCCTTTGCTCATGATTTTCCTGTTGATTATGTTCTAGAAAAAGAAAATGGAATTGTGCAATCGTGTATGTCTCATGTATATATGTGTGTTTATATTTTATTTTATTTTGTATGTTTATTTGAAATTATTATGTGTACCAACATTTGTGTTTCTGTGTGGATGTGTTAACACACGTTGCTGACTAATTCATATGCAAACAAATACAGAGAATAATAAGAAACATGAAGACAACAAAGGTCCAAACCTAATTATTAACGTAGTATGCGTGTTGGAGGTTTTATTACTTTTTTCAATCATTTGGTATAAAATTGACTTAGGCAAATCACTTCAATAATTAGTAATTACCTGGAATAATCGGGTTTAGGGTCAACACAAATTAGTTTGTCATTTTCACCCGCATATATGTTATTAATTAATCTAACATTTTCTTAAGTTTCAACTAATTATCACATAAGTAAACATTTAATTAAATTTGAACAAAAGCGCTAGTGAATCTTAGTTTATATAATTGGTAAAATTGAAGTCCTGATTTCACAAATATTTGATCAAAAAATGTAGAGGAATTTCTATTTGTTGTTAGATGTACTATAGTATTGTTGATTTATTGTTAGTTGTGGTATATAGTTAATAACTATATGGACATTTTTTTACCTACAATTAACTATTATTTTTTGAATAGCATTGGGTAAACTTTTGGGCTTGATCGCTGTTGGAAAAAACAGTTGGTGTATACCGAATGGCTGAAAACAGTTGAGCAGAGTATCGGTAAAAATCGAGACGTCGAGGCAAGAGTTGGACTCTTTCTCTTTAAGACGAGATTGCCCCGCTCACGGTGCTTACGGAATACGACAATCGTCTCCCAAGATACAACGACGAACAACTTGCGATAGTTGCACTACAAATCGCAAGTACGACGAACACTAAGATGTTTTTTGAACTCTCTTGACAAAGTTATGCGAAAAAAATGAAGCGAAAATTTGAAATTGATGTGATGAAATGAATCATGTGGGTTTGGTTTATATAGAGCTCCCCGTGCCTCCTCGACCGGTGCAACCCCGTCCGATCGTCTTGGCCGTCGACGCGCCACGTGGTTAACAATTGCGATCGATGGTCACGATCTATCTGCTGAAGAACACACCTATTAGCATGCACCCTTCACACCGACAGACGCGTCGATCCGCGGTGCCCCGTCGGCGAACATACGCTTCCAATCAGTGCCACGTGTTGCCATTCGTACGATCCTGCCAAGTCACTGCCACCCGAGCTGCCCTGCCACGTCACCGAGCCACTGGATTGAACCCTGGTGTGATTTTCCAAAACTTTAAGGCTCAAAGCTCCTCGCGACGATGCGTGCGTCACGAAGTGCAAAGTGCGCCTCAGCGCCCAATGCGACTATGCGCGACGTCTGCTGGCCCGGCCCGCTCGGACGGTGCTCGCGCCGTCCTCGGTGCCTTTTGAGCTAGCCAAAGGCTAGTCAAAATTGACTTGGTCCACTAGAGTGTACCATAAGGAGTTCCACATGATTATTCCTTATTAGTGGTGAAGCTCCTTATTAACTAGTCAAACATTTAATATGTTTCCTATGTGGGATATGACTTTCCATATTCCCACCCTTTTATATTCCATATATAAAAGCATTTTAAGTGGTCAACTTTATGCATTTATTTCTCATTCACCCGATATTGGTTTTGAGAAAATTCAAAATGCTAAACTCATCTACCCGCGGCGTAGATGACGTTTATCTCATTTATTTCATACTTTGAATAAATGACCCCACTTAAATAATTGGTCAAAATCGGGTCAAAACCCAATTTAATAAAACCAATTCCAACAATCCCCCACATGAATGAAAATAAATGCATATGAGTATGCAGACACTAAGAGAGTTCAAACATAAAGCTATTGCATCAGGAGAGATAACTTGTGGCTTTGAACATTCCTTAGTGGAATGCTATCAGATTTACTAGGCTGCACAGTGACACGATGTCTTGAACTGTTCAGCTGTTTATGTAAACCAAAACAACAACATCCACACAATATCTTTCCTAACACCATTTGGTTCTCACAGTTGTGTCCATTTTGGCCCTGGACACCATCTTGGATTCATAAGTGTTTCGTTGAAGCGGCCCGTCTTCACACTTATATAGGTGATCTCCTATTAAGAGTATCCTGTCATACTCCACTTCTTTAAAGTATAGGAATCATTAAAAGTTTATAACTTAACCTCACCACATTCAGCAGGTTTCTCCACTTGGATAGGAATGAGCTGTAATATGCTCCAAGTATTTATCTGAATATACATAACTTAGTTGTCCCATTGAACCAAGGTCTTGGGATCTCCAATTCACAAGGTTGGGTTACCGCTATGAATATTCTTATTTTGTGGATTTTAAGCCCATTCCTTTCGATAAGCAGTATACTTGATCTCTATTCAAACCTTTAGTTAACGGATCCGCTAGGTTTTCTTTCGATTTCACGTAATCGATTGTAATAACCCCATTTGAGATCAACTGCCTAACGGTGTTATGTCTTCGACGTATATGTCGAGACTTACCATTGTACATACTATTTTGAGCCGCCTATCGCCGACTGACTATCACAATGTATCATGATTGCAGCCACCGGCTTAGGTCGCCAAGAATATCCTCTAAAAGGTTGCGAAGCCATTCTCTTCTTCACCACTTTATCCAATGCTATAAACTCGATTCCATCGTGGATCGAGCTATACAAGTTTGTTTAGAGGATTTCCATGACACCGCTCCACCACCAATGGTAAAAACATAACCACTAGTGGACTTGGAGTCTTTTGAGTCAGATATCCAATTAGCATCACTGTATCCTTCTAATACAGCTGGATATCTCAAGTAATGTAATCCATAATTCATGGCGAGTCTTAGATACCTAAGAACCCTTATCAATGCCTTCCATTGGTCATTTCCAGGATTACTCGTAAATCTACTCGGTTTGTTAATCTGCGTAGGCAATATCCTGGGCGTGTGCGATTTGTTACATACATTAGACTCGCCAATGATCCGCGAATATTCTAGTTGAGATACAGAGCTCACCTTGATTTTTAGCTAAGTGTAAGCTTAAATCAACAGTGTTTTAGCTGGAGGATTATTATAAGCATTAAACTTTTCAATCTTTGTCTCAATATAATGAGATCGTGATAAAACAAGTCCATCGATGTTTTAGAAATCTTAATTCCCGAGAATAACATCTCGCTATAACCATATCTTTCATATCAAAATGTTTGATTAACATTTTCTTAGTATTCATGATTATATCATGATTACTACCCATAATTAACATGTCGTCAACATACGCATGCACAATTACATAAGCATTGGGTGTGTCTTTAATGTAAACACATTTATCACACTCGTTAATTTTGAAACCATTTGACAAAGATAGTTACACAAATTTCTCGTGCCATTGTTTCGGAGCTTGCTTAAGGCCATACAATGCTTAACGAGTTTGCACACCTTCTTCTCCTGTCCGGGAGCAACAAACCCCCTTCGGGTTGTTCCATGTATATTTCCTCTTCTAATTCACCATTTAGAAAAGTCGTTTTCACATCCATTTGGTGTATCTCAAGGTTATGCAATGCTGCAATAGCAATGAGAACTCTAATATATGTGATTCTTGTCACAGTGAATACGTATCAAAGAAATCAAGGCCTTCTCTTTGTTTAAATCCCTTAGCTACTAACCTGGCCTTGTACTTATCAATAGTTCCATCGACTTTATTTTCCTTTTAAGGATCCACTTGCATCCTAAAGGCTTATTTCAGTGGGAGATCTACCAACTCCCAAGTATGATTTTGCATAATGGAATCTATCTCATCATATTAATAGCTTCTTTCCGGAATAGAGCTTTCGATGGACAATGCTTCACCAATTGTCCTTGGTTCATTTTCTAATACATAAGTTAGAAAATCGGACCAAAAGACTTAGTTGTTTTGCCCTTTTATCTGCGTCTTGGTTCTTCATCACTTTGATGATCACCATCGGCGATATCACGTGTTCTTTTGCTAGAACTAGCTTCTTTCCTTTCTTGACAAGGAAACACGTCTTGAAAAATACAAAGATTCCTTGACTCAATAATTGTACCTTCTTGTACATCCGGAATTGCCGATTTGTGCACTAAAAATCGATATGCACTAAGTATTTGCATATCCAATGAAAATGCAATCGATTGTTTTAGGCCCTATCTTGACTTGTTTTGGCTTAGGTATATCTACTTTAGCCAAACACCCCCACACTTTCGTGTATTTATATGAAGGTTTTTAAGCGATTAGAAAGACATTTGGTGTATACCGAATGGTCAAAACACATTGAGCGAGTATCGGTAAAAATCGAGACGTCGAGGCAAAGAGTTTGACTCTTTCTCTTTAAGACGAGATTGCCCGCTCACGGTGCTTACGGAATACGGCAATCGTCTCCCCGAGATACAACGACGAACAACTTGCGATAGTTGCACTACAAATCGCAAATCACGCGAACACTAAGATGTTTTTGAACTCTCTTGACAAAGTTATGCGGAAAAAAATGAAGCGAAATTTCAAATTGATGTGATGAAATGAATCCTGGGTTGGTTGCAAAGTGCGCCTCGAAAGCGTCAATGCGACTATGTGCGACGTCGCGGGCCCGGCCCGGCCCGGCTCGGATGGTGCTCCACACCGTCTCGGTGCCTTTGAGCTAGCCAAAGCTAGTCAAAATTGACTTGGTCTACTAGAGTGTACCATAAGGAGTTCCACATGATTACTCCTTATTAGTGGTGAAACTCCTTATTAACTAGTCAAACATTTAATATGTTTCCTATGTGGGATATGACTTTCCATATTCCCACCCTTTTATATTCCATATATAAAAGCATTTTAAGTGGTCAACTTTATGCATTTATTTCTCATTCACCCGATATTGGTTTGAGAAAATTCAAAATGCTAAACTCATCTACCCGGCGTAGATGACGCGTTTATCTCATTTATTTCATACTTTGAATAAATGACCCCATTTAAATAATTGGTCAAAATCGGGTCAAAACCCAATTTAATAAAATCAATTCCAACAATCGCCTACAACCACTAGCTAGACAAGCCATGTGTGACATGATTCGATCAAGTGGAATTTACCACGAGTTTTGATGCATTGTATAGTTGTTTTATATGTAATGGTAGGTTGTGAATAGATGATTCTTGATTCATTGTTCACTGATAATTACAAATATAAATTTATTTACTTTACTAAAACAAAAAATGAAGTACAAAAATACCAAAAAAGGACAAAAATTAATGGTCTATCTTGATCCGACATGTAGGTTTACTGGAATTAGATGAAAATTGAATGTCATCTAAAGTAATTTTACTTTATTGTCTTAATAATCTCACATCATTATTTTACTTAAAAGTATATTTAAAAAAATTAATCGAGCTTCTCAAAAAAAAAAAAAGAAATCAATTGAGGAAATAAAGTGAGGTTCCAAAATGGCAACAAGAACAATAAAATTACTTAATATAAACTGAACCCCTGAAAAACACAGGGATGACAAAAGGAGAATGTAAATGAGGACAACTTAATTCTAATTAATGTGGTTTGGTAGAGATATTAAACAAATTAGTATTTTGACTTTTTCATACTGGAAAAACTTGACTTTGACAAACCACTTCATTTAATTTAGCACTTACCTGGAATAATCAAAGTCAGGGTCAATGAAAATGATGCCGTATAGTCATTTTCACCTTTTCCCCTATTTTCTTCTTCTTATTTTTTTTTTTTTTTTGACAATTTTTTGTCTTAAAATTAGAGCTAATTCATATATATACTATTTAAAATAAATGAACAAAAGCTATATATCAACTCAATAAAAATTTCCAGCATCCATCAAATTAGTAAATTTGTTTAAGAATTTTCTGAATTATTAATATCTAATGTTTATCCTTCCAACACCGTACCACATGACTTTTTGCCTAGAGAACTCCAAACACATATGAAATAAGATTTCTGCCATATTCTTAAAAACCCCTCATTTTATAACTGCTTCCACATCTAGATTGCTTCATGATATGCAAAGAGATAAAAGCATAATAAAAAAATTCCCATTACCAAGAAGATAGAAATTAAATAAATTTTCTGCCAAATATTTCATTTCACATATATATAGGACATGCCCATAACAACCATGGACTTACAGAATAAACATATATATAGACACCTATCAAAAATATATATATGTATATATATATATATAGACATACAACAATTTTTCTTGCGTACATAATAATACACTACACCAGACACACATATAACTTAAGACAAAAACATCAAACTAAAAAAATAAACGAACAGTAATGAAATAATGGACGTTATACTACATAATTAAATTGATCTATTACATGAAACAAACAAATAATTTTATTAATTAACCAGGCGATACTTTGGACTTGTTTTTATGATCCTTAGCAGCATCAGCAACAGATTTGCCAGCTTTTCCGAAACCCTCAGCTATTTTCTTGACAACTTTTGTCGACACTTTCGCTTTTTTCGGAAAAACACTTCCATTATTCTTGCCATTACTGCTGCTCCCTGATCCATTGTTAGAATTCATTTTTTTTCGCTTTTGTAATTATATAATTTCTTCTGTTTTTGATATATGTTTTATGATGGTGTGTTGTTCATGAAAGGGTTATTATGCATGGTATTTATAAGGACTAGGGGTTGCTCTTGCTCGTTAATTTCGTTCTTAACAATGTAATTTTGCTGATAGTTCTATGTTATTTCTTGGAAATTAAACATGATATAGACCCCATTGTCTTAATTTTCAACTGTGGATGTTTAATTAAGACAACAAAATGGTTTGTGTATGTGTGTGTTCTTGGGCTAATATTGTCTTTGAAGAATTATATATATAGATAAATATTGTGTACTCATTGGTGTTGCCATGCAAATATATATAAGAGTGTTTTCTTTAAATTTTAAATTGGTGTGGTACGTACGTAATTTTGTGAAATATTGAAAATGTAAACAGCACAGTTGACGTGTGGGTCTGTTCGTGGTTACGTGTTTGTTGATTTCATTTTCATGCATTAATGCAAAAATAGTACAATCGCCGTGTTTTTCTTGAAGTAATATGAAAATACATAAAAAAGAATGAACATGTACATCCCCTGATCATGGACCTACTATTTCGTCCCTAGAGCTTCGTGGAGAAGGTGAATCGCGAGATATGGTTTTTACGAACAGTCAGTCCGAAATGCTTTAGATTGAGTCATCACACAATTAAAAATCTTTCTCCAACCTCGTTATGACGGATTCGAACCTCCACGCTACGGCCCACGAGTGGACATCACATCACTCGATCCTTTGCACCATTTGGTTGAGTTATGCCGGGGACAATATGAAAATATATAGTATATATATATATGCAAGGTTGACTACTTGACTTAGGCGGCATAATCATGGATTTAAGTAATTAATCGGAAAAAATTTAATCAATCGTTGATCATTATTTTTCATCTTATTCCTCTTTTTTTTTTTTTTTTTTTTTTTTTATATATATCGAATTTCGAGTTCGTATTGGTTTATATTGTTCTTAATATTGTCATAATTTGATTAATGATCATGGGTAATATATAAAATAATACAACGATCGTTTATTAGTATGGACGTCGGGGATGATAATTTCCAATTAATTGTTTTACTACTGTACACTACATCCACATAAATTATTATTCTAAATTAAATATTCAATATGGGTTCCACCACTATCATTTTCATTCAATTATATATTATTATTTTTCTACAAACATCAATCATGATGAGGTCCCACAACTTATATATTATATAAAAATCATCGTCTTATCACATTTTCCAATAACATAATTCAAATCAACATTCTAAACCAAACATATTTTCAAATTTTAACCCTATAAATTTTACATCAAAATTTTTATAACTAAATTAACATATTTTCACTTTTACACAATTTTCAATAAAAAGTTGAGATTTTATCTCAATGGAATGGAAATTGACTTTTCTCATTGGAATGAAAGCCATACAAGCCCTATGTTTCAAAGACAAGGTCAATCTATATTTGAGAGCATAATCAATTATAATTAAAATAAGTTACATTAAAATAATTGAACCAATGTTTGGTTTGCTTATATCTGGGAATACAAAATGACTTAATTTTTCTTCATAAGTTTCTAAGAACTTGAGTATAAAATTTAGAGACTAGAGACCAACACCTAGTGTGTGTGTGTTTTACGTATTGCCGACTAATTCTTGCATGGGGTTAAGTCATGAGGAGGGTTATCTCAAGTTTAGAAGAAAATAGGTTATTTAGAAATTGGAAGTTGGAAGAGGGATTATTTTCTCTTTGTAGGAGGGGAGGTTATTTATGCTAAGAAATGTAAGAGAGTTTTTGGTGGAGAAATATTTGCTTGTATTGATTCTTCTCAAATTTTGGCTTGTTACAAAATGATCAAGACACCCTATTTATAGTACAACTTCCTAACCAATGGTTAGGATTTATTTGATCTAATGGCTATAATTCATCCACTAGAATCATACTCCAAAATATCTACTTTCCTAGAACATTCTACAAGCTTTCTTACCAATAATATCTAAGATATTTTTCCAAGACATTTCTAGACAAATTCTAGAACTTGGGCCATTTGGGCTTGGATCTTATTTTATCTTTTAACTCAAATATATATTTTCAAGCCCAATATTAATTGGACCCAAATCAAGTTTAAAATCCAACACCCCCCCTTAAACTTGATTTGTCATTCCGAGAAAACTTCTAAGTCGTATGAAGTCTTCATGCTTGAGTGGTTTGGTGAAGATGTCCGCAATTTGATCTTGAGACTTCACATACTCCACTTGTACGTCCTTTCTTGATATGCATTCTCTTATGTAGTGGTAGCGAGTGTCAATGTGCTTGCTTCGATCATGAAACACCGGATTCTTTGCCAATGCCATAGCTGACTTGTTGTCCACACGAATCTTAGTTGGCTCTTCTTGTGTCATTCCCGTTCCTTCAAAGAAATTTTTTTCACCTAAATCAGATGGCAAACACAAGTTGTAGCAAATACGTGCTCGAACTTCACAAAGTTGAAAGAGTGACTATCGGCCGCTTTTTGACATCCAAGTGAATGCGGTATCTCCAATGAAGAACACAAAGCCGGTGAGTACTTTTTCGATCATCCACATCTCCGCACCAATCGCTATCACTATAGCCAACAAGTTTATAATCATTAGTTGTTGAATAAAATAAGCCGTAATTGATCGTACCTTTGAGATAGCGAAGAATCCTTTTGCGACCTTCGTGTGAGTAGTGGTTGGATTTTCCATGTAGCGACTTATTAGACACCGGTGGCATAGAGAATGTCCGGTCTTGTGCATGTCAAATACCGCAAACTTCCAACCAAACTCTTGTACAAAGGTCGGGTCCACTTTTTCTTCTCCGTCATACTTTGATAGCTTGATCCCGCACTCCACTGGTGTGTTAATAGGCTTGCAGTTATCCATCTTGAACTTCTTGAGAATCTCCTTCGTAGCCTTCTTATGAGATGAAAATCCCATCTTTTTGTTGTTTAACTTCGACGCCGAGGAATATGCCATAAGCCCGATATCGCCATCTCAAATTCTCTGGTCATTGCTTTCTTGAACTCTTCAAACATGTCTGGATTATTTCCTGTGAAGATCAAGTCATCCACATATAAACACACGATCAAAACATCATCTTTTCTGACCTTGACATAAAGTGCATGTTCGTGCGGGCATTTAGTGAACCCATTCTCTTGCAAGTATTTATCGATCTCGCTATTCCAAGCCCGTGGTGCTTGCTTTAATCCGTATAGAGCCTTCTTCAGCTTTCAAGACTTTATCTTCTTCTTTCTTCACCACATAGCCCTTTGCTCAATCAATGTAAAATCTCAATTGCATAGAAATCAATTTAATAATTCATTTTTTTAAAATGAATAATTCATAGAACCATAATAACCAATCATCTAATTATAATATAATATATTATATATATGAAAAAAATGTTAATCTTAAAATGAGGGGTGCTACCTTTCACCTGTTGATTTCTCTCACTTATTACAAGCACACAAGGGGTAGGGTTTTGTGGGGGCTTAACGACGCCGTTTTTGTGAACAACACCGCTAGAACCCGCCGCCGCCAGATTCGCCCTCCGGCCATAGGTTCGCTTTTCCCCTTAATTCCCTTCACTTTTTGGGGGATTTTTTTTCTTTTTGCTTTCCTTTTTCTTTTCCCTAATTTGATTGCTTGATTGAGTGCGGTATATGGGAAAGAAGGATAAATCTTCGAAAAGGAAGACGAGAGAGAGAGAAGCGACCCCTGCGGTTTTGCCTCAAAAGAGTAAGCTTATAGATGATATATTTCTTCCGATTGTTTAAATATGCCGTAGAATTATTAAATTATTAGGCATGGCGGGATTGTAGCTTTAGCTTTAGTAGTATAATTATATGTTTGAAGAAGAACTTCATAGAAACGAAATGAAAAGCTTATTAGCGCTTGTTGAGTTATGTGGAGTTTCAAATGGGGTTCTTGTGTTCAACAATGCAATTTCGATGGGAGGGTTGCTAGTATCTTGCTTTTAGCCTATTTCCGGTTTTAAGTTGGGTTTATACCTTGTTTATCTATTGCGAGCTTGAGTATTGTGCTTATAACTTTGGATTTTGGCTTAAAATTTTATTTTTTATCTCTTCAAGATCTTGTGTGGAAAAGCAGTTTGTTCCATCTATGAATTCTTATAATCCACCAATTTTATTTTTGTTTTCATTTTTTCTCGTCCCTTAGTTTATATTTTTCAAGGAGTACCAATAGATTCATTTTTTCCTTCCGTTTTTGTTGTGTTCAATTGTTAATTCCGCTTAACCGATAGTTCTTGGACATGGGAAAATGTTAATTTCTTAATATGAATTTTCTTTGAATTTTAGTAAAATAGTGTCCTACTTTACATCGCCCTCAAATATATCCGAATAGTAAGAACAAACCGCAATTTGACATGCTTTTAAATTTAGGGTGATGTAAATACCCTACGTGCTTCACAAACTTTTACCCGTGTTTTTAAGTTTCATGCATACTTTATAGACTCAAAAGTATATGAGTAACATCGTTGGTGCATGTAAGTGTGCATTAACTTTGAGAATCTATTCATAGTTTAGAGTAGGTGGCGAGCCGAGTCAATCGATATATTATTGTGAATGACTCGTCAAGTTATGGGAGAAAAAAAGCATGCCAGGTCTCCAAATATTCCTTAGGGATGTTTATCAAAAAATTTCATTGTTATACACATTGATACTATCTTTCATTTCAAAATTGTTACTTGAGGTTCATGATATCCATATCTCGATGAAGAAATCAATATTGGGAATGCCATTCTGCTTTTAAATATCCGGATCCAAAACCTTATTACTTGTCGGTTCTTCTAGAAGAGACCTTCTCGTAGTTGTGATTTTTCGTATAGATAGGACTATTCAACCCGAGAAAAGTGTAACTTATTTTATTTATAACTTTGAAAGAAGTAATCTGGTTTTCTTGTCTTTTTAAGGTGTTGGAGATGAAGATGGAATTGTAGTGGATGACGTGAGTGAACCAACCATGGGGAAAAACTTGCAAGCCTCAACTTGGAAGGAAACGACCAAGCTTCAAACCATGATATTGTAGACCTTTCTTCTAATGCAAAGCCACCTAGTGCCGACTCGGTTTATATCTTACTTAAGCAAGCACTCCGAAATGAGGATCGTGCACTTCTTATAGATTGCTTATACGACAAGATGAGAAGGTTTTAATAGCTACACCGATTTTTAATGATTGCTCTCTTTTCTCAACATTGTGTGTAAATTAGTCCATTTTGATATAGAATAACATGATGCATCATTATATTGCGTGGTAATTAGAAATTCACTTTGCCCCAAGTTGAAGCCTTCGATGTCCTCCACCTTTTACAATCTCTCGTATCAATAATCCAAATGAGGTAAGAAAACAAAGATTCTAATTATCCACCGGATGAAAACACTGGATTCTTTGCCAATGCCATAGCCGACTTGTTGTCGACACGAATCTTAGTTGGCTCTTCTTGTCATTCCCATTCCTTCAAAGAAATTTTTCAGCCAAATCAGAGTATGGCAAACACAAGTCAGAGCGACTACGTACTCGGCTTCACAAAGTTGAAAGAGTGACTATCGGTCTTCTTTGACATCCAAGTGAATGCGGTATCTCCAATGAAGAACACAAAGCCGAGAGTACTTTTTCGATCATCCACATCTCCGGACCAATCGCTATCACTATAGCCAACAAGTTTATAATCATTAGTTGTTGAATAAAATAAGCGTAATTGATCGTACCTTTGAGATAGCGAAGAATCCTTTTGCAGCCTTCGTGAGTAGTGGTTGGATTTTCCATGTAGCGACTTATTAGACCGGTGGCATAGAGAATGTATGGTCTTGTGCATGTCAAATACCGCAAACTTCCAACCAAACTCTTGTACAAAGATGTCGGTCCACTTTTTCTTCTCCGTCATACTTTGATAGCTTGATCCCGCACTCCACTGGTGTGTTAATAGGCTTGCAGTTATCCATCTTGAACTTCTTGAGAATCTCCTTCGCGTAGCCTTCTTGCGAGATGAAAATCCCATCTTTTTGTTGTTTAACTTCGACGAGGAATATGCCATAAGCCCGATATCAGTCATCTCAAATTCTCTGGTCATTGCTTTCTTGAACTCTTCAAACATGTCTGGATTATTTCCTGTGAAGATCAAGTCATCCACATATAAACACACGATCAAAACATCATCTTTTCTGACCTTGACATAAAGTGCATGTTCGTATGGCGGCATTTAGTGAACCCATTCTCTTGCAAGTATTTATCGATCCTCGCTATTCCAAGCCCGTGGTGCTTGCTTTAATCCGTATAGAGCCTTCTTCGACTTCAAGACTTTATCTTCTTCTTTCTTCACCACATAGCCCTTTGGTCGCTCAATGTAGAAATCTCAATTGCATAGAAATCAATTTAATAATTCATTTTTTTAAAATGAATAATTCATAGAACCATAATAACCAATCATCTAATTATAATATAATATATTATATATATGAAAAAAATGTTAATCTTAAAATGAGGGTGCTACCTTTCACCGGTGTTGGATTTCTCTCACTTATTACAAGCACACAAGGGGTAGGGTTTTGTGAGGGCTTAACGACGCCGTTTTTGTGAACAACACCGCTAGAACCCCCGCCACCAGATTCGCCCGGCCATAGTTCGCTTTTCCCCTTAATTCCCTTCACTTTTGGGGATTTTTTTCTTTTTGCTTTCCTTTTTCTTTTCCCTAATTTGATTGCTTGATTGAGTGCGGTATATGGGAAAGAAGGATAAATCTTCGAAAAGGAAGACGAGAGAGAGAAGAAGCGACCCGCGTTTTGCCTCAAAAGAGTAAGCTTATAGATGATATATTTCTTCGATTGTTTAAATATGCCGAGAATTATTAAATTATTAGGCATGGCGGGATTGTAGCTTTAGTGGTAGTATAATTATATGTTTGAAGAAGAACTTCATAGAAACGAAATGAAAAGCTTATTAGCGGTTTGTTGAGTTATGTGGAGTTTCAAATGGGGTTCTTGTGTTCAACAATGCAATTTCGATGGGAGGGTTGCTAGTATCTCGCTTTTAGCCTATTTCCGGTTTTAAGTTGGGTTTATACCTTGTTTATCTATTGCGATGCGAGTATTGTGCTTATAACTTTGGATTTTGGCTTAAAATTTTATTTTTATCTCTTCAAGATCGTGGGAAAAGCAGCTTTGTTCCATCTATGAATTCTTATAATCCACCAATTTTATTTTTGTTTTCATTTTTTCTCATCCCTTAGTTTATATTTTTCAAGGAGTACCAATAGATTCATTTTTTCCTTCCGTTTTTGTTGTGTTCAATTGTTAATTCTCGCTTAACTCGATAGTTCTTGGACATGGGAAAATGTTAATTTCTTAATATGAATTTTCTTTGAATTTTAGTAAAATAGTGTCCTACTTTACATCGCCCTCAAATATATCTCAATAGTAAGAACAAACCGCAATTTGACATGCTTTTAAATTTAGGGCGATGTAAATACCTACGTGCTTCACAAACTTTTACCCGTGTTTTTAAGTTTCATGCATACTTTATAGACTCAAAAGTATATGAGTAACATCGTTGGTGCATGTAAGTGTGCATTAACTTTGAGAATCTATTCATAGTTTAGAGTAGGTGGCGGAGCCGAGTCAACTGATATATTATTGTGAATGACTCGGTCAAGTTATGGGAGAAAAAAAAAAAAGCATGCCAGTCTCCAAATATTCCTTAGGGATGTTTACTGAAAAAATTTCATTGTTATACACAGTTGATACTATCTTTCATTTCAAAATTGTTACTTGAGGTTCATGATATCCATATCCGATGAAGAAATCAATATTGGGAATGCCATTCTGCTTTTAAATATCCGGATCCAAAACCTTATTACTTGTCAGCTTCTTCTAGAAGAGACCTTCTCAGTAGTTGTGATTTTTCGTATAGATAGACTATTCAACCCGAGAAAAGTGTAACTTATTTTATTTATAACTTTGAAAGAAGTAATCTGGTTTTCTTGTCTTTTTAAGGTGTTGGAGATGAAGATGGAATTGTAGTGGATGACGTGAGTGAACCAACCATGGGGAAAAACTTGCAAGCCTCAACTTGGAAGGAAACGACCAAGCTTCAAACCATGATATTGTAGACCTTTCTTCTAATGCAAAGCCACCTAGTGCCGACTCGAGTTTATATCTTACTTAAGCAAGCACTCCGAGCCGAGGATCGTGCACTTTTATAGATTGCTTATACGAGACAAGATGAGAAGGTTTTAATAGCTACACCGATTTTTAATGATTGCTCTCTTTTCTCAACATTGTGTGTAAATTAGTCTTTGATATAGAATAACATGATGCATCATTATATTGCAGGTAATTAGAAATTCACCCCTGTTGAAGCCTTCTGTCCTGTCCTCCGGCTTTTACGCTCTCGTATCAATAATCCAACAGAGGTAAGAAAACAAAGATTCTAATTATCCACCGGATGAAAACACTGGATTCTTTGCCAATGCCATAGCCGACTTGTTGTCGACCACGAATCTTAGTTGGCTCTTCTTGTGTCATTCCCAGCCTTCAAGAAATTTTTCAGCCAAATCAGTATGGCAAAACACAAGTCAGTAGCGACTACGTTCACCTTCACAGGTTGAAAGAGTGACTATCGGCCGCTTCTTTGACATCCAAGTGAATGCGGTATCTCCAATGAAGAACACAAAGCCAGTAGTACTTTTTCGATCATCCACATCTCCAGACCAATCGCTATCACTATAGCCAACAAGTTTATAATCATTAGTTGTTGAATAAAATAAGCCGTAATTGATCGTACCTTTGAGATAGCGAAGAATCCTTTTTGCAGCCTTCGTGTGAGTAGTGGTTGGATTTTCCATGTAGCGACTTATTAGACCGGTGGCATAGAGAATGTCTGGTCTTGTGCATGTCAAATACCGCAAACTTCCAACCAAACTCTTGTACAAAGTCGGGTCCACTTTTTCTTCTCCGTCATACTTTGATAGCTTGATCCCGCACTCCACTGGTGTGTCTATAGGCTTGCAGTTATCCATCTTGAACTTCTTGAGAATCTCCTTCGCGTAGCCTTCTTGCGAGATGAAAATCCCATCTTTTTGTTGTTTAACTTCGACGCCGAGGTAATATGCCATAAGCCCAATATCGCCATCTCAAATTCTCTCGGTCATTGCTTTCTTGAACTCTTCAAACATGTCCGGATTATTTCCTGTGAAGATCAAGTCATCCACATATAAACACACGATCAAAACATCATCTTTCCGACCTTGACATAAAGTGCATGTTCGTGGGGCATTTAGTGAACCCATTCTCTTGCAAGTATTTATCGATCCTCGCTATTCCAAGCCCGTGGTGCTTGCTTTAATCCTTATAGAGCCTTCTTCACTTCAAGACTTTATCTTCTTATTTCTTCACCACATAGCCCTTTGGTCGCTTCAATGTAGAGTTCTTCCTCGAGAACTCCATTTAAGAAAAGTCGACTTTACGTCCATTTGGTGAATCTTCCACTTGTTTTGAGTCCGCTAAATAAATGATAAGCCTTATTGTTTCCAAGCGAGCGTCTGGAGCAAACACCTCATCATAGTCGATTCCAAATCTTTGACTATAGCCTTTTGCGACTAAATTGCTTTATATCTTTCAATTTCTCCTTTAGCATTCTTCTTCTTTGCTTTGTACACCCACTTGACGCCGATAGCCTTTTATGTCCTTTTGGAAGTGAGGTCGGCTCCCACGTGTCGCTCTTTATGATTGCTCGTATATCTTCATCTATAGCATCTCTCCATCTTTTATTTTGACTCGCTTCTTCAAAAGTCACGGGTTCACAATCTGCAAAGTAGACGAGAAAAGTGTTATATCATCTATTCTCTCTGTTCTCATAAAGATCTTCTAGACTCCTTTCACGTTCTATGTCTCTTTCATTTAGAAATGATGGTGGCGAGTCTCCTCCAAATGTTGATTGTGAAGTGGATGGAGTATTTGGCTCTTCTTGAACTTCTATTGTTGGCTCGATCGGGTCCGGCCCCGACTTTTCTTCAAAATCCGGAAAGAAATTGAAGTTGTTTTGGGAGCCAAAATCCCAATTTGATTCTTCATCAAACTCTACATCACGACTTATCACAAGCTTCTTAGTATTTGGATTATATAACTTATAACCTTTAGAGTTTGAGTCATGCCCGATGAAGATGAATGGCTCGCTTTTGTCATCAAGCTTACTTCTTCTCTCGTCAGTACATGTGCATATGCTTTGCTTCCAAATACTTTTAGATGAGAGATACCTGTTTTCTTCCACTCTAAGCTTCTTGTGGTGTTTTTCCCCACACACTTCCTCGGTTGGTGAACGATTTGATAGGTACACCGCACACGCCACGCTTGGCCCCGAAACTCCTAACTCCTTTGGCGCCTTTTGCTTTTGAGCATGCACCTTGCCATTTCAAGAATTGTTCTATTCTTTCTCTCGCCTACGCCATTTTGCTTTGGGGATCTTGGGATCGGGACTCGAGGACGCTGGATTCCATTTGCTTCGCAAAATTCTTGAACTCCTTAAATGTGAATTCTCCTCCACGATCCGATCGCATTGCCTTGATTTTGCATCCACTTTCATTTTCCACCATAGCTTTGAACTTCTTGAATGCTTCAACACTTCAGACTTGTTTCAAAAAGTATACCTGTGTCTTTCTAGAGAAATCATCAATAAAGAGGAGGAAATAATTATTTTTACCGAGAGAGCTTGGCTTGATTGGTCCACAAACATTAGTGTGTATGAGCTCCGGGGGGCTTCGTGATCTCGAGCTTGATTCCTTTGGAAAACTCTTTTTGAATTGTTTTCCCAATAGACATCCTTCGCATAGTTGATCGGGATGATTGATGGAAGGTAATCCTCTTACCATTTCTTTCTTTGATAGTAATTTAATCGCCAAAATTTAAGTGCCCAAATCGTAGATGCCAAAGCGAAGATATATCTTTGTAGCAAGCTTTGAGACATTTTGCTACATCATTCTCGGATATTTAATAAGAACATTCTATTTCTAGACATCGACACTTTGGTGATTAAATTATTTCTATCATCTCTTATAGAAAGACTACGATCTTTCATTTGAATGTCATAGCCTTTCTCTAAGAGTTGTCCCAAACTCAAGATATTACTTACCCGCCGCCTAGAACCCGCCGCCGTCGTCAGATTCGCCCTCCGGCCATAGTTCGCTTTTCCCCTTAATTCCTTCACTTTTGGGGGATTTTTTTTTTTTTTGCTTTTCCTTTTTCTTTTCCCTAATTTGATTGCTTGATTGAGTGCGGGTATATGGGAAAGAAGGATAAATCTTCGAAAAGGAAGACGAGAGAGAGAAGCAGCCCTGCGGTTTTGCCTCAAAAGAGTAAGCTTATAGATGATATATTTCTTCTCGATTGTTTAAATATGCCGTAGAATTATTAAATTATTAGGCATGGCGGGGATTGTAGCTTTAGCTGGTAGTATAATTATATGTTTGAAGAAGAACTTCATAGAAACGAAATGAAAAGCTTATTAGCGCTTGTTGAGTTATGTGGAGTTTCAAATGGGGTTCTTGTGTTCAACAATGCAATTTCGATGGGAGGGTTGCTAGTATCTTTGCTTTTAGCCTATTTCCGGTTTTAAGTTGGGTTTATACCTTGTTTATCTATTGCAAGAGCTTGATTGTGCTTATAACTTTGGATTTTGGCTTAAAATTTTATTTTTATCTCTTCAAGATCTTGTGTGGAAAAGCAGTTTGTTCCATCTATGAATTCTTATAATCCACCAATTTTATTTTTGTTTTCATTTTTTCTAACCCTTAGTTTATATTTTTCAAGGAGTACCAATAGATTCATTTTTTCCTTCCGTTTTTGTTGTGTTCAATTGTTAATTCTGCTAACTGATAGTTCTTGGACATGGGAAAATGTTAATTTCTTAATATGAATTTTCTTTGAATTTTGGTAAAATAGTGTCCTACTTTACGTCGCCCTCAAATATATCTGAATTGTAAGAACAAACTGCAATTTGACATGCTTTTAAATTTAGGGCTGATGTAAATACCCTACGTGCTTCACAAACTTTTACCCATGTTTTTAAGTTTCATGCATACTTTATAGACTCAAAAGTATATGAGTAACATCGTTGGTGCATGTAAGTGTGTATTAACTTTGAGAATCTATTCATAGTTTAGAGTAGGTGGCAGAGCTGAGTCAATCTGATATATTATTGTGAATGACTGGTCAAGTTATGGGAGAAAAAAAAAAAGCATGCCAGGTCTCCAAATATTCCTTAAGGATGTTTACTGAAAAATTTCATTGTTATACACAGTTGATACTATCTTTCATTTCAAAATTGTTACTTGAGGTTCATGATATTCATATCTGATGAAGAAATCAATATTGGGAATGCCATTCTGTTTTAAATATTTGGATCCCAAACCTTATTACTTGTCAGTTCTTCTAGAAGAGGCCTTCTGTAGTTGTGATTTTTCGTATAGATAGGACTATTCAACCAGAGAAAAGTGTAACTTATTTTATTTATAACTTTGAAAGAAGTAATCTGGTTTTCTTATCTTTTTAAGGCGTTGGAGATGAAGATGGAATTGTAGTGGATGACGTGAGTGAACCAACCATGGGGGAAAAACTTGCAAGCCTCAACTTGAAGGAAACGACCAAGCTCCATACCATGATATTATAGACCTTTCTTCTAATGCAAAGCCACCTAGTGCCGACTCAGTTTATATCTTACTTAAGCAAGCACTCCGAGCTGAGGATCGTGCACTTCTTATAGATTGCTTATACAGACAAGATGAGAAGGTTTTAATAGTTACACTGATTTTTAATGATTGCTCTCTTTTCTCAACATTGTGTGTAAATTAGTTTGTTTGATATAGAATAACATGATGCATCATTATATTGCAGGTAATTAGAAATTCACTGTCCCTGTTGAACCCTTCTGATGTCCTCCAGCTTTTACAGTCTCTCGTATCAATAATCCAGTTGAGGTAAGAAAACAAAGATTCTAATTATCCGCCAGATGAAAACCTAAGAATGAATTAAATGATATTAGCATACAAGATTGGAAATCAAGCTAAATCTGCTGCATGGTCTCTCATTTAGTTTCTTCCCCCTGTTTTTAATGCATAATGGGTCTAGCTAATGCAAATCCATAACTGGGTAATAATTCCTTCTTCAGTGTTAGTACACCTGGTTGGATGTTCTGTTGCTAAATGTCTTATAGAACATTATTTTAAACCTCAATATGTTGCAGCCCATGTTATTGGTACTCCAAATATTGATGCTTACCTTGGGGGATGTAATTTGTAGATAAACGAATTGACCTAGATTTTACTGTCCTCAGCAGACAGATTAGCCGTGAAACGTTTTGTTGGAAATTTTGGTTTTGATAAAGTGGGTGTCGACCCGACTTTAACCAATTTTCGATGGCTAAATATTTAATTCTGGAGGAATTAAATTATATATTATTAATCTACGTTCCGAGTAGATGTTTGTAGTATTTTTAATTCTCAAAACCGAATTTCGGTGAGTGAAAAATTAATACACGAAGGTAGCCACATAAATGGGCATTATGTAAAGATTATTTAAAGGGAGATAAAAGGCTTATGCCTTATCCCACATGGAATAAAAATCATAGTTTATCCTAGTTTATTTACTAGAAGGTGTTATTTGTTGTATAAACTATAACACAAGTGGATGATCACAAGTGGGCCACACCACACGCTACGCCCGCCGCCGCCCGGCCCGGCTCGGCCTGGGCATGGGCATGGGCATGGGCCGGGCGGCCCGACCCATTGGGCCCGGTCCAGTCCACTAAAGTTTTGCCACTCGAAAATGGGCTTGCCCGGCATTCGAGTGACTTTTGACTGTTGGAGCCCAATGAATCTGGACATCAGTAGGTGTCCAGGTTAGGTGATTGGAGTTAGTAACTCCAATGTGTGTCATCATCGAAAAGAGCCCACTACTTGTCCTGCATTATAGAAGAGTGGGGTGTAACATCCGGGATGTTACAATTGGATTAATGCCCACTACTTTTTGTTATCTCCTGCGTGTGTGTTTTGTCTATAAATTCATTTGAGTGCATTGCAATCGGGGACAGAAAAATATTCATACACAAAGCCATACTTCGCATTCCGCACAAAAAAGTCCAAAGAACCATCTTCAACACATTTTCGTTTCAAGGAGCTTACGTGTTAGTGGTGCTACTACACGTAAGACGGCCGTTTCATCTTTGGAGGCAATACGTCAAACCGTGAGCACTAGCCGACGTAATTGTCTTGCGATAGAGATAGTATCTCGACTCGCTTACGCTTCGCCTCACCTGTTTACGCTTTGTAATAGAATAGTTCATTTCGTTTGTAATTGAGCCATTGTGAAGGCTTTCCCATTGTAACCAATAGATTGTAATCAACAATCGCAAGACAATTATCCGAACTTCACGATGGCAAGCACAAGCGTAACCCCGATCATCCCTCCCCGCTCAAGCCGAGAAACCCGAAAAATTCATGGGTTTCGACTTCAAGAGGTGGCAAGCAAAAATGATGTTCTACCCGACTACCCTAAGCCTGGCGAAGATCGACCGAGGACGCCTCCCGTTGTTGCCGAGAACGAAACGAATCTTTGAAAAACGCGCTGCGTTTGATGCAATGGGCTAGGGTGATTTCTGTGTCGTAACTATGTCCTAAACGGACTTAGTGATGCACTTTACAAATGTGTATTGTCTTTGTGAAATCCTCCAAAGAATTGTCAGGATTCTTTGGAGAAAAGACAAAACCGAGGATCTTTGCCGCACAAAGAAATTTGTTGTCGGTAAGTTCTTGGATTTTGTGATGGTTGATTCTAAAACCGTGATGGAACAAGTTCGGAAGTTCCATTAATCCTACATGAAATATCTCACCGAGGGAATGGCTTTGCCGAAGCATTCCATGTGGCCGCCTTGATTGAGAAATTGCCCCCAAGTTGGAGGGATTTCAAGAATTATCTCAAACATAAGCGAAAGGAGATGGGACTAGAGGATCCGATTGTCAAACTCGAATGAGGAAAGACACAGGAGGATTGACTCTAAGTCCAAGCTTGTCCCTATGGAGTCAAAAGCCAACTTGATGGAGCACGGCTCGTCAAGTAACTCAAGAAAAGGCCTAATGATAAAGGCAAGAAACCGCAAACTGAAAATTCCAGGGAGCTTGCTACAATGTGGCAAACCGAACCATATGGCAAAGATCGCCGTCACCAAAGAAAAAGAAAACCAAACCGCAGATCCAATGGCAATGTGGTTGAAGAAAGGAGCCGAAGTTGACATGTCGGGCGGTGGTGTTTGAAGCCAATTTGGTGGATAACCCAAAGAATGGTTTGTGGATACCGGTGCCACTTGCCATGTCTGCTTCCGATAAGGATGCATTCTCTTACATCCCATCGACCGGAAGGAAGCTCCATATGGGGAATCACGCCTCTTCTCGATGTTGTTTGGCGTTGGAACGGTGGTGCTAAAACCGACTTCGGGAAAGGAGTTGAAGTCAAGGATGTCTTTGCATGTCCCAGGACATCCGCAAAAATCTGGTTTCGGTTCGCCGTCAACCATGGGTTTAGACTAGTTTTTGAGTTTGAAAAATTTGTACTTAGCAAATTTGGGCGGTTTTCTTGGTAGGGGTTATCTAGACAAAAGACTGCTCAAAATGAATGTAATGATGTCGCCGTTTTGGCGAGAATATGAATAAGAATGAATCTTCTTCTTTTATATTGCTTTGAGTGCTCTAATTTATGGCATATTAGATTAGGACATGTAAATCAATGCTATAAAAAGATTGGTAAATTTAGAATTGATTAATTTACTCAAGTAAACTCACAAAGAAAATGTGAAGTTTGTGTTGAAGCTAAAATGGCTAAATTACCGTTTCATTTGGTTGAAAGGAGCACTTCACCTTTAGAGTTGATACACACCGATGTGTGTGATCTAAAATTCGTGCAAACTAAAGGTGGTAAAAAATATTTCATCACATTTATTGATGATTGCACAAGATTTTGCTACTTATACTTGTTAAGAAGCAAAGATGAAACATTAGAGGCTTTCAAGAATTATAAAAATGAAGTTGAAAATCAACTTGGCAAAAATGATTAAAATAATTCGAGTGATAGAGGTGGCGAATATGTTGCACCATTTGAAGAACTATGTACCCAATCGGGCATAATTCATCAAACAACAACACCATATTCACCACAGTCTAACGGTGTTGCTGAACGCAAAACCGGACTCTAAAAGAGATGATGAATGCCATGTTGATAAGTTCCGGATTACCCTTAATATGTGGGGAAGTCGTTTTAATGTACCAACCACATATTTAATAAAATACCACTTAAAGGAAAGATAAGACACCTTACGAATTGTGGAAAAATCGTAAGCCTTCTTATAAATACCTTAAAGTGTGGGGGTGTTTGGCTAAGGTAGCAATACCTGAACCAAAACAAGTTAAAATTGGACCAAAGACAGTTGATTGTGTCTTTGTGGGATATGCATACCAAAGTAGTGCATATAGGTTTATGATACATAAGTCGAAAAATCCGAAATGATCAAGGTACCATAATCGAATCAAGGAATGCTGTATTCTTTGAGGATGTCTACCCTTGTAGAGAAAAATTAGAAGTGAGTACTAATAAAAGAACTCACGAAACTGCAAGTGGTTCAACACCAATTAGTGAAGAACCGAGACGCAGTAAGAGAGGTCTAAGACGGCTAAGTCTTTTGGGCCGATTACATAACATTTATGTTAGATGGTGAGCCAAACTCGATTAAAGAGGCTCTAAGCGATCCGGATGCTCCGCTCTGGCAAGAAGCTATCAATAGTGAAATCGAGTCCATTCTCGAGAACCATACTTGGGAGTTGGTAGATCTCCTATTGGTCATAAACCTTTAGGATGTAAATGGATCCTAAAGAAGAAGTATAAAACAGATGGAACTATTGATAAGTATAAAGACGCTTTGTAGCCAAAGGCTTTAAACAAAAAGAAGGATATGACTTCTTTGACACATATTCTCCAAGAACGAGGATTGCTTCTATTCGGTGCTTCTTGCGATTGCCGCTTTGCACAATCTAGAGATTCATCGATGGACGCCAAGACGGCGTTTACGAATGGAGAGATAGATGCTTTGAAATATACATGGAACAACCTGAAGGGTTTGTTGCACCCGTCAAGAAAAGAAGGTGTGCAAGTTAATAAGATCCTTGTACGGACTGAAACAAGCTCCAAAACAATGGCATCTTAAGTTTGACAATACGATGTTGTCAAATGGATTCAAAATCAACGAGTGTGATAAATGCGTATATGTAAAAGGGACTTGAAGATTTGTCATAGTTTGTCTATACGTAGACGATTTGTTAATCATGGGCGAGTCATGATACTATCATGGAGACTAAAAGAATGTTAAAGAGGAACTTTGACATGAAGGATATGGGGATTCTTGATGTAATCCTTGGGATAAAAATCGCCAGAACTCCTAATGGAATTATCTTGTCACAATCCCACTATGTGGAGAAAGTGCTCAAGAAATTCAATGCTTTTGACTCACCGTCAAAGACGCCCATTGATTTAAGTATACATCCAGTTTGCTAATAAAAAGCGAGAACTGTGGCTCGGATGGAATACTCACGTATAATAGACAATCGATGTACATCACAAATTGTACACGCCCGCACTTGGCCTACCCCCAGTAAATATGTTGAGTAGGTTCACGAGCAATCCAAGCCATGAGCATTGGAAAGCGTTAACCAGGGTGTTAAAATACTTGAAGTATACCTTGGATTATGGGCTATACTACTCAAGATATCCAAATTGCATTTTGAAGGATATAGTGATGCTAGTTGGATTTGATTCAAAAGATTCTTATTCAACTAGTGGATACATATTCACCATTGGAGGTGGTGCGGTATCGTGGAAGTCCACGAAGCAAACGTGTATAGCTCGGTCCACCATGGAATTCGAGTTTATAGCTTTGGATAAAGTCCGTGAAGAAGAGAGTGGCTTCAAATTTTCCGGAAGATATTCCATGTTGGAGGAAGCTTTGCCTTTCCGTGATGATTCACCGTGATAGCCAAGCGGCTATAGGAAGGGCACAGAGCAATATGTATAACGGTAAGTCTAGACATATTCGCGGAGACACAATACCGTTAGACAATTGATCTCAAATGGTGTGATGTCAATTGACTACGTAAAGTCAAAAGACAATTTGGCGATCCTTTGACAAAAGGATCAATCGAGATCAATTGGGTAAATTGCTAGAGGGAATGGGCTTGAAGCCCACAAAGTAAAAATAACTATCATAGTGGTAACCCAACCATGATGATCGGAGATCCCAAGAACTTGGTTCAATGGGAAAACTAAACTATGAAGGTTATGTTGTAACACTTGGAAACAATGTTATAACCCATCCCTAAAAGCAATACCAAGTGTTGAAACACCCGCAAAGTTGTGGTGAGGCTAAGTCATTTGAATTTTAATGATTCCTACACCTCGTTGAGGTTGAGTATGGCAGATACTCGGATAGGAGATCACCTATATAAGTAAGAAGTGCGGGCCGCTTCAAAGTAACACTTATGAATCCAAAGTGGTGTCCATGGTCCGAAACGGACACAAAACGTGAGAACGTATGTTGAGACATTATCGTGTGTATCGTTGACTCGGTATACACCGTGGAGGAATAGTTCAAGGCATTGCGTCCACTAAGCCACCAAAGTACCCGATGGTATTGACTACTAAGGTTCAAAGCCATAAGCTACCTTTCCGAATGCAATATTGTCTCTTGAGGACTAGTTTGCGTGTGGTTCCGCATTCATGCATACATTAATTTCCACTCATGTGGGGATTGTTGGAAATTTTGGTTTTGATAAAGTGGGTGTCGACCCGACCTTAACCAATTTTTCGGTGGCTAAATATTTAATTCTAGAGGAATTAAATTATATATTATTAATCTACATTCCGAGTAGATGTTCGTACTATTTTTAATTCTCAAACCGAATCTCGGTGAGTGAGAAATTAATACACGAAGGTAGCCACATAAATGGGCATTATGTAAAGATTATTTAAAGGGAGATAAAAGGCTTATGCCTTATCCCACATGGAATAAAAATCATAGTTTATCCTAGTTTATTTATTAGAAGGTGTTATTTGTTGTATAAACTATAACACAAGTGTATGATCACAAGTGGACCACACGCTGCCAGCTTCCTCGCCAAGCTTCGCCCGGCCGCCGGCTCGGCCGGGCCTGGGCATGGGCTTGGGATCGGGCATGGTAAGGGCGCCCCCCCATTGGGCCCTTGGTCCAGTCCACTAAAGTTTTGCCACTCGAAAATGGGCTTGGCCAGCATTCGAGTGATCGTTGGAGCCCAATGAATCGGACATTGTAGGTGTCCAGGTTAAGCGTGATCGTTGGAGTTAGTAACTCCAAATGTGGTCATCCGAAAAGAGCCCACTACTGTCATTATAGAGTAGTGGGGTGTAACATCCGGGATGTTACAATTGGATTAATGCCCACTACTTTTTGTTATCTCCTCGCAGTGTGTTTTGTCTGTCATAAATTCATTTGAGTGCATTGCAATTGGGACAGAGAAAATATTCATACACAAAGCCATACTTCATTCTCGCACAAAAAAGTCCAAAGAACCAGTCTTCAACACATTTTCGTCAAGGAGCTTCGTGTTAGTGGTGCTACTACATAGAAGACGCCGTTTCATCTTTGGAGGCAATACGTCAAACCGTGAGCACTAGCCAAGACGTAATTGTCTTGCGGATAGAGATAGTATCTCGACTCGGCTTACGATTCGCCTTGTTTCGTTTGTAATAGAATAGTTCATTTCGGTTTGTAATTGAGCCATTGTGAAGGCTTTCCCATTGTAACCAATAGATTGTAATCAACACGTTTCTCTTTATCCTGGCATCCCTTCACGATTCCATTGTTGAAACATGAGGCTTCTGAAAGTTTAGACAAGTACTCATACCCTCATTAAGCAAAATATGTATTGAATATATTGTCTACTTTTAAGCTGGTTTAACTCATCATGTTTGTATTATTTGCAGGGGTGCTGTGCTGGCTTGTGCTCTTCCATGGCTCAGAAGTTTACTTCTCCAGCATGCAGGCAGTATAATGTCCCAAGAATCTTCTTTGGCTGCGCTAAACTCTTTATATCAGGTTAGAGAAGGATTTAATTTAAAATTGATAGATAGATACGGAGAATCTGGTAAGAAGAAATACAGAGTATTAGCATGAAACTAGCCAGTTTATGTTTATCATGGCAAAGGGTGCCAATGCTTGTATGTCTAGATAACCGAAATGTTCAGATCTTTCTCATTCCATTTTATTTTAGATTCTAAGATTCATCCCTGGAAAAGTTGTAAGTTTAACTGCCATCCTATAAGATTTCATCTTAATGATTTTTGTCCCTTGTCAACTAGTTTCAGAAATTGTAGTGACATTCAGAAGAAAATTTCAGCTACAAGGTTTATTGCGTTTGACTCTTTATACTACATCTATGATTCTGGCTTGGATAGGTTGTGGGTCATAGCCATCACTTTTCTAAGTTCACCTTTATTTGAGGAACCACTTTTCTGAAGCCACCCCATTATTAAACATGACGCCGTGATTGTGACTATAATTTAGCATGCCATGAGCTGGATGACATTATGATCGATAGACTCAAAGCAAGCATCTGAAATATTAGTTGTTCAATAAAACTTATAACAGATGACAAGATTTTTAGTATAGCTAGTCAAACTAGGGTTGGCAGGAAGGTTAGGCTGCGATTGGATATGTAAATATTTTCATTTTCATTTTCGCTTCCACTAGAGAATTTTTTTCACCCAACATGCAATCGCTTGCTTAAAAATTTTCTTAAAATTCACTGCTCACTCCGTTTCACTTCATCTCTTACCAATTACATCTGCACACTTTTTCAACAAGAATTAATCTTTATTACACATTTTCCGACAAATTTTACTACATACATTTCTCAGTCATCAACCATTTCCAATCATTATTTTACTATTTCTATATCAAATCAACTTTCATCATTACTTTTTCATCTTATATCCAATCACATTCTCATATTCATCTTTGTTTTGTTTTTTTAAATTTATTTACCACTATTCTCTATAGAAAGAAAAATTTTCAAAATCAAAGCATATCCAGTTGCGCCCTTAATGATTGTTTATGTTGAACACCAGCATATACTTATTTTGAGATGGCCAACAAGGACGGATTAGCAGTTGTCCATTTAAAGACACTTTATCATTTTGATACCTCCCTCTTTTGCTGGAAACTGCAGATTATTACTGTTTCAGAATAAAGCAATGTAAATTATATTGAATGGGAAATTATCGGTGCAGCTCATAGAATCTAGAGTCTCAACTTTCAACCACGCTCTTCAACTATCAAGTTGCTTGGACTTGCTTTATGCGGAGGTGAGTGCACATTGCTGAATTATTTATATTTTCTTTTTAGATATGGAAGCTTTAAGTAGGATATCATTTTTTCTGTGCAGACTGTTGACGATGAAGCAGAGGAGAATGATACGGTAACACCTGTAATATACGAGGACGATGATGAAAGTGATGACGAGGGAGTTGATGATTCCATGGAAGTTGAAAGTGTGCAAGATGGTGAAGAGCCTCAAGCCTATAGCGATATCAGTGATGACGAAGAGAATGGTAAAATAAGCGACTAAATTGATTTGAATCCGTGCTGCCTGACATGTATGTAAGCCAATTTTGTGGAGATTTATTCGAGAAAGTGTAGAAACTTTTGAGTTTTGGCATGTGAACATGGTGCATTGATTTCGCTTCCGTCTCTGTTTTAATCATTTTTTGTTTCTTTTTCATCTCCTGGTCCATTTTTGACATATATTTTTCTATTGAACTAGATTATGTAGTATCGAGAGAACTTTCTTTCTTTTTTCGGGTTTTCATGTAGTTCTCTACACTGCAGATGCGTGAATGAGTATGTAGAGCTACGTGACCGATGTTTTTGGTGCATGAAGAGTAGCAGGTGATGAGTCGAAATGCGTCATCTTATGAGATTCTTGGTGCCATAATCCGTTTACAATTCACCATGTTGATAAGTTAGCATAACCCAACCATACTTTCGGATTCGGATCCTCTGCATTTAGCTTGTGTAAATTTGTTGTGAAGTTGGAGAGAGAAAGACACAAATGCATTTACATGCACTTGTATATACATTTTGTGTTGTATCGGTGTGTGTGTGTATATGTATTTGTCTCTTTCCAACTTAACAAGAAATTCACACAAACGAAATGTAGAGCATCCATTTCCCCTTATTTTCCCTGTTTCTTTCCAAAGTAATCTATCTACTGGATTTGATTCGAAAGAGAATAATATAGAAGTTTTAACTTCTGACATGTCTTTGAAACAAAAAGACCATTTCATATCGATTTGCAGAACAATGTTATGATGAGCAGGGCTCTAAGAACATGTCATTACTCAAATTTGTTTGAATTTTTATCGAATCTCAAACATTTCCTTCAAATATTTTAATTTATCGAATCGAGCTTTGAATAAACTTTAGTCAAGTTAAACACGAGTGGTTTCATATTTTGCCACATATTTTGTAATTTTTCACTAATCAAGGCGAACTAAAACAAAGCTTCACATCTTATCAAAGCAACAAAATTCAATCACATAACATGTGGAGTTTTAGTACTTGCTATTTTCGTCCAAACACGCTTAGATTTGACGTTTTGATGGCATTCATTTTACTGGTATTGGTAACACGCTAAAAACAGGAAAAACATACTCTTTTTGGTTACATGACAAATCTTACAATATATGTCTAATAATTAACATACACATGAACTGCCCACATTATTAAACCACTAAAATTGACATACACAATTACAACATCCTGTAAAGTAACAGACAAATAAGGAACTAGTGGGCACAATACACAGTTACACACACTATATATAGACTATAATTAAGTATACCTAATTATCAGGATTTATTTTGCCCTTTTGTTGTGATTCTTGACAGCATTAACAGCAGACTTGATAGCTTTTTCACTAACCTCAGCAATTTTCTTGCCCATCATTGCAGAAACATGTTCCCTCTCTTTAGGAGACACTTCCCTTCTTACCAAATTTTGTTCCATTATTTTTGCTGCTCTCTCCATAGTTGGAATCCATAATCTTGCCAAAGATTTAGTAGTAGCGTGTGTTTTTGTGTGTGTTGTGTGTCTTTTTTTTTTTTCTTTTTCTGTGATGTATATTTTAAGAAATGTGGAATGATACTATTTATAGAGTTTGAGGGCTTATGTTTTTTCTCTCTCTAAATTAACCCTTTTTTAACTTTGATGTTACATGTAATTTGCTCCAAATTTCTAAGTGTTTTCAAGGAAGAAAATTGGATTTTGTTTGTGTATTGGTGTGTGCATGTGTGTAGGTTTATACATTGGGCATGCATTTTTTCAAGTTAGAACACATGTTTATTCTTGTGCATTTCTTCATTATTTATGTTGCGCCCTTAACGATTGTTTATGTTGAACACCAGCATATACTTATTTTGAGATGGCCAACAAGGACGGATTAGCAGTTGTCCATTTAAAGACACTTTATCATTTTGATACCTCCCTCTTTGGCTGGAAACTGCAGGTTATTACTGTTTCAGAATAAAGCAATGTAAATTATATTGAATGGGAAATTATCTGTGTAGCTCATAGAATCTAGAGTCTCAACTTTCAACCACGCTCTTCAACTATCAAGTTGCTTGGACTTGCTTTATGCGGAGGTGAGTGCACATTGCTGAACTATTTATATTTTCTTTTTAGATATGGAAGCTTTAAGTAGGATATCATTTTTCTGTGCAGACTGTTGATGATGAAGCAGAGGAGAATGATACGGTAACACCTGCAATATACGAGGACGATGATGAAAGTGATGATGAGGGAGTTGACGATTCCATGGAAGTTGAAAGTGTGCAGGATGGTGAAGAGCCTCAAGCCTATAGCGATATCAGTGATGACGAAGAGAATGGTAAAGTAAGCGACTAAATTGATTTGAATTCGTGCTGCCTGACATGTATGTAAGCCAATTTTGTGGAGATTTATTCCAGAAAGTGTAGAAATTTTTGAGTGACATGTGAACATGGTGCCTTGATTTCGCTTCCGTCTCTGTTTTAATCATTTTTTGTTTCCTTTTCATCTCCTGGTCCATTTTTGACATTTTTTTTTCTATTGAACTAGATTTATTATGTAGTATAAATTTCATGTAGTTCTCTACACTGCAGATGTGTGAATGAGTATGCAAAGCTACGTGACCGATGTTTTTGGTGCATTAACAGTAGCAGGTGATGAGTCAAAATGCGTCATCTTATGAGATTCTTGGTGCCATAATCCGTTTACAATCCACCATGTTGATAAGTTAGCATAACCCAACCATATTTTCGGATTCGGATCTTCTCGCATTTAGCTTGTGTAAATTTCTTGTGAAGTTGGAGAGAGAGACAAAATGCATCTACATATACTTGTATATACATTTTGTGTTGTATAGGTGTATGTATGTTTATATATATATATATATATATATATATTTGTCTCTCTCCAACTTCACAAGAAATTCACACAAACTAATGTAGAGCATCCATTTCCCCATATTTTCCTTTGTTTCTTTCCAAAGTAATCTATCTACAGGATTTGATTCAAAAGAGATTAATATAGAAGTTTTAACTTCTGACATGTCTTTGAAACGAAAAAGACCATCATTTCATATCGATTTGCACTCTTTTATAAATAAGTGGGAACAATGTTATGATGAGCAGGGCTGTAAGAACATGATATTACTCAAATTTGTTTGAATTTTTATCGAATCTCAAACATTCGTTTGAATTGGTTTGATTCATCAAATCGAGCTTGAATTGCCTTTAGTCAAGTCAAACACGAGTGGTTTCATATTTCGCCATATATTTTGTAATTTTTTTCACTAATCAAAGTGAGCTTAAACCAAGCTTCACATCTTATCAAAGCAACAAATTTCAATCGCATAACATGTGGGGTTTTAGTACTTAGTACCTGCTATTTTTGCCCGAGCACGCTTAGATTTGACGTTTTGATGGCATTCATTATACTGGAATTGGTAACACGCTAAAAACAGTGAATAGACAAATAAGGAACTTGTGGGCACAACACACACTATATATAGACTTAAGTATAACTAATTATCAGGATTTATTTTGCCCTTTTTGTTGTGATTCTTATGCATTTAGCTTGTGTAAATTTCTTGTGAAGTTTGAGAGAGAGACACAAATGCATCTACATATACTTGTATATACATTTTGTGTTGTATAGGTGTATGTATGTTTATATATATATATATATATATATATATATTTGTCTCTCTCCAACTTCACAAGAAATTCACACAAACTAATGTAGAGCATCCATTTCCCCATATTTTCCTTTGTTTCTTTCCAAAGTAATCTATCTACAGGATTTGATTCAAAAGAGATTAATATAGAAGTTTTAACTTCTGACATGTCTTTGAAACGAAAAAGACCATCATTTCATATCGATTTGCACTCTTTTATAAATAAGTGGGAACAATGTTATGATGAGCAGGGCTGTAAGAACATGATATTACTCAAATTTGTTTGAATTTTTATCGAATCTCAAACATTCGTTTGAATTGGTTTGATTCATCAAATCGAGCTTGAATTGCCTTTAGTCAAGTCAAACACGAGTGGTTTCATATTTCGCCATATATTTTGTAATTTTTTTCACTAATCAAAGTGAGCTTAAACCAAGCTTCACATCTTACCAAAGCAACAAATTTCAATCGCATAACATGTGGGGTTTTAGTACTTAGTACCTGCTATTTTTGCCCGAGCACGCTTAGATTTGACGTTTTGATGGCATTCATTATACTGGAATTGGTAACACGCTAAAAACAGGAAAACCATACTCTTTTTGGTTACATGACAAATCTTACAATATATGTCTAATAATTAACATACACATGATAACTGCCCACATTATTAAACCACTAATATTAACATACACAATTAGAACATCCTGTAAAGTACTTCAATTATTACAAAAACAGTGAATAGACAAATAAGGAACTTGTGGGCACAACACACACTATATATAGACTTAAGTATAACTAATTATCAGGATTTATTTTGCCCTTTTTGTTGTGATTCTTGACAGCATTAACAGCAGATTTGACAGCTTTCTCCCCAACCTCAGCAATTTTCTTGCCCATCATTGTAGAAACATGTTCCCTATCTTTAGGAAACACACTTCCCTTCTTACCAAATTTTGTTCCATTTTTGTTGCTGCTCTCTCCATAGTTGGAATCCATAATCTTGCCAAGATTTAGAAGTAGTGTGTGTGTTGTGTGTTTTTCTTTTTTCTTTTTCTGTGGTTTATATTTCAAGAAAAGTGGAATGGTACTATTTATAGAGTTTGAGGGGTTATGTTTTTTCTCTCTCTAAATTAACCCTTTTTTAACTTTGATGTTACATGTAATTTGCTCCAAATTTCTAAGTGTTTTCAAGGAAGAAAATTGGATTTTGTTTGTGTATTGGTGTGTGCATGTGTGTAGGTTTATACATTGGGCATGCATTTTTCAAGTTAGAACACATGTTTATTCTTGTGCATTTCTTCATTATTTATTTGATTATATGAAATTTCCTTGTTTTTATCTAGTGAAATTCATTTTGTTTTACATAAGAATTTAGAGACTACAGACCAACACCTAGTGAGTGTATTTGTGTGTGTTTATGTGTTGCCGACTAATTCTTGCATGTGGGGTGGGGTGGGGTGGGGTGAGGGGGTTTAAACTTTAAACATGGTACATTGGAAGACCAGAAAAGCAAATTATGGTCATAATCACCAAAGAGTTCGTGTTGAAGTTTGGAATTTGGACCACACTTTTTTTTATAATCAAAATATTAAATGATTGGTTTAGGCAATCATGTTAATCATTAATTAATAATTACGCGGAATGTTATGGAAATCAAGATCAACCAAAATGATGCTCCCATTTTCACCTATTATATATAATCTTACCATTCTTTTTCATTATTTGTTTTAATGTAATATTAATTAATTAGTGATAATTAGTTCAATGTTCAACATTTTATTTGTAGGGATCTGTCATCATAATTTACAGAGAAATTGCCACACTTGTCCAATATTGTTGTACTATTCTTTCAAAACATTATATATATATATATATATATATATATAAAACTTCATTCACTACAAAGATTAATATTGGAGAATCGCGTGATCTTTTATCTTCTTAAAGGAAAAGTATGCTAATTCAAATATAAATTAATGCATATAATTCTGAAAGTTAATTAAGTTATCACAAAAGTAAAACATTTTTTTGTATATTGAATTTTCTGCTAATTAATTCAACGTAATTTCATGGAAGAAGAGTACCCTTTGCTCATGATTTTCCTGTTGATTATATGTTCTTGAAAAAAAATGGAATTGTGTTTGGGTATGTCTTTATGTGTGTTTATTTATTTATTTTTTATGTTTTTATTTGAAGTTATAATAGGATACCAACATTGTGTGTGCGTGTGGACGTGTTAACACACGTTGCGGACTAATTCTTTTTTCAATCATATGGTACAATAAACATGAAGACAACAACGGTCCAAATCTAATTAATTTTACTTTTTTTCAGTCATGGTATAAAAGGTTGACTTACGTAACCTCAATAATTAGCAATTACCTGGAATAATCGGGTTTAAGGTCAACACAGATTAGTTTTAGTCATTTTCACCTGCAGTCATCTAATTAATCTTAACATTTTCTCAAGTTTCAACTAATTATTGACAGATTCTGGTACGTATTAAATCGTTGAAAATGGATATGTTTATGAACTATTAAAAATACGCAAGTGAGTTTTATTTTAAGGGTTAATTACAAAAAGTGCCCTTGAAGTTTGATTTAATTACAAAAAAACCAAGCTAACTTTCAAAATTACAAAAATATCCCCGAGGTTTAATTTGTCTAACATTTAAATCCATCATAAGCAAAAAATATTTCAAGATCCCCCTTCATATTTACAAAAATATTGCAGTTTACTCTTTAATTTTAATACTCGAATTAATCAAACCTCAGGGGTACTTTCTGTAATTTTAAAAATTAGCTGGTTTTTTTTTTTTGTAATTAGGTGAAATCTCAGGGGTATTTTTTGTAATTATCCCTTATTTTAATTGGTAAAATTGAAGTACTAATTTCACAAATTTTCAATCGACTCATGAAAGATGTAGAGGACTTTATATTTGTTGTTAGATGTTGTACTAAAGTATCGTTGATTTGTTGTTAGTTGCGCTATAGTTTCCAAGCGCACTAGATAAACTCGTAAAGCCTGCAAAATATGCTAGATAAGCCACACTAGCCAAATTTTATATGATATGATTTTTGATCCATTGTTTAGTTGTTATATATGTAATGGTAGGATTTTTGATCCATTATTTAGTTGTTATATATATAATGGTAGGTTGTGATTTGTGAATAGATGACTCTTGATTCATTGTTCGCTGATAATTACAATGATACATTGTAATTACTTTACTAAAACAAAAATGAAGTACAAAAATTACAAAAAGAGGACAAAAATATTAATGGTCTATCTTGATCCGACATGTGGGCTCTGTTAGTTAATATATATCATACACGTGATGATCCGTACGTATAAATAATTGAAAAATATATCCGTTTTCCGTATAGATTCTCGGCGTTAAATACTTCGTACTTTTACAAATAAAACATTTAATACTTGTATTATAGTACAAGAATGGTAAATAGTACTAATTACTCCCGAAATGCTCATTCCATAATGAAGATTAAAAGTATTTTGCTTTATTTAGATTGTGATGATACATATGGTTATGCCTATGTTTACCGATTTGCATCCAATGGAAATCTAATTTGGAAATAAAAATATGCCGAAAATTAAATTGCAAATGTATTTGCTCTTTCGATTTCAATTTAGAACCAATACATGTATATTACTAACAAGGAAAATTAGAAAATTGGTCATCTAAGTTGGCGCTTCGGACTTTTGTCCCTCTAAGTTGGTCTATTTGAAAATTAGTCCTCTAAGTTATGAATTTCACTTTTGGTCCTCTAAGTTGGCTTGAAAATTAGTCCTCTAAGTTATAAAATTTCAGAAATTTCGTCCAATTCGATCGAAAATTTTTCAACTCCGAAAATTATCGACTAGGATCTAAAACAACGTCGACGAGCACAATTCTCTTCAAGAGTATGCAAAACATCACCTTCCACGCCGACAACCACAAAATCATCTTCCGGATTATCAATCGTCCCAAGAAGTTCGTTTGTGCTCGTTTTCCACACGCAAATATGAACTTCTTGGGCGATTGATAATCCGAGAAGATGATTTGTTGGTTGCCAGGCGTGGAATGTGATGTTTTGCATACTCTTGAAAGAGAATTGTGCTCGTATGGCGCCGTTTTAGATCTTAGTCAGCAAATTTCGGTGGATTGAAAATTTTTTGGTCAAAATCGGACGAAATTTCTAGAATTTTATAACTTAGAGGACTAATTTTCAAACAGGCCATCTTAGAGGACCAAAAGTCTGAAATTTCATAACTTAGAGGACTAATTTTCAAATAGGTCAACTTAGAGGACCAAAAGTCTGAACAGGCCAACTTAGAGGACCAATTTTCTAATTTTCCCTTACTAACAATATACTTAGTTATTAACATATCTATTGATTTTAGCATGACATGGTTCAACTGAGAGATGAGATTCGTGACTCTGAGCGCCAAACTGATATCGACAGTGATAAAATCTGATGCCTTAAACCTTTAAACAAATCAGATTCTTACGGTGTTGTATATTAATGTTGTAACACTGGACCAAACAACACAAGTGCACAGCGAAATAAAAATAACACGGGGATTTTTTACATGCTTAGATTCCTCAATCTTAATGCACAAGGCCACACCCATAGAAGAAACAATCCAATATTAGAAAACAAACAGTTATTACAAATAAGATCGATTTACGTAAAGCATAAAGACTCCATCTTTATCTTATACACCACACTCGTATAAAACTAATATTCTTGATCGATTCTTCCAAAACCTCAACCTTGTTGGAATCCATCCAACTTCAAATCCCTTGAGCGGTTGAGTCGATCCACACCATAGATCTTTACCGTTTTCTCCCGAAGACTAGAATTATAACACAAATATTTCTTGAAGAAGAACAATAAGTTCAAAAAGTATTTTTCTCGATAGTCTTCTTCAAACGCTGAGTTCCATTTTATAGAGACTGAAAAACCAATCTTCACAAGGCAGGGCTATTCTTTCTTGGCTGAAAGCAATTGATGCAGATTTTCAGCTAGAAGATAGACAACTATAAAAGGTAAACAACAAGAGATAAAATCTTTCTTTATGGGTAAGAACAAATACATAAGGAAGGTGTTTAAATGGCAATTTAAATAGGCTGAATATATCAAGATACACAATCACAGATTATCAGCAAACTACTTGAAATAGCACAATTGCCATTAATTAATCACAGAGAATCTGGCAAGATATCAACCCAGATTTGCGCAGAAGGTGTTGCACTGCAGTGTTACAACACTGGATTTTGCACTGTGCAGATAAACACAAAATTGCCAATCCTCATATATAACATTAATAGCCGAATGACAATCACCTTTTGGATAATACTCGAGATTGTGATAGAGTATGTCATCAAATTATTGGACGTTGCCTGTGGATGTATACGTGGGCTTGGGAATGGACCCAAATTTCCTTCTACTTTTGTAGATGCATCATCCGACCGACGAATGCACAACTAAATGAGGAGTTTGTTAGAACTCATACCAAATTGCAAACACTCGAATCAAAACTAAAACAATGTAACAAGCATTTGAGAGTGTAGCTTCAGGAGTAATGAAATCGCTTCTTCCAAAGAACACCCATCCTCCTCACCCCGCCACCTCCATGCACCGTCGAACTCGAGTCGTAGATAATATTTTCCGCATCTCTAATCATCAAAGTAGCTTTGGGAGTGAAACATGGGTTATCTTATTTTTCTTAGATGTTTTTGTTGCAACACTTGTAATAAAAGGTAACCAAACTAACACGTTTTTTATCTTTCGGGTGACTAGTGACTAACAAAGATTGTGCATGGTTTTTATCTTTTTATCCCTCATTTGTTGTTGGTTTTGTGCTTGAAGCTCTAATGATAAAATTAAAATTTTATTTCTCTCGGTTAGAATGAGTGTTCTATCATTTGTAGTGCTTATTCTTGTTTTTATATACTTAATGATATTGTTGGATTGTGTTGTGGTTGTTGTTGCAATTAGTTGATTATGATTATATTGTGAAAAAGGTTTAATACTTGGTTTAATATAAATAAACAAAAATAGAAAAAAAGTATTAAAATCTGTTTTTTGGCCGCTAAATTTGGACTTTTTTGAAATACAAAAAGTTAATAATTTGGCACGAAGTCTAAATTTAATGGTTGTTACATTTAGCAACAAATTGTATGGTTTTGTCACGAATATTTTATTTTAGACAAAAACTGTGTAATGTGTTGGCGGCGATTTCTTCATGTTAGCGACAAAATGTTTTGTTACTAACGTTTTGCGGTAAAATAAATTTCAATCGCCCCTTAAATGTTTGAGACGGTGTTTTGCCGCAAAAACATTTTATGGCAAAACTTGTTATGTTAGCAGCTGAATATTTTCATTGCTAAAAAACAAGTTTGTTGTAGTGAATTATTATCTATAATTCTTTTCGTGGAAACGGGAGATGACAGAAAAGAGAATGTAATTGAAGACAACTTAATTCTAATTAATGTGGTTTGGTAAAGAGATTAGACAAATTAGTATTTATAGTTTTGACTTTTTCATACAGGAAAAACTTGACTTAGACAAACCACTTCATTTAATTAGCAGTTACCTGGAATAATCAAATTCAGGGTCAATGAAAATGATGCCCTATAGTTATTTTCACCTTTTTTTTTTCTATTTCCTTCTGTTTTTTTTTTCTTAACAATTTCTTTTGTCTTAAAAATAGAGAGAATTCATATTCATAGGCTTAATTGTAATTTTAGTCATGTAAATATAAGGAGATGACATATTTAGTTCTATAATTATTGTGTGTGGCAATTTATTGGGTCATGTATATCCAAAGAGGTGCATGGTATATTTGGTAATGTAAGATCATATGTAGCAATTTAGGTTCCCTAAATTTTATGTTCTCAGTGCAATTTTGGTCCCAACTGGCCAAGTCACATTTCACCTTTTCGGGATCAAAATTGCACAAATTTAAACTTATAGGAACAAAATTGCTTAAAAACATGATTTATGGGACAAACATTGCTACATAGCATATTTACATGACCAACTAGTTGTAGTCTATGCCACCCACTTGGGTGGCACCCAATGGGTGGATCCACCCTTGATTTTACACACACCCATGTGGGTGTGTGTGTGTGTGAATTAAGGGTAGATCCATCCACTTGGGTGCCACCCAAGTGGGTGGCATGGACCAAACCGACCAACTATGCCAATTGTTTATACTTATGGGACCAAAATTGCTACACAATAATTATCGGACTCTAAATATGCCATCTCCTTATATTTACATGACCAAAAATGCAATTAAGCCATATTTATACTATTTAAAATATTAATTTGAACAAAAGCTCTCTACTCAATATAAATTTCCAGCATCAAATTAATTAGTAAATTTGTTTGTAAGTTTTTTCATGTAATTTCTGGATGATTAAAGGTGAACCGATCATGAATGTACAAATTATGAAATGTTTATCCTTCCAACACCTAACTTTTTGCCTCTATATAACTCCATACAAATGAAATGAGATTTACATCTTAAAAACTCCCCAATTTATCACCACATTTGAAAATTAGCTCATGACATGCAAAGATTAAAAAAAATAAAAACTCAGATAGAAATAATTAATCTGCCATATATTTCATTTCACATATACATTGAACATGCCCATAACAAGCACGGACTTACAGAATAAATCAAACAACATGCGAATTATACAACAAATTTATATTCTATCATACATAATAATACACTACACCACAAAAACATCAAACTAAAAAAACAAAAAAAAAACTGTAATGAATTAAATAATGGAAGTACACTACATAATTAAATTGATCTATTACATGAATTAACAAAACAATTAATATTATTAACCAGGTGATACTTTGGACTTGTTTTTATGATCCTTAGCAGCATCAGCAACAGATTTGCCAGCTTTTCCGAAACCCTCAGCTATTTTCTTGACAACTTTTGTCGACACCTTTTCGCCTTTTTTTCGGAAAAACACTTCCATTATTCTTGCCATTACTGCTGCTCCCTGATCCATTGTTAGAATTCATTTTTTTCGCTTTTGTAATTATATAATTTCTTCTGCTTTTGATATATGTTTTATGATGGTGTGTTGTTCATGAAAGGGTTATTATGCATGGTATTTATAAGGGCTAGGGGTTGCCCTTGCTCTTTAATTTCGTTCTTAACGATGTAATTTTGCTGATAGTTCTATGTTATTTCTTGGAAATTAAACATGATATAGACCCCATTGTCTTAATTTTCAACTGTGGATGTTTAATTAAGACAACAAAATGGTTTGTGTATGTGTGTGTTCTTGGGCTAATATTGTCTTTGAAGAATTATATAGGTAAATATTGTGTTTCCATTGGTGTTGCCATGCAAATATATATAAGAGTATTTTCTTTAAATTTTAAATTGGTGTGGTACGTACGTAATTTTGTGAAATATTGAAAATGTAAACAGCAACAGTTGGCGTGTGGGTCTGTTCGTGGTTACGTGTTTGTTGATTTCATTTTCATGCATTAATGCAAAAATAGTACAATCTCCGTGTTTTTCTTGAAGTAATATGAAAATACATAAAAAGAATGAACATGTACATCCCCTGATCATGGACCTCTTGTTTCACCCCTGAGCTTCGTGGAGAAGGTGAATCGCGAGATACGGTTTAACGAGTCAGGATCCTGAAATGCTTTAAATTGAGTCATCACACAATTAGAAATCTTTCTCCAACCCGTTATGATGACGAATCGAACCTCCACGCTACGGGTGACCACGAGTGGACATCACATCACCAGTCCTTTGCACCGCTGAGTTATGCTTGGGGGACAATATGAAAATATATGGTATATATATATATATATATATATGCAAGGTTGACTACTTGACTTAGGCCGGCATAATCATGGATTTAAGTAATTAACGGGAAAAAAATTTAATCAATCGTTGATCATAATTTTTCATCTTATTCCTCTTTTTTTTTTTTTATATATCGAATTTCAGAGTTCGTATTGGTTTATATTGTTCTTAATATTGTCATAATTTGATTAATGATCATGGGTAATATATAAAATAATACATCGATCGTTTATTAGTATGGACGTCGGGGATGATAATTTCAAAGTAATTGTTTTCCTCTCCGTTTGACCACCTTAATTAATTTGTCTCTGAGTATAAGATTTTTAGTATTTAATTTATTTTTCATATGCGAAAATTAGGCTTGTATGGTTTCCATCTCATTAGAGAATTTCCAACTTTTTACTGTTTGAGATATGTAAATCATTTTTGTTTTACCCAATTCTATTAGAAAATATTCCATTTCCAAATTCTCATTTTACAATCTCAACTCTATATTCTCACAACTATATATATCTAATTTTCAACCTATACCACATTAGTGGGACCCACTACACCACCACATACTCAATTTTAATCTTATATTATATAATTGTGACGTCCCACACTACACGTATACTACATCCACATAAATTATTATTTCTAAATTAAATATTCAATATGAATTTCACCACTATCATTTTCATCCAATTATATATTATTATTTTTCTACAAACATCAATCATGAGGTCCCACAACTTATATAATATATAAAAATCATCATCTTATCACATTTTCCAATAACACACTACAAGAAAATTCTAGTTTACCAACGAATTTAACGACGAAATGATTTTGTCACTAAATTTTACGATTACCTACAGAATAAAAAATATCATTTTCCCCAAAATTATACCAACAAAATACCGACAGATTACCGACAATTTTTCAATTACCGACAGATTTTCTGTAGGTATTTACCAACAGTTTTATATTCTTTAGGTAAATATTTTACCTACAATGGTTTTACCTACAATTATTTTACCTACACTTTACAATTTTTCTTAACATTTACCTACATATTTTTCTTTCGTAGGTAAACCGGTTTTTTCTTGTAGTGACATAATTCAAAGCAACATTCTAAACCAAACATATTTTCAAATTTTAACCCTATAAATTTAAATCAAAATTTTTATAACTAAATTAACGTATTTTCACTTTTACACAATTTTCAGTAAAAGGTTGAGATTTTATTTCAATGGGATGGAAATTGACTTTTCTCATTGGAATGAAAGCCATACAAGCCCTATGTTTCAGTACAAGGTCAATCTATATTTGAGAGCATATCAATTATAATTAAAATAAGTTATATTAAAATAATTGAACCATTGTTTGGTATACTTATATTTTGGAATACAAAATGACTTAATTTTTCTTTATAAGTTTCTAAGAACACAAGTATAAAATTTAGAGACTAGAGACCAACACCTAGTGTGTGTGTGTGTTTTATGTATTGCCGACTAATTCTTGCATGGGGGCTTAAGCATGGTACATTATATTGGAAGATCAGAAAAGCAAATTATGGTCATAATCACCAAAGAGTTCGTGTCAAAGTTTGGAATTTGGACAATACTTTTTTAATAATCAAATAATAAATGATTGGTTTAGGCAAATCATTTAATTATTAATTAGTAATTACGCGGAATGTTATGGAATTCAAGATCAACCAAAATGATGCTCCCATTTTCACCTATGATCATCTTAATTTTTTTTATCATTATTTGTTTTAATGTAATTTTGCTTGGCATTAATTAATTAGTGATAATTAGTTCAAATATTTTAATGTACGTATTTTATTTGTGGATTTGTCGAGAAATTGCCGACTTGCCCATTAATGCACTAGTATCCGCAATGACCAGACTCACTCTCAAGATCAAGCTCCTGAAACAACATTTTGCTTTTTGGCACTCCATATCGCCAGATTACCACCAAGAAGCACACAATGTCCACTAGTGGATTTTCTATCATCCACACTACTAGCCCAATCAAGATCTCGAGTATGCTTCAAGAAGATACGAGCAACTCGGTTTAAACATAATTCCAAGAGACATGGTTCCTCTCAAGTATCTCAACAAATGCTTGCAAGTAAGCCAAAGATGCATAGTAGGTCATGAAGAAATCGGCTTAGTTTGTTAATTGTGAAGGCAATATCGCCCTAGTAAGAGTCAAATATCAAGTGTACCAACAACACTCTCGCACAAAGAAGGCCGATCAAACTCCTTGCTATCCTTCAAAGATAACTTGTGCCCTGTGGCCGATGGGAGCAAGAGAAGGTTTACAATCCAAAGATATGAGTTTTAACAAGCAAATCATGAATGTATTTGGATTGACTAAGAACCGACCAACAACAACAATGATCTATGAGCCTCCAAGCCCAAGAAATAATCCACTTCCCCCGGCGTTTTTAAGGCAAACCGATCATTTAGAAGTCGAATAACACTAGAAATCGCTTGGAATCACCGCCAAAGGAGCGAATATCATCCACATAAATAAGTATAAACATCCGAGCACCATTAGAGGATTGGTAGAAGAGAGAAGAGTCACCACAAATTGCTTGAAGCCAATGGAAGAAAGGAATCCATTACTTGAGAAACCAGGCCCTGGGGCCTGCTTGAGACCATACAATGCCATTTGAAGTTTACAAACATATGTATGATGGAGAGAATTAGCAAAGCCCTCAGCCGAGACATATAAACTGCTTTTTTAAATCACCATTTAAAAAGCATTGTTAACATCAATCTGTTGAATACTCCATTGATTGGTCACAAATGTAAAAATCAAACGAATAGTGCATGGTTTAATCATTGGGGCTAAAAGTCTCATGAAAATCAACACCACCTGTTTGTTCAAGTCCTCTAGCAACCAACCTAGCCTTGAATTTGTCCACATCACCATTTGCCTTATATTTAACTCTAAACACCCACTTGTTGCTAATAATGTTCATGTCTCGAGGTATAGGAACAAGACACCATGTTTTCTTGGCCATTAGAGAATTAAGCTCACTTCCATAGCATCCTTCCACCTAGGATCATTCAAAGCAAAGAAGAATAAGATATGGTTCATGCTCAAGAGAAGGGGAGAAACAAAGAGAGAAAATTTTTGGTTTACTAATGCCATTTTTAGACCTAGTAATCATAGAGTGAGAAGGCAAGAAAACAGAATGAGAAGGAGGAGAGGGTGAGAAGGATGAACTAGACAATCCAGGGAAGAAGAAAGAGGAGGCAGCGACTCAACTCTTAGTTGAATACCGTGGAGGAGATAAGGAAGGAGATGAAGATGAGGAAGGTTGTATAGAGGGGTTGGAAGTGGATGAATTTGATGAGTGAGCAGGAAGAGGAAGTATAGGGAGATAAGTAGGGACATATGGGGAAGAAGCTGAAGCAGGAGGAGAGATAGATTGGAACATCTGAGAATAAGGAAATTTTGTTTCATTAAACTCAACAGTACATGCTATATACAACCTCCCTGATGAACTGAGGCATTTATAGCCTTTGTGAGAAGAACTGTAACCAAGAAATAGACACTTCTCAGATCTAAATTGAAACTTATGATTGTGATATGGGCGAAGATAAGGGTAGCAAAAATCGCAACCAAACACTTTGAGATAAGAGTAGTCCGTAAATTGCCAAAAAGTAATTGATATGGGAAGAGTATTGAAGAATCACCTGAGGGAGTCTATTGATAATAAAAACAAAGAAGAAAGGCATCCCACCAATACTTAAGAGGCATGTGAGCTTGAGCAAGTAAAAAGAGGCCCATTTCAACAATATGTAAATGCTTTCTTTTCACCTACCATGTTGTTGATGCATGTGAGGACAAGGATGTCCGAATTTGATTCCCATGTTTGCAAGAATGGGAACTAAAGACCTATATTCACCCCCCAATCAGTTTGAAGACATTTGATCTTGGTTTTAAATTGTCTCAAACAAAATTGTTGAATCTACAAATACATCGTTGCAAAATTCGATTTTAATTTGAGAGGAAAAATCCAAGTGTATCCGGTAAAGTCATCAAAAAAATGAATGTAATACTTGTATCCATCTCAGAGATGGAACATGGGAAGGACCCCGGAGATCGAATGAACAAGTCGAAAAGGAGCAGAGGTTTTAGTAGGTTGAGGAGAGAAAGTCATGTTATGAAGTTTACCAAGTTTGCAAGCTTCACGAATTTCAAAGAGGATAGAGAGGATTTAGTGTTCATATTATGCAACACATGAGAAAGAATAGCAACACAAGGGTGTCCCAATTTATTATGCCGTATGTTTACATCGTGTTACTAATGCTACGAAGTCTGACATGCAACAATAAAAATGAAGAATTACAAGAAGAAAGTGCAGCAGAGTTAGAAATACAAGCAGACTTAGAACCAACAACCTTATTGGAAGCAGTATGCAAAACAGAGGACTTAGGAAAAGACTTGAGGGTCTTAAGATGAGTGAAATCAATGTGATAGAGCCCATCCTTAAGCACTCCGGTCGAAGTAGCTGCTTGTTGGAATTGTCCTCGACAAAACAACAATCATGTGAAACTCGATTAGAACATTATTATCTTTTGTGAATTGGGATATACTAAGAAGATTCTTGGTGATTTGAGGGACATAAAGAATGTTGTTAAGAAATAGGGATTTGGACTGAATGAAAGAGGGGAGACAGGAATCACCAGTGTGAGAGATGGCAAGAGTAGAACCATTACCTACTGCCAACTTATTGGAGCCATGATAGTCGGATGCATTGAGAGTGAGATTATCCATATTGGCTGTCACATGATGAGTGGCTCCACTATCAAGACACCAATCGTAATTAGGAGCAAAGAGAATCAAAGACCAAAGAAAGTAAGCCTGTGGAGGATCAGAGACAGGCTCAGGAGCACCAGTAAAACTAACATCAAACCGTTTGAAACACTTAAGAGCAACATGATTAGGCTTGCCACACAATTGACAAACTGGTTTATTGTTGGACCTGTAGAAACCTCCACGACCATTCCTTCCTCCCTATGCCTCTACCTCGAGAAACCTACCACCACCTCGAAAGTTTCCATTAAACTCGAGCATAATTCGCATGAAGCAAATGAGAATCGAGTTTGTAGCCCGAACAATACTTGAATGTGCAACAATAGTATTCTTTGGATAGAGTATTTTGAAGCCTCATTTCATGTGTTTGTATAACAAACTGAGCTTCCTGTAGAGAAATAGAGTCAACTCGTGTGGTGAGATTAACAACAACGATTCATACTCAACGCCTAATCCTCCGAGTATATATAACACGAATTCATCATCCGTGATAGTTACACCAAATGCATTTAAATCATCAAAGAAGATTCTTCATCTTAAGGATATACATATCAATCGATAGATCTCCTTTCTTCATGGTTTGCAACAAAAAACGGAGCTGCATAGCTCTAGCCTTTGACTGAGTAACAAAAAGTTTCTCCAAAACAGACCATACTTCATGCGCACTCGAGCAGCGACTCACATGACCAAGCATGGATTCTCCAATAGATGATAGTAGCCAACTCATTAGAAACTGATCACGACGAATCCAGATAAGATAGTCTGGATTAATGTCAGATTCCGCAACCCTCGCGGATGAACTAGCACCAACGAACTTCGCCGGAGGTGACGAATTTCCAAAAAGGAAATCCTCAAAGCCATGCGCTCAGACATTTTAACACAATCTTCCAAAAATTATAAACAATGCGATCAAGGTGAATTGACAGAGAATTGAAGTGAGGAATCGTAGAGACTATCGCCATTGGAGAAGACATTCGTGCGCGCGTGAAAAGAGGATCAAAGAGAAAAAGCAACAGATTGGAAATCTCACCTCATTCGAACGGTGACATATATTAAACTAGAGAAAAATAGCATAAGTTTTCATTATTGTTATTAGATGAGGTGAGATCAATTTATACAAGTACTGTAGTCTGTTAAGGAGTCTAACAGAAACGGTTAGGCTTAACTGAAGTTAGTTAAGTCTAACTAACATTTAACCACTACACAATAGGTATAGTAGGGAATGGGACACACGCACTTGTATGAGATCGAACTCGGGTCAATTGTTCTTACAACACAGACTTTAAGACTGGAGCACAAGAATTGATCCCAATTCTGAAAGTTAATTAAGTGATCACAAAAGTAAACATATTTTTTATATTGAATTTTCTGCTAATTAATTACTTCAACGTAATTTCAAGGAAGAAAAACACCCTTTGTTCATGATTTTCCTGTTGATTTCTAGGGAAAAAAATGGAATTGTGTTTGTGTATGTCTGTATGTGTGCTTATTTGTGTTTGTGTTAATTGTGTTTGTGTTTTTTTTTTTCATTTTTTTATGTCTGTTGATTTACCAACATTGTGTGTGTGTGTGGGGGGGGGATGTGTTAACGTACACACGTTGCTGACTAATTGATCATATGCAAACAAAAACAGAGAATAATAAACATGAAGACAACAAAGGTCCAAATTAAATCTAATATTAATGTAGTATGCGCGTGGGAGATTTTATTACTTTTTTCAATCATTTGGTATAAAAGGTTGACTTAGGAAAATCACTTCAATAATTAGTAATTACCTGGAATAATCGGGTTAGGGTCAACACAAATTAGTTTTAGTCATTTTCACCTGCATTTCATCTAATTAATCGGAAAATTGCAATTTTGGTCCCATAACTTTGGGGTGTCAAAACTAGTCCCACTTTTTTTTTTTCAAAAACACCCGTAATTTACAAATTGTATCAAAACTAGTCTCACTCGATTTTACTTTTTCAATAACATCTCGTAATTTACAAATTGTATCAATTTGAGGACAAATTCCACCGTCGATTGGAATTTTCGCGAGAATTCGTCATGTAATAAGCATGTGACCCGAATTTTTGGGGATTTCTCACCCTCCTTGACACGGTGGAAATAAAATATCGGCGTGAAAAGAGATTTGGGGGGGGAACTCGTCACCGAGATTTGGAGGGGAAAAAACTCGTCAACACCCTGTAATTGGGCATATTTTTTGGGGGAAATAGTGGTGACGAGTTTTTTTCCTCCAAATCTCTTTCCATGCTAGCATTTTATTTTCACCGTGTCAAAGAGGGTGAGAAATCACCAAAATTTCAGTCACGTGCTTATGACGTGACGAATTTCAAATAAAAATTCCAATCGACGGTGGGATTTGTCCTCAAATTGATACAATTTGTAAATTACAGGGTGTTTTTGAAAAAGTAAAATCGAGTGGGACTAGTTTTGATACAATTTGTAAATTACAGGGTATTTTTGAAAAAGTAAAATCGAGTGGGACTAGTTTTGATACCCCAAAGTTATGGGACCAAAATTGCAATTTCCCCTAATTAATCTAACATTTTCTTAAGTTTCAACTAATTATTGACAGATTCTGGTACCTCTTAAATCATTGAAAATTTATATATTCTATACCGTTTAAATTTGAACAAAAGCGGTAGTGAATCTTAGTTTATATAATTAATCTTAGTTTTTACGTACCTACAAGTACCATTACTTCTTGGATAGCACTGGGTAAACTTTTAGGCGTGATCGCATGTAACCACACTAGCTAGACAAGCCACGTGCGACAAATTCAATCAAGTGGAATTTACTACGAGTTTTGATCCATTGTTTAGTTGTTATATATGTAATGGTAGGTTGTGAAAACATGACTCTTAATTCATTGTTCGCTGATAATTATATTGATAAATTTATTTATTTTACTAAAACAAAAATGAAATACAAAAATACCAAAAAAAGGACACAAATTAATGGTCTATCTTGATCCGACATGTAGGTTAATTTACTGGTTTAGATGAAAATTGAATGTCATCTAAAGTAATTTTACTTTATTGTCTTAATAATCTCACATCATTATTTTACTTAAAAGTATATTTACAAAAAAAATCAATTTAGGAAATAAAGTAATGTTCCAAAAAGGCAACAAGAACAATAAAATTAGATAAGAAATTAAGTATATATGTGGGTATATTACTTAATATAAATTGAACCCTGAAAAACACAGGAAGACAAAAAAGAGAATGTAAATGAATACAACTTAATTCTAATTAATGTGGTTTGGTAAAGAGATTAGACAAATTAGTATTTATAGTTTTGACTTTTTCATACTGGAAAAACTTGACTTAGACAAACCACTTCATTTAATTAGCAGTTACCTGGAATAATCAAATTTAGGGTCAATGAAAATGATGCCCTATAGTTATTTTGACCTTTTTTTTTGTTGCTATTTTCTTCTGTTTTTTTTGTCAAAATTTTTAGACTTAAAATTAGAGAGAATTCATATGTATAGTATTTAAACAAAAGCTATCAACTCAATACAAACTTCCAGCATCAAATTAGAAATTTAATATTTTTCAGGTAATTTTCTGGATGATTAATATCTATTGTTTATCCTTCCAACACATATATATGAAATAAGATTTTTTCCATCTTAAAAACTCCCCAATTTATATATCTATATACCACATTTAAATTGCCTCATGATATGCAAAGAGATAAAAGCATAATTAAAAAAAATCCCATTACCAAGAAGATATAAATTAAATAAGGCAAAATTGCTTTTTTGGTCTATTAAGTTGGCTCGATTTCGCTTTTAGTCCTTTAATTTTTATGGGTTGAGTTTGACAAACACTAACTTTTCTAAACCTGCACATTTAGTCCGATTTCAAAATTTTGGGGAAATCTTATCCCTAAAATGCTGAGTTTGGCCATTTTTCCTTGAAAGGACTATTTTGCCCCTTTTTTGGAAAATTAAAATTAAAGAAAAAATAGAAAAATAATAATAAATTAAATAAAAAATAATAAATAAAAAAACTTAAATTAAATTAAATAAAATGGTCGAACATATATTTTTATATTTTTCAACATTAAATATAAATTAAATAAAAATAGAAAATAAAAATAATAGAAATTTATTTTCTTTTTTTTTTCATTTTTCATCTTTTTGTTTTCTATTTTTTTTTAATTTTTGTTTATGGTAGAAAATTGTAAATAGATATTTTTTCCAGTTTTATTGATTTTATTTATTCTTTAATTTTAATTTACGGTGAAAATTGTAAGTCTATATTTTTCTTTTTTTCCTATTTTTCTTTAATTTTAATTTACAGTTGAAAATTACAGATATATATGTTTTTTTGGTTTTCAATTTTTTTTTATTTTTACATATAGGTGGAAATGTAAATACATATTTTTTCTGTTCGTTTTTTATTTTATTTTTTTTAATTTTATTTACAGTTGAAAATTATAAATATATGTTCATATTATTTTCTTTAAATTAAATTAAAAACATTTTGAACATATATTTTATATTTTTCAACTTTAAATAAAAATTAAGGAAAACTAGAAAAATAAAAAAAGTACATTATTTTCTTTTTCTTTTGGTTTTTCTATTTCTTCTATTTCTATTTTTCTTTAATTTTAATTTACAGTTGAAAATTATAGATATATATGTTTTTTTTTTCTATTTTTTAAATTTTTATATATAGTTGAAAATTGTAAATACATGTTTTTCTATTTTGTTTTCATTTTTTTAATTTTATTTATAATTGAAAATTATAAATATATTTTCAGATTATTTTATTTAAATAAAAGTAAAATAAAGTCGAACATATATTTTATATTTGTCCAACTTTATATAAAATTATAAATATATGTTCACATTTTTTCTTTAATTTAATTTAATCTTATATTTATTTTTATTATTTAATTTTATTGAGATATTACACAAGTCATGTGATATGCACATGACCAAGGTTTCCATCCAGAAAAGGGGGCAAAATTTCATGAAAAAATGACCCAACTCAGCATATTAGGGATAAGATATCCCCAAAATTTTGAAATCGGACTAAATGTGCAGGTTTAGAAAAGTTAGTGTTTGTCAAACGCAGCCCATAAAAATTAAAGGACTAAAAGCGAAATCGAGCCAACTTAACGGACCAAAAAAGCAATTTTGCCATTAAATAATTATTATGCCAAATATTTCATTTCACATATATATAGGACATTCCTTCAAATTATTATGCCAAATATTTCATTATCATGAAATAATGGACACTACATAATTAAATTGATCGATCTATTACATGAAACAAACAATTAATTTTATTAATTAACCAGGTGATACTTTGGACTTGTTCTTGTGATCCTTAGCAGCATCAGCAACAGATTTGCCAGCTTTTCCCAAACCCTCAGCTATTTTCTTGACAACCATTGTCGATACTTTTTCGCCTTTTTTTCGGAAAAACACTTCCATTCTTGCCATTACTGCTGCTCCCTCCATTGTTAGAATTCATGTTTTTTTCGTTGCTAATTTCTTGATTAATCTCTTCTGCTTTTGATGTTTTATGATATGTTGTGTTGTTCATGAAAGGGTTATGCAGTATGGTATTTATAGATAGAGAACACAAGAGGTTGCGCGTTTTTCGTACTTATTTACGATGTAATTTTGGTGATAATTTCATGGAAATTAATGATGATAGACCCCATTGCTTTAACAATTTTCAACTGTGTATGTGTGTGTTCTTGGGTTAATGTTTTTGAAGAATTATATATGTAAATATTGTGTTTCCATTGGTGTTGCCATGCAAATATAAGAGGATTTTCTTTTTGTATTTTAAATTGGTGTGACAAAGAGTTTTAAATACTTAGGATCTATAATTGAAGAGAACGGAGAAATCAATAAAGATGTCACACATAGGATCCAGGCGGGTTGGAATAAATGGAGGAGTGCATCTTCTATCCTTTGTGACCGTAAAATACCATTAAAATTGAAAGGAAAATTTTATAAAACGGCCATAAGGCCCGCAATGCTCTATGGAGCAGAATGTTGGGCGACTAAATATGAACACGAACAAAAAATGAGGGTGGCAGAGATGAGAATGCTAAGATGGATGTGCGGACACACTAGATTAGATAGAATAAGAAATGAACACATTAGAAACAAAGTGGGAGTAGCACCAATAGACGAAAAATTAGAGAAACACGATTAAGATGGTTTGGACATGTTTATAGGAGACCTTTAGATGCACCGTGCGACGTTTAGAAGGTAGAGAATCACTCACACAAATCAAAAGAGGAAAGGTAGGTAGCTTAAAAAGACTTGGAAAGAAAGGTATTAAACATGACGTGTTATACCTAAAATAAACGAAAATATGGCTTATGACCGTAAACGATGGCGCGATATGATCCGTATAAAATTACTTCCCACGTAGTGGGATTAAGGCTTAGTTTGTTGTTGTTGTTGTTGATAATTAATTAACTTAGTGAAATATTGAGAATTGTAAAGAGCTACAGATGGCGTGTGGGTCTGTTTGTGGCCTTACGTGTTTGTTGATTTCATTTTCATGCATTAATACAACAATAGTACACTTTCCGTGTTTTTTTTCTTAGGGCAATTTTTTTTTTTTGTTTGGAGTAATATGAAAATATATAGTAAGATATAAGGTTGACTCTTATGCCGGCATAATCATGGTTTTAATTGTAATTGATCATTGTTTTTCATCTTATATATATTTCCACTTTTTCTAGTTATATATGTGGGTTTTTTAAAAAAGTTCGGCTACCATTCTGACTCGAATAATACATACTGGCCACTAATTTGACCCTAGTGGTTTTATAGTTATATATGTGTTTAACAATCTTTTGTCAAATTTTAGAGCTTGTTTTGTTTTATCTTGTTCTTATTATGTATTGGGCCTACACAATATTTTTCCTGGTTCAGCCAATATTGGAGACAAAGATGGTTATACAGAGAGGAAAACTATTGGAAATTATCATCCCCACGTCCAGTAATAAACGATGTATTATTTTATATATATAATCAAATTATGACAATACGAAAGTGGAGTGGACCGAAAAAAAAAACAACAAATCATATAAATTTTAACTAAAATATTTCTTTAAAAAAATCTTAGGATAATTAATTTTTTTTCTAAAGGGTTCTGAATAATATTATATTTACTAATTATTTGTGAATCTGAGTATTAGCTAGGTTTCTGTATTTATTTCTCATATGCTTGAAAAACTGTGTTTCATACAAGTCAGTTACCTTAAAATAATTGAGAGCACAATCTAATTATATTTGAGTCAGTTTCCTTAAAATAATTGAGATCGCACAATCAATTATATTTGAGTCAGTTACCTTAAAACAATTGAATCAAGGCAAAAATTTGCGTGAGACGGTCTCACGGATTTAAATTCGTGAGACGGAGCCCTTACACAAAGTTTTAAAGTTTTTTTTTCAGATTTTATTTTTCTTAGGGTTTATATTTGTTTTTTAGGGTTTATTTTGTTTCTTGGGTTTATTTTTAATTGATTTGGGTTTTTAGGATTTTTAGTTTTTTTTAGGATTTATTTTTTATTTTTTGGGTTTATTTTTGTTTTTCGGGTTTATTCTTCATGGTTCATGTTTTTAGGGTTTATTTTTGTTTCTTCATGGTTCATTATTATTTTTAAATTTATTTTCATGGTTTATGTTCTCAAGACGGAACCCTTAGGAGGTCCGTCTCACGGATTTAGATCCGTGAGACCGTCTCACAAGAGACTTGCTTGCTCTTGAATCAATGTTTGGTTTACTTATATTTTGGAATAGAAAATGACTTAATTTTTCTGTAGTTTCTAAGAACATAAGTATAAATTAAATTTGTTCTTTGTTTCTTCATAAAAAAGTATAAAATTTGTTAGGGTAAATGAATTAAGAAGGAAATCCCAAGGTAGTGGGATTGGGAAATATGTCAAACTTTGAACAGTGGTTCATGAACAAAATATTTTCTAGTCAAAATGTTGAGAAGAAGAAGAATTGTTGGTGCATTTTCTTGCATGTTTTTCTGTGTCAAGAGGCAAAGGTCACATTTTTATTTGGTCTAAAATTTATTGAACAAGAAATTAATAAGAAAATAGTCTCATCCAACTTAATCAAGTCTTGGCGACTTAGAAAACAAGACCACCATAAACAACAATAACATGCAAATTCTGAATTTATTTTCTTTTAATTTGCAGAGCCATTTTTAAATTTAACTTACAATACTATTTTTTAGTACAAAGTGAGGACACACCACTTATATGAGATCGAACCCGAGTCAATCGCCCGACATCACAAGCTTCTATCTTTGAAACACAAAATTAATGATCCCAAAGTGGAATTGCAAATTATTATATTATACACGATAACTTCAATACTACTATAAAAATATTTAACGAATTAACATGAAAATTTTCTCTTGAAGCCAAAACTAGAATAAATCATATACCGCGTGTGTTAGAATCTTGATTTTACGATGAAGTCACTAAAATACACATTTATATATGGAGAGGATCTAGTGAGGCATCTGGCGTAGATGAGACCGTATGTGTGTATATATGTATATATATTCCTTTTCCCCCTTTTTATTATTAAAATTAAAATTCAATTGAAAAATAATCGTAATGAGAAAAAATGACTTACAATTGTTTTTGTTTTTAACTGTCTATCATTCTGCTCTAGGCCGTTATTGACTAGCCCAATACCGTGATAGACAAACGGGCTAGGCCCATTAAATTGTTTTAGTATTATATCATTTTATTTTGGCCCAAACAACTGATTTCAGTCGAGCAAAAACACGCTTCCCAATACTAAACAAACGGATACAGAGCGCCACCCCGTCTTTGCTTATTCTCTCCAATTATCACCAATATACGCTGAAATCGAATATCTATTTCTGTCAAAATCGCGGTACTAACAAAAATTGTGAGAGAACTGGAAAGTAAAGAACAGCAGGCAATCCCATTCCTCATATATAAAATTCATTTCATCCAAAAAATTATTGCGAAAAAATAGCAGAAATTGAAGTTGGTCAGGTATGGAGTTTGAGGTGAGAGCAGTAGGGGAATTGAAAGCTGCTTCGTCTCTCTTCCTCTTCCACTCATCCAAACTCTTCAGTCCGGTTACCTCCTCCAATTCTTGCAATCGAGCTCCGGTCCGACGCACGCCTCTGGCAAGTGGCTTGGTGCGGCTCCGCCTCCTCCTCCCCTTCTTCAATTGAGGTATTGTATAAAAAACTACAATTAGTCAAGTTATTTTAGTTGCTTTTGGTTAAAGGTGTTTGTTTTTGGTTTTTTTTTTTTTGGCTGAATTTTCGGGGTAAATTTGTAGATTGCTCGTCAGTATGCGGATTGCATTGGATTGAGTGACCGGACAGTGGTTAAAGTACGGGTGATTAGTAATATACCCAAGGCTACCCTAGTGACGATTGAGCCACTTACGGAGGATGATTGGGAGATTTTGGAGCTTAATTCTGAGCTTGCTGAAAGTGTTATTTTGAAGCAGGTGATATGCTTGATTCCATGTTGGCATGTTTGTATTTGTGTGTGAAGCTTCAGTGTATTGTGTTACTGTGAATGCGGTTTTGGGGGAGGTTTTGACATAGTGGTTTAGAAATCGGAAATTGCTTTAGCACATATGTGTGCGTTCAAGGGCTTTCGTGAATTATAACTTACATGAACACAGTATTTAGGAGAGTTTGACACGTCTGTTGACAAGGAAATTGGGTTGGGGTGTCATTGTGCTATTTGAAGCAAGTTTAGTGGTCAAATTTTGGTGTTTGGGCGCTTATTACTCACCTCGTACTGCATGCAGGTTGGGATTGTCCACGAAGAAATGAAATTTCCATTGTGGTTGCATGGACAAACAGTTGTCATGTTTCTTGTCATGTCAGCATTACCCCAGAAACCAGTAGGTAACCGCATACTATTAATTTCAAAACCCTTAAGGACTCGTTTGAAATGTGTGATAGGCCTTGATAGACAATTTTATATAGCTCCATCAAATGTTTCGTATCAATGAATCAGGCCATAATTGATTGGTGACCTAGGAAAATATTTGATGTTCTATATCACCATTATTAAGCAATGTGATGTTATCCTCTTGATTCCAGCAAGAATTGGTGAATATAACTTATGTTGAGTAGAATGTAAAGTTTTCTTATGCCAGTTATTTGACTTGTGAGATTGTTTCCAGTCCAACTTGTGCCTGGAACAGAAGTTGCAGTAGCTCCAAAGAGACGTAAAAATCCATCATTACAATCATCAGAGGAGGGTCATAAAATCGCAAAAGCACAATTGCGTGTTCAAGATCCAGACAGTAGATTCATTTATAAATGTGAGGAGAATGGTGTTAAAATAGATGTGGTGTTCACTTCTGGTGCTTTCATCCATCCAGAAACAGCTAAAAAGTATTCATTCAGTTCTCTTCAGTTTGTAGTGATATCTCCACGATTATTATCAAAAGGGGGCAAGAAAAAGCTGCAATCTAAAAGCAGTGCTACAGAAAAGGAAGCCAATGATGGTAATCTTACTGATAAGCGGGATTGCAGTCAAGTTGTTGTTCGCATATTGTTGACTGAATCCGTGGCCAAAGGGCACATTATGTTATCTCAGTCTCTCCGCCTCTATTTGGGAGCAGAACTACACTCTTGTAAGTTAATTCTTTAAAGAGTTGAATGCCATTGCTGTACTGGCTAATTTGAGCTATCAGTACTCACAACCAATATTTTCATCTTTTCTTATGCTGTTGTGACAACTCCTAAATCTTGTTGTTCTTGGCCCTTTTAATTTATATTTGTGGAAACCCATTTGCCTATTCTTCTTTCAGGGGTACATGTAAAAAGGTGCAACATTAGCATGAAAAAAGACATTCCTCGAGTTTCAATTTCACCTTACCATTTCAAGATGTTTCAAAACGATGAGTTTACCGAAAATAGTGGTTTAGAAGTTGTAAACAACCATCAGAACCATAAAAGAAAAGATGCGCTTCAAAGATTCAGCTCGAATGCTGAAATGGGTACATGTGATTGGTCTATGCATGAGAAGATTGTTTCAGCTCTTTCTTCTGGATCTTTCTATGATGGGGCTGAAGAAACAACTACTAAGACTGGGGAACCACATACTAAGGTTGGCCGTGGAAATGGTTTATCATCTCTTTTACGTGTGTGGTGTCTAGCTCAGCTTGATACTGTTGTTTCAAATTCAGCAGAGGACATAAGTTCATTGGTTATAGGAAGCAAAACATTACTTCATTTACAAGTCAAAAATCACAGATTGCATAGACAGGTCAAGGTACAAACATCAAGGAACAAATTTTCCAGAAACGGAAATGAAGACGAAGAGCCATCAGTTGATTTCCTCTATATTTTGTCACTTTCGGAAGAATCTGTGCATGATGAAGATATAAATGCATATGAACTTGCATTTGACAAAAGCAGCAGGGACAACTTTTCTTCACAAAACTTAGACGTGTTGCTTGGAAAAATGCAACTTGGTGATATTTTATTCTCTCATGCAGCCTTTGAGACACCCCTTGACGACGTCCTTAATGCTGCAGTTTCTTCATTGGATTGGATGGGTACAGCCCCATCTGATGTAAATAACAGTAGGTATTCTCTCACCTAGTTTCTTTTTCGTTTGATGACTGATCTCGTGAATTCTTTCTTCATGTTAGAAAGCTAACTCTAAAAATAACATTTTGCTACGTGCAACTCTTCTCGTAACTAACCAGTAAGGCTTAAACCTTTTGACACAAAAAGGTAGTGTATATCTGAAGGTAATTAAGACTCTTATGATTAGACATAAGTGCGTGGTTGGTCTAGCTGGTCGAACTAACACAACACTAAGCTTACTCTATATCTTGGTGATCAGGACTTCCATAACTATCGTTCCTGAGGAGTTTTTCAGAAATGGAGGTTTGATTGCCCCAAGTAGCAATTCTACCATGAGAACCTTTTATCCCAAAAGAAGCTACTAGTTTGGCATATCTATTACTGAAACCCATAAGTAGGCGTCCGCGTCTGTAATTAACCATTGGGAGGTCAATTGGAGACCGTACAAGGGCAAAATTTCCACTGTTAAAAATATCATTGGGAAGTCCTAAATAAGCTGTGGGTAATGTTTCCAGTTTTATAGCCCAAAATTAACCAAGACTTCAAATTAGGAACCTCTCATTTGTAGACTTTATAGCGAGGATCTCACTTCAGACTGCTAAAAAATCCTTGAAATCGGAAGTTGTTTTACTTAGCACCAGATTACAGTAAGGTATATCAAGGAAAGAATATGACAATTTCCCATTCCAATTGCAGTAACATAGAACCTACAGTTTCTTGTTTGGCCTTTTGTTTTTCTTCCTTGTTTGCATCATTCCCATTTCTTTAAGTATAATTGTTGGCATCACAATACTTAGCTATTTATGCATGTGTCGAGCTTCTTCCTAACTTTCTGATTGACCTGCAGGGTTGACAGCTTTGTTATCTCCTACTTCTGGAATATTGTTCAGTAACTATTATCTTCCGTTGCCTGGGCATATTCTAATCTCTGGACCTCCAGTAAGTTCCTTCAAAAAGTAGCTCATTGCCTGTGATGCAATGATTAATGGGAAAGGAGATTTTTTTTGGCATTCTGATCTTTACATTATTAAGCCTAACTTGCTTTATGTTAGTCACAATGATCAACTTATCTAGTTGGAAAAATGAAATTTATGTCTGTTGTTATTATGAGGCAGGCTGATTATTGTTACTGCATTGATGTTGTGTAGGGTTCTGGAAAAACATTACTGGCCAAAGTTTCTGCAAAATCTATGGAAGGATGTAAAGATATATTGGCGCATGTGTAAGGTTTTCTCATTTTTTGGGTTCCCAGATGTATGTAGTTCTGTAGCTACGTGAATTTGAGTGGATAATCATTCTGAATATTCACTTAATTGTGGATTCCTTTGTGCAGAGTTTTCGTATCTTGTTCTAGACTCACTTTGGAGAAGCCTCAAACTATCCGTCAAGCCCTTTCCAGCTACATCTCTGAAGCTTTAGATCATGCACCCTCTCTCATTGTCTTGGATGATCTTGATAGCCTCATTGCACCGTCATCAGATTTGGAGGGATCTCAACCTTCACCATCTTCTGCAGCATTAATCGAGTTCCTTGCTGATATATTGGATGACTATGAGGCAAGACTTCATGTTGTCATTTTTCTGCCTGATCTAATTGTTCTCTTTCTAGCAATTGAACTGAAGCTACTGTGCATAATATTCTTTGACCTGCAGTACTAGTGATTAAAAACTAAGGTGCTTTGTATAAATGGAATGAATTTTTTTTCACTTTTTCTCTCTATCTGTCGATGTGGGATCAGCAGGTGTTAATACTATTGGTTATCTTCCCACCTCTATTCACCTTGTCGCTCTATTGGTAATCCCATCTGCCAAGACATATTTGATGTCACATATCGCTAATAGTTTTTAGTTGATCACACTTTTCACAAATGGTACAGCAGTTCCTACCGATGGACGGACATGGGGCAGGGACTAGATGCGACAAATATTGCTAAGTGGACTAATTCTTTGTTTGTTTTAATAATGATTTTTCATTTTCATATAGGAAAGGCAAAGGAGCTTGTGTGGAATTGGCCCCATAGCGTTCATTGCTACGGTCCAATCCCTGACTAGTTTTCCACAAAGCTTGAGCTCTTCTGGTTAGTACTTCTAATAAAAATGTTAGGTTCTCACGTTCTTGTGGATGACCTGATCTTACACCTGGAATTGACTGATTTCAGGAAGATTTGACTTTCATGTTAATCTGCCTGTACCTGCCGCTGCCGAACGTTCTGCCATGTTGAGAAATGAGATCCAGAAGCGATCCTTGCAATGTTCTGATGATCTGTTGTTAGATATAGCATCCAAATGTGATGGATATGATGCTTATGATCTGGTATTCATTGATGCCAAACTTAAACAACAGCTTAATGAAATTTTTTCTTTGGTGTATTATTATGTCGAAGATTTACTTATATGCAATATATCCACTACAGGAAATATTGGTTGACAGATCCGTGCATGCTGCCATTGGTCGCTCATTTTCTGCTGATTTGGGCTCTGGAGGAAAGGAGAAACCTACTTTGGTCAGGGATGACTTTCTGCAAGCAATGCAAAATTTTCTTCCGGTGGCCATGCGTGACATCACTAAACCGTCTAACGAAGGTGGCCGCTCTGGTTGGGAGGATGTTGGAGGTCTTGATGGAATTCGAAACTCTATTAAAGAGGTAAATCTTCTGCACCGGCAGTGCAATGTTCATATCTTTAGATTTATCTGAGATACTATAATGCTTGAAGGAATGTGTTTCTCTGCGAGTATTTGCTGCTATATACAAAACGATTGGAATGAATTTTATCTTGTTTCTTTCTCTAGATTCTTGTCTAACATTTTGAAATTATGTGAAGGATTAACTGGGTTGACAAGAAACCAATTCGGCCAATGACTTGTGTAAATTCTCAATTTTTGTTTCAAGAATATGCTTCCTATTTCATTAATGACTCTAACATTAAATTTTGTGGGTTTCAGAGTTGAGTGTTTGAAGATCTTCAACAAACCAAAGATAACTTGAGCATTTTGACAGTTGAAGCAAAAAAAACCAAAACAAAAAAACAAAACAAAAAACAAAATGGGGGCTTGTATAGAGAAATATGGGTGAAGACATTTGTGTTTTGAGAAAATTGAAACACTGATTCTGCTCTAATATTCGGAATGTTAACACTGTTATTAATGCTGTACTGCAGCAATCAAGCTGATCTTGTCACCACTCTCTTTCTTATGTTCTTTAATCATGCAAATAAGTTAGCTCGTCTTGTGTATTAAAAATTTGTTCGTTATCTAAGATGAATTCCGTTTTCATGTCGTATTGGATGCTGACTTTAATCGGAGTCTAGAGCTCAGCAAAGTATTTATGACTGTTCGTTATATGAAGGCAGTAACTTTACACTGTGCAGATCGCCTTTTCAGTTGAACTTTTGTAACCTGTTATTTTTTGCATTAGATGATTGAGCTACCTTCAAAATTTCCGAATATTTTTGCACAAGCTCCACTGAGGATGAGGTCCAATGTCCTCTTATATGGCCCCCCTGGTTGTGGAAAAACACATATTGTTGGTGCTGCTGCTGCGGCCTGTTCACTACGTTTCATCTCAGTGAAAGGGCCTGAGTTGCTTAATAAATATATTGGTGCTTCCGAACAAGGGGTAAGCTATAGTTTCCATTTTCTACTTCTGAAGATCATTTATGTTTTTTTATCACTTTCTCCTATTTTTTCTATTTGACACAAGGTTTCCTTAGTTTTCATTTTGTTCCTCCTAATAATAGTTTTCCGTCTTAATTACCCGTGATGACTTGTGTTTCTTTTTTATTGGTCGCTTAAAGACATTGAGAAACAATTGTGCACTAAATACTGGAACTGTAGAACTGAATGTAGGACATGACTGTAGGGAGTCAAAAGAGTTTTGATTACTGGTGTGGTTGATGAGGATTGAAAAAGAGGGTAATATAATCACCTTTTGGGTGGTGGCTTAAACTTGATGATGTTATGCAGAGTTGAATTATTAGGAGCCAACTTCAATCTGGTTGCAATTTCATTAATATGGTAGTTTACCCAAGATTAACAATAAATGGATGGCATGCAAAGTTTAATGATCTACCTTGCAAGTTTTATGTTGTTTCTGATTGTGATTGGATAAATTTCCATAACCATTATGTGACAAGTTTATCTTCTTACATATTATGCAAATGCATAATAACACGTCACAATCAGGTATTCTATAGCCTACCGATTAATATGAATGAGTCATTGCAGGTTCGGGATATCTTCTCAAAAGCAGCTGCTGCGGCTCCATGCCTTCTCTTTTTTGATGAATTTGATTCTATTGCTCCGAAGAGAGGGCATGATAATACTGGAGTGACTGATAGAGTTGTCAATCAAGTTAGTTCATCTTAACCTGTGTTTTCTCTCACTCTTGTTTTTGACACTTTATTAGACATTACTGACACCTTTATCACATTTTCTGCCAGTTTTTGACAGAATTAGATGGCGTTGAAGTCTTGACCGGTGTATTTGTGTTTGCTGCTACAAGGTAAGTTCTGCTTTTCAGTTAGTGGGTTCATATGTACTAATTTTATGGACTTCAGTTTGGAGACTCTCTACTGCCATGCAGATTGGATCATCGTTATTTGAACCTTTCTTGCGTTAAGTTTTCTATCTCTTAGAGGTCTTCATTTCTTTTTTTGTTTTGCAACACTTTGGCCCTTTGAAAATCAACACAGTCGGCCAGATTTGCTTGATGCTGCACTTCTACGGCCTGGTAGGCTGGATCGACTATTATTTTGCGATTTTCCATCACAGCAGGAGAGGTTGGATATTCTCAAGGTCCTTTCAAGAAAGGTTAGTACGTTTCATTTTCACTTTATTTTTGTGTTTATTTCATTGAGGTGGAAAATTTTAATTCGTCATGTCGTACTTGTTTCTCTTACCTTCTGTTTGTATTTGACTTTTGCTCGAATTTCATTCTTGTCTCAATTTGTTTGCATGGTTTTGTCATGGAATTATGTATTAACATATGAAACAAGGAATAATTGCAAAAACTACCCAAGGTTTGGTTTAATTACAAAAAAAAACCTTATGTTTATTAAAAATTACAAAAAAAAAAACCGTGAGGTTTGAATCTGTATTACTCTTTACCCTTATAAGCAATAATATTTCAAACTCACCCCTTACATTTGTAAAAATATTGCAATTACCCCCTTACATTTAACACGCAAACCAACCTCAAAGGTTTTTTTGTAATTTTCAAACCTCTACGTGTTTTTTTGTAATTAACCCAAACCTCGGGGTAGTTTTTGTAATTATCCCTGTTATGATAGTCATTCTAATTCTGAATGATGTTTTAGTGCGTGATTTGATTATCTCAACGAATAAGCTTTTTCCAACTTGAAACCATAAGAATTAAGAACCCACGCTTTCACGATTCACTAGTTCATTGTTATCCACTGCAGTTACCAATGGCTGCCGATGTTGACTTGAATCTCATAGCTCGTATGACAGAAGGCTTTAGTGGAGCAGACCTTCAAGCCCTTCTTTCCGATGCACAACTCGAAGCAGTTCACGAGCTTTTGGACAGCGAAGATGGCAGCCCAACTGGAAAGATGCCTGTGATCACTGGCCCACTTTTGAAGTCCATTGCATCAAAGGCTAAATCATCGGTTTCAGAATCTGAGAAACGGAGGTTATATGATATTTACAGCCAGTTTCTCGATTCAAAGCGATCTGTATCTGCACAGGTCTCTCTCTCTCTCTCTCTCTCTCTCTCTCTCTCTCTCTCTCTCTCTCTCTCTCTCTCTCCATTTATTTTGTTTTCGTACTTTACCCTGAGTGAGTGAGTGTAATGTAGCAACTCGTATGACCTTCTACATGTTTTTGTTTACCTGCAGTCGAGAGATGCAAAAGGCAAAAGAGCAACCCTAGCTTAATTACTCAGGTATACAGGGGAACAAATGGAGAGAGCCACTTTGAACCGTAATGGGGAGTAGTTACACGCAATTCGGTCGTGTTGGTTCGTTTAGAATACGGTCATAATGTTGTTTTCTTATATATTAAATAGCATTTGCTGGTTCAGAAATTTTGTAATTGTTGTATTATGGTCTTGATTATTGTAATAATGGCTTCCCCAATTTATAGTTGAATAAAGGTTCCAGACGACAGTGAATGAGGTTTGAGTCTGGATGAAAAGAGTGATGTGCTTCGATGAATATCATTACCTTCTTTACACAACGATTTTGGGATTGGGAAGTTGTGCACTGGATAATTGTTGAGGGATTATGCAATAATTGAGGGTGAAAATGTTCAAATATATAATTTTTTTGGTTTGAGTCCTTTAGATTCTTGGCATTTCCTCCATTTTTAGCCATGTTTTTCAAACAAAGGTTTTTTTTTAAAAAAAAATAGTTATATCTGAGTTTAATTGTCCATATTGCTCTTGCTTTCATTTCTTGGGATTAGTTTGGATCGAGATCATTTCTTGGTACTAATAAGGAGTGTTTGCAAACACTAAAAATAAGTGAAAATCATTTCTTGGTACTAATAAATGTACTACTTTTTACATCTACTTTTTTATTTTCAAAAATGACAACTACTTCTACTTTTGTAAATAAATCACTTCTTAAAAAGAAAATGAAAAAAAAAATCACTGCATCTAAGAAAATGACAAGTAATTTGGGAAAAAATATAAGGAAGCTATGATTGTCGTTTTTTAGTCAAAATAGCTAAAAACATAGTTTTCATTTTCAAAAAACGTGAATGATCAATTTGCCCACTTTTTTAATTAAAATATCAGCAATACTTTTATAGAGTGGAAATTATTTATTTATTAAATCAAGTAGAAGTAGAATTATAAATTGCTAATTAAAAAATATACAATTTGTTTTTCTTTTTTCAGCTAAAACTTGAAAAGTACTTGCAAAAAACTATTATAGAGTCGTCTCATATTGATTTTCTGATTGATTTTTGAAGTAGAATTTGTACTCTCATCTTGGATGATGTTTGTCACGGGTCTAGCCATTTCGTGACGTGTTGGTCTTAGCTTAGCTTAATTTCAAAGCCACTTTCTATTGAAATATAAACAAATTGGGATCATAAAGATTGTAAAGAATGGATGTTCCAACGAATATGCCAAGCCAACCGAGGACCAATCAATTACAGTCACCAAATTTTGGCTTTCTCAAATTTTTATATTACAAATTTACACGATCTATATTTAGAGGTTAAATATTTATTAACGAAGTAAATTAATCATACAGGCATGACATGTGATGTGGAGCCACATGATACGGTTTTTCTCATGTATAGAGCGTAAACGAGTCGAGTCGAAATTTACATGGGCCGTATGAAATCACATGATTGTGGAATTGTATTATGTGATTTTCAGAGACTGAGGACCATTCAAACGACCTAGTTGAATACATACGAGAAAATATTATTTTTGGGTGAGATTTTACCTGGGACGTCAAATTTGCATGAAGATTTCATTTATAATGAAAAAAATTATTTTTTGGAATATTATTTTTTCCCGAAAATTGGGCACCACCTCATTGTCGGAAGTCATACACCATAAGATAAATATTTCATCAGTACGGAGCACTCCCCTTACTATCCTCCCTAGCAAAAACAATGAACCAAATATAGAATTGTTCAAACTTGTATGAATTTTAATCGAGCTTCAAAAATTGTGTTTGAGCTTGATTTGATTATTAATCTAATCGAGCTCGAACGAGTTTTAGTCGAGTCGAACGTGAATCGAGCTCGAGTAGCTTGATTTTTTTACACATATTTTATTCTTTTTTTTACTATTCGAGTCGAGCTCTAGTCAAGCTCGAGTCAAGTTTTACATCTTATCGAATAGAAAAATGTGTTCAAGCTTGGTTAATTATATCAATGAACCTAGCTCTTAATGATCGATCTTGAACCGAGTATCAAGTAATTTGGTTCGTTTTTCCGCCCTATTTATGTTTGTAACTAAAAAAAGAATATATGGGGATCACTTAGTTACATATACTTGACATGTGAGGTATTTGAGTTATGTCATATTCCTTGTTCTTACCTGAAATCCTATGACATTAGAGGACCAGTTTGTCTAAGTGAGAGACTAGTAACAAACTATTGGGCACTATAAGTTTGTTGTATATAAGTTGATGGAACTACTTTATTCAAAAGTCATTTGATTGTGTGGAAAAAATATGTTTTTTTAAAAGCTAGCGCAAATATATTTTTTGTTTTAGTTGGTTTCGGTTTCGATGATTTTAGTATATTGTGAGAAATGAAATAATATATTCAAATACTGAATCCTAAACTGTACATTTTTCTGTCTTCTCAGTTCTTACAACATTACTAATTAATTTTAGAATTTATACATAGGGGAAGGTTCAAATGGGACATTCCCTTTATATGAGACAATGGAGATTTATCCAAACCATTGAAATATTGTAATTAAGGGTCCAGATTTAATGGCTAATATTTATATTAATAATTTATTAATTAAAGTTGTAAGGGCATAATAGACAAATTAAGAAAATAACCAATGACCAAGTCAAACGTTCCTAAATTATAGGAAGTAATAAACACAAAATAATGACAACAAAATCTTACCAAATCAAACCCAATAGAGCCCAAAAAAACCGCAGATAATACCGAAAATTTCGAACCCATGTAATCAACGTTTTCTAAATTGCAGGATACAATTCAATACACAATGAAATAAATATATATTACAGTGAAATTTCAATTTTTATACGTTGAACATGCTCTAACCGCACAATAATATATTAAAGTGAATAAACAGTATTATTTTGAAGGATTAAACACTTTCTTATTGACTTAGTATGTATACTATATATCATCCTAAATTATTTGGAAGGATTAAACATATTCTTATTTTTTTGTATAAAATAAATGCACTTCAATACACAATTAAATAAATATATAATACAATAAAATTTCGACATTTATACAATGCAATGCTCTTAACCACATAGTAATGTTAAAGTGAATAAACATTATTATTTGGAATATTATGCATGCAAAGAAAAAAGCGCACTAATTATACAACATTCTAATACTAATTACATAGTAAAAACCGCACTAATTATACATCATTGTAATATTATGCACGATAAAAACTACACTAATTATACAACATTCTAATACTATATACACAAAAACTGCACTACTTATACATCATTCACAAAATCTTGACAACACAATTGCCCCTTCTCGTTTTCTTAGGCTGAGCATTTGCTTCCCCCGCCCCACTACTCGTACCACCAATATTAAACTGCCTTTTTGTTGTCCTCTAGCCATCTTCACAAATTAGCAAACTCGCAATTAAGAAGACAAAGAAAATATCATCATAATACAGTAAAATTATTCTAACACTACACAAACATTTGATGACAAATACATTAAAATTGTATTATACAACTACAATTGAAAGTTAAATTATATTAAAGACATACACAAAAATGTACTGCCGTAAAAAATCAAATTGTATTAAATAACCACTAAAACTCAACTAAGAATACAATAGAATAATATCCAGAAAAGTCAAAATCGAGTCGAAAATACAAACCCAACCATGAAATTACTAGAAATCGAAATCTCCAAAAAATCCCCAACAATCAAAAGATAAAAACCCTATAAACTACACAAACTACTTTTAAAAATATTTTCAAGATTTGGGTTAAAATTACATACCAAGAAATTAAACAAAATGTGCGAAACTTAATTACCAGCCATGATAACCCACCGCCTGGAGTTACACCATCGCCATCGGCCCATCGTCTTAATTGCCCAGGTCCAGAAATTAATAAAAAAATAAAATTCGAGCAAGGCAATATCGGACCGTCGCGAAGTCGAACGATGGTGGAGAAGATGGTACGATGGCGTATTACAACCTTCACGCACGGCCACCACCGTTCGTTGCGCCAAAATCACCGGAGCCACCGCCATCCTCCACTGCCAAGACCCGCCATGAAGAAGACCATCACGACATTGAAGAAGACGGGGACGAAGACAAACATCATTCAATCAATTGCTTGAAAATGATGGCAGTCATTTTCTTCCCCCTTTTTTTCTCTTTTAAAAAAATAATTGTTATCATTTTCAATTTTTCACTCATTATTTATTCTATTTACTTTTAGGAGTTTGAATATAATAGTTGATTTCTTATACATTTGTGTGCAACTTGGACTCACGGTCACTTTGGTAAAGATTTGAAACCCCTTAAACTCGGGAACTGAAAAAGAAAAATTAAAACTTACCTTCTACACTTAAATAAAAAGACAAATTTACCTCTAATTAAAAATCCGAAAATAAATATAAATTACCTATTTGACCCCCCTAAAAATCCTGCATTAACTACTTGTCTAAAATAAAGGGATTAATCTGAGTCATACAAAATATCAATCCAATGGCTATAATAAATCCCTACCATCTCAAATAAGGCCGTGTCTCATTTGATTCAATCTCTTTATACATATATATAATTATATATATGTATATTTTATATATGATGCGACTAATAATTGTTCATCGCGTAGAATTACCTTTTTTGTAAGATTTATTGCGCGACAAGATTTTGGATACCCAATTTCATGATTCTTTTTTTTTTTTTCTCTTTGATAATTTTATATTGGCCAGAGAGTAATAAGTTAAGGAATAATTTTATTACATTTCCTAAGCATCAATCAATCATGACAAGACGACCAAAATCAAATAATATAATTAAAATATGCCTTTTCTTCCTTAGGCTAAAAGGGTAAGAAAAAAATTAATATGATAAAGTGGTCAAAATCAAATAATAATCTAATTAAAATAAAACTTTTCTTCTTTATCAAAACAAAAACCAGGGTAGATAAAAGGTCATGTAACATTAATTATATGGTCCTAGTCCACAAAAAATTGGAATGTGATCCAATGTTTATTTATCAGTCTATTAGGCCAAATTCCCAAATTCATCAGGTTAAATTTAAACATTAATGTTACATGACCTTTTAAATATTTAATTAAACAAAATTTGATTGAAGGGTTTGTCATCACCAATGAAAGGGTTTTTTCTAATTTTTACTTATTGTAATAATTATAAACAAAATTTGATTGAAGGGTTTGTCATCACCAATGAAAGGGTTTTTTCTAATTTTTACTTATTGTAATAATTATAAACAAAATTTGATTGATGTTTCAAAAATAAAAATAAAAATTGACATTGAATTAAGATCAAATCCCACCAATCACATCTTCCCATTAATTTTGTACTAAAAAATTAAAATAAAAATTGATCGAGGTAAAAAAAAAAAGCTTGAACTCTTTACATTCCCTTGTAGGCTATAATCGAACCAAATCGAGCTGAGTTTTGGAGAGTTTGAGCTTGACTCGTTTATTATCAAGTCAAACTCGAACCTGAATTTATTGAACATATTGATGACTCACAAATTTTTTCGAACTTAATCGAGTCCAAACAAACTCAGTAAATATCAATTATAAATTAAATTATTCTTCATTTGTTGCAATAATAAATTATATATATCTAAACGCATAATATATCTATTAAAATCTATGATTTTATTCAAATAAATAAGTTTATTTAAATATTTTTATACTTATCAATAATTAAATGTATAAAAGCTAAAATTAAAGTCAAATTATTAGTTTAATATTTACTAGCTTACTAAACAAATATCTCTAAATTTGAGTTTAGTTCATTTATTTTAATGAGTCGTATTAACGAACTCAAACAACCTTTCATCGAATCGAGTTTTGAAGAACTGTTTGGTTAATTTGCAGCCCTATTCCCTCTCTCTATAATTTGCAAAAAAATTAATTATTTTGCTTTAAATTATTCCCCGTCTCTCTAGCAAAATTTGCAAAAAATAATAATTTTGCTAAATAAATTGAATTTTAGAAATGGAGGTGACTCAAATCTGGACGGTATAGAATCTCTATCATCATCATTCATCATTCATCATTCATCAACAAACTCTGCATCTCTCTCTTATCTCTCTCCCTATATATATATTCAATACAAAAGAAAATACTGTTATTTACTCCTCTGCCGTTGGGATCGTGACCGGAACCTGACGCCATGGCAACATCCACAACTGGATCAACCGTCGATGCCCTCTCCAAACTCAGAATCGATGATTGGGCCTCAACAGCTCCCAATCTGCGGAAGAATCTTTCCCTCCTCTCTCCTCAACAGGTTTGCATTTTCATTCGCGTCGAAAATCGTTTGATTATGTATGCGCATGTCTGGATATGGTCTAATTCCGGTTTTAAGACGTTTTTTTTGGGTTTGTGTGTGTGTAGGTGGAGTTGGCGAAGATGTTACTGGAAATGAATCAGAGCCATTTGTTTGAGCATTGGCCTGAGCCGGGCGTTGAAGATGATGAGAAGCGCGAGTTTTTCGATCAGGTGATTCCCCAGGGTTCCGTAGTTTGTTTGATCTTAATATTTTGCTAGAAGAAAATGTTTGGTTTTGAATCCGACGGGTGGACGAAATGTTGAGATGTGATTTTAGTTCATTTTCGACATTGCACTTAAATTTGTTATTTTGTTTCTTTAGTCTGCTTGAAGATCAGATTTATTACTTAAGTTCTCGAGTTAGTAGGCTTGGTTCTTTTTTGTGATCTGAAATAAAAGCTTGCAAATTCAAACTTTGTTTTGGGAAATGTGTGTCTTCAATGTATTTGAGCACATTCTTTTTAAAGGAAATTTTGATATTTTATTATCTGTTGGTTATAAATATATTGTTTTTTTATAATACATTGGGATTTGTTGGATATTGTATCTAATCTTTGTTATTATTATGGGTACAATTTTGCAAAGTTAAATCTAAAAATTTAAAAATCAGCTTTGTGCATTAATACTGCAACGATCCCAGTTTGACCTCGGAATAATTTTCTTGTTTTTAATTTTTTTCTGAATGCTTTTTCCCTTTTGAAGTGAAATGCTTCTGTTTTCTGTGAAATTAAATTTCTTTACGTGAGCTGATATGTAACTAGATGTTTTGGCATGAGTAAACGTTTTGTCGCATTTCCCTTGTTCTTCCAGGTTGCTCGACTTCATGCAAGTTATCCTGGGGGCCTAGCGTCATACATCAAAACTGCTAGGGAACTTTTGGCAGATTCAAAGGCTGGGAAAAACCCATATGATGGATTTACTCCTTCTGTAAGTTAATCTTTCCATGACTTTTGACTTTCTAAAGAGTTAACATGTGCAAAGTCATTTCAGAGACCTCTGGATTCAAGTATAGTTAGTAATATCTTCATAACTCTTTGATCTTGTTTGGCTTCAAATATCTTTCTCCAAATGACTTCGAGATTCATGGAGAAAATCTCCTAGATATTTCTTTTAGTCCGCCTCCTCATTTGTGAAGTAATGACTTTATCAATTATTTTGGAGAGGCAACTCGATACCTCATTTCATACCGGTTCCTCTTTTACATTTCATCTTATAATTCTCACGTCTTGATTGTTAATTGTTGAACCGTGGAGCTTTACAGTGAATTTTTTTGATCATATGTTAAATAGGTACCATCTGGAGAGACTTTGACTTTCGGTGATGATAATTTCATCCAATATGAAGATGCTGGTGTCCGTGAGGCGAGGAAGGCTGCATTTGTTCTTGTTGCTGGTGGCCTTGGAGAGCGTCTTGGCTACAACGGCATAAAGGTAAGATGGACATTTGTGCTTCAGAGTGATGTTTTCAGCAGAAAGTTAATCACTCTGGGCCTCTGGCTCCTCACTTTTGAGATTTTATGCAGTGGTTAGTTTGGCGTTAACTATAGTTTGTCTATATTTGATGTTGTGTTGGTCATGAACACTTTATTTAATCCAGTTCCCATGATATATCAATGTGTAATACCATTAAGAAGCTTTCTGTAATTACAAGATAGCATCAACTTCAGTTCTTTGACCATCTATCCTTGACCTTGCAGGTGGCTCTGCCAGTAGAGTCTACTACTGGGACATGTTTCTTACAACACTACATTGAATCTATTATTGCCTTACAAGAGACTAGCTCTAGGCTAGCCCAAGGTTTGTTTGTTGAATTTCTTATCTGAGCAACTTGAAATGTCTCAAACTTTCATCAATACTGGGAGTGTTACTACTAAATGTCTGTTCAATTGTGGAGCACTTCAGCATGTTTTGCTGCATATAGATAATTTTCCCGCTAGTGGTAATTCAGACTGATGTAAGTCTTGCCATGACGTTAACTTGGTTAGAAACCTTGAAAATGGTGCAACATGGATGGGGGAAAACCTTGCTTGGCAAGATTAAGTTTTGGGTTGTTAGAATTAAGCTTTAAATCAAATTTAAATCCCAAGTTTTAGGACATTGTAGTAGTTTTTCTTTAAAATGAATTTTGAGCATCACCCAGGGGAATAATATTTTTCCTTTGAATTGAAGCGGGTAGTTTACTTGTTGGCATATTCTACAGTAAACCAGTACATCCATTGAACTTATGGAGTAAAATGCTGAGGAAACTACCGTTTCCAGCATGGGTTGTCTTCCTGCCACTGATATCTGGGATAGCTAATTGAACTTTCGTGTGAATCATATTGTAGACAAAGAAGTGAATGAGTGATTTTAGGTTGGTCATGTTACTATATGGAATCAAATACTATTGCGATTTGGCTTTAGTTCCATTGCAAGAAATTACTAACAGTTCAATGTCCAGCAATTTTTTTTATAACTAATCACCTTTAAAAAATAACTTCCAGAGTATTATATGCCTCTAACGATTATCAACTCATATTTTCTTCATTCTTTGCCATCCTTTCGAAAATTTAGGTGAAGGACCAACGGAGATTCCTTTAGCCATAATGACATCAGATGACACTCACTCACGTACCATACAGCTCTTGGAGACAAATGCTTATTTTGGGATGAAACCATCACAAATAAAATTGCTAAAGCAGGTAAGTAGCTGGTAATGTACCTAGTTCAATCCCACCAAACAGTATTTTTTTTTTTTTTTTTGAAAAACCACCAAACAGTATTGATTTTGACTACAATGTGTCCTGTGGCTTTTCCAGGAAAAAGTTGCTTGTTTAGATGATAACGATGCCAGACTGGCTGTGGATCCAAATAATAAGTACAAAATCCAGGTAGCTTTTTCGAAATGATTTTTTCTTTAGTAAAGTAACCTGTGGATATGAAAGTGGTAAAGATGAACCGAACCATATGACTTACTTTTTTCAGAAACATAATTCTTATTTGTTTTTGGTATAAATTTTCTACAGACAAAGCCTCATGGTCATGGTGATGTTCATTCACTTCTTTATTCAAGTGGCCTCCTTAAAGAGTGGTATGTTTCACACCTGGATTTCATGTCCTTAATGCTTCTCAAATGAGTTTAATTATCCAACTCAATATTCATTTATTATGATTTACCCTGTTTTTTCCATTTAGGCTTGGTGCTGGTCGAAAGTGGGTTTTGTTTTTCCAAGATACTAATGGTCTTCTGTTCAAGGTTCGTTGATCCGTGATTTTCTAGCATTTTTATCTTTGTCGTTAAGATTGATCTTGGTTCTTCTGTTTCAAATTACAGGCAATTCCATCTGCATTGGGTGTGAGTGCCATCAAAGAATACCATGTTAATTCTCTTGCAGTTCCTAGGAAAGCTAAGGAAGCTATTGGAGGGATTACCAAGCTCACTCATCAAGATGGTAGGTTATACAGATGGTGAATGTTTATAAAAAGTGACTTTTGACAACTTTTCTGATTTTCTATTTGGCTTGTGAATTGTCTTGGTAAGTGTCTGTTATTGTTTACATTTCCTTCTGAGGTCAAAATTTTGAATTTGACTAATTTCTCCAATACAACTTCATTTTAAATTGGTAATGGAATATGTCGAATCCAGACATAGATGATGTCAATGACAAGATAAAGAGAGATTTTTGCAGGGTGTTTTTTCGTTCTTAGCCTTTTAGGACCTAAAATTGTTTTTCATTCTTATTATTCTGCACGGGAAAGTCAGGCTGTTAAACATTCAGCTTACATGCACAATATGATAGGTTAACCGTTGTTTTTATACAAATATTACCGGAATTGTTGTACTGTTAATGGTCAGTGAAATCTTCGTTCAAATACATTACCACTTTCCAGTTGAATTTGTATTACTGCTGCTAACAATATTTTGTGCGGACTCTGTTTTATACTATTGTTTGAGTTATTGAAACAGAAATTTTTGTCAGGTAGGACAATGGTGATCAATGTGGAATACAATCAACTTGATCCACTGCTGAGAGCTACAGGGAATCCAGATGGTGATGTCAACTGTGAAACAGGCTATTCGCCTTTCCCTGGAAACATAAACCAAGTATATATTGCCCAAAACTCGCTCGGCATTTGTTTATTAAACTTCCATATATGGAGATATTTCCATTTTGTTTGTTTCTTGGTTCTTTTTCATTATGGAACTGTCATACACAAAGCCAATTCCATCTATGGTATATCTTCCTAGACTGAAGTGCAATATTATTGCATTCTTTCTGTCATTTTGGTGTAGGTTTGTTACTATTTGACTGCCCACAAAGGCAATTAAGCTAAAAACAAGTTTGTCAATATGGTGCTTCACAGGGTGGCAATCCACGACCGCGACATGATAACCGGACTTCGAAGTTTGAACCAACCCAACCGAGAAACCCGAACCCAAACACGACTAACACGAATCCGGCACGATATTACCAATTTGTCTAAAACGTAGTAATTTTATATTTTAATTAACTTTTAATGTATTTTAAGCATAACCCGAAATCAACCCGAAACCAAATACGAAGCCGATCTGATGGCCCGAATTTGTCTAAAATGTAGTAATTTTATATTTTAATTAACTTTTAATGTGTTTTAAGCATAACCCGAAATCAACCCGAAACCAAATACGAAGCCGATCTGATGGCCCGAATTGCCACCCCTAGTGCTTCATATGGTTATTGTTATATTTGGCACCCGGGTATTTTTTATACGAAGTACTCTAGAACGTAATGCAATAGCCAGGACCCCAATGCTTGCTAAGTTTAATGAGATCATGGATGATAAGGAAACAAGTTAGTATGATGGTATCAAATGAACTCATGAGATTTTCATTGTTGGCTAAGTTTATCTTTGCATACTAAATAATCTGTGTTTGAGTATTGACTTTCTCAGATTTTTTATGCAGTTAATTTTTGAAATTGGCCCTTATTTAGAGGAACTTTCCAAAACAGGAGGTGCGATTAAGGAGTTTGTTAATCCCAAGTAAGCCCTTTTTCTCTTGTATTGTCCATGTAAGATTTTTGTGCTGCAATGGTGCCCATTTGCTGTATTCTGGACAAATTTGGGGCATAGCTATTCTGGACTAATTTCTGTGCTGCAATGGTACCTACTTTCTCTGGTTGATGAAACAAAATAGAAATGCAAATCTTGACTAATTATGATTTCCAATCTTGGGTAGGGCTCCTTAGATTGGCTAGTTAGAAAATGCAAAATGTTATTTAGGAAAATGTACATACTAGAAGTGAACAATTACATGGAAATATTTGTGGTTTGGGGTGTAAGATAACTCCACAATTCTTTTTTTTTTTTTTGAAAAAAGAAAAGGTCAAAAGCCATAGACAAGCTTGGACTACTGGCAATTCTGATCTTAACAACGGCGTCATTTTTCTATGCCATAAGTACTATTCCTAATCTTTTCTTGGGGCTAGTAGCTCATATGTCTTGGTGATGGCGTTGACCATAATCTTTCCAAACCAATGGAAAAAAAAAAAGAAGAGTTCTGAGTATGTGTTGACTGCATTTGTTCATTCAATCCAAAACTTCCGAATGTAGTATGATCTCATGTTTCGATCCGCTGGAGTGAAGGGATTTTTCATATGCATGCATGAGTTGTTTTCTCCTAATATTCAAACCAAGAGGTGGCAGGCTGTTTTATTAGGTTCCTGTTAAATAGACTATAATAGAAGGGGATAATTACAAAAAAAAAAAAAAAAACTCAAGGTTTGGGCTAATTACAACAAAAAAAAACCACAGGTTTTTGAAAATTCCAAAAAAAAAATAAAAAAATTGAGGATTGATTTCATCTTACATTTTTCCCCTTCATAAGCAAAAAACATTTCAAAAACCTCCTTGAACTTTATATAAATATTACAGTCAACCTCTTAAATTTAAGACAAAATCAAACCTCAAGGATTTTTTTGTAGTTTTCAAATATATCTGGGTCTTTTTGTAATTAGCCCAAACCTTGTGTTTTTGTAATTATTCCTAATAGAAATGCATCTACTCGTTTGTTTCTATACTAATTTTTTTAATGATTTTCTCTCTTACTTCAGATACAAAGATTCTACCAAAACCGCCTTCAAATCATCTACTCGACTTGAATGTATGATGCAAGATTATCCGAAAACTCTGCCACCTTCAGCTAGAGTTGGATTTACTGTAAACAAAAGCTCTAACTTCTACATTTGACTTTGTCTTCAAATATTTTTATTTATCCGTAGTTTCTTATGGCGTGAGTTTCCTCTGTCTTATTATTAAGATTTTTGTAACTATTCAGGTGATGGATACTTGGTTCGCTTATGCACCTGTGAAGAACAATCCTGAAGATGCAGCTAAGGTATGAGAATTCATTAATTCACTAGGATTAATCATCACTATTTTTCATTTTTCATTATAGAAAATCTTTATCTTGAAAAAAATACTTTATGGATGTGACAAGGAAATAATTCTTAAGAACTAGGATATCTTTAACATGCAAACAAAACTGAAACCTCTTTTCACGGAATATCATAAAATCAAGAAAATATTGGACTTAAATGCTTCAGGCATGCGTTATGCTGCTTTCTTTTGGACACTTTATCTGCTGTGTGCTTGAATTCTGCTTTTTGGTTTCTGCACTAGTCACCTTTATAATAAATGAAGATGTATTTCTTGTTCTTTTTCCTTGAGAAAGAGTGCTTATACTTTTATGAGGGATCATCATACTAGAGAAAGGTAGTATAAGCTTTAGTGATCTTAGTTATTTGAGGCAGCATCAAAGTGAACTTTTGTGCATATATGTTATCTTCAATTTATTAGGTGGGAACTTTTGTATTGGATCATATGTAAGTGCACAAATTATATTTCGTGTAAACTTAGGATTATGCCACTGTCCATTAAGTTTCTTGCAGACTGGAAAGACAAAGCTAGAACTTAATATCTGAAAATACTGAAGATACTTTCTTATGGTAAAAAGAAAGATCCCAGCAAGTGCATGTTGAAAAACAATCCCTGATGTGTCAATTCTCTTTACTTCTTTAATTGGCTAGTCTTAACTGTGTGTCCTTTTGTGTTTCATGCATATATGTCTTGAAATTGATTATGGATCTCATCATTACTTGTATTTGCATTTTTAAGGTACCTAAAGGTAATCCATATCACAGTGCTACTTCAGGAGAGATGGCCATATACAGGGCGAACAGCCTTATTTTGAGAAAGGTACTTGGATTTACTGAAATCAAGATGAAATTTTAAATGAAGCATTTGTGATTTTATCATGATGTAATATACATCACTCTGCAAACTATTAAATAATCCATGCCCATACTCAATTTACTCAATTTGTCCAACAGCCCATAGCTGTTTTACATTATTGTCATTCTTAAATCTTCATTTACTGTTTAAGTGTTTTTGGACTTGGCAAATCAATGTATTAAAACTGCTTCACAATCATGAAACTTCTAAGGACATCTTGACTGGGATTATCCCAGAAAATTGTGGGTGCTTGGGTTTATTGTCTTACATAGGTTAATTGCTTTTCTTTTTTCATTTACCTTCGTAATTATGGACGGTTAGGATCTCAATGATCTGGGGTTTGTATGTTGCTGTGATCAGTGATGACATGTGCTTTAAAAGAAACCTAGGTAATACAAATCACACTTGTTTTGATGACTTGAATAAGGGGGAAACAGATATTGACAAATTAGAAAAGAATCCTGGGGAAAGAATGAAAGACTTGAGTTCTGACTTAATGAAGCATTAAGTCCGTCAGTTGTTTTTCCCACTTTATGAATGTTTCTTTTTTTTTTTTTTTTGTTTTATTTCTGCATCAATTGATTTATGTGATTTGCATTACAGACTTTTGGCAGTACTCAATTCTGGAGCTGTTCATAGAGATAGGCATATGTGTTGAGAGAATTAAAATGTCTCAGAGCTAAGCAATATTATGACTTTGCCTAAATTATAACAAAATCTTTATCATCTTAGCCGAACCAAAGACATTAAGCTTCCATGTTTCAAATACATCGTTTAAGCATGCAATTAATCCTTTTTGTGTTTGTCACAGGCTGGTGTTAAGGTAGACGATCCAGTTCAACAAGTCTTCAATGGACAAGAAGTGGATGTATGGCCTCGTATTGTATGGAAACCTAAATGGGGGCTTACATATTCAGATATTAAAAGCAAAGTCAGCGGAAATTGCTCTATTACAGGAAATTCTACCATCACAATAAAGGGCCAAAGCATCTACCTCGAGGATCTCACCTTGGATGGAGCTCTTGTTATAGATGCTGTCGATGGTGCAGAGGCGTTGAAAATATTATATCATGGGCCTCATGGCCAGATATTATACTGTAAGAAGTTATTTACGTGATTTTGCCTGATCCTCCAGTTCTTCTTCTGGACAATAAGATTTATATTTGGGGATAATTTCAAAAACTACCCTTGAGGTTTAGCCTAATTACAAAAAAATCCACTGATCTTTCAATATCACAAATGCCCCTTAAAGTGTTATAAACAGCCCTTGAGGTTTTGTATTTACCTAACAAATAGCCCTCTCTTGAGGATGCAATTTGTAAAAGAAACAAATGTCAAGGGTATGTGTTATTTGTAACTTTGAGTGATAACTACTGAGTTCTTTTGTAATTAGGCTTAAACCTCAGGGTAGTTTTGTTATTAACCCTTTATAATCGTTTTCAGTTAGGTTAGCATAGAAGTTGACCCAGAGAAATAATTAAGTTCTTTACATGTTTTAAATATTTAATCATGAATTAAGTGCATTAGGATCTGCCATCTGTTGGTCTTTGCTGTTTCGTGATGATTTGGAGGAATTGAATCCGATTATTGGCATTCTCTCAACAGGTTAAAGTGGGAGGTTCTGTGCAGAATGCCGGATGGATCATTGAAAATGTTGATTTTAAAAATACCTCGGTGCCTGAAGAAGTGAGAATCAGGGTTTCAAAATTAACAAAGTCGAGCAGTTGGAGAAAACATACAAAGAGCCTGGAAAGTACTCATTGAAGCCCTGAGAGCCGATCTGGAAATTGAGGTCTGTGTTCTATTTTTGTTGGATTATCAAAGCGTTAACCTTTAACCTGATCGAGCAATCATCTTACATATTTGATTTTGTAGTTTATAAAAATAAATCTTTTTGGAACTACTGCTATTTATCAGAAGTTTCATTTAAACTCTTGTGGTTCATGTAAACAGTAAACCTACAATGGATAGTTATTCTTTAGTAAGAATAATGGATGAAGCTATACTACTGCTCTAGGTTGTTAGTGTTTAGATATTTTAGCCTTGGAACATTTAGAACTCATTTTTATATTCCTTATTTTAGTGGGATAATACAAACTTGCCTTTGAGGTTTAGCCTAATTACAAAAAAAAAAAAAAAAAAAACAGTTATTTTCAAAATTACAAATAACCCCACATGTCACATATGTTTCTCTCTTACAAATTGACTATTGAAAAACCCTTGACATTTGGGGTAATTTGTGTAACAAAAAACATTTCAAAAAATCCCCTATGATTTCTAGAAATATTACAAGCCTCAAGTAGTATTTATAATTTTAAAAGATAATTTTGACTCTTTTTTTTTTTTGTAATTAGAACTAAACCTCAGAAAGATAATTGGACTTTTTGTAATTGCCCCTGTAGTTTTTGTTTTTTTTTTTTTTTTTTGGCAAAGGTGGGCTGATTTCTACTTGTAGAGCCATTGACTTCTTTTTATGTTAATTGGCTGTGGTGCTTTCTCCCCAATCTGTGAGGTTTAATCCCACTGGTGATACCGTTTACTATAATATGGTACAATCAAATTTGTTTTCTACCGTGGACTTCAAATTTTGCATCAAAATTGGGGCCAATACCAGTTGCTAAGTTGGCCAAAACTTGCAGGTATTGACTGTTGAATAGAAAAAACTGAGATTGATATTCTGAAAATTCTTGGAAAGTATATACTAAAATAGATTGTCGTGTGGTTTGATAACTTATGTGCGGAAACTGGAGTAAAACGTGTTCTCTTTTTTTTTTTTTTTTTTTTCTTTTTCATATATTTCCAACTTGAAGCTACGTTGGAATGGTGAGGAAACACCCTGTTGTCAGAATGATTTGAGAAAAATATACTAATTATCCCTATTGCTTGGAAGTAGTTAGGGCTAGAAAACAAACAAACCACTCGATTCGGTTCGAGATCGATTGTTAAAAATTTGTTTTAGCAACATAGTGAACTAAGTTTGAACTCATTTTTCCGTTCATAAGATATAAAGTTAAATTTCAGCCGCCTAAATTAGTAAAAAATTAATAAAATATGTTTAATAGTATCAAGATCAAGCTATCCAAGAGAGTCCCTCCTCAATCGACCGGATCGATCAATCCGGACTCGCCCACATGGGAAGGATCAAGTCCCCCTTCGTCGATCGTCTTGATCCGCGACGATCTTCTTGCAAACCTTGAAGAGGCTTGATGGGAAAGAGAAGTAAAAAAGGCGAACAAATGGAAGGTCTCTCTCTACCCCACAAGCTCTTGGATCCCATGGCTAAGGCTGACTTTCTTTGATGGATTTTGGGTGAGGGTAGAGGAGTAGGATAGAGAGTGAGTATAGGATAGAACCTAATTAGGGCATTTTTGGCATATAATAAGGATATTGTTAGGGCTCAAGACATTTTGGAAGAGAAAATTGGATCATAAAGCCTTAACGCCCTCAATTGACCTCGACTAATCAAGAAGCCACCAAGGCATGAGAAAGACTCAGAAGCAGAGATGGGAGAGAATGAGACAAGCAGCCTGAGAAAAGTTCAGAGATTAGTATTCGATTCGACTAAAGTTCGTTCAAATTATAATCAAACCAAACTTAAAACACAATTTTTGAAGCTTGATATACTTGAATTTTATTATGTTTGTAACGACTCTATTTGTTTACACCCCTAGCAGTAGTTAGTCCATTGTTTGTATATTCATCTGTTGAATTGAATGCAAAATTGGAAAAATAATTTGCAAAATTTGAAATCACTATAGTGCAAAAAAATAAATTCGAAATAAGAGTTCAAAATTTTGAAATCAATCACGCAAACAAGCTCGCAGAGGATCTGTATCGTAGTTTTAAATTTTTAAATTTCAAATTTATCAATACAAATTCCACCTCATATTATCCATGTAGTAAAGTAAAATGTTGATCATCCAAGATAATTCAAAAACTCTCAAACCCCATTTGATAAGGCTCATTTACGTATAATAATTTCCTTCTATTACAGCATTGATACATGAAACTTCCCTTTGGGTTATATAATTTTTGTTTACTTAAATATTGAATCGGAAAATTATGCACCTTTTAATAAATCGTATTTGTTAAGGTTGGCGAGTCGTGACAATGGAGCGCCAGTTTTAGTCGTTCGCTGATATGAAATTATTTTCCGACCATTAATTACTGACCGTTGATTGAATTATATGGTCTATGTAATTAGACTATTCTCCTTTTTTTTCCTGGACAAAGTCAATGTTGACCTCTGTAGAATATATGCATTTTCAGTATTTGAGTATTTAAATTCCTGTAGCTTTTGCTGCTTTAAAAATAAAAAACGTTAGGAAAAAAATTTACTAATGTGAAGGTGTGCTGCCCACTTTGTAAGATTTTTTTCATGCTTAAAAACCTGATTATTTGGAATTATAAGCTGTAATCTGTTTTAAATAATCTTATCCCATTTTTTTAAGACTAATATGAGTACACCAGAATCCAGAATAAATCTTTTCTGTTTGGCTGTTCTATTTGGGGGAAGGGACCTGAAAATTGTTGGAGAAAATATATATATAATTCATCATTAGCAAAAATGAAAAAACCTAATGTAGTAGTTTTTTTTTCTCTAATTTATCATATCATTTGTATTTTCCAATTTTACATACCAAACCAAAAGAGAGGAATATGGATGGAATCATGGAAATATCGCCAATTCCCTCTACTTTTCCATCCCAATACCACACCTCCAAACAAACTAAAAAGTCACAAATCTCATTCTTCGAAAAATAAAAAATAAAAAACAAAAAGAGAAAAATAATGAATTAGATAGCGGTTTGGGGTGTAAACGACTCGAGTCGAGCCGAACATAGTATTGTTCAAGCTTGTATGAATTTTAATCGAGCTTTAAAAATTGTGTTTGAGTTTGATTTGAGGGGTTAGTCTCTTGTCAGATGGTCTAACGGATCTAATTCGTTAGACGAATCCAAATATCCGACCCGTCAGCCCACCAACAGACCGCACAAGTACCAATACCACATCCGTTGGCCGCTGCTAATATATTTTAGGAGAGTTACTAATACATTTTAGGAGGACTAATATAAATCTATTTTTAAGAAAATAAAAATGATCAGAAAAATTAATACTTTTATTGGGAACTAAATACTTTTTATGAGGAAACTATTACTTTTCAAGAGGATCTAAAATACATTTAATCGAAAAATATAATACTTTTAAATAAGACTATTAATACGTTTTAGTAGGGATACTAATACTCTTGATGGAAAAAATAAATACTTTTCAAGAGGATTACTGAAAAAACTGTTCAAACATATTACTAATATATTTCATCAGTTACTACTAATACTTTTTGAGGGATCGCTAATACTTTTATAAGAAGATGTTAATTATATTTAGAGAACTACTAAAATACTTTCTTGATGGAACTACAAATCTTTTTGAGGAACTAATAATACTTTCCTGATGCATTTGCCTCGAGAATATTATAAACATGCCACCTGCATGAAAATTACGGGAGAAAAAAATCGGGATGGGTTGGACCGTCCAATCGAAAAGAGCTTAGATGGTTTGATGACAGGGAGTTTTGTGTGGTTTGATTATTAGTCGAAACAATTTAAAAAGATAGAAAAATAGTTCCAAAAAGAAGGAAAGTAGAAGGAAGAATGAAACTGATATGAAATATTCCTTATCGTTTCCCATGCGGTTTAACAAAATGATCTAAAAAACAAACAAACTATAGAATATGAATATCTAACCATATTTTGTCACTTTCAAAACCTTTCTTCTTTCTTTTCTTCTTCTCCTCCTCCAAAACAAACAATTTATATATTTCTACATAGTGGTCCTCCATCATTTCTCCCTTAGACCGTTAAACAACACGGTTATAAATATTCTCCAACCACCCCCTTATATATAACTACCCCAATATTTCCATAACACCTAAATCAAAACAACAATTTTTCCTCTGTTTTTTCATTTTAATTCTTTTCTATTTTTTTCTTGATTTAAATTAAATTAGTCACATGTCTCCAATCAGCTCAGATGATCTACACAGGATTTTCAAGAACCTTGACAAAAACAACAAAGGCCTAGTCAGCATTCAAGAGCTACACCATCTTTTAGACAACATTGGCATCCACACAACCTCGGAGGAGCTCGAAAAATTCGTCGGACGACAGAGCCTCGATTACATGGACTTTTTTTTCTTCTACGAGGCCATGGTTAAGGCCAAACTGGCAGAACAAGATGAGGGAGACACTGATGAACATGATCGTGTCGAGAACGATCTCTCCAAGGCCTTTAAGGTGTTCGATTTGAATGGCGATGGCTACATCTCGTCCGACGAGCTCCAGAGCGTGCTCTCCAGATTGGGATTGTGGGATAAAGGACAAGATTGCAAGAACATGATCAGTGTGTACGATGAGAATTCGGATGGATTGCTCGATTTCGAGGAGTTTAAGAATATGATGTCTGCTCCTTCTATTTCTGATTCGGATATATGATTAATGATGGGGTTGGTTACGGAGAAGAATCCAGTTATCTTTCAAAATTACAAATACTCGTTTCTGTTTTAGAAATTGCGCTCGGGAATTGGAGGTGTTTGTAGCGCTGTAAGGGGTATTTGTAATTTTAAAAGATAATTGGGGTTGTTTTGTAATTAGGTCAAACCTCGGGATGATGAGCTTGTTCTTTATTCATTTGATTGATTTTATGTATGTAGTCTTGTCTGGATTTTCACCATGACTTTGTGTTGTATGATATTAGGATTTATTTGCAGGATTTTAGAGATAGATAGATATCAAGATTGGCCACTATTTTTGGCTATGTATGATGTTTTTTGTTATTTTTTATTTATTGGTTCTTTTTTTTTTCAGTTTGAGTTTCAATGTTGCTGGTTAGTGTTATGATTAATAATAAAATGTTGCTGAAATCTTGATTGGAGGAAACTGTCTGAACCAGTGTTTTAAAAAGTACTAGGCACTTGAGCTTAGGTATGATTAGATGGGACGTGAGCGTGGGTGCGTCCTAATCAAAATAATATATGTGGACAAAAAGGGCCCAAGATTAGGCGGATGTGGGGTGAACGAAGGTTTTTAGAAGAATGGTCCTAATAGAGATAATCATAAACTAGAGCGAGCAAAATGAAAGAATTGTGTTTAATTAGTGATAATATTATTATTATAATTCATCACGCAATAAACTTATATTATTTGAGTAGTTTTTAAATACTCATAATAAGCTAGAGGGCTAACCCGGGCCCCGCCCCCCTAAAATATTTTTTTTCTATGTAATTTTTTTTAAAAAAAAATTGTTATTTAATTTTTATATAATTTTTCATTTAATTTGTTATTTTAATAGTTTCGTGAAATAACCACCCTATTTTATTCGGCTTTTTAATTTAATTTATTTGATTAATTACTGGTCTTAATTTTTTCAACTATGCCAAATGGCAATTTGTGTTAGCCAGCTCTTTCAGATTCCAGGGGATATATAAATGAAAGACCAATATTAACCATTCAGGCACACAAAGAGCTATATCCATTATCCAGCCAGCTACCTATCTGGAAACATTTAATTTAATCAATTCCTCATTTCTTTATATTATTTTAACAAATAAATGCACAATTGGACATTTCACATGATTCCCCTCAACATGTGCAACCATAATAAATAAATTCCCTATTTTATTACTAACTATTACAAAATGCAAGAATCAAGATTATATATGTTTTAACTAATCTTTAGCTTCAAATTAAGACAATAGTTGATTTTATATATGTATAAAAATCAACTGGTGTAATTTCCTGGTTTTTGCCAGAGCAGCTTTTCTTGAATTATTAGTTTTTGAGTTGGATAAATTTACAAAAAGGGTTTGAAAATTTCATTAGAGGAATTACTCTGATTGGTTGACAAATGTTCCCATTAAGAGTTTAAAATTGTTGGAGGCATGTAGCTCCTCTAATTTTGATTGGTGGATAAGGGCTTATAAAGTGTGTAGTATTTATATTCTTGCAAGTTGGATAAGGGCTTATAAAGTGTGTAGTATTTATATTCTTGCAAGTTGGTTGGATTGTGCAGCTGTATAAGAAATACATGTCCTAACTACCACATTTCTAACATAAATACAGTTGAATCCATTGAAGATTACTTAAAATGCTACAATAAGATGTGGTGAGAGGAACAACTTAGTGTAACTTTCTTTTTATAAGGGGAAACTCTTGGGCTTGATGTAGGGGTGGCCACGGTTCCAGTTTCAAGAGTACTGCTGGTTCCGATTCCTCAAAAATGAGGAATAGGAATTGGAATCAGAACTGTTACCTCACTGTTCCAGTTCCAAATCTGGAACCTGGTTCCTCCACGATTTTGATTCTGACTTATTTGGAACCATTTTTTTTCTTTTTGTAAATTTTTTATTTTTTTTAAGATAATATATCAATTTAAGATACAGGAAAAAGGGAAAAAAAAGAACTTGGACTTAATATTCTAAATAATTTAAGTTTTGTATTTAATATTAATAACAATATTAAGTTGCTTATGTATCTTCGTAGGTATAGAGAAATCAAAGTCCTTGATGCCATGTTTGGTTTAAGACATGCCTCATGCGGTTGCGAATATAAAATTTCATAATAAATATTTAATATTTTTTCTAGCATATTTTTACTCGAAATAAATAAAAATTATCAAATTTAACCTTGAAATCGTAGTTATTCCAACCATTGGTTCCACATTTTTTGACACCTAAGAATCGGGTTCCGGTCAACGGTTGCGGTTTATGTTCGGAACCTGGTTATGGTTCCATTTTGTCACTCCTAGCTTGACGCAATAGCTTAGAAACAACATCAGCCCGGTAACCTGCACTTTGCAAGTCCTATGCGACAGACTTGACTAGATGGTATAAAGGTGGGGATTTGAGCATGAGATCTCTGATATCGAGAGCTCATCCTACTCCACCAAGCCACTCCATAAGGGACAACTTAGCGTAACTTTACTTCTTACAAGCAAGGGATGGTTATAAACCCCACAATGTTTGGGCTAATTACAAAAAAAAAAAAAAAAAATCAATTGGTTTTGGATATTTACAAAAAAAAAAAAAAAAAACCATTGAAGTTTGATTCCATCTTTTATCCCTCTTAAGCAAAAAATACATTTCAGGATCCCTTAACATTTATAAAAATATCACAGTTACTCCTTAAATTTAAAACAAAACTGAATTTCTGCTTTTTTTTTTTTGTAAGTAGCCCAAACCTCGGGAAAGTTTTGTAATTATCCCTATATATAAGTATAACTTTAAAATTCCTGCATCTAAGTTGCTACAAATATTCTTTTCTGCTAATTTAGTATTTAGTGAAAATTTCAACGGAATAAACAAACCATTAGAAAAATCAGATGCTGACATTTGTAATTTCAAAGAAGTAACTAGGATATGTTTAAGTTAAGAACTCTTAGATAGTTTCATAATTTATCAAAATAAATAACATCTTAATATCACAAGACTTCAGAATTTCATAAATCTTCATTTCTTTATACTTGGGTCAAAGTCCCTCTTACTTTTATTAGTCCATTAATTATTGATGTTGCCAGGCTTGTGCATCAGCCATATGTCATCTGACGGCATCTCAAAAAGAAACAAAATGGTGAACAATAATTTTTCTTGACAATTTATAACAATTATTCATCCGTTATATACTTATATTACACTTCTCACAAGGACAGGACTAGGGATGGATTCATCTTTCAAAGAATCATATTTTAAGGAATTACTTCTCTCAATGACTTGATGAAGATGACAAGTCCACAAAAATCATTGATTTATGGGCATTTATGGATCTAGGGGGCCAATCTGGGCCCCGTTAATTGTAATTTGTATGCTTTTTTTTGGGTTTTTTATGTAGTTCAATTCACTTTCGTATATCTGTCCACTTCATTATCTTGTCATGACTTTGCCATCACTTATGGACAACAAAAAATCCTTATAAAAAATTAAAAACGAATATCAAATATGAAGCCCTTCTTTTTTGGATCAAAACTATGTTTGTTCAACTTCCCCAATCATATTTTCTTCCCAACTTCCTTCCCCAATCTGCGCTTCTCGATGTATTTCTCTACTAATACTATAAATTTAGGGCTGACAATGAGTGACACGACACTATAACATGACATGACATGATTACAAACACGATTATGAAGACAAAAATCATGATAAAACATGACACGATATGACACGATACGATACACGAGACGAACACGAAATTGAAAATTAAGTTAAAATTACAATTAATACGAAAACACGATAGTTTAACACGAATACTACATGATGACACGATTTGACACCCTTAAGTTAGCCGAAATTCTCATCATCTTGGCTTTGTTATTTGCTTCTCTGTTTCCAAGAAACTTCATGTAACCTTCTTCAACAAACCTCAATCACAAAAGTCATTTTCACATAGATAGTATCCGTACGGATAAGTACAACTTAGAAAAATCTGTAATTAAATTGAATCTTCTAGAGAATTACAAGGCAAAATCTTCTTCACCTATATATATTTGTACCAAGAATCACATATTTATAAGCAACAAAATTCTCCCTCCCTTTTTGCCTATACCTCTCAATTTGTACACCCCCAAAAAAATGTTTCATCTCACCACACTTCAATTGCAACACATTTTCAACAAGCTAGATAAAAATGGGGATGGCCTTGTGAGCATAGATGAGCTTATGTGGCTCCTCGAAAAAATCGCCGTTCGTACTAATCAAGACGAGCTCGAGCTGTTAGTGGGCAAAAGGGCTCTTGACCCTTTTGATTTTGTGTTCTTTTATGAAACTTTGATGGCCAAGGGGGGAAATATTAATTTCCAAGAAAAACATGGACTTGATAGAAAAGATCATGAAATCTTGGAGAGGGATCTTCGAGAAGCTTTTAGGGTTTTTGATTTGAATGGTGATGGATTTATTTCTTGTGAGGAGCTCCAAATTGCTTTGTCAAGATTAGGGTTGTGGAATGAGGATTGTGGGCAAGATTGCAAGCTTATGATTGGTTTTTATGATACTAATTCGGACGGGTTGCTTGATTTTGAGGAGTTTAAGGACATGATGTTGCTTGATTCCTTAGCATCTTCATAGAAGCATGTAATTTGTTGGATTTTTTGTTGTTTTATTTTATATGTTGTAAATATTACAATTATCATAAAACTGGAATAACAACCGTGTGTTACATGAGATTTGTTCAAATATAAAAAATTTGCGTCACAAATTTAAAAGACGGTGTAGATGGAGGAATCCTTGATTTTTGGATTATTCGTTATCTCTTAATTTGTTATCTTTTAAATTCAAAAGTATATATTATAAAATTATAGAGTATTTCTCAATAAAAATATCTTCGAATAGATTTGATCATCATCGACTTATTCAAATAATTGTGAGCAAATTTTTTATTGTTTAGATTATATTTTATCCTGTAGAATCATAATTAAACTTGTTATCTTTTAAATTTGTACATAGGATTGCCACATAGATAAATGTGAAGCGGCCATGTGGAATTGAGAGGATGAGAAATTAACAAATTTCCAAGATTAATGAGGTGATGACACATGTCAACTTTTTTTTTTCTTCTATTATATAGGATAGATGGTCTTTCTTTATATCCTAAAATTATGATTGTGTTTGCTATAGTGTAAAAGTTAAATTGTTTAATTTTTAACAGATTTATTATATTACTAGTTTTCTGAAAATTTCAGTGCAAACAAAATTCTAAATATGCCTGATGTATTAGATAATGTTATTTAATTGGATTTATAAATTCATGAAATTATTTATTACTATACTTAGGAAAAACATTTTATAATTTGTCTGCTTAAAAATACTGATGAATTAACTTACTATTTAGATATAAAAAGGGGATAATTATGGTCAACTTTAGATCTTTTTTATGTTTTTATTTGGTGGCCAAAAATTTGTTTGCTGAATTAAATAGAGCAAGGTGATGTTTACTTTTGATTACCGTGTACTTCTCTTTGCCATGGATTTGTCAATGGAATGAGCCGTACAATAGAACCCTCTAAATTTCAATTGTCCTAATATTGACTTACAAAAATTAATGATATATTTTATAAGATGATATCATGCTATTTATCTAATTGAAGTGCCCGATGCAACATAACGAAAACTATCGAATAGTTCGGAATCAACCTTGTATTCCAGTGATTGAGACTTGTGTTGTAGGAAGATTGACCCGATTTCGATCACATATGAGTACGCGTGTCTCATCCTCTATTCAGAGGCGTGCACAGGGTGGGGGCTCCCAAAAAAAAAAAATTATATCTTTTTTACTAGGTATATTTTAAATATTAAAATTTTTTATAAGGTAAATTTGGTATTCATCCCTTCTAAAATTATTCATAAATGTATTTTATTTTTTTAATTGTAATTATTCCCTCACCTATAAAATCCTGCGTCTGTCGCTGCTTCTATTATACTAACCAAAAAAAATCGAATAATTCTTCTTCTTCAGAGGACTTAGGATGGATCCAATACTAGACTCGAAAAAGTTTTTGGACTGAATCTTAATTTATTTTCATCACAAATGAGCCCAATGAGGGATCGGCCAAAACATAGCCCATCAAAATTTAAAGTCCTTGAAGGGGAAATTAAATTCTATTACACTCCACTTGAACATATTTATTTATTCTTATTTTCCATTTGACCCTTCCACAAATCTTTAATTATTTTTCTTTCTCATGTGCCCTTTTGACTCCCAATAAATCTCCTCATTAATACATGACGATATTTTCAATGCAAATTATTATTATTCAACAAAATCGTACCGTAAACGTCCTTCCACCTAAGACCCCTCCAGTACTCGTTTTCTACAGTGTCCGTTTGTATACTAAAGCCGTTAAACACTAAAAACACCAATGGTTTTTCTAAGAATTTCTACTTGAAATTGGAGAGAACCGGAAAACAGGAACTGGAGAGCCCCACCAAAATATTCTTCCTTAAAATGGTTCTTTTCTGTATTGGCACACAATCCATGCACAAATCTCAAATCACTGTTTTTACTGACAGAAAATACTCAAATAGAGTCGAGAGAAGTTGAAGTTACTCTTCAATCTTGTGCATAAAATTTTTAATGTATTTTTTTTAGTAACTCTGTAACTCAAGTCTGACTACATCATCACTTTGCCTAGGTAAATAACTGGATGTCTGACGGACTGAACACCATCTTTGATGGGTTTGCTATTCACTGTTTGTAATGACAAAAAGTACTGCTTTCATGTTTACGTCTTATTATCGTTAAAATAACAGATTATGATCCCATTCTTTGCCACGAAAAAGTAAACCGCATTATTTTTGTGGAGTCCTGCTAACGTATAATCAGATCATTCCAGGTAAAGAGAATTCGATTTCCCGATCGAACCCACGATGCTATTCAATATAAATTTCTACCAAGTCCTTATAATGTCTCTTCAGTTTTTACACAAAGATATAATTCAAGAAATGTATCAAAACTTAGATTGATTTTTTTTTAAAATTAAATTCCATTTTGATATCATAGCATTTCCTTTTTAAGAAAAAATACAAGAAGCCAAACTGGAAACACAAAATTGGATATTTTTTAAATTACCATTTTCAAAACCAAATTTCATTTTTCAACCTTTAACACAAAAAAGAGCAGACACACAGTGTGACAGAAACAAAAGGCAGTATGGCATATACATAAATCATCTTTTTTTTTTTTTTTAACACTTTTTCATTTTATATGAAATGAAAACTCAGCAAAGAATCTGAAAACCCAGACTCAAATCCTTCTTTCTTCCTTTCTATTTTCTGAACCAAGAAAATAAAACACACACACACACACCATGAAAGCCAAGTTAACAAGCTCATCATCATCGTCTTCATCCCACCACTCCACAACTCCAACATTCATAAAGATCATATCTTTTTCACTCCTCTCCTTCTCCCTTTTCTTTCTTTTCAAACATTTCACATTTCACCCCACAGCCCCAACCCAAAACCCCCACCTTTCTTTCTTCAACTCCACCCCCACAGCCACCCCTTTTCCGCCGCCGCCGCCGCCGGCGGCGGTGGAGAGAACGGGAATCATAAATGAGATGGGAATCATGACCAACGACTTTATAGTGGGTGAATTCGATGAAAAGCTGATAGAGAGTGTGGTGGTGAATGTCAATGGCAGTAATGAGAAGGAAAACAGAGAAGCTGGAAAAGTGATTAAAGTTGAAAACTTTAGAGCTTGTGATGAGAGTATGGGCGAGTACATACCTTGTTTGGACAATGTGGATGCTATTTCGAGGTTTAATTCATCGGAGAATGGTGGGAAATATGAGAGGCGTTGTCCTGAAAATGGCAAAGGATTGGATTGTTTGGTGCCTTGGCCTAAAGGATACAAGCTTCACATTCCATGGCCCAAAAGCAGGGATGAGGTACAATTTTTTTTTTAATTTTTGTCTAAGGTTGCAGAAATCGTTAGGCGCTAGTCGGGTGGTGGGCGGGCGTCTAAAAATAGTATTGGTTTTCTCCTTTTTTTTTTTTCAATTTTTACCCTTTTTGGCCGATTTTTGCCGCCTAGGCAGGTACCTAGGCCCGATTTTTGGCCGCCTAGGCGGCACGGCCAGAACGGTTTTTTTGGGCGATTTTAGCAAAATCGGATTGGCCTAGGGACGCCTAGTTCGATTTTTACAACACTGATTTTTGTTAATGATATTTAGTAGATAATAGTGAGATTTAGTTGTTTTTTGTTGGGGAGTGTTTGCAAACTCTTAAAAAAAAGTGATTTTCAGCTTCTGCTTCGAAAAATTAGTTATATTTTTCAGAGAATCACTTTATTTTGGAGTTTGCAAACACGCCCTTAGATTCTTGGATTTGGCTTTCCAATAGCCATTTATGGATTATGTATAGGATTACAAGCAATCTACATAAAATGGGAGTTGCTTTTTTAGTTTTATGTACATAGTAGGTATATTGATGAGCAGATGATGTTCATGATGAGATAAAATTTAATTAACTTAATTGGATTCTCTTTCTTTTGCAATAGATAAACATTTTTTCACATTGACAAATCCAATTCAAATGTATATTTACAAGGGAATAGACAAATTTCTATGCAAATAGGACGTGTGCACAGCTAATATACTCTGCTTTGGTTGAGATTTTTTTGCATAACATTAATCTCCTGAAATAATTCTAGCAGTTTTAAGAGCACTATGATTTTTGGTCGAGTATCCTTTTTAAGAAACATAGGATAAAGAGTAAGCCCTAGAGTAGGCCTTATGTAAGACCGTCTCGTGGATTTATATTCATGAGATGGATTCAACCCATTTTAATCTGTGAGACCGTCTCATATGAGTTTTTGTCCTTGATAAATGTTATTTTTTTTTTTTGCTTCTTGTATTCAAATGAAAACTATTTGAAGAGGTGTTAAAATGTAAGTGCAGGTGTGGTTCGATAACGTACCTCATACACGCTCGGTTGAAGATGATGGAAGCCAAAATAGGATATCCAGAAAAGACGATAAATTTATAATATCAGGACGCGGTGTGGATCAATACTTGGATCAGATATCCAAGGTTTGCTTCATCTTAATTTCTCTTTAGATTTTGATGTTGTAATACTTCAAAACTGATTTTGTGGAGCAAATGAATATAGATGGTACCTGAAATTGAATTCAGCCAACGTACACGAGTTGCTTTGGATATTGGTTCTGGAGTTGCTAGTTTTGGTGCCTACTTGATGAAGAGAAATGTGACAACTCTGTCAATAGATTCAAAAGACGTTCGTGAGAACCATATTCAAATAGCTCTGGAACGAGGTGTACCTGCCATGGTTGCTGCATTTGGAACCGGCCGGTTACCTTATCCAAGCCAAGCGTTCGACTTGATCCATTGTTCTAGGTGTAGAATTAATTGGACTCGTGATGGTATGATTCGTTCTTTTTTTGGTACTTAAACTTACTTTGATATGTTTTCATGAGCTATCTTCTACTTCTGATTCTGTATAATTTAATCAGAATTTAAAAGCATGGGACGGGGTGCGTTAGATTTCTGATTTTGTTACTGGTTTGACTTTTATAAACAAATAATCATGTTTACAATTTATTCACCAAATACTATCTTTTAACTAATTCAACTTTTAGCTTCTACTTACAAACACTACAAATTTCTTAATTCTCAAGGGATAATTGCAAAAAAAGAAAAAAACCTCAAGTTCGGGCTAATTACAAAAAAACTCAAAGATTTTTGAAACTTGCAAAAACTCGCATGAGGTTTGATCCGCCTTGCATTTTCCCCATCATAAGAAAAAAATATTTCAAAACCCCTCCTGAAATTTATGAAAATATTACATGTACCCTCTTAAATATAAGACAGAATCAAACATGAGGAAGTTTTTTTGTAATTTTGAGACATCTTTGGGTTTTTTGTAATTAGCCCAAACCTCAAGGGTGTTTTTGTAATTATCCCTAATTCTCAATTACTTTTAGCTTTTTCTACAATAAATCACTTCTTTTAAAAACAGAAGCTTTTGCAAAAACTCCCGAAGTCAATGTGCTAGTAGTGTCGGATGCGGATATTGTTCTTCATTTAGCCCTCTCTTTCTGTTTTTGTATAACTGGTGGATTTTGTTAAGTTGTTTTTAAATAGAATTATGATATTTTAGTTTCAATATTTATTCCATTTTTGTTGCGGTAAAGATGGGATTTTGCTTCTGGAGGCAAATAGGATGCTTAGAGCTGGAGGATATTTCATATGGGAAGCAGAAACCATATATAAAGATGAAGACAAACTAGTACAACAATGGAAAGGTAGTCCATTCTTGGTATCTATCTACCTTTATTTATCCATTTTGTTTGAGTTTTCAATAATTGAGTTTGTTAGTTCATTCTTTTTTCATGAAATAATTATGCAATTGCTTCCAAGATGAAAGTTCTACTATTTCCATGAATTATTTACTTCAGCACAAAAATAACTTCTTCTTGCCTATATTTTCACAGAAATGGAGGATTTTACAGGCAGGATTTGTTGGGAACTAGTAAATAAGGAAGGGTATATTGCTATTTGGCAGAAGCCTCTAAACAATAGCTGCTATCTCACCCGTGATCCTGATGTACAACCTTCTCTATGCGACAAAGAAGACAATCCAGATGATATATGGTATTTTTGCCTATTTCTTTAAGTGCTTCTAAGCAAATATTTGTAGGGATAATTGCAAAAACTACGCCTGAGGTTTGGGGTAATTACAAACAAACCCAAAGAAGTTTCAAAACTACAGAAATTCCCTTAGAAGTTTGATTATGTCTTACATTTACCTCAATTGTTAGAAACAATTGAACTGACAGAATTTGCTGATTTCATCAATTATTTTACAATTTCATACCTCAACTTCTCGAGATATTACAAATAGCCAAACGAAAAGTTGGAGCTACTTTGTAATACTTAGAAAAGTTGAGGTATGTAATTGTAAAAACGACCTTAGCAAATTTCGCCAAGTCAACTCGCGGTTGGGGTAAAATATAAGACGAATCAAGCCTCAAGGGGATTTGTGTAATTTTGAAACTTTTCTTGATTTTTTAGTAATTTCCCAAAACCTCATAGGTAGTGCATTTGCATACCTATTTCTTTATGTGCTCATCATCATCAATTACACCGGAGTCGGTGGCGTGAAGTTTATTGTGTCAATTAATTCTCTAAAATTAGTTAACACTATAAATTCATGCAAAAAAAAAGTTGCAAAATTTTACGTCGGATGCCCTTCCTGTCGCAACCTTTATACGAAGGAGAAATGAGATGAAATTCCAAAACCATCATCATCATAGGTTTTTCCACTTGCATGGAAAATATATAACCAAGTAATATTTGCCTGGTTCTCTAGTACTCTGATGGTACTTAAATTGGTATTATTTTCTAGGAAACATTTTCAGAGAAAATTTTAGTTACATTTTTCTTCTGCAGGTATGTAAATCTGAAGGCATGCATCACACGTTTACCTGAAAACGGCTATGGAGCTAACATAACTAACTGGCCCGCCCGCCTGCACAGTCCACCGGACAGGCTTTTTAGCATACCGATGGATGCTGATAAATCCAGGAGAGACCTATACAAAGCTGATTCAAATATCGGACGATATAGTAAAAGGATACATTGTTGCTTTCCACATGAACAACAAGAACATACGAAATGTGATGGATATGAAAGCTGGATATGGAGGGTAATAATTATCTTATTATTTATACCCTCTTCCAAACGTTACTTTTTCTGCTTGTTCGTTAAAGGTTTCAAATGTTTTGAACTCTGTTTCGACTGCAAGGAGCTTCTTGATTTTCACAATTTTTGGCCATGGCAGGTTTGCAGCAGCTTTAGTTGATTTCAGGTTGATTGTTGGGTTATGAATGTTGTTCGGTTAAGCGGCCCGAATACGTTGCCTGTAATATATGACCGTGGTCTTATAGGAGTAATGCATGATTGGTATGAGCCATAATCTCCTCTTATTATGTCATAAAGTTGGCTAATTTTGTTTCAGCTTGCTATCTGTAATTTTAAAAGATACCTGAGTTATGTTGTAATTAGGCTAAACCTCAGGGATAGTATTTATAAGTATGGAATAATTACAAAAACTCCCCTGAGGTTTGGGATAATTACCAAAAAAAAAAAAAGAAAACCATAGAAGTTTCAAAAGCTTCATTATGTCTTAACTGTAAGGGGATAAGTAGATAACTATAATAGTTTTACAAATATAAAGGAAGTATTTGAAATGTTTTTGATTATTAAAGGCGAAAATGTAATACAATCAATTCCAAGGGGATTTTGTAATTTTCAAAAATCTCTAGGCCTTTTGTTGTTGGCTTGAACCTTGGGGTTAATTTTTGTAATTATTTCTATGATTATCCTATATATAATACTACAGGTGTTTGTAATTTTAAAAGATAACTGAGTCATTTTGTAATTAGGCTAAACCTCAGGGTAGTTTTTGTAATTAACCCTAATTTCATTATACTCCAGTTCTCATTCTAAAGACAACATTTTTCTTTATGGAACATCTCACAGGTGTGAGCCCTTTGACACATATCCAAGAACATATGATTGGTTGAATGCTGCTGGCCTTTTCTCTGTAGAACAAAAAAGGTACAAATCTCAGTCTTCTTCTGCTAGTGTCTGAAAATCACAACTCTGAATATTATGTCTTATATTCATGCAGATGTAATATCACGAACATCATGCTGGAGATGGACCGAATCCTAAGACCAGGTGGACGGGTTTACATACGTGACATTACTGCTGTCATTGATCAGCTTCAAGAAATTGCAAAAGCAATCGGATGGGTTACCTTCATGTTCGACTCCGGAGAAGGTCCTCATTCAAACTGGAAGCTTTTAACTTGTGAGAAGCGATTGTAAGATATATGCACTGTACACTATAGGCAGTAAAAAAGAAACAACCACCTTCTTTTCCTATGTAATATGTATACCGTATACCTGTCTGTGTGAGTGAGTTAGCCTTGCAGGGCCTAAAAGTTCAATGGTTGCAGATAAATACCATACAAAAACTTCTGCTTTTAGAAGAAGTAGATATTGTAGCAGAAGCGAAAAGTAATTGGGAATCAGAAATGTTTTCAAATAGAAGCTTTAAGTTGAATAGGATAAACGACAATGTTTGATGAATAAGTTGTAAAAGTTTTTCATTTTGTGTGTAATCAGAAATCCAATGCACCTCATTTTCTACTTTTAGATTATGAGTTAAATTATGCAAAACCTAAAAACAAAGGTTAGCATTTGAAAACGATAAAAACTATGGTCTTGTATAAATGTATTTCCAAGTCCAATTTCCAATTTCCAGTGTTTGGAAAATTAAAATATGTTTAGTTTGTTATCTGAATTTCTATTAAGGTATATGTTTGCAATGTTAATATATTTGTTTATAGTTTTTTAAGTGCATTTTTAACATAGATTTGCGTGGTTGTAGTAAAAAATTGTTTGGTTCTAGTTTTTGAAGTGTGTTTTCACATAGATTTGTGTGGTTGTGGTGAAAATTTGTTTGGTTATATTTCCATTTCATTTCAATTACGAACTTCTCTAAAAAAACATAAACTCCTTTTTCAGAATAGTTAGAAGATGGAAAATGGCTTTTGGATATACAACCATACATGCTCCTACTGAGTCCTACTTGATTTTTTAGCCAAAAGCTGACAATCACATTTTTTAAATTATCTCAGACACTTAAGTATTGAAACTACACAAGTAATTACTTCAACAATTCATGCCTGTGATAATAAGTCAGCAAACAGCAATTGATAGCCAAGAATGAAACATCAAGCCCTTCCCCAAAAAAGTTCATTTACATCAGAACTCACCATGCTAAAACATGACAGCCCACACGACAATTTCCTCGATTTATGCCTTCAAAATTGGACCTTTACTTGTAGCAGTATTCTGTTTGGACACATAAGCTTCATAAATTTCTATCACCAAGCGTGGATCCTTCTCGACAAGTTCCATGTACTCTTCTCGCTTGCTGAGCTTTTCCATGTTGTCCATTATCAACGACAAGGCTGCACCGAGCAAACTCTTTGCACCGTGCTGTCGAAAGAAAACATAATAAGGGAGCGAATTTTCCCAGTTCAGTTTAGACATCAAATACTTTTCACAGTATGTTTTGAGATGCTGCACTTGGTATTTTTCAGCCAACACTAAGAGGTCACAGGCCATGTGATCATCAAGGCATGCTTCGGCTGTGTACAAATAGTTGACAAATGCTCGAAGGGCATCGTATGATACATTGCTGATCGTGATTGTTGTTACACTGAGGCTCTCCTCCATTTCGTTTTCGAGCATCGCCCTGAAAACCGGAGATCGGCTTGTCTGCTTAGGAAACAATAATTTCAGTATTGGTCCCAATGTCCCATAGGCCATAACTATTGGGGGCTAGCAATTTTGGTCCTAATTTCTATAATATCTTTGGTAGCATTTCTGGTCCAATAAGATTTGATTTTGTACAATTACGGTCCCATAAGTTTTAATTTGTGCAATTTTGGTTCTTTAAGTACTAATGTTATGCAATATTGGTCTTTAATGTGGGCTTCAAAATTTCATTTATTCCCGAAATACCCTTGGATACCAAAATATTCGAAATACATTTGACCATCCAAAAAATGGTGTCAAGCCGGGTTTTATTTCTTACTAATGCTAAAACTGCCTAATGAGAGGAGAATTATAAAAATATGAATCCGAATAAATATCCGAGATAAGTTACATGACATGCTATTTTGACTAAAGGTAAAATTGTCAAGGACCAAAACTGTCCCATGAGAAAAATATAGGACTAAAAATGCCAACCTCTAAGAGTCACGAGACTAAATTGAAATTAAGCCGTCCATTTACAAACAAGTGCTATGAATCAGAAAAAAAGTTCAATTTGTGCTTTTGTGCCGTAATTATGCAAGAAATTTGATAAACCCTAGAATGAAACCTAATAATTGATAGTTAGGGATACTGGCCCGGCCCAATTTAAAGAAGGGGGAATTTATTCAAAAGTGTATCGTACCAGTACAACCCGATGGGCCGAGATGGAAGGCGAACTGCACTGCGAATTAGCTGAATCCGGTGGACCTGAAGCGACCAAAACGACGTCGGAGAAGCACGGGGTGTTGGTCGTGGTTACGAAATCCGGCCGAAAACATAGCAGGCGAAGAAAGTCGATTTTTGACTTGAGTTCGTCGTTCTCGTGCTTCAGCTCTTCCTTCGTATCCCCCGCCTCCTCGTAGCACCCACGGCACGTGCCGGAGTCGCGATCGCCGTACTCTTCCTTGCACGACAGGCACTTCATCCTCGTCCTCCGCCGGCGGCGGCGCCGCGCCGCAGAGGATAAATCATCCGCGTCCTCTTCGCTGGAACCCGACGAGAACCGCCGCCGCGCAGCACGGGATAAATCCTCCGCGTCCTCTTCGTCCGAACCCGAGGAAAACCCCCGCCTCCTTCGCTGGCTCCGCCGCATTCTTTTCTTGTCTTTTTCAGTTCCGACTCTCCAGTACTATTTGATGCTTTTCGTGGGATTTTACTTTCGGGATATTACCGCCCACCGAATTTTTGGCGGGAACTTTGACAGATAAAAATGTGAAGTTTAACTTTGACAGATATAATTTATGCTAAATAATTATAAAAATAAAATACTAATATTATGAAAACAATGTATACATTTAATATATATTAGAATTTTTCTAATTGGACAATGTGGATAGTAGAAGAAGCGACATACAGTCTCGTATGAGATTGAACCCGAGTATTATAGCTAAGTAGTGGAAATTTAAAAAAAAATATTATGTGAGACCGTCTCACGAATTTAATTTCATGTGACGGATCCAACCCATTTGGGTTAACTAATATGAGTTAGTTTAGGACTCATCTCACGAATTTGGACCCGTGAGACCGTCTCATTTGAGTTTTTGCCTAAAAAAATGGTATATGTGATGTTGCTTTTTAGAGCAGATCACCCAAGTCAAATGAGTTGACCAAAGTCCTCTTCTCGATAGGGAAGTTTTCAAGCTAGTCCTTTTTCGAAGGAGGAAGTCTTCTCGTCTTCTGCTCCTTAAACTGCCAACTCATTCGATTGGCCCCGGAGGTTGTCTAGGGAGGCTCTTCCGACGCTCAATTCAACACGGTGAACAAGAGAGAAATTAAGACAGTAAACGAATATTGAATACGTAGGAGAATTCATTATGAATTAATTACTTAAAGTTAATAGGAGATACATTTTTATACCTAAGAGATGGCCCCGTGGACCGTGTAGGAGAATTTGGCCTATAGGCCACAATTCATGTAGGGGAAAACGACTGTTTGGGCCAAACCTGGACTCATTTGAGCCGATTTAATTATCAAGAGTCCATTGAACAATTAATATTAAATAGACAAAATACAAAATAAATTATATTTAATTAAATTATGATATACCGCTTTTGTCCCAACATAATATAATCTTATTAAAATTTTGAAATGATTGGAATAAACCACTTTAAAAAATTGAAAGATATTTGCTATATATATAAATGTTATATAGATACAAGATTTAAATATCTGACAAATATATTATTATTATTCGAATTATCTTTTAAAAAAAACTGAAGAATCTTGTTACCTATCCAACTGCACAGTGCTCAATAACGGTTGAAATCCCGGTTTAACCGGTTCCCATTAAAAGGAAACGACAATTGGAAAAGCATTTAAAATAAAGAATAATTATAGTAATAAAATAAAGAACAATTATAGTAATAAATTCCGACACAGAAAAAAAAGGAAAAAGGAAAGAACACAAAGGCCCTCTCATTTTTCAAAATTTGAAAAGCCCTCCTGTATTCCACCCATAATCTCTCTCTCTCTCTCTCTCTCTCTCTCTCTAGGGTTCCAAATTTTAACACCTGAGATTCCTTCCTTTCTCTCTCTAGCTCCGGTAAGTCGCTTGGAATGTGTTCTTTTTTTTTTTTTTTTTGAAATTTCTTGAAGTAAGTTTTTGTTTCGCGTTTAATTTGTTCGGTTGCTTTTGAGGGTTTAGGAGTTTATGATTCTTGTATTTTGACCTTGTGATAAATGGGTTTGTTTTAATTGGCAGGAAAATTGAGGTTATCGGATGCTAGTTGTAGAATTTTAATCAATAAAATGATTTTATTAATACAAAGGTAAACACAACTTTATATACACACAAGGCAATTATTTGCCTTTTTGGCTTTTACACTATGCACTCAACTAGCACTAATCTATATATAATAACACTCACACTATTTTTATCACTCACTTTCTTCTTTAATTGCCACTCACGTACACACACACACACATATAACACAATCACACATATATATACTAATGAAAGGATTGTTCTAGTATGTCGGTTTGGTCTTATTAATTTATTAATTTTCTAGATTAATCTAGCATACTCTTACTTTACATATCATATCATTTCCAGATTTTTCTATGATGGCGGTGATGATTTTTCAATTCTCCCCCTCAGCACCGACATTTTCACGAATTAAATTTTCTCGTCGAACCATTCCGAGACGTGTTCGAAATTCTTCGAACTTTGAAACGTTAAGTCCTTTGGTGAACACGTCGGCTATCTGATCTGTAGTATTAATATGCTTCATCTCGATGTCTCCTTTAAGTACTTTTTCTCTAATGAAGTGATAGTGTACTTCAACATGCTTTGTTCTCGCGTGACATCTTGGATTCTCTCGCTATGCGAATAGGCGATCGATTATCACAATATAATTCTACTTTGCATAGTTAATTGGTTGGTGTAGATCCTTCAATAATTGCATCAACCATGTACTTTCTTGCGGCCATTCTTTGCCGCCGATACTCACCTATTGTTGATAAGATACTTGTAGTCGTCTTTTGCTACACCATGAAATTGGTGACCCCAAAAGTGACCCAAAGCTGAAAACATATCCAAAGTAGACCTTCTAAGTATCTCGGCATCCGAGCGTAGTCAGCGTCACAATATCCAACAACCTTGAAATTTCTACTCTTCAGAGAAAATTCCATAGTCAAGTGTTCCTTTTACGTACACTTAAGATACGACGGACTAGTTCAAGATGTGGCTTCTTTGGCTTTTCCATAAATCGACTTGCGATCCCTACTGCATATGCGATGTCGGGTCGTGTTAGCGTCAGTAGATTAGACTCCCCACGAGTAGTCGTACATAGTTGCATTCTCCAATTCTTTTCCTTCTTCAAGACATAACTCAAGCGTTTGCTTCGATTGGTGTTGATATCGGCTTGCAATCGATCATCCCGAATTTTTGTAATAGATCTTTGGCATATTTTAGTTGGCATAGAAATAATCCATTACTTGTTTCCTTTAATTCGAGCCCCAAGAAATGTTTGAGTTCTCCGAGTTCTTTCATTTGGAACCTTACTAATAGATTCCTTCTGTTTTGCTGAATTTCTTCTTCATCATCTCCAGTGATGATGATATCATCCACATATACCAACACTATAGCAAGTTTCTCTTCTCGTGCTTTTATGAAAAGACTTGAATCTGCTGGTGCTACTCGAGTACCCACCTTGAACTAAAAATTCAAATGATCTTACCGTACCATGCTCGTGGAGCTTCGCTTCAATCCATATAGAGCCTTTTTCGGTTTGCACACATATTCGTGGATTTTTCTTATCTTCAAACCCCGTAGTTGCACCATGTATATCTCTCACAAGTTCCCCCATGTAAAAATGCATTCTTTACGTCCATTTGCCATAACTTCCATGACTTGCTAGCGCTTGCTATTAGGACTCTTCTTGTTGTGATTTTGGCCACTTTGGACTAAATGTCTCATCATAATCCAACCCATACTGTTGTGAGAATCCTCGTGCCACTAATGAGCTTTATATCTTTCTATCGATCCATCGGGACGTCTTTTTATCTTATACACCCATTTATTAGATATGGGTTTAACTCCATCCGGTTTTGGTACCAAGTCCCATGTCTCATTTTGTCTTTTGAGCCATGATCTCTTCGCTCATCGCTTTTCTCCATTCATTATTTTTAATTGCTTCTTCAAATATCTCGGTTCTTTCTCACTTATATCTTCTTCTACCACTACATCAAGGCGCATTCGGGATTTGGCTTCCTTTGTCTACTAGACCTTCTTAATTGTGGTGAAGAGCTTAGATGATCTCCAACATCTTCTTGTGGTGCTTCAATCTCTTCTAATCGACTTGGCCTTGTTATTTAAGGTGTTCCTTCGTGTACTCCGGTTTTCCAAGACTTTGGGTTGCTTCTTGGGAAATCTTCAAGTTCTTGTTTTTTTCGCCATCATCGCTCTTTTGTGTTTCGAAGTTTCACAAATTTCTCCTGAGTTGATCTTCAATTTCGGTTGAGCACAGTAATTCCAATTTTTATGAAGGCGTCCACCAAGAGGATGCTTCATCAAATATCACATTGCGGGATGTGTAGACCGATTAGTAGTTGGGTCACAACATCTCCATCCTTTTCTTTGGGTGTCATATCCCACAAATATGCACCTAATTGCCTTCTTGTCGAACTTACTTCGCAGATGACTCGCACGACGAACACATAATGCACACATCCAAAGACTCGTGGCTCACAGTTGGTTTAGTTTTCCATAGTTTCTCGAATGGTGAGTTGAATCCCGACTTTGCTTGCGGTAAATTATTGATTACATGTCTTCTTTGTCTTCATACCTTCACCCCAAAACCTCGCCGGTACATTTTTAGCATGTATCATACTTCCCGACACGTTTCGCAAGGTGTCGATTTTTTCTTTCTGCTACACCATTCGCTTGTGGGGTGTTTGACACGTCACCGATGGTGTATCTTTTGATCTTTCAAATATTGGGAGAATTCTCTCGATGTGTATTCTCCCCGTTATCCGTCTTGAAGACATCAGATCTTTTCTCCAATTTCTTTTTCAACATTTTCTTTGAAATATTTAAATTTTGCAAATACCTCTCGATTTTTCTTTTATAAAGAAAACCCAAACGCATTCCTCGAGAAGTCATCAATAAATGTCACCATATAGCGCGTACGCTAATCGAAGGTTGCTTGACCGGTCCAAATACGTCGGAATGTCTTTTGTCTCTAATGGTTTCTTTGCTTATAACTTGATTCTTCAAATGGTAGGTGGTGTGCTTTACCATATCGACGACCCAAAGACATATAGTATCATCTCGATCTCCGAGAAGAGAAGACCGCTTGAGCATTGATTTCTTCATCATCACCTTTAGCTTATGATAGCTCACATGCCCTAACTCTTGCATGCCACAAGTCTGCGTTTCATTCTTCCGTGTCTTGTCTACATATGCGGACTCACGACATACGTAAATGGACTCTAACTTTTGACCTTCCATGATAAAATGTACCATCAATTTTGAGATTTTGATACACCTTTACATCTTTAGTCCGAAGAGTACATAATTTCCTCGAGGTTGTCGGGCTCTTGCCATCGATAAAAGATTTTTCTTCATACCTGAACGTGATGACGTCTTGCAATTGTACTTGACTCAATCAATCGTGGTGTAATAATTGTCTTACCAATATGAGCTATTGGCAATCTTGAGTTGTTAGCAAATACCACCATTCGACCTCCCTTGTATTCGGTTGTATTCTCGCAGCCTTCTCCTTGTCTCCTGTCATATGATTGGAACATCCCGAGTCAACGATCCAATCATTTTCATACTATTCGTCCCAGGGATGACTACCGCTAATGATGGTTCTTCTCTTTAGCTCGTTTAGCGATTTCCTCTCGAGCCTCTTCTATTATTGCAATAGATGCCTCAACATCCCACTCTTCTTCACTATTATAATTTTCTTGCCCGTTTGATGTTGCTTATATTCCCTTCTCATGGAATTTTTCCTATACCAAAGATTCATTCTCGGCATAGTGATTTGGTTTGCCACATACATAAAGCATGAGCCCTTCTTCTTTCCTTTGACGCCTCGACCTTTCTTGTAACGGTTTTGTTCGACTCCTTACTTGGACCTTTTTCTTCTTTTTCTTTTATACTCGTTCTTATCTTTATTATTTTGTTGACGTGGTAGCCTTTCTTTTTATAACTTAGTAAGGCTTCTTCTTCTTTCTTTAATGAAACATCCGCCATTTGTCCTTGGTTGAGCTTCTTGGTCGCCAATATACTTTCAAGGTTGACAAAGAAGGTTGCTCGACCACCAGTATGGCGACTATAATACCCCTAAACTCTCTCTTAAGCCGTGAATAATTATTCTTCTCATTTTAGCTTCGAACTTTGCTAGTGGAATCCAATTCGTAAATCTCACGACAGAGAGTTCTTACCTTGTTGAAGTATTCACTTATGGTCGTCTCCCTTGTCCTGAGTGATAGGAGCTCATTCTCGAGCGATTCGGCTTGAACTCATTCTTCTTGAAAAATAACGTCGCCAGGTGTCCCATGCCTTCTTTGGAGTGCTTTGCGTCCCTTATATGCTCCAACAATTCTTTGTTAATCGTAGTCTTGAGTGCATACATAGCTTTTCCCGCTTGATTTTCCATTTCCTCGAGGCTCCGGGTTCTTCTCGTGCCGTAACCTCATCTCCACCAACGACTTCCCACAGATCTTGTCCTTGGAGATAAGATTCCATGACGTCGCCACGTAGTGTAGTTTTGATTATTGAGTTTCTCCATTCCACCTACCGCTTGTAGTCACATCGTGACTTGGATTACCTTCGTCGTAACCAAGCAAGCTTCACTCCGCTTCACAATCTTAGATTGCGCACAACTCCTCACGACTCAATAATCTCCTCCTTAATTGACGATGAACCCACGTCTTACGCGACTTTCCCCAACGTGGCTCTGATACCACGTTGTAGAATTTTAATCAATAAAATGATTTTATTAATACAAAGGTAAACACAACTTTATATACACACAAGGCAATTATTTGCCTTTTTGGCTTTTACACTATGCACTCAACTAGCACTAATCTATATATAATAACACTCACACTATTTTTATCACTCACTTTCTTCTTTAATTGCCACTCACGTACACACACACACACATATAACACAATCACACATATATATACTAATGAAAGGATTGTTCTAGTATGTCGGTTTGGTCTTATTAATTTATTAATTTTCTAGATTAATCTAGCATACTCTTACTTTACATATCATATCATTTCCAGATTTTTCTATGATGGCGGTGATGATTTTTCACTAGTTGGGTTGGTTTTAGGTTATGATAGTGGTTTTAGTTCTTGATTGTGAGTCAATTGAAGAATAGGAATGGTTGAGGCACATAAAGGAAACAATGTTCTTGGGGGTGGAATTTATAAGGAAGTAGTGGAGCCCACGGTCGACGCGGCGAAGCTGAATGGAAGTGCAACTGATAAAAGAAATGGTTCGTCGGGGTCAGGAGGTGGTTTGCTTACGTACAAGCGGCGAAGGAGTGCCAGAGTTGTGGAGCAGGGAATGGTTTCGGATAATCCAGAGACTCAACTCGTTGAGAAGGTGTGGTAATTTCTTGTATTGAAATTCACAAGTTTGTGACTTAAATTACTGTATATATTAAGATTTTGGAAAAAGATGAAATATGTCAATAGTTATTGCTTTGACTGGAATTTGTGTTCCGTCCATGTATGCCTGAGTTCTTTAGCATATTACGAGGCTGCAGGGATCAATACTGAGAAAACAGCACCTTCAACAAATATTTAAATTCTTTGGCTTGTTACTACTGTCAATTTTCTAGTCAACTGCTCAATTCATATTCGTGTATGTGGGTGACTCCATAAGGGATCAGTTTGGCTAAAGATTGACATATCTTTGTATGTGTTTGAGTTTGTGAGATACTCTGTAGGCGTGTTGGTTTTTTGGCGAATTTCTGTCCCTTTTGTTGGCTTCCCGATTTTTTTATGCTATGTCCTCTCTGTGCTTGTATTAAGGTTTCTCCATTTGATTTTGCAGTCAACAAAGAAATCATATGATCAAGCTAGCCAGGAAAGGTCACATGCTCGCGGATTCGCTTCCCATGATTGCTCGCTCGAGCACAAAAGAAATATTGTTCTGGGGAAAATATGTCAGTCGCTGGAAACTGAAGGTTTTCTAAGAAAATGCATCCAAGATGCTCTTGCGTTTCATCCAGGAAGTGGTAGCAAAACCACTGTTAATGTATGTGCTGTCATCACTGGTAGTGTACAACCTGTCTTTTCTTTTTCATTAGAATATATTGGCATTGATGTTTAGAATATAGTTTTAGTTATTTGGGTTGAATCATTGATTGACCATCATTATCAGTTTATAAGATTCCCACCTTTCTTGGCACCTGCAATCACTCAGAGATGGTTTATCTCCTGCTCATTTTAAACATGCTATTTCAAATTTCCCGCCTGTATTTAGTAGATATTTAGCAGATTAGTGTGGTTTCCTTGCAGGAATCTGTTCGTTCTTGTGAAGCTGGAAGCAAATGCTCCCCGACTGCGTCTGTGCATGATGGTAGCATCTTTTTTGATATCATTATGTCAGAAAAGTTTGCCCAATTGTGCAATTTACTCCTTGAACATGGAATAATGGCTGACAAAGTAATTGATTTGAGTCACATAAACTCAAGAATGAAGGAGAAAGTATATGAAAGTTCGCCCATGCTATTTCATTCAGATATCCAACAGGTATTTTTCTTAAAATTACTTGCCTATTTCTGCTCATTGAGTGTGATCATCTGGAGGTTCTGAAAGTTTTAGTTATGTTTATGTGGTTACCGTTTTTGCTGAAGGGTCTCTTGGAGTGTCGTGTCTAGGAAGAGACTGAGCCTACTTTGAAAAAAGATATAATTAGTTGTCATTAAATTTGACTAATACAGAATGGAGCTTTTTCCTCTTTCACTATTCAAATTTTTGTTAAGGGTTTCTGATATCAACGTTCTGATAAATTAAGGTTTTTAGCAACTCGTTCACTGTTAGGCTTTTCAGACTATGAGAACAAGTCATATATCAAATACTCAAATGAGATGCAGATTAAATGGCTGTAACTTTAGACATTTTCGTCAAATAAAATAGAAGATTTGTGATAATGCAGTATTCGAGGTTTTCTTGTCTTGCAGTTGCTGGATGAGATAAAAGCTTAACTAACCTATAAAGTTTGATATCGATAGCTTCTGACTTCTCAACTTCATTGACTGTGATTCGAAAGTGTGGGTGGTTTTGAATTGGTATTTGTGGTTGTCATGTATTATGAACTTGAGGAAAATGTTGCTTCATATATACATGTTTGTGCATGTATGCGTACACATATAAATGCTTTAGTTCTCAGTGCTTTTTTTTTCTTTTTTTTTTTCAGATTTGGACAAAGCTCCAAAAGCTTGGCAATGATATAATCGCCCTTGCGAAATGCCTATCGGACAAAACAATGACTTCTTTCCGTGAACAGGTAGATAAGTTGGCTTGCATATGCATGGTTGTGTTTGGTATCTTCTTAGAGTCCTGAATATGGTATTTGGGTTTATTGTTTATGTTTGTATGCTTAACCTTATCAGTTAACCCTTTCACCCCCTGCATTCTCAGGTAGGCAGCTCTGCACAAAGCATTTCTGAGGATGGCAGACATGAGGTAACTGTTTCCTCCTTTTTATCTATTTTCTAAATATTTCTTTTCTTTTTCTTAGGGGGTTGAGGTGGGAGATGGGATTGGAATTTTTATCTCAAACTGTTTTTTTCCCCCTGTATCTGTATGCTTTGCCCCTTTTGTTGCATTTTGAAAACAGTACATAGCTATGTTACATTTATGACTTCCATGTATCATTTAATATAGAGCAAGTCTCTTGTGAGACGGTCTCACGGATCTAAATCCGTGAGACGGACCTCCTAAGGGCTCCGTCTTGAGAACATGAACCATGAAAATAAATTTAAAAATAATAATGAACCATGAAGAAACAAAAATAAACCCTAAAAACATGAACCATGAAGAATAAACCCGAAAAACAAAAATAAACCCTAAAAAAAACTAAAAACCCAAATCAATTAAAAATAAACCCAAAAAACAAAATAAACCCTAAAAAACAAATATAAACCCTAAGAAAAATAAAATCTGAAAAAAAAAACCTTTAAAACTTTGTGTAAGGGCTCCGTCTCACAGATCTAAATCCGTGAGACCGTCTCACGCAAGTTTTTGCCTTTAATATATGTTGATATTACAATGAAATTTAAATTGTGAAATGATGCTTGGATTAGATTCTTTTCCTTCTTGGCTCTGGTAAAATTCTTGATTTACAATTTTACATTATTTAGCCCCGTAGCAGTTTTTTGTACCTTGTTTTCTATTATTCAGTGTTTGACTTGAGAAATTTTAAATTTATTGGCCCTTTTTTTTTAATGATGGCAGTTTCTTACACAAGAATCTGAAATGCAGAAACCGGAGCTACCAAAGCCCGCCTGTGCTCTCGATGAAGTTCAGAACTGCAGGCATTGTGGAGAAACCACAGATGGAAAAAATGGTCTAGTGTGTGATTCATGTGAGGAGATGTACCATATCTCCTGTATCAAGCCTGCTGTTAAAGAAATTCCAGTTAGAAATTGGTACTGTGGAAACTGCACCGCAAAGGGAATTGAATCCCCACACGACAACTGCATAGCTTGTGAGAGACTCAATGCTTTTACGTCACCTTCTGATGGCTGTGGAGAAGACGAGCTTGTGTATCAGAAAGCACCGGACGAAATGGACGACAAAGTACTTCAATTCTGCAAGGCTTGTAGAATGGAGGTTAGCAATGGTGATGACTATAGAATATGTGGTCATTCCTTCTGTGCGCACAAGTTTTACCATATAAAATGCTTGACAAGTAAACAGTTGATATCTTATGGACCTTGCTGGTATTGCCCTTCTTGTCTGTGTAGAGCTTGCTTCGTTGATAGAGATGACGACAAGATTGTTCTGTGTGATGGCTGTGATCATGCATATCACATTTACTGCATGCAACCCCCTCGTGCTGCTATACCTACTGGGAAATGGTTTTGCACAAAGTGTGATGCTGGAATACAGCGGGTACGTAATGCTAAACATGCGTTTGAATATGCAAATTAAATCTAGAAAGAGGTCCTTGGACGGAAAACTGAAGGTCGAAGAGGCTATAAACAAGTCTGGTGGTGTGGATATGCTTCTAAACGCAGCCAAAACGTTGAATTATGACGAGAATGTGGCCGCCATTGGATAAAAAGCTAAATGAGTTTAGATATTGCTGTTTTTGGGTAGTTTACAAATGTATGCTACTGGGCATATATAGGTCGACTACTATTTTTGCAGAATGTTAGGCAAATTTGATTACACAATTGAGCATGAGATGAAATTGCGCTTCTGCTGCTTGAGCTACCACCTCTGCCAAATTGTACTATAAAAGTTACTTTGATGTTGATTTAGGTGTTGTAATAGTTTGTTGTACATTTTTTCTGATGGTGCAAGGTTATCAGAATTCAGGAAAATTGATGTTTCCATATACGTACAATGAGATTGTAATACGGCCCTTGCTTTCGGTTATGACAATGTGCTTTGAAAACCTTTTGTGTTGATTCTTGTATAAGGGGTCAGTTTGAAGCCTTGCCTTGAGTATATTCTGTATTCAGTATTTACCCTCTTGTTTTTATAATCATGAAGTTGATGCAATCTCTGAGTTATGATGGAAGAACTTAAATCTTGCCAGAATAAGGAATGATTCAATCCTTTTCTTCAACATACCACAGTTCATGAATCTAAACACAAAAGATCAAAGGGTATCTATATACTCGAGACGAAAACGAATCAAAATCATGTGTATGATGAGATATTCCTAAAAACATTACATTGTTTATCTATGAGTCATTTACAGCAAAACCCCCCAACACATAAACAAACACACGCACACACGCACACAAAAGGATGAGAGTGGAGGAAAAAGGCGACAGAACTTAGCTCTTCTTTTTGGCAACCAGAAGTGTTAAGAGCTTTTTAGAATTTAGCCCTGATCTCCAACGAGAAAACGGTTTTCTGCTGAACTCAAACCTGTTGAATGAAGTTGTTTTCTCCTCTTCACCAGATGTAATGCAGCCTGCCTATCGTCTTTTGCCTCAGAATCCGGCTGCACAGCAAGATTTCCGTAAAAAAAATTTAAAAAATACTATTCAGGTATAAAAACATACAATATAGTTTTGGATCTAATATCAACTTATAGTCAAAGATGCAAACACTTTTCTAGCAAGAAAAAGGTTTGGTATGATTGCAATTCATCCTGCCGTGTCTATATATGCCAAAAAGATTATTACTCTTACTTACATTAGACCAGAGCACATCTTTTGAAAGCTATACCTTAATAGCCAATGCTTTGTCGAAACTTTCAATGGCAGAATCGGGCTCCCCAAAGTTTAACTGGGCCCTCCCAAGAGTAATCCACGCCTATCCAGAAGAAGGGATAAAAATAAGTAAATATCAGGATTGTGTAAAACCACAATGCGGAGGTAACTTTTTCCATTACTAGGCACTTTAGTATAGAAATGTGACCAAGAAATCATTAAAAAACTATAGGTTAAATACAAAAATCACCCATACGATTTGGTCAGACACCCCCTTGATATTTGTTTCTATTTTGCAAATTGGAAGGGGGTATTACTTGTAAAACATAAAATAGACCTAAAGGGTGTCGTAATTTATAAACCGTTTCTGTAAATAAGCTAAACCACAAGATTGGTTATTGTAATCAATCCCATAAGTTAAACCTCAAGCATAATTCATAGGGATAATTACATAAAAACCCCTGAGGTTTGGGCTAATTACAAAAAAAACCCAGAAATTTTTGAAAATTACAAAAAGGCCCTTAAGGTTTGATTCGGCTTACATCTTCCCCCTTCATAAGCAAAAAGCATTTCGAAAAACCACCCTTATATTTGTAAAAATATTACAGTTAACCCCTTAAATTTAAGACAAAATCTAAGCTGATAGGCCTTTTTGTAATTTTGAAACATCTCTCGGATTTTTTGTAACTAGCCTAAACTTTGGGGGTGTTTTTGTAATTATCCTAATTCATATGCATAAGGTTATGCATTAAAGAGTGTGCAAGTCAACAGCACCATACTATATATTCAGATGCATACTGAAGTGGAACAGTATCAGATGGATTTCCATAGCAGAGGACACATCACAACTTTTTTCTTCACTCAACTTCTCGGCAAGATAAATACTCTCATCATCCAATAAAATGCATAATTTTCCATCGAGAACTTTTGATTCTACCTATTCCTTTTCGGAAATGCAATGGTGCGTTCTACAACTACCATCACATCATATACAAGAGAATGGTGACTCAAGAGAGTATAGGTGCGCTTGTCCACCAATAACTAGTTGAAACTAACATTTCTAATGGCAAAATGGATACGTAAGTATGATGACTCGAGAGTTTATATACTATTTACACTATACATAAGTATATTTAAATAAAGTTATATCAAATTGATATGTATTTTCCCTTTTCACTACATCCATCAATAAATAACTAAGACACGCAAATGGATGCCCAACAAATTGTTATACTCTCACCGCAATATAGCACTTGTTATCTTGGTCGGACCAATCACAGCATAATACACGCAAAGGCAGATCCATAGTGCAAAAAATTTACCTCAGCCCATCTTGGTTCCAAATCCGTTGCTCCTATGGGCAAAGCACAAGTTAAAATGTGGAGACGTGAAATGGACTTATTTCAAGACAATAATAAAAGCATCGGAAAACTCCACATCTCAACCAATGTATCTCAGACAGCAAGTTATTTTGACCAAAAAATCAGGACTTATGACTTATGCGATATGATAGAGAACATAAGCCCCTTTGTTCGCCTTGCATGATGGAAGCAAGTGAAATAAATAGAAAGGGAAAGGGAAATAAAAGAGTACACACGAGTTGCAGCCCTCAAAGCATTCCATGCATCTCCAAGCTCAAGTAGAACCTGAGCTTTTTGTTCATGCAAAACAGCTCGTTCAGGCATCAAAGTAATTGCAGTCTCCCACTTCCCAAGTGCTTCCCGGTATTTTCCGTCCTTCAGAAAAGAAAAGTGAATAATTGGGATCCATTCAGTAACGTAGCCAAGTAACCACATAATATATGTGAAAAAGCTGCGTCATTTGAGGTATAAACATGCAATTCTTTAACAGCAAACAATTCTACCAGTTTTCAGAAATGGACCAAATATTAGCATAGATCGCCAATAAGATTTGAAGGAAGCATGTCAAGAAACCATGAAACTATGGTTGACGGAATCATCCCGTTCAAATTAATCATACAATCATAGGGAGTAGCTCCGAAAAATCACTTTTTGGTGTTTGCAAATGCCTACTTCTGCTTCTTATTCTGCTTCATTCAGTCAGAATCTAAAACTTTAGATTTCTGAATCTGCTTTTAGTTTGACTTTAACAAACAATTAAGCAATTTTACAGACTTTTTCACCGAACACTCTCAACTCAAATCCTACCAACTTTTGATTTTCAACTAATTTTTACTTATGCTACACATAGTATAACAATATCCACTTCCCGAGTTCATTCACAAAAACATTTCAACACTAATTCCTCAAATATTTTGGAAGATGTGAACTTCCTAAAATTTATCAGCAATTTAATATATTCTATGATCAATAAATTGCACATTAAAATCATTATAAAAAAAAGAAGATGAAATAACCTAAAAAATTACTTTTTTCTACATTCGACATGCTAAGCGACTCAATTTGATAATACTAACATCATAAAACCATCATATACTATATAAAACCAAAAACCCTTCAGTACAAAAGCACGAAAAATATTCAAAATCCCATATGCTAAAAATGGTCAATTAAAAAGAAAAAAGGGAAGTACCTCAGCAAGTTTATTTCCTTGAGCTTCAAAGTCTTGAGCAAGATTCTTACTATTATCATCTTCCTCGTTGGGAAGCGAGGTTTTCTTGTTACCAACGACGTCGTTTCCAAGCAATTCATCTTCCTTCAGCGGCTCCGCTTTAGTATTCGTATCGAAACTGGAATTAAGATCTTCGAAAGGAAGGTTAGGATTAAAGGAAATGGGTCGTTTCTTGGTTTTGCCTTTACTGTCGCTCAGGTTCTTCTTCCATGTCATCTTCATCTTTTGCTGTTTCGTGCAGAAATTTCTTCTGGGTTTTTGCTCTCGATTTTCTGCTAAAACCGATTAGAGAAAAAGAATTGAAATATATTTTTATATTTATATGTTCTTGAATTTTGGCCACGCCGCTTTCACAACTTTTTAACTTTTTGTTTTTATTGGGTAGAAATAATTACAATATTAAGTGAATTTTCGAATTGTCGATGTTTAAATATAAAAAATATACAATAAGATAAGAATATTATATGTATTTAATGTTTGTCAAAATGGAACACTTGTCGCTCATTCACACATCAAATGTCTTGTACGCGTAATATAGCAAGATAATACCATTATTAAGAAAATGTGGCTTTTCAAATCGTGTTATTTTACGTGGATTTAAACCAATTATAATGGGCATAATGTGAAAATTTAAATGGTATTTGCGATGTGCTTTGAATATTAAGATTCGAATGTGCAGAAATTGGCAAATGAACCGAAATATATATGAATATCAGGAATCAATTTGATGTTTGGTTTTATATTTTTTGGCTTTTCAGTATTCAACACGATAACAGTAAATTAGTCCATTATACCATATCGTACCGAATATTGAATATATTTATATATTACTTATTATTTATTTAGGTTAGAGAATAAAGAATGGTGAGGCTATTCACACACCCTTTTTACTTAATACACCCATCTTTTTAATTTGTTTACATTTTCTTCCTATTATACCCTTTGGTTAAAAAACAAAGAAAACTTAGAAAACTAAAGAAACCCTAACCCCACCACCACACCATCGTCTCCACCCCACTGTCGCCACCATGGCCAGTGGCCACTGTCTCCACCACCACCTTGTCACAAACAATCATTGCCATTTTTTTCACTCAAGAAAACACAATTCAAACCGTACTAATTCATTCTTTATAATAATGGTGTTTTTTAAAATATGTGTTATTCTTCCCCTTAAATTCTATATCACAAACTTGATGTGGCCATTCTTTTCCCCCTTGGACAAGCTAATATTATTTTTTGAATCCAAGAATGCCTTACCATTTCGTATTTTCATTATTAACGAAGTTTTGCAAAGAATTAGCATACAATCAATCTAACTGCAAAGCAATTTTCTTTGTTGGTTTTTTCCGATAAATTGAGGGAACAAAAGGAAAAAAAAAAAAAAAGAATAGGGAGAAGGGTGAGAGCAGGTCCGCCGCCGCCCTGCCGTACACCACCGCCATCACTGCACTCCGCTGTTGTCACTGATGCACAATGGTGGGTTAGGAAGGATGGGGAAGATAGATGTGAGTGAGGGTTGGAAAATTTTGATTTTATTTTAGGGGAAGGTTAGAATTGGGATTAAAAAATAGGGTGGGTGTATTAAGTAAAAAGGTGGGTGTGAATAGCCCCGCCCATAAAGAAATCTCAATAGGTAAAACCCTCTTTTTTTCTCTCTCAACTCTCATATGTCGTTCTCGCCGCCATCGCCTCAAGCTTGCCACTCACCACCATTGCTCGTAACCAGCAGTCCACCACCGTCCTCGAAGCCCTATTACAAGGTTGGAAAAAATGCCTCATTTCAAATCCTAAGGTCTTATTTGTTTATGTTTCCAATGGCCTCTTTCCAGTTTCCAACTATACATAAAAGTGAAATCATGTTTGTTCATAAAATTTCCAATGGAAATCATCATTTTCATTTTATATTTTTCACATAAAACAACATCTCAAACCTATACACTACCCTACATCACTCATCATTACTTATCAATCACTATTCTCATATTTTAACCCAATTATATATGTGGGACCCACCATTATCAACTTTATCTACTTAAAATATTACTATTTTTAAATTATAACTATCTAATGGGACCCACCAACTTAATCTTACAAATATAATTAGACGTGTCCAATCTGTTCGAATCAACCGTGAATCGGTTTTTCGAACCGTGGTCAATCGGTTTTGAACCGTTGACCCCGACCGGTTTTTTTCGTTTGAACCGAACCGTAAACCTTAATTTTAAGGTTAGGTTACGGTTCCCAAAATTTCCAAATCAGAATCGCCTAAGGTTAAACCGACGGTTTTTCTATTTTTTTTTTTTAAAAAAACTGATTGAATTTGAAATTTGAATGTTGAACATACCGCTATTAATATTTCTCATAAAATTCATACTATTTTACAAGAATATGGCTTAGTTACAAAAAATTTTTCAATTTCATTTGATAATGCTAGTGCTAATACTTACTTAGTTTACCATCACTTATTAATATTTGTGAACCTTCTATTGGTGGTAAATTTTTTCATGTTCGTTGTATATGTCATATTATTAATTTATGTGTTCAAGATGGTTTAGCTACTTTAAAAGAAGAAATTGCACCTATTAGAGATGCGCTTTTATATTTATCAAGATTTTCTTCTGTTTTGAAAAAATGGGCGAGATATTGTAAAGAAAATAATTTATACCCAAGAAAATTCTCGCCCGATGTGCCAACTCGTTGGAATTCTACATATAAAATGATAAATGATAGTTATGCATATAGAGAAGTTTTATGTTCATTTTTTGCCGATCAACAATGTGGCATAGTTTTATTTCCCAATCAGTGGGATGCATGCTCTAATTTATGTCAACTTTTAAAGGTTTTTAAAGATGCTACCGAAGAATTATCCGGTGTTTATTATCCTACATCAATTTTAGTTGTAGATCGTTGTGTTAAAATTGCACTACTTTTTAGATCTCTCATGCCTTGTGCTACTATAGGACCAACTATTGCCCAAATGGGATTAAAATGGTTAAAATATTTCACTTATATTCCTAATGTATTTTTAGTTGCAAAAATATTAGATCCTAGAGTAAGATTAGATGGTTTAGAAGAATTGTTAGGAATATATTATGATGTTTTGTTCCCTATTAAAGAACATGACACTCTCATTCCAAGTGTTGTAGTAGAGAATGCTAAACAATGTTTATATGATATTTTTAAAGAATATTCAATAGAATTTGGTGATAGTTTTAGAGGCTCATCTAGTTCTGCTATTTCTACACCCGATGTTGAACATACTAGTGATATTGGTACGTTTAATGAGGCGTCGATTTTTGCACCATTAGATAATTTTTATGACGCGAGGATACCAAAACGTTCGAGAGGAGGTGCGACCCCTTATCTTGAACTTGATACATATTTAACATCTCCTTTTGATTATACTGAATTTGTAGTAGGGAATTCAAAGTTTGATTTGTTAAAGTGGTGGTCAAAGAGGTTTTCCTCTTTTCCTATAGTAACTTTAATTGCGAGGAAATATTAGCCGTTCCGCCTCAACCGTCTCCGTAGAGCAAGCATTCAGAGTGGGAGGTTATATTCTGATCCTGCACGATCTAGATTAACAAAGAGAAAGTCTAGAGGCTCAAGTATTGTTCCACGATTGGACAAACTCCGAGGTGCGTGAGCAACACGTCGATTTTGATGATTCCAAGAAAGCGATAATCTTGATACCGATTCAAGCAACGGTCACAAAATAATTGAAGAATCAAGTTGCCACTTGCCACCTTCCCTAAGGTAAGTAAAAGGTAAGAGAACTACGTAGGGTTTGATTCCTCTATGAGGATACGTAGTAATTTTATTTCAATATTCAAAGTTAAATTTCAAATTTTTAACTTAGAATATTAAAATAAAACTCAAACCCATTTCTTTTTTTCTTTTTTCCTTTCTTTGTGGTTTGTACTTTGTACTTTGTAATTTAAATTTTATACGAAATTGTATTAACTTGTAATTTTATTTTTAAATTGTACTTTGGAATTGTAATATATTAGAATTTTTCATTTTGTAAATTGTAAGTTGTAATTTTACTTTTAAATCAATAAAATTATTTTTTGTGTTACTCAATTTCATTTCCTTCATCAATTGTGTTAATTTATCAATGGTGTTAATTTATTAATATTAAAAACTTAAAAATTCAAAAATTCAAAAAAAAAAAAAGAAAAAACCGGCCAAACCGAATCACGAATCGGGCGGTTCGGAATCGAATCGAATCAAACCGTCTATAGGACGGTTGGGTTCCTGTTCCACTTTGGGCGAATCAGAATCGCGGTTCGAATCGTAACCGGCGGTTCGGAACCGTTGGACACGTCTAAATATAATATTATATATTCAAATTAAAATATTGAAGTGGACCCCACTACTACCAACTTTTCAATTATTATATACATAAAATAATATTTCAAAACTACTCAAACCAAACACAATCTCATTTCCAACCCTACATAAAACACATTTCAATTCATTCATCCAAACACAATCCCAATTTCCACACGAAAACCAATAAATTCTCAAAATTCTATTTCCAACTCCAGAAACTGGAAATGGACCATGGAAACATAAACAAACAGACCCTTGCCACCAAAATATAGGTAATTACCAATTACGATTTTTAGTTTGTTGGTGTTGCTGGTTGTTTTGTTGCAAGTTTTGACGGCAAATGGTGAAAATTAAATCTTTTCAATCGAAGATTAGAGCTGCTTGTTTAGGGGGAACTCATATGTGTGTTTGTTTGTTTTTTGTTTTTTGATTTTTGAATTTTGATTTTTCATTAACAAATTCAAATTTATCGAACATTGTATCAAAGTAAACAACAACAACAACAACAAACTAAGCCTTAATCCCACTACGTGGGGTCGACTATACAGATCATATCGCGCCATCGTTTACGGTCATAAGCCATATTTTCATTTATGTCTAGGTATAACATGTCTTTTTTAATAGCTTTTTTTCCAAGTCTTTTTAGGCCTACCTCTTCCTCTTTTGATTTGTGTGAGTGATTCCTTACCTTCTAAATGTCGCACATGTGCATCTAAGGGTCTCCTATAAACATGTCCAAACCATCTTAATCGTGTTTCTCTAATTTTCTTATCTATTGGTGCTACTCCCACTTTGTTTCTAATATGTTCATTTCTTATTCTATCTAATCTAGTGTGCATGCACATCCATCTTAGCATTCTCATCTCTGCTACCCTCATTTTTTCTTCGTGTTCATATTTAGTCGCCCAGCTAAAGCATTGCGGGCCTTATAGTCATTTTATAAAATTTTTCTTTCAATTTTAATGGTATTTTACGATCACAAAGGATAGCAGATGCACTCCTCGAACATTGTATCAAAGTAAAAAAAAAAAACAAAGCGCTGGAAAATCAAACCAATTACCTTTTTGGGATCGATATTTTGTTTAGCATAATGGTATATTGAAATTTAATCTACAGTTTAACGAATTCTTACCCCTAATTATGATTTATCATTAAAAAGGTATGAAAACGATTTCAAGCGGATCTATCCTCGCTCTTCACTTTTAAACAACGATTTAGGTATGGAAAAAACTTCAATCCCCCTAGGGAATTTTTCGTGCGTTGAGTTCAAAAACCACATGTTTTCCTTTTCTCGCACAAATTTTGTTGTGATCGATTTTCATTCATCGATGTTGTTCAATATATGATTTCTCCTTCATGCGAACGCGTTTGAGAATAAGGTTTGGTCTTAAACAACATCAACATTGTATAAAATTGGTTAATTATAATTTTAGAATCGGATTTATAAGATCTTTTTTTTTTCTTTCTCAAAGCAGCAATGTCTTTGATTTTCTCTAGTCTATCTTAATTTGCATTTGAATCGGTCTCTTGTAAGACAGTCGTACGGTGCGATAGATTACACTTTAAGGGTAAAAGTTGATGTTTTAATATAAAAAGTAATACTTTTAATCTAAAAAGTGATACTTTGTCTGAATACACTTAATTTTAGTGTATTCCGATAAGACACTACAAGAAAAATGCAAATAGACAACAGTGATTCACTGTTGTCTTTTAGGAAAAAAAAGTGTTGTAGATATCTATGTTGTAAAAGAGAGGGCGCTAATAGACAACGGTTTGTTACTGTTGTCTTTTAACTTAACTACAACGGTTAAGGACCGTTGTGAAAACATTGTAACCGTTGTAGTTAAGTTGAAAGACAACAGTGAAAAAATGTTGTCTATTAGCGCCCTCTTTTACAACACAGATATCTACAACTTTTTCGAAAAAGACAACGGTGAAGAAATCGTTGTCTATTACTTATTAGACAAGGGTAAAAAACCGTTGTCTTTGTACAAATGCACAACAGGTTTTTTGATTGCCACTTTTTTTTTTTTTTTTTTTTTTGGACTTTTTTTGCGAAATAATTAAAAACCACTAAATATTCATGACAATACACTTATAATACAATACAATAAATCCAAATTCAAATTTATTGCAAATTTCAAATATTCACGAATACAAATTATTCCAAATACGAATCATTGTACAACCCACAATAATTTTAGTTGACTAACAAAAGAAAACCAAGATCTACACTAAGTCTACGACAAATTAGACAAAAATCTAGCGTGCTAAAACTAAGACAAAAGAGAACCAATGATGGCGATCACCAAAATCATGAATATCGATCGGTCTTCTATGTACGTAGCTCCATTGTATACTCTGCACAATTAACATATCAAAGAATTGAAGAAAGAGTTGGAAAGAGATAATTGAACAATATTCTATTTAGCAAGCATCGTGAAGGAGAAAATACACACATATATCGCTAGGTTGTATAAGAAAGAATAAATCTATGATAATAAAGAGGAAAGCTGGATTAAAATTTAAATGATATAAAAGTGGACAAGGACAAAAGATTACTCATAACTATCAAACCCCAAAAAAGTGAAAATAAGTGAAGATGACCGGAAAATACATTGCCCAATTGTTCTATCCAAGGCATATGCTCAAAACAAATCACTCGAATATGTTAGAATTATCTTTTTCCAATGGACAATACTAGATTTTCAACAACAAAGAGAGGTATTGCAGCTAAAATAATTTTCAGTAAAAATTAGTAGTAGCAATAACAGGAAGGTTCAAACTTCTTTTGCCAAGGGAGAAATTATAAATAAATAAGAGTCATCGGAAAGGTAATATGGCACTGCTAGAAAATAAAAATTATTTGGCTAAAATTTCAGTGTTTGAACCTGGGAAATTTGAGGTAAAGACCATCAAAGTGAAGAAGCCAGATGCCATCTCACCTCCTCCCTAAAACTCTGCACATGCTGCAACAACAAACTTGCTATGTTACTCTGTGCACAATTGATGATAATTTCTACCAGAAGTGGGGTGAAATTGCACGATGGAGTAAATAAATAAATAAAGCTAATATGATTTTTAAGTCTGATTACAAATGAATTTAGCCAAGCATCAAATAAACTTCAACAGAACTTATACAACATACACAGCATAAGTTGATTTCTAGAATGGTTCAATGAAGCAGATGACAGGTTAAATATACCAAGCTCAAAACACACCTCCTTGAACTTGATTGAACTTTCATGGAAGGCAATCAACCGAGCAAATAATTAAACAAGCAAACTGAAGTAATTCAGATAATCAAAGTAGGAAATGTTAAGTATTTAGATAACAAAGACATTGAAGGTCCAAGACTAATAACAAAGACAACATCTAAATGAACATGGATATTTAACACTATTTAGATAAAATATTCAGGAAACTAACATAATTAAAAAAAACAAAGTTAACAAATTTGAGAATGGCATAATGCTGACCAAGTGCATTTGCATTCTCATTTGTTACGAAGTGGAGAACTCAACGTATTTTATAATTAGAGCTGAATTTGTAATAGATTATTCTGGCTAGAATATAAAGTTTCATTGCAAGAATGAACCAAGCCAATTACAAATTAAAGGCTACGGCTGCCTATCAAAGAGCTCAAGCATACAACCCTTTAACAAAAGCATATAGCAACAAATATCAGATAATAGAGTTGAGTGAATGCCTTAAACAGAGTATTTGATGCATTCAAGGACTACACCATCTTTTCTTAATAAACAAAGAAGTTAAACTTTCTGAAAAACGTGATCTCATCTTTGTCTAAGAATCTTTTCATAGTAGCATACCGTAGTGACATATAACGATAGTTAAAAGCCCATTTTGATCCTCGAAGTCATCACAGCAGCATATATTGCCGACCAAGCAAAGTTGCTCCTAATCTGATGGGCAAAGAAGATAACAAATGAGTAAATTTCTTGATCACATCAGCAAATTGCAGCTATATTAAAAACATCATAAATATTGCTAAATTTTGTGGAAATTGTGATCCTCCAATTGCATTCTTAATTCATCCCAAAACACAATCGGCATGTATCATATTCTCCAATACATTGCATTTTCGGACAAGTTCATTCTCACAAATACATTCCTAAAACACCCGAAGCACATCCAATTTGCATTACTAAACGCCTTAAATTTCAGTATCATATCACACTCAAATAAATATTAGACGTATTCTCCACCAATCAAAGAAACATTGTGTCACCAATGTCCATTAAGACATTTCATAATTAATGAAAACAAGAAGTAGACGAGTGTGATCAAGACAAACTCTTGTATATATGGAAAACTTGTGGCAGTGTTTGCTTTTAGAATTTCTTTTGAAGAATTTCTGTATCAAATTTATTTTGTCCTAACCATTCGACAACTGAGAAGAGATATTTTTTGTACATCCATGTTTAAATATATACAGTCGCATGCTATACTCAGCAAACCGTAAGCGAACAAAAAGATCTAGTAATATTAAATATTTGCATTACCTTTTCTTTTTGTCTTAATTGACTCTCAAGAATTATAGGAGCTGCAGGTATACGAGACCACCAATCTAGTAATCTTCTCATCCATCTTTTTGTGTTGGCTCTTCTAAGTGGTGATTATTTGGTAAATATTTCCCAAATGGCAGTATGCAATATATCTAACAGGTACAAAAGCCTAAAGTGACTCCACCACCAAAAGTGTGACTGCAAATCTCTTCGTTGCCTGAATGTTAATTAAGTATACAACAGGCTAATGGATATAAATTAATTTTCCAAAAACAATGTAAAAAACATGTAAGATCAGGAATTACGGGTGTTGATGTAAATATGGCAAGCACGTACTTGAGATGCTTGGAGGAACCCTAACAGCCTGTTCACTTTCTCTCTGGACGTTGCTCATGGGCCGACGTCGAGAATTGGAACTGGGCGAGCGAAGGTTGCTCACGGTAGAACTGGAATAGAGAAGCACATTTATGGAGATGAAGTTAGGGTTTTGAAGATTGGGGATTTTGGTGGATGGAAAAAAATCACCAACAAATCATGGGTCTGCAGGGAACGGCCGAATGACGAAGGCTGGTGAAACGGCCGAGCAGTTCGACGACTATTAGCAATCGAGAGTCGGTGATAGTGGAGTTATGAAGACGATGAGATTCACGATAGTGGAGATTGCCTGATTCTTTTATTTTTCTATTTTCATTCTTTATTGATTGTGCTAGTTACATAAGCACTTTTAGCAATATGCAAAGTTGATGTTTGGTTTTTTTGTTTGATAGTGCTAATTACACTAGCACTTTTAACAATTTTAAATGTTCTGTTTTTTCATTTTTTCTATTTTCGAATTTTATTGATAGTGCTTAGGGATGGCAATGGGACGGGTCAAAACCCGACCCCACATCAAACCCGTCCCACCGGGCCCGTTTTGAAAAAATCCGTCCGATCCGGGATGGGTAACGGGTCCATATGGACCCGCCCCGCATATGTTAACTTAAAAAAATATTTAATTTTTTTAGGGGCTGAGTCTCTCAACTCGTCAGCTTGTCACGGTCTTTGGTTAATAACATTTGTTTCATAGTTTGGCTTTTCGTTTTGTAGCTAGGCTCAAGAGTCATGACTTATTAATTTCTAATTAATAGTTCAGTTCATGTTGAGATTGTCATGCACTAAGTTGAATTGTGGGGTGGGCGGGGCAAGTCTCATGACGGGGCGGGGGTCTCGGTCCAGTATTTTTTTGCGGGGCAGGTTTCGGGTTTGACCAAACCCGCCCCGTTGTCATCCCTAATAGTGCTAATTACATTAGCACTTTTAGCAATATTCTAAAATTGCTAAACTACCTAAAGTCAAGTTATCATGAAGTCATAATAACATTTGTTAATGTTATAATGGACAAAAATACAAATACACAAAGGTGTTGGAAAATTTTTGCTCAAATTGTGTGTTTAAGATAAAAACTGCGCTAAAGACAACACTTTAAAAAACTGTTGTGTCTAACCCGACAAAACAGTTGTCTTAAACAGAAAAGAGGCGCTAATACACAACGTTTCAATACGTCGTTGTCTTAGACCCTCAAATAGTGTTGTGTTTATAGAACATATCCGCTAATAGACAACTACTTACAAATATGTTGTCTTAGACCGAAAGAACTGTTGTCTTTAAGAAGGACTCCGCTAATAGACAACGGTTATGTTGTATACCGTTGTCAATATTATAAAAGACAACGAATTATGCCATAACCGTTGTCTTTTTAGTGTTGTTTTTCTGCATTTTTCTTGTAGTGAGATATCACTTTTTATACCAAAAGTATCATCCATCGCACAGTGCGGCCGTCTTACAAAAGTTTTTGTGTCCACAGGTCGCACTCGCACAAAATTAAGTGGTTCAGAGCCTGAATCGGACCGTGATTTGCACCCCTCTGCGGGCGCACGTGTATAGAGAGTCTCTATGAAATATAAATTTACACCTTAATAAAAGGTAGCATTATATAGACTAGTCTCAAAAGCTTTTGTTTTCTATGTGGGACAAACACACATTTCAAAGAAGACAAACACATTTTTCTTCTTTTAAATTAATTTCAATACTCCATCTTTAAGTTTTAATTTCTCCTACATCCAAACACTATTTTGGATAAACAAATATTTGATTTTAATGTTCTCACGGAGTAGAACAAAAATTGACTTTTACTTTTGTCATTAGACAATTAAGGTTCTAAGAAAATCGCACCCCAAATGTGCAATTTCCTTCACTTTTCCAATAACAATGTCTTCGATTTGCTCCAGTCTATCTGTCCCTTTTTTAACTTGTTTCAATATGTTTATAAATATTGTTAAAAAAATGTTTATAAATGTTATTTTTTCATCAATTATGATTAGGATAGGACATTCCATTCTTCAACCCAAAATTCTATTTACTACTACAATTTTTGCATAAAAATAGTACAATTTGTACGCTAAACTAAAATCCATCTCAGTCCATCTACATTAGATTTGCACTAAAAAGAATAGTCCTTGAATATTTATATTTAATCCATCTGCAATAACCAATTTATTTCATCAATTATTTATTAATATATTAACATAAATACATATTTAGTTAATTGATTATTGTATTTATTTTTATTGAATAATTTATTGTAAATTAAATAATATTATTTAATTTAAATGTATAAACATAATAAACACAAGATTTTATTACATTTTTAATGTAAAAAAACTATTAAATTTAGCTAAAAAACGAAAAGTTAGGATGGCGCTTTTGGAGGAATTTTTATAATGAAATTATAAACTGAAATTGTTTTCTTATGAAAAAAAGAAAATTTGAATTAAATTATTATTGTTCCAGTTCGGTTTATCCAACCTTAGGAGATTCTCTGCTCATATATGAAATCTAATCAAGTTAATATTCTTCTAGAATGTTGTCTTTTACTTGAATATTTGGTGGTACAAAATTGTTTCGATGAACAATGTTACGTCAAACCGTAGGTTATCTAAAGTTGCTCTTTCGATTTTTCTTTCTTATCACTATTTTTGTATGTTGAGTAGGATAAAACTTCTGTAGGATATTCTCTTAGCATTTGTTATTAGTTAATTTATCTCGCCTAATTTGTATTTTATAATTTTCTTTATCACCATTCTTAATTTTGTATGTTTTTTTAACCTTGCATTTTACATCAAATCAATAAATTTTATATTAACTTCCTTTAAAACTTATTAATTTGGCGTTTGGTCAATTATTTTCAATATGGATTTCTTTGCTAGCTAAAGTCATTTTTATATTTTTTTTTTGGCAGAAACTATTTCGAGTTTCAGTTTGCCTTATGTTGTAAGTGGATTTTGCATTTAACCCTCTCAGACCCGTTACCTATGAATTTTTGGTTTGAAAACGTGTCGCGTGCTGCTCATGCCTATATTTTAAAGGTAAAATCAGGAAAATCTAACCTAAATAATGATGGGTTGTCTTCCCTCAAAAAAAAAAAATGATGGGTTGTCAGAATTACTATTTCACCACAAAAAATAGGGATGAGCGGCATGTGACACATTTTCAAGACAAAACACTACCAACTGCGGGTTTGAGCGGATTAAGTGCAAAACTTGTATACTACAAGAAATAAAATATTGGAAAACTCAACTCCATTTATCCAAGCCTAGAGACATTTCTGGACATTCAAAGTGGGTTTCCACATCCATCCATATTCCAACAAATGTAGAGATGAAAGGCCAATATGTTCGTCTTGATTTTCATTCATTAATGTTGTTCAATATATGATGTTTCCTTCATATGAACACACTTGATAATATAGGTTTGGTCATATGAACAACACAAACATTATATACAATAGATGAGTTATAATCTTAGAATCGGATTTATAGGATCCTTTTTTTCTTTCTCAAAGTAGCAATGTCTTCGATTTGCTCTAGTCTATCAGTGCATTTTTAACATGTTTCAATATGTTTATAAATGTTTTTTTTCATCAATTAGAATTAGGATAGGACACTTCATTCGTCAGCCCAACATTCGATTTTAGTACTACAGCTTTTGCACTAAAATAGTACAATTTCTGCACCAAACTAAAATTCGTCTTCTGTCCATTTACATCAGATTTGCACTAGAAAGAATAATCCTTGAATATTGTTTTTATTCCATCTGCAATAACTAATTTATTTAATCAATTATTTATTAATATATTAACATAAATACATATTTAGCTAATTGAATATTGTATTTTATTTTTGTTGCATAATTTATTGTAAATTAAATAATATTATTGAATATAAAATACTATTTAAATGTCAAACATAATGAAAACAAAATTTTATTACATTTTGAATGCAAAAAACTATTAAAGTGAATTTAAAAAATGAAAAGTTAGGATAGCGCTTTTGGAGGAATTTTTATACTGAAATTATAAAGTGAAATTGTTTTCTTATGAAAAAAAGAAAATTTAAATTAAATTATTATTGTTCCAGTTTGGTTTACCCAACCTTAAGAGATTCTCCGTTCAAATATGAAATCTAATCTAGTTAATATTCTTCTAGAATGTTGTCTTTTACTTGAATATTTAGTGGTACATAACTGTTATGATGAACAATGTTACGCCAAACCGTAGGTTATCTAAGTGGTGTAGAGGATCAAGTTGCTCTTTCGATTTTTCTTTCTTATCACTATTTTTGCATTTTAAGTAGGATAAAACTTCCGTAGGAGATTCTCTTCGCATTTCTTAAGTTAATTTATCTTCCTTAATTTATGTATTTTATAATTTTCTTTATTATGATTCTTAATTTTCTTATGATTTTTTAACCTTACATTTTGCATCAAATCAATCAATTTTATGTTAACTTCCTTTAAAACTTATTAATTTGGCGTTTGGTCGATTATTTTCAATTTGGATTTCTTGTTTTTGTTACATTTTTTTTAGCTAGAGTCATTTTTACATTTTTTTTGCACAAACTGTAGATCCCAAGGGGTGTGACTAATGTTTAGAAGGGGGGTTGAATAAATCTAACCAACTTTTTAATTTTAGTCCTTTTAAAATATAACAGAGTTAACACAAACAACTAAGTCCTTGAGGGACAACTAAGTTGGTTATTCAGCAGAGTTAGCCACTCAACAGACTCGATAGAGCCGTTGATAGAATAACTCGATTGTTTAACCCAAACCTTAACTCAATCGTGTTGGTTTTATCAAAAGACTTAACACCATTTGATTTGTTTTAAACTTGTTTTAACACTTGATTTTAGGTCTTCGTTAATTATCAGTTGGATAGCAAATAAGTTTATCAGCAGATATAAAGTAGATATGTAGAAATATAAATGTGCTGAAAAATAAATGACACAATTAATTTTTATAGAGGTTCGAAGATATGGTAATTCTTCTAATCCTCTCTTCACCAACTTCTGGAGGAATCAACTAAGTAATGATCGGTTCTGAGTGGTGAATGTCCCAGAGACGACCTTGGTCACACAGCTGGCTTCTCGTCCAACTCAGCTTCTTCACAGGGCAGCTGCATTGCTACTTCAGCTCACTTTCTCAAACTCTTGGATTTGATCACGAAGCCCTCCAATAACTTGATACTGGTTCGACCTTGAACCTTCCTACAATCCTTCTTGGAAAGTAGACCCCTTTTGGTTCTTCAAAAGTTTCCTCTTCAACAGTTTGAAGTTGTCTTTTCTTCACAACTTTGTGTTGGATCAATTTCCATCGAGTTTCAGGCTTGAGGATTTGCTTGAATATCTTTGAGACTATGTGCAGGTTAATAGCTTGAATAATGCTTGATTTTTCAGGTGTTCAAGGTAACCTTTTCTCAATGAGTTTCCTCAGCCTTTTATAGTGAACTTTCAAAAAATTGCTCGTTGAAGAGATAGGCTGATTTTCAAAAGACACTCGTTGGCTTGTCTTTTCTTGGTCTTCAATCTTGAGATGTAGACATTTTCTCGTATTAAATGAATGTGCAACTTTTCATATTCTGACACGAGGTGCAGTGCTTCCCATTGGTTTATTCCTTTTGCACGCTTCTGGGATGAGCACTTTAAGACTTGGCAGCATGGAAATATGTTTTTGACTTTTGTGCAACGAATTCATTTCAGTTAACTCCTCTTGGTTGCTCCCTATTTCCACAGGTGACTTAAGTCTGCTCCAATTATTTGAAGACTCATCTGTTACTTTCAACTTGGGACTTGGCTTCTTGATATGACTTTGACTGACACTTCACACAGCTGTTCCTCAGTTGATACATCTTCAGTCAAGTTCTTGATCTTCCTTCTTGGCCATACTCAAATTGCTCCACAACCGAGTCTTCACTTGATCTTGATTGACTTCTTGTATTTTCAGATAGTGACTTGACTTAGCTTTTCCAAATTATATCTATTACAATGAAAATTACAAGGAAAATGGGGTGTCAACTTTCTAGTTTAAGTTTTACATGGCATTCATCAAAATCTATAAAATAAATTTCCCAACACAAACTATTTCGAGTTTCAATTTGCCTTATCTTGTAAGTGGATTTTGCACTTACCTAGCTCAGACCCGTTAACTATTAATTTTTGGTTTGAAAATGTGTTGTGTGCTGCTCATGCCTATATTTTAAAGGTAAAACTAGGAAAATCTAACCTAAATAATGATGGGTTGTCGGAATTACTATTTCACCACAAAAAATAGGGATGAGTGCCATGTGACACATTTTCAGGACAAAAGACCACCAACTGTGGGTTTGAGCGGATTAAGTGCAAAACCCATATACTACAAGAGATAAAATATTGGAAAACTCAACTCTAGGGGTGTCAATCGTGTCGTGTTTTGTGTTCGCGGGTCGTGTTTTTACACAGGTATTACAAGTCTGACACGAACCCGAACCCGACCCGTTTAATTATTCGTGTCAAGATACACGACCCGAACACGATCCGTTTATAACACGGGTAACCCGACACGACACGAAAAACCTGTATAATTTAAACTTGACACGAAAAAAATAAAATAAAAAAAACAGAAAAATTTGAAATTACAAATAATAAATACATCAAATATTAAAAATTATTAAAAAATGCATTTAATAATTTTTCCATCATCATATAACCAACTAAAACATCACAAAATATTAAAATAATATATCCCTATAAAATTAAACGGGTTATATAGGTCAATCGTGTCGACCCGCGGGTCAACCCGACCTGACCTATTTATTTTTCGTGTTACCTGTGTCCGACCCGATTTTGACCCGAACCTGTTAAGGGTTGTACCTGTACCTGCTAAATTCGTGTTAGGTTCGTATCAGGTTATCGTGTCGTGTCACAAATTGACGCCCCTACTCAACTCCACCTATCCAAGCCTGGAGACATTTGTGGACATTCAAGGCGGTGTTTTCCACATCCATCCATATTCCAACAAATGTAGAGATGAAAGGCCAATATGTTCGTCTTGATTTTCGTTGATCGATGTTGTTCAATATATGATGTCTCCTTCATATGAAAACACTTGATAATATAGGTTTGGTCATATGAACAACACAAACATTATATACTATAGGTCAGTTATAATATTAGAATCGGATTTATAGGATCCTTTTTTTCTTTCTCAAAGTAGCAATGTCTTCGATTTGCTCTAGTCGATCTATCAGTGCATTTTTAACATGTTTCAATATGTTTATAAATGTTTTTTTTCAGTCAATTAGGATTAGGATAGGACATTTCATTCTTCAACCCAAAATTCAATTTTAGTACTACAACTTTTGCACTACAATAGTACAATTTCTGCACCAAACTAGAAAGAATAATCCTTCAATATTTCTTTTTATTCCATCTGCAATAACTAATATATTTAATCAATTATTTATAAATATATTAACATAAATACATATTTAGCTAATTGAATATTGTATTTTATTTTTATTGCATAATTTATTGTAAATTAAATTATATTATTGAATATAAAATAACTATTTAAATGTGCAAACATAATAAAAACAAAATTTTATTACATTTTTAATATAATAAAACTATTAAAGTTAATTTAAAAAATAAAAAATTTAGGATAATGCTTTTGGAGGAATTTTTATAATGAAATTATAAAGTGAAATTGTTTTCTTATGAAAAAGGAAAATTTAAATTAAATTATTATTGTTCCAGTTCGGTTTACCCAACCTTAGGAGATTATCTGTTCAAATATGAAATCTAATCTAGTAAATATTCTTCTATAATGTTGTCCTTACTTGAATATTTGGTGGTACATAACTGTTATGATGAACAATGTTACACCAAACCGTAGGTTATGTAAGTGGTGCAGAGGATGAAGTTGCTCTTTCGATTTTTCTTATCACTATTTTTGCATTTTGAGTAGGATAAAATTTCCGTAGGAGATTCTCTTAGCATTTTGTATTTCTTAATTTACCACGTTTCATTTATAATTTTCTTTATTAGCATTCTTAATTTTCTTATGATTTTTTTACCTTACATTTACATCAAATCAATAAATTTTATATTAACTTCCTTTAGAACTTATTAATTTGGCGTTTGGTCAATTATTTTCAATATGGATTTCGTGCTCCTGTTACACTTTTTTTATATGCTAGCTAGAGTCATTTTTACATTTTTTTACACAAACTATTTTGAGTTTCAATTTGCCCTATGTTATAAGTGGATTTTGCACTTAACCCGCTCAGACTCGTTACCTATGAGTTTTTGGTTTGAAAACTTGTCGTGTACTGCTCATGCCTATATTTTAAAGGTAAAATTGGGAAAATCTAACCTAAATAATGATGGATTGTCGGAATTACTATTTCATTACAAAAAATAGGCATGAGCAGTACATGACAATTTTCAGGACAAAAGACCACTAACTGCGGGTTTGAGTAGATTAAGTACAAAAACCGTATACTACAAGAGAGATAAAATATTGGAAAACTCAACTCCACGTATCCAAGCCTAGAGACATTTCTTGACATTCAAAGTGGTTGTTTACACATCCATCCATATTCCAACAAATGTAAAGATGAAAGGCCAATATGTTGGTCTTGATTTTCGTTCATCAATGTTGTTCAATATATGATGTCTCCTTCATATGAATATACTTGATAATGTAGGTTTGGTCATATCAACAACACAAACATTATATACAATAGGTCAGTTATAATCTTAGAATCGAATTTATAGGATCCTTGTTTTCTTTCTCAAAGAAGCAATGTCTTCGATTTGTTCTAGTCTATCAGTGCATTTTTAAAATGTTTCAATATGTTTATAAATGTTGTTTTTTTTTCATCAATTAGGATTAGGATAGGACATTTCATTCTTCAATCCAAAATTCAATTTTAGTGCTACAATTTTTGCACTAAAATAGTATAATTTTTGCACCAAACTGAAATCCGTCTTCTGTTCATTTATATAAGATTTGCACTAGAAAGAATAATCCTTGAATGTTTCTTTTTATTCCATATGAAATAACTATATTATATCATCAATTATTTATTAATATATTAACAAAATTACATATTTAATCGGTAGCGGGTTAAGTGCAAGATGGAATTATAAGTTGAAATTATTTTTTCTTGAGCAAACAAGAATGAGAATTTAAACAAAATTATTATTAGTCTAGTTTAGTTTACCCAACCTTAACACGCTCTATGTTGACCAGTTCATGAAATTTAATCACGTTTAATGGTGTCCTTTACTTGAATATTTAGTGGTACATAATTGTTATCATGAATCACATGTCTGCGCCAAGGCGCGGAGGATGAAGCAGCAGCTACGATATTTTTATAACTATTTTGGCATTTTGAGTAGCATAGAACTTCTGTCGGAGATACTCTTAGCTTTTTGTATTAACGAATTTGTGGAACTAATTTATGTATTTTATAATATTCTTTATTAACATTCTTAATTTCCTGATAATTTCGTAATGTTACATTTTTTGTATTAAATCAAAACTTATACTTTTGGCATTTATGTATTTCTTATTTACTTGATTAAGGTTTTAAATCTAGCAAGTAAACAACCATGTAACATGATAGAACCGAGACACATAGCACGGGCAGTGCAAAAGGATGAAGACTTGAAGTAGCTGTTACGGAAAGTTATCATTCCAGTTGTTGGTGTGTTACCCAAATTTCACCACAATCTTTTGCCAAAGAGCAGTACATAAAAGCATACAGAAATGTAATACTAACTTACTATTTGTTAACAAGTATTATGATTTTTATTTTGACTTAGTCACTTAATTAAAAGACAAATTATCCTTTCTTTTTTCTTAATATTGCATCTGTGTTGTAAATATAGATTATTTCATCCTAGAGTATTTCATAATTCATGTTGTATTGGGTATAATAATATATATTTTTTTATATATTTCATATTTACTTCATGTAATATATATATATATATATATGCAATTTGTGTGCGTATTTATTGTTATTTAGATAAATGAATACAAAAAAAATAAGAATTAATATTTGCGGGTTCAACTAGTTGGATACACCTATTTTTGGGTAATTACAAAGAGAAAAAAATAATTGAAGTACTCATAGTTGACTATATTCACTGGGTTGCTAACATAATTTAGATTATTCAATCACATCTACATTGCTCGAACAAAATTCTTAATATCACCTATAACATAAATGATATTACACAATCTTTAAATCAATTATAATTTATAACAATAAACAAAATAAATATTATTAGAAAGGTGTGATTTTCAAAACGTGCTATTTTACGTGGATTCTAACCAATCATAATGTGTATGATATGAAACTTCAAGATGTATTTGCGATGTGTTTTGAATATTATGATTCAGAAAGTGCACAAATCAGCAAACAATAAATTGGATTTGCGACGTGTTTTTAATATTATGACTTAATTTTGTACTTTTGGCTTTTCGGTATTCAACACAATAATACTAATTTGGTCAAGTTTGGTCATACCAAACCTAATATTGAATATATATATATAATACTTACTTATCTATCTAGGTTAAATAAATCTCAAATGGCGCCGTCATACACTCTCTTATCTCTCTCAACTCTCATCCGTCGCTCTCGCTGCCATCACCTCAAGCCCAACCTCTCATCGCCACTCACTATGACCAACGGCCACCACCGGTACCATCCGTGAGTCCCCAATATAAGGTTGTAAAAAAAGTCCCAATATCAAACCATAAGCCATAGGCAACTAATTACTAATTGTGATTTTTAGTTTTGTTGTTGTTGGTTGTTCTATTGCTATTGTTGATGTGAAATGGTGGAAAATAAATCTTTGCAAATGAAGATGAGTTGGAAAATTTTATTTGTTTTTAGTTACTTTTCTTATGAGGGCTACTTGTTTAGGGGCAACTCATGTGTGTTTTGTTTGTTCTTAAAAATAATTTACTGAATATTGTATCAAAACACAAAAAATCTTCAATTAAAAACCGAATATTGTGCGTACATTTATTATTTTTATATAAATGAATACAAGGAAAATAAAAATTAATGTGCCATCAGCGCTCGGTCTTGGGTGCTATCCGCGATAACGCCAACACTTAAAATATTCAGATCCACAAAAAATCTTCAAATAAGAACCAATCTTAATCGTTTTTTAGATCAGTATTTGGTCTAGTAGAATGGCATATTGAATTTTATGTTTATTGTTCGATATGTTTTTAAAGAATTCATACCCTCAATTATTATTAATTATTAAAAAGGTATGTTTCGCAACATGTGCAATTTTATGACCAATCATAGTGCACGTGATGTAAAACTTCGTCTATGATTAATATTTGCCTTATATTTTAATATTATTTATTAATAATCGAACGCTTAATTATTTGGATTAAGATTTTCCAAAAATGAAGAAGGAAATTAAAATTAGTCAATATTATTGTCCCAGATCAATAAAATCTCCAACTTCAATTTATGTTAGAAAAAATGAGAACAAATGGTTTAGGTTTGGTAAAAACTCCAATCTCCTTATGGAAATTTCCATGCCTTAAATTGAAGAACCAGAGTCAAATATATTCCTTTTCCCAAAATAAATTTACCGTGATGAATTTTCGTTATCCATGTTGTTCAACATATGTTTTCCTTTTCACGTGAACACACTTGAGATTAAGGGTTTTGCACTTGACCCGGGCAGACCCGCCCCGGTGGATTTTTGGTTTGAAAATGTGTCACGTACCAGTTCATGCCTTTTTTTAAGGGTAAAATGAGGGAAATCACCTAAGTAGCGGTGAGTTGTTGGAATTACTATTTTCAATATAAACGATAGGCATGAGTAGCACGTGACACATTTTCAGGCCAAAAGACCATCGACGACGGGTCTTAGCTGGTTAAGTGCAAACCCCATATACTACAAGATGTAAAATATTAATGGAAAACTCAACTCCACCTATCCAAGCCTAGAGACATTTCTGGACATTCAAAGCGGTGGTTTCCACATACATCCATATTCCAATAAATGTAGAGATGAAAGGCCAATATGCTGATCTTGATTTTCCATTCATCGGTATTGTTCAATATATGATTTCTCCTTCATATGAACTTGAGAATTGGTCACATGAACAACACAAACATTGTATAAAATAGGTCAATTATAATTTTAGAATTGAATTTAATTTATAAGTTCTTTTTCTCTAATCTAGGGTTATTTAACAATATATAGTGTTTGTGGAAAATTATTGCAAGATTGTAGTGGATTTTATGTGTATGAAGAAATTAAGCGTTGGCGCTGTTGTTGATAGCGCCCAATAACCAGACGCTGATGGCAATAGCGTCCAAGGTTTTTTTTTTGTTTTTTCTTTAAAACTAGCGCCCACTTTAATTTTTTATATTTATTTAATAATTAATTAATTAATAAAACAAAAAGATTAAATTTATTTGATTAATCACATTCGCTCAGTTTGAATCGATACGATACAAAAAAATAATATTGAAAATTATAATCATTACAAACCAAGATTAATCTCAAACCCTATGTTCCCTGGTGCCACACTTAGGTGCTACACTCTGCCTAGTATTCCTATGCCTACCAGCTAGGGATGTCAATGGGTCCGGGGTAAGACCCGGACCCGACCGGACCCGCCTTATTTGGGGCGGGTATGGGACAAGTAAATGGGTATGGGGCGGGTAACGGTATATGTTTTCGGACCGGCGGGTACGGGGGTCGGGTAACGTCCGGTCCGGTTTACGGACCCGACCCGTTTAATTATATATATTTTATTTTTTAATTTTTTGTTTTTGTAAAGACAATTTATCTTGCAACCCTCATTTATAAATCTAATTTATTTCTTTGTTACATGTTTGTTATAATGTTATATTTTTAATTGACTTACATTAATTTATCTAGATTTAATTTCTCAAATGAACTGTAGGAACTAGGAAAGGCCTTAGTTGATCTATTATTCACTCCCGGTCTTCAATTTGATTGTGTTGTAAGCTTTGTGAATATTTTAAACTTAGATATAAGTTGCTTTTGTTTCCGATTTTCAATTATCATCATTGCATGTAAATTGTTTCAATATATTACTATTTTTTTCTCGGTTTTGCGGGTTTGTTGAATTTACTAATTATTTTTATCAATATACTACTAATTGTTTCAATATATTAATCATTGTTTCAATAACATTACATGTAAATTTTTTCAATATATTACTAATTTTTATTATTTTTGGTGGCAATATAATGAAAAAAAATAAAAAAATAAGTTAAAATGGATGACATAGGTGGGTCTAATGGGTCTAGCGGGTCTTACCCGCTAAATACGGGTATGGGTTAGGGCGGGTCCCGGGTCTGGGAGAGGCGGGTCTGGGGCGGGTCTGGGTCCTTGAAATCTTAGCGGGTCGGGTCTCGGGTCCAGGCGGACCCAACCCGTACCCGACCCATTGGCATCCCTACTACCAGCATCCTCCTGAACCTCCTGTGTTGGCGGATCATCATCCTCTTGATCATTTATTGTATGATGACTAGATGCAACTGATGATGTCGACTCTCCGGTCAAATTATGATACTCACTGAGTGTAGGTGGAAATAAAACTGGTGATATGTTGAAATGTGGACGATTTGGATGTGGACGGATCATGACCACTATATGAAACTCCCATAGCACCCAAATCTATCTGTAATAAGATGTAAATGATGTTCACTTTGGTGTGTTATAATGAGTGTGTACTGGATGAGGAACATAATAACCAGGAGTAGAACTTATGTGGTTTTTTTGTCAATTTATAATTTTTAAGAATTTCATAAAATTCATTCCATGGTGCATCTGGGGTGTATAAGTAGAAGGTCCTATTATATCAACATAGGGTACTGGTGGAGGAACATCACGAGATGTGAAAGCACTGTCTGTAAATGATTGTGATTGTTTTTGTCAGCCTCTGCCTCGTGTGCTACGATCTGTATGGCTCTCGGGCTGTCTCGGTAGGTATATCAACCTACCATGTTATTATTCAACAATTTGTTCTAACAATTTGTAAAAATATCTAAAAATAACATCTACAAAATGTTATCTACAAATATTATCTACCAACACACAATATATTATTCAACAAATTTAAAACAATTAGCAAAATAAATTACAAATATTAAAAATTGTTCAATATGTGTAAAAAATTACTTGAGATTTCGAAAAGTGATCGGAATCACACGGTACACCACCTGCCGCCGCCACCAGCCACCAGCCGGCAACCTTTTTGTAGATAGGGGGAATTGCATTGGGGTGTGATTGTGGTGTGTGTTAAAATGGATGGGGGTTCGGGTTTTATAGAGGTAGAATTTTTTTGAAATAAAAAAAAAAAAGACCAGGCGCTAGTCAAACTAGCGCCCGACTGGCCTGCCAACTTTTGCAGCAGACGCTAGTCTGGACGTCAATTTTTTTAAAAAAAAAATAAAAAGCTTTTTTGTCAGTTGGCGCTATTGCCATTAGCGCTCGGTCTTGGGCGCTATCCACTACACTTTTGCAACAATTTTTCATAAACACTATATACTGTTAAATTACCCTCTAATTTTTCTATATATTTTTAACTTGTTTCAATATGTTTATAAATATTATTTTTTCATCAATTAGTGTAGGACATCTTCAACCGAAATTTTATTTTAGTGCTGCTTTTGCAGTAAAAATGTTTAATTTCTGGACCAATCTTAAAATCCATCATCAGTCCATCTATTTCAGATTTTCATTAAAAATAATGTTCCTTGAATATTTCTTTATATTCCATCTGCAATAACTAATTTATTTCACCAAATATTCATTAATTTATTAACATAAATGTATTCTTAGTTATTTGTATATTGTGTTTTTTTATTGTATAATTTCTCATAAATTAAATAATATTGTTTATTTAAGTTTATTATTTAAAGCTAATTTATTTAAATATAAAATTAGAATAAAAGCAAAATTTCATTTGCATTTCTAATGAAAATAAACTTTTAAATCTAATAAAACAAATGAAAAAATAGGATGGCGTTTATGGGGGATTTTTTATGAAGAAAATATAAAGTGAAATTATGTTTTCTTATGCAATGAAACTTTAAATTAAGTTATTATTGCTCCAGTTCAGTTTACCCACCCTTAATTAAGATGCTCTCTATCCAGTTCATGAAATTTAATCTAATTACTATCCTAGAATGTTTTTCGTCACTTGAATATTTAGTCGTACATAATTGCTATCGTGAACCGTGTTGAGCTAAACTGTAGAACCTCTAAGTGGCGCAAATGATGGACAACAATTACAATTAATATTTTACCACTATTTTGGCGTTTTGAGTAGGATTACACTCCCGTTAGAAATGCTCTTAGCTTTAATTTTGTACTAGTGATTTATGTAATTTATAATTTCATTATTAAATTTCCTTATAATTTTTTAATGTTACACCTTTGCATCAAATCAACCAATTGTATATTAATTTCCTTTAAAACTTATACTTTTGGCTTTTGGTTGATTATTTTCAATTTGAAATTTTTGTTTCTTTTATTTACGATTTAAAGCTAGTTGGGGTGAAACGACAAACAACATGAAGAGCACTATAGAATTGAGATTTATAGCACTGACAGTGCGAAAAGATAAGGAGATATAACATAAATGACATAACACAATATTTAAATCAATTATAATATTAATTAAAAACGACATTATGAAAAAGGTGTGAATTTTCAAAACGTGCAAAATTATGAGATTCAAAAACCAATCATAATGCGTGTATTGTGAAACTTCAAATAGTATTTGCAAGGTGTTTTGAGTATTATGATTTAATAAAATTAATTTTGGTCCAATATATCATACAATACGAATTGAATTAAAACTATATATACTTATTCAATTATCTAGCCAGGTTTAAGAACATAAAAATATATATCCCACCAACTTTAAAGATGCAACTGTATATTTTTGCACTGCACTTGCACCTTTAAGTTTTTTCCAGATAAATCATGCACATCTTTAGATTTAAAATCAGTGAGTTGGATTCTTCCCATAGAGATTTTTTCTGTGATATTTCAAAATTTTTAAATTCAATTGTGAACGTTTTAAAGATTGATATTGAAATACTTTTTGTGATAGAGATTTGAATTTTGTAAGCAATAAATGAGATTTTTAGTATATATATGTTAATTTAAAAATAAAATTAGATAGAAATTAACTTCACAAGTCACAACTCGCCTATTCAAGCTTGGAGACATTTTTGCACATTCAAACCGCTGGTTTCCGAATCCATCCATATGTAGAGATGAAAAGCTAATCTGCTGAGAAAAGTGAAACATCTATGAAATATCCATTTTCAAGTCAAGTTGTGCACTTTTAACTTGTTTCAATGATGTTTATAAATGTAATTTTTTCATCAATTAGGGTAGGCCATCTTTAACCCAAAATTTTATTTTAGCATAGCTTTTGCTAAAATAGTACAACTTCTGTACCAAACTTAAAATCCATCGTCGATATATATTTCAGATTTGCATTAAAAAGAAATCCTCAAATATTTCTTTATATTCCATCTACAATAACTAATTTATTTAATCAAATATTTATTAATATATTGATATAAATATGTCAGCTAATTTATGTATTAATAACTAATTTTTTTATATTTCTTTTTGTATTAATGAATTTATGGAGCTAATTTATGTATTTTATAATTTTCTTTATCAACATTCTTAATTTAATGACAATTTTGTAATGTTACACCTTTTGTATCAAATATATCAAAACTTATACTTTTGGCATTTATGTATTTCTTATTTCTTTGACATAGGTTTTAAATCTAGCTCAGTAAATAACCGTGCAACACAAAGAATATGATAGAACCGATACATATAGCACGGGCAGTGCGAAAGGAAGAGGACTTGAAGTAGTTATGGAATGGTAAATTGTTGGCGTGTTACCCAAATTTCATCATAGTCTTTTGCCAAATAGCAGTACATAAAAGCATAAACAAATATACTACTAACTTACTATTTGTTAGTAATAATTATGATTTCATTTTGACTTAGTCACATTATTAGAAGACATTTACTATATATCCTTTCTTTTTTCTAAATTATTTTACATGTTTGTGGTAAATATAGATTCCTTCATGCTAGAGTATTTCATAACTCATGTTGTATTGGTATAATAATGTATATATTTTGATGTATAATTCATATTTACTTCATGTAGTATATATGTGTATTTTTTATGCGTACAATTATTATTTTATACATAAATGAATGCAAAGAAAAAATGAATTAATATTTGCGGGTTCAACTAGTTGGATACACCTATTTTTGGGAAATTACAAAGAGAAAAGATAATTGAAGTACTAATGATTGACTATATTAACTGGGTTGCTAACATAATTTTGATTATTCAATCACATCTATATTTTTTTTGAGAAACAATCACAGCTATATTGCTCGAACAAAATTCTTAAAATTACGTGTAACATAAATGATATTACACAATTATTAAATCAATTATAAAAATAAACAAAATCGATATTATTAGGAAGGTGTGATTTTCGAAACGTGCTATTTTACGTGGATTGAAAACAATCATAATGCGTGTGATGTAAAACTGCAAAATTTATTTGCGACGTGTTTTGAATATTATGATTCAGTGAGTGCACAAATCAACAAACTTCAAATCGGATTTACGACGCGTTTTTAATATTATGACTTAGTTTGTACTTTTGGCTTTTTGGTATTCAACACAATAATAGTAATTTGGTCAAGTCTAATATACCAAACCCAATATTTAATATAATATGCATATATATATATATATACACTACTTATTTATCTATCTAGGTTAAAGAAATTTCAAACGGCGCCGACACACACTCTCTTCTCTCTCTCAAATCTCATTGGTCGCTCCTGCTGCCAACGCCACAAGCCCAACTACTCACCGTGACCAGCAGCCACCACCGGTACCATCCGTGAGTCCCCAACACAAGATTTTAAGAAAAAAGCCCAAATTTCAAACCCTAAGCCATAGCCACCAAAAAATAATTAATTACTAATTGTGATTTTTAGTTTTATTGTTGTTGGTTGTTCTATTGCTATTGTTGATGGGAAATGGTGTAAATGAAATCTTTGCAGTTGAAGATGAGTTAGAACAATTTATTTTGTTTTTAGTTACTTTTCTTATGAGAGCTGCTTGTTTAGGGGCAACTCATGCGCGTTCTGTTTGTTTATTTGTTTGTGCTTAAAAATAATTTACTAAATGTTGTATCAAAACACAAATAGTTTTCAATTAAAAACCGATCTTAATTGTATTTTCAGATCGGTATTTGGTTTAGCAAAATGGCATATTGAATTTTAGATTTATTGTTCGATATTTTTTAAAGAATTCATACCCCTAATTATGATTAATTATTAAAAAGGTATGATTTTCAACACGTGCAATTTTATATTTTCATGTGATGTAAAACTTCGATGTGTTTATTGTTTCGATATGTTTTTAAAGAATTTCGATTTGTATTTCATATTTACTTCATGTAGTATATATTTGTGCGTACATTTATTATTTTTTATATAAATGAATACAAGAAAAATAAAAATTAATATTTTCATGTTCAACGAGTTGGGTATACCTATTTTCGTGTCTTTTCAAGGGTAGACTACAATGATGCAAGAGACTTCAGATTTTTTTTACTCTCATTTAAAAACCTATGCAAATCTATAATGAGTATATCAAATGCAAAATTGAATGTGCACAATGCATATGTTTTGTACAACTACATTGTAAATTACTTTTCATTCACAAAACCATGCAACGATTTCTCAAGCCATCCGCCCCCAACTATCATTTGGATTATATCTATAACATTTAAAGTATTATAATTACAACGAGAAAAAATAATTAAAGTACTCATAGTTGACTATACACTGGGTTGCTAATGTAATTTAATTAGATTATTCAATCACATCTACATTGCTCGAACTAAATTCTTAAAATCACATGTAACATAAATGGTTTTACACAAATTTTAAATCGATTATAAAAATAAACAAAATCGATATTATTAGGAAGGTGTGATTTTTCAAAGCGTGCTATTTTACATGGATTCAAACCAATCATAATGTATGTGATGTGAAACTTCAAAATGTATTTGCGGCGTGTTTTGAATATTATGATTCGGATAGTGCACAAATCAACAAACTTCAAATTGGATTTCCGACAAGTTTTTAATATTATCACTTGGTTTTGTACTTTTGGCTTTCCAGTATTCAACACAATAATAATGATTTGGTCAAGTCTAATCATACCAAACCCAATATTGCACACACACACACACACACACACACATATATATATATATATATATATATATATAATACTTACTTATCTATCTAGGTTAAAGAAATCTCAAACGACGCCGACATACATATTCTCTCTCTCTCTCTCTCTCAACTCTCACTCCGTTGCTCTCACTGCCATCGCCTCAAGCGCAACCACTCATCGCCACTCACCGTGACCAGCGGCCACCATCGCCACCATCCATAAGTCCCCAATAATATAAGGTTGTAAGAGAAAATCCCCAATTTTAAACCCTAAGCCATAACCACCAAAAAATAACTAATTACTAATTGTGATTTTTAGTTTTGTTGTTGCTTGTTGTTCTATTGCTATTGTTGATGAGAAATGGTGCAAAATCTTTGCAGATGAATATAAGTTGGAACAATTTATTTTGTTTTTAGTTACTTTTCTTATGGGGGCTGCTTGTTTAAGGATAACTCATGTGCATTTTCTTTATTTAATTGTTTGTTCTTAAAAATAATATATCGAATATTGTATCAAAACACAAAAATCTTCAACTAAAAACCGATCTTAATTGTTTTTCCAGATCGGCATTTAGTTTAGCAGAATGGCATATTGAATTTTAGGTTTATTGTTTGATATGTTTTTAAAGAATTCATATCAACAATTATGATTAGATATTAAAAGGTATCGCAACATGTGCAATTTTATGACCAATCATAGTGCACGTGATGTAAAACTTCGTCTATGATTAATATTTGCCTTATATTTTGATATTATTTATTAATAATCGCACGCTTAATTATTTGGATTTAGATTTTCCAAAAATGAAGAAGGAAATTAAAATTAGTCAATATTATTGTCCCAGATGATCAACAAATTTTCCAACTTTAATTTATGTTAGAAAAAAAGAGAAAACCAATGGTTTAGGTTTGGTAAAAACTCCAATCTCCTTATGGAAATTTCCATGCCTTAAATTGAAGAATCAGAGTCAAATATATTCCTTTTCCCAAAATAAATTTACCGTTTTGAATTTTTGTTATCCATGTTATTCAATATATGTTTTTCTTTTAACGTGAACACTTGAGATTAAGGGTTTTGCACTTGACCAACGCAGACTCGCACCGGTTATTTTTTGGCTTGAAAATGTGTCACTTCATGCCTCTTTTTAAGGGTAAATGAGGGAAATCACCTAAGTACTGATGAGCTGTTGGAATTACTATTTTCACCATAAACGATAGGCATGAGCGGCACGTGACACATTTTCAGGGCAAAAGACCACCGATGACGGGTCTGAGCGGGTTAAGTGCAAACCCGTATACTACAAGATGTAAAATATTAATGGAAAAGTCAACTCCACCTATCCAAGCCTATAAATATTTCTGGATATTCAAAGCGGTGGTTTCCAGTTTCCACATCCATCCCTATTCCAACAAATGTATAGATGAAAGGCCAATATGCTAATCTTGATTTTCCATTCATCGATATTGTTCAATATATGATTTCTCCTTCATATCAACATAATTGAGAATTGGTCACAGGAACAACACAAATTATATAAAATAGGTCAATTATAATTTTAGAATTGAATTTAGTTTATAAGTTCTTTTTCTCTAATCTATGGTTATTTAACAATATATAGTGTTTGTGGAAAATTGTTGCAAGATTGTAGTGGATTTTATATGTATGAAGAAATTAAGTGTTGGCGCAATTATTGATGGCGCCCAATAACCAGGCATTAATGGCAATAGCGCCCAATGTTTTTTTTTCATTTTATTGTTTTTTGATATTTATTTAATATTTAATTAATTTATAAAACAAAAAGATTAAATTCATTCGATTAATCACATCCTTCAGTTTGAATCGATACGATACAAAAAAACGATATAGAAAATTATAATCGTTACAAGTCGAGATTAATCTCAAACCCTATGTCCCCCGGTGCCACACCTAGGCATTATCCTCTGCCTAGTACTCCTACCCCTACCAGCATCCTCCTGAACCTCATGTGTTGGTGGATCATCATCATCTTGATCATTTGTTGTATGATGACTAGATGCAGCTAATGATGTCGACTCTCCGGTCAAATTACGATACTCACTGAGTGTAGGTGGAAATGAAATTGGTGATATGTTGAAATGTGGATGATTGGATGTGGACTGATCATAACCACCATATGGAACTCCCATAGCATCAAAATCTGTCTGAAATAAGATGTAAATGATGTCCACTCTGGTGTGTTATAATCAATGTGTACTGGCTAAGGAACATAATAACCAGGAGTAGAACTTATGTGTATTTTTTGTCAATTTATAATTTTTAAGAATTTTATAAAATTCATAACATGGTGCATCTGGGGTGTATAAGTAGAAGGTCCCACTATATCCACATAGGGTACCGGTGGAGGAACATCACGAGATGTGGACGCACCATCTGTAAATGGTTTTGACTGTTGTTGTCATCTTCTGTCTCGTGTGCTACGACCTGTATGGGCTCTCGGGGATGTTTCGGCAGGTATATCAACCTACCATATTATTATTCAACAATTTCTTCTAACAAAAACATCTACAAAAATTTATCTAAAAATATTATGTACCAACACACAATATATTATTCAACGAATTTAAAACAATTAGCAAAATAAATTACAAGTATTAAAAATTGTTAAATGTGTAAACAATTACTTGAGATTTCGAAAAGTGATCGGAATCACACGGTACACCACCTGTCGCCGCCACCAGCCACCAGCCGGCAACCTTTTGTAGATATGGGGGGAGGGATTTGCATTGGGGTGTGATTGCGGTGTGTGTTTAAAATGAGGGGGGAATTGGGTTTTATAGAGGTAGAATGTCACGCCCTAAACGCGATGCGACGACGATCAATCACTTAAACAGAAATAATTCAACAGTCTAAACCAATGATACAAAACTCCAAGTGAAATAGAGTCTAATGCAGCGAAATAAAATACACACAAGTACGAATTACATCTCAAGGTCCAACAATATTCGATTACAATCCATCAAAATATCCAAATTTAAACTTACAGTCCAAACTAAAACAGAATGAAGGAGTTCAACATTAACAAAAGCAAAGAAAATGTCGCTCGACATCAATGATTATAGGAACTAGTACGACAGGCGGAGCATGGGATTCAGTCAGTGGTAGGTTCGACGTCTTTAACGTACTCCTCATCTAAAGGTTAGAGAACAAGAGGGGATGAGACAGAAATCTCAGTGGATGGGGTGATTGTGTGAGAGTGTGGCGATGTATATAGTTAATGCGAGAAAACGGTTGTATGAAAACGCGTGAGGTATGATGCATGTTTTCACACATAGTCCACAAGCATCGTGATAAATATATTTAAGTAATATACTTATACAGTTTAAGAAAACAGTTCATGGTCACACAGGCACTATGTGATTTAGGCAAGACAGGTAGGATTGCGTACGGAATGTAACGCCAATCCCATGCAAGACAAATAATGGTTGCGTACGGATTTGTAGCGCCAACCAATGCAAAACAAGTAGCGGTTGCGTCTCGGTTTGTAGCGCCAACAAACGGGTCCGATAACTCCGGATCGTGTGGATCGATTTGTCGATTCCTTAGTTCTTTCTTGTAACTCCTCGAGCAAAATGGTCCAAGACCGGTCACCTTATTCTTCATAGCAAAGACAAAATCCACAAATGGAGCTTGCAAGGCTCGGATGCATCATTATCATGATTATACCTCAAGTACTACGACCCGCTTCCCTTAGACAAACTCCGTCCCTCAGTTGCGGGATTAGGACGATGGGGCCGGAAGAGTGGAATAGCAGCCGAGCTGCCCGGTCCTATCCCCGACGTATCCATTCCAACTGTGAGCTCGACACACCAAGTTGACTCAGACATGAAGGTAAATACAAGTTCAGGAAGTCAACCAGGCAGTCGAGTATTATTGATTCAGGGAAGCAGTTCAGGAAAATTTCGAAAATCGCGAGTGGCAATTATGGCGTTGGTGGAGTTATTTGGATGAAGATGATTATCGGGAGGATAAACAATCTTCGATATCTTGAAATATTAGGTGGAACATAATTCCCATTATAGATTCAAAATCGCAAGACGAGTAAGTCGCCCCGCGATCGCGAGGATAAACAATCAATAATACTCGACTACCTGGTTGACTTCCTGAACTTGTATTTACCTTCATGTCTGAGTCAACTTGGTGTGTCGAGCTCACAGTTGGAATGGATACGTCGGGGATGGAACCGGGCAGCTCGGCTGCTATTCCACTCTTCCGGCCCCATCGTCCTAATCCCGCAACTGAGGGACGGAGTTTGTCCAAGGGAAACGGGTCGTAGTACTTGAGGTATAATCATGATTATGACGAATCCGAGCCTTGCAAGCTCCAATGTGGATTTTGTCTTTGCCTATGGAGCGATAAGGTGACAGGTCTTAGACCATCTTGAACGGGGAGTTGCAAGGAAGAACGAAGGAATCGTTGTCTGATCCACACGATTCTGGAGTTAAACGGACCCGATTGGTTGGCACTACAAATCTGTACGCAATCGCTACTTGTATTGCATTGGTTGGCGCTACAAATCCATACGCAACCTTTACTTGTTTGCATATGAATGGCGTTACATTCAGTACGCAATCCTACATGTCTTGCCTGAATCATAATGCTTGTATGACCACAAACTATTTCTTAAATTGTATAAGTATATTACTTAATATATATTTATCACGACGCTTGTGGACTATGTGTGAAAACATGCATCATACCTCACGCGTTTTCATACAACTGTTTTCTCGCATTAACTATATACATCGCCACACTCTCACACGATCACCCCATCCACTGATATTTCTGTCTCATCCCCTCCTATTTTCTAACCTTTAGATGAGGAGTACGTTGAAGACGTTGAACCTACCACGGACTGAATCCCGTGCTCTGCCTGTCGTACTAGTTCCTATAATCATTGATGTCGAGCGATATTTTCTTTGCTTTTGTTATTGTTGAACTCTTTCATTCTGTTTTAGTTTGGACTGTAAGTTTAAATTCGGATATTTTGATGGATTTAATCGGATATTGTTGGACCTTGAGTTGTAATTTGTACTTATGTGTATTTTATTTCCTAGTTCTGGATTGTAAGTTATTTGGATATTGTTGGGATGTATTTGTAATCGTACCGTACTTGTAGTTTTCCGCTGCTTTGGACTCTGTTTCACTTGGGATTGTTGTATCATTTTTCTAGACTATTGGGTTTATTTCTGTTTAAGTGGTTGATCGGCGTCGCGTCGCGTTTGGGGTGTGACAGATATGGTATCAGAGCTTGGCTAGTAAGATGGAAACTTACACCGAGCTGACCCAGGATAGGACCCTCGGACTGTGTTGGGTAGTACCGCGACCTGACCAATTAAGTGTGAAATCAATTTCAAAAATGGCATTGAACCGTATTACTGATGTTTATACTAAGTTAGAATTTATACTTGAAGATTCCATGATCATACTTGATTTGACCTAGTTGACTCTTGACTAACTTTCTTTATTCATTCTTTCCCTGTTCTCCCTTATCTTTCCCTTAATTTCGTCTAATCGCCTTTAGTTTGACTTGATCAGGATGGAGCCAACGCCACCCATCTGGTGGGAATTATTGGAGGCCCGCGCCGAACGTGATTACTTCCGAGCATACATGAACCACTGGCACTAGGAATGCCTTCGGGCTACCTCAGAATTGGCAGAGGAACGCCGTCGTAACCAAGAACTAACACACCTCCTGACGAAGAGCCAAGATGAGAAGAATAACCTTTCCCTCCTTGCTAAGGATCACGAGGATACCATCCGCTCTCGTGAAGATCAAATTCAGTCGATCCAGAAACACTTGGAAATTACTCGCAAGAAGATGGAACGCGCCAAGGAAGGCTGCACAAAGTGGGAGAGGGACGCATACATGTCGAGGGACACCATCGGACGCCTCGAAGATACTATCATCAAACAGATGACGGTGATCGAGGACCTCACACAAGCCTTGTCTCAGCGGGATGCCGGTTTAGAGACTGCTTTGGCAGCTAATGCACTAGCACCACCACCACCCAAGGCGGAACCAGAGGCCGACCCTGAAGCGAACAATGAAGAGGATCCCGAAGAGGATCCTGAATAAGATCCTGAAGAGGATTCCGAGGACGATCCAATGGAGGATGGAGAGCCCGAGGTGCTTGAAGCCGCCCCACTTGATGACGCTCCAAGACTGGAGCAGTAGCCAGATTTAGCCGACTAGCCTAATGCTGAGGTGGTACCTCAGCCCGATCATGTTCCAGTTATGGACAAGGCCGCTAGTGATGATGACCTCACCGAGTAGATAGCTTCTATGATTAGATTTTAGCCGACGCTTATTTCCATTCTGTTGTATTTTGCTTCCTGTTGTACTTTGATCAAGTTGTATCCTGACTCTAGATTACCTTCGATTCTATATTCTTGTTGTATGAACTCATTCGGGTGTATTCAAATTTTCACATCAATGAATGTACTTTTCTACTTATTTTATGTCTTGTGTATTGCTGTTGTGATATAACTTGTTATATGCGAGTATTTATTGAAATCATTCATTTATGATTTGTAGCTAAACCTCAGGATACAAAATGGTTGGACACCGTGGACGCGGGAGACCCCGCCGTGTTCCCCAAAGGTATAATGACGCGCCAAGGAAATGGGTACCCTCCCCCGAATTGCCACCACCTCCTCCGCCAGCTGCTGGAGATAACTTAAATGCACAGGCCCTACAGCAAATCCTGTTGTTCATGAGACAACAAGCAGAGCCTCGTCAGCCTAACCCTAAACCTGCTCGAGAGACGAATGATCGCACATTGGAGCGGTTCCTACGATTCGACCCCCCGACTTTCTTAGGGGAACCAGATGACATAAAAGCAGAGGAATGGATCGAGAAACTAGAGAATATCTTTAATGATCTCCAATATTCCAAGGAGCAGAAGGTTACACTCGCAATTTTCCGACTAGAATCGACTGCTCGAGGTTGGTGGAGAGCAGTTGAGAGACAGTGGGAACAGGATCAAGTAGATAGAACATGGGAAAATTTCCTGGCTGAATTCCATGAGCAGTACATTCCCCAGGTCGTGAAAAAGGCACGCCGAGATGAATTTCATAAGTTGAGGCAAGGGAACATGTCCATAGCCCAGTATGAGTCTGAGTTTCATCGGTTGTCCAAATATGCTTTGGGGACAATCAATACAGAAGAGGACAAATTATATAAGTTTACACGGGGACTGAAGTTGGAACTTCAAAAGCAGCTTCTGACTGTTGAAATGACAACCTACTCAACCGCGGTAAAGGAAGCTCTCTGCATCGAGTCAGGACTGAATCATATTGGACAAATTCAGCAGAGTAGGCCATCAAACAGTCTCAAGAGGACAATTGGGGGGACACCGTCTAAGCGACTGCTAAGTTTCGAAGGACGATCGATAAGGCGGATAAAGGAAAAGGACCGATCTGAGGAAAACCAGGTCAAGTATGTGCACATTGCCAAAAACGGGACATATCATCAATGATTGTTGGCGCAAACAGGGAGATGCTTGCTATGTGGCGATGACCCGACACCGGTGAAGGATTGCCCAAAGACGTGGATCGCACGAAACAAGTGCAATCGCCAAAGCCGTAATGGCCGGGAAATCGGGCGAGGATGCCCGCCGAGCATTTGCACTAGTCGGACATGAGGCTTCGGAGGCAACAGACGTGGTGGAAGGTACGCTTCTAGTATCTAGTCACTACGCTAAAGTACTATTTGACCCTGGATCAACGCATTCATTTGTCGCACCACATTTTGTACACAAGTTGCATGCATGCATGGAACATATGCCTATAGGTCTAGAAGTGTCCACTCCTATGGGCGCAAGCCAGATAACAGATATTATCTATAATGCATGCGAAGTTAAGATTGATGAGATAAACTTTCTTGCTGATTTGATCTTGTTGCCTATATCCGAATACGACATTATATTGGGAATGAATCGTTGTTCCACACACCATGCACAAATGGACTGCCATCGCAAGTCCATTAAGCTATGTGAACCCGGTAAGCCCGAAGTGAAAATTTCGGGAAGAGCACGAGTTAAGATTGCCCCAATCATTTCAACAATGAAAGCGAGGAAGGCGATCACTAGAGGGGCACAAGGGTATTTCTTGGCGTTTGTAATTAACAAACCTGGGTTGAGACACAAATTAATCAAGTACCTATAGTATCGGAATATACAGATGTATTTCCACAAGAACTCACCACTTGTCCCTCCGGATAGGGAAGTCGAGTTCACCATCGGTATTACCGGGAACCGCCCGATCGCTAACACCGTATAGAATGGCTCCCCGTTGAGTTACAAGAGTTGAAGACACAATTACGTGTGATGGATGTGGGATTTATCCGAACAAGACGTCTCCTCGGGAGCACCGGTCTTATTTGTCAAGAAGAAAGATGGCACATTAAGATCGTGTATAGACTATCGTGAACTTAACGTGACCATCAAGAACAAATATTCCTCCCGGGATAGACGAATCGTTTGATCAACTTCAAGGAGCGACGGTGTACTTTCGAAGTTTGATTTACAACAAGGATATTATCAATCAAGATCCGTGAAGAAGACGTTTCCAAAACGGCATTTCAAACAGGATATGGACACTACGAGTTTGTAGTGATGCCTTTAGTCCCATTTAACGCATCAAAGCCAGCGTTTATGGATCGATGCATCGAGTCTTTCAACCTTATTTGGATCAATTCGTAGTGATATTCATTGATGACATACTCGTATACTCTAAGTCTAGAGAGGAGCATGAACGCTATCATCAAAAATTGTTTTGGAGATACTACGAGAGCACAAGGTGTATGCCAAATTCAAAGAAGTGCGAATTTTGGCTTAGTGAAGTAGCATTCTTGGGACACATAGTATCCGACACCGGGATCATCGTAGATCCTTGAAGGTACGAGGCAGGTGGTTGAATGGAAACAACCCGAGTCAGAATGAACGGAGATCGAAAGTTTCTTAAGACCGGCCGGATATTATCGAAGATTTATCCAGGATTTCTCCAAGATAGTTTACCACTCACTCGACTAACCCGATGCAAGTCAAGTTTGAGTGGAATGACAAGTGTGAGAGGCTAGTTTCCAAGAGTCAAGAACGACTTACTACGGCTCGATCTTAGCCCTTCCAAAGGGAACATAAAACTTTGTCGTCTACGAAATGATACATCAAAGGAAGGACTAGGAGCAGTACTCATGCAGGAAGGAAAGGCCAGTGTTTATGCATCACGGAAACTCAAGCCGTATGAAGCCAATTACCCAACGCATGACTTGGAATTGGCAGCAATAGTGTTTGCGTTAAAGAAATAGAGGCACTATCTCTACGGAGCAACATTCATGGTTTACACGGATCATAAGAGCCTGAAGTATCTATTCTCTCAGAAGGATCTCAATTTGAGGCAACGAAGATGGATGGAGTTAATAGAGGACTATCACTTTGATATCCAATACCATCCCGGGAAAGGTAATGTAGTAGTTGACGCCTTAAGCAGGAAGACGAGTTTAGTCAGACTAATGATTCGAGAGTGGAAATCATTATAAGAGTTGAGCACTTGGAATCTGATGAGGACCAATATTCAAATTTCTTGTGCTAACATTTCGATTAAACCCGATTTACTGAACGAGATCAAGGCAGCACAGGGGACAGATGTGCAACTTCAAAAACTGAAAGAGAAGATACTTAAAGGAGAGAGGTCAGAATTCTCGATACATGAAGATGGGATCATCAGATTTCGAAATCGAGTTTGTGTACCAAGTGACGAGCGGATTAGGAGTAGAATTCTCTGAGAAGCACACCATTCGAAATACACTATACACCCTGGAGGAAACAAGATGTATAAGGACTTGAAACGGCATTACTGGTGGGTAAACATGAAGAACCAGGTAGCGGAGTTTGTTGCGAGATATTTGACTTGTCAACGAGTAAAGGCAGAACACCAACGACCATCTGGTTTATTACAACCGTTGAGAGTTCCCGAGTGGAAATGGGAACACATAACGATGGACTTCGTGACGGATCTACCAAGGACTAGAGGAGGCCATGATGCTATATGGGTAGTCGTAGACCAACTCACGAAATCTGCACATTTCTTACCCATGAAGAAAACCGACAGCTTTCAGAAACTCGCGAAAATTTATATCCGAGAGATCATTCGACTGCATGGAGTGCCAGTCGACATTGTGTCAGACAGAGACCCAAGGTTTGTCTCCCGATTTTGGAAGTGCTTGCACGAGGAATTGGGTACCTCGCTAAGTTTCAGCACAGCAGCACATCCACAAACGGATGGCCAGTTTGAGCGAACGATTCAAACCCTGGAATATATGTTGCGAGCCTGCACGTTGGATTTCTAAGGAAGTTGGGATTCGCACTTACCATTGGCCGAGTTCGCTTATAATAACAGCTATCAGGCCACAATTGGGATGGCACCCTACGAAGCCTTGTACGGGCAAAAGTATAGATCTCCACTACACTGGGAGATTGATGACCAATGGACTCCAAAAGAGAAACGAAAGTCGCCCTTGATTCCAAAGGTCAACTTAGTTCAGGAGGCCATGGAGAAGGTCAAGCTGATCAGGGAATGGATCCGTACAGCTCAGAGCTGCCAAAAGAGTTACGCACACAAGAGGAGAAATGACTTGTAATTTGAAGCCGGAGATGAAGTATTCCTCAGACTCTCTCCACGGAAAGGATTGATCAATCCGAATAAAGGAGGAAAGTTGAGCCCGGGATATGTTGGACCTTACAAGATTTTGCAGAGGATCGGGAAGTTAGCCTACCGACTCGAGTTACCAAAGACATGATGGGAATGCACGATGTATTCCACATATCGAGGTTAAAGAAGTATCAACCAGATCCCGAGCATATCATCACTCAAGATACTCCTCCTCTGATGGAAAATTTGTCCTACATCGAGAAACCAATCCGGATCATTGACCAGCAGATACATCAGTTGCGTAATAGAGAGATTCCAATGTTTAAAGTGGTATGGCGAAACCACAACCGAGACGAAGACGCAACATGGGAGAAGGAAGAAGACACGAGGAATCAATATCCAGAATTGTTCTGAAGAGAATTTGGAGACCAAATTCTTTTAAGGAGGGGTGAATGTGAGGCCCCGAATTTTAACAACGTGAGACACGTTGTTATGTAGTTATTATTTATTCGGTTGTGTATCACAAACCTATTATTAATGAAACACGACTCTACTTTTATTTACTTCTTCCAACGTCAATTACACATTTTTCAATTTTGAGCTTAGCAATTTTATATTCTCCTCTAGTATTAATACTTGATCGAATGACTACGACTTTAGAAATATTAGACCTTCAACTATTTAGGAGTACATTCCAATCTTTATCCTAATATTTCATCTTATTCTATAATTCATCCCAACCAATTTCCCAATCAATTTTTTTTAGAAAAAAAATTATTTTTTTTATATATTTTAAAAAATTTCGAAAATTACCATTATAAATGGGGAGGTTGTTTCATATTCTTTTCAAGACCTACAATTATATATGTATATATATATATTTACATATATATATATATATTTTTGTTCCTCAACTTTTGGTCACATGCTTAAAGGAGGGACAAACCTTTCTTTCCACCAAATTCTAATAAATAAAAATAACAACACCATGATTATTATTCCCTCCAACTTTTGGCTCCTTGTCTTAGGGGAATCAATCAATTTTGTTATTTTTTTTCTTTATCAACCAATATTCTTCATTTCATAATTATCATAAAAACACAAGACTTGCTCCCATTTTCCTTTCTAAATGATCAAATTCTTCAAGCATAAGGTAAGAAAATCTTCATTTCTCCCAACTCTATTTTTCTTCTCCAATCCTCAACCTTATACCTTCACCATCTAATCATGTTGAATCCTTCTTGTTGAGGTACTCCTAGAGAATTTTCTTGAAGAATTAGAGATTTAGATTTGACTACAAGCTTGAAGAGAAAATTCAAGACTACACATTTTTAAGGTGAGAAAAATTATGGTTTAGTATTTTCCTCTTGATAACATGAAAATTAATTTTTGACTCAAGAATATGAATTTTTGGAGCTTAGGGGCTGACCTACATCATCTCAAGTTGAGGTTAGAGGCTTGAAGGAAAATTTCAATTTTTGAGACTACATTTTAGATCAACCCGAGAAACTACTACGAGGTGGGTGGAAAAATCTTTCCAACTTCTAGGTGTTTTTACTTAAAATGCATGTAGTATTTTGATATTGAGCACTTGAGATATATATATGTTATGTATTGCATGTTAATTTCTTGTATCAAGTTGAAAATTTCTCAAGTATGGCTCAAATTGCTATTTGTTGAAAAATAGGTTCATACATGTACACTTTGTAAGTCCAAGTGGCTACGATAATCTAGAGGGGAGGTGAATAGATTATCTCCATCTTTTTGATTATGCCCTCTTTTTCGAACCGAATGATCAAAGACAAATATAAAGGTGCGGAATGTAAACAACACGCGTCGATTTATAGTAATTCAACCCACCTAGGGCCTAATCTACTACCACCCCAGTATATCCGGGATGGATTTCAAAAATAAAAAGAATTTTATTAATTACCAAAATTAATACAAATTCAACTTACAACACCTTGAAGAGCACCACACTCTTCTTCAACAACACCTTTGGAGATTACCACAATCTCCCTTTGAAGATTACAACAATCTTCCTTCAACGGCACCTAGTGAAGATTACCACAATCTTCAACCTTGAAGAATACCAAATTCTTCAACACCTCGATAAGAAGATCACCACAATTTTCTTGCACCTATCACCTAGATCATCTAAGTGTGTTCTTACCACAAGAACACTCACAAGGATATCTTATGTTGAATGATAACCAAAAATCAAGATTACAACTCAATAATGAATAATACAATTTGAGTGCAAAGTGTAATCAAGAATAGCCTAGACCTCAAGGATGTGAAAGTGATAAGCTAGGCAAATTTACAACAAGAATAATAACAATGAAAGACCAAGTATTTGCTTGAAGTGTATCTTGTTGTGTTGTATCTCAATTGTTGTATTGGTTGCTCCAAAACTTCCTCTATTTATAGGAGATGATTGATCAAGCATAGGCTCCTCTTGGGGATTGAAAATCTACAGAAAAATATAATTAAAATCAAGAATATAGCTGTTAGAAATTAATCCCACAATTTAAGGAAATGTGTCTGTTTGTCAAACGGTCATATTTTTCTTTGTCAATACATACAGGCGACGGTCATTACACGAAATAAGAGAATTGAAGAACACTTTGGAAATTACAACAGGCGACCGGTCGACATAGGCTTCGGCCGGTCGACCCTGTCTCAACCGGTCCCCTAACTCAAAAATGCAAGGTTTGAAGTTCGTTTCAACGCTAACTTGCAGTGCCGGTCGACCCACAGGCGGCCGACCGGCCGGCCGACGCCCGAACGGCCGACCCGCCCGATTTTCCTTCCGTCTCATTTTCTGTTTCAAAATCATCTTCAGTCACGGGTTGCCCTATAGGGCGGCCAGGTCGACCACGAGATGTAAATGTTGTCCAATTTTTGTCGAAAATAAAACTCAAGAAATACTCCGAAAATTTAGTAAAAACATTTTAAACCAATCGGGAGTATTTAGACAACATTTAGAAATCTTGTTTTAGGAGTAAAATTCATTGACATAAAATCATTAAAAGTGTTGTCCATTATTATGAAAAATAAACTTGAGGAAATACTCCGGAAAATATTAAAACCATTTTAAATCATTTAGGAGTATTTGGACAACCTTTAAAAACATTGTTTTGGTGGCAAAATAAAATCATCAAAATTAAGATAAAAACATGTATCAAACAATCTCGCCCTTTTTGATGATTACAAACCAAAACAATATTTACACAAACTAAGAGAGCAATTTTAGAAATGATTTTCCGGTAAAAACATTTGACCATTTGGAAGCAACCAAAATTTCCAAAAATATTAAAGCAACCAAGTAGGGAGTAAATATATTCAATAATAAGCACAAGCTCCCCCTATCAACAAGCATATCAAGAATAATGTAAAAGCAATTTTTCCATAAGCTAAAAGCTTTAGCTTTTACAAATTGTTCAAGAGCTTATAAGCTCTCCCTGTCACAAAACATCATTAAACGATTATATAAGTCCATCAAGCAACAATTGGAGTAAAAATGAATCACAACTTATGGCTTTTATGAGCCATAGCTTATAGCTTTTATGACAAGCTTTTATTAGCTTCTTTAAGCTAATGAGCCAATATCATGTTTCTCCCCCTTTGGAATCATCAAAAAGAATGTTAGGATGATAAAAACATCATACAAATATATCAAAGTGCGCAAACGAGACGGTTTATCAACCATCGAGCAATTTATACTTAAAGTCCAAGGAAAATGGGAGAATTGTAGCATAAGAGATCCATAAGCTCATTAGTTAGCTAAAAACATGATTTCAAAAAGATTTTAAGACATTTTGAAGCAAGATAATCATGTAGAAGTTGAAAGTTTCATTGCGACATTTCATCGAACACCTTGTGTGCGTGGAAAATAAAAGAGGTTGTATATAGTCCTTGTAAAAGTTTCAAGCCAAAAATTTTCATAGCATCATCAATCAACCTCATTCCAAAGCTCAATAAGATCATATGTAGCATATGCAACATTTGTTCATCAAATAAGAGGCTCAACAAAGTAGATTCTCAAGGGTTCAACCCAAATGAGATAATATAAGCTAAGAAGGATCAAGGCATTACAAATGCCAAAAATTAGAGCATCCATCAAGTAATATAAGTCATGCCTTAAACAATACATGTATGATATATCAAATGTCCCAACATATCCAACTAAGCATAATGACCAAAGCATTAAGAGAAACACTTTTACCATCAAGTACTTCATACCAATTTTCAAACCATGCCATATAAGAGTATTTTTACCATCAAATACTCCATCAAAAACATGATCATCCACAAGTCATTATCAACTTGCAATTTTAACCCTTTTAAGAAAACAAGCAAATATCATTAGTACAAAAGAGTTTTACAAAAGTTCATAAAAATACAAAGCAACATTAATGAAAATGCTAGAAAGTAAAGGGGGTGGACATCAATCTTCGTCTGAAGAGAAGCAAGTTCCGGGAATGAGATCTTTGATGAATTTCTTCAATTTGCCAATTGACTTTTTCAAACTAGAATTTTCCTTTTTCACAACCCGGAGTTCTTTTCTAAGAGAGGCCACATCTCTAAATGTTTCTCTTTCCACTTTGGCCATTCTCTCATTGAGATTTAGATCTTCAACATCCAACTCGTCTTCATCTCCTTCCTCATTTTCTTCGTCCCTAATTTCTTGTTCATTTCCCACATTTTCTTCTTCATTTTCCTCTTCATCATCTCTTTGTTCATCAAACTCACCTCTTCCAATATTTTCAACCTCATTGTCATTAAAGAAATCATTCCGAGGTTGTTGTTGATGTCGGGCACGACCCCTAGCGGCTTTGGTAGGAACCCGTGGTAAATGTCGTCGCATTCTTACCATTTGTAGAATGTTGGCATTATCAAAATCATTGTGACGAATTTCGGTATTTATTTCATTTTCCGGGTATCCCGATAAATATAAGAGTCGGCAAATCAAATTACCCAAGGTATATTTTTTCTTGGTAAGCTTTCTAGATTCCAACAAGCAATATACAAAGATTGCCCCATAATTTACTCTTTCTCATCGAACAATCTTATAGGTGTGAAAGAGTTCGAGATTACTTGGAAGTTTTACTTCCTTTCCACAAACACAATAGGAGCAAATGATAGATATAATCCGATAATTTGGCGGCATTGCCGAGTATGTCACTTCGGGATATACTCCTAAAAAGGTTTTCACATCATCTAGTGAAACACCTAAAATGTTATCATCCCAATGAGCGCAATCCACATTGACCACTCCATCATTTGGCACGTTAAAGTGATTACAAATATCGGCCAATGTCCATGAAAAGTGCCTACCATTAACAAAAGTGTGAAGTTCCAACGGATTATCTACCGTAGCATCAACAATCCACATATTTGCATAAAAAAGTTTTATAAGCTCGTCATCATAATGCAAACACGGATTATCCCAAAATGACACCCATCCTTGAATTTCAAAATAAGCTCTAATATCTGGAAATTCATCATGAAATGCTTGAAAACGAACCATACGAGTGCACGCGATTTTCTTATCATTCGATCCAATATTCTCATAATGTTCCTCCGCAAGTTTATTTAAAAATCGAAGTCTATTAGCTCTATAGGGAGGCTCATAGAGGAGTGATAACTTATTAGAGTCCCAATGAATGCTCGATTTTGAAACCCCGGCTCTTAATTCGACAATCTCCTCTTCCGTAAGCCGATTTTGATAGTCTCCTTGTAGAATATCATCTTGTTGGGGATTGGAAGAAGATTATCCCCTTTGCCTCCTTCTCCTCTTTTGAGGATTTCGTTCGGTAGAATTTCTTGGAGGTGCCATATATGTAAGATTCTTGTGAAAATAAGAAGATTAGCAACAAGAATCGTGAAAATTGATGAAGAATTGAAGATTTTAGGAGAAAGGGGATGAAAAAATCGTGCCAAGGGTTTGAGAGATTTCCTGCGTCTGTTTTGAGAACTGAAGACATAACGTTTTAAGCTTGTAAAAATAGCCTGGGCGACCGGTCGAGGTAGGGGGCGACCGGTCGCCCCTGCTTTGACCATCCCAGGTAATTTTTCTTTCCCCAGAATTTTCAAAAATTCAATTTTTCACCCCTAAAAGTTTTAAAACTTTGCAAAAGATAATTTTGGATCAAGTCCAATATATACGGGTTTTGGGAAAACATATATTTGAGAAAATCGAGACTAATCAAGTAGTGCCCTTTTAAGAGAATATTTAGCCGTATGACCCTTTTTACCACAATAGAAGCATGTAATAATTCTAGGAGCATAATGACCAACATGCTTAGAGACTTGATTCTTATTCATATGATTGACACCATTAAGCTTATGATCAAGTTCTAGTTTCGAATTATCACAACAATCAACAATTTCATCGGTACTCAAGTCGGATTTAGATAAATCCTTTTTCAAGCAATTAATATCCTCAATGAGAGTACTATTTTCTTTTTTAAGGTTTCTAACCTTGTCAAGTGTGGTGGTGTGAGCACATGATAGTGATTCATAGGAAGTAAGTAAACTATCCATATCATTTTTCAAAATATTGAATTCCTTTTTCAAATTTTTGTATTTAACAAGTAAGCTTTGGAATTCATTTTGAAGTTCATCATAATCATTTTGCAAATCACTATAATCATTTTGAATGACAATATCATAGGAAGTAGAGAGTTTAAGACATACCTCATTTTCTTCTTCGATGCCCATAAAACAATATTCAACTTCTTCATAGTTGGAAGTTGTAGGAGGTTTGTTCCTTAGATTTGAGCTTGTATGACCTTGAGAAGTAGATGTTTTTGTTTGACTCCTTTCATTTGCAAATACTCCATAGATGGCTTCTAATTTTTGCCATACTTCATGTGCCGATTTTATTCCTACAATATGTTCATATTCTATATTAGTAAATGAACAATACAAAATATTTAAAGCCTTAACGTTTAAGGAGATGATTTTATTTTCTTCATCATTGAGCTTTTTGAAGCCTTTTGAGGTGTGTGGTGTATCTTTCATCGGAATGGATTCTCCATTAATGACGGTGTTCCAAATGTCGAACCCGCAACCTTGTAGATAGCATTCCATTCTTTCTTTCCAAAAATTAAAATTTTTGGAATCAAATAGTGGTGGCTTGGTGGTGGAGATGCCGGATAAATGAGCTTCGTTCGTAGCTGACGATCGTTTCTCTTCACTCGCGATGTGAAACGAGCTTGCCAAAGAGTTTGGCTTTGATACCACTTGTAAGTCCAAGTGGCTACGATAATCTAGAGGGGGGTGAATAGATTATCTCCATCTTTTCGATTATGCCCTCTTTTTCGAACCGGATGCTCAAAGACAAATATAAAGGTGCGGAATGTAAACAACACGCGTCGATTTATAGTAGTTCAACCCACCTAGGACCTAATCTACTACCACCCCAGTATATCCGGGATGAATTTCAAAAAGAAAAAGAATTTTATTAATTACCAAAATTAATACAAATTCAACTTACAATACCTTGAAGAGCACCGCTGTGAAGCCCTCGATTTTTATTCAATAATGTATTTGTTTCACGTATCGTCCTTGTATTCTTTTGACTATTTTACCGCGTCGCTTCGACGGGTGAATATTAATGATAAATATATTTCGCATTTAATTTCTTTTCTTTTATTTGTTACTTGTGATCATAATCATTTATTACTTCTACTTCGCATTAATGATCACTCGACCAATCATCATTATTATTATTTGTGTACTCACTAGTCACCTTAGAATTTTAGGAGACTATTTATTTTAGAGATTTATACCTTATAGAATTAAGAAATCGATTAGATTAAGTGATCATGAGACTTATAAGTGATCAAGCAAATCACTAGTTATTTTGGAGATTGATATTATTCACCTATTATCATCAATTTTGGGACATAAAAACAAAATATGGAAATGCCACAAATACCTCTTAAGGGACGGCCATGATGGGTATTTTTAGTGTAGAAATATCTCTCAACTCTTGTACACATACACCTTATGTATTCATCTTGTGTATTAATACACCATTAATTCAAATCTTATACACAATACCTTATACACCAATTCTTTATTATAAACTTACCCAACATGTTGGAGGCTTCCCAACATTCCATGCCAACATCCTCCTCAATCCCTTCAATTTCATCCTCCCATGCAAGACCACACCTTGACCAAGGTCCTTGTCCCTCATGCAAGCTACACCTTTCAAGCCTTGGAACAAAACAAAATTTGTCTCCCTTCCCCTCTCTCATTGTGAACGGCCAAGGGCCATTTTGATGATCAAAAATTGTTCAAAATATCATTTTTATCAAACTCATTCATCATTCAAGCATTTTCTCCAACTTCTCTCTAAAAATCATTCACATCTTCAAATCTTCAAACACCAACTCTTCACATCTTCAAATCTTCAAACATAAGTTATTCATATCTTCAAACATACCTTGTTCTTCATATCTCCAAACACTTAACCAAAATTTCAAGAACCCCTCTTCTACTTACAATAAATTCGAACACCCCTTTAACAAGTAAGTAAAATTTCTTTTTCAATCCATTTTTGATATCACCTAACTTATCTCTTTCACCTTCTAATTTAAGTTTGATTCTTGATTTTGAGATATACTTAGAAGACCATTGGAATATATTGAGAGACTTGTCATCTTGAAGAAAATTGTGAATAAGTTGGACTATAAGGTAAGAAATGGAATTTTTGGTACCTTTTCTTCTTCTCTTTTTATTTTTCAAACTTTGACACTCCATTTTCATTTTTGGAGTTTTAGGGGCTGACTTTGGAGGTTAACATTAAGGGTGACCAAAATCTTACACTTGGAAGCCATTACTAGTCACACTTTATTCACTACACAAGGTTAGTGTAGTAATTCCAATTTTCTCACTATCTTCTTCTTCCCCTTAAATTTTAACCACATTCTTCTAACTCCTATATTTTTTTTTTTGAAATTCCTTGACTTAGGGGCTGACCTAAGTCACTCCTTCATCGAGAGAGATTTATTTCATTTTTTCCCAACAAACCGAACTTTAAGGTGGGTGGAAAAATCCTTTCAACTTCTAGGAGTTTTAATTCATAAAAATGCATGTAGTATTTTGTTATTGAGCATTTGAGATATATATTATATATTGCATGCTATTTTCTTGTATCAAGTTGGAAAAACTCTCAAGTGTTGCTCAAAAATGCGATTTATCGAAAAATAGGACATACATGTACACTTTTTGTTGTAATCGATGAATGCTTGCATGAAATGGATATGTATGTTTATGACTCTTGTAATCTATGTTTTGAATGATTTATAACCTGGACAAGTCGAGCATAATTGATTAAATTTCGATTTTTTGGACTTAATTGCAAAAAATGGAAAGTTGGTAGACTTAATTGCAAGAAAATAAAACTTAAGGGACCCCTATGTAATTTTCGATTTTTGGGACTGAACTCAGGTTCAAAAATTTTGTTTTGACATTTTAATAAAGTTTTAAGAGTTTTTAGATAAATAAAATCAACCCTTAAAAGCCCAAGGACTAGATTGTAAAATTTGAGAAGTTTAAGGGCTAATTTACAAATTTCGAAACTGTACCAGACCCTAGTTTAAAATTTGAAATTTTAACTCTTAAGGGACTGGAAATAACATATTTTAAGTGTATTCCAAAAATCCAAGTGTTTAGAGCTTGGAAAGTAATTTTATAAAACTTGAGGGACCAAATTGTAAAAGATTAAACTTGAGGACCCAAATGAAATTTCCAGGACTTATACAGCCCATGTACCTGGAAATACTAATTTACCTATAACATAATTATATTTTGGACCCAAGGTTCAAATTTCATAACAATTGGACCCCTAAAAGCCTTAAAGGCAATTATTTCAAAATGGGACAAAAATGAGATTTTCAAAAGTTAAGGGACCTATACTTATGACGTTTTAATACTGTTTTTGTCCCAATATCCCACTAACCTTAGTGACATTTTCCAACTGGAATCACATTAGAAGCCCTTCCGGTTTGTGAGTTCCGATTATTTTAAACTTAGGGCCCGAAATGACAATTTTAATAATTTTGGGGCCAATGTGAGAATTCTATAAAAACTCGACCTCAAAACTTTAAAAACCTGAATCTATGAACAATTTAGAGAATTTAGGAACTGACCTCACAATTTTTTAAGGTCGGGATATTTATTTATTTAACTTTTAACCCCAAAAGTATTTGTTTTTACAAAATGGGGCTAATTGTAATTTTTTTATTTTTATAAGGACCTAACGCAAATCATTTCTTTTAGAAGAAACAGCCCTGGACCCTCTTACTTTAATATTTTAATTTAAATATTTCATTTTCTTAAAAATCCCTTGACTTATCGGATCATCTTGACCGATTAATACCCGATCGCGGGGCGACTTCCTCGTCTCGCGATTTCGAATCTATAACGGGACCTATGTTCCTCCTAATCCTTAAGATATCGAAGACTACTTATCCTCCCGATAATTATCTTCATCTCAATAACTCCACCAACGCCATAACTCTCTTGTGCAAAATTTGAGAACTTTTCATGAATTGCTTCCCGAATCAATAATACTCGACTGCCTGGTTGACTACCTGAACGTGTACTTAATTTCCTGCCTGAGTCAACTTGGTGTGTCGAGCTCACAGTCGGAATGGATACGTCGGGGATGGAATCGGGCAGCTCGATTCTATTCCACTCTCCTACCCCATCGTCCCTAATCCCGCAAATCGAGGGACGGAGTTTGTCCAAGGAAGGAAGTCGTAGTACTTGAGGTATAATCATGATTATGACAAATCCGAGCCTTACTAGCTCCACTTTGTGGATTTTGTCTTTGCCTATGGAGCGATAAGGTGACAGGTCTTGGACCATCTTGCTCGGGGAGTTACAAGGAAGAACGAAGGAATCGCTGTCTGATCCACACGATTCCGGAGTTAATCGGACCCATTTGGTTGGCGCTACAAATCCGTACGCAACCGCTACTTGTCTTGCATAGGATTGGCGTTACAAATCCGTACGCAATCCTCATGTTTGCTTGGACCATAGTGCCTTCTTGACCATGAACTGTTTTCTTAAACTGTATAAGTATATTACTTAATATGTTTATCACGACACTTGTGGACTGTGTGTGAAATCATGCATCATCTCTCACGCGTTTTCATACAACTAAATTTCTCGCATTAACTATTTATATCGCCACACTTACACACGATCACCCCATCCACTGAGATTTCTGTCTCATTCCCTCATGTTTTCTAACCTTTAGATGAAGAGTACGCTGAAGACACCGAACCTACAGATTGAATCCCTATCAGTGATGTGGAGCGACATTTCCTTTACTTTTATTTGTTGTTGGACTCCTTCATTTTATTTCTGTTTGGGCTGTAAGTTAATTCAGATAATCTTTTGGGTTGTATTCGGATACCGCCAGACTTTAAGATGTAATTTGTACTCGTGTTTATTTTAATTCCGCTGCATTAGACTCTATTTCACTTGGAGTTTGGTATCTTTGGTTTAGACTGTTGATTTATTTCTGTTTAAGTGATTGATCGTCGTTGCGCCGCGTTTGGGGCGTGACAGTTATGGTATCAGAGCTCGGCTTGTAATATGGAAACTTACACCGAGCTGACCCAGGATAGGACCCTCGGATTGTGTTGGGTAGTACCGCGACTTGACTAATTAAGTGTGAAATCGATTTCAATAATGGTATAGAACCGTATTATTGATGTTCATGATAAGTCAGAATTTATACTTGGAGAATCCATAGTCATACTTGATTTGACTTAGTTGACTCTTGACTGACTTTCCTTAGTCATTCTTTTCTTATTCTTCCTTATCTTTTCCTTACATTCGTCTAATCCGCCTTAGTTTTGTTTGACCAAGATAGTTTCATCTGCCTTGGATTGGGTACCACTACTAGATGACCTAAGTTGAATCTTGGATGGATATTTGAACTCTTTTGGGCTGTTATAGTGTTAAGATATCCGGATATTCCTCTACTTGGACATTAGGTGATTTAGAAAATCCGTGATTTAGAGATTATAATGCCTGGTATGGCGAGACTCGAAGAAAATGAGGATATCTCTTGAGAAGTATATGATTTGGATGTGATATATTATGGGATCTAGACACCTAATGATATTACATTGGGAAAATGATAGTAGGGGAATCACTAAGTATATTGATCAATGATAATACCCTTGTGTTATTCATTCTCAAGTACCTGCACAAGCTTAAGTAAGGGAATTTGACTTGTGGTTTAGGTATCACAGATAAGATACATTAAGGATGTGATTATTATATGATCTCGACTAGATGTTACCACTAAATATCCCCTCCCGAGGATAGACGAATTGTTTGATAAACTTCAAGGAGCGACGGTGTACTCGAAGTTTGATTTGCAACAAGGATATTATCAACTGAAGATCCGTGAAGAAGACGTTTCCAAAACGGCATTTCAAACAGGATATGGACACTACGAGTTTGTAGTGATGCCTTTAGGTCTGACGAACGCACCAGCAGCGTTTATGGATCTGATGCATCGAGTCTTTCAACCTTATTTGGATCAATTCGTAGTGATATTCATTGATGACATACTCGTATACTCTAAGTCTAGAGAGGAGCATGAACGTCATCTGAAAATTGTTTTGGAGATACTACGAGAGCACAAGTTGTATGCCAAATTCAGCAAGTGCGAATTTTGGCTTAGTGAAGTAGCATTCTTGGGACACATAGTATCCGACACTGGGATCATCGTAGATCCTTCGAAGGTACAGACAGTGGTTGAATGGAAACAACCAGAGTCTGTAACGGAGATCAGAAGTTTCTTTGGATTGGTTGGATATTATCGAAGATTTATCCAGAATTTCTCCAAGGTAGACGGACCATTCACTCGACTAACTCAGAAGCAAGTCAAGTTTGAGTGGAATGACAAGTGTGAGACTAGTTTCCAAAAGCTGAAGAAACGACTTACTATAGCTCCAGTCCTAGCCCTTCCAAAAGGAACATAAAACTTCATCGTCTACAATGATGCTTCAAAGGAAGGACTAGGAAAAGTCATTGCTTATGCATCACGAAAACTCAAGCCGTATGAAGCGAATTACCCAACGCATGACTTGGAATTGGCAGCGATAGTGTTCGCGTTAAAGAAATGGAGACACTATCTATACGGAGCAACATTCACGATTTACACAGATCATAAGAGCCTAAAGTATCTATTCTCTCGGAAGGAACTTAATTGAGGCAACGGAGATGGATGGAGTTAATAGAAGACTATCACCTTGATATTGATGCCATCCCGGGAAGGCTAACGTAGTAGGCGACGCCTTGAGTAGAAAGGCGGGTTTAGCCAGACTAATGATTCGAGAGTGGAAATCATTAGAAGAGTTGAGCACTTGGAATCCGACAAGAACCAATACTCAAATTTCGTGTGCTAACATTTCGGTTAAACCCGACCTACTGAATGAGATCAAAACAACACAAGAGACAGGTGTACAACTTCAAAGACTGAAAGAGAAGATACTCAACGGAGAGGGATCAGAATTCTCGGTACATGAAGATGGGATCATCAGATTTCAGAATTGAGTTTGTGTACCGAGCGACGAACAAATTAGGAGCAGGATTCTAGCAGAGGCACACCGTTTGAAATACACTATACATCCTGGAGGAAACAAGATGTATAAGGACTTGAAACAGAATTATTGGTGGGTAAACATGAAGAACCAGGTAGCAGAGTTCGTTGCGAGATGTTTGACTTGTCAAAGAATAAAAGCAGAACACCAACGACCATCTGGTTTATTGCAACCATTGAGAATTCCGGAGTGGAAGTGGGAACACATAACGATGGACTTCATGACGGATCTACCAAGGACCAGACGAGGTGATGATGCTATATGGGTAGTCGTAGACCGACTCACTAAATTTGCACACTTCTTACCTATGAAGAAAACTGACAGCTTGCAGAAACATGCGCAGATTTATGTCCGAGAGATCATTCGACTGCATGGATTGCCAGCCGACATAGTGTCAGACGGAGACCCGAGATTTGTCTCCTGATTCTGGGAATGCTTTCACGATGAATTGGGAACCTCGCTAAGTTTCAGCACAACAACACATCCCCAAATTGATGGCCAGTCTGAGCGAACGATTCAAACCCTGGAAGACATGCTTGGCGAGCATGCACGTTGGATTTCAAGGAAGTTGGGATTCACACTTACCATTGGCCGAGTTCGCCTATAATAACGGCAAATCGTGGCCACAATTGGGATGGCACCCTACGAAAGCCTTGTATGGGCGAAAGTGTAGATCCCCACTACACTGGGTGATTGATAACCAATGGACTCCAAAAGAGAAACAAAAGTCGCCATCGATTCCAAAGGTCGACTTGGTTCAGGAGGCCATGGAGAAGGTCAAGTTGATCAAGGAACGGATCCGCATAGCTCGAGCCGCCAAAAAGTTACGCGGACGAGAGGAGAAAGGACTTGGAATTTGAAGTCGGAGATGAAGTATTTCTCGGACTCTTTGCCACGAAAGGGATTGATCAATCCAAAGAAATGAGGCAAATTGAGTCCGAGATATATTGGGCCTTACAAAATTTTGCGAGAGGATCGGAAAATTGGCCTCTGAGACTAGAGTTACCGACAAGATGCGGGAATGCACGATGTGTTCCATGTATCGAGATTTAAAAAGTATCAACCAGATCCTGAACACATCATCACTCGTAATGCTCCTCCTCTAATGGAGAATTTATCTTACACCGAGGAACCAATCAGAATCATTGACCAGCAGGTACGTCAATTGCGTAACAGAGAGATTCCAATGGTTAAAGTTGTATGGCGGCACCACGACCGAGACGAAGACGCAACATGGGAAATGGAAAAAGACATGAGGAATCAATATCCAGAGTTGTTCTGAACAGAATTTGGGGACCAAATTCTTTTAAAGATGGGAGAATGTGAAGCCCTCGATTTTTATTCAATAATGTATTTGTTTCACGTATCGTCCTTGTATTCTTTTGACTATTTTACCGCGTCGCTTCGACGGGTGAATATTAATGATAAATATATTTCGCATTTAATTTCTTTTCTTTTATTTGTTATTTGTGATCATAATCATTTATTACTACTACTTCGCATTAATGATCACTCGACCAATCATCATTATTATTATTTGTGTACTCACTAGTCACCTTAGAATTTTAGGAGACTATTTATTTTAGAGATTTATGCCTTATAGAATTAAGAATTCGATTAGATTAAGTGATCATGAGACTTATAAGTGATCAAACAAATCACTAGTTATTTTGGAGATTGATATTATTCACCTATTATTATCAATTTTGGGACATAAAAACAAAATATGGAAATACCACAAATACCCCTTAAGGGACGGCCATGATGGGTATTTTTAGTGTAGAAATATCTCCCAACTCTTGTACACATACACCTTATGTATTCATCTTGTGTATTAATACACCATTAATTCAAATCTTATACACAATACCTTATACACCAATTCTTTATTATAAACTTACCCAACATGTTGGAGGCTTCCCAACATTCCATGCCAACATCCTCCTCAATCCCTTCAATTTCATCCTCCCATGCAAGACCACACCTTGACCAAGGTCATTGTCCCTCATGCAAGCTACACCTTTCAAGCCTTGAACAAAACAAAATTTGTCTCCCTTCCCTCTCTCATTGTGAACGGCCAAGGGCCATTTTGATGATCAAAAATTGTTCAAAATATCATTTTTATCAAACTCATTCATCATTCAAGCATTTTCTCCAACTTCTCTAAAAAATCATTCACATCTTCAAATCTTCAAACACCAACTCTTCACATCTTCAAATCTTCAAACATAAGTTATTCATATCTTCAAACATACCTTGTTCTTCATATCTCCAAACACTTAACCAAAATTTCAAGAACCCTCTTCTACTTACAATAAATTCGAACACCCTTTAACAAGTAAGTAAAATTTCTTTTTCAATCCATTTTTGATATCACCTAACTTATCTCTTTCACCTTCTAATTTAAGTTTGATTCTTGATTTTGAGATATACTTAGAAGACCATTGGAAGATATTGAGAGACTTGTCATCTTGAAGAAAATTGTGAAGAAGTTGGACTATAAGGTAAGAAATGGAATTTTTGGTACCTTTTCTTCTTCTCTTTTTATTTTTCAAACTTTGACACTCCATTTTCATTTTTGGAGTTTTAGAGGCTGACTTTGGAGGTTAACATTAAGGGTGACCAAAATCTTACACTTGGAAGCCATTACTAGTCACACTTTATTCACTACACAAGGTTAGTGTAGTAATTCCAATTTTCTCACTATCTTCTTCTTCCCCTTAAATTTTAACCACATTCTTCTAACTCCTATATTTTTTTTTTGAAATTCCTTGACTTAGGGGCTGACCTAAGTCACTCCTTCATCGAGAGAGATTTATTTCATTTTTTCCCAACAAACCGAACTTTAAGGTGGATGGAAAAATCCTTTCAACTTCTAGGAGTTTTAATTCATAAAAATGCATGTAGTATTTTGTTATTGAGCATTTGAGATATATATTATATATTGCATGCTATTTTCTTGTATCAAGTTGGAAAAACTCTCAAGTGTTGCTCAAAAATGCGATTTATCGAAAAATAGGACATATATGTACACTTTTTGTTGTAATCGATGAATGCTTGCATGAAATGGATATGTATGTTTATGACTCTTGTAATCTATGTTTTGAATGATTTATAACCTGGACAAGTCGAGCATAATTGATTAAATTTCGATTTTTGGACTTAATTGCAAAAATGGAAAGTTGGTAGACTTAATTGCAAGAAAATAAAACTTAAGGGACCCCTCTGTAATTTTCGATTTTTGGGACTGAACTCAGGTTCAAAAATTTTGTTTTGACATTTTAATAAAGTTTTAAGAGTTTTTAGATAAATAAAATCAACCCTTAAAAGCCCAAGGACTAGATTGTAAAATTTGAGAAGTTTAAGGGCTAATTTACAAATTTCGAAACTGTACCAGACCCTAGTTTAAAATTTGAAATTTTAACTCTTAAGGGACTGGAAATAACATATTTTAAGTGTATTCCAAAAATCCAAGTGTTTAGAGTTTGGAAAGTAATTTTATAAAACCTGAGGGACCAAATTGTAAAAGATTAAACTTGAGGACCCAAATGAAATTTCCAGGACTTATACAGCCCATGTACCTGGAAATACTAATTTACCTATAACATAATTATATTTTGGACCCAAGGTTCAAATTTCATAACAATTGGACCCCTAAAAGCCTTAAAGGCAATTATTTCAAAATGGGACAAAAATGAGATTTTCAAAAGTTAAGGGACCTATACTTATGACATTTTAATACTGTTTTTGTCCCAATATCCCACTAACCTTAGTGACATTTTCCAACTGGAATCACATTAGAAGCCCTTCCGGTTTGTGAGTTCCGATTATTTTAAACTTAGGGCCCGAAATGACAATTTTAACAATTTTGGGGCCAATGTCAGAATTCTATAAAAACTCGACCTCAAAACTTTAAAAACCTGAATCTATGAACAATTTAGAGAATTTAGGAACTGACCTCACAATTTTTTAAGGTCGGGATATTTATTTATTTAACTTTTAACCCCAAAAGTATTTGTTTTTACAAAGCGGGGCTAATTGTAATTTTTTTATTTTTATAAGGACCTAACGCAAATCATTTCTTTTAGAAGAAACAGCCCTGGACCCTCTAACTTTAATATTTTAATTTAAATATTTCATTTTCTTAAAAATCCCTTGACTTATCGGATCATCTTGACCGATTAATACCCGATCGCGGGGGCGACTTCCCTCTCGCGATTTCGATCTATAACGGGACCTATGTTCCTCCTAATCCTTAAGATATCGAAGACTACTTATCCTCCTGATAATTATCTTCATCTCAATAACTCCACCAACGCCATAACTCTCTTGTGCAAAATTTGAGAACTTTTCATGAATTGCTTCCCGAATCAATAATACTCGACTGCCTGGTTGACTACCTGAACGTGTACTTAATTTCTGCTGAGTCAACTTGGTGTGTCGAGCTCACGATCGGAATGGATACGTTGGGGATGGAACCGGCAGCTCGGCTGCTATTCCACTCTCGGCCCCATCGTCCTAATCCCGCAACCGAGGGGACGGAGTTTGTCCAGGGGAAGGGTCGTAGTACTTGAGGTATAATCATGATTATGACAAATCCGAGCCTTGCTAGCTCCACTGTGGATTTTGTCTTTGCCTATGGAGCGATAAGGTGACGGGTCTTAGACCATCTTGCTCGGGAGTTACAAGGAAGAACGAAGGAATCATTGCCATCGATCCACACGATTCGGAGTTAATCGGACCCGCTTTGGTTGGCGCTACAAATCCGTGCACGCAACCGCTACTTGTCTTGCATAAGATTGGCGTTACAAATCCGTACGCAATCCTCATGTTTGCTTGGACCATAGTGCCTTCTTGACCATGAACTGTTTTCTTAAACTGTATAAGTATATTACTTAAAATGTTTATCACGACACTTGTGGACTGTGTGTGAAATCATGCATCATCTCTCACGCGTTTTCATACAACTAAATTTCTCGCATTAACTATTTATATCGCCACACTTACACACGATCACCCCATCCACTGAGATTTCTGTCTCATTCCCTCCTGTTTTCTAACCTTTAGATGAAGAGTACGCTGAAGACACCGAACCTACAGTTGAATCCCTATCAGTGATATGGAGCGACATTTCCTTTACTTTTATTTGTTGTTGGACTCCTTCATTTTATTTCTGTTTGGGCTGTAAGTTAATTCAGATAATCTTTTGGGTTGTATTCGGATACCGCCAGACTTTAAGATGTAATTTGTACTGGTGTTTATTTTAATTCCGCTGCATTAGACTCTATTTCACTTGGAGTTTGGTATTTTTGGTTTAGACTGTTGATTTATTTCTGTTTAAGTGATTGATCGTCGTTGCGCCGCATTTGGGACGTGACAACCACACTCTTCTTCAACAACACCTTTGGAGATTACCACAATCTCCCTTTGAAGATTACTACAATCTTCCTTCAACGGCACCTAGTGAAGATTACCACAATCTTCAACCTTGAAGAATACCAAATTCTTCAACACCTCGATAAGAAGATCACCACAATCTTCTTGCACCTATCACCTAGATCATCCAAGTGTGTTCTTACCACAAGAATACTCACAAGGATATCTTGTGTTGAATGATAACCAAAAATCAAGATTACAACTCAATAATGAATAATACAATTTGAGTGCAAAGTGTAATCAAGAATAGCCTAGACCTCAAGGATGTGAAAGTGATAAGCTAGGCAAATTTACAACAAGAATAATAACAATGAAAGACCAAAGTATTTGCTTGAAGTGTATCTTGTTGTGTTGTATCTCAATTGTTGTATTGGTTGCTCCAAAACTTCCTCTATTTATAGGAGATGATTGATCAAGCATAGGCTCCTCTTGGGGATTGAAAATCTACAGAAAAAATATAATTAAAATCAAGAATATAGCTGTTAGAAATTAATCCCACAATTTAAGGAAATGTGTCTGCTGTCAAACGGTCATATTTTTGCTGTCAATACACAGGGCGACCGGTCGCACAGAAATAAGAGAATTGAAGAACACATTGGAAATTACAACAGGGCGACCGGTCGACATAGGCTTCGACCGGTCGACCCACTGCCTCAACCGGTCCCCTAACTAAAAATGCAAGGTTTGAAGTTCTTTTCAACGCCGACTTGCAGTGCCCGTCGACCCACTGGCGGCCGGTCGACCGACCGATCGACGCCCGAGCGGCCGGTCGACTGCTGATTTTCCTTCCGTCTCATTTTACTTTCAAAAATCATCTTCAGGTGCGGGTTGCCCTATGGGCGGCCGGTCGACCACGAGACAAAATGTTGTCCAATTTTTGTCGAAAATAAAACTCAAAAAATACTCCGAAAATTTAGTAAAAATATTTTAAACCAATCGGGAGTATTTAGACAACATTTAGAAATCTTGTTTTAGGAGTAAAACCCATTGACATAAAATCATTAAAAGTGTTGTCCATTATTATGAAAAATAAACTTGAGGAAATACTCCGGAAAATATTAAAACCATTTTAAATCATTTAGGAGTATTTGGACAACCTTTAAAAATATTGTTTTGGTGACAAAATAAAATCATCAAAATTAAGATAAAAACATGTATCAAACACACTTTATTGTGATATTTGATGAATTCTTGTGTGAATGGACTTGTATATGTATGACTCTTGAAATCCATGTTTTGTATGACTTATAACCTGGACAAGTCGAGCATAATTGATTAAATTTCAATTTTGGGACTTAAAATGCGAAAATAGAAAGTTGGTGGACTTAATTGCAAGAAAATAAAACTTAAGGGACCTCTCTGTAATTTTCGAATTTTGGGACTATACTCAGGTTCAAAAATGATGTTTAGACATTTTAATAAAGTTTTAAGAGTTTTTAGATAAATAAAATCAACCCTTAAAAGCCCAAGGACTAGATTGTAAAATTTTAGAAGTTTAAGAGCTATATTGTAATTTTCGAAACTGTACCAGATCCTATTTTAAAAATTTGAAATTTTAACTCTTAAGGGACTGGAAATAAAATATTTTAAGTGTATTCCAAAAATCCAAGTGTTTAGAACTTGGAAAGTAATTTTATAAAAATTGAGGGACCAAATCGTAAAAGATTAAAATTGAGGACCAAAATGAAATTTCCAGGACTTATGCAGTTCATGCACCTGGAAATACTAATTGAACTATAACATAATTATATTTTGGACCCAAGGTTCAAATTTCATAATAATTGGACCCCTAAAAGCCTTAAAGGCGATTATTTCAAAATGGGACAAAAATGAGATTTTCAAAGGTTAAGGGACCTATACTTATTTCTTTTAAACATTGCTTTTGTCCCAATATCCCACTGACCTTAGTGACATTTTCCAACTTTAATCACATTAAAATCTCTTCCGGTTTGTGAGTTCCAATTATTTTAAATTTAGGGTCTGAAATGACAATTTTAACAAATTTGGGGCCAATGTGAGAATTTTATAAAATCTCGACCTCAAAACTTTAAAATCCTGAATATCTGAACAATTTGGAGAATTTAGGAACTGACCTCATAATTTTTCAAGGTCAGGACATTTACTTATTCAATTTTTAACCCCAAAAGTATTGGTTTTTACAAAACAAGGCTAATTGTAAGGTTTCTTTTTACAAGGACCTAACTCAAATTATTTCTCTTTTAAAGAAACAGCCCTGGACCCTCTGACTTTTAATAATGATATAAAAGATTTTATTTTCTTAAAACACCTTGACTTATCGGATCGTCTTGACCGATCAATAAGCGATCGCGGGGCGACTTACTCGTCTTGCGATTTTGAATCTATAACGGGACTTATGTTCCACCTAATATTTCAAGATATTGAAGATTATTTATCCACCCGATAATCATCTTCATCCAAATAACTCCACCAATGCCATAATTGCCACTCGCGATTTTCGAAATTTTCTTGAACTGCTTCCCTGAATCAATAATACTCGACTGCCTAGTTGACTTCCTGAACTTGTATTTACCTTCCTGTCTGAGTCAACTTGGTGTGTCGAGCTCACAGTCGGAATGGATATGTCGGGGATGGAACCGGGCAGCTCGGCTGCTATTCCACTCTTCCGGCCCCATCGTCCTAACCCCGCAACTGAGGGACGGAGTTTGTCCAAGGGAAGCGGGTCGTAGTACTTGAGGTATAATCATGATTATGACGAATCTGAGCCTTGCAAGCTCCAATGTGGATTTTGTCTTTACCTATGGAGCGATAAGGTGATAGGTCTTGGACCATCTTGAACGGAGAGTTATAAGGAAGAACGAAGGAATCGTTGTCTGATCCACACGATTCCGGAGTTAAACGGACCCGATTGGTTGGCGCTACAAATCCGTACGCAACCGCTACTTGTATTGCATTGGTTGGCGCTACAAATCCGTACGCAACCTTTACTCATTTTCATATGATTGGCGTTACATTCAGTATGCAATCATACCTGTCTTGCCTGAATCATAATGCTTGTGTGACCACGAACTATTTCTTAAACTGTATAAGTATATTACTTAATATATATTTATCACGATGCTTGTGGACTATGTGTGAAAACATGCATCATATCTCACGCGTTTTCATACAATCATTTTCTTGCATTAACTATATACATCGCCACACTCTCACACGATCATCATATCCACTGAGATTTCTGTCTCATCCCCTCATATTTTCTAACCTTTAGATGAGGAGTACGTTGAAGACGTCAAAACTACCACGGACTGAATCCCGTGCTCCGCCTGTCGTACTAGTTCCTATAATCACTGATGTCGAGCGACATTTTCTTTGCTTTTGTTATTGTTGAACTCCTTCATTCTGTTTTAGTTTGGACTGTAAGTTTAAATTCAGATATTTTGATGGATTGTAATCGGATATTGTTGGACCTTGAGATGTAATTCATACTTATGTGTATTTTATTTCCTAGTTCTGGATTGTAAGTTATTTGGATGTTGTTGGGATGTATTTGTAATCGTACCGTACTTGTAGTTTTCCGTTGCTTTGGACTCTGTTTCACTTGGGATTGTTGTATCATTTTTCTAGATTGTTGGGTTTATTTCTGTTTAAGTGGTTGATCGGCGTCGCGTCGCGTTTGGGCGTGACAGAGAGGATTTTTTGCTTGTGAGATTAATGATAGTTAATGGGAATAATTAGGGGTTTAGGGTTAAAAAAATAACTAGCTTTCTTTATTTGGGACATGAAGCCAAAAGTTAGGTTTTAGAGGGAAATTTAAAATTCATTTGTTTGACTAAGGGGTTAGTGAGATTTGTAGGAAGATTTTTAGTTGTAGGCTTGGAAGACATAAAATAAAATAGAAATGAAATTATCAAAATTTTATTTATTTTTTTGTCCAATAATAATTTAGTTGGGAGATACAAAATGATAAAATAGTGATAGAAGAAAAAATGAGTTATTTCCCCATTTAAAGTGGTAATTTCGAAAAATTAGGGAAAAAAAGAAAAAAAAAATTGATTTCTTTTTTTATAAAATTGAGGGAAAAAATAAAATGTATAAATATCCATAATTAAATATTTAGAAATTTAAAATAAAGATGTGAAATAAGAAATGTGTAATCGAAAAATAAATTGGAAGTTGGTTGGGATGAATTATAGAATAAGATGAAATATTTGGATAAGGATCGAAATGTACTCCTAAATTTTCGAGGGTCTAATATTTCTAAAGTCGTAGTCATTTGATCAAGCATTAATACTAGAGGAGAATATAAAATTGCCAAACTCCAAAAATGCGAAATAAGTAATTGACGTTGGAAGAAATAAATAAAAGTAGAGTCGCGTTTCATTAATAATAGATTTGTGATACATAGCCGAATAAATAATCACTACATAACACCGTATCTCATGTTGTTAAAATTCGGGACCTCACATAGAAAATTTTTGAAATAAAAAAAAAAGAAAAAGAAAAAGGCCAGGCTAGTCAAATTATCGCCCGACTGGCCTGTTAGCTTTTGCAGCAAGCGCTAGTTTGACTAGCGCCTAGACGTCGGAATTTTCTTTAAAAAAAATCTTTTTTGTTAGTTGGCGCTATTGCCATTAGAGCTCGATTCTTGGGCGCTATCCGCGATAGCGCCAACACTTAAAATATTCAGATCCGCAAAATCTACTACACTTTTGCAACAATTTTCCACAAACACTATATACTGTTAAATTACCCTCTAATCTACCTACGTATTTTTAACTTGTTTCAATATGTTTATAAATGTTATTTTTTCATCAATTAGTGTAGGACATCTTCAACCGAAATTTTATTTTAGTGCAGTTTTTGCACTAAAATCGTTTAATTTCGGGACCAATCTTAAAATCCATCATTAGTCCATCTATTTCAGATTTTCATTAAAAATTACAATCCTTGAGTATTTCTTTATATTCCATTTGTAATAACTAATATATTTCACCAAATATTTATTAATTTATTAACATAAATGTATATTTAGTTATTTGTATATTGTGTTTTATTTTTCTCATAAATTAAATAATATTTTTTATTTAAGTTTATTACTTAAAGCTAATTTATTTAAATATACAATTAGAATAAAAGAATAAAAGCAAATTTTAATTTGCATTTATAATGAAAAAAAAAAAACTGGTAAATCAAATAAAACAAATGAAAAAATAGGATGGAGTTTATGGGGGAATTTTTATGATGAAATTATAAAGTAAAATTATTTTTTCTTATGCAATGAAACTTTAAATTAAGTTATTATTGCTCCCGTTCAGTTTACCCACCCTTAATTAAGATGCTCTATATCCAGTTCATGAAATTTAATCCAATTATTGTTCTTCTAGAATGTTTTCCTTTACTTGAATATTTATTCGTACATATTTGTTATCATGAACCGTGTTGAGCGAAACCGTAGAACCTCTAAGTGACGCAAATGATGGACAACAATTACAATTAATATTTTAACACTATTTTGGCGTATTGAGTAGGATAAAACTCCCGTTAGAGATGCTCTTAGCTTTAATTTTGTACTAGTGATTTATATAATTTATAATTTCATTCTTAAATTTCCTTATAATTTTCTAATGTTACACCTTTGCGTCAAATCAACCAATTTTATATTAATTTCCTTTAAAACTTATTGTGACACCCCACTTTTGGATAAGTATGTAATATAATCACGGTGGAAATAATGGAATAGTTGAGATTTTGAAAATTTTATTTTTTAAATATTAATTATGATATTGTCGCTAATTAAGAACTTATTTAATTAATTTTAGTAGCAGCTGTGCAACAACAACCTCGCTTATTAATTTATCTCGGCGCAGTCGGCAAAAACCGTCAAAGACTTTTTGATTTGCAAATGACTTTTGCGGCATTGTCTTGTGAGCTTTGCTTATTAATTTATGCAAAGTATGCGGCGGCACCTGCTTCAAAGAACTTTGATTTGCGGCTTTTATAATTGTCGCGGCTTGTGCAAAGAACCGCTTCAAAGACTTTTTGATTTGCGGAACTTTTATAAGCGGTTGTGCGGCCCGACTGCTCAAAGAACTAAATTGATTTGCAGCTGTTTCTATTGCATCAACGCCTGTGCAGCCAGAAGCTTTTTGAAAACTATAAATAGAATGTTTCTATTGTTTTTCAGGAGATGGGGAAATCAATTTCATATTTGTAAATATATTACATATTCGCGTTTACGTATTATTTATTTCTAACACCATCACGATCTCGTAGTAAATCGCCATCGTGAGTTGTCTCTAAGAGTCATTGTCAGAATCGATCCTAGCAAGGATTAGTGCCTTGATTGTTCCTGCACAAACGAAGATCCGAACCGAAAGTGGGTAAATGTCATTTTCCTAAAGAAATTAGTTTTGCTAAGAATTTCATAAATTTCATGGCATTAGCTATTTCATGAACTTCATGACATTAAATTATTTTGTAAAGATAAATTAATTGCAACTCTATTAAATTGTATGTATTCATAGACTTCTATTGTATTTATGGTTTTTAATTATTTGTACTTTAGATAATAGCTCTTGTCGAGTCTAAGCTAAGGAATATGTGGAGATGTAATTTATTGGGTATTATTTTACAGTATAAAAAAAATTGGGGCGTGACACTTATACTTTTGGCTTTTGGTTGATTATTTTCAATTTGAAATTTTTGTTTCTTTTATTTTGGATTTAAAGCTAGTTGGGGTGAAGCGACAAACAAAATGACGAGCAGGATAGAATCGAGATTTATAGCACTGACAGTGCGAAAAGATGAGGAGATGTAACATAAATGATATAACACAATATAAATCAATTATAAAATTAATTAAAAATGACATTATAAAAAGGTGTGAATTTTCAAAACGTGCAAAATTATGAGATTCAAAAACCAATCATAATGCGTGTAATGTGAAACTTCAAATAGTATTTGCAAGGTGTTTTGAATATTATGATTTAATAACATTAATTTTGGTCCAATATATCATACAATACGAATTGAATTAAAATTGTATATACTTATTCAATTATCTAGCCAGGTTTAAGAACATAAAAATATATATTCCACCAACTTTAAAGATGCAACTGTATATTGTCGCACTACACTTGCACCTTTAAGTTTTTTCCAGATAAATCATGCAAATCTTTAGATTTAAAATCATTGAGTTGGGTTCTTCCCATAGAGATTTTTTCTGTGATATTTAAAAATTTATAAATTCAATTGTGAATGTTTTAAAGATTGATATTGAAATACTTTTTGTGATAGAGATTTGAATTTCGTAAGCAATAAATGAGATTTTTAGTATATATATGTTAATTTAAAAAAAAATTAGATAGAAATTAACTTCACAAGTCACAACTCACCTATTCAAGCTTGGAGACATTTTTGCACATTCAAACCGCTGGTTTCCGAATCCATCCATATGTAGAGATGAAAGGCTAACCTGCTGAGAAAAGTGAAACTTCTATGAAATATTCATTTTCAAGTCAAGTTGTGCACTTTTAACTTGTTTCAATGATGTTTATAAATGTTATTTTTTCATCAATTAGGGTAGGCCATCTTTAACCCAAAATTTTATTTTAGCATAACATTTGCTAAAATAGTACAACTTTTGCACCAAACTTAAAATCCATCGTCAATATATATTTCAGATTTGCATTAAAAAGAAATCCTCGAATATTTCTTTATATTCCATATACCATAACTAATTTATTTAATCAAATATTTATTAATATATTGATATAAATATGTCAGTTCATTGAATATTGTGATTTATATTTTTTATTTTATAATGTATCACATAGATAATATTATTTAATTTAAATTTATTATTTAAAACCGAATATTTAATGTACGATTAGAATAAAAACAACTTTTTATTACATTAATTTAATGAAAAAAACTATTAAATTTAATAAAACAAAGGAAAAAATAGGATAACATTTAGGATGAAATTTTTATGATGGAATTATAGAGTAAAATTATTTTTTTCTTATGCAAACAAGAACGAGAATTTAAACTAAATTATTATTGGTCTAGTTCAGCTTACCCAACCTTAAGATGCTCTATGTTGATGAGTTCATGAAATTTAATCATGTAAATGGTGCCATTTACTTTAATATTTAGTAGTACATAACTGTTATCATGAACCACATGTCTACACCAAAACTGTAGATCTCTAAATGGCGCTGAGGATGAAGCAATTGTTACGATTTTTTCTTATAATTATTTTGGCAGTTTGAGTAGCATAAAACTTTTGTCGGATATGCTCTTAGCTTTTTGTATTAATGAATTTATGGAGCTAATTTATGTATTTTATAATTTTCTTTATCAACATTCTTAATTTAATGACAATTTTGTAATGTTACACCTTTTGTATCAAATATATCAAAACTTATACTTTTGGCATTTATGTATTTCTTATTTTCTTGACATAGGTTTTAAATCTAGCTCAGTAAACAACCATGCAACATAAAGAACATGATAGAACCGAGACATATAGCACGGGCAGTGCGAAAGGAAGAGGACTTGAAGTAGTTGTTACAAAATGTTACCATTCTAGTTGTTGGCGTGTTACCCAAATTTCGCCACAGTCTTTTGCCAAATAGCAATGCATAAAAGCATAAAGAATATACTACTAACTTACTATTTGTTAGTAATAATTATGATTTCATTTTGACTTAGTCACTTTATTAAAAGACATTTATTATATATCTTTTCTTTTTTCTTAATTATTTTACTTGTTTGTTGTAAATATAGATTCCTTCATGCTAGAGTATTTCATAACTCATGTTGTATTGGGTATATTAATGTATATATTTTGATGTGTATTTCATATTTACTTCATGTAGTATATATGTGCATTTTTTATGCGTACAATTATTATTTTTTACATAAATGAACGCAAAGAAAAAAAGAATTAATATTTGCGGGTTCAACTAGTTGGATACACCTATTTCTGGGTAATTACAAAGAGAAAAAATAATTGAAGTACTCATAATTGACTATATTAACTGGGTTGCTAACATAATTTTGATTATTCAATCACATCTATATTGCTCGAACAAAATTCTTAAAATCATTTGTAACATAAATGATATTACACAATTTTTAAATCAATTATAAAAATAAACAAAATCGATATTATTAGGAAGGTGTGATAAACATGCTATTTTACGTGGATTCAAACCAATCATAATGTGTGTGATGTGAAACTACAAAATATATTTGCAACGTGTTTTGAATATCATGATTCAGTGAGTGCACAAATCAGCAAACTTCAAATTGGTTTTACGACGTGTTTTTAATATTATGACTTGATTTTGTACTTTTGGCTTTTCGGTATTCAACACAATAAAAGTAAATTGGTCAAGTCTAATCATACCAAATCCAATATTTAATATATATGCATATATATATATATAATACTTACTTATCTATCTAGGTTAAAGAAATTTCAAACGGCGCCGACACACACTCTCTTCTCTCTCTCAAATCTCATCGGTCGCTCCTGTTGCCATCACCACAAGCCCAACTACTCATCGCCACTCACCGTGACCAGCGGCCACCACCGGTACCATCCGCGAGTCCCCAATACAAGATTGTAAGAAAAAAAAACCAATTTCAAACCCTAAACCATAGCCACCAAAAATAATTAATTACTAATTTTGATTTTTAGTTTTATTGTTGTTGGTTGTTCTATTGCTATTGTTGATGGGAAATTGTGGAAATCAAATCTTTGCAGATAAAGATGAGTTGGAACAATTTATTTTATTTTTAGTTACTTTTCTTTTGAGAGCTGCTTGTTTAAGGGCAACTCATGTGTATTTTGTTTGTTTATTTGTTTGTGCTTAAAAATAATTTACTAACTATTGTATCAAAACACAAAAAGTCTTCAATTAAAAACCGATCTTAATTGTATTTTCAGATCGGTATTTGGTTTAGCAAAATGGCATATTGAATTTTAGATTTATTGTTCGATATGTTTTTAAAGAATTCATACCCCTAATTATGATTAATTATTAAAAAAATATGATTTGCAACACGTGCAATTTTATATTTGCATGTGATGTAAAAACTTCGATGTTTTTATTGTTCGATATGTTTTTAAAGAATTTTGATTTGTATTTCATATTTACTTCATATAGTATATATTTGTGCAATTTTTGTGTGTACATTTATTATTTTTTATATAAATGAATAAAAGGAAAATAAAAATTAATATTTGCGGGTTCAACGAGTTGGATACACCTATTTTTGGGTCTTTTCAAGGGTAGATTTCAATGAAGCAAAAAACTTCAATTTTTTTTACTCTCATTTAAAAACCTATGCAAATCTATAATGAGTATATCAAATGCAAAAATGAATGTGCACAATGCATTTTTTTTAGTACAACTACATTTTAAATTATTTATTTGCGACGTGTTTTGAATATTATGATTCGAATAGTGCACAAATCAACAAACTTCAAATTGGATTTGCGACGTGTTTTTAATATTATGAATTGGTTTTGTACTTTTGGCTTTCCAGTATTCAACACAATAATAATGATTTGGTCAAGTCTAATCATACCAAACCCAGTATTGAACACACACACACACATACATACACACACACACACACATATATATATAAACTTACTTATCTATCTAGGTTAAAGAAATCTCAAACGGCGCCGACAGACACACTTTATCTCTCTCTCTCTCTCTCTCTCTCTCTCTCTCTCTCTCTCTCTCTCAACTCTCATCCGTCGCTCTCACTGCCATCGCCTTAAGCCCAACCACTCATCGCCACTCACCGTGACCAGCGGCCACCATCGCCACCATCCATAAGTCCCCAATATAAGGTTGTAAGAGAAAATCCCCAATTTTAAACCCTAAGCCATAACTATCAAAAAATAACTAATTACTAATTGTGATTTTTAGTTTTGTTGTTGCTAGTTCTATTCCTATTGTTGATGAGAAATGGTGGAAAATCTTTGCAGATGAAGATGAGTTGGAACAATTTATTTTGTTTTTAGTTATTTTTCTTATGATGGCTGCTTGTTTAGGGGTAACTCGTGTGTGTTTTCTTTGTTTAATTGTTTGTTCTTAAACATAATATACTGAATATTGTATCAAAACCCGAAAAATCTTCAATTAAAAAACGATCTTAATTGTTTTTCCAGATCTGTATTTGGTTTTGCAAAATGGCATATTAAATTTTAGATTTATTGTTCGATATGTTTTTAAAGAATTCATACCCCTAATTATGATTAATTATTAAAAAGGTATGTTTAGCAACCCGTGCAATTTTATGTCCAATCATAGTGCATGTGATGTAAAACTTCGTCTATGATTGATATTTGCCTCATATTTGATATTATTTATTAATAATCGCACGCTTAATTATTTGGATTTAGATTTTCAAAAAATGAAGAAGGAAATTAGAATTAGTCAATATTATTGCCCCAGGTCATAAATAAAATCTCCAATAATTTATGTTTGAAAAAAAAGAGAAAACCAACCGTTTAGGTTTGGTAAAAACTCCAATCTCCTTATGGAATTTTTCTTGCCTTAAATTCAAGAACTAGAGTAAAATTTATTTATTTTCCCGAAATAAATTTACCGTGACCAATTTTCGCAATCCATATTGTTCAACATATGTTTTCTTTTTCATGTGAACACACTTGAGATTAAGGGTTTGGTCTTATGCTACAAATAATTTTGGAATTGAATTTATAAGCATTTTTGTATAATTTGAAATGTCTTTGATTTTTCTCAAGTATATCTATGCCTATTTAGCTTGATTCAAAATATTTATATATGAATGTGATTCTCTCAACCCGTCTCAACCCAAAATTATATTTTAAATGTAGCCTTTTTAAATAATGCAATTTCTGCACCAAATTTAAAACTATTTTAGTGCAAAAGCTACAATAGAATTTTGGATTGGAGATAGACTTAAAACTTTTTTCTGTATCATTAATTTGGCGTTTTGAGGCAATCTCCAACCGAGGCCCTTTTTATCGCAAATGCCAAAATAAAGCATTTTTTTTTTATAACGGGGGAACCCGCAGCCGCTACTCTTCGAAATACAAGCACTAGATAAACCCTGGCCGGACGTCTTAGCCTCGCAAACTACGCCAACCAGGTAAACTACACTAGGCAAGCCCTGTGTGACAGACTCAACCAAGAAAGTGTTGGTAGGGGGAATCGAACTCGTGACATTTCAGTCTCGCGCTCACCTACTCCACCAACTTGGCTACCCTTGCGGGTAAAATAAAGCATTTTCCACTTGCAACCCATTGCTAATTTGCTATGCCGAAATAGAGCAGTGAACAGTCTTGCACCATTTTCTGGCATCACTTCATCAACACTATCCCACTTTTTTTTTGGTTTATTGATATATGTTATAATATTTTTTTTTGAAGGGCTATCTACTTTTAAATATGCTATAATTTGTATTTATGATTTATTATTAATAAAAAATATTAATACTACTAAATTTAAATTTGAATGCCACATTTTGTTTCTCTACTTAAACCATGTTATTAATTGTTTAAATTCTTTAATGGATAGTATTTAAAATAGTATAGAATAGTTTAATTTACTAAATATGAAAAATATAATACTATGTTAAAAAATAATTTATTTTAATAAAATAGTTTTGTATTGAAATAATAAAGAATATTTAAGGAATATTCCTTTTAGTACAAAATTTAAAATAGAGTTGGACATTGATTTTAAGTTTGGTTGCTATTTTAGTACAAAAACTACATTAAAATATAAATCACTGTTGGAGATGGCCTCATTTACGCCTAATTTATGTAGTTTATAATATTTCTTTATTAGCATTTTATGAATTTAAAAATGAAAAGATTGAATTTTAGTATAAATATGTTACTTGAAAAAAAAAACCCTCAAAGATCAATTCTTTCTACATATAAACATTCTAGGACCATATTCCAACCTACGTCGTCGTGTTCGAGCAATTTACCTTCCTTCAGCGGTTCTGTTTCAGAATTCAAATCAGAGCTGGAAACATGAGCTTCAAAAGGAAGGTTAGGGTTCAGACTTCAAAGAGAGGTTTTGTTTCCTGGTCTTGCTTTTAGTTTCGCTAAGGTTTTTGGCTCTCGATTCTAGCGCAGCTTCTGCACTAATAAAGTGCAATTTCTGCGCTAAACTTAGAATCCATCACCAACCCATCGAGTTTTTAGATGTTTATTGAATATATACCTTTAGAATGAAAAAAAGTTTTTACTGCAATTTTTAAATGTAAAAGAAGATATTATTTGATGGATTTTCCATTATTTTCCCCCTTTTTCTTTCTCATGTTTCATTTGTACTCTGCAGGGCATGTTTTTTGTTGAATGTGTGTGCTAGTAGATAAAACTTTCTCAGGCGCAAGTAGCTAGAAGCAGATACTTTTGATAGTTTGCAGATTAATTAGCACAGAAGATTTAATTTCAATATCTTGATGGAGGTTTATTTTAATGCTCATGATGCTTTGAATGATGTGAAAAGGTCAAAGAAGAAATGTAAGCAGTTAGATAGTCAATGGAATGACTGTAAAACACTTGTGGAGGAGAGGAATAAGAATATAGACCGGGATTACCAGTGTATGCTGCGCTTTATTTTGGGCAAGGCTGAACAGAACAAAAGGGATAGGGATAATGTTATTGTCATTGATGAGGAGGACCCTGGTGCCAGTTTAGTGCAGAATCAGCACGGCTCTGATGTGCAAGCTTTGTGCAGTAGGGAGTGCAACATGGCTCTGAATCTGTTCGTTGATCAAGCTCGACGAGGTGAGAAAGACAAGGTACAGAACCAAAGAAAATTAAGGGAGGTGATCGGAGGTACAAATGTGGTTAAGGGAGACCATGAGGGTCCAAAGGAAAAGGCTGTGGTCCAGACAGGCAACGGGCATTTGGTAGAATATCTGAATGAGCATGGTAAGAAAGCTAGGGCTACTGAGGAAAGGAAGATATCCCAAAGGAAAAAAGGGAATGTGGTCAAGGGAAAGAACTTTGTTAAGGAGGACCATGGGCCAGAAAAAAAGGATGTGGTCCTGATAGACAGTGCACATTTGGATAAGAAGCCTTGTCTGAGGGAAAATCGGGTGACAGAAAACCCGTGTGAGCATGCTGATAAAGTTCAACCAGTTGAGAGACGGAAGGTACAGAACCAGAGAAATTTACAGTATCTGATCAAGGGAAAGAATGTGGTTAGAGGTGATCATGAGGTTAAGCGAGAGGTTGTTCGGATAGATAATGAGCATTTATATCAGGAACCTGATCATAGAAGTAACCACCGGCTGATACAATATCAGAATGAGCATGTTGATCAAGCTCGCCAGTTACGAAATACAAGGACCATACCCAGAGAAAACGCAAGGGGAAAAATATGGTCAAAGGAGACAATGAGGACAGAAAGCCCATGGTTCAGATAGACAGTGAGAATTTCTATCGTAAATCTGGTCCAAGGAATAATGGGGTGAGAAGTCATCATTGTGAACGTGTTGATCAAATTCGACCAGGTAAAAAAGACAAGGTACAGAGCCAGGTAAAATTGGTGAAAGTGGAAAAGGGAGCAAACTTGGTTCAAGGTGACAATGGACTTTCAAGTCACAAGACCGCTTTTAGGAAGGACGTTGCAAAGGTTCAGCTTGATCATAATGTGAAAGCTCAATCGGTAGGAAGCGAACCCATTGCGAGACTAGGAATGACAAGGCTGCTAAATGCTTGGTGGCACATAAGACGAATAGTCATGAGAATAATCTTGAAAAAGAAGGGAATGATCCTGACGTGGAAATCCTAGAAGATGCCGCGTTTCTCAAGAACATAAGCTCCTTTGTGCCTTCAAAGAGATTTCATAAAAGCGTACGTTGTCATTTAACCAAACTTCAGTCCATTTGTGCCTAGATTCCGGTTCTCTCATTTCCATGCTTCTGTTTTCACTTGTTCACTTTAATCTTGCTGTGAAATTGTCACTAATTGTTACTTTTTTTCCTTGACATTATTTATAAAGATGGAGGATGTCGACTTCCAGCACTTTGGTAGTACAAGAGTGTGTGATGGGTTCAGAAAACAACTCTTAGATGTTCTTAAAAAACCATTTGACCCAGAGGAGTTAAAAAGGCATCGAGAGGCAGTCCGAGATGGATCATATTATTATTACTATCCAGGTTAGTTGAAGATTCTGTAGGTTTTGATGAGTAGTTCAATATTTTCTCACCCTTTAACAATGTATTTCCATGTTATCCTTGTCAAGTTTGGGTATAAATGATAAATTTCACCTTTTCATATATCATTGTGTTTCTGGAACAAAGATTTTCTTTGACAACAATACTGCTGTTATTGGCACTCGTTTGAAGATTCTATTCCGCTATATCGTTGACATTTTCTTAGTTGTGCTGATGACCATGCTTTACCCATTTTGCACTGAGTTGCTATCTTCCGCGTGGGCTCATTTTGTAGTCCCATCATGCTCTGGGTATCCTAATTATGCCACTAAATATAAATGCTTGTGCTAGCATTATATTGTCCAAAGTTTCGTGGATGTGTTATCTAACACATCTTTCATCAAATGCAGATCTAGAAAGAAAAGTCAAAAGATGCCGATACAAACGAGGAAAATGCTTGAACATCTTTCGCGGATTTTTCTTTTGGCTGCAGGTTAGTGAATATGTTTTGTGTTGCATGTTTTTTTTTTCACTAGGAAAAGCTTGTGGTGTGGGAGTAGTAATCTGATCTACTCTTTACTTTTATCAGCACACACAATGAGGCTTTTCCCCCCCTAAAATCTAGATAATTAGACAAACATCCCCTGACGTTCCAAATTACCATAAACCCAAACTTTTATGTAATTACATCGACACCCCTATCACTAAAGTTTCATTTACAAAGTTCCCCCTTCTGGAGTTTTCTGCCACCAACTCTTGAGAACGAAAATCCATTTCCACTATGCACGTGCATTGCATGTGCATACGGACCCTGTGTTATTACCTTGTACCCCCAGCCCGGGGGGTGTTAATATCATGTAATATTATTTAAGCTATTCTTCTATCTCATTATGTGTTTTCATATTCTGTTTTATAATTTTTTATTTATTAACTTCTCTTTCCTTTTCCGTTCTTTGTTAAATATAACTTATTAAGCTATTATTCTTTTACTAATATATATCTTATAAATGTAATATTTAATTTTAACTAATCATTTAATTAAATATTTGTTTTTTGAACTAACTTAATAATCATTTTTTTAATTATCTAATCAAGTAAGTACTTAACTACTTAAATAAGTAACTTTTAACTTTTTTTTTATAGTTTTGAGAAATCAAATATTTAATAATTATTTTTTAACTAATCATATAGTTAATGTATTAAACGAATCGACTAAGTTCTTTTTTAGTGCATTAAAAAATAGTAAAATTACGTAGTCATTCATAGCAGTTGAGCTAATTTTCAGGACTAAGGAAGTATTTTTTAAATAACTAAATAGTAAGTTTCTAAAGTGACTAACTAAATAACTTAAAGAGGTAATCTTAGTTTGCCCTCCAAACTATTCACGTTTTTCTACCCACTTAACTTTAAATTGTTCTACTTTACCTCTTCAACTTTGCAAATTGTTGAACTCAACCTATAATTTCCAAATTTACCCCTTAACATTATACTTAATTTGTTATGTGATATCATAAAATGGTATCATAACCTAATTAAATTTTCCATTATTTAATACTATTTGTATATTGACTAACAATTTTGGGAGATTTTTAGAGAAAATGGATCCGAATAATTATTCGAGGTGTACTAGCTATAGACAATCCACTTACAAATTTGGAAATGATAGGCTAAGTGCAATATTAGTTGAGGGGGTAAAGTAGAGCAATTTAAAGTTAAGTAGGCAAAGTAGAGTTTGGGGGCCAAATTAAAATTACCTCCAACTTAAATATGATTAATAACATAAATGCCAATTTATTAAAAAGAATAAATGTTAAATCATTTTTAGATAGTCATCCAATATTAAATTTAACTTCTTCCCGTCATCCCGCAGCATCCAATCCAACAAAGTGTCCCCTTTCCACTCTTGCCTAGGGCTAACCCAAAACCCCGGCCACAAATCCATAAATATATCTAGAAGGATTGGTTGCACTTATCCAATCCTTTTTGTTCTTTACTACCTCGGCAGAACCTTGAAGATGTAAGTTCCGAGTTTTGAATTCGTAAGTTCCGAGTTTTGAATTTGGAAAAAAGAAGGGTAAATTGTTGACTGATTGTTGGGAGTGCAGATAATGCATATTTTATTCCTCTTCAGATTGTCGTCCGATTTTGGTTCGATAAGGCCTTGTTTACTTTTGAATTGCAACCCGATAATGGAAATTATCCCACCTAAGCTGATATGTACTTCTAAAGTTAATGCCTTACGTTTGAATGAGCACCCCGGTGAAATTGTTATGTTTTTGGGATGAGTCATCCCTTTTTCCAGTCATGATGGATATACCTGTCTAGCTAGATGCCAAATTTGGGGCCCTTTCCATCCTCTCATCCCAAATTAATTCTATTTGATGGGGATCTCACCACCAGTCAATCTCTCCACAAACAATGAAAAATCTTCACGCTCAAATCTTCAAACCCACAGAATTTTTTTAAGCCGTCCGCCACTGACAACAGTCATGGGGGCTGCCACCATCAACCTTTGTTGAGCACTGAGGATGTCTTTGAAATCAGTCGTGGAAGATGCTTTTTAAATCCTAAAATCTTCTCTTCTTATATTCCGTTGGACATTGAAGATGTCTTTTGCCGTCTCTACTATGCTAGAATATATGTGGGTTACGCAAAGAGAGTGATGAAATGAGAATTGATTAGGCTTCGTCAATAATAGTATGAGTAGTTTTGGTAATTTTACATTATCATAGCCGTTTATCCCACAATAATCACATTAAATTGTAATTGGTACTAACATATCTCTGTAATAATACAACGAAGTACACATAATACTTATTAGTAAATCTTTCCATATCCTACAACGACCACTTTTTACACTCCCTTATAATGAGCATGGCCTAAGAGGACATAGGAATTTTTTTCCAAACCAATGTCAATTGTCATCTTCAATTGATTGCTCTTATTTTGGCTTCACAGTCAAATGTTGTGTGAATAAAAACTAAGGTGTATATTTCTTCTTATTCTACATAATTTAGTTATTGGGCATTTTATTTCTCCATTTTAACTGTTACAATTGTATGTTATGCTATCTTTTAAATTAGACGTGTACTTGTTGACTAGAATGCATCGCAAGAAGGAATATTTAAACCTTGGAAAGACGGTCAATGCCTTGCAGTGGAGCCAGGATCTTCCAAAATCTCTCCAGCACCACACTCTTCTAATCTGGATCGTGCAAAGCAGTCAAACCGCAAGATTCTGAAGTGAACCTATGGTAGGGGTGATAATTTGTTTAGAACAGACGTGTAAAGTATTAAAGATCTACATAGGATGACAATTGACATTAGGTGAGATAATGATACTTGATTCTTTGAAGTTCTGAGTGCTAGTTTCCTGATTTTGTTGTCTTTTATCTTGGTTCACTATTTTACATCTTGAAGGTGGCTTGCATTATACTTAAAGTCTTACATATGGTTTTCCCCACTGAAGTTCTGGCCTGCATTTTTGCCAAATTGACTCGTTCTAAAGCAGATTCCTCACGAAGAACTACTTGGTTATATCCTGATAGGGGAAGCATCTGTTCTGTGAAGGGCCTCCATGTCACAGTAAATTCCAAGGTCAGGTTGGGTCTAAGTTTCAAATTTATTTTAAGTTTTACTCAATCAATAAACAAGCTTTTTTAAGAGATTTTCTTAGACTTGTTAGAAAAGTGAGGTCTAGTTTTGGAAGTGTAAAACTCAAGTTGAGATCTTCTTTGCATAGGTGTCACAAATCCTGAATATGAATGGACGCCTTGTCAAGTTGTTACTCATTCTCATGAGCTAAAATAATTTTGAGTCAATATAGTAACCACTAATCCCAAGAAGTTTCCATGAGCTCAACAAATTGTCAAAAGACAACTAAGTTTTCTAGCATTACAGCAAATCCAAGACCCTACTAGTTCCACTTCACTATCCAATTTGGCCACAATTAACCTCTTTATATGTATCAATTTGACACTTATGATAGGTTAACTGAAGGAGCTATTTCAATCACATGCATATAAATTTGCGCATGGGAGATTTCCTGGGACATTAACAGTCACGAGTTTCATGGTCTAGGAAACAGTATTGGCTTGAATATAATGATATATATGGTATTAAATTCATGCACATACACAAACACCAACATACATTTATAGTATCTATTTTTGTAGACAACTGGATCTTCTTTGTTCTTATATTCTGATAGTTCTTATTACATGTTCTTATCTGCTAATAGTAAATTCCTTTTATATTGATCTGCAAAGTGCTGCAAAGGTGCAAATCTTACACTATGCATTTTCCACTTTGGATTATTACTTGTTTGGACTAGTGAAATCCTAATCTAGATGGTTATTCAGCTATAATCTTATTTAGATGGGAATATTAGATTTCTTCAATTGAGAATTCCATACCCTTCTCAGATACCTTGTTAGTTTTTGCACTAAATCTTAAAATCACATGTAATAAATGACACAATACTAAACCAAATAAAAAAATATTTACTATCTATGTTATTGAATAGGTACACATGCTATTTACCTGGATTCATACCAATCATAATGCGGGTGAGCCGTGATATGAAACTTCACACATAAATGGTATTTGCGACGTGTTTTGAATATTAAGACTATGGGTGTGCACAATTTGACAATTCAATTGAACTATATTGATTCTAAAAATTTGGTCTGTTATTCGATTTTGCACTTTTTGGCTTTATGGTATTAAAATGCGAACGGTAATTTGGTCCAGTGCACCATACCGTACCAAATATCGAATATATATATATATTACTTATTTATTTGTTTAAGTTAAAGAAGAAAGAAATCCTAGGCGGCGGATCTCTCTTCTCTCTTAGCAGATCTCTATTTTCTCTCGCAACTTTCATCTTTCGTTCTCATCGCCATCGCTTCAAGCTCGACCACTCTCCGCCAGCCGTGGCTAGCGGCCCACCGTCGTCCTTGAGGTCCCTATATAAGCGTGTAAGGAAAACGCTCTATTTTAAATCCCTAAGCCCGTGCCACCAAAAATTAGGTAATCGCTAATTGTAATTTTTAGTTTTGTTGTTTCTGGTCGTTTTGTTTCTACTTTTGATGGCAAATGATGAAAATTAAAATTCCTTGAGAATGAAGATGGGGTTTGGAATGATTTAATTTGCTTTCAGTTACTTTTCTTATGGAAGGCAGCTTACGTGTTGTTTTTTTTTTTTTTTTTTGGGCGATTCGATTTTACGGAAATATTGTATCGAATTACTAATATCGCACAATTAAGTATTTAGATTATCCACAAAAGAAAAGGAAAAAGGTCAATATTATTGTTCGAGGACATTAATAAAATCCATTTGTGTCGGGGAAAGAAAAAAAGCAGTCATCCATGAATCATAACCTACACTCACAAGTTGCACACCTACCTACTTCTCTCTCTCTCTCTAGAAATACACAAACACACACTCGGAGTTTTACAAACCCACATTCAAGAGTGTTGTTTTACAGGGTTCTTTACTTCAGGCGGCTCTACCGGTGTTCTTCCCTTTCGAACAACAATTCAGGTCTGGAAAACTTCAATCTGCCTATGGAATTTTTTATATCTATTTTAGTACAATTTTTGCACTAAATCTTAAAATCACATATAATAAATGACACAACATAAAACCAATTAAAAAATATTTACAATCGATGTTTTTGAATAGGTATGCAATGATTTTCCAACACATGCTATATACGTGGATTCATACCAATCATAATGTGCGTGATGTTAAACTTCACACTTAAAATGGTATTTGCGACGTGTTTAAATACTAAGACTAGAGGTGTGCACAATTTGACAAACCGATCGAACTATATTGATTTTAGAAATTTGATTAGTTATATGATTTTGTACTTGTTGGCTCTTTCGTATTCAGTAGGGTAACGGTGATTTGGTCCAATGCACCATACCGTACCAAATATCGAATATATATATATATATATATATTACTTATTTATTTGTTTAGGTTAAAGAAGAAAGAAATCCTAGGCGGCGGATCTCTCTTCTGGCTCGCAACTTTCATCTCTCGTCATCGTCGCCGTCGCCTCAAGCTCGACCACTCCCGCCGCCCGTGACTAGCGTCTCACCGCCGTCCTTGAGGTCCCCGTATAAGCGTGTAAGAAAAATGCCCTTATTTTAATACCTAAGCCCTTGCCACCAAAAATTAGGTAATCACTTTGTTTATTTGTTTGTTCTTAAAGATAATTTACTGAATATTGTATCAAAACACAAAAAATATTCAACTAAAAACCGATCTTAATTGTTTTTCCAGATCGGTATTTGGTTTAGCAAAATGGCATATTAAATTTTAGGTTTATTGTTCGATATGCTTTTAAAGAATTCATACCCTAAATATGATTAATTATTAAAAAGGTATGTTTCGCAACACGTGCAATTTTATGACCAATCATAGTGCACGTGATGTAAAACTTCGTCTATGATTGATATTTGCCTCATATTTTGATATTATTTATTAATAATCGCACACTTAATTATTTGGATTTAGATTTTCCAAAAATGAAGAAGGAAATTAAAATTAATTAGTCAATATTATTGCCCCATGTCATCAATAAAATCTCCAACTTTAATTTATGTTAGAAAAAAAAGAGAAAACCAATGGTTTAGGTTTGGTAAAAACTCCAATCTCCTTATGGAATTTTTCATGCTTTAAATTCAAGAACCAGGAGTCAAATTTATTCCTTTTCCCACATAAATTTACCGTGACCAATTTTCGTAATCCATGTTGTTCAATATATGTTTTCTTTTTCATGTGCACACACTTGAGATTAAGGGTTTGGTCTTATGAATGCCACAAATAATTTTGGAATTGAATTTATATGCATTTTTCTGTAAGTAGCAATGTCTTTGATTTCTCAAGTCTATCTATGCATATTTAGCTTGTTTCAATATATTTATATTTGAATGTGATTCTTTCAACCCGTCTCCAACACAAAATTATATTTTTTGTGTAATTTTTTCACTAAAATAATGCAATTTCTGCACCAAATCTAAAACTATTTTAGTGCAAAAGCTACACTAAAAATAGACTTTTGGATTGGAGATGGACTCAGAACTTTTTTTGTATCACTAATTTGTCATTTTGAGGCCATCTCCAACCGAGGCTCTTTTGCGGGAATACCAAAATAAAGCAATTTTCCAGCTGCAACCCATCGCTATACTTTGTGCCAAAATAGAGAAGTGAACAGTGCTGTGCCAGAAACATCACAACCCCACTTTTTTTTTGTTTAGTTTTGTTATATTGATATATGTTATAATTTTTTTTTTTGAAGGGCTATCTACTTTTTAATATGTTATAATTTGCATTTATGATTTATTATTAACAAAAAATATTAATACTACTAAATTTAAATTTGAATTACACATTTTTTTTCTCTACTTATATCTAGTTATTAATTATTAAATTCTTTAATGGATAATATTCAATAAACTATAGATTAATTATAATAATAAACTATAGTCTTTAATTTCTAAATATGATTTTACAATACTATGTTAAAAAATAATTGATTTTAATAAAATAGTTTTTGTATTGGAATAATAAAGAAAATTCAAGGAACATTTCTTTTAGTACAAAATTTAAAGTAGATTGGTTGGAGATTGATTTTAAGTTTGGTGCAGAAATTGCACTATTTTAGTGCAAAAACTACACTAAAATAGAAATCGGTGTTGGAGATGGCGTGAGTTGGGATAAAACTCCCACACATTCTTAATGTTTGTATTAGTGATTTTATGGCGCCTAATTTATGTACTTTATAATATTCTTTATTAGCATTTTATGAACTTATAAATGAGAAGAGTTACAGTCTTAAGGGGTGTGTGATTAGTTTGCTGTTTTGGCCTATTGTGGCTCTTAGAACTGTTGGGATTCCCAATTACCATCTTGGATTAATTAATGTAACCAAGATGGCTCATGTGCTTGTTGGCTCGGTTTGTATTTTGAATTTTGAGTTGCAATAAAAAACTATCGTTTTAGAAGAAAAATAATGAGAAGATTGAATTTTAGTATACATATGTTAATTGAAAAAAAAAAAACCTCAAAGATCAATTTTGTCTACATTCTAGGACCATATTCCAACAAATGTAGTGATGAAAGTCCAAAATCTGCTGACAAAATGAAACATCTCTGAAACACCCATTTTCATTTTTCTGTTACCTACGTCGTCGTGTTCGAGCAATTTACCTTCCTTCAGCGGTTCTGTTTCAGAATTCGAATCAGAGCTGGAAATATGATCTTCAAAATGAAGGTTAGGGTTCAAAGAGATGTTTTGTTTCTTGGTCTTGCTTATACTACCGCTAAGGTTTTTGGCTCTCGATTCTAGTGCAGCTTCTGCACTAAAAAAGTGCAATTTCTGCACTTCACTTAGAATCCATCACCAACCCATCGAATTTTTAGATGTTTATTGAATATATTCCTTTAGAATGAAAAAAAGTTTTTATTACAATTGTAAATGGAAAAGAAGATATTATTTGATGGATTTTCCATTATTTTTTCTTTTTCTTTCTCATGTTTCATTTGTACTCTGCAGGACTTGATTTTTGTTGAATGTGTGTGCTAGTAGATAAAACCTTCTGAGGCGCAAGAAGCTAGAAGCAGATACTTTTGATAATTCGCAGATTAATTAGCACAGAAGATTTAATTTCAAATATCTTGATGGAGCTTTATTTTTATGCTCATGATGCTTTGAATGATGTGAAAAGGTCAAAGAAATGTAAACAGTTAGATAGGCAATGGGATGACTCTAAAAAACTTGTGGAGGAGAGGAATATAGACCGGGATTACCAGCGTATGCTGCGCTTTATTTTGGGTAAGACTGAACAGAACAAAAGGGAAAGGGATAATGTTATTGTCATTGATGAGGAGGACCTTTGTGCCAGTTTAGTGCAGAATCAGCACGGTTCTGATGTGCAAGCTCTGTACAGTTGGGAGTGCAAAATGGCTGTGAATCTGTACGTTGATCAAGCTCAACGAGGTGAGAAAGACAAGGTACATAACCAAAGAAGATTGAGGAAAGTGGTCGGAGGTACAAATGTGGTTAAGGGAGACAATGAGGCTCTAAAAAAAAAGGCTGTGGTCCAGACAGGCAACGGACATTTGATAGAATATCTGAATGAGCATGGTAAGAAAGCTAGGGCGACTGAGGAAAGGAAGATATACCAAAGGTAAAAATGGAACGTGGACAAGGGAAAGAACTTTTGTTAAGGAGGACCATGGGCCAGGAAAAAGGCTGTGGTCCGGATAGACAGTGCACATTTGGATAAGAAGCCTTGTCTGAGGGAAAATCGGGTGACAGAAAACCCGTGTGAGCATGCTGATAAAGTTCAACCAGTTGAGAGACGGAAGGTACAGAACCAGAGAAATTTACAGTATCTGATCAAGGGAAAGAATGTGGTCAGAGGTGATCATGAGGTTAAGCGAGAGGTTGTCCGGATAGATAATGAGCATTTATATCAGGAACCTGATCAAAGAAGTAACCACTGGCTGATACAATATCAGAATGAGCATGTTGATCAAGCTCGGCCAGTTACGAAATACAAGGACCATACCCAGAGAAAACGCAAGGGGAAAAATATGGTCAAAGGAGACAATGAGGACAGAAAGCCCATGGTTCAGATAGACAGTGAGAATTTCTATCGTAAATCTGGTCCAAGGAATAATGGGGTGAGAAGTCATCATTGTGAACGTGTTGATCAAATTCGACCAGGTAAAAAAGACAAGGTACAGAGCCAGGTAAAATTGGTGAAAGTGGAAAAGGGAGCAAACTTGGTTCAAGGTGACAATGGACTTTCAAGTCAGAAAACCACTTTTAGGAAGGACGTTGCAAGGGTTCAGCTTGATCATAATGTGAAAGCTCGATCAGGTAGGAAGCGAACCCATTGCGAGATTAGGACTGACAAGGCTGCTAAATGCTCGATGGCACATAAGACGAATAGTCATGAGAATAATCTTGAAAAAGAAGGGAATGATGAAATCGATCCTGACGTGGAAATCCTAGAAGATGCTGCATTTCTCAAGAACATAAGCTCCTTTGTGCCTTCAAAGAGATTTCATAAAAGCGTACGTTGTCATTTAACCAAACTTCAGTCCTTTTGTGCCTAGATTCTGGTTCTTTCGTTCCATGCTTCTGTTTTCACTTGTTCACTTTAATCTCGCTGCAAAATTGTCACTAATTGTTACTTTTTTTGCTTGACATTATTTATAAAGATGGAGGACGTCGACTTCCAGCCCCTTGGTAGTACAAGAGTGTGTGATGGGTTCAGAAAACAACTCTTAGATGTTCTTAAAAAACCATTTGACCCAGAGGAGTTAAAAAGGCATCGAGAAGCAGTCCGAGATGGATCATATTATTATTACTATCCAGGTTAGTTGAAGATTCTGTAGGTTTTGATAAGTGGTTCAATATTTTCTCACCCTTTAACAATGTATTTCCATGTTATCCTTGTCAAGTTTGGGTATAAATGATAAATTTCACCTTTTCATATATCACTGTGTTTCTGGAACAAAGATTTTCTTTGACAACAATACTGCTATTGGCACTCGTTTGAAGATTCTGTTTCGTTATATCATTGACATTTTCTTAGTTGTGCTGATGACCATCTGCTTTACCCATTTTGCACTGAGTTGCTATCTTCCATGTGGGCTCATTTTGTAGTCTCATCATGCTCTGGGTATCCTAATTATGCCACTAAATATAAATGCTTGTGCTAGCATTATATTGTCCAAAGTTTCATGGGTGTGTTATCTAACACATGTTTCATCAAATGCAGATCTAGAAAGAAAAGTGAAAAGATGCCGATACAAACGAGGAAACTGCTTGAACATCCTTCGCGGATTTTTCTTTTGGCTGCAGGTTAGTGAATCTGTTTTGTTGTTGTGTGTTTTTTTTTTTTTCACTAGGAAAAGCTTGTGGTGTGGGAGTAGTCATCTGATCTCTTTACTTTTATCAGCACGCACAATGTGGATTTCCCCCCCCTAAAATAGAGATTATTAGACAAACATCCCCTGACGTTCCAAATTACCATAAAGCCAAACTTTTGTGTAATTACATCGATACCCCTATCACTAAAGTTTCATTTACAAAGTTCCCCCTTCAGGAGTTTTCTGCCACCAACTCTTGAGAACGAAAATCCATTTCCACTATGCACGTGCATTGCATGTGCATATGGATCTTGTATTATTACCTTGTACCCCCAGCCCAGGGGGTGTTAATATCATGTAATATTATTTAAGCTATTCTTCTTTCTCAATATGTGTTTTCATGTTCTGTTCTATAATTTTTTATTTATTAACTTATCTTTCCTTTTCCATTCTTTGTTAGATATAACTTATTAAGCTATTATTCTTTTACTAATATATATCTTATAAATGTAATATTTAATTTTAACTAATCATTTAATTAAATATTTGTTTTTTGAACTAATTTAATTATCTAATCAAGTAAGTATTTAACTAATTAATAAGTAACTTTTAACTTTTTTTATAGTTTTGAGCAGTGTTTTAAATACCGTACCGGTGATCAAACCGGCTAAGCCACCGGTATGCGGTTCAACCGGTCGGACCGGTTCAACCGCCGGTTTTACCGATTTTAATAAAAAATATTTATTTGAAATTATATTATATAAAATATGAATATGATTTATTAATATAGAAGGGAAAATTGTATGTGTTTAGTTAAAACGAAAAAATGTATATATTTAGCTCAAAAATGACATAAATATATTAAATATTAAGTTTATAAATTCTATTTTTATAAAAAAAGTGAAAAAATACAAAAACTAAAAAAAAAAAAAAAATTCGGTTCAACGGTTTTAGGCCTATGGCGGTTTGGCAAAATTGACCGTTTAACCGTTAAAACGGTTATTAGGACCTTTGTTTTGTGATATCCGACCACCGTATCCTGTATAACCTATTGAACTTACTGGTTTAATACTATTTGTATGGTATTTTGAACAGTGGTTTTGAGAAACCAGATATTTAATAATTGTTTTTTAACTAATCATATAGTTAATGTAATAAACGAATCGACTGAGTTATTTTTTAGTGCATTAAGAAAAAGTAATATTAAATAGTCATTCATAGAAATTGAGCTAATTTTCAAGACTAAGGAAGTAATTTTTAATTAACTAAATAGTAAGTTTCTAAATGACTAACTAAATAACTTAAAGAGGTAATCTTAGTTTGCCCCCCAAACTATTCACGTTTTTTCAATTTTGCCCACTTAACTTTAAATTGTTCTACTTTATCCCTTCAACTTTGCAAATTGTTGAACTTAGCCTATAATTTCCAAATTTACAAAATTTACCCCTTAACATTTATACTTAATTTGTTTTGTGATATCATAAAATAGTATCATAGCCTAAGTTTATTGATGAAACTTACCATTATTTAATACTATTTGTATATTGACTAACTATTTTGGGAGAATTTTAGATAAAATGGATCCGAATAATTGTTCGAGATGTAATAGCTAAAGACAATCCACTAACGTGAGGGGTAAATTTGGAATTTATAGGCTAAGTGCAATAATTGCAAAGTTGAGGGGGTACGAAATAACAATTTAAAGTTGATTAGGCAAAGTAGAAAAACTCGTATAGTTTGGGGGCCAAATTAAAATTACCTCTAACTTAAATATGATTAATAACATAGAATACCAATTTATTAAAAACAATAAACGTTTAAATCATTTTTAGATATTAATCCAATATTAATCTTAGCTTCTTCGTCCCTTCACCCCGCAGCACCCAACAGTGTCCCCCTTCCTCTCTTGCCTACGGCTGCCCCAAAACCCTGGCGACAAATCCATAAATATATCTAGAAGGATTGATTGAACTTATCCAATCCTTTTGTTCTTTACTACCTCGGCAGAACCTTGAAGATGTAAGTTCTGAGTTTTAAATTTGGAAAAAGAAGGGTAAATTGTTGATTGATTGTTGGGAGTGCAGATAATACATATTTTATTCCTCTTCAGATTGTCGTCCGATTTTGGTTCTATAGGGCCTTGTTGACTTTTGAATTGCAACCCGATAACGGGAATTATCCCACCTAAGCTGATATGTACTTCTAAAGTTAATGCCTTACGTTTGAATGAGCAGCCCGGTGAAATTGTTATGTTTTTGGGATGAGTCATCCCTTTTTCCAGTCATAATGGATATATCAGGCCTGTCTAGCTAGATGCCGAATTTGGGGCCCTTTCTATCCTCTCATCCCAAATTAATTCTATTTGATGGGGATCTCACCACCAATCAATCTCTCCACAAACAAAGAAGAGTCATCATGCTCAAATCTTCAAATCCACAGAATTTTTTTAAGCCATCCGCCACAGAATTAGACTTGTACTTGTTGATTAGAATGCATCGCAAGAAGGAATATTTAAACCTTGGAAAGACGGTCAATGCCTTGCAGTGGAGCCAGGATCTTCCAAAATCTCCCCAGCACCACACTCTTCTAATCTGGATCGTGCAAAGCAGTCAAACCGCAAGATTCTGAATTGAACCTATGGTAAGGGTGATAACTTGTTTAGAACAGACATGTAAAGTATTAAATATATACATATGAATATATGAAGACATTAGGTGAGATAATGATACCTGATTCTTGAAGTTCTGAGTAATTGTGTCCTGATTTTTATTGTGTTTTATCACGGTTCACTATTTTACATCTTGAAGGTGGCTTGCATTATACTTAAGTCTTACATATGGTTTTCCCCACTGAAGTTCTAGCCTGCATATTTGCCAAATTGACTCTCTGTTCTAAAGCAGATTCCTCACGAAGAACTACTTGGTTATATCCTGATAGGGGAAGCATGTGTTCTGTGAAGGGCCTCCATGTCACAGTAAATTTCAAGGTCAGGTTGGGTCTAAGTTTCAAATTTATTTTAAGTTTTACTCAATCAATAAACAAGCTTTTTTAAGAGATTTTCTTAGACTTGTTAGAAAAGTGAGGTCTAGTTTTGGAAGTGTAAAACTCAAGTTGAGATCTTCTTTGCATAGGTGTCACAAATCCTGAATATGAATGGACGCCTTGTCAAGTTGTTACTCATTCTCATGAGCTAAAATAATTTTGAGTCAATATGGTAACCACTAATCCCAAGAAGTTTCCTTGAGCTCAACAAATTGTCAAAAGGCAACTAAGTTTTCTAGCATTACAGCAAATCCAAGACCCTACTAGTTCCACTTCACTATCCAATTTGGCCACAATTAACCTCTTTATATGTATCAATTTGACACTTATGATAGGTTAACTGAAGGAGCTATTTCAATCACATGCATATAAATTTGCGCATGGGAGATTTCCTGGGACATTAACAGTCACGAGTTTCATGGTCTAGGAAACAGTATTGGCTTGAATATAATGATATATATGGTATTAAATTCATGCACATACACAAACACCAACATACATCTATAGTATCTATTTTTGTAGACAACTGGATCTTCTTTGTTCTTATATTCTGATAGTTCTTATTACATGTTCTTATCTGCTAATAGTAAATTCCTTTTATATTGATCTGCAAAGTGCTGCAAAGGTGCAAATCTTACACTATGCATATTCCACTTTGGATTATTACTTGTTTGGACTAGTGAAATCCTAATCTAGATGGTTATTCAGCTATAATCTTATTTAGATGGGAATATTAGATTTCTTCAATTGAGAATTCCATACCCTTCTCAGATACCTTGTTAGTTTTTGCACTAAATCTTAAAATCACATGTAATAAATGACACAATACTAAACCAATTAAAAAAATATTTACTATCTATGTTATTGAATAGGTACACATGCTATTTACCTGGATTCATACCAATCATAATGCGGGTGAGCCGTGATATGAAACTTCAGACGTAAATGGTATTAGCGACTTGTTTTGAATATTAAGACTATGGGTGTGCACAATTTGACAATCTGATCGAACTATATTGATTCTAGAAATTTGGTTTGTTATACGATTTGGTACTTTTGGCTTTTTGGTATTAAGTACGGTAACGATAATTTGGTCCAGTGCACCATACCATACCAAATATCGAATATATATATATGTATATTACTTATATATTTGTTTAGGTTAAAGAAGAAAGAAATCCTAGGCGGCAGATCTCTCCTCTCTCGCGACTTTCATCTCTTGTACTTGTCGCCGTCGCTGTTGCCTCAAGCTCGACCATTCTCCGCCGGCCGTGGCTAGCGGCCCACCGCCGTCCTTGAGGTCCCCATATAAGCGTGTACGGAAAAAGCCCTAGTTTCAAACCCTAAGCCCTTGCCACCTAAAATTAGGTAATTCACCAATTGTAATTTTTAGTTTTGTTGTTTCTGGTCGTTTTGTTGCTACTTTGATGGAAAATGATGAAAACTAAAATCCCTTGAGAATGAAGATGGGGTTTGGAACGGTTTAATTTTCTTTCAGTATTTTCTCATGGAACGCAGCTTACGTCTGTGTGTGTTTCTTTTTTTTTTTTGGAAATTCGAATTTACCAAATATTGTATCGAATTACTAATATCGCACAATTAAGTATTTAGATTATTCACAAAAAGAAAAAGGAAAAAGGTCAATATTATTGTACTGAGGTCATAAATAAACTCCCAGACATTGATTTGTGTCAGGGAAAAGGGAAAAAAACAGAGACATCCATGAATCATAACCTACACTCAGAAGTTGCACACTTCTCTCTCTCTCTCTCTAGAAATACACAAACACACATTCAGAGTTGTATAAACCCACACAAGACTGTTGTTTTACAGGGTTCTTTACATCAGGCGGCTCTACCGGTATTCTTCCCTTTCGGACAACAATTCAGGTATGGAAAACTTCAATCTGCTTATGGAATTTTTTATGCCTTAAATTAAATCAAGGTCAATACATTTCCTTCCCCCTTCTCGGATACCTTGTTAGTTTTATTAGGCCATTTTCGACCCACAACTCTATTGTAGCAAAATTTTTGCACTAAATCATAAAATTACATGTAATAAATGACACAATATTAAACCAATTAAAAAATATTTACAATCGATGTTATTGAATAGGTATGCAATGATTTTCCAACACCTGCTTTTTATGTGGATTCATACCAATCATAATGCGCGTGATGTGAAACTTCACACATAAATGGTATTTGCGACGTGTTTTGAATATTAAGACTAGAGGTGTGCACAATTTGACAAACTGATAATTCTAGAAATTCAGTTTGTTATAAGATCTTTGTACTTTTTGGCTTTTTGGTATTCATTACGGTAACGGTAATTTGGTCCAGTGCACCATACCGTACCAAATATCAAATATATATATATATATATATATATATATATATATTACTTATTTATTTGTTTAGGTTAAAGAGGAAAGAAATCTTAGGCGGCAGATCTCTTTTCTCTCTTGCAACTTTCATCTCTCGTTCTCATCGCCGTCGCCTCAAGCTCGACCACTCTCCATCGTACGCCACTAGTTTCCCACCGCCATCCCTGAGGTCCACGTATAAGCGTGTAAAAAAACGCCCTAATTTTAAACCCTAAGCCCTTGCCCCCAAAAATTAGGTAATCATTAATCACTAGTTGTAATATTTAGTTTTGTTGTTTCTGGTCGTTTTTTGTTGCTACTTTTGATGGCAAATGATGGAAATTAAAATCCCTTGAGAATTAAGATAGGTTTGGAACGATTTAATTTGCTTTCAGTTACTTTTCTTATGGAGACGTTTAGAAGGTAGAGAATCACTCACACAAATCAAAAGAGGAAGAGGTAGGCCTAAAAAGACTTGGAAAGAAGCTATTAAACATGACATGTTATACCTAGAAATAAACGAAAATATGGCTTATGACCGTAAACGATGGCGCGATATGATCCGTATAGCCGACCCCACGTAGTGGGATTAAGGCTTAGTTTGTTGTTGTTGTTGTTTGTTGTTGTTGTTGTACTTTTCTTATGGAAAGCTTTTTTTTTTTTTTGTGTGTGTGTATGTGTGTGTGTTTTGGAAATTCGAGTTTACCGAATATTGTATCGAATTACTAATATCGCACAATTAAGGATTTAGATTATCCACAAAAGAAAAAGGAAAAAGGTCAATGTTATTGTCCGAGGTCATTGATAAAATCCCAGACATTGATTTGCGTCAGGGAAAGGAAAAGGGAAAAACAAAAACACAGTCATCCATGAATCAAAACCTACACTCACAAGTTGCACACCAACTTACTTCTCTCTCTCTCTCTAAAAATACACAAACACACCCTCAGAGTTGTATAAACCCACATTCATGTGTGTTGTTTTACAGGGTTCTGTATTTCAGGCGGCTCTACCGGTGCTCTTCATTTTCGGACGACAATTCAGGTATACTTCAGTCTGCTTATGGAATTTTTTATGCCTTAAATCAAGATCAATACCAAACCTTTTCCTCTCCCCCCACAAATTTTTGTGATCGATTTCGTTCATCCATGTTGTTCAATATATGTTTCCCCCTTCATGTGAACAGGCTTGAGAATAAGGGTAAAACACAAACATTGCATAAAATAGGTCAATTAATTTTGGATTTGAATTTATAAGTTTTTTCTGTTAGTACCAATGTCTTTGATTTTCTGTAGTCTATCTGTGCATTTTTTTAACTTTGTGTCAATATGTATATGAATGTGATTCTTTCACTAATTAGGTTAGGCAATCTCCAACCCAAAAGTCTATCTTGGTGCAGCTTTTGCACTTAAATAGTGCAGTTTCTTCACCTAACCAAATCCACCTCCAATCTTTAGTTTTCAAATTATGTATTGAAAAGATCCATTTGCAATAACTGATCTATTTCATCAAATATTTATTAAACATATCAATACAACTGCTTATTTGGTTAACTAAATAATATAGTTCATTATTATGGTATTAATTACAGTAAATTAAATAAATATTTTATTAAAAATTATAATTTTGAACTGATTTTACTAATATAAATAAGTCATATTAATAATACGAATATAAGTTTTAACAATTAAATTTTAATGTAAATATTTATATGCATACTTAAAATATTGAAAGTATAAAATCAGTACAATATATATATATATATATATAGAGAGAGAGAGAGAGAGAGTGCATTTCTAAATGTAAAAAGCTGTTAGTGATGGATTTTCTGGTATTTTTTCCTTTCTCTCTTATGTTTTGTTTGTACTGCAGGGCATGTTTTTTTGTTAAATGTGTAGCTAGTAACGGAAACACTCCCGAGTCGCAAGAAGCAGATACACTTGATAGTTCACAGATTAATTATCACAGAAGACTTATTTTCACATATCTAGATGGAGCTTTATTGTGATACTCATGATGCTTTGAATGATGTGAAAAGGTCAGAGATGAAGTGCAAACAGTTAGATAGTCAATGGGATGACTGTAAAAAACTTGTGGAGGAGAACAATATAGACTGTGATTACCGGCGTATGCTGCGTTTTATTTTGAGCAAGGCTGAAATATATGAACAGCACAAAAGAGAAAGGGATAATGTTATATGTACCAGTTTAGTGCAGAATCAGCACGGCTACGTGCAAGCTATGTGTAGTAGGGAGTGCAACATTGAAAGCCTATCAAGAACTACGGAGGAATACAAGGTACAGACCCGTAGGAAACTCAAGGGGAAGAATATTGTTAAAGATGACAATGAGGACAGAAAGCCCATGGTTCAGATTGGTGAAATTAGAAATGTCAAGGACGTTGAATGCTCAGTGGAGCATACGAAGAATAGTGATGGGAATAATATGGAAAAAGAAGGTGATGACGAAATTGATCCTGATGTGGAAATCATAGACGATGCTGCAGTTCTCAAGAAAGGGAGCTTAAGTTCCTTTGTGCCTTCAAAAATATTTCATATAAGCGTACGTGGTCTTTTAACAAAACTTCAACTCTTTAATCTTGTTGCGTAATTGTCGCTAATTGTTACTTTTGTTGCATGATGGTATTTATAAAGATGGAGGACGCCGACTCCCAGAACCTTGGTGGTACAAGTGTGTGTGATGTGTTCAGAAAAGAAGTTCTAGATGTTCTTGCAAAACAATTTGACAAAGAGGAGTTAAAAAAGCTTCGGGAGGCAGTCCGAGATGGATCTTATTATCATTACTATCCCGGTTAGTTGAAGATTCTTTAGGTTTTGATTAGTAGTTCAATATTTTATATTTTCTATTTAACGATATATTTACATGATATTCTTGTCAAATTTGGGCTTAAACCTTCTCCTTTTCATATCATGTTTGTTTCATACTGGAAACAAGATATTCTTTGACAACAATCCTGCTGTTATTGGTACTCATAGCATTATGTCGTCCAAAGTTTTCGTGGATATGTTATCTAATATCCGTCATCAAATGCAGATCTTGGAAGAAAACTCAAAAGATTCCGATACAAACGGGAAAAATGCTTGAACATCTTGCGCGGATTTTTCTTTTGGCTTCAGGTTAGTGAACGTATTTTGTTTTGCGTGTTTTTTTGTTCACTAACAAAATCTTGTGGGAGTACCCGTCTGAGTTTGCACGGTAGCATTGTATAAATGATTTATTTTGTTGGATTGCCAAAAATCAATTATATTCTAGTGATGTTCCAGTTACAAAATCCCCCGTCCGAAGTTTTCTGGTGTCTTGAGGAAAAAATGCCTTTCCACTGTGCATGTGCATTGCTTGTGCTTATGGGCCTTGTTTTACTGAAACTAAGTTATGTTTATTGCACTGAGAATAAGTAAAATTAATTAGTCATGCGTAGCAATTGAGTTAATTTTAAGAACTAAGAAGTATTTTTAAATAGTTAAATAGTTATGGCATTGTTATTTCTCCATTTGATTGTTATAGTTGTGTATATTATACCATCTTCTAAATTAGACTTGTACTTGTTGATTAGAATGTGTCGCAAGAGGGATCATTTAAACCTTGGAAGGACGGTCAATGCCTCGCGGTGGAGCCACGATCTCCCAAAGGCTCCCCACCACCACGCTCTACGTATATGGATCGTGCAAAGCAGTCGAAACGCAAGATATTGGAGTGAACCTATATAAGGGGTGATAACTTGTTAAGAACAGACTTCTTAAATATTCAATAACAGGGAGATAAAGATACTTGATTTTTAAAGTTTTTGAGTCCTAGTTTCTTGATTTTTATTGTGTTCTATCTTGGTTTGCTATTTCACATCTTGAAATAGGGCATGTATTGTAATTATGTCAGACATTTAGCTTGGATCTAAGTTTGAGAATTACTTCAAGTTTTACTTGAGCAATAAGCTAGTTTAAATATTTTCTTAGATTTGTTAGAAAGTCAGGTCTAGTTTGGGAAGTATTTAATATTCAAGTTGAGATTTTCTTTGGATAGAAGGTGTCACAAATGAATGGATGGATTGACAACTTAATTCTCTAGCTATAAATCTTATTTGGATGAGAAAATAAAATTCCTTAATTGAGGATTTATCTTGTTATTTTTATTAGGCCTTCTCTAACCCCACAACTCTATTTTAGCACAGATTTTGCACTAAAATTGTGCAGTTTTTGCACCACACTTAAAATCCTTATCCAACCATTTACTTCAAATTTTCCAAGAAAATTCCATTTATAATAACTACTTTATTATATAAAATATTTATTAACATTATTGATATAATTACATATCAGATTGTATTTTACGTTTAGTTAATTTGATAATATATTTAATTAATAGTATATTGGCAAATTAATTAATAACATAAAAAATAATTAATAATAAAATATTAGTAATATACATAACTAAACTTAATGAGTAATTAATATAAATATTTTACACTGACAGTAACAATATAAATATAAATAACTAAACTTTATTGCACATGGATAAAATAGAAGCAAATAATTTTCTGTTGTTCACCCTTGCAAATTTCAAGCAGTTTGCTAATGGGGTAGAGAAAATTAGGTAGGGGCTGAATTATTAAAGGGCCTCTTTATTATGTGGTGACAATTGATGCAATTCAATAAAAGATGTAATGTGATATTGCAATGTATATAAAACCCAATATAAAAGATATAATGTGTCATAAAAGTATTGAAATGGGATTGTTTTTGTGAATTTTTGGCAGTGATATATGTATTGAAATTTTGGGCTCTAGTGTGTGTGTGTGTGACTAAAGCCAGTTAATCTGTGATTATAGTGATATCATAATTTCATTTTTCTGCTCCAATAATCTCTTTTTTGTAATCAGGGCTAAGGAAAACTCTGTGGATTACAAATCAAGGTCAAGAGTGTTTTTAATGAATTTCTTATTCAGGAAAAATAAAATGAAGCGCTTTTTTTACTTTTATTTGGGATTTCATGATCCTAAATCAAGATTTTTGTATTATGATTAAGAGTGGAAATTTGGAAATAAATCTATGATGTAGATTTTGGACTACATGGGTGTGGACAAACATTGAGATTTTTTTTTATTCTTTTTTAGCAAATTAAAAAGGCATCAATAAGTTTTGAGATACACCTGTGGTATCAATAAGCAAACTGGTCGTCAAAACTGGTTGAACCGGTCAAAATGGGTCAAAATTGATTGAACCGGGGAGAGCCATTTTGGAGTTTTAAGTTTTGTATTTTGCTATATTTATATTATTTGAATTTTGACTGATGTTAGATATTATTTAGTTGTGTTTATATACTTTTCATTTAAAAAATGTACAACATAATAATTTATATATTAATATATTATTACATACAGTGTCACGTGATTATTTTTTTTGTTAAACCGGTTGGACTGGCGATTGAACCGATCTGACCGATTGAACCGTGAACTGATAGCATGACCAATTCGCTCATCGGTCCCATTTTTAAAATAGTGATATTAATCACACCGAGGTAACGGCATATATGATTTAGCTTTCAAAAAAATATTTTTAGTTATACGTACAGTGTTTACAAAATTTATAGAATGATTGTTTCGTCCAGTTTTTATTAGAAAAAATTCACATATGCAATTTTAAAAATTTATAAAATGGATCCCATATAATTCTTATTATTTCGCATTTTTTCTTGCATTTAATTAATGTATTTCAATGACTCCAGGCAATTTTAACAAAATATTGTATGTAGGGATTTTTATTACCAAAGTATGGTGGGTTTGGTGGGTTTTAATTTTGTAATGTTAGTCGTTGATGCTATCAACGACTAAAGCTTAGTCGTTGATAGCAACAACGACCAAATACTTTTTTTTAAAAAAATCTTTAATCCAGTCGTTATCACCAATAACGACTGGAAAAAAACTTTTTTTTAAAAAAAAAACTGCACAGTCGTTAATCTAATTAACGACTAGAGAATCAGGATTTTTATCCGCGCATTCCCTAGTCGTTAATCACACTAACGATTACAAACTATAATTGAAAAAAAATCGTTATTTTAATATTACAAGTAAATGTTATTACCTGTTAACAATAATCGTGAATGAAAAACACATCATTATTTTATGTCGAGACAATTCACATTAATATAAAGGTAAAATCTAAATATCGAGACAATAGACAATAATATGATGATACAATATATCTTGATACAATATTTGTCTTGACATAATAAAAATCCTAATACCTATGCCCCCCAGTGCCACATCTAGGATGTTGTATCTGACGTCTACTTCTACGTCTAGTTGCATCTATCTGGTCATTCGCTTGAACAGACTGTGTATCATCATCATCATCATCATCATCATCATCATCATCATCATCATGTGTGGTACTGGCGCTGCTAACCGGGCGATATGCAACAGGCGACGTATGAAATTCAGGGCGCCCAACTCTGGATTGATCAAAACCTGAGAAATGATGGGACGGCATGCCAGTATCGGACTGTAGAAGTGATGTATATGATGTCCACGATGGTCCAGTAACTAGAGGCGTGAAAAAATATGACTCTGTTTGTGAATACTGGGGAACATAATAATCTCTACCATACCCAAGAGATGGACCAGACATATCTGAAAATAAGATCAAAATATCATGACACCTGAAACATATATCAATAAAAATACGTGAATTAGTATTAATGTTCATACCATGATGCATCCGAGGTGTGGATCTCGAAGGACTAGCCATGTGTACATCGGGGGTGCAAATGTGGTGGGCATGTATTGAGTGGTCGTCGTAGTATCTTCAGCAGGGAGCCAGGGACATCCTGTCCAGTATGTGATGCACTGTTTTGAGACGAGCAAATATGTTTCTCCATTTCATCACTGATATCCATAACAACTCTCCGCAGATGTGGCCATGACTCTGAATCGTCATTTGCACCAAGCCTCAATCGTCTCATCCAGTTACTCTGAAAGTAAATATAATTTTGTATAAGTAATTTTGAATGTCATAATTAAATGCAAACATTATATATAAAAATAATCTTACAATGGCATCGTGAGATGTAATATCTGATGGCTGGTATCCCGTCTCTATCTCAAGATGTGATGGAGTAATGCGTAATCGTGTAATGCGACGATACCACTCCATGTATCCGTCCTCTATACTACTACCACCATTAATCCGGTAGCCCTGGATTCTTGAAGTAGCTCTATTCTGCCAATAAGTTACATAGTCATCATGGAAATTCGACCATGCCACTCCACATCTCCCCCTACGAGTTACGCTATGTAACATCTCATGTGAATGTGAGACCTCCTTCCGTATACCCCCGTCGTATACCAAACTGACGGGTGACTCGATTAGGATGGTGTATCTCCACTGTGGCATATATAATAAGTGGGCATTGACTCATCCAATTAGATGTGAGACATCTTTCACCAAGAATAGATATATCGGGCGAGTTTAGGTCATATGGTTCCCAAGTCCACTGCCAAAAAAAGGAATTTACATTAATATTAAACGCTTATTATAGAAATAATTTAAACACTTATTTGTGCCTCATTAACCGATCAAACATCTCCTATATATCTCAGACTTGAGTGGCTAGCAGTATGAGTAAAGTTATAATTTTGACCCATCCGAAATAAATTAAATAAATGAATAAGTGAAATGCATCATTGTGAACATGTAGATATAATAAAAATGCAAAAAACAACACGTAATACCTAGCACCGTACGACGGCAGAGGCAACTCAAGCTCATCATCAACAGTCACAACACCCATCATCAACAACTCGATACTCACGTTTTGCGTGGCGAACTAAAAAATCTTTAACAATAGATTGAACATGTTTTTTTATCTTTGAATACCATACCTATTTTCAACACACCTTTATCTGCGTCATAGTACAATGTCGGATGAGGAGCGTCAACTGAATCAATATTAAATTCCTCGAAAGATGAATTAAAAAAAGGTATGCCTTTATATGGTGCACAAACGGAATCCACGACATGTCGCGATTTCTTTACCAATTGCATCTTCATCATCATCCGTGTCATTTTCATCGTCTGTCCCATTTTCGCTCGATTCAGAAGGTGGAATTTCATGATCCCCGTGATCATCGAGGTTAGATTCAGGCAATAATCTATCAACATTAGGTTGATCGGATTCAAAAGGTCATGTGTTCAAATCATTAACAACAACATTATTAGTTCTCTGAGTCGTAATAAGAGCTTCAAGTGTGCTGTCACCCATAAGGTAAGATGCGTATTGATGATATTCATTTTCTAAAGGGATATCAGACACGACATTACGATGCACTTCTTTCGTCTCGACAAAAATATCTACAGTTCTATTTCCGGCCTCCGGATCAAAGAAAAACCACAAGTCTTGATTGGTATTAATTGCAATGACTCGTGACATGTTGTTATCGCAGTATTTACCGGATATTTTTAACAAATAACGATTTTTATCCAAACCCAGAATATCATGTAGCATAGATATTAAATTGTCCAAATTTGTCGTTCAAGAAATTCTCATGGCTCCAATAGCAGGGCGACTATATCCTACTTGATAGATATTTTCAATTAATATTTGGCTCCCGTAATGAATAATCACTCCATTATATCTGAATTTGACATATATTCTTCACAAACACAAATATAGCCCTAAATTAGCAAAATAATACTAAATCACTTACAATATAACAAACATGCAAAATATAACAAAAATTACATGAACAAAATTATAACAAAAATTACATGAACAAATATAAAAATTGCATACAAGTAACATTTAATAATTTCATGTAAAAATTTAAAATTTCATGTTATTAAGAAAAATACAAATTTGGTTTTTATAAAAAAATATACAATAATTTACCTTTAAAAAATAATGTTGGGACACCGCTGCCGGGACGATACTGTTGGGATGCCGCTGCTAGAATGCCCCTGACGGGAGGCCGCTGCCCGGGAGGTGTTTGAGACAAAAAAATTGAAAGAACAACAGAGGGAGAGAGCCGAGAGGGAGAGAGCAAGAGAGTATGTTAATTTGTGTGCATGCTGGCCGTGGTTTTATAACCAAAAACTTCAGCCAGAATTTTTTTTTTTTTTAAAATTGCATGCAATTCTATCGCAGTAACGATCGCTTTTAAAGTCAATCCGTGTCACCGAGATTTGACCACCCAAACCACCATTTTTGGAATTTTATGCATTCTCCAGTCGTTATTGGTATTAACGACTGGATTTTTTTTTTAAAAAAAAATTATTCCCCAGTCGTTATCCACGTATTTTTTTAAAAAAAGTGTTTGGTCGTTGTTGCTATCAACGACTAAGCTTTAGTCGTTGATAGCATCAACGACTAACATTACAAAATTAAAAAATTCCAAACCCACCATACTTTTGTAATAAAAATCCCTCCATACAATATTCTGTTAAAATAGCCATGACTCCAGCACTGATAAATATAAATAATATAGTAATTTAAAAATTTTAAAATAATATAAATGAAAAATAAAACCAAACACAAACAAATCTTTTTCATTCAAACATATTCTTTGTGATACAAGCACCATTTTTCTTGACTCCAGTTGAGTGTCATGGTCATAAAAGTTAAAAACAACCAACTGTTTGCAAATTCAATGTGTTAGTACATTCTCAAAATAATAATAATAATAATAATAATAATAATAATAATAATAATAATAATAATAATAATAATAAGTGTCAGTTACTGTCACTACTAGTCCACTACTAAATTAACATGGATTGGGTATTACTATGCGAGCTGGGAATTTCTCTAATTCAAACCACTTCTGTTTTTCAGTAATATTTAATATCATGTGCCCCACACATGATAAAAAAAAAAAAAATCATATTTTTCTTGCTCGGACTAAACATATTAAATTAAACTGCCATTTTGTTTAACAAAAAGTTACTAATTACTATAAGAAAAAATACCTGTATAAAAATATGTAGGTAAATTTTAGAAAAATGTAAATGTAGGTAAAATCATTGATGATATATATTTACCTACATAATCTAAAAATATTGTAAATGTCTATAATATTTATGTCGGTAAATTTTAATATTGTCAATGATCTGTCGGTATAATTTGGGAAACAATAATATTTTTTTATGTGAGATAATTCGTAGATAACTGTAAAATTTAGTGACAAAATCATTTATGTCGATAAATTATGTCAGTAAACTAGAATTTTCTTATAGTTCATTCTCAATACTGTAAACTTTAGATCTCTTTAGTCTTTATTTAGAGTTTGTAGGTAGCTTTTTAAGTCCGCCGTCAAATCCAAAATCATCTTTAAAAACTTTTCAAATCAAGATGAGAGTCCATTCTCAGCTTGAGGGGAATGAGTATTAATACCTAGAAAAAGTTTCTTTACCTAGTGTGAAAACGACAAACAACTATTTCTTTAATAGGAAAAAATTACAATAATGGTATCTAACAAACAATTGAACTCGAAAATGATAAGATAAGTAACCGATAAGGCTGAAGATAGGCCGATCTGCTTCAGTAGCCCAACCGATTCTCACACTTGTATATTTATTCAATATTTGCTCAGATGAATGCTCGAGCACCACCATAACTCAAGTCGACGTGTCCTTTCATTGATTTTTCAATAATTAGCAAGTTGGTGACCGAGTCTTACAAGCTCGAGATCATATCGTAGCTTATGACTAAGTTGTCAATTGATAATGTGATATATTGCTTACTAAACTAGCAAACTTCTATTATCACCCAAAAACCCTAGATTCGCGTTAACAAAAATCATGAATCCAAGGAAACCCTACCTCATACTCATTTATAAACACCGTACTTCAAGTATATTTTTTTACACAATTTTTATAATATCTCATATATTTATGATATCGTTTTCTTTCTGAGTATCTTTCTTCACTTAAGTATTAGAGTGGGTTCGCCAGGAAATCCTTCGGCACCCTATTTAACAGTAGTTTTTCAGTCTGCGACGAAGAAAACGACAAAAAAACAATTTTTTTTTTGTTGTTGTAACATCTTCTTATGGTAATGATTTATTAAAAAAAATCTCATATACCATAAAACCTATGTAAATGTTGCATCAAAAGTTCAACACCCTTCTCAAAAAAAAAAAATGTTCAACACCAATGTTTACCCAAATTATGAAGTACAACGAAAAATGTGCATCAAAAGTTTCCAATATAATAATGTATCCAAAGTCAACCTCGTACAATGTTTTTAATTAGTCAATCCGAGATGACTGTGACCCGACCCGCAAACAGCGGCGTCTCACTGACACACTATAAAAGGGTTGTTCTGTCTCTTTCGCAGACAAATCGTAGGTCAGAAAAAACCCTTCACAGGCAATTTTAATTTCTTGAGTTGGCTGCTATAACTTTTTCAAGAATTCGCATAAAAGCTTCTTTTCTCGGTAATTTTCTTTCTTTATTTTTTCCTCTGCTTTTGATGGAATCATCTTTATTTTTCTCGTTTTCGCCATTTCTGTGTTTTTCTTTTTCTGGGCTCTGATTTTTACATGTTTTTTTTTTCACATACATTTAGTTTTAGAAGGGAATGTTATTTACAGATCCGATAAAATATATATATATATATATAAATAAATCTTTCTGTCTCTCTCTGTTTCAAAGAGCACAAGCATTTCATGTAAGAAAAAGCTAGATATTGAAATGAGAATCTAATGATTCTTAATTTGGTATGTGTGTGTGATTAAAATCTTCTTAACGTTTTGTGTTTCATCTCCTATTACAATGCACCGTACGGATGATTGCGACATGTAACAGAAGTTACCGTATTAATTTGGGATAATTACAAAAACAACCCTGAGGTTTGGGTTAATTAAAAGAAAACCCTTCAGGTTTCGTTTGTTCTTAAGGGGTAATTGTAATATTTTTGTAAATGTCGGGGTTTTTTTTTAAAATGTTTTCGAAAATCACCGGGAAAAATGTAAGACGGAATCAAACCTCAAGGGTTTTTTTTGTAATTTTTAAAGAATTCTGATTTTTTTTTAATTAGCCCAAACCTTAGGGGTGTTTTTGTAATTATCCCTATTGATTTCGAAATATCGTACAATCAGTGCAGTGGTATAGGAGATGAAACGCGAATAGAAGATCCCATCCGAACATTTTTTTCTGATTTTTTTCCTTTCAATGATATATACCTTCCAAGATTTGATTTTTCCTTCTTTTAATCTTCATGTATTTTGCAGGGAATTGTTATTTTCTTTCAGATAAACATCTGAAAGGGTGGTAAAAAAAAGTTGATTTTCTGAGGGTGATTGTATTTCTACTGAGTTAAAAAAAATGGAACAAGAAGAGGGGCAAAACGGGCAATTCGAAAGTTTTCGGGATATCATCTTCCACAGCCCTGTTTTTGAGCTCAGGCGTTGTGGAGAAGGAAATGGTCTATTTGATAAGGAACTGAAAGCATACAAAGGACTGTTTCAGGAAGATGATGAAATGGATGAGAGTTACAAAAGCCTTATGTTGTGCCTTACGATAAAACACGAACAAATCGAGCCGCAAAAGAAGCGGAAAGACAAAGGCGAAGAGGACGACGAGCTTTTGTCGTGTCCTCCAACGAAGAAGGAAAGACACGAGCCGCGAGAGAATCGAAAAGACGAAGAAAACGTGAACGAGCACGATGGTGTTCGTGAAAATGCCGAGGAGAAACATGATCCTCAATATGAGCTTTTCTTGAAACGTTTTAACGGGAATGACGAGTCTCGTGTGGTTGAATCCGAGAAAGATCCTTTAGATGATGTGGCTGATGACGAGGAGGATGTAAGTTCGGAGGACGAGTGGGCGCCGGAACGTTGGAGGAAATTGGATACAGCTACGAAACAGAATATCGGGCTTCAAAATGAGGCGAGCGATGTGGAGAAACAGAAGGTGCATGATCAGGAGGCAAATGAAACGAATAGTCGTCTGAGGAGGGTGACTCGATCTATGAAACAGACGGTTGTGTCTTCAAATCTTGAGAAGACAAAAAGCTCGACTGATAGAGAATCGAGTAATGAGGTTGAGGAAGTAGAGATCGAGAAGTTGTCGGCTGAGGAATTTAGGAATGCCTTAATGAGCTTATCAAAATCAAGGGATCAGGCCGAGAAGACGGCGATTGAGAAACGTCGCCCTAATAAATTCTCTCTGCCGCATAAGAACGTAAGTGCGAATAATTTTGAAGAAGTAGGTGAAGATTCTGACGTGGAAATCCTGGACGGCGATGCATGTCTCAATGGTCCGTTTGTGCCTTCGACGAAATATAATGGAAACGTACGCCTAGATTCTGGTCCTTTTCGTGCTTTCATTTTCACTTGCTCGGTTTTATTTGCCCATGTCTTAAGTTTTGTAGTATTATTACTAAACTTGTTTCTGTTACATGACTCTACCTATTCAGATGGAGGATGATGACTTCCCGTACGTTGCTAGATCTGTATCGGGTGATGAATATAGGAAACATGTCATGGATGAGCTTAACAAGCCATTTGACGTAACGGAGTATAAAAGGGTTCAAAAAGACTTCAAGGATGGATGCTATGTAGATTACCATCCAGGTTAGTTAAAGATCCTGCAGGTTTTCCTGGTGTAATTGACCGTCGTTATTATGAATTCATTTGAAACTATTATTTGTTGTTGTCGTTTATGTTTTCTTGGCTCGATGACAAGATCATGCTTCGATGTTCTTGTTAATATTACTCAGCTAGATTCTGCATTCATATGTCCTATACCATGATATCTATGTTTAGATCATACTATGATGAGACGAAATCGAGAATTGTATGAGTTTTTTTTCTATACTTGCCTTATAACAATGATATTTTGATAAGCATGGGTTATGATGTTCCAATTTGAGCATTAATTACTTAGTCTAGTGCCACCATACATCTTTCCAATTTGAATTGTGCTTTATAACCAGGGGCGGAGCTAGACCCGAAATATTGGGGGGCTGAAAATTTTTGGGGGGGCTAAATCAATAAAAAATAAATATTTAGTACTAAAAATTAATATTTAAAAATAAAATATACCTATAAAAAATTAAAATTTCAAAAATTTTGGGGGGGCTAAAGCCCCCCCAATCATAGGGGAGAATACGCCCCTGTTTATAACCCTTGTAGACGAATATATTTATCTTGCGTATCGTTCATGCATGCAGACGTTGGAAGAAAACTCACAAAGTATCGATACAACCGGAGAAAACGCTTGGCCATCTTACGTGGATTTTTCTTTTGGCTCCAGGTTAGTGAATGTATTTATTTTTTGTTGGATTGTAGGACCCAGCGATCTCCCTTAGGGATTCGCTGTCTCTTTGCGTCATCAGTGCTATAACAGCCCAACCGGCCGAGGTCCACGTGGATTTATGGGGTCCACGTGTGGTCTTGTGAATCCTCATAAGTCATGCCCGCCCTCAGCACGTGAAACGTGGCGTTCTGCACTGCTAGAAAAAATACACCATGCTATTCATTTTCTGATTATCGTCCGATTTGGTTACTATAAAAGGATATTTTAACAACTTTTTTTCCAAACCAATATTCGGTTAACATATGTGGTCTCTTTCGATATCAAACGTCGTCTTCATAAACTATGGTTTACATTGCTGCTTAGATTTCTCCGTTACTTTTACCCATTTTGACTGTCTTTCATAGAGGTGTCAAACTGGGCCGGGCCTTGGACTCAAAAATCCCCGTCCAATGTAATTCTGGGCCGGCCTACGCGATTTTTCCTGGCTCGACCCATTTGACAGCTCTAGTCTTTCAGTTGGTGTTATGTGTATCGTCTAAATAAGACTTGTGGCTGTTTATCAGAACATTACGCGAGAAGGAGCGTTTAAACCGTGGAAAGACGGCACGTGCCTTGCCGTGGAGCCTCAATTTCCTGAAACCTCCCCCCACCATACATCTGGACCATCAGAGGGTGGTGAAGTTATTTGGAAAAAGGTGTTAGATTAAATAAATAAATTGACAATGTCTTGTTTGTTTGTCAAGTTTAGACTTTATAGAGTTTCAATTTCCTGATTTTCTGTTATGTGCTGTCTGGAAATCATATGAATCTCTGTATTCATTGATTTGCTTTTTTGTTTTGGGAATAGTTTGGGGACCAAATGTTTCTGAAACTGTTGTTATGTATTAACTTTTGTTGGATCTGTTGAGAATCCCATGTTATGTGATGACATTTAGATATCTCAATTACAGCAATATAATTTAGGGTGAATTACAAAAAGTACCCCTGATGTTTGACTTAATTACAAAAAAAACCCAGTTAACTTTCAAAATTACAAAAAGACACCCCTAAAGTTTTACTGTGCTAATATTTACCCCTTCATAAGCAAAACATATTTCAGAATCCCCCCCACATTTATAAAAATATTATAGTTAGCCCCTTAATTTTAAAATTGAATCAAACTTCATAGGTACTTTTTGTAATTAGGTCAAATCTCAAGGTACTTTTTGTAATTATCCCTATAATTTATGTATCACATTGAAATAAATAGCAAAAGTAATACAATGATTTCATTTTAATTTTTAATCTTTTCTACCACCATTTCTAGATCAACAAACTATATACATTTCAAACATTTCATTACATTTGTAAATAGCATCAGAATTTTTTTAGATTTGATTTTGTATTGCACTTTACCCCCTTCATAAGTAAAAACATTTCAAACACGCCCCTTACATTTGTAATAATACAGTTACCCTACCCTCTGAGGGTTATATTACATTCTACTGAAAGCCCTGATGTTCTTACACATTATTTCGCGTCTTGAAGCTGGCCGTCGTAATTGAATCCGACGCGTGGTTTTCCCATGCTGAAGTTCAAGACCCTTGCATCCATGTTGTATTGAATTTCTCCTTCATAGAGCATCTTCCTGATGTAGTGTTCTATGTCTGAACCTATCAGGCGAAGTGTATATTCTGTCAATGGTGCTCCCTGTTTCATCATAACATTATTATTAGGGATAATTACAAAAAACTCCCCGAGGTTCGGACTAATTACAAAAGAATCCAAAGATTTTTGAAAATTACAAAAAGCCCATTGAGTTTTGATTCGTCTTACATTTTCCTCATTCATAAGTAAAAAACACTTCAAAAAAACCCCGATATTTCTAAAAATATTACAGTTACCCCTTAAATTTAAGACAGAATCAAACATGAGGGTTTTTTTTTGTAATTTTAAACCATGTCTGGGTTTTTTGTAATTAGGCCAAACCTTGGGGGGGTCTTTGTAATTATCCCTTATTATTATGTTATCTGCTCTGCATTTAGTGTTTGTGTTTGTAAAAGAGGAAAGGAAAAGACAATGTAGTACAACTTGTGAAAGGATCAAAAGGTGAAGTACTATTTTGGGTCCTGATAATTAGCAAGAAACATGTGATGTAATGATCTTACTAGCTCAATTATTTTATGTTATTAGCTTTGTACTCTAATGCTCAATGTCCCAACAACCTTGAAGAGAAGTCTGGATAAAATTGCAATTTTAGTCGTGTAGCTAAAATACTAAAATGGGGGTGACTAATATTGGCCCAACAAAAATCATGATTTGCAAAAAAAGTCCGGTAATTTACAACAATTATAACAACAAAAAATTTATCGATTTCAGATTTGGTAACCGGAATTTGAAAAATTGCTAGAAAAAATTCATATGTACACATTTCCAACCAAACCCGTTGATATCGGAATCATTTTGCTTAAGTAGACATCCTCCAAATGACTTATTGTCCCTGTCAACATGCCACTCACTTGGATGATGTGCACAAAAACTAAATTGGTTTTCCCCATCAGTGGGTTTGGCCGGAAATGTGGACACGTGAATCACTCCGACAAGTTTTCCAACTTTTGGCGACCAAAAGATTGTAATCGATAGGGTTTTGTAAAAATTACGAGAGTAAATTACACTTTGCCCCTTGATATGCGAATTTTTGCACATTGATCCCTAAACTCTTTCTTTAACACCTTACCCTCTGAACTTTGCATTTTCCCTACACCATACCCCTTGTGGGGGTAGTAAAGTGTACAAAAAATGTTAAGTTCAAGAGGTAAAATTTCACAAGAAAAAGTTAAGAGGGACAAAGTGCAAATATTCGTATAATTTAGGGGGTTTAGTATAATTAACTCAAATTATGATGTTTTTCCACAAATCGTGATTTCTGCATGACCATTATCGGCACCCATACAGCTACAAAACTAAAATTGCAATTTAGCCAGAGAAGTCCCTTAATTTGCCTTTAATTTCTCTCCCAAATCCCCCTTCTATTTCTCTCTTTTCCTCCTTCTAAACATTGATTGATCAAAAAACAAACAGCACAATAACAAAATGAAACAGAAACAACAACCAAACCACCAACCTCATAATGATCAACAAGCTCCTGAAAATAAGAGTAAACTTTGTTACAAGTCTCATCTGTCCAAACAAACTCATCCGTCGGATCAAGTATAATAGTCAGCTTATCCATCTGCGTCTGATCGAATTCGCACGTCTCCGGATCGATATAGGCCGCGTAAATCCGAACATGTCTAGTTGTGCTGCTTAGCCATTGCCCTCCATATTCTCTGCCCATGTTCTTGCTTTTTACGTTCGTTTGCGCCTCCACCGGCCTCAACGGCGTCATGTCCTGTTTCGGGTTCTTCATGTTGTTGTTGTCTGATTCTGATTCTGTTTCCGTTTTTTGAACATCTTCTTGCGCTTCTGCTTGCTGTGCTGAAACTGAAAACGCGCTTTTTTTGTTGAATCGTTTGTTGGTGGTGGTTTTCCAACCTAGTATGGAGAAGCTGGTTGAGGCCATGTAGGTTGAAGTTGCAGCCATGGTTTTGTTTTAGTTTCTTTGTTCTTTTTTTGTCCACAGTTTTGTTGAGTTTTGTTTTTTTGAAGTTGTGAAATGGAGGGCTATGGTTTTCTGTCCTCTAATTGGTGGTGGATAAGGATTCTTGTTTGAGTGTGCTTATTTTTATTTTATTTTCATTTTTCCCCTCGATTATCCACCAACAAGGTATCATTAATAAGGTTGTAAACGAGTCGAGTCGAGCCGCGCATGATACTGTTCACTTTGAATTTTAATCGAGCTTTAAAAATTGTGTTTGAACTGGTTTGATTATTAATCGAATCGAGCTCGAACAAGCATTAGTCGAGCCGAACACGAATCGAACTCGAGTAGCGTGATAGTATTACAAATATTTTATTCTTTTTCACTAATGCTCGAGCCGAGCTTTACATTTTATCAAACGGAAAAATGTGTTCAAATTTGGTTCATTGTGTTAACGAACCGAACTCACACGAACTTTTAACGATCGATCTCGATTTGAATACCGAGTATCTTGGTTGATATTCCACCTCTAATCATCAATCATACTATGGTGCACGTTTTAGGTATAATACAAGCTCACTAATATTATTAAGATTATACTTTCGTAGACATTGATTAATCTTAAAAGAATTTTAAGAAACGCTAACAATTATAAAAAAAATCAACTAACATTCAAAATTACAAATACTGCCATTTTATCTTTATCTTACAAATACCTCTGGCAATTCATAAAATAAAAATAATATTAAGAAAGATTTGTAATTTTAAAAATAAGTACTCTTTTATGGAAGTGTTTCCAAACACTGAAAAAGACTGATCTCATTTAGCCGGAAAAAAAATCACTTTTAAGTGTTTGCATTCATCTTCTAATTCTGCTTCATATAATCCAAAAGTAAAGGAATGGGTATTTTAAATTTCTGATTCTACTCCTAATTCGACTTTAAAACAACAAAAAAAAAACACTGTTACAGCTTATTCACAAAATAATATCACCACTTTTCAGCTTCTATTAGCAAACAATACCAACTTCTACTTGGCAACTACTCGTCGCTTTCGCGATAATAAATCACTTCCTCCATATGCAGAAGCGTTTGCAAACACACCATGTGTAAAGCTAAACCTCACAAATAACTTATTGCAACTTACCCTCAAATCAAAACTTGGAATAATACGAAGAACTTAAAAGTTAAAATTTTCATTGATCAATTTGTTCTTACAACTCTATATAACATCCCTATACCTACACATTTAACCTACCTACCTACAGTAAAACTAAGAAGCATCATACATCAATACAAATGCCTTGTTGTAAGCTATCGGATTTGCACTATCTCTATTCATACAAAACTCGGTTAGACGAGCACAATAAAATCGTCCATTTCCGCATCTGGCAGAATTTCATCACAGAGTTCTTCCTCATCGCTGACATCTAAGCTAATATAATCCGGAAATTTTCCAACTACATCATCCTTACCTTTTGTAGACACCTTCTCCGATGTATCCATGCTGGAGTCAGCAATGCCGCCACCATCGAAGTATCGGCCTCGTACGATCTTTTGCTCATTTGGGGGATTCTTTTCAATCTTCTTTTTCGGATGGTGAAGCTTGCACTTAGATGCTTTAGGACAAAACCCCGTTTCTTCAAAAGCAGGACAGACGTAGGTGTGTTTCTTCCGGCACTGCAAGTTTGGAGATATGATCCATTCACAAGACTCAAGATTAGTTAGTCGGGTAGTGTGCGTGTGCAGTAGTGTGAACTTGTGTTGAATCTTAGAAAATCATACGTAAAAACCCGATAATTAAAGGAGTTGTGTGCTTCATTGTGCTATAAACCCCATCTCTCCAGCCTTCGGATGTCCGGTCTGGGGTGAACTCAACAAGCACGAGTTCTTTAGTTGTTTTTTTCCAAGAAAAATTATCCAAAAATAGTTCTAAAAATGATTTAAGCAAAATAGTACATGATCCAAACAGATGATCTCAGGTCCTTCCCCTGAAAGCGCTAGGGGAAAAAAATCATGATATTTTACTAAAAACAACAGTTTTTTTATAAGCAAAACCCAAATGGGAGTGGGAAAAAAACTTTGAAAATTAGCAAATATTAGGAATATGTCCAATAAACCCATTTCCATGCTTCACAACACGTCACATGTCTAAACTTGATAATATTAGAAGTCAAGACAAGCAATACCTCATTGCCATCAGCACAGTAACCTCTGAGGAAACTTTTACAAACAGCCGAATCAGGTTTCACATTTACATGTCTATATGGACAATTATCGTTAGAGCATGACCCTGTAAAAGAAATGAATGAGAGATTCGCCCCCATGACAATGATCAGACTCTGAGACTCATACAATACACTATTGCCTACCTTTCAGAAAGTATGAACAATCTTCCATTCTCTCAGGTATAACCTGCATAACAAATAATGTTTTTGCGTAAATACACATCAAATACATATGTTAAGCACCATAAGATAAAAACCACTTAATACCTTGTGGGTCAATTTGCAGTCAAGATTAGTGCATGAACCATTCAGAAATTTAGTGCAGACGGCTACTTTAGAGGGGTCATGGATGTACGGACACTTCCCATCATCTTTGTTGCATTTCCCAAATCTAGTAAAGAATTGGCAATATTTTCTCTTTCTAGCCAATCGCAATCTGGCAGTACGCAAACTCCATCGGACCTTCTCGCTCGCCAGGATACGAGTTCGTTTCTTTGGATCTCTAACCAGCTTATTACCATTGCCAATGCGAACATATCTACACAACATAGTTCAAGGCACTAATTATAAACCAATCCGCCAAAGTATATGCTTAAAGTCTATTCATTGCTAGAATTATCAATTCTTGTTCAATTATTCAGGGACTTTTCAGTAAATAATAAAGTTCCAGAGATACAACCATAGCCATTTAGGAAAACTTACTCTTCATTGCCAATTAATAATCTCCTAGGAACATAAGATCTCTTCACATTCGTCTCAGATTGGACAGCAACCGAAGATGATGGTTCTTGATCTGCTGCATAGGACATCGAGAAAAGAGGTCAAAAGATAAAACTTCCTATAAATACTGTATGATCAGAGACCTCCAGAGGCCATTTTGTTATGGGGATGCATAGCAAAAAAAGAGTAAGTTCTTATGCACGCAAGTGAACCAGAACCAGAAAGACGTCAGTCCTAAAAACTGTTGAGCCAATGTAATGGCTTCGCATTGCACTAAATTATGTATGTGCCTCTCAAGAACATTGCATTATAGATAGATTTGGAAAACTAAGTAAATGTAGGGCAGTGCCAGAATCAACATAAACTGATGGTTTTTTATGAAGTCTTTAGCTCCAAGAGGTCAAATAACTATTTTTCATTCATCAACAAGACCACCAATGATTATATAAGGACTCAGAAGAAGCATGCCTGTAAATACGGAAAACTTCAACTCACCAAATTGAACTCTACTAATAAACACTATCGCATGAGAAGCACCTCAATGGTGCTCCTAGATAAAATATCTACTTCCCAAATAAAACTGTCAATATATTTGGGAAAAAGAAAGAAAAAGGGTTTAATGTGCTAATTATAGAAGTAAAAAATAACAGTGCCTCACTCTGATGATGTTGAAGATAGAGTGGCAAAAGAAATGAATGTAAAAAGATAAAAACCAAGTACACCACCTGTAATTCTGTGAAGAGTCCTTCTTGTTGGATCCATTTTGTATCTCTCTGAACCAATACGAAATATTCGTTCTCCTGTTCATATCATTCCAAATACAGAAGACAGTTGTTATACACTGTGAGAGACCAATGGACCATAGATATGAAACAATCCCAATTAACACTCAAAATAATCCTACATGTATATTATATTATTATGCATTGTACAGTCTTAATTAACTAAAATTCTTGTCTCTTAAACAAAAAATAGCAAGCATATCTTTTATGCCACACCAGGATTGCAGAGTGGCGTACCTGGACGCAGCTTTACACTAAGAACCGACTTACGAGATACATTATTTCTGATCTTTGAAGCAATGGGAACAGCACCATTCTCTTCTTTTTTCCTCTTCCCAGCTGCAGCAACAGCTCGTGTAGCTTCCTATAGGTAAGGCAAATATAAAGCATCACTCACAGGATTTAAGCTCTATACCATAAGTGCTTGTGCTCAACAAACCTCATTGGCTTTCTTTGAGTTCCTGTCAATTGATTTTGACCACTTCAAACTAGAGCCACCAACACTTAAAACTTTGGACATCCTAAGAGAATATCCATGAGTCGATCTTGTGTAAATGGCACCTCTCTTTCTAGAGAGCAGCAATGTTTGGCTACACATCCCAGAAAACACAAAAGTTGCAAATGCATCACAAGTTTATCCCAAAAACACCCAGATGGGTAGAAAAAATCTTAGGGTATGTTTGTTTAGTGATTGGGAGTGATTGGGGGGAGTTTCTGGGAAGTGATTGGGGGAAGGGGGTTTGATGTGATGTATTGGGAAATGTGTGTATTAGTAGAGAAATGCATCGGGAAACGTAATGTATGTTTGGTTGGTGATTGGGGGAAGTGATTGGGAGAAATGGGTGATTGGGGGATGTAAAACAAACATACCCTTAAGGTTGCAGCAACAAATTAGAGAGATGCACTAGTTATCCGCATACCTGGCAGTGGAAAAGGAACTCTTGTTTGGTTTTGCACTTAAAGCATGCATAAAACTTCTCCAATTTGTGGTTCTTTTCCATGGAAGCAAATGTGGCAAGAATTTCTGGGGTCCCGCAGAAGTCGTGTGTTTCTCTGAAGACTGCATATCATGTAGTTTCCACACGGACGAAAGTTTTGATTTTCTGTAACTCTTGGCAAAGCCAGACTGCCGCCTGGTACAAGTTCTAGGAAGAATTGTACAAGTTACAAGCCTAAGTGAGTTTCCATTTGCATCCCTTTTCTGGACATGATTTTCTGATGATGCTCTGACAAGCTGATTTTTCTTACTCTTGTAGTAGCCATCAGATGATGATGCTTGGCTTTTATCTACCCCTAATGTAGACGTATCACCAGAATTAGAAGCTGCAACCAATTGATTGGATCTCCTCTTAACATACATTATCTTCTTCTCCGAATTCCCTTCTTCAAGTGTCCTCTGGCTATTAGAGCTATTGCCTGAATCCGCTCGGCATTCAGGAACCTCAGAGGACTTTATACGCTTCTCTGAAGCATCTACAGTTTTACAAGGAGAACCATTTCTGGGAGGATTTCCTACTGGCGAAGGCTCCTCCAAGTTGCAAGCATGGCAGTTTAATGATTTCCCACAATGATTCAGAGGCAGTGCTTTAGTCGTTTCAGAAATATTTACCTTCTCTGTTCTCACTATAGATGGAGCATTAGCATCACCAGTCTTGTTATCAGATGCTTTGTTATTCTTCAAATTATCTGTACTGGGGGTCAGCCTATAAACTGAACGACTTGGACCATGGAATCCAGGTGGAGTGACACCAGGCGGGGAAGAATTTCTCACTAAACTATTACCCTTCCGTATATATGAACTCTGTACATTTCTGGATGTCTTAGTTCCATGACTCTGAGGAATGTGGGAAGGTTGTAATTTCACTTCTGTAACTGCCACAGGGGAGTTACCAGTTCGATGCCACGTCCTTGATTTTGTAGCATGAGTAGAATGGAGATTCCTTGAATTGCTAAAATATAAAGGATGGTGACCAGGAAAAACTTTACGACCAGCAGAAGCCAGCTGGTTCTTACTCAAAGTTTGTTTCCCATGTACAATATTTGGTTTTTTCACCACTTCACCATTAGCCTCAGGTGAAGAAGGTGGACGCTCAGCATTAGTTTGAGAATTGTCTGACGCTACCTTCTCTAAGGATTTAGGATCAATAGACACAGGCTTCCTATTTGATATATCGTCTCTCCCACAAATCATTTCGTTTTTTGGTTGGCACGCTGATGCCTTGGTGTTTCTCAAAAGACTCAAGCCTGAGTTAGAAAGCAGCTCTTCAGGAGAACTCGTGCAGGATTGAATGTCAGAAACAGATGCTAATAGTTCATTACCAGAACTGGCAGCACAGACACCATTTCCATCAGAACACAGAGAGAGATTGTTTGCAATGAAAGCCAGATCACCATTCGTATGCAGTTTGTTGCCATCAGCCAGATTCTCATCTAGATCTGCAACATAATAGTTATCACTACCAACTGTGCCTTCCATCTCAGCAGTACCACGTTCATTGATGGCTGCGGATGCAGTTGGAATACATTCTCTACTCTCAGCTTCCCGTTCAGCTAGTCTGGTAAACCCATGATAAAGTTCTGGGCAATCACTAGTAAGCTCATCTGCAACCATATCATCATCTAAAAGAGATGAGAGATTCGGTCTTGGGCTGGCAACTTTCCTCTTCTTCCTGTAACTGGGGAATGGGCCATTACCAAAATCGAACATTAGGGTTGAACCTTCATCTCCAAAGGACCCTTCGTTTGACTTGTCATCCTCCTTATAGCTGTCTTTCTCACCCAGAAAGTTAACTTCCACAGCAGGAACAAGATCCTTTGCGAAACCTACTTCACCAATGAGGGATCTAACCGCATTAGTCTCTGAACCAAAAAAGCCCGTCTGAGCACCTCGAGCTTTCCTCTTCCTGATCTTGGACGAATAATCAACAGATGAGGAAGTTTCTACATTACATGTTGCCTCAAGAGGTCCTTCAGCAGAGCCAATGTCATTGTCATCAATAAATGACTTCTTGCCCAAAGAATCTGGAAAAGAAACATCAAATATGATCCTTTTATGATCTGCTGAAAGAAAATCGGAAAGGGTGGAAATGCCCAAAGTAATGTTTGAACAATCTGAAACAGCAGTACCTTCTAAACTTCTGAATTCCTCTGCATCTACCACAACTTGGGGTATCTTGACCAGGTCTGTGAAAACTTCTTTTAAAATAGCATCTGTGGAGCCCAGATCAGAAATGATAACAGTCTCAGGTTTTAAAGGCGATGCACTGTCAGACTCTGAAGATGCATTTGATTCATGGATCTCTGAGAAACATTTATCTTTCTGAACCTCAGGATTCTGAGGTCTTGACGAGCCAGCAACTTCATTGGAAACCCTATCAGTGCCCAATCGAGTATGTCGATCAATAGACTCATTTTTGCTCTTCTCTGTATCCAATATAGAAACCATATTATGTGCAAGTTCGGCCACATTATTACTATGCTGATTGAAGCCTAAACTGTCTCCATGACCAGTACTCTCATTGGCTAAAAAAGATTCATCTGGATAACGGTTAACCTCATCGGTTTTCAAGTAGAACACATGATCAGCGTTCTCAGATGTCGTTACCAATCTCTCTGCATGGCCCGAACACTCGGCAATTACACTATCAGCCACAGTTGAAGAAGCTGATACTGTGGTCAAGCTGTTCCTTTTTCTCTTCAAAATAGGAAGAAAGGGTTTATAAGAATCAGCATTATTGTCACCTTTCACAGAAACTATACCCCCAGATGTCGGCAGCATATCAGTATGAGGAATCACACCAATAAAAGCAGAAGAGATATTCCCTTTTGAGAGTGCAGTGTTCGAACTGAGCTGTCGGGAAGCAGATGGGCTGTTGATGAAATCGGTAACATTAATGATATGGCCATTACCTTTATTCATGTCCAGATTGGAAAAAAACTGCATTCTAGCTCTCCTCTTTTTCCTCCTTAGACGTGTTCTGTCAGATCCGATTATACCGGTGCCTTGTACATTCATATCACTCTGAGGTTGATTTTTTACAGCAAATTCACCGAAATCATTAGCATCATTGGCTGTCACACTTCCACTCCCAGGAACCACAGCTTTATCTAGAAGCTCCTTTGAAATAGCAACTGAATCAGATCGGACATCTAAACCATGTGTCATAAGATCAGTTTTAACCACATCCTTGCTGGATTTGGCCGTTGGCAAATCAGGCATACTAGACGATATTCTAGTGTTAACATTCATTGAATTTATACCCATCTTAACAGCTGGACGAGATGGGGCCAAAATAGCCTTGGCCACGAGTGCATTTGACTTAAATGATATATCAAGCTCCAGACTTCCCTCCCTCTCTCTATTATCATCCTGGGAGTGCTGACACTTGTAACCTCCACAGCATCTGCTGCAATCTTGTCGTAATTGAATCCTATGTAAAGCATTCTTTTTCTGCGATCTCCTATTCTTCTTAGACCTACCAAACTCTCCCTTGCTAACCCCACTCCCTAACCTACCACTAAATCTACCCAAACTCGAAGCATTTTCCACAAGTTCTGGTTGCCTGTTTTCTAATCGTAACAAAACCGCATCATTACTACTATAATCACATCTCTTATTATCATCACCCCCCTCATGATACAACTCGCAACCCCCGTCATTAATACCAGTATCCCATCTCCTCTCTTCATAATCCATCTTGTTATATAGCTCACGAACCCTATCATTCACACCAATATCCCGTCTCATCCCATCATAATCCCTTCTGGTATACAACTCACTACACTGAACATTAATACCACTATCCAATCTCCTCTCACCATAATCCCTCTCGTTGTACAAGTCACGACCCCCATCGTTAATTTTATTAATCCATATCCTCTCCTCATCATCCCTATTGTTGTACAACTTGCGACTCTGACAAAAATTATCGCGGTGTCTCTCATGATCTCCTGTATCGGGAACCCTAGTATGAAATTCCCTCACACCACAATGCAAATTCGGATCCCGACTTTCGGCCAATTCATGTATACAATTATCACTACGACCCCGACGAAAAATCTCATCTTCGAAGATAGGGTTTCGTTCGGGATAATCACGGATAAGCCGCAAGGGTATGTTGTCTCGCGGCGGTGGGGGCGGCGGAAGGAGGTTGCGATGGAAATAGGGTTTTGGTGGTAAATCGGCTTCGCAAGGATGGGACCTATCAAGAATAGGGCGCTGCGGTGGAAAGAAAGTGAAACTTGGGGGACCAGGAGGGTGTCCGATGTGACGCGGCGGTGGCGAGGGTGGTGGGATATGAATATGCGGCAGACGAGGTTGTGATGGAGGCGGCGGTGGTGGGGGAAGATGCTGGGTATAGGGTGGTGGAAACAAATCAGGAGGGTGGAGAACGTTTCCATACCTGATATGGTGCTGGTGCTGGTGGCGGAAGAGCGGCGGCGGCGGCGGCGGCGGCGGGAGAACCATTAAGCGTCGTCGTTTCGTCGGATTCTGTGTGTGCTTGAATTGTGATTCTTCTATCGCGTGTGTTTGGAATTTTCCAATTTTGGCCGGCGGAAAAGATTTTTGATGTTTCCTTGACTTTTTGAGTTCCCATATAGTTATAGGTAATTAATAGGGGTGTCAAGTCGGGTCTCATAGTCAAATTCATATTTGGTTTCGGGTTGATTTCGGTTTATAATTAAAATATATCAGAAATAATTAAAATAAAAAATAACTATATTTTAGTCAAATTTTTAACATCATGTCATATCCATATTAGTTATTTTCGTGTTCGATTCGTGTCGAATTATTGTATCGTGTCAGGAATTATCACATCTAGTATATATGGAGTAATACCATGTCATATATTGTTGAGATATGTCACTTGTGAGTTGTCCCACATTGATTAATTAAGGGAAGAGAGTCAACTTTATAAACCAATTGAGCTACTCCTCCTATCACCAATTGGTTTTAGGATGGAACCTCACTTGGTGGGCTTAAACTATCTCAAATATTGGGTACGCTTCATGTGTGGGACCGTACCGAGTCAGCCCGAATTTAACATATATAACCTTACTTAAATAATCAGAACTTGGAAATAAAACATAAGAGGGAATTCGGTCGTGGTAAGGTAAAATTCGTGTCTGAATTCGATTCTCACTTTAACTCTCTTTGGTAAGACGTTTGTAAAACTCATGTATATATCAATGGCATTTCCGTCATTAGATTAACTTAAGATATGCATCTAATCCCTTTTAAATATGTTGCTTCTTTTAATTTCTACTTGAAAAAATTTCAGATAAACAATTCATTACTTTTATTTTCTTGTTCTTAAACAATTCATATATGTATCTGCAAAATAAGATCCCATGTCCATTATCGTCAAAATTAATTAATTCATCAATAAAATATTATAATTCTCATTTTAAATTCCAATTTTGGATTTTTACCCTCCTAATTTTTAGTCTGTGTTTTTTTTTTAATTACTTATCTTTCATTTCTTATATGAATATAAGAAAAATTACTACCAGCAGGAAAAGATCCTTCGGGTATATTCCTAGATTCGAAAATATATCCGGCCCATTAGTTAGTATAAGGCCCTTGCCAGTTCTAAGCCTTTTAGGCCTGGGTTTGATAGCCCAATATGCTAAACTCGTGCTTTAAATAAGTAACATTAAATCTATATATATATAATAAGAGACGCTTCTTAAAATAGTAAGTCAATTTTTTCCCGCTTTTTTTTTTAGTCTATAAATAGCATTGTGGTTATATATGGCTGACGAGCTGCCTCAAATTTAATTGGAATGTTATGTAATTAATTTATGTTGACTTTCCTTATTTTTCTGAGTGCTTAATTTGCTGGTCCACTTTCCTTATATTGATATCACGCATTATTCAAATGTTGTAAATTAAAAGAATCTATTATTAATAATAGCTTGACAAATAAGTTTGCAATTCCAATTATGAATGGTAATGATAAATATTGATTCAACATAATCTCTCTTGAAAAGGTCCGTATCTCATCTCAAAAAATAAAATATTCGTATTACAAACTTATTTATGTTAATTTTCGTATATATGACAGATTATATTAATTATTACTTGCCAGATTCTTTTCTAATTTGACCTAAATTTATATAGAAAATATATATAAGTTTCATCAATTCAAAAAATGCATGCTGGAAAGAAATTAGTTCTAAAAAATAACACGAAAATCAAATAAATTAGTTCTTAAAAATAACACGAAACCACATAAATTAGGAAAAAACAGCACAAAATCAAATTGTCCTTAAAAATATTTTCCTTATAAATTCCATAGCCTCGCCTATATATATGTGTTATCATATGTCACTCATTCGTTGAGCATTCATCTCACAAGCAATTCATCCAGCATTCATCTTACAAGCAATTCATTGCAATTCATCCATTAACTTTAATACATAAAAATGGTATGGCCCCATGATGACTTTGGTCAAAGATTTGAACATGTCAAAAACACAATGGAATATGAAACTTTGTAAGCCATCCTACAGTGACAAAACAACACAAATACAGAGTCTACAGTGTCTTCCATGACTACGAGGTATAACAAGTGTTTATATAATTTTTTATTATTAAAATCATACAACTATCTAATTTTAACTTTGAATATACATATTGCAGGGTGACAGCATCCATGGTACGATCCAAAAAGCACATATACAGCAGTATAAAGAGGCAGTTTACTGAAGGTCGTGTCAACGCGATCAGGGATTTTATTGTTGCCAATATTTTTGCCAACTACAGACAAGTATCGAACTACTTCGGCTAACCATAAAATTTTGTTTTATAGAAAGACACAAATGAAAATTTCATCATGATGCAGTTATAAAAAATGAAACTTGCTTTATAAAAAACAAAAATGAAATTTGCTTTATAAAAATCAAAAATGAAATTTTAATCATGATGCAGTTAACAGAAAATGTTATTTTGGGGAACTAAAAAGGAATGGAGCTATTAAAGGTGGTATTATATTTTTGCTGCAAAATAATTTTTTAAATTTAACCTGACAAAAAATGAAATTTGCTTGAAAAAAAAACAAAAATGAAATTTGAGAGTTGGGTTAGAAACTTATCTGGGTATTACTCTGAAACGCATAAACATACTAACATTAGTCTTCGAGTATGTATTGTTGACTGAAAAATAATTTATTGTTTTATGGACTGATCTGTTTAAATTAGATTAACATGTTGTATTGGATGATTCTTGGTATCTCATCTGTCATAAGTCATAACCTGAGAAAAAAATGAGAAACAACTCAGAAAAAACAATAAACTATACAAAAAAATTATCCAAGGGGGACATTTGATACATACACATAAATTGTGTCTTTTTCTCTCCCACTTTACCAGAAATTTATACAACCTAAATGTAGAGGATTCAAATCCGAATCCAACATCAATCAGTTTAACAACTGAACTACACTTCTTACAACAATATTCTAATTAATTCAAAAATTACTCACGCACATAAATAGTCAGCAATGACTTAATCATAAAATTAGTTTAAGAACAAGAAACTATTAATTTACACCAAAAACCAGTACATCACTTAATGTAATTATTAATTATAAAAATATTCTAATAAAGAAACTTATATAAATGTACCAATGTTGTAGTGCCTCCTGCGCATTCCTAAAGATATTTTCATAATTTAGACCGAATATCAAGTAAAAATCAGAAATTAAAAAAAAAAAAAAAACAGTTCAAAAACTCTAATTTTTGGTTAAATCCAGGAACAAATTCAACAAAAGATTAAACACAATAGAATAAACACACATGCAAATCTATATATATATATATAAGCTCAATAGTGCTATTTTAGGAAAAATCCCGCCAAAAATAAGTTTCCAAAAATAGAAAATTTCGAAAAATACAAAAATCATATCTGAAGTTAATTTGCAGGTGGGATTGTATTGATTTTATTTATTAAAATATATACATTAATTATATTTTCTGTGCTAATAAGTAATAACAGTGAGCCGACTTAATTAATGATGTAGTTGTTGTCTTGGTAAGCCAAATTTTGATTATATTGTTGTTTTAAAGATCACTAAAGTAGAATTTTCAAAACAAAAAAAGAAAAAAGAATCACTAAAGTATAATAAGTGGAATCCATGATTATTAATACAAAAATTTGAATAGGTAGCCGTGATTACATTACAATAAATGCACTGAAAGCCTGGAATCCATTATCATTGAAGACTCTGTCTGCCATGAATGATCATTAATTACAAACATATGATGATATGAATATGAACAGATGGGTGTAATTTAAAAAACTTATTATAATAAATAGCTGCATGTTACAAAAATTACAGGAATACGTTCAAAATATATGAAGACTCTACCATCAATAACCATTAATTACAGAAATTTGAAATATCGTGCATGAACACATAAATAGCAGGATTCATATCATTCGGCTCCAAAAACAAAAAATTAGCCCATTGTTATTCTACAAGATAACAAAATTTTCCTATATTAAACACACAGTAGAAGAATAAATAGATGAAAAAGAAGAAGGGTAATTTGAGCATTCGAATTTGATAGCAGTGGAAACGAAAGGATAAAAGCAAGAATTGAAGGAGCAAGAAGAAAATGAAGCTCACAAAGTCTATTGTGATCTCAAACTAGCGTCAGAAGAACCGTATTTTAACAACTGGTTAGTTCTTTTATTTATTTGTACAACTTAGTTTAAGTGAGCTACATGCAGTTACTTGGGAGGCAAAGTGATTTACAGTAGATATGTCGATGGTGGATTGAGGTCTTAGCTATAGAAAAAATATAAATCTGGCAAAATTAGTAAAATCTTTAAATTAAGTTTTAGGGAAGGAAATGTAATTGGATAAAATGTTTTTTTTAAAACAAAATCTTTTAAAAAAACCATTCAAAAAGAAACACATATTTCCATCAAAGCATATCTATTTTTTTTTTTTGTAAGCAAGCATATTTTATTTTAAATAATTAGTTTTTTTATTTTTTGCACAATTTATTCAAAATACATCTTAGGAAATGGGCATCGGTTGGCTAAGAGGGTGTTTGGCTAAGCTTATTTAAAACATCTTATAAGCCCCTACATCTTATAAGATGATTTTAGAGCTTATAAGATGTTAGATCTTATTTTAAAAATAAGTTCTTGAAGTGTTTGGATAAAATAAGATAGTAGATCTTTTAAGATGTCAGTAATGGCGATTTTGTAATTAAAATAGTCAAAATTAAAGAAGGTTGTTGAAATAAGATCTTATTTTGGAAAAAAAGTTGGGGTTCCACTACTTTTTTAAAAACAACTTATAAGCTCCTAACATCTTATTTTGGGAGCTTATAAGATCTTTTTTAAAAATATTTACCAAACAAATTTAAAGAGTTTATAAGCTTTCAAACATCTTATAAGATGTTTTGAAGAGTTTATAAGCTCTGCCAAACACCCTCTAAGTTTCAGACGTGCAGATGATTTCATTCCATTTTTTTACTTTTTTATTTTTTCGTTTAATTATAGTTGGCTATAGAGGTCAGCCCACAAACTCTGACTTACGGATGGCAACGGGGCGGGTTTGGCCAAACCCGGGACCCGCCCCACCAAGGAGAAGTAAGACCCGGGACCCGCCCCGCCCTGCCTTGATGGCTAAAAAGCTACCTTTAAAACCGTAGGCAAGTGCACCTATCGTTTTATAGTATAGATTATTGAGTACCGAGTGTCATTCCCACGAGGATTGTAAGTACTAATAATTACCGTCTTTTTGTTATTTAATCTAACAATTTTCAGAGTTTTTGTTTGATGGAAAAGGAAAACAAATTATAAATTGTAAAAATGGAGGAAGATTTGTAAAATAAGAAATCAAGAGATAGAAATGTGTTTGAATGTAAATCCCTCTAGAATGTTTTTGTGATTTGACAAGTTAAAAAATACAACCGTAAGCCCTTAAGCAAAAACCAACCTCTTTTAATAAAATCTCACGTCTTGTGGACCGTAGAAATTCCCAATTTAAGTTAAACCCTTTCTCAAGGCGAAAAACTTCTAATCTCAAGTTGATTAATCAAATCTCTTTCTAGTTAAAACCCCCAAGACAAAGATTATAACGATTTGTGAATTCCCATATTAGGTTTGACCCTAATCCGAAGATTTATGTCGTCCTATATCTGGATTGCATGCAACTCTTTTCACTTATATAGGTTCTATTTCACAATGAATCTCGATTTCCCGGATGAAAATAAACTTCAAATCAATATTGCGCATATATCAATTCGAATGAACGAAGCATAATATAAGTGAATCACACAAAATATGAAGAATTTATTAAAAACATACACACCTTAATCACAAATCCATTCTAGAGTTCATTACATTCAAACACTAGGAGTTTTAGCTACACATGCTTTTGACACAAGAATAAATTACACAAGAAAATGTAAACATTGTAGACATGGTGTACTTATCTTTATCAAAATCTCAATTGACTTGATGATGTTGCTCCAAGCCTTCTTCCCCAATGTTGCCTCAAGCTTACTCTCCAAGACCCCCTTGATCCCAATTCTACTTAATGAAATGAATACAATGAATATTTTAAGTATCTAATTGAATGCCTCTCCCAACTTCAACCCTTGGCTTTTATAGGCAACCAATACATTGATAGTACTTTTTTTGTTAAACAATTGCCTCCATTTTCCTTGTTGGTTGGTGAATTCTTGTATTCAAGTGATGAGGAGGGGACATGGAGACATGTTTCAAAGAAAATAGGGTGTTAAAAGTGTACAAAAGTGGCCAAAATGGGTTGGTTGGTGAGTTTTCCCCAAATTCCGCAAAGAAAAGTTGCAAAAAGAGGTCCCTGACACGCCCAGTGTCGCCTGACACGCCAGGCCGTCTTTGTTTAATTGTGCGCAGCACTCTCCTCGACATGGCGTGCTTCCAACACGGCCAGGCCGTAGTCCCGACACGGCCAGAAAGGGAACACGGCCTGGCCGTGTCGGAGGCTGTTTTGTGCGAAAAAATCGAGTTTTTAGCTCCGTGGAACACGGCCGTGTTGCCCGACACCCCTGCCCGTGTTGGACCAAAAGGCCCCGAAATGACGCGTTTGGCTTGGAATTTCGAGCGTTTTTGCATCCTTAAACTCCCTATGTTTTGACATGAATCCATGGTCCGAAATTCACCAAAATTAGCCCCGAATGGTCAATCTACATCAATAAAAGCACCTCGGAGTAATATGAACTATGTATAATCAAAAATTTACAAAACTAACAATAAAATAACTCGAATTCTACTCAAATATACACATAAAACGTGCATAAAAAGACCCTTATCAAACCACCTCCAACTTTGAACTTTGCTTGTCCTCAAGCAAAACATTATATCAAAAAGAGGGATTCAATAAATCACAACACAAAAATTTTTTTCTTTTTTTTTCTTTTTCAACACATTGAACATAAGCAGTCAAGTTCTTAGCCTTCTCAACCCGAATTAACCATTCAGTAAAAAAAATTATTTTGCAAAGCGATCGACTGTCAAGAAAGACCGTAATATCAGTAGGCATTATTGAGACTTGAAATCATCACGCCACAAATATTGATAGTTATGAACAACTTCAATTCAATAATGCTATGAAAATACAAGAACTCAATGGATCATAGTAGTTAGCTTACTAGTCATATAACCAAGCTTCTTGAACTTTATTGGAATGAGAAGTCAAGGAGTATTCATTCTCCTTTTTTTTTTTTTTTTGTTCTCTTTTTTTTTTTGGACCTTTCGAGACATGCTTCCACTAGGTTTATATTTTGAATTTCTTTCAAACACTCCTAGGGTGGTTTCCCATACTCATATTCGTGTCGCCGTTTTACGTAAAAAGACAAACATGGGGCTCATGAATGCTCCTAGTTACTAAGCAACAACAAATAGAGGAGTATAACCTCGATTGGTCCGTTTTTTTTCTTCTTTTTCTTTTTCTCTTTTTTTTATTCACAAGCTTGGTTTAACAACTAGTTAACCACTACTAAATCATGAGTTCTCGGAAGTTCATAAAGACTAAGTACCATCGTATATGCCTTAACACATCAAATATTTATGGTGTTGGAAATCTCGTCAAAATTTAGCCCGCATCCACGCTAATCTATCCTAGACAATCAATTGCTTTTGAAAAACACAAATTAACAAGTTAATATAGGTATAATTGGGCCAAGTTATTGACTAGCAAATACTCAATTTGTTAAAAAAAAATCACATCTCTTGAAAAACAAACACACAAGCATTCCGAAAATGTTATTGTACCCACTTCCAAACTTTAAGATTCACATTGTCCTCAATGTGAAAGAAAGAAATGGACAAACACACACAAAACACTCAAAAAAACAAAGAAATTAGAATGATATAAAAGAGGTGGAAAAAAAAAAAAATACGACCTTACTACAATAGTGGAATCGGTGTTGAGCGACCATTGGGTTGTTTTGGTGCGGACCTTCAACGGCATCTTCATACCTAATCAACGTTAAGCAACACACAACTCGAATACCGTGAAATCTCAAATATTCCCAATTAGGACAAGCAAGAAGAAGCTCAAGAGTTTTTTTTTTTTTTATGATTTGAAGATGACTCTAAGGACTTGTGATTATTTTGAAAGAAAATAAAATAAAATAAAAATAAATGAAAACAATTGCACACAAACATCGGGTTGCCTCCGGGTAGCGCTTTTTAACGTCAGATAGCTGGACCATTTCACCTAAATGTGAAGATTTAATCGGGAGCCTTGAACTTATGAAAAAATTTATCTCTTTGAACAACATCGTCACCGTGACGATTTTCGAACAATTGACCTTCATGGTCCTGTTTTCCGCATGTTATTCTCAAAATGGGATTTATCTCGTGGAAACTTTTGCACATTGAACATCACATACTTTCAAGGATTTATTAGAAGACATATCAAGCAAAGAATCATTTATCCTTGTCTCAATCAAGTTTATAGGAAAACAAGTATCATTTATAGGATTTCTCAAAGGAATTTTAAAGATAACTTGTTCACCCCTACTCTCAAAGTAAGCTTTCCATCATGCACATCAATGAGAGATTTAGCGGTAGCCAAAAGGGACGCCCTAGAATTAAGGGAACTTCTAAATTATCATGCATGTCAAGAATAACGAAATCGATTTGAAACACGAATTTGTCAATCTTGACTAACACATCATGAAAAATACCTCTAGGATGTTTAATCGATTTATCGGCTAATTGAATGTCCATCCTAATAACAGGTTTAAGTTCACCTAATCCTGCGCATGCTTAAATGTTTCATAAGACATCACATTGATACTAGCTCCCAAGTCGGCTAGTGCCCTATCAACAGGTAAATCATCAATTGTGCAAGGGATAATAAAGCTTCTGGATCATTAAATTTTTGTGGTAGTTCATTGGAAGGACATTTATCATTCAATTGCACATTTGATAATTTGTTAAGCTTATTTTCACTAGGAATGATGTCATTAAGATCCCTAACATGCTTTGAAGGAGGGTCAACAAATGGAATATTGGCATGTAATTGTTTGAAAGAATCAAGGTACTTACCAAATTTGTCCTCCCTTCTATCTTCTTCTTCGCCAGACTCCTGAAGGGATCTTGGGCTTGTATTCGACGACCACCTTTTTCATGGGATTTTCTTCGTGTATCCGCCCCTCCACATATTTCGCATGGTGGTGTTGGCATAATCATGATCATATGGAAAACTGATGGTGATTGCCTTTATGTGCTCCCCTTGGGTTTGGCTCGGTGTTACCCGCAAAAATCTTCCTTGTGGCCTTTCGAAATCATCTTCGCAACCGCCTATTTGGTTTTCCAGGACATGGATAGATGCCTCTTGATTTCTCAAGGATGTTTCCACCGCTTGGAATCGGGTATCTGTTGATTGCACAAACTTTGTTATAAGATCTTCCAAGTTAGATTTACCTTGATTTGGCCGAGATCCGGAGACGTGTGTAGATCGGGATTGGGATTAGGTCGTGGTTGGCCTTGATTTCCCAACCAAAATTAGGATGTTGTCGCCACCCAGGATTATATGTGTTGGCTTTGTAAGGATTACTTGGGTAATTTCTCGCCTTGATTCCCAACGTAATTAGCATGTTCGGCGTGAGGTATTGTGTGTGGGCGCGGTCTTGATGATTATGCAATCCGCCGCAAGTTTCACAAGATAAAACGCGTGCGGTGGTGGTGGTTTAGAGCCGCTAGATCGCCGATCTTTTGGGTCAAAGCTTCGACTGTAGCGGCTAAACCACTTGATCCGCATTATAAACACCAACCGACCTGTTAGTTTTACCTCGTATGGATTGCCATTGGTAGCCATTCATGGCCATTCCTCAATCAAATCCCGAGCGGCTTCCGCGTTTTGTTATTAAGAGTTCCCCGGCCACCGATCGATCATTTGTCTTGTTGCGCAGAAAGTAGCCCATTATAAAATGTTTGGACTTGCATCCAAATAGGTAGGCCTGTAAGTCCAAGCGGCTACGATAATCTAGAGGGGGGGTGAATAGATTATCTCCATCTTTTCGATTTATCCCTCTTTTTTTCGAATTGAATGCTCAAAGACAAATATAAAGGTGCGGAATGTAAGCAACACGCGTCGATTTAAAGAGGTTCAACCCACCTAGGGCCTAATCCTCTACCACCCCAAAGATATCCGGATGGATTTCGAAAGAGAAAAGATTTTATTAATAATTACCAAAATTATTACAACAAAATCTTACACCAACACCTTGAAGAGCACCACACTCTTCTTCAACACCACCTTTGAGATTACCACAATATCCAAACGGCACCTTGTGAAGATTACCACAATTTTCACCCTTGAAGAGCACCACACTCTTCAACACCTCAACAAGAAGATTACCACAATCTTCTTACACCTAACACCTAGTTCACCCAAGTGTGTTCTTACCACAAGAACACTCACAAGGATATCTTGTGTTTGAATGACGACCACAAATTCAAGATTACAACTCGATAATTGATAATACAATAGAGTGCAAGTGTAATCAAGAATAGCCTAGACCTCAAGAATGTGAAAGTGAATAGCTAGGCAAATTACAACAAGAAATAAGACAATGTAAGAACAAGTGTATTCTTGAGTGTATCTTGTTGTGTTGTAGTTTTCTCTCTTATTGTGTTGCTTCAATTCTTCCTCTATTTATAGAAGATGTCTTGTACATGATAGGCTCCTCTTGGGGACATGAATTAATAAAAAATTGCAAGACAATTGAAGAAAAGAGTTGTTAGAAATCAATCCCACAAATTAAGGAAATATGTCTCACGCACAACGGTTACATTTTTTTTGTCAAAAACTTAAGATGCACTGTCGCGCACAAATAGACGCTTGAAAATGAGAATATAAATTTACAGATGGCGACGGCCGACGTAGGGTTCGACCGTCGTCCCTTACTTCAACCGTCGCACAACTTCAAAAACGAAGGGCAAATGTTTTGTTTCAATTTTTGCTCCAGTGCACGGTCGCCCAAGGGGTCGACCGGTCGACGCCACCGGTTGCCCTATAGGGCGACCTCGGTTGTCCTGACCATTTTCTCGCAAACATGAAGTTTTCTGCTTTTCTCAACTTTCGTGTCACGGGTTGCCCTATACTTCGACTTCGGTTGACCTCAAAACAAAAGTGTTGTCCAATTTTATATCGAAAATAGACTTCAAGAAATACTCCAAAAAATAGTGAAAACATTTTAGACCGATCGGGAGTATTAGGACAACATTTAGAAACATTGTTTTGGTGTAAAAATACATTAATGTAAAAATCATTAAAAGTGTTGTCCAATTTTGTCGAAAATAAAACTTGAAGTTATACTCCTAAAAATATTAAAACCATTTTAAATCATTTAGAGTATTTGGACAACCTTTAAAACCATTGTTTTGGTATAAAACAAAATCATCAAAATCATGATAAAACCATTTATCAAACAATCTCCCCTTTTGATGATTACAAACCAAAACAATTTGACAAGGCCGATTTTGAAAACAAAACAATTTTGAGAGGCGATTTTGAAAACAAAACAATTTTACCTAAGTTAAAAGAACTATCCGTTGTGAGCGACAACATTCCATGTAATATAAACACAAGGATGGGAGTAGAGATATTTAAACACTTATAGCAAATGCTCCCCCTATCAACATGCACAACAAGAGTAATATAAAAGCAACATAAGCTAAAATCTTAGCTTTTCGATATTGAGCTTAAGTATCAAAAACTTAAAAACTCCCCCTGTCAAAGATACATCATTAGAACTGTATATAAGTCCATACTACAACCAAAGGACCATGATTCATACATAACCATAATGCACCAAGTGGACTAAATATGATCCACAACTTATGGCTTTGTGAAGCCATAGCTTATAGCTTCTTTTCGTTAAGCATGACTTAGCTTTTATGAGCTAAAGAGTTTATAACCTGTTTCTCCACCTGTTTCTCCCCCTTTGGAATCATCAAAAAGAATGTTAGCATGATAAATACATCATATATTCATATCAAAGAGTACAACTAAACCGATGTATCGAGCTATTTGAGCATTGAAGCTTATAAACCAAATAGGAGGGAAAAGTCGAATCATACGACTTGTAGAGGTTTATGAAAACTCATTTGATTACCAAAACATGATCTCTATAAATGTATAAGACTTTTGAAATCGAGAGAATCATGTAGGTGATGAATTTTTCATTGAAACGTTTTATCGAACACTTGGCGGGAGTCAAAAATAGAAAAAGTTATATATAGTCCTTGTAAATGAAATCAAGCCAAGATTTTCATCACCAAATACAATTTAACAAATATCATTCATCAACAATCAATAAGCTCATCACAAACATATATGAATCACATCAAGAAAAATACATATAAGCCACAAGCTCAAGGGTTCAACCCAATTGAGCTAAAGATAGTGAAATTCTTACCATTCAATCGGTAAAGACGAGTAATGATGATGATAGTCGAGCTAGATAATCCCCAAAATATATAATTCATGCATCAAAACTCATTTGAAGTGAATTGTGTGTGAAATTTGCAAAGGGGACGAAAAATGGCCAAAAGAAGTTAAACTTGCGAATGCTGAAGACAGAACCATTTTAATCCAAGATTTTGCTTAGGGCGACCGGTCGTGGTTGAGGGCGACCGGTCGAGGTTGAGGGCGACCGGTTGCCCTCAACCTTTTCAGCCCACTGTCTGTTAGTTTTTCCAAAATCCGAATTTTCAACCAAAAATCCGATTTTTCGCCCCTAAGTTTTAAAAACGTGCAAAATGCAAACGTAGACCTCATTCAATATACATTATGTCATAATCAAGCTCGAAATGAGGTAAAATACTCGGCGGTTAACGATCAAAAAGTCCGCGAGTTATCCTTGAGACGGAATTAAACACATCTCAAGTTTTTTGTTAAAAATCACAATCCCTTAAAAAATATATCGAATCTCAATATGTTTAGTTCGATTATGACGAACCAAATTTTGAATACGAATAACCGTATAATAGATACCAAACTTGTTACCCCGAAAAAAAAAAAAAAAAAATAAGAACGTTTTAAATCTTTGGATACAACAAGTCATAAGAAGAAGTGCCTTTCAAATATTTGAAAATTTCTTTTAATAATAGACTTTAATGAGATTCGTTGGGATAATTTTTGAAGTCGAGCATATAGACATAAGGCATATGGAATGTCGAGTCCTGTAGGAATAATACAAGAAAACATACCTCGAATTTGTTTGTCGGCCGATATGCCTTTCTCAACCTTTGTCAATCTTTAGCCATAGAGGTTGAGATGGTTCTTCTTCCTTCAATGCTTAACTCCTTCAAGAGTTCTTATATAACCATCTTCTTGGCATTAAATAATTTGTAGTCCAAGCAAGAAATTGAGCTCCCCATCATTCTCATCTCAAGCTCACCTAGTATCAACTTAGAAAAACATATCTTGCACAAATATTCATTAGTAGCACCATAAATATTATCAACAAAAATTTGCACAAGTAAACAACCTTGCCCTTTTTCAAAACAAGAAGTGTAGTATCAACTTTACCTTTTGTAAAATCATTTTGCAAAAATAGCTAAGTCTATCAATTGTACAAGGCCTTTTATAAAAATCATTTGGCCTAAAATTTTAGACTCCGATAGACTTATATTTGAATAAAACCATTTAGAAAGTTGGATTTAACATCCATTTGGTAAAGCTTGAAATTTTATTTAAAACAAGAATGGGCAAGTAAAATGCAAATAGCTTCTAAATGTGCTATGAGTGCAAATGTTACAACAAAATTAATTACCTTCTTCTTGAAAATACCTTCGGGCTAACTCGCGCTTAGTTCGACCAATGTTGCCTTGGTCATCGACTTTGTTCCGGAATACCCTTTTTGTCTTCTTCATCATAGGGCAATCAATTGGTCTAAGGTGTTCATAAAAGAACATTTATCCAAATATTTTGAGGTAACTAATATTTGGAGTACTTCATTTCTCATCTACACAACTTAACAAACTCATTAACGGCATCGCTTATATAAGCAAGAGAAAAATAGCCCAAGTGTAAAAACATGCTTCAATCATCAATCACAAAATCTCTTGCATAAGAGCATAGTAGAAATAGACACTATATATATAGACCATGGAGCAAGAAACACATACTATGCATTTAGAAAATCATCAAGAGTCTAATAAATCATTCAAGTTCAAATAAGCTTAAGAAAGCTATAAGAAGGTCTCTTTTGAAATTTGAAAATCCGAAAGCATATAGTTGAGACCTTATTTAAAAGAAGTATTTGAACAAGAGTTGATACGGCAAATATGTGCAATCAAATATCGAATAGTGCCTTTCAAAAAATCTAAAAATCCTCTTAATGGCACTTGTATGAAATACTATGAAAAACAAGCACATAGGCACATGGCAATACATATATCGAGTCTATAAGAGTAAGAATAACACAAGTAAACGTACCTCGATAATTTATGCCTTTCTTGACAAATAATGACGTAAATGGCCATTTGTGAAAATATGTAAATCCTATACAATTCTTAAAACATATCTAGCACAAATCATAATGATAAAAGTGTAGGCTAAGAGATATCACAAGTAAGCTCATGCCATAAAAATCCATAAAAGATGATAACACACTTTAGTCTACAAAAATGCACAAGAGTTTTAAAAACATCATATAAGGTCTTCTTTTTCAAAAATATTTTAAAAGCACAAGTATATATTGAAGACCTTAATTAAAAAATAAATATTTGAAAACTCATTTTGCAATTAAGACACAAATAAAAGCATGCATAATAACAAAATAAAATGCATATTTAAATAGGGAGATACGGGTTACCAATTACGCCATTTCCATGGGTTGTGTCGTTCCCATTGTTGATGATATCTTCCCCGAGAAGTCACTTTGTTGATGATGACTTCTTTGATTGCTCCATTTCCAAGGTTTGTTGCTTTCCCATTGTTGAAAGTCTCTTCTTCTTTGAAAATCATCTTGTTGATGATGTCTTTGCCATTTCCAAGGATTGTGTTCTTCCCATTTTTGATTATACCCTCTTCTTGAAATTGGCTTTGTCAAAATAGTTTCTCCTTCTTTGATCAAATGAAACGGTCATTTGATGTCTTCTTGGCGGTATAAATTTTCTTCGATCATTATTTCACGGGTACCTAATATGACATTGTTTTGTGGTACCCTTATGTGTTTGGGTCCTTTGGGATTAGTCTTGAGACTTTTAGGTCTCCAACAATAATTGGAGCTATTTCTAGCCCGACAAGTATTTACCGTATGACCCTTTTACCGCAATAAAAGCATGTAATAATTCTAGGAGCATAATGACCAACGTGCTTAAAGACTTGATTCCTTTTCATGTGATTGACACCCTTAGGCTTATGATCAAGTTCTAGTTTCAATTATCACAACAATCAACAATATTGGTCATCTTATCGGTGACTAAGTTGGATTTAGATAAATCATTTTTCAAGCAATTTATATCCTCAACAAGAGTACTATTTTCTTTCTCAAGGTTTCTAACCTTGTCAAGAGTGGTGGTGTGAGCACATGATAGTGATTCATAGGAAGTAAATAAACTATCCTTATCATTCTTTAAAACAATGAATTCCTTTTTCAAATTTTTGTATTTAACAAGTAAGTTTTGGAATTCATCTTGTAGCTCATCATAATCATTTTGCAAGTCACTATATTCATTTTGCAATTCATTGTCATAAGAAGTAGAGGGTTTAGAACTTACCTTGTTTTCTTCTTTCGATGCCCATGAGGCATTGTTCAACTTGTTCATCATGGAGGTTGTAGAAGGCTTATACCATGTTGTTGAATTTGATGTTGTATCCATTTGTGAAGTAGATGCTTTTGAGTTGCTCCTTTCATTTGCATATACTTCATAGATGGCTTCTAATTTTTGCCATACTTCATGTGCCGACCGAATACCTACAACATGATCAAATTCCAAAGTGGTAAGTGAACAATGTAAAATATTAAGAGCTTTACCATTTAAGAAGATGATTTTCTTCTCTTCATCATTGAGCTTTTTGAAGCCTTTTGAGGTGTGTGGTGTATCTTTCATCGGAATGGATTCTCCATTGATGACGGTGTTCCAAATATCGAACCCGCAACCTTGTAAATAGCATTCCATTCTTTCTTTCCAAAATATAAAATTTTTGGAATCAAACCGAGGTGGCTTGGTGGTGGAGGTGTGGAAAGTTGAGCTTCGTTAGAGCCGACGATCGTTTCTCTTCACTCGCGATGTGAAACGAGCTTGCCAAAGAGTTTGGCTTTGATACCACTTGTAAGTCCAAGCGGCTACGATAATCTAGAGGGGGGGTGAATAGATTATCTCCATCTTTTCGATTTATCCCTCTTTTTTCGAATTGAATGCTCAAAGACAAATATAAAGGTGCGGAATGTAAGCAACACGCGTCGATTTAAAGAGGTTCAACCCACCTAGGGCCTAATCCTCTACCACCCCAAAGATATCCGGGATGGATTTCGAAAAGAGAAAAAGATTTTATTAATAATTACCAAAATTATTACAACAAAATCTTACACCAACACCTTGAAGAGCACCACACTCTTCTTCAACACCACCTTTGAGATTACCACAATCTCACTTGAAGATTACCACAATCTCCAACGGCACCTTGTGAAGATTACCACAATCTTCACCCTCAAGAGCACCACACTCTTCAACACCTCAACAAGAAGATTACCACAATCTTCTTACACCTAACACCTAGTTCACCCAAGTGTGTTCTTACCACAAGAACACTCACAAGGATATCTTGTGTTTGAATGATTTACCACAAATTCAAGATTACAACTCGATAATTGATAATACAATAGAGTGCAAGTGTAATCAAGAATAGCCTAGACCTCAAGAATGTGAAAGTGAATAGCTAGGCAAATTACAACAAGAAATAAGACAATGTAAGAACAAGTGTATTCTTGAGTGTATCTTGTTGTGTTGTAGTTTTCTCTCTTTTTGTGTTGCTTCAATTCTTCCTCTATTTATAGAAGATGTCTTGTACATGATAGGCTCCTCTTGGGGACATGAATTTCAGAAAAATTGCAAGACAATTGAAGAAAAGAGTTGTTAGAAATCAATCCCACAAATTAAGGAAATATGTCTGCACAACGGTTACATTTTTTTGTCATTAAACTTAAGAAACTTAGCGACGATGGTCGCGCACAAATAGACGTTTGAAAATGAGAATATAAATTTACACAGGGCGACCGGTCGACGTAGGGTTCGACCGGTCGTCCCTTACTTCAACCGGTCGCACAACTTCAAAAAACGGGGGCAAATGTTCTTTCAATTTTTGCTCCTGTGTACGGTGGCCGCCCAAGGGGTCGACCGGTCGACGCCCACCGGTTGCCCTATAGGGCGACCGGTTGCCCTGACCATTTTCTGCAAACATGAAGTTTTCTGTTTTTCTCAACTTTCAGGTACGGGTTGCCCTATACGGCGACCGGTTGACCTCAAAACAAAAGTGTTGTCCAATTTTATATCGAAAATAGACTTCAAGAAATACTCCGAAAAATAGTGAAAACATTTTAGACCGATCGGGAGTATTAGGACAACATTTAGAAACATTGTTTTGGTGTAAAAATACATTAACAGAAAATCATTAAAAGTGTTGTCCAATTTTGTCGAAAATAAAACTTGAAGTTATACTCCTGAAAATATTAAAACCATTTTAAATCATTTAGGAGTATTTGGACAACCTTTAAAACCATTGTTTTGGTATAAAACAAAATCATCAAAATCATGATAAAACCATTTATCAAACAAGGCCATGGTGTGGGCATTTCCGCAACAATTCTTTGAATCTCTCCCAAGTGTCGTACAAGGTCTCGTCATCTTCTTGAGTGAATGAAGAGATTTCATTCCTCAATCGTGCAGTTTTAGCCGGTGGAAAATATTTCAAAAGGAACTTTTCGCCATGATGTTCCACGTTGTAATCGTTCCTTTGGCAAAGTATTTAGCCATTGTTTAGCCCGCCCCAAGAGTAAATGGGAATAGGCGTAAACGGATGGCATCATCGAGACCCCATTTATTTTGAATGTATCGCAAATTTCAAGGAAATTCGCGATATGATTATTTGGATCTTCGTCCGAGGTCATCGAATTGAACAAATTGTTGCACCATTTGAATGACATTCGGTTTGATTTGAAATTATTGGTCAAATAACAGCTGACTTACAATACTAGACGATGTGCGGTCCATAGACGGCTTGGCATAGTCGTACATGGTTCTTTGTTGTTCATCCGCCATATTGGGATCCTTGCCTTCGTTAATATCCTCCTCGTGGTCTGTATTAATACTTTCCTCGTGTTTGCTACCGGCGTGTGTCGCGCTTCCAAATTCGGCGACGAGTAGGCATGCACTGCGGTAAATAAGGAGGATAAGTGTAATCCAAGACTTACAAAGATAGATAAAAAGAAAGACAAATGATGAAATAAAAAAAATGATTAAATTAACAAAAATAAGGTGTTCTTAATATTACAATCCCGAAACGGCGCCAAAAACTTGATGGCTCAAAAGCTACCTTTAAAACCGTAGGCAAGTGCACCTATCGCTTTATAGTATAGATTATTGAGTACCGAGTGTCATTCCCACGAGGATTGTAAGTACTAATAATTACCGTCTTTTTGTTATTTAATCTAACAATTTTCGAGTTTTTGTTTGATGGAAAAGGAAAACAAATTATAAATTGTAAAAATGGATAAGATTTGTAAAATAAGAAATCAAGAGATAGAAATGTGTTTGAATGTAAATCCTCTAGAATGTTTTTGTGATTTGACAAGTTAAAAATACAACCGTAAGCCCTTAAGCAAAAACCAACCTCTTTTAATAAAATCTCACGTCTTGTGGACCGTAGAAATTCCCAATTTAAGTTAAACCCTTTCTCAAGGCGAAAAACTTCTAATCTCAAGTTGATTAACTCAAATCTCTTTCTAGTTAAAACCCCAAGACATCATTATAACGATTTGTGAATTCCCATATTAGGTTTGACCCTAATCCGTAAGATTTATGTCGTCCCCATATCTAGGATTGCATGCAACTCTTTTCACTTATATAGGTTCTATTTCACAATGAATCTCTCGATTTCCCGGATGAAAAATAAACTTCAAATCAATATTGCGCATATATCAATTCGAATGAACGAAGCATAATATAAGTGAATCACACAAAATATGAAGAATTTATTAAAAACATACACACCTTAATCACAAATCCATTCTAGAGTTCATTACATTCAAACACTAGGAGTTTTAGCTACACATGCTTTTGACACAAGAATAAATTACACAAGAAAATGTAAACATTGTAGACATGGTGTACTTATCTTTATCAAAATCTCAATTGACTTGATGATGTTGCTCCAAGCCTTCTTCCCCAATGTTGCCTCAAGCTTACTCCTCCAAGACCCCTTGATCCCAATTCTACTTAATGAAATGAATACAATGAATATTTTATGAGTATCTAATTGAATGCCTCTCCCAACTTCAACCCTTGGCTTTTATAGGCAACCAATACATTGATAGTACTCTCTTTTGTTAAACAATTGCCTCCATTTTCCTTGTTGGTTGGTGAATTCTTGTATTCAAGTGATGAGGAGAGGGACATGGAGACATGTTTCGCAAAATAGGGTGTTAAAAGTGTACAAAAGTGGCCAAAATGGGTTGGTTGGTGAGTTTTCCCCAAATTCCGCAAAGAAAAGTTGCAAAAAGAGGTCCTGACACGCCCAGAAACGCCTGACACGCGGGCCGTCTTTGTTTAATTGTCGCAGCACTCCGTCGACATGGTCGTCTTCCCAACACGGCCAGGCCGTGTTCCCGACACGGCCGTGTTGGGAACACGGCCTGGCCGTGTCGGAGGCTGTTTTGTCGAAAAAAATCGAGTTTTTAGCTCCCGGAACACGGCCGTGTTGCCCGACACCCCTGCCCGTGTTGGACCAAAAAGGCCCCGAAATGACGCGTTTGGCTTGGAATTTCGAGCGTTTTTGCATCCTTAAACTCCCTATGTTTTGACATGAATCCATGGTCCAAAATTCACCAAAATTAGCCCCGAATGGTCAATCTACATCAATAAAAGCACTCGGAGTAATATGAACTATGTATAATCAAAAATTTACAAAACTAACAATAAAATAACTCGAATTCTACTCAAATATACACATAAAACGTGCATAAAAAGACCCTTATCATGCCTCAAAATTCACTGTAAAGGGTCTAGACCCGCTAAATATATTTTTAAATTATAATAATTTATATTTTTCTATTTGTGGCCAAATTTTCCAAAGTAATCAAATGCCAATAGATTAAAAATAAATAAATATAATTATGCAACTTATTATAACTATTTTTTTTAGAACTCGCTACTATTAAGCTTTTTTTTAAAAAACAAATACTATTAGTATACTACATAGTACTCAACTAATACTTAAAATAAATATTCAAAGTAGAATATTACAAGATATTATATTAGTAAATTAAAATTTAAAAGTAAATAATATTATAATAGTACTAAACTAATATTTTTAAACATATAACACTCAAATTTAAAAGTAAATAATGCAAAAATATTTTAATATATATTTAAAATTTTAATAAAAATTAACATGCGGGGCGGGTCCTATAGGACCCGGGACCCGCCCCGGGACCCATTTATCCGGGTCTAGACCCGCCCCATCGGGCGGGTTTAATGCGGGGGCGGGTTTTGACCCGTCTCATTGCCATCCCTAAACTCTGTGGATCCTTTTTTGGAATTTGTAGTATATAAGATATGATTCGTTTGGGCTATATTTAATCTGTTAAAAATATCGAAGTGCCAGTCTGACTTTTGTTTTTTAAATATCAGTATATTATTCGTCCATTTGCCAATATATGAAATGCTCTTAATTGTTCAATATGATACGCAATTCAACCAAGTTTGGTCAATTTTCATATTATTCTATTTTTTATTTTTATTTCAGGTCATGGTATATTACATCTAAAAACAAACAGTTTATAATTAGTTTTTAGTTTGGTTATCGTATATAAATAAAATCCAAATTTATTTAAAATGTTTTGTTTTCTTTTTCTAATAATTTTTTGCTTGTGCAATTATGATTTATTGTTCTGTAGTTTAATTTCTATGATTTAAAATTAAATTTATTTGTATTTATGTTTTAACTATTTATTGAAATGCTAAGTTTTGCAATCTCTGAGTGCATGTTTGAGGGTATTTATGCAAAGGTCCATGTAAATGGACTTTTTCATAAGTGACTTTTAAAAAAACCTCAAACTTTGTCTACTCTGAATGTTTGGATTAGTGATTTATCCAAAAGTTCATTCTAAATTAATTATCAAACATTAATTAGTATTGAAATCAACTTTATATCCAAAAATTCGTCTCAAAAGTGCTCACAAACAAACACTAAAAAATTATTTTTTCATAATACACAAATTTCAAATTTATTGTTTTATTTAATTTTTTTTTCTTATTTTTTATTTGGCATTTTTTATTTCAACTATCATGGATAAATTATTTTTTAGAAAATGTTGATTTTCATTAGTGTAGTGGTGAATGTTCTATGAAAAGTCTATATATCCGACACCAATATTTAATTTGTCAATACACAAACTATATTATATATATATATATATATATTGTTCATAATTCTAAATTTTACTTTATATTGATGCTTCAAATAATAAATAATACTTATTTTGCAGGAAACACATCATTAGACTTACGAGAAATTATCATTTGCCGCGATTTCCTTGATTAAAGCCCCAAGTATTGTCTCTCCAATCGTTGCTTGATGGAATGCTGAACTAGATTCTCCTAACTCTTCTAAATTTGGTGTAGTACAAAACAATAGAATACATTCAGATAAAAATCCGTCTCTAAATCAATGTAGAAAATTGTTATATTGTCATTTTTGTATTATTATGTTGCTTGGGATGGTCTTACATGAGATCATCTCATAGACTTAAGTCAACGAGACGATCTTATAAAACACAAAAAACATGGGTTTCTTTTATGGATTTGGGTTTTGATTGAAATTTTACATATAAGATCCGATCCGTCGCATGGAAAATACTAATGAGACCGTCTTATACAAGTTTTTGTCATATTGTTATATTTTATTAACGCACAACTCCATATTAAATTCCTCTTTTATTTAAAGATAATTTATTTTTTTTGTCGAAAAAGTTTTTGTTGTGTACGCATTATTTATTGTTATTTAATCCATATTTATTAAAATATTTAATCTGTATTAGTTCACCAACCAATATATATTATATTTAAAGAAGGTTTTCAAAACTTATTTGTGTTCATTCAATTTGTTTTGTAATGTCACATTATTATTCAATCCATAGAGTTTTTTTTTTTTTGATCAAATTCAAACCTTTGTGCAAAGGGGAAGGAGGGGAGAGATAGGTTTGAACCCTCGACCTCATCTCTAATAGGTGAGGCCAAGTACAATCACTCATTGTGAGAGATGATTATTTAATCCATAGTTATTAAATGACTTTGCAATTAGAAATTTTATTTGAATTTAATTAATTAAATAACTAAACTATTAAAATTACCTTTATTTAATATACAATCCGTGCATCGCACGGGTGTACTGCTAGTTATTTATTTACGTGAGAATATTAAAGTTTAAGCCAACTAGTGTTTAAATAAGTATATCAAAAACTTTTAGGCCAGGGTAATCAAAAGTTAGTTCCACCATTTTTATCCTAATTTCATTATGAATTTTTTTTAAAAAAAATAGTTATAATCTAGATTATTTTCTTTTAGGTTTTCCAACCAGCTCACTTCACTTTCATGTGTTAGCCCAATTCACTTTCGTGGTCTGGCTACATCATTAACCATATAAATCAACCACGCACAAATGTGGAAAATTAGTCCACATACCATCCGTAGAGATGGCACTTGAGACCTATTAGTCTCGACGCCTTTACCACTAGGGTAAAGCCAGGGCCGATCCTGACTTTCCGGGGGGCCTTGGCGATAAGAAAAAAAGGGCCCATAAAAAATACAATAAAAAACTTCAAGCTCCAAAAAAAATATTTTTATTTTATTTTGAATTAGAATTTAATTAAATTTTTTTAGTACAATTTTAAAGAAAAGAGTCATTCGTTTTTTTTTTTAAATTTCCCATTTTATATTTTTAATTTTTTGGGGCCCTTATATATATATTTTTTTTAATAAAATATGTATACATATATAAAGGCCTATGTAAGATCGGAGCCCTTCAAAATCGGGGCCCCAGGTGGTCGCCCTCGGCGACTACCCTCAGGGCCAGCCCTGGGTAAGGCCTTGTCGGCAAAAATGTTTTAAATCTACACTTTACCACTTATCAAATTCACTGGGACTTGTAAAGCGCAAGTTTTACGAAATCTTCGTGGCCGCGATGAATCAATTTTTAAGGAAAATTGCCAATTTGTCATATGATTGGACTACTGAAAAAAAGATTTATGATAAAATTTGTGGTTAATTACAAAAACTACTCCTGAAATTCAGCCTAATTAAGGAGGGGAAACTTAGTTATCTTACAAATTACAATGAGCAAGTCTCTTGTGAGACGGTCTCACAGATCTAAATTTGTGAGACGGACCTCCTAAGGGCTCCGTCTTGAGAACATGAACCATGAAAATAAATTTAAAAATAATAATGAACCATGAAGAATAAACCCGAAAAACAAAAATAAACCAAAAAAATAAAAAATAAACCCTAAAAAAACTAAAAATCCTAAAAACCCAAATCAATTAAAAATAAACCCAAGAAACAAAATAAACCCTAAAAAATAAAATATGAAAAAAAAACCTTTAAAACTTTGTGTAAGGGCCCCGTCTCACGGATCTACATCCGTGAGACCGTCTCACGCAAGTTTTTGGCATTACAATTTGTTTCACTTTTACAAATCTCATGGGAGTATTTGCAACACTTCGAGGATATATTTATAATTTTGAAAGATAACAAAAAATTGAAATTTTGTAATTATCCCTAAAATTTATACAATGTATGAGTGAAAAGATCAATCATTTTCAAGCCATAAAAGGTCAATATGAAGAGAAAATGAGCACCAAGATAAAGGATGTTAGAATGTGAGGTAGTCATTTATGATCCACAACCTAGAAAAGCTCTGGCTAATATCTTCAGAACATGAGAAATGCTGATATGTTGCAATCATTGACAAGTACATCAAAAATGATGCCATAAATTCCAAACATGATAATGTCATCACAACATGAACATGTTGATATGTTAAAATCATTGAGACAACAACAACAACAACAAATGTAACACAAATTTCTCATCTGTAAATATTATAAACAAGAAAAAGTAATACAAATAAAATATATTTGAATCAAATGAAATAAAAGGATTACAATTCCTAATGATCCTCCGATTTCTTCTCTTCAAGATGATATTTGAATATTCAAGGTAGATTCGCTCACTTGATCTCCTTCGAGCTTGAATTTGAGCCGAATAACGTTAATTCGAGGGCTTGACAGCTTAATTCCGAATTAAACGCTGGATTTGAGTCGAATCCGCGATGAACGCCTTGAATCGCGCTTTGAACACCGTGGACTTTCTCGGATTTGGGACTTCTTGATTTGAGAGAATTCGCCTCTTGCTTAGACTTTTCTCTGTGATCTTTTTTTGTGTCTATGAATTATGAAGAGGGCCTCTATTTATAGGTGTAGGATGAGAATTCTTGCCATAATTGTCGGATGAAATCGGGCGATTTGATTGGCCGATCATGATTTGTCTTGCATATCTTGCCATAATCAAAAGATTGTGATTTGATTTGATTTGACTTGATTTATTTACCAAAATATTGGTAAATCACTTCCTTATTTGCCTGATCTTGTCTTGATGGCCAAGATTGAAGATTGTGATACTTGACAATATTTGGTAATAAAATTTAGGTGTCTACAAATGCCCCCTCGCGATTTGTTCACGGACAACATGTCATAGAGTGAATGAATCGCAAATCATTTCGTTTGAAGCATATAGATAGTTTATACTCATATCAAGGAGCTCTTGAATTTGTAGATAGTTTATACTCATATCAAGGAGTTCTTGAACTTGAATTTGGATTTGCAAACAGTTTGTCTTCATTTAAACTTGACACATATTGATAGTTTATACTCGTGTCAAGGAGTATTCGTTTGAATTTGAGATTTATAAACAATTTATACTCGTGTTAAGGAGTTCTTGAATTTGTAGACATATTGATAGTTTATACTCGTATCAAGGAGTGATCATTTGAATTTAAGATATATTGATAGTTTATACTCGTATCAAGGAGTATTCACTTGAGTTTAATTATATGTTGATAGTTTATACTCGTATCAAGGAGTGTTCATTCGGATTTGAGACATATTGATAGTTTATACTCGTATCAAGGAGTATTCACTTGAACTTGAGATATAGACCTTTTATACTCATGTCAATGAGTGTTGTTGATAGTTTAGGCTCTTATCAAGGAGCATTTGAGAAGAATTTATTTAACATATTTAGATAGTTTATGCTCGTATCTAGGAGCCATATGGACCGTTTTAGCTCTTGTCAAGGAGCTTTATTTGCCGAAATTTTAAGAGTCAACTTTCATTGCCCCCATGCTCAACTTCTTCACCTTCATCGTCGTTGATATTACTTGGGTATTCTTGATCATCGGCGTTCATGCTTATCTCGATGGCATATGCACGCGTGGCTAATTCTTAAAAAGTTTTTGGCTTGATCCCTTGAAGTATGTAGCATAGACCCCAATTCATTCCTTGGATGCACATCTCAATTGCAGAAGCTTCTGACAATTGATCTTTGCAGTTGAGGCTTAAGTTTCTCCAACGATTGATGTAGTCGATGACAGACTCTTCATTCAACTGACGTGAATTTGTGAGTTCAATCATGCTAACGGTTCGCCGTGTGCTATAGAAACGGTTAAGAAACTCTCGTTCTAGCTTTTCCCAACTGTCAATTGAATTTGCCCCAGTGCCTCGGTATACCAATCAAATGCATGGCCCTTCAAAGATCGGACAAATTGCTTCACTAAGTGATCTCCATAAGTTCCAAAGATCATTGCACGCCTCAATGAAGTGAGCCACATGTTGCTTTGGATTGCCCTTACCATCAAATTGTTGGAACTTCGGGGGTTGATAGCCAATAGGCATCTTCAAATTATCAATTCTCGAAGTGTATGGCTTGGCATAAGTTGAAGTCGACTTGGAGCTTCCATCAAATTTGTCTTTAATAGTCCCCATAATGAACTCCTTGAGTTGATCAACCGAATCGGCCATCGGACGAGATTTGCAACTCCTTTGCGGAGACTCCTCTTTTTCATTTGGTTGTTGCCTCATGGATGTCTCGACTTCATCACGTGTTTCAACTTGTTGGCCCATCACACGACTTGTATCAACATTATCTACTTTGTCCATCAACTTCATAATTTGGGAGTCTCGATCTTGAACATGCTTTGTAAGTCCCTCTATAGCCCTTGTCAAGCTTGCAATTTGCTCCTCCAGAGTTGTAGCATTTATCACCATGACGGACGCCACGTTTGAAGTGAATGAGTAACTTGACGCCGAGCGAGAGTTGATGAAGCGACGTATCCTTCGCACCTCCAACATCTTTGTTTGCATTGCCCTGAAGTGATTCATCCTCAGCAATACCGAGCAAGGGAGTGATCTCCGAAGGTGCTTGCAATTTCTTGGATATGACGCCAAGACTTCCACTTGTGGCGTTTGAGGAGTTTGATGTAGCAGCTTTGACTATTGTCACCTTGCGATTGACCATGATACTTTGAGGATTTTAATGAAGAGAAGAGATGAGAGGTAGAAACGTCCCATCAAGCGTGCCAAAATTTGTAACACAAATTTCTCGTCTGAGATATTATAAACAAGAAAAAGTAATACAAATAAAATATATTTGAATCAAATGAAATATTTAAAAGGATTACAATTCCTAATGATCCTCCGATTCTTCTCTTCAAGATGATATTTGAATATTCAAAGGTAGATTCGTCACTTGATCTCCTTCGAGCTTGAATTTGAGCCGGAATAACGTTAATTCGAGGGGCTTGATGCTTAATCCCGAATTAAACGCTGGATTTGAGTCGAATCCGCGATGAACGCCTTGAATCGCGCTTTGAACACCGTGTCTTCCTCGGTTTGGGACTTCTTGATTTGAGAGAATTCGCCTCTTTGCTTAGACTTCTTCTCTGGATCTTTTTTTTGTGTCTATGAATTATGAAGAGGGCCTCTATTTATAGGTGTAGGATGAGAATTCTTGCCATAATTGTCGGATGAAACTGGGCGATTTGATTGGACGATTATGATTTGTCTTGCATATCTTGCCATAATCAAAAGATTGTGATTTGATTTGATTTGATTTGACTTGATTTATTTACCAAAATATTGGTAAACCACTTCCTTATTTGCCTGATCTTGTCTTGATGGCCAAGATTGAAGATTGTGATACTTGACAATATTTGGTAATAAAATTTAGGTGTCTACAACAAACTAAGCCTTAATCCCACTACGTGTGGTCGGCTATACGGATCATATCACGCCATCGTTTACGGTCATAAGTCATATTTTCGTTTATTTCTAGGTATAACATGTCATGTTTAATAGCTTCTTTCCAAGTCTTTTTAGGCCTACCTCTTCCTCTTTTGATTTGTGTGAGTGATTCTCTACCTTCTAAACGTCGCACATGTGCATCTAAAGGTCTCCTATAAATATGTCCAAACTATCTTAATCGTGTTTCTCTAATTTTCTCGTCTATTGGTGCTACTCCCACTTTGTTTCTAATGTATTCATTTATTATTCTATCTAATCTAGTGTGTCCGCACATCCATCTTAGCATTCTCATCTCTCGCTACCCTCATTTTTTGTTCGTGTTCATATTTAGTCGCCAACATTCTCGCTCCATAAAGCATTGCGGGCCTTATGGCCGTTTATAAAATTTTCCTTTCAATTTTAATGGTATTTTACTGGCCACAAAGGATAGAAGATGCACTCCTCCATTTATTCCAACCCGCCCAATCTTATGTGTGACATCTTTATTGATTTCTCCGCTTCGATGTGAGAGGCCACTTAAGGGCTGAAGGGGGGCCTCCCCCCCTGAAATTTTTAAAAAATAATAGGGGTATTTTATACTTTCAAATTTTAACCTTAAAATAAATATAAAAATAGGAAAAATAGAAAAACGTCTTCAATTCCTTCCTTCTTATTTCCCCTTCCCATTTGTTAATCTTGAAAAATTGAGTCTAGTTAATTTTTTTGTTTCTCAAAATTTTGAACATTTTCTTTTACTCCACCATAAACTTGAACTCGAATGTTTGTATTATTCTCTTGCGTCTCTATTTGTCTTTTTGGGGATGATTTATGGTTAATTATCAAATTTTCATTAAAGAATTCAATATTGGAGATGAGTTATTGAATGATAGTTTTGTAACACACATTGATGAAGATATTTTTCGAAATATTAACAATGAAGCTATTATGCAACTATTTCAAAATATGAATAACATAATAGATGTTATGATATATTGATGTAATTGTATTTTTTTATTTATTTTTTTTATATTAAGATGATGAATTAATACAATGACTTTATCAAAATTGATATTTGTTTATAGTTTTATTTTTAGAGTTGATGTATTTTTTTTTCATTTTATTTAATGTTAGTTAGGTCCATTGTTCTAAAAAGTGCTAAGCAGATTGGGGCCTAGCGCCTAAGCAGAGTTTGGGTGGGGTTAGACGTGGTCTAATTGGAAGAAAAATGTAGGCGGACAAATGACACTATAAATAGGGATTTCGGGGCTAGACAATGATTTTTAGAACAATAGTTGGGCCCCCTAAACAAAATTCCTGGCTTCGTCACTGTCTCCGTTCTCTTCAATTATAGATCCTAAGTATTTAAAACTCTTTGTTATACTCACTTCATGTCCATCAATTTTAACCTCCGTCTCATTGTTCTTGTTGTTTTTACTAAAGTGGCATTCCATGTATTCTGTTTTAGCCCTACTTAAATCATTGACAACTTCGTGAAAATGAAGGCATGTAATTCAAATTACAAAAAAAAACCCCTGAGGTTCGGGCTAATTGCAAAAAACCTCTTGAAGTTTGATTTCGTCATATATTTTTTCCTTCATAAGCAAAAAATATTCAAAAATCCCCTAACATTTATAAAAATATCACAGTTACCCCCTTAATTTAAGACATAATTAAACTTGTGGGATTTTTTTATAATTTTGAATCATCTTTGGGTTTCTTTTGTAATTAGCCCAAACATCAGGGGTGTTTTTGTATTTATCCAAAAAAGAAAACACAATTAGAAGAAAACAATGTGAGTGTGAAAGAAGGTTATAAATCTGGCAAGACTGTTATATATCAAGAAAACATACAACAAATCCATTTCATACAAATTGCAACTGTGATCCTATCTCCCAAAAAAGAAAAATCACAAAAAAAAAAAAAAGTTCGTTTCGCCTTCACGACTACAACGGGAAGGAGGAGGGCACACCCACAAACAACCTCACATCCAAGCCCACATCGACTACAAGTAACAAAAGACGACGACATTCACAAAAAGAATCACACTATAAGAAATTTTCCATGCAATTTTTCCGAGAAATTTTACGGTTAATCAAAGCTAGAGGATCGGCTCCACCTGCCTCGCAGATAATCTTCCAACGAAACACTTTGCTCGATGCTGCTTATGGATAGAGAATCTTCGTCCACACCAAGCATTGCGAGGTTCAAGTGGGATTGGAGATTAGATTGTGAAAATGTTTCATCGTCTATTGCATCAATCCCTTCTAGAGAATTAGCATGTAGCTTGATTTGAGACCCCTCGGAAGCATTCACTTGTAGTCTTGCCCACTTCACTACATCGGTATCGCCTTGGAGAAGCTTCAGAACCTACAATTTTCACATATTTATTGGTAAATTACAAAATCACCCCTAAAATTCAGTTTAATTACCAAGAAAAAAACGCTTTCAAAAATTGCAAATACCCCCTTAACATTTGTTTCTATTTTGTACATTGCACCCCCAAGAACGAGGTATTTATTAAGTAAATACAAACCTCAATAGGGTGTTTGTGATACCATAAGGGTATAATTGTGAAAGATAACTAGAGTTGTCTATAATTAGGCTAGATCTCATGGGCAGTTTTTGTAATTTACCCTAAATGATAAGCATGATTTGGTCTGAAACTAGAGGTAGCAGGATATCAAAAGGACTGTCATCTTTAAGCAATTAGTACATGGCTACATCTTATAGGTAGGAAATATTATTTCAAAAAGGGATAATTACAAAAACAACCCTGACGTTCGGGCTAATTACAAAAACTCCAGAGGTTTTTGAAAATTACAAAAAACTCATTGAGGTCCGTCTTACATTTTCCAACTTCATAAGCAAAAGAACTTTTGAAAACCTCCCTTGATATTTATTGAAATACTACAATTACCCCCTTGGGTTTAATACATAATCAAACTTGAGGGGCCTTTTTATAATTTTGAAATATTTTTGGATTTTTTGTAAGGGATAATTACAAAAACACCCTTCAGGTTTGGGCTAATTACAAAAAACCCAGAGTTCTTTGAAAATTACAAAAAATCTCTTGAGGTTTGATTCCGTCTTACATTTTTCCTGGTGATTTTAAAAAATATTTCAAAAAAAACCCCTGACATTTACAAAAACATTACATTTGCCCCCTTAAATTTAAGACAAAATGAAACTTGAATGGGTTTTTTACTTTTTTGTAATTTTGAAACATCTCTGGGTTTTTTTGTAATGAACCCAAAACTCAAGGGTGTTTTTGTAATTATCCTTTTTTTGTAATTAGCCCAAACCTCGGGTCTTTTTGTAATTTTTCAGAAAAGCACAGTTAAAAATCGAAAAAAATTGCAATGACTTACGAGGCTCATTTGGGGCCGAGCTCGCGGTGCACGTCTGATACAGAGTGAAGCAGCTAGAACCATCCTCTCCACTTGTTCATGATCATAAGTACTACCCAAGTTCGGGTCCAACAACTGAGCGAACTTTTGGGAATTTAAAATCGGCTTCGCCTGTAAATCGTAAAAAAACAATATCGTTATTTTGTCGTCAAATTAAACAAGGCTAGCTGCGGTTAGATCCGATGAGTATAGAAAACATACCCACATAACAAGGCTTTCTTGGCCTTTCGGACAGTTGCTGCTAATAGGCTTTCGACCAGACAGAAGCTCCAAAAGAACCACACCGTATGCATAGACATCGATCTTCTCGTTTACTTTGCCGTACATGAAATATTCAGGTGCCAAATATCTGGACACAACAAAATGTTCAGCAAAAGACTCATTACTTGTAAGGGATAATTACAGGAAAAAAAAAAAAAAGAAACCTGAGGTTCGGCTAATTACAAAATAGCCCAGAGATTTTTGAAAACTGCAAATAACCCCTTGACGTTTGACCATTTTACATTCTCCGTCTTCATAAGCAAAAACATTTCACAAAAAAACTGATATTTATGGAAATATTACAATTACCCCGTTAAATTTAAGACAAAATCAAACCTGAGGGGGCTTTTTGTAATTTTGAAACATCTTTTAGTTTTTTTGGTAATATCCCTTGTATTAAAACTTGTTATAGTCTGAGAAGGCTTTCAAGCAGAAAAATCTACTGACCCAAATGTCCCAGCAACATCGGTGCAAGTTATGTGAGTCGAAGTTGCCGATGCCCATTTAGCAAGTCCGAAATCAGAAAGCTGAAAAATAATCAATAAAAGTTATTAGTCAAGCTTTATAATTAGGAAATGAAATGTAAGGCTGACTATTATAAGTTATAACACCACCTGTGGCTCAAAATCATCGGATAGAAGTATATTCGACGACTTAACATCCCGATGGATCACAGGTTGATCTTCTCTGTTGTGAAGATAATCCAAAGCCTCAGCCACACCAATAGCAACTCTATATCGCTCGCTCCACCCAAATGCCGGTGGTTTTTTTTTATTGCCTAATTCATAATATAAAACTTTCTTAAGAAACAATTGTACCGAAAAGAAACATTTTACTCAACGAAAAAAATATTGCAATTATGTACCGTGAAGATTTTCTTCGAGGCTTCCTCTCGATAGAAAATCGTAAACCAAGAGAAGATGATTGTCCTCAAAACAGAATCCGAAAAGCGAGATGATGTTTTTGTGATGTAACGTTGTGATGATCTCGATTTCTAGAACAAACTCTTTTAGAGCATTTTCAGATGGCTTTAAAATCTTCACGGCAAGTTCCTTGCCGTCGGGAAGGCAACCTCTGTAAACTTGGCTGCTACCTCCTTTGCCTATCATGTTCCCTGGAATTTTTCACATGTTTAACAATGCAGTCAATTAAGGGAGTGTTTGCAAGCGCCTAAAAAAAGTGATTGTCAGCTTTTGGCTGGAGGAAAAAAATATAGTTTTCAGTGTTTTCAAATGTCAACTTGTGCTTCTAATTTTACATAATTTAATCAGAATCTAAAAACAGGAGATGAGGGTTTTAGATTTCTCATTCTACTCCTGGTTTGACTTTTACACACAAATAAATCACTTCTACAACATATTCACCAAACAATGTCAACTTTTAATTCTCAACATATTCACCAAAAGCTCCCCCATAGGGTCGGACTAATTACAAAAAGAAAAACCAGAGGTTTTTGAAAATTGCAAAAAAAAAACCTTAAGGCTTGACTCTATCTTATATCCCCCGACAATAAACAAAAAATATTTCAAAAAGCCCCCTGATAGTTATAGAAATATTTCATTTACCCCCTTAAATTTAAGACAGAAGCAAACCTGAGGCGGCTTTTTGTAATTCTAAAACATCTCCGGATTTTTTCGTAACAATCTCTTTAATTTATTCAACTTTTAGTTTCTATTAGCAAACAATGTCAACTCCTAATTCTCAACTAATTTACACCTTTGCTACAATAAATCACTTAACACTCTTAAAAAACCAAACTACGGGACTCTTCTCGAAAAAAAGAATATAATTAGGTGAGACGAAAATACCTGGCATGAAATTGGATGTTGCCAATACGAGCTCCTGGAATTTGAACAGTCTGCACGTGGCCGAGTATTTCTCCTGGAGACCCTCCAATTCCTCCGGTATGATTCTCGAGACGCTGTCTGGAGATAATGGAACAGACAATGTCTCATTCCCGACAAGAACAATTGCTCCGCTTTCTCCATCGAGTTCCGATGGTTTATCCGAAAAATCGTTATCTTTTTTAGTCGAATTCTCAATCGACAAAAAATATCTATTTGGCAATCTCAGTGCCCACTGAACCACGGATATTTGCCTCACTTGTGAATTATACGACGACATCCTATTCGACATAATGGCTCGACGAAGAAGCGGCCAACCGGGTTTCAGTTCGGGTAGTTCTTTTAGTAAAAGTGAAATCGAACTAGAAGCAGCTTCTAGCTTCTGTACTGGGACTATAGCCATAGAGTTCTTTTCACTGCCGTCATTCGACGGCTCCTCAGCTAATCGGGCACAGGAACTATTAGGTCCGGCTGTGTCTGGCGAACAAATCGAACAATTACGTGATAAAAATTCAGGACTAGCTGCTAAGACCAAATCTGATTGACCACAACTACTTTCATCCCAAGTCAACATTGGCTTAACTGAAATACCATTGTTGAGGACTTTAATGTTCTTGCTGAATGATCTCTGAAGGGCGTTTAGTAAACGATTCCGACGATGATTTTCGATTTCTGCTCGTGTGAAAACAAGATGAATTAGCAGAGCTTTTGATGAAATGTGACTACAGAGATGATATTTGATCTAAGGATAATTACAAGAAAACCCTGAGGTTCGACTAATTACAAAAAAAAAACCAAGAGGTTTTGAAAATTGCAAAAAGACCCATGATGTTTGAATTTTGATTCCGTCTTACATTTTTGGCAAGAAACATTTCAAAAAACCCCATGATATTTCTAGAAATATTACAGTGACACCCTTATATTTAAGATATAATCAAACCTGAAGGGCCTTTTTGTAATTTTGAAGCATATCTGGGTTTTTTTGTAATTAGCCAAAAATCAGGGGGTCTTTTGTAATTATCCCTTGATCTAATTATGAATGAGAAACACTACCTTTGATACTAATGTTAGATGCTGAACTCGATTCTCTATGGAAAACAATTTTGCCATTGTTGACGGCTAATATCGAACAATCCTTGGACAGTTTTCTTGCACAGTATTTAGCAACGGAGGCCGATGAACGAATTGTGTGGTGTGTTTGAGCAGTTCCTACAATAACCTCGGTCGCGTAGTAAGCTTTGGCTTCGCGAACGAGGATTTTCCGAATCGATGTACCTCTGCAGATCTTTAGTTTGAGATCTACCTGCAGTATTAGCAACAAAACTTTTAGATTTTTTTTTTTTAAACTTTCAATTCATCAGATAATTTGGCATAAAGATGGAATAGACCTGGCTATATATCATCACTATAACTTAATCTGCAATTTTATGGTAATTTAAGAAGTGTATGCAAGAACTTCGAAGAAGTGATTTATTGTAGCAAAAAACGAAATGTGGCATAATCAAAAGCTAAAGCACCCCTCCCCTACTTTTAGTATGCAGAAGTGATAATTACAAAAATACCCCTGAGGTCTAGGCTAATTACGAAAAAAAAAAAACAAAGATGTTTCAAAATTACAAAAAAAAACACTGGGTCTGATTTTGTCTTAAATAATATTTTTATAAACGTAGGGGTTTTTGAAATGTTCTTTGCTTGTGAAGGAGAAAATGTAAGTCGGATCAAACCATTTTTTTTCCAATTTTCAAAAATCTCTGGGGTTTTTTCTAATTAGCCTGAACCTCAGGGTCTTTTTTGTAATTATCCCAAGCTAGGAATCTTTGCAAATTATGCCGCATTTATTAAACATTTTCCTTTTATTGTATCAAAGGAAAATAAAATAGGTCAGAAAACCTGCAAAAGCCATAAATGAAAATTATAATAAATTCTTGGTTTTGGTAGCCAAGATCCACCGACACTGTTCTGAACTCACGTTCCACTTACCTCATATTCATAACTACATCCAATTTATGTCATAACTAACACTAGAAAATAACACTGGCCACCGCTAGCATTTTCCTTTTAGGGCTAGAAAACGAACAAAGCTACTCGAGAATCGAATCGAGATCAATCATTAAAAGCTCGGTTGAGCTCGGTTCGTTAATATAACGAACCAAATTTGAACACATTTCCCCGTTCGATAAAATGTAAAGCTCAGCTCGTTCGACTTAATTAGTAAAAAAGTATAAAATATGTGTAAAAATATCAAGCTACTCAAGCTCGATTCGTATTCAGCTCAACTAAAGCACGTTCGAGCTTGATTTGACTAATAATCAAACCAACCTCAAACATAATTTTCGAAGCTCGATTAAAATTTCAAACTTCAACAATACTAGATTCGGCTCGACTCGACTCGTTTTCACCCCTATTTCTGACAGTGGAAGATGAAAAAAATAAATTCAAGCATTTTTCCTTTAGGCATATAAACAGTAAACTAAAACGAAATTAGAGACAAAATATTGATAATTTTACAAGAAATTTACCTGTTTTAAATTACAGAAGCCTTCATAAACTTCAAGAATTGAGTCAAAAGCTTTAACCAGAGAGAGAAGGGACGATTTCCCATCGCGATCCACAATTTCTACACAATCCCATTTCACCAAATTAATTGATTTTACAATTAAAACTTACGTAACACCAAATAAACCGAATTAAATGAAAGCAAAACTGATTTTAAACCACCAAAAAAATTTGTCTTGATTACAAATTTTGCTTAATTTTGTGGTATTCAAGACTTCACCAAGTTATTCATTAGAAAAGGGATAATTACAGAAAAACCCAGACACTTTTGAAAATTATAAAAATCCCCTTAAGTTTTGATTCCCACTTACATTTTCCCTTTGATAAGAAAAATCATTTCAAAAACCTCATGACATTTATAAAAAATCACAATTACCCCTTAAATTTTAGACATAATCAAACCGAGGGCTTTTTTTCTTTAATTTTGAAACATCTCTGATTTTTTTTTAGTAATTAGCCAAATCTCATGGAAGGTTTTGCAATTATCCATTAGAAAAATAACCCAAATAAATGTACAAAAATAAGAATTTTGTTTCCACAAGAATTTTCAGAGAATCTTTTTTTTTTTACCAAAAAACCTGAAAATAAATATAAAAAAAAAAGGAAAAGGCAGAAAACACACACATACACACACAATTTATGTGTCCCTACCATTGTTGTCAAGAACATGAAGGGCAATGACACGATCACCAGCCTGAGCAACTTTCACCAGAGCCCACGTCAGCAGCTCTCTGCTGTGTGAGTCCAGCTTCACACCCACCACCACCGTCCGCCCGCCGGAGCTCTCTCCGCCGACGCCGCCGGCGACCACCATCTGAGTCATTTCCACAGAAACGAAACAGGGGATTTTTTCAAGATTCCTTTTTTTACACTAAAAATTTGATCTTTCTGTTCTGCCCATCCTTAATTAGAACACATGGAAAAAAAAAAAATGAGGTCCTATAAAAAGGGGTGGTGGTTGTTAAATCTGTGTTAACTGAAATTTTTGAGTAGTTTTGCTTTTCAAGAATTTATCGGCGGTCAGATACGTCAGGACTCAGAGAAGTCATATGGCTGCTCTCTCTCTCTCTCTCTCTCTCTCTCTGCCCACCAAAAAATTAGATGGAGAAATCTGGGTGTGTGAGGCTTTAATTTAAGTTATTAGTTACTACAATGAGGTATACTTTGCTTTTGGGCTTTGGAAGTGGGACCCACACCAAAAATATCCATCTAACCCCCGACAAATTATAATCTATTTAAAAGTTTTTCTTTTTTTTTAACATATTCTAATATAATAAAACTAAACAAAAAACAAAAAAAAATGAAAAAAATAAAAACGTTTTTTCGGATTAGAACTTTGGTGGTGGATGCAGCCTGTGTGGGGTCCAAATTAGCCAAACTCCGCCAAGGTGGGGCACCTATTTAAAATAAATGATGTTTTGACACATAAAGAATGGAGTTTTGACATTTTCAAGGCTGGTGAAAAAAAAAGAATTTTCCCAAATTGCCCTTAAATATATCATTTTACAACTAATTTTATTCCAAAGTAGCATTTATGAATAACTAAGGGTATATTGAGTATTTTAACACAGTCATTCGTATGTGTTTTTTCCCCTAAAATGTCGTTTATTTTGAATAGGAGAGAGTAGTTAATTCCTAGGAACGACCTTGGATCGGGGCCCGCGCTCGACCAGCCATCGCCCTCACTCTTTATTCGGCCGGCTCCTGACTCGAGGGTGAGAATTGGAATCGAATTATCCCTAACATTTGTTTTTCTTTTAGCTTACGAAATTGCATTATCTAGATGTGAATATTTGATAGATAAATACAAATTTTAATGGGGTATTTATAATTTTGAAAAAATAAGTGGAGTATTTTGTAATTAAATTAAATCTCATGAGCAGTTTTATAATTATCAGGTTTATCTCTTTTTATTATTGTAATTAATGTAATGAAATCAATGTGCATGCATTAGGGTATATTTAAATGAGTTTATAAACAATATTATTATTTTAGTAATGATATTATCTTAGACACGTTCTGTCATTTATAAAATCAAGAGATTTTTAACATTATGGGACTATCCCAATTCCCAGGTTCCCATCCCATTAAGATGCACCAGGAGAGATCATTTTTTTTGAAAATGGTTAGAGGGAATAAATTCATACATAAAGAAAAAGAAAAGGGTTTTTCAAACTAAACTACAAAGTGGAATAGAGATAGATGAGAATTGAATTGGCTAAATCTAAAGCTATTGCATAGGACAAGTTTGAGGATTTTGAGTATCTAATTTTGCTCACATGTGTATGAAATTAATCACTTTATTTGGACATGAAATTTGTGTTTGTTTGTTGCTTATTGAAATTGTTGGGATTTATTGGATTATGATTTTTTTAAAAATGTGATTGTCAAAATAATGATTTGTCTGAATCATTAGTTGTGATTATTTAGTGCACTTGTTGAAAACTATATATATAGTACAATGATTTATGCCAACATAGTAATAGCATGACATACTAATTATGAAACAATATTTAAAAGCAAAAAAAGGCATTGACTGTTTCAAGGCAAATTAAACTGTGGTAAGTTATCGCCATAATTAGAGCTTAATTTTGATGATTTAGGGTGAGTTTGATTATTGCCAAAAAAAAATTGAGTTTGGTTATAGGTTTGGAGTTTTTAATTAATGCAAAATAATTTTACTATTTGTCAATTATCGTTATTAGAATGTATTATGATATCTTTTTATGAAGGACAAAGTAGAGGGCCAAACAATTGTCATAAATAATTTAGGGATAATTACAAAAAGCCCCAATTAGGTTTGGACTAATTACAGAAAAGCCAGGAGAATTTTAAAAATTACAAAAAATTCATAAAGATTTGATTATGTCTTAAATTTAAGAATTATATAGCCACCTTAATGATTTATTTGACCGCATTAAAAATCGAATGATCCTACTAAATTTGATTTGGAATATTTAAAATCGAAGATCTAGTTCATATAAAAAAATTGAACTAAAAATTAAAAGGTCATTAAACCTTCTTGACCCAAAAAATTAAGAATTATCTCGCCAATTAAGGTATATAGTGGATGAATGATTGTTTGTTTGTTATATAGAAAGAGATATGTTCAAAATAATGTATAGTGTTTAAGCACTTTTAAATGAATTTTTTATCTAAAAATATATTAACATTGTTTGGTGATTAATTTATAATGAACTTTTGATAAATCACTTCTCCAAAAGTTCATTCTAGAGAAGTAATAATTGGAGATTATGAAAAACAAAACATTGTTGCAATGTATGGACTAGATTTACCTTTTTCATTTTCCAGGAAAAATTTTAAAATCATCCCACCCAAAAAAAAAATCCCTATAGAAAATCCTGATTGCCTTTGTTTAAGAGGAATCGTAATATTTTGATATATTTAAGGGGGTTTTGATTTTTTTTGGAATATGAAGGGGGAAAATGTAAGACTGGTCAAATCTAAAGTTTTTTTTGTGGTAATTTTCAAAAAATTCCGGGTTTTTTTGTAATTAGCCCGAACTTCAAGGGATTTTTTGTGAATATCCCAATAATTTATGTTGTGAAATTTGTAATAATCTTTTTGTGACGTAATAATTCATGAAATTCACCTTTTAATTTTCTATCCTCGATAGAATTTTCTTCTAGCCAACTAAAACTTTAAAAAACATATATTCCTTTTCATTTTCCACATCATCATTTTTATTCTCAGCGGATGAAAGTTGAAACACAATCGCCGCCTTAGATAATTGATAAATAATTCAATGTTCCGTGCAATTAAATAAAAAATTATGGATAATATTAATATCACACATTTGTATCAAGCTTGGTGGTTAGGTCATTTTAAATTGTTTTAGCAAAGGGAGTCAAATTAAGAAACTTGGAAGCAATTTTAAAATTCCAGGGAATATACGTTTGTTATATTTGGCAAGTGGGATAGTGTCATATGATTTTTTTTTATGAGTAATCAGATTTGATAATGCTATCTCAAATTAGTTGACTAAAAAACAAAAATAGATAAAAGTTGGGGTGGCATTGTCAAATAAGGTAACATGAGGGTTGAATGTTTTGTTTTCTCAAAAATAAAAAATCGGTTGAATGTTTTGTACACAAATCTAATCGGGTCGAACGAAATTAGGGATGACAAAATCCCCAAGGGGAATCATCCCTATTAGCAAAAATTATGAGACGGGGAATTTCCAATTAATTTTAGGATGGGAGGGAAATGGTGATTCTCCAATCTCCGCTTCTCTAGAATCAGGGATGAGACCGGAATGGTATATATATATCCCCATCCCCATCACATTCCCTCAATATATTTATATAATATCTATATATTAGTATATTAATTATATTTATAATATTTTATTTTATTAACTTTAAAAACTAAATTTTTAAGTATTTATAATTTTAATTGTTCTCGTCTTTCTCTTATGTATTGATTTATGTTATTTCATATATTTTAAGTAATTTATTTTACATATTTGTTTATTAACAAATACAAAATTTTGGGATGATATATGTTATCTATTATAAAAATTTTGTATAGGGCTTACTAGATTGGAAATTGAAAGTTTATTAATATAAATTTTGTGTAGAGAATCATATAGTGGTCGAGTGGTTTATAATCTCAAGTTCAGATTAGATGTATGAAACTTGATTCACATCACATCTCCCCTCCCATAAATATACTCAAAAATATATAATTTAATATTAGGTGCAACACCTTATCAACAACTTTTAATTGTGTATCACACCATTTATTACATAAAAAATATAGAAAAAAAACCCATTAAATACAATATTTCAGAATTAATAAGAGCACAAATCAAAATATACAGTTAATAATAAATGCACTAAAACATGAGGGGTATGTATGGAATTGTTTCCAAATTCAATTTTCCAATTTAACTATTCCAAAAATTAATTTATGTTTGTTTAAGAAATTTTAATAGAAATAAAGTTTTTTCGTACCATTTTTTTTTAAACAAAAGATTCTTTTGAAAATACAACCAAACAAGTTTTCACCACAATCACAAATCTATGTGAAAATACATTACAATCACGTAAACGATGTCAAAAAAAACTACAATCACGCAAATTATTCAAAAATGCTATAACCAAACATATTTTCATTTTTTAATTAAACGAAAATTCGAGAGCACAAAAACCAAACATATTCTCAATTCACACGTTAAAACCAAATTTGAAAATTCATTTTCCAACACTTAAATTAAAATTAGACTTGAAACACATCCATACATCCTCGAGATTTCTCACAATTTTTTAGCCTCAGCTTTAATTTTTCAAAAATATGAGCATAAATTAGTTCATGGGTCAACTTGTAAGTTTTAACGAAATAAAAAGTTTTTAAGTACCTAAGTTGAGCAGACAAAATAAAATTAATAAATGTCACGTGATTTAGCAGCAAAACAAGTTTGGGAAATTGGCTCTTTGTTGAGATGTAGAGCACGAAAAAAACGAGTGGCTGTTAGATGTCATGGAGAGTTGCGTGGTGCTGAAAACTTAGATGATTTTGACCCGCATGATTCACCTTGTCCCCTCGCCCTTTCACCCATCTAGACCAGGTATTGTATGAGATTGTCTCATAAATTTAAATTAATGAGAAAAATTCTAAATATATATAAAAATGTGGATTTTTTTCACGTGTATAAATTTGGATCATAATTCTATTTAAATATAGGATTCGACTCATTGATTATATCTATTATACCATCTCACACAAATTTTTGTTTTAACTTTTTATCTGATATTTATATTAGAAAATTCTTTAAAAAATTTATTAGTGATATTTTTTTTGAATATAGTTTTAAATAATTTTTAAATTAACATAATATTTTAATAATTGCGCTCCTAGTTGTGTTTTAATTATAAATTAAATAATAAAATTATGTATATGAAATATTATCATCTACATTTAAACCTCTATAAATTAATAACTTTAGGATTGCAAAAATCTAGTAATTTAGTGAGATATTAAATAATCGATATAATATATTAATTGAATATATCTTGTAGGAAAGTATTTTACTTGATGATTGCAGTATATTGAATTATTTTCTTGCCACCAAACAAAATATCAAAATGTATATTCTTGTAATGTGGGTATTATACAACTGCAAATATGATGAAATCACAAAATTGTTGGGTAGCGAGCAGATAATCGAGAGCATCATGTGAATTCTGAAATTGAAAATAATAATTTTTTTATAGATACAATCTCTCAAAAAGAAGCTCAACAACAGTGACATTGAATAATTATTTGTTAAGCTATGCTACACCAAATTAAATGTTCCTACTACTAAACAAAAAAGTGAGAGATAAAATCCAAGGTGACATTAATTTCAACAAAAAATAAATAACTATTGAGTCATTTTTTTATGAAGTCTTTATAGATAAATAATAAATCTATTACATATTAAGATTTACTTTCTTCGATCTGTGCAGAATTTTAGTGATATATATATATGTAGTTATTTTATCTACATACAGTTACAGATTATTTTATTCATACTTCAATTTACATGGTACACGGTTTTTAATTTATATATATTTACCATTTTTTCACAATGGTTCACCTGGCCGAACCGACGATCTAGTGATCCAATTAATTATCATGTTCGATATCCTATCTTATTATTAAAACATCAAAAATAGTAGTTCAATGATTTCGAATCTAATCCAAACAATCTAAATGAATTTTTTTATCATATATTTCAAATTTTAGTTTTAAATTCATCAATTCCAAATGAGAAATTAATTATAAACAAAACCTGACACGACATAAAAGATATATATAAAAAAGAGAAAAAAAAAATGGAGTGACAAAAACAAATAAAATATTATTTCGACTCATTTATTGGGTGGACCAGGGAAAGCTAATATGCTAACCGACCATGGGCCACCCATACTCCTCACGTGAGCCCTCCAACAAATACACACGCGTGGCATTGTCTACTTTTTTTTTTTTGAGAAACGTGGCATTGTCTACTTGACATGTCAACTAGCTGCCTTTTTCCTTTTTTCTGTTTTCTGTTTTCATTTTTCTTAATTCCTTTTTGGCCCTTAATTTTTTTTAAAAGTCCTTTCAGTTTTCTATATTTATATTTGGGTGCATAAATTTTAAAGATGGTGCATTAGTTTTGAAGGGAGCATGTTTTTCTCAAATAAATTATTAAATGTCTTTATCTAATAATAGAAGGTATACAAATTCAACTTATAATTATGAATTCAAGAAGTGTTGAATTTGCATTTAAATCACATTGAGGTACAATTATTATTAATAATGATGACGATTGTCAATTAAATAAAAAATTGTGAAAATACAAAAAAAAAATATATATTATACGCATCTATATCTTAATTATAGGACATTTTTAGAGTTTATAAGATATTAGATTTTATTTTCAAAATGAGTTGTTGAAGTGGTTGGATAAAATAATTAAGTGATAAAAATATAAAATATTAGTAATGACGATTTTATAATTAAAAAATTATAATAAAAAAAATAAATAAGAACAGTTTAGAAGCTTTTAAGCAGTATTGCTTTTCATTTTGTCTCACTAAAAGAAAAATCAAGTTTGCCTATAGAAAAATATGTAGATAAATATTAAAATAACTATAAAATATAGATAAAATTGTTATATATAAATATTTACCTACATAATTCAAAACTATCAGTAAAATACCTATAATATTTATGTTGATAAGCTTAAAAATTACCGGCAATATATAAATAACTGTATAATTTAGTGACGAAATTATTTATGTTAGTAGATTGAAACTTTCTCGTAGTATCTAACTAGTACGTTTTACCCGTGCGATGCACGGGGTGTGTTGTGTTAGAGCGTATTAAGGTTATCGTGTCGAACCATATAAATTGGATGTCAAAAAAATTATTATTTGAAATATTATTAATGACTATTTGTGATATTACCAGTCGAGTTATTCGCGAAATTTCTTTTTGGTGGGCCTTGCAAATTAATTATTTTTGAGAAATTACTGGAAATACCTCAACTTTTGAAAAAATACCACCAAATACGCTCTTATCACTTTTGTACCTATTTGTTTCCTTTTTTACGCTCCTACATATTTTTTGATTATTTTTACGTTTTTTGTTGTTTTTTCTTGTTCCTATATTGTTTTATATGTCATATATGTTATCTCGATGCTGTTTAAATTTGTTTCTTTGTTATTTTATTGTTGTTTCGATGTTTTAAACTAATTTTTACCTATTTTTTATGCTGCTTTTTGTTCATTTATTGTTTGGTACATTATTTATATTGTTTCTGTGTTGTTTTATAATATTTTTAATATTGTTCGAATGATTTTTTGTTACTTCATGTAGTTTTCAATGTGTAGATATAGTTTTTATCTATTTTTAAGCTCTTTTTATTCATGTGGTGTTTTTAATATTTTTTACGTTGTTTCTGGGCTGTTTCCATACCGTTTTAATGTTGTTCTTATTTTTATTTGTTGTTTCACGTAATTTTCGATGTTTAAATACAATTTTTACATATTTATAAGTTTTTTTTGCTCATGTGGTGTTTTTTATATTGTTTCTGGTTTATTTCTATATTGTTTCTTGGTTGTTTCCATGTTTTTATGTTTTCATGTATTTGATCAAAAATTGAATTGTGTTTTTGGTTTTAATATGTGTTGTTTTATGTGTATATTTCTTGTTTTTTTATAAAATTTTGAGTATAAAATGGATTATTTAACAGGGGTGAAATTTATTTTTCACTGAAATTTGATTAGAAGAAAGATGTCTGAAACAACATCTTAAAAAAGTCCGGAAATTTTGGCAGAAGGATAAATTTCTCCAAAAAAAAAGGCAGGAGCGTAATTTTGTCCAAAAATTACCGGAAAGCGTAAAAACTTGTCTCTTTCCAGAAAAGTGGGGCAAAAGTGCCCATGACATGACCCATTATTTTTTTGCATCCAACTTTTGACATGTCATTTTCGTAGGATTCAAAATTTCGCAAATATTTGAATTAAATAAGATAAAAATAAATAAATAAACTAGATGTAGTAACATTGAATCTCAATTTAATGCCAAGATATAAAGTGTGTTATTTGCACTGGGGTATCAAAATATTTTTATAAATAAAAAATCATATATTTTTTTAATTTGATTTAAATATATAAATTTAACAAAAATACTGATATATGTATTAATTTACTATGACATATTATCTATTGCGTGAATTGGATTAAATAATCCTATTGGAGTTATATAAATTATAGAATAAAATAATCATATGAAATTTATTTTTAATATCTTTTGCATTTGCCAATGAATTGGATGTGGCCCAATTCGATCGGTAATGAGATTCTTGGCTAGAGTTGTTTATAGTTTCTATGGATTGATTACCCGGTTAATCAGGAAAGCGGATAATCCAGGATTCGAGTTCTGATCCTGACTTATACATTTTAAACTGTGTTTTCCTATTTTGCTTCAACAATTATTCCGACAAAAAGCGGGTATGACTTATGTGGCATTTTATATTATCAGTAAAATATAATAAATGTAAAAATGACACTAATTTTTTATATTTATTTAAATCAAATTTTCAACCCAATAACTGAAATGATATAGGTCCTCAATTGGCACAAAAAAACATTAAATAATGACAGTGAGTTGAACATGTTTGGTATTTTGATTCAACAAAAAACTCTACGGCGACAATTGAAAGCTTGTGAACTCGAATACGTTGAGCATAAATAAATCTCAATTTTCTTTGTTGTCTCGTGTGATTTGCTCTTGAAAGTCGTGAGTTATTCTCTCCAAATACATACCTAGCAATTCATGATGTCTGAAAATCAATTAGTCCTAGCCCCTTAAGAGTCTTGGTCTAATTGGCCTTTCAAAAAAATAAATGTCTACCTGACAAGCAAGAATACAACTTCAAAAAGACGTGTAAAATATTCAAAAAGAATTTTTTTCCTGAGAGGAACCAAGTATCAGGGAGAATGAATGAGATAAAAAATGACATCAATGACATCTCATATTCATAGGAGGACAAATGAGAATAATTAAGAAAAATATTTTCTTTAATTATTTGATTCGTAATGCAATTGCAGGATTTGATTTTGCGATATTAATTGCCCATATGTATTTATTTTGTTTTATTTATCCAAAATTTCACAGTTAATAAAAATAAGATCTCCATATGATATATATATATATATATTGTTTGTAAAGAATTGTATAATTTATCTTTGGAAGATCTGTATATTGGTCATCTATAATTATACATGTTGTCTACTAAATATAATATAAAAATAGATTTGCAGAAAATCGATTTACAATCAATTAAATAATCAAACTTTAAAAAAAAATCAATGTGACATTTACCTTAATAAATTATGTTTTCCATACGATGTGATTAATGACTAATATCTTATCCAAAATAAATTGATTTATATATTTATTAGTCCGATTAGATTTGTAATAATATACTTATCGTATATAATTTATTAATAAGTAAATTTAATTTTAAATGCATAAATCGTGTTTTACTAATTTCAGGAGGATAGTTTAGGCGAGAAAAATTTTAGATTACTATTTATAAGTGACTCGGGTGTTATTATATATATAGATTTAAGATACGTTTTATTTGTGGGTTTTTATTGTGTATTTAAATTATCAGCCTTTTTAATTTTATTTGTGGGATAAATTTTGTTTGATTTTATCTAAGATTGAAAAAGATAATGTGTCAAATTTATATATAATTTTCTTCAAATCCGTCTTATACTCTTATATATGCTAGAAACATATGTATAATGATCTTCTTCAAGAATACAACTTCCCTAGTTTATTTTGACTCATTAAAGGAATGGCAAACCATTTGGTTAACTTTTAATCCAACTTTCCAAGTTTCGGTCCGTTTTAAATTGAAGGACAAATGATAAATTAGAAAGATATCAAACATCAATGCTAATCCATTTTTTCTTTTAATAAGAAAACCTTAATTTTTAATTTTAGCAAGTGCAAAAAGGCGGAAAAACAAATATGGAAATAGGTTTGTTATTATATATATATATATAGATATAAATATAGATATTTAAGCATTTCCGATTTTAAATCATGCTCTATAGAAAAAAATTCAACATTTATCTGTGATTGCAATCAAGATTTAGCCTTAATTTCGGTATTTTTTTATAGTCATTTAGTCAATTTAAACCATATTTAACTAAATTGAATAGGATTTATTATTGAATGGGATACCAAAATTAATCTTCCATATATATTTTCTCTTAATTTCAGTATACATACCAAAATTTAAAAGTCAACCATATTAATTTGGATTCCAAAATTCAAAAAATAATAATAAAAAAATCAGAAAAAGTTTTTAGAAAATGTCATTTAGGCGGGAAGACAATTTTAGAAACCATTTTGCTTTTATATATATATATAGATTATAAGATCTTAAAAAAACACATTATAAGCTGTCAAACAATTTATAAAATATTTTAAAAACATATAAATTAACAGAGAGAGAAGAAAAAAAATAGCAGTATCACTAATTGAACTTGTGGATACATAGTGGAAAACTAAAAAAGGCCAAAAAGAAAAAAAATCCAATTTTCATGAATGTCCAAAGTTGGATGAACAATGTTACTCCAAAATTGTGGGACCTTAAAGGATTGTATGGCATGTGAATTTTCCATTTAGAATTGAAGTTTTGGCCTATATTTGGTTTCCATTTTGATAATGTGACCCTTATGATGTGTTGTGTCGGTTCAACAATTGTCTTTTTCACGTGCTAGGTAGGTAACATAATGTACAATATCATCTCACTTCCACTAAATGAAATTTTTTTATACTTGAACTAATAAATAAACTAAGGTTCTGATTTATATTTAATTTTTTTTTTCAGAAGCAATACTTAATTTGTGACACATGATTGCCAAAAGTGTTAAAGAGGAATCTAGCCAGTTAAGCCATTTGCATGTTTTGGTTAGCTGTAGGTATTTAATTAATTAACATATTGTCTTGCAGTAGATAATTTAATGCATTTTAATTTATTAAATTTGTGTTCTTTGCACGGACAACAAACTTATAACAGATGATGCAATACAATATTACAATATAAAATTCTTATCTGAGATCTGTACACTGATTTGTCAAGATTATATATTGCATTTCATCAAAAAACATATTATTTTCATTCACTAAATCTAGAGAGTTGGGTTGGGCTGGTATATCAAACCCATCAGGCTTTTTGGAAAAAATTGGACCGGATTTGACCGGTCTGATTTTGCTCGGGCCGCGAAAAATACTTGGACCAGTGTGTGTTTGCATTTTATATATAAATATTTTTGGGCTAGGCTAAAAGTCGGGTCAACCCCAGTTCATCGGGTTGGACCAAATAGGCTGAATTTGCCTAGAAAAACATGACCCAGTCCAAAGCTTGGTCGGCCATTGACTTGGCACTGTATTTTCTTGAAATTTCTAAGTAAATTAAATAAGTTGTTATTTTTTTGTTGAACATAATTACTTCTAAATTAAATAATGAATTATTTATCCGGTCCTAATCATAAGTTGGCAAGGGTGTGTTTGGTGTGTAATCCGTTGCTCGAGTAAGTTAAAAGAGTTAATTTTATGCTGTTACATGTACTCAATATTGCTTAAAAATATCACTTATATATGGTCTCTAGTCCCTAACAGGTTTATTGTTTGGACCCAAATATGACAGATTAACTGAAAGAACATAATAGCAACAAAAATGAAGTCAATTAAGTTTATCCTACCTTCCATATTTGGTGTGCGTGTGTGTGTTTTAACTTTTACGCAGTAAAGTATATAGTCATTTCAAATTATTACATATATTGTAAAAGTAGCAAATAAATTACAGATTTGAGAATCAATATAATTTAGATTTATGTATAATTACAGTAACTACCCTGAGATTTATCCAAATTGCAAAAAAAAAAAAAATAATAATAATCCAGCCATCTGATTCAGCATAAAATAGACTGAGCTCATATAATTATTTATGGGCCACTTCTTGAGAGAATTGGAGATATTTACGCCTTGTTTGTTTACGTTTCCAATAGTCTCTTTCCAGTTTCCAACTATACATAAAAGTGAAATCATGTTTGTTCATAAAATTTCCAATGGAAATCAACATTTTCATTTTCTATTTTTCACATAAAACATCTCAAACCTATAATTTCTATTCTCAAACCTATACACTACCTACATCACTCATCATTACTTATCAATAATTATTTTCATATTTTAACTCAATTATATATGTGGGACCCACCATTATCAATTTTATCTACTCAAAATATTACTATTTTTAAATTATAACTATCTAATGGGACCCACCAACTATAATCTTAAAATATAATATTATATATTCAAATTAAAATATTGAAATGGACCCCACCACTACCAACTTTTCAATTATTATATACATAAAATAATATTTCAAAACACAATCTCATTTCCAACCCTACATAAAACACAATCTCATTGCAACCTTAAGTGTCATGGTATTTTCAAGATTTAAGAAAAAGCAATAGTTCTCCTCTCAGGAAGGAGTTTCTGTTCTCTGTTCTTGAGTTCGTCCCCTCTTCAGGGCTTGCCCGTTAGGTCTCCTCCGTGTGCCTTCCTCGTCCTCCCCAGCCGGAGCCGGAGTTTCCCCACGGACACACCCTGCGTCTCCTCCCCCTAATTCTTTCATCCCTGTCAATTATCCTCTTCACCGTCGAACTCCGCCGGAGTGCGACTCAGTCCACGCGCCGCCCACTTCATTACAAAACCATACAGACATTTGAGGAGTGGGTCCCAGCTGGACCTGACAACTCCACCCAAGCAGATGATTAAAAATTATAAATCCCATAACATTCTCTGACATCTGTCAAACTTTCCCACCTCCCCAAAAAAAAAACCTTTACAACCTTTACCCCAATCCAAACCATTATCTCCAGAATTTCATCACCTCCTGTCGGATCGAAATGGGCCCCTCCACCCACCAGATTCATCTGTCCCATTCGTACTCCACTTTCTGCGCCATTTCCACGAAACCCCTCCGAACTTTTGACTGGACTTTCGACACTAGGGTTTGATGTTTAGGGTTTGTGTACCTTGCTCGGTCTTGCTTCAGTTCTTGGCTCTGATTGCTGCTTTGAGTTGTAACCCTCTCCTCCCCCTCTGCTTTAGTCTCTCTGACTGGGAGGCTCCTGCTTTGTCTTCCCCCTCTTGTTTTCATTTCTTTTCCTTTCACGTGGTATTTGTGTGTGTCGATAACTTTTACTAGTTTTTGGTGATTTGAGCACTTATTCGGTTCTTTGCAATAATTTGTGATATGCAGGTATTAACTCGCCTAGCCCGATCGAAAGTGTAGCTAGCCGTGGAACATCAAGATGACAGAACTAACAGAAAAAGAAGCACTGGTAATAGACCTCGACGCGGAATCGACCAAACCCATGTTGCAAATAGAGAGGAAGGCTTTTGCCTGGCCGGAACCTTATGCACCAAAAAGTCTTTCAATTCTTTTTACCTGCTGGAGGTCATGAAAAAGTCATGGAAGCCACGTAAGGGATACATGGCACGTGAATGGGGAAAAAATCTCTTCCTGTTCCGTTTCGACGATCCGAAAGAAAGGGAATAGGTAACAAATAACCAGCCGTGGCACTTCGAATGATTCTTATTCGCTATAAAAGAAATTTCAGGCACGGAACAGCCATCCGCCATATCGATTAATGAAACCCCGTTCTGGACTCGGTTTTTACGATCTCCCTGTCAAATGCATGAATGAAAGGACTATGGTGACTATGGCTAAACAACTAGGTTCGTTCGTTGCATGGGACCCTAGCGGCGATAGCTTGTTTGGAAAGTCAGCAAGAGTTAAAGTGGCTATAGATATCACGAAACCGCTGCCTCGCGGCCTTACAATCCGTATCCAAGGAAAAGAAAAATGGATCCCGATTAAGTATTAATCGCTCCCGATATATTGTTATGGATGTGGCATGATTGGTCACCATTACCGAGGATGCGATGACTATGATCACAACAATGCCCCGGACCCATCCGAAACCAAATACGGATCATGGCTCAAAGCCTCTCCGTATAAACGAACTCACACGGCCCCAAAATCCCAATCTATGCCTAACCCAAACCCCAATATAGTTAAAAACATTCCTTTCCAACCAGAAAAAACCCAAACCACGTCCAACAACAAACCCAGCTGACCCCCCACGAAACAGAGACAAACCTGAACCCACACAATGGAACCCATGCAACGACCCACTACTCCAGTTCAAGCCCGACGACAACAACACACATCAACACTGATTTAACCATCACCCCCACCCTTAACTCGCTACTCCTAGCCCCCATCATCCCAAAACTACAAATGACCTCACCCAGACATTACCACCAATCCCCCATTACAGTCCAAATCTCACAAACCCCACTCACCCTACTGAAATATACCACAACACCCCACCATATACCTTTCCCCAAAATTACTATCAAACCAACCAACAACCAATATCTTTTACCAACCTACACATGAATAACCTCATGCTAACTCCCCCTCTCACAAACATGCCATCTCCACCAACGTCCGATACTATACTAAATGCCCCCACCACAAATTCTAAACAACGAAACACCTGGACTAGACAAAAAAACAGCCCAAAAATTAACCCCGCCACCCCGAACACCTGTACAACCCAAAAAAGGAAACCTTATACCCAACGCTCTAACCCGGACCCTTCTGACGAAACCCTAGCGTCGAAAAAACCCAAACACACGGACCTACTCATGGAACCAGTGGAAGAGACCGAAAGAATTTTACCAGCGGCGGCGACTGCAAAGGAGCAGTCCCGCCGAGCCCAATGAGTTGTTTCAGTTGGAACTGTCGAGGGCTTGGGAGCCCTCAGACAGTTCAAGTGCTTACACGAGATATCAGGCGAAAAGTTCCCATGATCGTTTTTCTTATGGAAACAAAATTAGTCACGACCGAAATGGAAATAATTTGCGATAAATTGGGCTACGAAGGTCACTTTACGGTTGATAAGGGTCTTTTTATGCATGTTTTATGTGTATATTTAAGTATGATTTGAGTTATTTTATTGTTAGTTTCATAAATGTTTGATTGTACATAGTTCACATTACTCCGAGGTGCTTTTATTGGTGTAGATTGATGATTTGGAACTGTTTTTGGTGAATTTTGGGTCATGGTTTCATGTCAAAACATACCCGGGGGTTTCTGGATGCAAAAACACTCAAAGTCCCAAGTTAAACGCGTCATTTCGGGGCCTTTTCAGTCAAACACGGGCAGGATGTGTTTTTAAGCACGGCCGTGCTTTTTAGAAGTCAAAAACGAGCAATTTTTCGACCCCGACGTACCAAACACGGCCAGGCCGTGCTTTTCAAGCACGATCGTGTTCGGAAAATCCAAAACACGGCCTGCCCGTGCTTTTAAAGCACGGGCGTGCTTTTCGGCCCGTGACTTGGTTTTTCTTTGGCGGAAATTATGGAGACTTTCCTTCTTGCTTTTTGACAACCTTTGAACAACTTTTACACCTCATTTTGATGCACCAAACTCTATTATTCCCTCAATTGTCATGTGGACACAATGATTCAACCAACTCAACCATGAATGTGCACACAATGATTCAACCAACAACCATGGAAGTGGAGCATTTGTTAGCATTATTGATGTGTTCTTTCACAAAGATGGTGCCTATAAAAGCCAAGAGTTTGAGTTGGGAAAAATATATAATTCATGTAGTATTCATTGATAGAGAGATTCATTGTATATTCATTGTATATTCTAAGTTTCAAAGCAAAATACATTGAGAGGATAAAAGAGAGGTAGAGTTGGAAGTTGAAGAGCAATAGAGGAGAAGGCTTGGAGCTCAACATCATTGCAATCAACCAAGGAGGAAGTCTTATATTGGTCTTGAATAAGAGCTAAGTACACCATGTTCATTTTATTCATATCTTCTTGTGTAGTATACTCTTTTGTCAAAGCCATGTGTAGCTAAATTTCTAGTGTTTGAATGTAATGAACTCTAGAATGAATTTGTGATTAAGGCTTGTATGTTTTTAATAAAATCTTCATGTTTTGTGTGATTCACTTATATTGTGCTTTATTCATTCGAATTGGTATATGCGCAATATTGATTTGAAGTTTATTTTTCATCCGGGAAATCGAGAGATTCATCGTGAAATAGAACCTATATAAGTGAAAAGAGTTGCATGCAATCCTAGATATAGGACGACATAAATATTCTGGATTAGGGTCAAACCTAATATGGGAATTCACAAATCGTTATAATGTTGTCTTGGGGGTTTTAACTAGAAAGAGATTTCAGTTAATCAACTTGAGATTAGAAGTTATTCGCGCTCGATAGAGGGTTTAACTTAAATCGGGAATTTCTACGGTCCACATTGTAAGTCCAAGTGGCTACGATAATCTAGAGGGGGGGTGAATAGATTATCTCCATCTTTTCGTTTTCGCCCTCTTTTTCAAACCGAATGCTCAAACACAATAATAAGGTGCGGAATGTAAACAACACACGTCGATTTAAAGAGGTTCAACCCACCTAGGGCCTAATCCTCTACCACCCCAGTATATCCGGGATGGATTTCGAAAAGAAAAAGAATTTTATTAATTACCAAAATTAATACAAATTCAACTTACAACACCTTGAAGAGCACCACACTCTTCTTCAACACCACCTTTGGAGATTACCACAATCTCCCTTTGAAGATTACCACAATCTTCCTTCAACGGCACCTTGTGAAGATTACCACAATCTTCACCCTCAAGAGCACCACACTCTTCAACACCTCAACAAGAAGATTACCACAATCTTCTCACACCTAACACCTAGTTCACTCAAGTGTGTTCTTACTTACCCGCAAGAACACTCACAAGGATATCTTGTGTTTGAATGACGACCACAAATTCAAGATTACAACTCGATAATTGATAATACAATAGAGTGCAAGTGTAATCAAGAATAGCCTAGACCTCAAAGATGTGAAAGTGATAAGCTAGGCAATTTTACAACAAGAATAATGACAATGAAAGACCAAGTGTTTGCTTGAAGTGTATCTTGTTGTGTTGTATCTCAATTGTTGTGGTTGCTCCAAAACTTCCTCTATTTATAGGAGATGATTGATCAAGCATAGGCTCCTCTTGGGGATTGAAAATCTACTGAGAAAAATACAATTAAAATCAAGAATATAGCTGTTAGAAATCAATCCCACAATTTAAGGAAAGTTTGTCTCACACAAACGGTCGAAATTTGTCATCAAAACATAGGCGGCGACCCGGTCGCAGAAATAGACGCGTTGGAAAAAGTACAAAGAAAAATAACACGCAGGCGACCGTCGACGCGTCTACCTCGACCGGGTCGACCATCACCCCAACCGGTCCCCATGGATTTTGCAAGGATTAAACGCGTTACGCTTTGAAACACACTTGCAGTGCCCGACTCGACCCCGACGGCCGTCGGCCGACGCCGAGCATCGACACGGGCCGACCGCTTTTTTTTCTTCCGTCTCATTTTCTGTTTCAACACATCTTCAGTGCGGGTTGCCCTATGGGGGATGGCACGTCGACCGACGACGAGCAAAATATTGTCCAAATTTTGTCGAAAATAAAACTCAAGAAATACTCCGAAAATTTTGTAAAAACATTTTAAACCGATCGGAAGTATTAGGACAATCATTTAGAAACAACGTTTGAGAGTAAAAACCCAATAACGTAAAATCATTAAAAGCGTTGTCCAATTTAGAAAAATAAACTTTGAGAAAATACTCCTAAAATATTAAAATCATTTTAAATCATTTTGGAGTATTTGGACAACCTTTAAAAACATTGTTTTGGTGATAAAATAAAATCATCAAAATTAAGATAAAAACATGTATCAAACAATCTCCCCTTTTTGATGATTACAAACCAAAACAATTTTATCCCAAACTAAGAGAGCAATTTTAGAAATGATTTTCCTAAAAAGCTTTTGGCCGTTTGGAAGCAACCAAAATTTCCAAAAATATTAAAGCAACCAAGTAGGGAGTAAATATTTTCAAAAATAAGCTCAAGCTCCCCTATCAACAAGCATATCAAGAATAATGTAAAAGCAATTATCCATAAGCTAAAAACTTAAGCTTTTACAATTTGCTCAAGAGCTTATAAGCTCCCCCTCACAAAAAAACAACATTAAACAATAATATAGGTCCATCAAGCAACAAATGGACTAACAATAAATCACAACTTATGGCTTTTATGAGCCATAGCTTATAGCTTTTATGACAAGCTTTAATTAGCTTCTTTGAGCTAACGAGCCAATTTCTGTTTCTCCCCTTTGGAATCATCAAAAGAATGTTAGGATGATAGAAACATCATAGAAGTATATCAAAGTGCACGAAAGAAATGGTTTATCAACCATTGAGCAATTTAGGCTTAAAAACCAAGGAAAATGGGAGAAATGTATCATGAAAAGTTCATACGCTCGTTTTGTTTCTCAAAACATGATCTCAATGAGTATTGGGGACTTTTTGAAGCGAGAGAATCATGTAGAAGTTGAAATTTTCATTGCGACATTTTAACAAACACCTTGTGTGTGTGAAAAATAGAAGAGGTTGTATATAACCTTTGTAAATGGTTCAAGCCAAAAAAATTTCATATCATTAATCAACCTCATTTCAAAGCTCAATCATATGCACCATATGCATAAATTGTTCATCAATAAAGAAGCTCAAAGTAGATTCTCAAGGGTTCAACCCAATTGAGATAAGCTAAGAATGATCAAGGCATTACAAATGCCAAAAATTAGAGCAACCATCAAGTAATAAGTCATGCTTTCAACAATACATGTATCAAAAGTCCCAACATATTCAACTAAGCATAACAAAGCAATAAAAGAAGCACTTTTACCATCAAGTACTTCATACCAATGATCAAACAATGCTTTAGAGTATTTTTACCATCAAATACTCCATCAAAAATCATGATCATCCACAAGTCATTATCAACTTGCAATATTAACCCTTTTAAGAAAAACAAGCAAATATCATTAGTACAAATGAGTTTTACAAAAATTCATCAAAATACAAAACATCATTAATGAAAATGCTTTAGAAAGTAAAGGGGTGGGGTAACATCATTCCTCATCCGAGGAGAAGCAAGATCCGGGAATAAAGTCCTTGATGAATTTCTTTAACTTGCCGATAGACTTTTGCATTTTAGAGGTCTTTTGCTCCAAAGCCTCATACCTCGTCTCATGAAAAGCCCTCATCTCATCAAATTCGGCTTGAGTATACCTCCTAGGTGGTTGAGCACCTGTGATTACCCTCCGGATTGCTCGGTTCGCCTTCTTCCACCAATCTTGCGGCCCGGCGTCATCAAAGATGTCATTAGGATCGGGAGACTCTTGACCTCTTCCTCTTGCCATTTTGGTTGGTCGGATGTCCATATTCTTGCGCATCGTGACTATTTGGGAGATATTGTCAATGTCGAAGTCATTTTGAAAAACTTCCGAGTTAAACTCCGACGAAGGAGTCCCGATTGAATAAGAAGTTTACAAATCCAATTTCCCATAACCAACTTCTTATTACCTCGAGTAATGGACTCGATTAGACATTGAATGAGTATGGCACCAAAGTTAAGTGGTTCCTCCTAGCAATCTTATAAGTCAAAAAGTAATCCATATTGCTAGGCATCTTTCCCGACTTACCACAAATGCAATATGCGACAATGACCGATAAAATGCGATGCTCAAGTGTCATTGCCAACAAAGAATACTTAGGCCATACTCCCAAATACGTCTTGACTTCTTTCATTGATACCCCAACATTTCATCATTCCAAGTCCCGCAAGAGAAATAATCCCAACCACCTTCTCTAACATGTAAAAGCCGCAAATATCATTGGGAGTCCATCTAAAATGACGACCCTTTATAAGTGAATTAACGGCAATCGGCTTTCTATCATTATCATATTGCACCCACATATTAGCATAAAAATGTTGGATAATATCATCATCATACAACACATAAGCATGCTCCCATAAATACATCCAACCTTGCTCCTCAAAAAAACCTCTAATCGTAGGATACTCATTCGCAAAAGAACTAAAACGACACATTTTAGTCCTCGCAATAGATTTACCTTTCATCCCCGTATCCTCATAGTACCATTCCGCATACTTATTGATGAAATTAATAGCATTGCGGGAATTAGAGCTTGAGTAACAAAAGATTTTTTACCTTTCGCCCAACGGCAATTTTCGAGCGAAATTGTTCCGCGAGCTCGGTGATTTGGGCCCGAGAGAGAATGGGATTTTGAACATCATCACCTTCTTGAGCCACGTTTCTTTGAGCGGCTCGAATATCCCTTTGTTCGGCTTCTTCTTGCCGATTTTCTTGACGAACCCTCTCCGTCCCTTCTTCTACGCTTGGAGATGGGATTTCGACCGTGGAATTCTTTGGAGGTGCCATATGTGAAAGATTCTTGAGAAAATAAGAAGATTAGCAACAAGAATCGTGAAAAATGATGAAGAATTGAAGATTTTGTAGAAAAGGGAAAAGAATTCGCTTCTTATAGGGTTTGGGGATTTTTTTGTTCTGTTTCACGAACCGAGACAGAAAAGTTTTAAAGTGCAAAAATTTACCTGGCGACCGGTCGAGGTGGGGTGCGACCGGTCGAGGTGCGTGCGAGCGGCCGACGGTCGCCCTCTTTGCCGCGACTGTCCCTGTGTTTTTTTTTTTTTTTTTTTTATCTCCCGAGTTTTCCAAAATTCGATTTTTCACCCCAAAAGTTTTTAAAACTTTGCAAAAATATAAGTTTGGACTATATCCAACAAATATGGGTTTTGGAAAACATATAAACTATAAAATCGAGATTAATCACGTAGTGCCTTTTAAGAGAAAATATTTGCAAGATCAATTAGAGCACTAAAGAGGTCAAAATGAAATATCTTGAAAGATATGTGCATAAGCATAAAATCGAGTTTATAAGAGTAAGAATAACACAAGTAAACGTGCCTCGATAATTTATGCCTTTCTTGACAAATAATGACATAAGTGGCCATTTGTGAAAATATGTAAAACATACACAATACTTAAAACATATCTAGCACAAATTATAATGATAAAAGTGTAGGCTGAGAGATATCACATGTAAGCTCATGCCATAAAAATCCATAAAGAATGATAACACACTTTAGTCAAAAAAAATGCACAAGAGTTTTAAAAAAAAGATCATATAAGGTCTTCTTAAAAAAAATTTTAAAAGCACAAGTATATATTGAAGACCTTAATTAAAAAAATAAATATTTGAAAACTCATTTTGCAATTAAGACACAAATAAGAGCATGCATAATAACAAAATAAAATGCATATTTAAATAGGAGATACGAGTTACCAATTACGCCATTTCCATGGGTTGTCAGCCGTTCCCATTGTTGATGATATCTTCCCTTTGAGAAGTCACTTTGATGATGACTTCTTTGATCACTCCATTTCAAGGTTTGTTGCCTTCCCATTGTTGAAAGTCTCTTCTTCTTTGAAAATCACCTTGTTGATGATGTCTTTGCCATTTCCAAGGATTGTGTTCTTCCCATTTTTGATTATACGCTCTTCTTGAGATTGGCTTTGTTGAGAGTAGTTCCTTCTTTGATCAAATGAAACGTTCATTTGATGTTTTCTTGGTGGCATGAATTTTCTCCGATTTTTGCTTTGCGGGTACCTAATAACACATTATTTTGTGGTACCTCATGTGTTTTAGGTCCTTTAAGATTAGCTTTGAGACTTTTAGGTCTCCAACAATATTTAGAGCTATTTCTAGCCCGACAAGAATAAGCCGTATGGCCCTTTTTACCGCAATAAAAGCATGTAATAATTCTAGGAGCATAATGACCAATATGCATAGTGACTTGATCCTTTTTCATATGATTAACAATTTTAGGCTTATGATCAAGTTCTTTATCACAATTATTAATATCAACAATATTGGACATTTCATTGGTACTCAAGTTGGATTTTAATAAATCCTTTTTCATGCAATCAATATTCTCAACAAGAGTACTATTTTCTTTTTCAAGGTTTCTAACCTTGTCAAGTGTGGTGGTGTGAGCACATGATAGTGATTCATAGGAAGTAAATAAACTATCCTTATCATTTTTCAAAATATTGAATTCCTTTTTCAAATTTTTGTATTTAACAAGTAAGCTTTGGAATTCATCTTGTAGTTCATCAAAATCATTTTGCAAATCACTATAATCATTTTGAATAACAATATCATAAGAAGTAGAGGTTTAAGACATACCTCATTTTCTTCATTGATGCCCATAAAACAATATTCAACTTCTTCATAATTGGAAGTTGTAGGAGGCTTATTCCTTAGATTTGAGCTTGTATGATCTTGAGAAGTAGATGCTTTTGTTTGACTTCTTTCATTTGCAAATACTCCATAGATGGCTTCTAATTTTTGCCATACTTCATGTGCCGACTTTATTCCTACAATATGTTCATATTCTAAATTAGTAAATGAACAATACAAAATATTTAAAGCCTTACCGTTTAAGGAGATGATTTTCTTTTCTTCATCATTGAGCTTTTTTGAAGCCTTTTGAGGTGTATAGTGTATCTTTCGTCGGAATGGATTCTCCATTAATGACGGTGTTCCAAATGTCGAACCCGCAACCTTGTAGATAGCATTCCATTCTTTCTTTCCAAAAATTAAAATTCTTGGAATCAAATAGTGGTGGCTTGGTGGTGGAAGTGCCGGATAGATGATCTTCGTTCGTAGCCGTTGATCGTTTCTCTTCACTCGCGATGTGAAACGAGCTTGCCAAAGAGTTTGGCTCTGATACCACTTGTAAGTCCAAGTGGCTACGATAATCTAGAGGGGGGGGTGAATAGATTATCTCCATCTTTTCGTTTTCGCCCTCTTTTTCAAACCGAATGCTCAAACACAATAATAAGGTGCGGAATGTAAACAACACACGTCGATTTAAAGAGGTTCAACCCACCTAGGGCCTAATCCTCTACCACCCCAGTATATCCGGGATGGATTTCGAAAAGAAAAAGAATTTTATTAATTACCAAAATTAATACAAATTCAACTTACAACACCTTGAAGAGCACCACACTCTTCTTCAACACCACCTTTGGAGATTACCACAATCTCCCTTTGAAGATTACCACAATCTTCCTTCAACGCACCTTGTGAAGATTACCACAATCTTCACCCTTGAAGAGCACCACACTCTTCAACACCTCAACAAGAAGATTACCACAATCTTCTCACACCTAACACCTAGTTCACTCAAGTGTGTTCTTACCACAAGAACACTCACAAGGATATCTTGTGTTTGAATGACGACCACAAATTCAAGATTACAACTCGATAATTGATAATACAATAGAGTGCAAGTGTAATCAAGAATAGCCTAGACCTCAAAGATGTGAAAGTGATAAGCTAGGCAATTTTACAACAAGAATAATGACAATGAAAGACCAAGTGTTTGCTTGAAGTGTATCTTGTTGTGTTGTATCTCAATTGTTGTGTTGGTTGCTCCAAAACTTCCTCTATTTATAGGAGATGATTGATCAAGCATAGGCTCCTCTTGGGGATTGAAAATCTACAGAAAAATACAATTAAAATCAAGAATATAGTCATTGAAATCAATCCCACAATTTAAGGAAAGTTTGTCTCATTGTCAAACGGTCGAATTTCTTCAAAAACATAGATGCGACCGATCGCACGAAAATAGACGTTGGAAAAAGTACACAAAAATAACACAGGCGGCCGGTCGACGCGTCTACCTCGGCCGGCCGACCATCACCCCAACCGTCCCCCTCATGGATTTTGCAAGGATTAAACGTTACGCTTTGAACACACTTGCAGTGCACGACCGACCCTGGCGGCCACGGCCGACCGATCGGTCGACGCCCGAGCGACCGGTCGACCTGCTCTTTTTTCTTCCGTCTCATTTTCTCGTTTCAACACATCTTCAGTGCGGGTTGCCCTATATAAGGCGGCCAGGTCGACCACGAGAGCAAAATATTGTCCAAATTTTGTCGAAAATAAAACTCAAGAAATACTCCAAAATTTTGTAAAAACATTTTAAACCGATCGGAAGTATTAGGACAATCATTTAGAAACAACGTTTGAGAGTAAAAACCCAATAACGTAAAATCATTAAAAGCGTTGTCCAATTTAGACGAAAATAAACTTTGAGAAAATACTCCTAAAAATATTAAAATCATTTTAAATCATTTTGGAGTATTTGGACAACCTTTAAAAACATTGTTTTGGTGATAAAATAAAATCATCAAAATTAAGATAAAAACATGTATCAAACACACATAACATGAGATTTTATTAAACGAGGTTGGTTTTTGCTTAAGGCCTTATGATTGTATTTTTATCTTGTTGAATCACAAAAACATTCTAGAGGGATTTACATTCAAACACATTTCTAGCTCTTGATTTCTTAATTCTACAATCTACTTTTATTTGATCTTTTGTAAGTTGCAATTATTTTAAATTCTCTATTTTTTTTATTTTTTCATTTTAACAAACAAAACTCTGAAAATTATTAGATTAAATAACAAAAAGATGGTAATTATTAGTACTTACAATCCTCGTGGGAATGACACTCGGTACTCAACAATCTATACTATAAAACGATAGGTGCACTTGCTTGCTGGGTTTTAAAGGTAGCTTTTGAACCATCAAGTTTTTGGCGCCATTGCACGGGATTGTAATATTCGAACGCTTTATTTTTGTTAATTTAATCATTTTTTTTATTTTTTTATTTTACCATTATTTTTTTATTTATCTTTGTAAGTCTTGGTTTATACTTATCCTCTCTATTTACCGCAGTGTATGCCTACTCGTCGCCGAATTTGGAAGCGCGACACCGCCGGTAGCAACACGAGGAAAGTACTAACACGGACCACGAAGAGGATACTAACGAAAGTAAAGATTTCGTCATGGCGGATGAACAAAGAACTATGTATGATTATGCCAAACCATCCATGGATGGCACGTCATCTAAAGATCGTAAGGCCATTGTTGCGGCCAATAATTTTGAAATCAAACCGAATGTCATTCAAATGGTGCAACAATTTGTTCAATTTGACGGCCTACCAGGCGAAGATCCGAACAATCATATCACAAATTTCCTTGAAATTTGTGATACCTTCAAAATAAATGGAGTCTCCGACGATGCCATCCGCTTGCGCCTATTCCCATTTACTCTTCTGGGGATTCGGGCTAAACAATGGCTAAATACTTTGCCAATGGGAACAATCACAACATGGAGCATCATGGCCGAAAAGTTCCTTTTGAAATATTTTCCACCAGCCAAAACTGCACAATTGAGGAATGAAATCTCTTCATTCACTCAAGAAGACGACGAGACCTTGCACGACACTTGGGAGAGATTCAAAGAATTGCTGCGAAAATGCCCACATCATGGTCTTCCTATTTGGTTGCAAGTCCAAACATTTTACAATGGGCTACTCTCGTCAACAAGGCAAATGATTGATCGCGGTGGGGGGAACTTTGAACAATAAAACACCGAGAAGTTGCCCAAGATCTGATAGAGGGAATGGCCATGAATGGCTATCAATGGCAATCCGTACGAGGTAAACCTAACAGAACAGTGGGCGTTTATAATGCAGATACAGTAGTTACACTAGCTTCACAAGTCGAAGCTTTGACCCAAAAGATCGACGATCTAGCGGCTCTAAACCACCACCACCGCATGTTTTATCTTGTGAAACTTGCGGAGGATTGCATAATCATCGATCGCCCACACACAATACCTCACACTCGAACAAGCTAATTACGTTGGGAATCAAGACGAAATTACCCAAGTAATCCTTACAACAACACATACAATCATGGGTGGCGACAACATCCTAATTTCGGTTGGGGAAACCAAGGCCAACCACGACCTAATCCCAATCCTGATCTACACACGTCTCCGGATTTCAAATGCAAATCAAGGTAAGCCTAACTTGGAAGATCTTATAACAAAGTTTGTGCAATCAATGAGATACCCGATTCCGGGCGGTGGAAACATCCTTGAGAAATCAAGAGGCATCTATCCATAATCTGGAAAACCAAATAGACAGTTGCAAAAATGATTTCCGAAAGGCCACAAGGAAGTTTGCCAGGTAACACCGAGCCAAACCTGAGGGAGCACGTAAAGGCAATCACCATCGAGTTTTCCACATGATCATGATTATGCCAACGCCACCATACAAAAATATGTGGAGGACGACAAACACGAAGAAAAGCCCATGAAAAAGGTGGTCACCGAATACAAGCCCAAGATCCCTTACCGGAGTCTAACCGAAGAAGATAGAAGGGAGGACAAATTTGGTAAGTACCTTGAGTCATTCAAGCAACTACATACTAATATTCCATTTGTTCAACCTCTTTTTTTCAAAGCATGCTAAGCATCTAAATGACATCATTTCTAATGAAAATAAGCTTAACGAACTATCAAATGTGCAATTGAATGATAAATGTTCTTCCAATAATCTACCACAAAAATGTAATGATCCAGGAAGTTTTATTATCCCTTGTACAATTGATGGTTTACCTGTTGATAGAGCACTAGGCGACTTAGGAGCTAGTATCAATATGATGTCATATGAAACATTCAAGCATATGGGATTAAGTGAATCAAACCTTTCTAGGATGGACATACACTTAGCCGATAAGTCGATTAAACATCCTAGAGGTGTTATTAATGATGTGTTAGTCAAGATCGATAAATTCATATTCCCGATTGATTTTGTTATTCTTGACATGCATGATGATATTGAGGTTCCTCTAATTCTTGGGCGTTCTTTCTTAGCTACGGCTAAATCAATCATTAATGTGCATGAGGAAAATTAACTTTGAGAGTGGGGGATAAACAAGTAATTTTTAAAATTCATATTGATATTGAAAAGGATACTACTTGTTCTTTTGCCGATTCAATTTCGTTTGCACGATGAGAGATCTAAAAATCTCTTGGAGAAAAGTGTTGTTCAAAGTCCATGTTGGAAGCTTATGCTCGAAAGGGGACCTGGAAAGTTCAAAGAGCACATTTTGAAGCATAAAGTTGGAGGTAATACTACTAAATACCTAAGGGATTTTCACAAGTCCAAAGCTCCACCCGACTAATCTCCACATTTGGGTAAACGGTCCCAAATATACGACTTTAAAGAAGCGCTAACCGGGAGGCAACCCGGCATTTTGTGTGCATTTTCTTTTACTTATATATTTTTTTAATTGCTTGGGGATTAAAAATAAAAAAAAATAAAAAAAAACACGGTCCGGTCGTGCTTAAAAAGCACGGCCGTGTTCGTCACCCAATTCGCGAACACACCCTGGCCGTGTTCAAAAAAATCCAAGGTTTTGTAGAAAAAAATCGTACCGAACACGACCGTGTTTTAAAAAAACAAATTTAAATTTTTTTTTTGGCCGAAAAAAATCGTACCGAACACGACCGTGTTTTTATTATTAAAAAAAAATTAAAAAAAAAACTCAAAAAAAAAAATAAAATTATGTTTGATGATTTCACGGTATTCGAGTTGTGTATCCTTGATTAGATATGAAGATGCCGATGAAGGTCCCGTACTAAACAATCCAATGGTCGCTCAATACCGATTTCACTCTTCTAGTAAGGTCGTATTTTTCTTTTCTACCTCTTTTATTTTCTTCTAGTGTGGTTGATTTTTGAGTGTTTTGTTTGTGTTCATTCATCTCTTTCTTTCACATTGAGGACAATGTGAACCTTTAAAGTTGGAGGTGGGTGCAATTACATTCTTAGTTTGTGTGTGCTTGCTTTTATTTTTAGTTTGTCGACAAGAGGTAATTTTCTTTTTAACAAATTGAGTGTTTGCTAGTCAATAACTTAGCCCAATTACACCAAAATTAACTTTTTGATTTATGTTTTTAATGTGAAGCAATTGATTGTCTAGGATAGATTGATGTAGATGTGTGCTAAATTTTGACGAGATTTCCAACTCCATAATACTTGATTTGTTAAGGCATTTACGACAAAGCTTAGTGTTATGAACGTTTGAGAATTCATGATTTAGTGGTGGTTAACTAGTTGTTATACCAAGCTTGTGAAAAAAAAAACAAATGAAAAACAAAGAAGAAGAAGAAAAAAAAAGGGAATCCAATCGAGGTTATACTCCTCTATTTGTTGTTGCTTAGTAACTAGGAGCATTCATGAGCCCCATGTTTGTCTTTTACGTAAATCGGCGACACAAATATGAGTATGGGAAACCACCCTAGGAGTGTTTGAACGAAAATTCAAAATATAAACCTAGTGGAAGAATATCTCGAAAGGACCTACAAAAAAAAATCGAAAAGGTGAATGTATATTCCTTGAATTCTCATTCCAATAAAAGTTCAAAAAGCTTGGTTATATGACTAGTAGGCTAACTACAATGATCCATTGAATTCTTGTATTTTCATGACATTATTGAATTGAAGTTATTCATAACTATCAATATTTGTTGAGTGATGATTTCAAGTTTGAATAATGCCTGCTGATGTTACAGTCTTTCTTGACAATCGATCGCTTTGCAAAAATTGTGTTTTTTCTTGAATGGTTAATTCGGGTTGAGAAAGGCTAAGAACTTGATTTGCTTGTGTTCAATGTGTTGAAAAAAAAATCCTTGTGTATTGTATTGTAATTTATTGACTCATTTTTTTTTTTTTGATTTAATGTTTTGCTTGAGGACAAGCAAAGTTCAAAGTTGGAGGTGGTTTGATAAGGTCTTTTTATGCATGTTTTATGTGTATATTTAAGTATGATTTGAGTTATTTTATTGTTAGTTTCATAAATGTTTGATTGTACATAGTTCACATTACTCCGAGGTGCTTTTATTGGTGTAGATTGATGATTTGGAACTGTTTTTGGTGAATTTTGGGTCATGGTTTCATGTCAAAACATACCCGGGGGTTTCTGGATGCAAAAACACTCAAAGTCCCAAGTTAAACGTCATTTCGGGGCCTTTTCCCGACCAAACACGGGCGGGATGTGTTTTTAAGCACGGCCGTGCTTTTTAGAAGTCAAAAACGAGCAATTTTTCGACCCGACGTACCAAACACGGCCAGGCCGTGTTTTCAAGACGATCGTGTTCGAAAATCCGAAAACACTACTGCCCGTGCTTTTAAAGCACGGGCGTGCTTTTCGTCCAGACTTGGTTTTTCTTTGGCGGAAATTATGGAGACTTTCCCTTCTTGCTTTTTGACAACCTTTGAACAACTTTTACACCTCATTTTGATGCACCAAACTCTATTATTCCCTCAATTGTCATGTGGACACAATGATTCAACCAACTCAACCATGAATGTGCACACAATGATTCAACCAACAACCATGGAAGTGGAGCATTTGTTAGCATTATTGATGTGTTCTTTCACAAAGATGGTGCCTATAAAAGCCAAGAGTTTGAGTTGGGAAAAATATATAATTCATGTAGTATTCATTGATAGAGAGATTCATTGTATATTCATTGTATATTCTAAGTTTCAAAGCAAAATACATTGAGAGGATAAAAGAGAGGTAGAGTTGGAAGTTGAAGAGCAATAGAGGAGAAGGCTTGGAGCTCAACATCATTGCAATCAACCAAGGAGGAAGTCTTATATTGGTCTTGAATAAGAGCTAAGTACACCATGTTCATTTTATTCATATCTTCTTGTGTAGTATACTCTTTTGTCAAAGCCATGTGTAGCTAAATTTCTAGTGTTTGAATGTAATGAACTCTAGAATGAATTTGTGATTAAAGGCTTGTATGTTTTTAATAAAATCTTCATGTTTTGTGTGATTCACTTATATTGTGCTTTATTCATTCGAATTGGTATATGCGCAATATTGATTTGAAGTTTATTTTTCATCCGGGAAATCGAGATTCATCGTGAAATAGAACCTATATAAGTGAAAAGAGTTGCATGCAATCCTAGATATAGGGGCGACATAAATATTCTGGATTAGGGTCAAACCTAATATGGGAATTCACAAATCGTTATAATGTTGTCTTGGGGGTTTTAACTAGAAAGAGATTTCGATTAATCAACTTGAGATTAGAAGTTATTCGCTCGATAGAGGTTTAACTTAAATCGGGAATTTCTACGGTCCACATAACATGAGATTTTATTAAACGAGGTTGGTTTTTGCTTAAGGCCTTATGATTGTATTTTTATCTTGTTGAATCACAAAAACATTCTAGAGGATTTACATTCAAACACATTTCTAGCTCTTGATTTCTTAATTCTACAATCTACTTTTATTTGATCTTTTGTAAGTTGCAATTATTTTAAATTCTCTATTTTTTTTATTTTTTCATTTTAACAAACAAAACTCTGAAAATTATTAGATTAAATAACAAAAAGATGGTAATTATTAGTACTTACAATCCTCGTGGGAATGACACTCGGTACTCAACAATCTATACTATAAAACGATAGGTGCACTTGCCTAAGGTTTTAAAGGTAGCTTTTGAGCCATCAACGGTGGATTGCGATGTCACACATGGAGGTAGAATGGATGGACTATGCTTAATGTGGAAAGAAAGTTTGCAAGTTCAGATTCAGAACCATTCACTCCACTTTATCGATGCGCTGATCAACTCTCCGAACTCAAGCTTGCAATGGCGCTTCAGTGGAATTTATGGATGGCCAGAGGAACAACAAAGAGGTAACACTTGGCAACTAATGAGAGATCTTTACACGACAGAAATAGTCCTTGGCTAGTATATGGTGATTTCAACGAGATTTTTCTACATTCGGAAAAAATGGGAGGTCGGCTTAAAGATGATACCAAACTACAAGCTTTTAGAGACACCCTAACTGATTGCAACTTAGATGACTTGGGGTATGATGGTTTTAGCTTCACATGGACTAATGGTCAAAGGGGATCCAACAACATTCAAGAACGCCTCGATCGCTTCTTAGCTAATATCGAATGGGTCAGCCACTTCCCCAACTACCAGGTGGAACACCTTGTCCGAATCGCATCGGACCACTGTCCAATTTTTATTAGCTGGAACAACTCAAATGGACCAAGGAGAAGCAAGCGAAAAAATTGTTCCGATTCGAAAAAATGTGGTTACAAGATGAATCATGTAACCCGTTCGTACGTAATGCATGGACCTTCCAGCCACCTACCGACTCACCCGCACAAATCCATGAGAAGATCCAATAGCTCGACAGATCACTACTTACTTAGGAATCTACTCACTTCGGATCCATCAACAAGCAGCTCGATGAAGAAAGGAAAAAATTGGAGAAGCTTCAGGCCCAACCCCCTACATCAGTTAACATATCCGTGGCCAAGGCAATTGAGAAAAAAATAATGATGCTCATCAAAAAAGAGGAGACCATGTGGTTTCAGCGCTCCCGAGTGAATTGGCTACGGGACGGAGATAAAAATATGACTTTCTTCCACCGGGTCGCTAATGGGCACAGAAAAAGGAATTCGATTGACCGAATTCAAGACACGAATGGTTGTTGGCTAGAAGAACATGATGAGATTGTTGGGGTCTTTAAACGGTTCTATGTTCATCTCTTTAGTTCCACGGTTGAACTACACAATGGTAGGGTACTAGACGTTGTTAATTCCAGAATTCCGGATGAGCTCATAACTGATATCGGTGCTCCTTTTACTGAAACAGAAATTGTTGCCGCGCTATCACAAATGCATCCTTTGAAAGCTCCCGGCCCTGATGGTATGCCCGCTATGTTTTTTTAGCACTTCTGGACTTTTATTAAATATGATACCATTGCTACAAATTTGAACATTTTAAATAATGGCGCTGACCCTTCTCCTCTGAACCATACACATATCACGCTCATCCCTAAAAAGAAAGACCCAACCTCCCCGAGCGATTTTAGACCGATTAGCCTTTGCAATGTGATTTTTAAAATTATTACTAAAGTCATTGCAAACAGAATTAAACAAATTCTCCAGCACATTATCCACCCTTGTCAGTCTGCGTTTGTTCCCGGTCGTTTAATTACTGACAACGCTTTGTTGGCCTTTGAGATTTTTCATGCTATGAAATTTAATAAAGCAACTCGTAGAGGCTCATTTGCTCTTAAACTTGATATGAGTAAAGCTTATGATAGGGTTGAATGGGAATTTCTAAACCAAATTATGCTTAGATTCAGGATCCCTAATCATATTGTTTCTCTCATTATGCGATGTGTTTCAACTGTTTCTTACTCGCTTACTAACGGAATTCCCGGTGATATTTTTACTCCCACTGGTCTTCGCCAAGGCGATCCCCTTTTCCCGTATTTGTTCTTGTTTTGTGCAGAGGCCTTTTCAGTCCTGATTCGAAGAGCGGAGTCCATATGCAGCATTCACGGAATTAAAGTGTGCCGTCAAGCTCCCCCGATCTCTCACCTTTTTTTCGCGGATGATAGCATAATTTTCGGACGAGCAAACAACCACGAAATACAAGAGCTAAAGGAGATTATTTCAACATATGGTGTTGCGTCTGGGCAAACCGTCAACTTCGATAAATCAGAAATAACTTTCAGCAGGGGAATTCCAAATCAGACTGCCCAATCTCTAGCAGCTATTCTTGGTGTGCAAATAGTAGATAGACATCATATCTATTTGGGGTTGCCGGCAAGTGTGGGTAGATAAAAAAAAGCCATATTCCAATCTCTTATTGACCGTGTGCATAAGAAGCTGAAAAATTGGAAATCGGCGACATTGAAAGTGGCGGGGAAATTAACTTTGATAAAAAGTGTGGCGCAAGCTATACCTACGTATCTTATGAGTTGCTTCCAAATTCCCCTAGACACATGCCATCAAATGGATAGATTACTCGCAAATTTTTGGTGGGGGCAAAAAGAAGACGAAAGGAAAATCTATTGGCTTCCTTGGCGAAAATTATGTAAACCTAAATAAAACGGTGGAGTTGGGTTCCGGGATTTTTCGTTATTCAACAAAGCTTTGTTAGCCAAGCAAGGATGGAGACTTCTCCAGGGTGATGAATCTCTTCTTGCTCGTACTCTAGAGGCCAGATACTACCCTAATGGTGATTTCTTAACCGCCTCAATAGGTCACAACCCCAGTTTTACCTGGCGAAGTATTGTTGTGGGATGGAAAATTATCCGAAAGGGTACTAGATGGCTATTAGGGGATGGAGCAAGCATTCAAATATGGAAGGACCCGTGGCTACCAAATTTGCGTGATTTTCGACCGACTAGTGGGCAGGGTGCGTGGCCAAGGGATATGAAGGTTAGAGAGCTCTTCCGAGAAGGTCTACAAGAGTGGGATACCGAACTGGTGACGCACATCTTTAGTCAGGAAGATGCTAAGGAAATCCTAAGCATTCCGATCCGAAACTCCATGAGTGAAGACCAAATATGCTGGCATTTTACATCATATGGACAGTACAGTGTAAAATCGGGGTACAAACTTGCCTTGAAACTTGATAACATCACACAACAGGACCCCTCGCCATCTGAAGAACACACAGCAGTTTGGAAATGGTTATGGAAATTAGATATCCCCCTAAAGTGAAAGTCCTTGTTTGGAAAGTGCTACACGGTATCTCGTCGGTACGTGCAAGCTTATTTCGAAGAAAATGTGTACCTGATCCGATGTGCCAGCGATGCGCAGAGGCACCCGAAACTGTCGAACACGCCTTCAGAGACTGCCCCTGGAGCTCCTTCTTCTGGCATGCGTCACCTTTAAGGTTGTCACCCTCCTTACACTCGCCTTCGGCTTCTATGGGGGACATGATCACAGCGATCTCAAATATTAAAGATGAAGAGGCTCATTGTTCGTTCGCAATGCTATTATGGACGCTATGGTATGCTCGGAATTTATTGGTTTTCCAAAAAAAGTTACTATCCCATCAGGATTGTTTCAACTTGGCTACCCAATGTCTCAACGAATTCCATGCAGCCCGCGATGTCCAAAACCCTAAAAAGTCCGATGCAGCGTGCTCTTCGTGGCAACGTCCCCCGGAAAGAATCATCAAGATCAACACGGACGCATCAATTATTAAAACGGCTAGCACGGGCTTGGGAGTGATCTTACGTGATCATGCATGCAATATTATACACACGCTATCAAAGACGCTCAACCAGGAATTTTCAAATAAATCGCGGAAGCTATGGCATGTAAAGAAGGACTCTTGCTAACAAAAGACCTCCAGTTGCCTCGGTTATGGTAGAGTCGGATTGTTTACGGATGGTTCGTGCTTTCCACCTAAGGAGAAAACCTCACGCACTGGCGATCATCGAAGATATACGTTTCTTGGTGTGTTTTCTTTTTCTTTGAATTTTATTCATAGAACTCGCGATTCATCGCCCATCATATTGCTTTGGTTATGCATTTAAAAACTCATGCTCTCACTTGAACTCTTGTATTTTGTCCCTGAGGGGGAATCCCCCCTTAGTTCTTGGTTAATATATAACATGTTTCCACTCAAAAAAAAAACACATTTCAATTCATTCATCCAAACACAATCCCAATTTCCACACAAAAACCAATAAATTCTCAAAATTCTATTTCCAACTCCGGAAACTGGAAATGGACCATGGAAACATAAACAAACAGGCCCTTATAAGTCCATATTTATGGCCCAACTTTTAGAAAATTCTTGGGTGAGCTCGGTATTATTGTTTACCCAAGAACTCGAGATTGCTGATGACGTGGAATAAATGTGTTAATTAGATAGAATCTGATAATAAATTATGACTGATCCCCTATAACGGTTTCCTAGAAATTCGAAAACCCTAATTAGATTTTCTATAAATACTCATGGGTCAGGTATTGTTTATTCCTTATGCACTTTTTTTTTATATTATCTTATACTTGTTCTACTTTTTCTCTCTCTAGAGCATCCTTTGACTTGAGCGTCGGAGTGGATAAGTTGGAGCAACCCTCTGGCCCCCTAATTTTGTAGGTAGTTCGGCTGAAGACAACGTAGTTCGGCGGAGCTTACGGCGGAGTTCGGCGGTGTTATCATCAGAGATTTTTTGGGTCGTACCATTATCTTTTAAATCTATAAATATCCCTCTATTTTTTGAATTGCACCTCATGAGGGACTTGTTAGATGAATACAAATCTTGAGGGGGTATTTGTAATTTTGAAAGATAATTTGAGTTTTTGGTAATTAGGTGAAACCTCAAGGGTAGTGTTTGTAATTATCCATTTCGATTTAGTATACACATTTTACTCAAATTCAATAATACAAGAGTTGGAGAGTATAGGTCTTGTATGTTTCCAATAGCCAATTTCCAATTTCCAACTATTCATAGAAATGAAATCATGTTTGTTTATAAATTTTCCAATTGAAATCTTCATTTTCACTTTCCATTTTTCTCATAAAACAACCTTTCAAACTTATAATTGCAATTTTCAACTCATTACACTACCCTACATTACTCATCGATCACTATTCTCATCTTTTTTTATCCAATTATATATGTGGGACCCTCCATTACTAATTTTATCTACTTAAAATATTACTATTTTTTAAATATATATATCTAATGGGACCCACCATCTACAATCTTACAAATGTAATTAATATTATATATTCAATTAAATTATTCAACCACTGTCAACTTTTTAAATTATTATATAAATAAAATATTACTTCAAAACTACTCAACTAAACATAATCTCATTTCCAAATTAACCTACATAAAAGTCCAATGTTGTAAAAAGCGCTAGGCGCTAGCTGGCGCGCAGGGTCAGCCTAGCGCCTAGGCGCGGATTAATCGGATTAGGCGGGAACTGGGCGGGGTTAGGTGGGGCCTAATCGGAAAAAATCGTAGGCAGACGAGGGAGGCCTAGCGCCTAGGCGATAATTAATCGGGGCTAGACGAAGATTTTTACAACAAAATGATAAAACTCATCCTCATTCATTCATCCAAACATGATTTTTCACATAAAAACCAAATTTAATTTTAGTTTCTCATTCATTCAACCACTTTGCATATTAATTTTAGTTTATAGCATGAAACGTTTTCACCAAATATAATTTTTAAAATGTCACACTGAACCTAACTTTTACTTGCACAGTTGCACATCGTGAAATTACTCCTCTATGGCAATATTCCCCTAATAAATATTAAATTGCCTATAGAACCATCATCTAATTTCCAATAAATTGTTACAACAAAGTCTTAGACTCTTAGTTGCATGTAACCGAAAGTTATTACGTGTCAGATTCTTGGCAACACAAAATTGTTGTCACGTTTTTTGGGGAAAAAAATATTGCGAAAGTTTAAGGAAATTGACATTTCATGTAATGTCGAACTATATAAGCCAGATTTTAATTACAACATTTATTATTCTAAAAAAAAAATCACAACATTTATTGTTGGATCCCAATAGTTAGGTGCGTATCATTAATTTATCCATGCTTGTGATATTCATTGCTAGATATTCTTTTTCATACACTATTTTTTTGCCATTCAAATAATTTTTGTCTTCCTAATGGGCCATGCCCGAATTCATTAGTTAAGGTTCTGTGGCCCACTTATGAGCAGGCGAAGGATTCCAAAAATGATAAGAGGCCCACTTTACTTTTAAACAAAGCATATAGATTGATGTACTTATTTATTAAAAGGAGTCAGGGCCCAACAGATTTTTCCTTGAAAAATAAAAAAGAAAAGAATTTTCATTTGGGATGTAGGTACATTCAAATAATCACATAATAAAAAGTAATTATTAAACATTATGAACATAGTTTTATTTCATTTTATGAACGGATGGGGTAGAACTTTTTAATTCTTCTTTTACCGGTATTTATGGTTGTAGACAAAGGTATTTACTCCAAGTAAAAGGTGGCATTGGAAATAGAAAAGGATAATAAAAATATATATGAAAACCATGTGACAGAAATTTTATTAGAGTTGGCTACCATTTCTAATGCCATTAAATCTAGGCTTGCTTCCGGGCATAACTTAACTAGTAATGGACTTGAGTGACGTGTTGTCTGTTTGCTGGCACCCGCAACGTGAAGTTCAAATCCCTCTGGTAACAGGATGGAGGATGATTTCTTGTGTGGTGACTTATTCTATGGCAACTCAGGACTCTGACTTGTTGAGGCACATCCCGCGAGGCCGCGATTCACCTCCTCCAAATAGCTCTAGAGCAAGGGCAGTGAGAGCTAGGGTTGTAAACGACCAGAGCTTTCAACAAACAACTTGTGAACGAGCTTGGTTAGCGTTCGTTTATGTTCATGAACTGTTCACGAACATGTTCATTTAGTGTTCGTTTATTATTCATTTTTTAATTATTAATTATACATTTATTTCTTAATATTCATTACTTTATTATGAAAAATAAGCTTATTTTAGTTTAATATTACAAGCTATTTACATTTGCAATCATCATAATGTTCATTTACTTTGAGTTGTGTGCTCATGAATAATGTGTATTATACATGTTCACATTACATACAATTGTTCATGAACAACTAATGAGCATATTCGTGAACCGTTCGTAAACATGTTCGATTATTTAACAAACGAACACAAACAAACCTTTTAAAATAAACGAATGAACACGAACAACCCTCGTCCGTTCGGGCTCGGTTCATTTACAGTCCTAGTGAGAGCCCTCAGGGATGAAGTTCATCCTTTTTTTTTAAAATAATAATAATAATTAAATATAGGCTTCACAAATTATTTTATGAATTGACTTTAGTCGGATATTGGGCCTACAAATAGTGAAATCATAATAAGGCCCATTCTGAATTTGAAGCTATGAGGTTCGCTGTTAATAAAGAATGGACAAAGCAACTTTTAGGCCCAAATTTTATGGATTAGTAGGAAGTCCAAAATAGGTTTTTAATGGGAAACACAACCAAGCAGTATGATGCTCAACAATGATTTTTTAGAGGGTTATGAATTTATTAAAATTTAGGTGAATCTATACTACAATTTTCCAGACTTTAAATGAAATTGCATAAAAATTCTTACAGTGTATTCATCGAACAAAATAAAAAAATATGACTGTTTTGTCGAATTCTGCAGATGTTTTAAATATATGTATGTGTGTGTATTATAGGTTAGAAATATCAATGTTATATACCATAATTCAACAAGTATTCGTTCAGAATATATTGTTCGTTTTGGTTGATCTCATAATTTCATTATGCAAAATCATTCTTGGAGAATAAGAACTTACCCCTGATTTAAGCCATGAATCATCGATGTGCTCATAATTCATCCAACATGTACTATTTGTCCTTATTTGCTAACATTATTTTATGATAATTAAGTTTATAATTAGGGATGGAATTCTACTTTTGGGGTCACATTGATTTAATAGGCAAAAAGAAATAAAAAAAATTCAGCCGTATGAACCGCAACTTCATTATATGTTAGGAGACAAAATTTCTAAAATTTTAATAAACTTATATTTAATATATAAACTTAAAAGGATGACTACACATTCCAAACCCATCCCTCAATCCCTATGCATAGCACATGATTGCCATACACTACCCAACATTAAGTTATAATTTTTGACAACAAATTCAATTTTTTTTTTGTAAGGTCCATTTAAATTTAAAGAAAAAACATATTAATAAAATGAATGCATTATGTATATATCAAGCTGGAATATAAACACAAGAATTGATTATAGCTCGATTGGTTGAATAATTGTAACCCATGCTATTGATATGAGATTAAAATTTACCAGTCCCACACCTCTCATAAACTTGTACTAAAAAAAGCTCGAATATAAACACACCTAATTATCTTGTTGCAAGTATTGCTAACATTATACTTAGTTGAGGAAATCGAACACTGGGTCAGTGGTTAAAGACCGCTGCCCAGACTACCAGGATTTGTAGGAAAAAAAAGCATTATACTAGTTGAAAAAGATACAAGAGATTAATCTTTTTCTTAAAGAAAAAAAGAAAAATAAATTGATAGCACGAATTTTATAGTGGATGGAGGGAAGTAGTTACTAGTTAGGGGGTGGCAAAGACTAGTTGACCTATGCCAATATAAAAATTTCATGGGTGGTGGGAAGTTATTACCAGTTACTGTTTAAGATATCAAGAATCAATCAAACTATTTTTATTTTTATTTTATTTTTTTAATAGCCTTTTGTCCTTTTTCCCCTTAACATAAGAAAGATTCTCAGCAAGAGCACAAACTGTTCTCTCTGCGTTGTCAAAATTCTTCCAAAACCCCTTTTTTCTCCACTCTCTTTTTCCTCCATTTCTCTTTCTTGTGTGTTTTTGCAATACCCTTTAAGCTTTTTGATCAAGAACCCACATAAAAAGAGTATCATTTTTATTCTAGTTTCACGTGCACCCCAAAAATCTCTATAAACCCATAAAAAAATTTTAATACAGTCCTTTTTTTCAGGATCCCTCTGTTGGTTTCCCCTGGATTTTCTTGGTAAATATGTTGGTTTGTTTTAATTTTGTTCAGCGGTTACATTTTTTGCTGTTTATGTATTTTTTGGGTGTGTTCTTGATTAGTATGATGTTTTTTTTGGTTTTTCAGTGAGTTTTGGTTTTTGATAGAGCTATTTGCTGTGTGAATTGTGTTTTAACTATGTATAAGTGTGTTTGCATCAGTAAATTTCATGGAATTGTTGGTAATTTGCAGAACCTCTAATTCTTGAGGGTAATTGAGTGTCTTGTTGAACACAATTGGTTTTTTTGCTGTATTATTATTAGTGTTCTAAAAATTGCTAGGCGCTAGTCTGGCAGCAAATTGGGGCCTAGCGCCTAGACGGGACTTGAGGGGCTTAATCGGAAGAATAATATAGGCGGACAGGGGGGCCTAGTGCCTACGTAGTGACTAATATGAGTTAGGCGGGGATTTTTAGAATAGTATTTATTATTGATATTTCTTAGTCATGCTCATTTTGGTTTTTGGATCAGAACATTACATTATCGGTCTATTGAATCTAACTAAGTAGGAATATCTTATTTTTAAGTTTGGGATTCTGATGCCTGTACAATCTGGTGGCTGAGGGATCAAATTGTAGTATTGTTGAGGTAGTTTAATGGGATTTTCTTGTCAATGTCATTTATTTTGAAGATTTATACTCTACCTTCATATCAATCATTTTGTCCATGGTTTCTTGAGGTGAAAATTACATTAGAGATACGGTTGAACTTTTGAACACCTGCCTCAAACAAGTAAAATTGGGACGAATGTAGCTCTTTGTTTCCTATTGAGTAGAATTTCATTCTTCGTTTGAGTACCAAAAATGTGTTTTGCACGAATTTTGAATGAGAATTTGAGGAGACGTGAACGAAGATTTGGGAGAGCAATTAGTATTTCACATATAGCTCCCTATGTATGATAGGGCATGATGGTGGAGTAGAATTTTTCCGGTTCATGCTATATTGACTGCTTTCGCTTTTGGAATCTCCTCTTGGTTGAGCTAATGTTGTTCGTTAATGTGTTTCCCTTTTCATCCTCATTGATGACCCCTCTATATTTCTAAGTTTGCCTCCGGTTTCCCTCATCCTTGCTAAGTTGATGTGTGCTGAGGTTTGATTCCGTCGTATTATTTTCCTCTTCATAAGCAAAAAATATTTCAAAACCCCCCCATGATATTTATAGAAATATTGCAGTTACCCTCTTAAGTCTTAAATTTAAGACAAAATCAAACCTAAGGGGACTTTTTGTACTTTTGAAAAATATCTGGATTTTTTTGTAATTAGCCCAAACAACCCCCCCCCCCCCTTTTTAAAAATAATTGTCCCTTATGCATATAACTACCCTCTACTTACAGGATCGAAATACATACTCGATTGAAATGGATGCAGTAATAATGAAACATCTGATGGCTAAAATTTTCGGAAAATATACATTACACATTCTTGGAAAGCCATATTTACTTTCTTTTTTATACTCAGAAAGAGAAACCGATTTTTCCAGCTTTACATCCGTGTTTTTATTTGTGATTGTTTTCATGTCTGTTTTAACTGTATATATGCATCAGCTGGCAATTAACTTGGTCGTTTTTACACGACGTATTTGTGACTCTAATGACTGCGGACTTTGCCTCTTCAAAGCAGGTTAGATTTCTGTATGGCATCAATGGACTGCAATTACAAAGTGAACGTCTGAGAAGTCTTTGTTGGTAAAACAATGCAACTGTATCATCATCCATATTCATTGGACAGCCAGAAAGTGAGGCTTGCATTGGAAGAGAAGAACATTGATTATACGTCGTTCCATGTTAATCCGATCACGGGCAAGAACTTCGATACTAGTTTCTTCCGTAAGAATCCGAGCGCCAAGCTTCCGGTTTTCCAGAATGGTTCCCACATCTTGTACGACACTATTGAAATCATCCAGTATGTCTTCTCTTCACTCTTCTGCTAGTTTCTTGGCCGGTTATTTTGGAACTTAATCTTCACCATTAAAATTCAATGGACTAAAAATTATCATTCTTCTCTGATTAATATCTGGAACATAGAAATTTGATGGAAAAATGCTTTGGATAATATATTGGGATAATTACAAAAACACCCCTGAGGTTTGGGCTAATTACAAATAAACCTAGAGATGTTTCAAAATTAACAAAACCCAATCAAGTTTGATTATGTGTTAAATATAAGGGGATGACTTTAGTATTTTCATAAAAATCAGCCATCAGAGGTTTTTTTTGATATGTTTTTTGCTTATGAAAGGGGAAAATGTAAGAAGGAATCAAATCTCAAGGTTTTTTTTTTTTTTTGTAATTTTCAAACATCTCTGGTTTTTTTTGTAATTAGCCCAAACCTCATGGGTTTTTTTTTCTTTTTTTTTTGTAATTTTCAAACATCTCTGGTTTTTTTTTTGTAATTAGCCCAAAACCTCATGGTTTTTTTTTTTGTAATTATCCCTAATATATTATTCCATTTGGTTTTGGTAAATGGTAAGCAACATAAAGGAAACCGATGTACGATTAGTGAGTTGCATTTGTTGATTTTTACATCAATTATCTCTGTTTCTTGTGTTAATCTATCACATTGAGCAATTAGCCAATCACTAAGATGTATCCAAATGGAAAATGTGATGAAATTTGATTTCATCTGTTTCCCTTTTCATCTTTAAAATTTGGGATAATTACAGAAAAGCCCCCGACGTTTGCGCTAATTAAAAAAAGACTCAAAGCTTTTTGAAAATTACAAAAACCCCATTGAGGTTTGATTTCATCTTACATTTTTTCTCCTTCATAAGCAAAAAAAACCATTTCAAAAAAAAACCTTGACATTATAAAGTACTATATTTACCCCCCTAAATTTAAGACGAAATCAAACGTGAGTGATGTATTTGCAATTTTGAAACATCTGTTTTATTTTTTATTTTTTTGCATTTAGCCCAAACCTCAGGGTGTTTTTATAATTATCCCTTAAAATTTTAAAGCCAAGTGGCCCAAGTCTGACATTGATTTTTGTTATGAAGTTTTTACTTTTGAATTTTTCCTATGTTTTTTCTTTCTGGGGTGTGGATACAAAGCATATTTTCTCACTTGCAATTGCCACTGCATATATGTTATAGGTTTAATTACAAAAACTACCCTGAAGTTTAGTCTAATTACAAAAAAAACAGTTACATTTCAAAATTATTACAAATACTCCCTTGACATTTGTTTCTCCCTTACTAATCACCCCTTGACCTATTTGATAGGTAAATACAAACATCAAAGATTGTTTGTAGCACTTTAATGGAGTATTTATAACTGGAGTTTTTTGTAATTAGATTAAACCTCATGGGTGGTTTTTCTAATTACCCCTACATTATGTAGACACTAAACGTTTCGAAATGCACAGGTACATAGAGAGAATCGCAATGGTCTCTTCGAGCAACGACGAATCCACACTCAGCAACGGAGAAGTCGTCGAATGGATTTACAAAATACAAAAATGGAACCCCAAATTCTTCACCCTCTCCCACCTCCCACCCAAACACCGCCTCTCCGTCTCCAAATTCCTAAGGCGCGTGATAATTGCAAGAATGGCCGAGTGTCCCGAACTTGCCAGTGCTTACCACCGTAAGCTGAAAGACGCCTACGAAACAGAAGATAAACTGAAAGACCCGGAAGTTTTAAGACGGAGCGAAGAACAACTAGAGAGAATTCTCGACGAAGCAGAACGTAAACTGAGTGAAACGTCGTATCTGATCGGAGAAGAGTTCACTTTGGCAGACGTCGTTTTTGTTCCTGTCCTGAGCCGACTGGCGGTCTTGAATTTGAAGGAGAAATATATCGATACGAGGCCGAATGTGGCTGAGTATTGGAATGTGGTGCAAGAAAGGCCTAGCTATAGAAAGGTGATTGGGAAATATTTTGATGGATGGAGGAGGCATAGGACATTGCTGAAAACTTGGTGCTTTGTGCAGATCAGAAGTTTGCTGAAACAATATTAGTATTGTTTTTTTGGGATAATTACAAAAAAAAAAAAAAAAAAAAAACCTGAGGTTCGGGCTGATTACCAAAAAATCCAATTTTTTTTGAAAATTATGAAAAAAAACCTTAGGATTTGATTATGTCTTACATTTTCGCCATTCATTTGCAAAAGATGTTTTAAAACCCCCCTTGATATTTGTAAAAGTATTATAGTTAACCCCTTATAATTAAGAGAGAATCAAACCTGAGGGGACTTTTTGTAATTTTAAAACATCTCTGGATTTTTTGTAATTAGCCCAAACCTTAGGGAGTTTTTTGTAATTATCCCTTGTTCTTTTTGGGGATAGAGTGTTGTGTTAACTGTGTATAGGCTTTTGAGTTTCTTGTTTAAGTTTGTTGTACCACCTAAAGAAAAGAATGTTGTGTAAGTCCTTCAATTTGCTAAGTGTAAGCATTAGTGTTGTTTTATAGGAGGAGGTATTATTTTGTGGACAGGATTGGATTTAGGTTGCTTGCTTGTGAAAAATTCTTGTAAAAGTTCTGCCCTAGATTTTTTTTTGTCCCAATATCAATTGCTTGTGAAACTTTTTCATTTATAAATCACATCAAATTATAATTTTACTAAAATATCATCACTTTCATTCACTAATGCACTATTTGACTCTTATTTTTTCAATCATCAATCACGTCATATCACCCCCATAGAGTGTTCCATATTCAATCTGAGCAAAAATTTGCTCCAACACTTCGCCAAAGTTTGCATCATTTTGAAAATGTAAATAGTACTGTAGCTACGCTATTTTTATTTTTTTTATAAATCAGTGATTTTAGTGTATGACTCCTAAAATGGAATATTGCTTCATAAATTTATACTATTCTATTCGTTTACTCTTATGTTTATCACTAGAACAACACCTGTGTGTTACACGGGATTTTTCCAAAATTAAAATTTTAGTGTCACAAATTTATTTGTAATAATTACAGTAGATCCAAAATACTAATTAGAAATATTAAAAGAAATTCAAAAATTATAAGAGTATCATACAAATAGTTCACTTCAGATTCTGAAATACTTCTTTATTAACTACACTATTTGTTGTATTCCAAGTGTGTCGTCTTCAAACCCTGTATGTTCTTAACTCTCGATATGGCCACATAAAGTTGACCGTGGGATTGTGATAAAATTCTTTATATTTGGGATTATAATTTATCTTTTAGAGTAGATATTGTGAGAAATTCCTTTATTTTGGTATTTATATTTCATCTTTTAGAGTTGAGATTTGAATATCGTAGTAGCAAAAAGTCAGAAACTAAAGGGTGCATATAAACCAAATATATTTTTGAAAGATAATATTTTTAAATGTCAAAGGCCAAATTCTATTAGTTGTTAGAATCCTTGATGTGTTTATCGAATTTGTTGATATAATTAAAGATAATTTGATAGGATCCTGTAGTATAATCACTACCTAGCCTCATATGAATAATTGAATAAATTGGTTTATTTTAATTTTAATTATTGGGATGGGCTTATTTATATATATAATTAGCTTATTTAATTTGATTATAATTTGGATTGAATTATTTTTTTTAATTGTGAATATAATTGGTTAGTGGGTCAAATCTGGAATTAATAAGAGTAATTTGAAATATACATTGGACGTAGCATAAATCGAAAATTAAAAGGTGCATATAAACCAAATATATTTTTGGAAGATAATACTTTTAAAATGATAGTGTACATAAATTCTTGATATCAATATTACTTCTTATCTCTTAAAGTTGTTATTATCTTTTAAATTTGTAAGCTTTTAAATTAAAAAATTCAAAAATATATTATCAATTCAACTTTCATTTGTAGATAGCAATGCCACATGGATAATTATAAAGTAGACACATGGAATAGGGAAATATAATTAATATATTGATAGCAATGCCACAGAAATATAATTAATATATTGATATTTAATTGGATTAAATATTGATAAAATCAATTGAGTATAGTTATATACGAAAATTAATTAAAACATTATGACAAATTGAATTGGTCGATTAACTATTTGATTGGATATACTAACATAGATTTGTCATTTAAGTGTAGCCTCTTTCTCATCACTCATGCCATTTTTCCACAAGCCTTTAGTATATATGTGTTAAAACTTAATGATTAAATAAATACGGAAATGTAAGTAATATATTGATATTTGATTGGATTAAATATTGATAAAATCAATTGAGTCAATAGTTATATATGGAAAATTAGTTAAAATATTATAAGAAAAATAAATTGAGTCAATTGTTATAAACGGAATTAGGAAATTTAATTAATAAGTTGATAATAATTGATAGTAAATGATTTTATAATTGGAAAACTAAGGTGGTGACATGGTTTGACATGTGGTTAACTATGAAGGGGACATGTGAATTTGGAAGGTTAAGGTATTAACACGTGTACCAAATTGATTAGGTAATGACATGTAGCATGTTGTTTTTTCTTTTAGTATATAGGGTTGATTAATCACATATGACTAATTGTTTAGAAAAAACTACGTTTTTTTTCATCATTAATCCACTCAATCATATTTGTCGGAAAAAATTATGATAATCACATTTAATTATAATTGTTCACAAAAAAAAAAATCATATTTTTCTTATCAATTCACATTTAATTACAGTTGTTTTAGAAAATAAAATATCATATGTTAATTTACTCACAATTATACTTTTCAAAATTTTCAATCAATAATCACATCCAACCTTTTATTTCATTATAAGACCATATCAATTATCATAACATTTTTGTTCCATATTCAATCCCAATGTTCAAATTTAATTTAATTTTGTAAAGAAAATTGGCAGAAAACAAATTTCTAATTTCTATCCATGAAAAATAATCATAAAAAAAATATAGGAGGCTCAGATCGCAGAAAAGAGGAGGCAAAGAGAAGACAACTCCGCCATGGCTGCAAATCACCGGTTGCCTGTGAACCAAAAATCCACAACGCCGTCCGGGTCGCCCCGCCAAGATACGGGTCGGATTTCTCCATGCCTACAATCCATTAGCTCAGAAATAATAATAATAAAAAAATCATCACAGCCTCTTCATTCACCAGATCCACGTAGATTCACCATCGCCTCCCCCAAACCCTACTGCAAAATCAACTGCAGAAAAGGGATCGGGAGTTCGAACATGAAATCAATCCAATCGAAGCCTTATATTGCTCAAGCAACAGAAAAATGGAGAACTATTTTTTTTAAAATAAGTTGGTAGTACCGGAAAAATGGAGAACTATATATACACACACATATATTTTTCTGGTTGCGAAAATTGAAGGGCTGTTGGTTTTTGGTTTTTTCTGAAAATGGTGGAGAAAAATCATCGGCTAACAGAGAGGGGCAACCACCCTTAAAGAAATCCCATCTCTCTGTTGCCTCATTTTAATTTTTTCTCTTTACTCTGAGCTAATGGATACTGGAAAAAATGGTGAAGAAAGGTATATATATAGTGACAAGAATACCCAGTTTACCCATGTGGAAATCTGGAAATTGCGGTGTTGTGAAATGGTTTACTAAGCCCAAAAATGAATTAAGTTACTCGATACTTGATTCGAGATTGATAGTTAAAAATTCAAACGAGTTCAGTTTGTTAACACAAAGAACCAAATTTGAGCATACTTTTTGTTTGAAAGTTACTTGCTTGAAATTCGATTCGATTAGTAGAAAAAAGAAAATACGTGTAAAAATATCAAGCTACCTTTCGAGAATCATGTTTCGATTCGACTAAAGTTTGTTCGAGTTCGATTCCGATTAATAAATAAACCAAGGTGTCAAATACAATTATTGAACCTTGATTAAAATTCAAATAAGTTATGTTCGATTCGACTCGATTCGTTTACGCACATTGTGTGGCAATTGACAAAGCATTATTGATGATGTTTTTTTAAGGGTGGATGATCTTTTTTTTTTGTTTCTATATATATAAAGGAAAAATGAAATTAAAAAAATATAAAACAAAGAAGGAAAAAACAAGAAAAAACGAGCGATCAGAATTGCCGACGCGCATTTCCTCTTTGGAACCAAATCTTCAAAAATATATATACGTAAATCTTTAAACCCTTTACACTTTCCATCCTTACTCTTCACAAATCAAATATCAATTTTGTTTTTTTAATAGTTTTTTGTATTTTTTTGGGTTTCATCAAGACTCAAGAGTCCCGATCAACACAGTGTTGAATACCGAGATTTATAATATAGTTTTACATCGATCCGATAAAACAATTGAAAATATAGAGAGAAAGGGTTTCGTGATTTAAACGAAACCCAGTTTTTTTTTTTTTTTTTTTTTTTGTGGGGGTTAAATCTGCAATGATGCCTGCATTGGAAATGGATCCCGCTCCTTCTCTCTGTTAAATTGTGTATTCAGCTCGGCGCACGGTAGCTCAGCCGCGATCTGGATTATCAGTAGTCTATATTGTATCAAAGGCTTTCATCGATTTCGAGTTTATGCCCATGCTGTTATCTGACGTTAACCCCTTCTCTCGGTGAAAATTTTACTCCTCCTTATCTGCTATTTCGCTCATTTTTCGAATGTCATTTCTGCTGCTGCTTCTTTTAATCATTATTGGGTTATTTTTGTCCAAATTACAATGGGGTGGCTCTATTACAAATTATTGCATTTGTGAGTTGCATTTGGTGTTGCTGTTGTTTGGATGCTATCTAATTCAGTTCTAATGGGCGTATTTGAATGTGCATTGCAGATTTGTAGGGTAGGGGGGAGTGGGAGATCGATATGGCATGGTTTGAAAGAATTAGAATGAAATCGAAAATAAAATGGGCTGCACTTGGTGGACTTGTATTATCATTTGCATCGATAATGGTGCATTTGTTTCTTGCAAAGTCGAGCGCCACTCTTGTGCAGTATGGTGCAGTCACAGCTTTTACTGAGGATTTGAATCACATTGGAAACCCCAGCAGCAAGGTGAAAGAAGTTATTGGGATGAATATTGCATGTACTAAATTTGGGTTTTTTAATATATATGCAGGATTGAGATTAATAAAGTTGTGTATCAAATGAAATTCTTTATATCTTGTTAATGTGTGGATAATTTTCATGGATGCTGGTGAAGGGTGCTGGATATAGGAGGTTGTGGGGAAAGGTGAACACTTTGGAGCCCTTACATCCGTATGCAAACCCAAGAAGTATACCATATCTTGGTAATGCCCGGGATTCAGAACTTCTTTCAGTGGTATTCTGATTATTGAAGTCATAATGCATATATCATGTTGCTTGTGTTCATTGGTTACAACTTGCATGTGTATTAGGATTCTACACGTTAACTTTCACGTAATCGGTGGTGCAAAATTTGTTTTCCTCATATGGCTCTATAATGTGAGGTCATGTTCGATGTAAAGTTTTCAGGTAGCCTACAAAATAGCGCTCGAAAAGAAAGAAGTAAATTACTGGATATTTTTTTATATAGTTGAAAATGTCCTCTTGGGTAGATCTTGAGGATATAGTTGGCTACAAAACAGAATTTATTTATAATTGCAATGTAAGAGAGGAGAGAAATATTAAGAATAGTAGGAGCATAAGTATGTCCATGTTGCATGGATTAATATGTAGGTTTCGTGCAGTTTCTCCAAGCATCATTATAAAACCTGAAGCCAAAGCCACATATATAAACAAAAGTGGTATGTCTGTTTAACTAATATAATCTGAAAATTAACTAGGACCTAACAACTTCAAAGCCAGATTGAGATTGCTTGAAACAGTACCCATATGCATAACTATATAATGTGCTCTTGTAGTAAGTTGTACTTTCTATTCTTTCCCTTCCTGTAGGCCCTTCTCGTTGTTGACTTTTTTATCTGTATATTTTTTATTTCGATGTGCTTGCAAGAATATGCTTTATTGTTATCTTTTAAATCTGTCAATGCTTGAAAAAGTGTTTGCACATTCTATTCTTCAACATCTTAATCAATATAACCTTGCAAAGAAGAGAATTTTTTTACTCTTACTTAAAATAGCACAATTTTCCTATATATAAAATTGCATTGAATCCCGTCCTTATTGAGATCTTGTTAGTGCATTTAACAATGTCTTCAACAATTTATAAGATTCTTGCACTTACCAAACATAGGCATCGTAACTTATACAACTATGGATATAAAAGAGAAAATCTTCACATCTGAAGATTTTGGTGTACTTGATGGATATTATGTTGAAGGAGAGTTGGTTTGTTGCTTAAATGACCTCTGTATCCGATTCCTTCATCTGTGAACTTTCACCATGCTTCCCTCCATTTTAAATTTACTGAGCTCTCTAATGCAGTTCCCAATGAGAAGAACAATGGTTTCATATACGCGAAAATTCATGGTGGCTTTGAAAAGATTAGAACCTCGGTAATCTCAGTTTGCGCTTCTAAAATTCATTCTTTTTTTGCTCAATTTTAAGTTTCTAACGGGCTTCAAATTTGCTAGATCTGCGATCTGGTCACAGTGGCAAGGCTTCTCAATGCTACCCTTGTTATACCGGAGATTCAAGAAAGCACTCAATCAAAAGGCATCAGGTTACTGTTAATTTAGCTAAGGACAAGTCACAGCCCATTGGCATTTCTAAATACTAAATTGTATTAAATACATTGCAGCTCCAAGTTCAAGAGCTTTTCATATCTTTACGATGAAGAGCATTTTATAACAGCTCTGGCAAGTGATGTGATCATTGTAAGGAACCTACCATCGAATTTGAAGGAGGGCAGAAAACGAAAACAATATCCAATCTTCAGACCCAAAAGTTCTTCTTCCCCCAAATATTATTTGCATGAAGTTTTACCTAAATTGAAGAATGCAAAGGTCATTGGCTTAATACTTGCAGATGGCGGATGCTTGCAGGTACATATGAAGTCTACTTTTCTTATATGATCACTCTTTGACTTATTTTGTGGAAGCCATGTTTACATACGTTATATGATTACATATTTACTATGGAGACCTCAAAAACTTCCCTATGGTATCAAAAGACTTGGACTTCAGCTATTCCCGCAACTCCAAGAAATCAATAAACTGGGGAAACGAACAATGAGAAATTGATTTGTCAGGGTCTTGACAAACTGAGATTGTGTCTGCAATACTTCTAACCTTTGTTTAGACCAGGAGTAGTTCATCATATGGTTTGAGTCGAAATGACAAGAACACAAGGAAATACTTAATAAATGTGAGGTTGTTGTATGAAAGAGAAAAGCTTACAAAACAAAGTTATAATGAGCGGGACACCTCATATCTGTCGTTCTGCAATATTTTACTAACTATTGGCATATCGTATCCTTGAAAAAGTCGAATTTTGTTGCCGTTGAATGTTGATGATAATACCACCCTTACCCATTAGTCTTGCTTTGGGAATGCATACTAGCTCTGAACTTTTCAAGGAATTTTTCACCAGTGGTTGTTATGTGAATGACTGATTGTTTCATTCTTTTCGACCTTGGTTCCGCACGAGCAAGCCAGAGAGATTGGGAAGTAGAGCATAGTCCAGTTTTAATAAGTATTTTGTTTTCAGTTGCTCAAATAGTTTTCTAAGACATGAATGCAGCTATTCTTGTGAGTGATAACGGTGGATACAAGGAGACATTAATCTGTTAAGTGACTGAAACACTAAGTGTATCTTAGAATGAACTTTTTTCTATCTGATGCTTCTTTCTTAGTCAGCAAATGTAGAGGAGTGCTCCTTTGAGATGTGATTTTTGGATTTTAATGTTTGACTAGGGAAATGATCTATAAGCTTGCATAGTCTTTATTGCATCAGCTATACCTTTTCAGTTGAATATGCATGCTTCTGTAAACTGTGATTTTCGTTGCTGAAACGTTCGTTACATACAAAAAGCTTTTTTGCTCTAATGTTCTGCTGATTACTGATTGAATTTCTTTTATCGTTCCTTTTCTCCTTTTTGATTGACCACACCTGTTCTGAGTACACTAAGTTGGCATGCTATGCTTATTTTCCAATTCTTTGATGTTTGTCAATTGCTTTTATCTTGTGCTTTTCCCACCATGATTTGATTGCTTTGCTCTTATATTTTTCCTTCGTTTTTTCCCCTTTCCCAGTCGATCCTTCCTTCAAGCTTGATTGAGTACCAGAGGATCAGGTGCCGAGTTGCATTTCACGCACTGCATTTCCGTGCAGAAATTATTGAAGTTGCACATCAAATGGTAGAAAGGCAAGTGTTATTAGTTTTGAGCAAATTTTCTCTAGCTTCTCGGATAGTGTTTATACAAACCCAAACCATACCTCACTCTATGCTTTTTAGTAATGAAATGCAGATGAGGTTATGCTCTTACATTTTTATATCTCATTATACAGGCTACGAGGCTCTGGTCAACCATATCTTGCTTACCATCCAGGGTTGAAGAGGGATACCCTAGCATATCATGGTTGTGCTGAGCTTTTTCAGGTAAGTAATTCATCTAAATCGTTTTTTTCACTAGCCATGCTCTTTTATTTTGGCTTTCAGATACCATATTGGTGTTCTTTTTTGATGCATTTGTGTTATACTTGCCTTTTCATTTTGTCTATTTTTCATAGAACATGTTGTAGCTGGACAAACTCATTTTGTAATGTACCATATGGTCCATATCAACTATATTTTACTGTTTGCTATATGATCTTACCAATTCTTTTGCAAAGCTCTTTTAGCCTTTTGACTGGGTAAATTTTCAAATCAATTTTCTATAAAGATAAAATCATAGAAAGGAAACAAATTATCTCATTTTATGTGTTTTTTCTTAAGCAGCTATCTCTAATGGAGACGTGCTCTTACAAATGGTATAGAAAAAATTAACTTGAGATACGTGAAAAATTATTATACCTAGTTATTGACCACGGTTGTTATGGTGGGAAAGCCAATATTACAGCTTACGCCCTTGTTCCGTCACATGGTTCCTCAGTTGGCAATCCACAAATCTATTATAATGAGCTGAGTTGTATTAATTTTTATCAATTGTATGCTGACTCCCTGTTTGATTCCTGTTTGAGTAGGATGTACACACGGAACTCATACAATACCGTCGAGCACAGATGATCAAACAAGGAATAATAAAAGAAGGCCTAAGTGTGGATTCATACGCTCGGAAAGGAAATGGCTCGTGCCCACTAATGCCAGAAGAGGTATTATGGTTTTTTATGTTAAGATTTGCCTCGACTCTTTTGCTTTCGTGTTAAATACTTAGGACTCAAGTATACTGGTTTGATCATATACAAATTATGTCTGGGAGTTATGTCCCTATGTTGTATTCCTGTCCTTGTTGGAATCCAGTTATGCTTTGTTCTTTTGGGCCCAGATATTGTCTACTTACCTGGATCTCACTCTACACTAATGGTTCACCTACTTCATTTACCTTTGCCTACGATGTTACTAAATTATTCATAAATGAAAAGAGCACAAGAACAAAGAATAGAGTTAAAAAGTTGAAATAAACAACTGGTGGAATGAAAATGGCTGCGAATACTCAGTTAATTATAGTGATTGATATATGGCACTCGCTAACATATATTCCTAGCTGAAGCAAGATCTTATGGTTTTTTTGTCCTTGCCCCTTAAAACTGTAGGTTGGACTTCTCCTTCGAGCTATGAGTTACCCTCCTAGAACAAGAATATACTTGGCAGGTTCTGAAACCTTTGGTGGTCAAAGGGTTCTGATTCCTTTACGTGCCATGTACGCCAACTTAGTGGATCGTACTTCTTTGTGCAGCAAACAAGAGCTGGCCAATATCATTGGCCCGGAAAATCAGCTTCCTGAGGATTCCTTTGAATTCCCACCGACAAAGAGTGAAAAACAATTAAAAGAAGAATGGGACAAGGCTGGTCCTCGTCCTAGGCCTCTTCCTCCACCTCCGGATCGACCTATTTATCGACATGAAAAAGAAGGTTGGTATGGATGGATTGCGGAAAAAGATTTTGAACCAGACCCTTCGCCAAATGGTTTAAGGGACCAAGCGCATCGTTTGTTATGGGATGCACTTGATTATATTGTGTCTGTGGAAGCTGATGCGTATTTTCCTGGTTTCGACAATGATGGTAGTGGATGGCCAGATTTTTCCAGTCTAGTAATGGGACATCGGTTGTACAAAATGGCCTCGAGTAGAACATATAGACCTGACAGGTAAAATTCCGAGTTTTAACAGTGCAATTTCACTATGTGGATATCCAATCTTATTCTCCATTGCCCTAGATAAGTGTTGTTGAGTATTTGTTTTGGTCTCTGACTGCCTTTTCTTTTGGCCTAGTGGTTTCTGAGTTATCATTGTTTGGGATAATTACAAAAAATACTCTAGGTTCAGTCTAATTACAAAAAAAGAAAAAACTATCTTTCAAAATCACATATACCCCTTGAGATTTGTTTCTGTTTTACAAATTGCACATCAAATAAAAACCTCAAGGGTGTCTTTGTGATTTTGAAATATAACTGGATCTTTTTGTAATAAGGTTAAACCTCAAGGGTAGTTTTTGTAATTATCCCATCTTGTTTTTCTCCAAACTTCCTCCTCCCTCAATAACTTATTTCTCTCTCTTTTCTTTTGCAGGAAATATCTTACCGAACTTTTCAACAGCACCAGTGATCATCTTTACCATCCTCCGCGCAACTGGACTCTCACGGTAAGAGAACACCTCAACAAAAGCACAGCCGAAGACGGCGTCGTGCGAGAATTTCAACAATTGAAGCCGAAGTCGTTTCTTTCTCACCCTCTACCCGAGTGTTCATGCACAACTGTCAAAAGTGCCGATTTACAGAAGGGCAGTAAACTTCAAATTCTGTACAGAGGACAAGACGAGTGCCCTCAAGAGTTGGAACAAAGTCTGAAAACTGTCGGATCACAAGAGATCAATGTTGATGATATCGAAACACAAGAAGATGAAACCGAAACCGATCTGCCTGAATCAGATGAAAATAGCGAAGCTGACACAGTCCCTTCTGTGGAGCAGGATGAGGAAATGGACCCTAATGATTGAGATCACTGTATAGATAACATCTGATTGGTCTGAGTTTTTCGTATGCATGATCTGGCCATCGATTTCGTCTAGTAACTTAAACGGGATATAGATCATGGAGGGGCAGTACACATCTTTCTGCAGGTGCATTGCGATTTTGTAGAGGTCGATTTTCGGGAGTCACACAAGTTCATCAAAATAGGTTTTTAGGTGAATACAGATGCTCCTACTTGCTCTCAGCTCTTGGAGTAGGGATAAAGTAGCTTTTTTTTGGGGGTTTTTTGGGTGAAATTACTGTCAAACCATTTTCACTTTCTAAGGATATAAAGAAAGTCTTACACAGAAAATTTGCATACAAAACTCAACACATATTAATGTTAACATTCTTTTAAAGATTTGAGTTGAATTTAGAATGCACTTGTATTTGTTACAAATGAATCCTTCTCTCTTTTAACTCATTGATAAACTGCCATTAGTACTGATTCGCAAAAATTTTCAGCGTCCGTGCATGTTGCTTTGGTAGGATTCTTCGTTACGTTGAAAAGTCGCAAGTACTCTTGATTGTTCGTCGCATTTAAAAGGTTTCAATACTAAGTACATGTCAAAAAGGGCAAATCCGGTGCTCAAAGCTCCCGCTATGTGCAGGTCCTGGGAGGAGTCGGACCACTCTTGGGCCTATTAATCGAAAAAAAACAGTTCAGCATCCTGCAATAGTCTATTCACTTTGGAATGAAAGTCCTCTTTACATTCTCAAAATGTCACATCTTTGCACCATTTGGTTGAATGTCATATAAGCGCTTGCCTAATACAACAAACTCGTGGGCAAGGTCTGTGCAGTTTACCCTTTTGTCGTGGTTTGCATGTTATTATGTCAAGCCCAATCCTATATATATATATATATATATATCGAGCTTTGAGGGAAAAAATAGCTTTAATACACAATATTTAATCAGCATAATACTTCGAGAAAAATACTTGTATGCATGGAAAAATCCAATATTTACCACCTTCTGAAATAGTTTATAGTAAATAACTGGAAATTATAAACGATGTCATAACCGAGTTTCTCAGACTTTCACTGAATCTTATGCTAATAAGAGCTGGCTAATTGACATTAATTTTGCTCTCCTGTCCAGACAAATCACAAATTAATAAATTTTCACCGAAACTGTTTCAAGCCTATTTATTGCCCAAATAAAACAACTGATTGAAGGCTACAACTGCTAACTGAAGAACATCACTACACAGAACTCAACTTCTCCTAAATTCCAAAGAACATGTGAAAATGCACATTACAGGATCTATAACATTACCCCTGGTGCATCATTTTCAAGATTAACATCACCAAAAAGTGGCTCTAGAGCAAACTAATAACAAGATTTGCGAAAACAGATGGATCAAACTTCTCACTGCTACATTAGCTTCATAAAAACGGCAATTTGGTTCGTAATTTACGCGAGCAGATATTTCAGTGCTTACGCCTTCCTTTAACTCCTTGACGGCGTTAATAAGAGCCCTTGTCCTGCCGTTTAGAATCAAGCCATCTGCCCTCATCTCCTCTTCCAACTTTTCAGCAGTTTCCCAATCTAATGCCTTTAAGCAAAGAGATTTAATCAGTTTATTGTACTCGTCATGATTTGGCTGAACTCCATGTTCCTTCATCTCCCCTAACAAACTCACAGCCTTCTCATATTGTTCAAGCTTACAAAACCCACGAATGAGGGTATGATACGTAATTGGGCTCAATTTGGAGTGCTGCTTTTTCGCTTCATCAAATATCTTGCATGCTTCCTCCATTTCACCATCCCTTGTGTAACCACTCATAATCACACTATAAGTGTATACATCGGGTTTTAATCCCCTCTTCTCCATCAGTTTCATCATATTCAGCGCCTCCCCCATATCACCATTTTTAGAAAGCCCATTAATTACACAATTGAATATCTCATTTCCAGGAGGAGGGCCAGAATCGATCATCTCAAGAAGCAACTTTTTCGCCCTGTCGACATCTTCAATCCAACACAACTTCTTAATGACGCTCGAAAAGGGCTTAATCGCATACTTCCGATCTTCCTCAGAATAATCATTCAACATCTCTAAAGCCAAAGACACGGTTTCGTTATCAAGTTCTTTATTGATTTCCTTGTCGGTTCTCTCGATTCGAGAAAGAGAGCTAATCAAGAAGTTGATGGACGATTTTGGAGGATAAGTTTTCTTATCCTTCGCATACAGGTAAACCAAATGTGCGTTTTTCGTCATGCCTCCTCTGCACAAGAATGAAATTATCTTCCCAACTCTCTCGGCGTCCGGCAATTTATCATCATTTAGCATCTTTTCACAAACTGAGCTAGCCCAGCTGTAAAAAGACCTCCTGCAAAGAGCTTCAATAGTGAAATAATATGTATCGGCATTGATGTAACATCCAAACTCCTCAAACTTATTGAACACATCAAATGCTGCCTTCCCTTTCCCTAACCTTGAAAACTCTGCAACTAATGTGTTTAAACTCTCTGTGCTCACCACTCCCTTCTCCTTCTCGCCTACCTCGTTTATCAAATCCCACAGCGCGTATGCGTCTCTTTTCCTGTTTTCGATGCATATAGCACTAACAAGTGCATCCAACACCACTGTTGTCAACTTAAACTCTGGTTTCTTCAAAACCCACCTGAAGAAACCGATCAAATTCTCCCCTGGAATATACGGGGTCTCGAGTACCTTCAACATGAAATCTTCATCCAAAACCAAATCCATTTCTTCCAAATTAGATTCTAAAGATCCATTAACAGTGCCACTACTCTGAAGCAAAGACAACAATCTCTCAACCATCTCAGGATCATTCGTCTTTACTTGTTCCATATTCTCATCCTCTATCGCTACAGCATCCAGATTTTCATCCAAATCAACAGAACCGTTAAAAATTTCACCGAAACCCTTATCTACTTCAAGGTTATCTATAGCATCATCAAAAATAGAATCCTCAGGTTTTGAATTTTCATGAAACTCATTCAATGTGCCAGAATCAAAACCATTGGTGATTTCGTTACCCTCTGAAATGATTGGTTCAGAGGATAGGTCCTCGTGATTCTCAGCTGAGCTAGATGAGAAAAATATGGGGTTTTGATGAAAATGAGATATTCTGGAAGAAAGCGAGAAACGAGATGCAGATTCAATAGATGGTAATGGTAGGGTTGCTGTTTCATGGTGAGGTACCTGAAGATGTTCGATGGCAGGACGCAATCTCGGTGCTGCCGTCCGTCGGTAGAGCGAAGCTCTTCTTGCTAATGGCCTCCACATTCTCTCTCTATCTCTGCTATGTCCAGTGAAAATGGTAAAGAGGAAAACCCTAACCTGGAGATGGGGGAAGGGTTTATAATTATTACTGTTGAAAGTGGTGAAAATGTTAATGGAAGGGGTTACAAAAACCTCCCTGAGATTCGGGCTAATTACAAAAAGGGAAAAAAATTTTAAGCAACCTGAACTTAGACACTTTTTACACTTTGCAACCTAGTTTATTTTTCTTGTCAACTAACAACCTCAATTACACGAATTTTGCAGGTGACAACCTACAGGCTGCCGGAGTGAGAATATTCGGAGAATATTCGCTCACGTGCCAGCCATGTGAGAATCTGAAGGGTAATTTCGACTTTCCATGTTATAATTGATGTGTAAAACGTAATTTCACACATATGTATGTCAATTTAGCGGGAATAAAACCACCAAAACTCATACCCATCGTTCAGTTCAGGTGGGAAAAAAAGAATGTGGAGCCAATCTTCAGAATTTGTCATGGATGATTTCTGCCATTGTGGGAGGAACACGACCAAGAAAACTTCATGGACCGAACTCAATCCCGGCAGGAGATACTCTGCTTGTAAGCAATTTCGAGTAAGTAATTGAAATTGGAAACCCTAATTTTCACCTTCCCCTTTTTTTGTGGTTAAATTATTTACTGAAAATTTGCAATTTTGGTACTTTATAGTAATTGATGTTATATATTTACTAATTTCTGTTGATTTATAGTTATAGCGGTTTTTTGGTATTTTTTGGGTACTTTACTGGAAATTTGCAATTTTTTGACTAATTTCAGTTGATTATTATTGTTATAGGAGGTTGGGGGATGCACTTATTTTAATTGGATTGACCCACCAATGTGCAGTCGATCTCGGCAAATCATACCCGGGCTGCTGAAAAAATGTAACAAATTTGAAGAGGAAGTGAAAAAACTTGAAGAGGAAATGAAAAAACTTGAAGAGGAAGTGAAAAAGAAACAGTCCAAGATGAAGAAGTTGTGGGCGGCTCTTGTGGTTTCTTGGATGATCATCTTCTATTTCATTTCGTAATTGTATTAGTGGATGGAGTTTTGGGATGATTGTAGTTCTTGGAGTAATAGTTGGTTGGTTTAATTGTAGGTGATGATGTTAGGTGGTGGTAAAATAGTTAGTTGAATTTGAAATGTACCAAATTCAAGTTTTCAATTATGTTATGAATTTGGACATGATGCATTATGCCAGTTGAAGTTGAAATGTATCAAATTCTTATGTAATCTATATATTATTGAATTTGTTATGCTAATCAAAAGCAGCAAACATAAAACTGGAGCTTGTTTCATTACACATAAAATACCCTCTTAAGCAGCTGTTCATTTCACATAAAATTTGTTTCATTACAAAAGAGCCAGAACAAAAGTGTCAAACCCAAAACAAAAGTGCAATCTCGTTTTTAAATAAGCAGCCACATAACAAAAGTGCCAAACCCAAAACAAAAGTAGCCAAAAAATACTGTCTAGCAGCTATGTATTTCACAAAATTATGATCCCAAATGCAACTTAATTATCTCCCAAAACTACGTAATATGATCCTAAAATTGGAGCTTCTTCATCAAATTGCACTTTTTTCTTGTTTGATGGTTGACCACTTTTTGTTGTAAATGTGGCATTATGAGTCAAAAGAGCTTCTTCCTGGTGGTCTCCAAGCACTTTGTTTATATTTTTAAATTTAGACTTTTTGCTTCTTTTCCCACTATTGACTGAAACCTGGGAGGCAACCACTTCCTCTTGTTTCTTGTGAACCTAATATGCAAAAAAAGATTTATGTTACTTGGAAGCAAGAATAGAATCTAAAAATTAATACTAACAAAATAATTTACCTTCAGTTTAGACCTTAAACCAAGAGTCTTGGGTTGAGTTTTTGGGACTGCACAAGCTTCATCCAAAAATTCAAACTTTCTTTTTTGCATCTGCTTGGGACAAATCAAATAACAAATAGTAGCATCAATTGGACATATCAACAAATATATAAGTAACAAATAAAATGTATACCTTCGACCGGGTTGTTTTTTTCGATATGTGGGCGGTACATCAAGACCGAGCTAGGAGGTTGACTTTCTTTTTCAAAGACATCCCCTAGCATTGTGGTTGGGTTTGTGGCATATAGAACAAGTGATTGTCAACCCTTTCCTACCCAAACTGGTTTTTTGAGTAGTCTTCCCCGTCCCTTCATATTGTTGTTTTCTCCTGTCTTGTTTCTTTGGTCTCCCAGGCAATTTCAAACAAGGTGGAGGCATCAAGGGTTCCACATCTACCACAGGCCATTGATCACAAGGGTTCAAAGTACCCATCAAATGCTCATATGTCTTCAAATCGTCTCTTTTTGTACCAATGAGCTACATAGTCTTCCTGAGTGTGCCCTGCTAGGAAGTAAAGCCCGTAAATTGCATGCTCACAGGAATCCCATCAACTCCCATTTTCTCGCATGAGCAAGTTTTATCTCCCAAATGCAACTTAAACTTCTGTCCAGCACAAGAATCAATCTCAAACTGGTCCTCTCTATTCCAATGTGCAATGAAGTTCATGGATTTCTTCTTCAATTCTTCTAACAATTTCACAATTTTGGGACACAACTCTCCATTATACTTAGCTAATCGATCCTCCTAGTGTAAACTCTTTTCATCAAAATCAATCTAATTGTCTCCAAAGATAGTCAAGATTGGTCTTTCTAGATCTCAAAATCAAGGCATTGAAACTTTCACACATGTTATTTAACAACATATCACACATTGAATGGCGCTAAAATGTGACCTGACCACCGACTAGGCGGCCTCCCGCACTAACCACTCATATGCAGCTAAATCCTCTCGCTTCAATTCATCCCGTTCGCCATTGAAGTCCACAACTCTTGTTGCTCTGGCAGCTTTCCACAAAAGATTCTTTAAAGCTAACCTTTTATATGTCATCTTAAAGTTACTATATAGATGTTGAACACAAAACCTGTGTTCACATCCAGGCATTAAATCCTCAATGGCATCAACTAAACCTTTTTGTTTGTCAGATATTATTGTCCAATGATAATTATTTTCAATGTTCAAATCTTGCTTAAGCAACTCTATAAACCAACCCCATGATTTCCTCTTCTCTTTTTCCACAATTGCATATGCAAATGGATACATGCAATTGTTTCCATCCACCCCCACTGCACTCAGTAGAATCCCACCACATGCAGTTTTTAAATGGCATCCATCCAAGCAAATGACAGGCCTGCAACCCTCCAACAATCCTCTTTTCAAATTGCCCCAACATATATAGAATCTCTTAAATTGTGGCTCTCCACTCACCAATTTGCTTTTAATCTTCACAGTTGTCCCTGGATTACACTTCCTAATTTCCTCAGCATAGGACCACAACATGCCATATTCTTCAACATATGTTCCACTACCCAACTTAGACACCATTTTCTTAGCCTTGTACATTTGCCACTTGTTAAACACCAATTTGATGTCTTTTTGCATTATGGTCATCATTGAGTCAACAGGCCACTTTGGATCAGTCAGTATTTTATCCTTGTAAGTATTTGCTATCCACCTAAGCATTAGATGTGCCACTTTCTCGTGACTCTAGACATTTGTGCCTCCTTTTATATGTTTTGACCTGAATGTTGTCTTCTTTTGCAACTTTAGAAGCATATATCATCCAAGGACATTTCCCATGCTTACATTTTGCTTGAACTTTAAATCTGTGATTCACTGTAAACTTGACATCTCTTCCTTGTTTAATTGAATGTTGTCTTACAGCCTTTCTAAATGATGTTGTATCAGGAAAATACATGCCCAACTCAAATTTTGGATCATTATTGTCTATCTTATCATTGAAAACATGATGACCCTTAAGACTTTTGACCTGATCACCACCTAACTTACTACAAGTAGCTTCAGTTTGTGACTTATTCATATGCAAACCCCCCCATTCCACTTCATGATCAATGCTACCATCAAATAGTATATCATCCTCATCAGACCCCTCACATTCACTATCCACAAAACCCATTGACACTGAAGAATCAGAACCAATAGACTGTTCACAATCACTATCACTAAGTTGTTTATCATCCACTTCAAATTTATTTGTCTTGACCCCTTCATTTTCATCCACACTATAAATCAGTATCACCCATAAAATTTAGTGGCTCGTGAATATTAGGAAGATCTTCCTCATCACAATTAGGAATAACTTCTCCTGTTCGGGACACCAAACACCCAACAACACCTTCTTCATGTTCAACAAAGATACCAACCATTCTATTTTCATCAATGAAATTAATCAAATTCAGTGCATCATTATCATTTTTCAAAACAAACATTTTATCAGGTCATTTACCCCACCGACTACAATGAAAAGCTTTAATCCCATTTAACCCTAAGTCCTGTGTCATACTAAATATCTCTAGCATCGAAATTTCATCAGGATCACAATAGTCATGTGACTCACCCCCATTTTTTTCTCCTATATAGTAAGTACTACCTATTCTCAAAAATATCCCGAATGGTGTATTCTAATAGTGAAATGTTGAGAATGAGGACTGTTACAATACAACAAAATACACTCAAACAAATGGTCATGACAAAAGCACACTTTCAATCAAAGAAAAGCAAAACAATAACACTTAAAAATATTTGTTTGCTGATTTTTTTTGCACAAAAACGAACAAAACTATACCATAGTCGGGCATGGTTTTCCAGGAAGAATATTTTGGTTGCCATCTCGAATAGCCCATCCCATGGTGCAATGCGCAGAACTCAAGCTCGAAAATAATGTGGATGATGAAGATCACTTCAAAGCAACAATAATTTTTGGATATTCAAAGAAATCACCAAGAGACTGTTCTTGAACAAAAACCCTAACGCCTAATTTGGGGAAATGAAAAGTCAAGTCACGCTTTAACTTTCACGTGCAAACAATCAGCGGGAATTATCAATTATAACATGGAAAGTCGAAATTACCCTTCAGATTCTCACATGGCTGGCACGTGAGCGAATATTCTCACTCCGGCAGTCTGTAGGTTGTCACCTGCAAAATTCGTGTAATTGAGGTTGTTAGTTGACAAGAAAAATAAACTAGGTTGCAAAGTGTAAAAAGTGTCTAAGTTCAGGTTGCTTAAAAATTTTTTCCCTTACAAAAAAACCAAAAAAATTGGAAAATTACAAAAAAAAAAATTAAAGTTTGATTCCATCTTACATAATTATATTTCCCCTTTCATAAGTATTTTTTCAAAAAACACCCTAATATTCTAAAAAATTTACAATTTGACCCGTTAAATTTAAGACATAATCTAACTTGATGGCCTTTTTGTAATTTGAAATATCTCTAGATTTTTTTTTAAATAGATCAAAGGGTATTTTGTAATTATCTTTAACATAATATGAATTTAAGTTGGGTATTAAGAAAGTGCTTCGATAAATTATAATTTTTTTATTTTTTATGTCACCTTGAATTAGTCTTTCTTCTTTTTCTTCTATTTCTTTTATTTTTTGAATAAGGAATAGTAGAAACAAAAAACTAAAATATCAAGATAATTATTTATGTTACGTTTTTTCTGGATTATCTTACTTTTTTTTTTCAGAAGTAGCATTTTTACTAAAAATGATTTTGTAAGAATATAAAATTTCACTTAAAAGTACAAATATGATACCAGTTTGAGTTAAAATACTGCGATTGTCGATTGGATATGAAATATATTTCATTTTTATTCTGCTATAGAATTTTTATTGACCAAACATGCGATTGTTTATGAAATTTTTCAGAAAATATATTATTCTCTCACCTTCACTTTCTCTCATTTTTCTCTTACCAATCACATATAATATTTTTTCACAAAAAAACTAATCACATTCCTACAATTTTGGGGAGAAATAGGGTTTATTTTTTGAATTTTTTTCAATATTGCACAAACAATCACATTCCTACAATTTTTTCACTCTAAAATGAGAATTTGGGAAATTTTTTCACAACCTGAATTATGAATTTTTCAAGGCAAAAACTTGCGTGGGACGGTCTAACGGACTTAGATCCGTGAGACAGAGCCCTTACACAAAGTTTTAAAGGTTTTTTTTTTCAGATTTTATTTTTCTTAGGGTTTATATTTGTTTTTTTAGGGTTTTGTTTTTTGGGTTTATTTTTAATTGATTTGGTTTTAAGGATTTATAGTTTTTTTTAGGGTTTATTTTATATTTTTTGGGTTTATTTTTGTTTTTCGGGTTTATTCTACATGGTTCATGTTTTTAGGGTTTATTTTTGTTTCTTCATGGTTCATTATTATTTTTAAATTTATTTTCATGGTTCATGTTCTCAAAACGGAGCCCTTAAGAGGTCCGTCTCACGGATTTAGATCCGTGAGACCGTCTCACAAGAGACTTGCTCATTTTTCAATTGATCTTCTATAGCCATATCAATATAAAATAAGAAATTGCATAGACAATTGCTAAATTACTAAACAAAAAGTTTGTAAATTACAATAATATATCTTAAAAAAAAGATACTCACTCCACGAATGTGTCTCATTGAGAAGAATTTTAGGAAATTTTCAATTAAAACACACAAAAAAATATATATATATTTGGTGCTTGTTTGGAAGCACTTATGGAAAAACCCATTTAGAAAATGGACTTATCTAGAATTGACTTTTCAAAAAACCTCACATTCTCACTTCTCTATAATTGACTTTTTGGAAAAGTGATTTATCCAAAAGTCTATTCTAAATTAGCCAACAAACATGAATTATTATTGAAATGGACTTTTATATCCAAAAGTCCATTTCAAAAGTCTTCCAAACAAGCACTTGATATGATTAGAGACGACAATGGATTAGGTTGGGTCAGCCTGACGAAAGCTAGGGGGCCAATGCGTAAAGTTGGGTCAGATAGAAATTTGGGGAAATTACACAGAATACGATGATTTTTGTACCATTACCACACAATACGCTCCAATTACTCTTGTGCATATTTTTTTACTTTTGTACCTTTTTTTTACGCTCTTTGCTATTTTTTAATTTTTTTATTTTTTTTTATTTTTTTGTTCCTGCATTATTTTATTTTTTTTTTTTTTGTTTAAATTTTTTATATGTTTCTATGTTGTTTCTTTTTGTTTTTTGGTTGTTTAAATTTGGTTCTTTATTGTTTCTATGTTGTTTCTTTGTTGTTTCGATGTTTCAAAACAAATTTAACCTATTTTTTATGTTTTTTTTATTCATATATTATTTTGTACATTGTTTCTATTGTTTCGGTGTTGTTCTATAATATTTTTAATGTTGTTCTAATAATTTTTTTGTTGTTTTCATGTAGTATTAAATGTGTAAATACAATTTTTACCTATTTTTTAAGCCCTTTTTATTCATGTTGTGTTTTAAATATTTTTTACGTTGTTTCTGAGTTGTTTACCTACCCCTTTTAATGTTGTTCTGATATTTCTTTGTTGTTTCAATGGAGTTTTTGATGTTTAAATACAATTTTTTACCTATTTTTATTAAAAGAAACAATGTTGAAACACAAAACATATTTGAAACATGTTAGAAACAATGTTGAAACAAAGCGTAAAATTTTTCGGGAATTTTTGCTGGAGCGTATTGTTGTATAAAAAAAGAGCGGGGAGCGTAAATTTAGGCAAAATTGCACCGGAAAGCGTAAATTTAGGTAAAATTGCACCAGGAAGCGTAAAAGGTTGATATTAACTTTAAAAAGGTGGGTATTTTTGTTAATTATCCTAGAAATTTCATCGAGTCGTGCTTTTGTGGCGTGGCCTAGCACAACAAGTGTATTTTGGGTCAAACTGATTGACCATGTTGGGCCTCAAGCCAAAGTATATTCAGTTCTTTTTGGGCCTCTAAAAATGAAATATAGTACAAACATATACGTGGACTAGTTGGTCTAGCTAATTTTGTCAACTCTTAATATAATATTTAAACAAAAACTCCTGTCAAACTGTCTAACGGGTCTGACCTGTTAGACGGATCTGACGCATGGACCCGGTGACATTTCCGTAATATTAGCATGGTGTTTAAGTAATTTTCAGGGATCATCGCGATTAACAGTCCTTCTGAAAAGTATTAGTCATCCTTCTAAAAAGTATTAGCAGTTCTTCTGAAATGTATTAGTAGTGTCCTGAAAAGTATTTTAGTATTTCTCCTAAATGTACTCCCGAAATATATTAACAGTCCCTCAAAAAAGTATTAGTTGTTCCTCGAAAAAGTATTAGTTCCTTGAATATAATTATTTTTTTCTCCCGAAATATATTAACAGTCATTCTGAAAAGTATTAGTCGTCCTTCTAGAAAGTATTAGCAGTTCTTCTGAAATGTATTAGTAGTTTCCTTGAATATAATTAATTTTTTCTCCCGAAATGTATTAACAGTCCTTCTGAAAAGTATTAGCCGTCCTTCTAAAAAGTATTAACAGTTCTTCTGAAGTGTATTAGTAGTTTCTTGAAGAATATTTTAGTATTTCTCATGAATATACTCCCGAAATGTATTAGTTGTCCCTCGGATAAGTATTAGTAGTTTCTCGAAAAAGTATTAGTAGTTCCCTGGAGAGTATTTTAATAGTTTCCCTGAATATAATTAATTTTTCTCACGAAATGTATTAGTTGTAAAGTCTAATACATTTATTTGATATATCTAATACATCGGAATGCAATGTGTAATACTTTTCTACAAAGTTATGCCATTTAATAATAAAACAGGGAATTACTAAGAAGCTGTAAAGTATAATACATTTTTCTAATACGTCTAATACATTAGAATGCAAATGTGTAATATTTTTCTTCAAAATTATGACTTTTAAATACAAAATAGAGACGTTGTACGGAATTGTAAAGTCTAATACATTTCTTCAAGATATGTGCACTTGCTCACATATCTTTGTTAGTAGTTCTAAAAGTTAAAATTGCTAAAATGATTTTGAAGGAGCAGCGAAAATTTAAAATCACAATTTAAAGAAATTTTGAATTAAGGAACCCTCACAATATATGCACATATATATAATAGTAGTTTTTTTTTCCTTTTTTGAGCATATTGTAGTTGTTTTCTACTTTTATTTCCACCATTATTAGATTAGTTAAAAAATAATTATGAAACATTTATTTTCCAAACCAACAACAACGTAGTGAATATATCTACATTTATACATTTTGCTCGGCCGTTTTTTTTTTGGATTGTTTGATGGGTTGGAACTTGAAGCTGTTTGGATTCTTTGATGGGTTGGAACTTGAAGCTGTCGAGATTGTATGGGGCGGCGGACATGGTGCTTGAGGGGTTTTGAGAAGCGGATTTGATGGGCAATGGATTATTTGGAGTCTTCGTACCGTTTCTTTTTTTCCCCGGATCCAGGTCATATTTGCAGATGGGTAGAATGTTTAGACCCGTCTAACGGATTTAGATCCGTTAGACGATCTGACATGAAACTAGTCCATATTTAAAATATCAAACTCAAGTTGGAAACATCCTATTAAATAAGCTAATGTATGCACTACAACAAGTTGTTAAGAATGGTAGGAATGTCTTGATTAAAAATTCTTCATCACTTAAATCAATTTTATAGGGAAAAATTCTTATAACTCATATGCAAATGGTTGCATGGCTCTAGAAAAAGGTAAGATTGTAAACGAACGAGCTCTATCGAACAACTATATGAACATGTTAGTAAAAAAATAATTTAATATATTTGTTCATTAACACTCAATCAAAAATAAAAGAATATTATAATAGTTGTAAATGTATATAAATTTTAACATTACACTAAAATATGCAAATTATTCATACATAAGGGAAAATGGACCTTTTTTTACCCATTTTGGTTTAAGAAAACACTTTATTGACCAAATTTGATAAAAACAACTTTTATGCCCACTTTTACAATGAAAAGTCATTTATGCCCCTCAATTGTCTCTTTATTGTTTAAATAAAAGTTTTCCACCAGCCTTTTCATATTTTCTTCCTTCTTTCTTCCTCTTTTTCTCCCTTCGACAAATTATACTATAGTTTTCCGATTTTTCAAGCTGCAAGAAACGATTCAAGATACATTTTGAACCAATGTAATGTATTACTTTCTGCAAATATTTGTGTATAAAGATAGAAAATTCGCTTGTTTTTCGTAACTAGAAAAAAATTTAGATCTAGAAAGTTTAACGTGACACTATCGACCTCTCAACATGGTACTATCATGTCATGTTGAACTTTAACTGAGTACGATCGTACCTAGAATTACTATGGCACTATCGTGCCAACTTTATGTGTTGCACTATCGTACCCTAGTAATTCCAGGGCATGACCGTACCCAAAATTACTAAGGTACTATCGCGCCCTACCTTTATGTGCTGCACTATCGTACCCTGGAATTCTAGGGCACGATCGTACCCAGAATTACTAGGGTACTATCGTGCCCTACCTTTATGTGTTGCACTATCGTACCCTAGTAATTCCAGGGCATGATCGTACCCAGAATTACTTGAGCACTATCGTGCTCTACCTTTATGTGTTGCACTATCATGCCCTTTTATGTGATGCCCTATCGTACCTCCATTCAAAGGAGTACTATCGTGCCCTCACGAATTTCAAGGGAGCACGATAGTGCCATATAGATCACAGAACGAAAATTCACAAAAAAAAAACCCTTAAAAATTATAAGAACTTATCAACTTCGAAATTATACAAAAAATACCCACAAACAACAAATAATCGAAAATCCACAGTCGAAATTATACAACAATTGAATATCTATACAACAAATACCCACAGTCGAAAATCCACAAAAATTAATATGAGTTCTCTTACACCAAATCCTGCCACTGAATATTTTGAATTTAGCAAAGATTTCATGCTCCATAAACTAATTTCCACATAAACCTATACGAAAAAATCCACCGTCACCGGATTCGAAAATAAGAGCAATAAATCCACAATAAAGAGCAAAATATCCATAAACTAATCGTGTCACACATAGGCATGGTTATAAGAGCAATAAATCCACAAAAAATCCACCGTCGCCGGATTCGAAAATAAAAAAATCCGTCAGAATCGAAAATCCACAAAATCCACATATAGGCACGATCGTGCCGTCTCTTTAAATTCCAGGGCACGATCGTGCCCGTCCCTTGATATTTTAGGGGTATGATCGTGCCCGTCCTTTAGGACATGATCGTACCCGTCAGTTTTAAGCCCATTAGTAAGGGTAATTTAATCATTATTAGTAGAAAAATTGTTTTTATAAAATTGGGTAGAAAAGTTGTTCTATTATCCATAGTGGCTAGGAAAAAATTTCCCTTATTCATAATAAGTAATAAATATTAAGCGGTAAAATATATGATTAAAAATTTAAAATGAAGGATAAACGAACGTCAAACTAGCATTAGATGAACATGTTCGTGAACAATTCAAGAACATAAACGAACAAAAAATTTGTTCATTTATGTTCATTAATCTTACTAAACGAACATAAACAAATGCTAATTGAACTTGTTCACTAGTTGTATGTTGAAAGATATGTTCGTTTACAGCCCCAAAAAAAGTAAAAATAGTATTTATTGATTATTAATATGGCTTGTTTAGGTCAGGAATCGCTTGGTAGCCTAGCAGTAAAACGCTTGTAAAACTCATGCACGTATGTGCTCCTCCCAAGACTTGTACTAAATATTTTAAAAGAAAAAGACTTGTACTAAATATTTTAAAAAAAAAGACTTGTACTAAAAAAAATACAGTCTATTTAGACCTAAAATTATGGACAGTCTAAACATACCGTTATTTGATTTTGTTGCACTTGTAATAATCGGATCATACAACATTAATATGAAAAACTACAAATTTCAGTTTATAAATGAGGTGGAAATTTGAAAGTTGGAGAAGTATAACAAGTATTGGGGGTGAAACTGAAATTTAGTGAAGATCTGTGCTCATTGCCTTATTCATTTTCATAATTGCCTCAAAACAATGTTCTACGACCGTTGCACATCCCAAAAGAAAATAATTAATAATAAAAAAGAGCAAAAACACAAATAGGTAAAGGTGTCAATTTAGGTCCACCCCAAGTACAAAGCCAACTAGGGCCAAGAATTTTCAAGCCCCCAAAAAGTACCGGACATATTTGGCCCGATCGGCCCAACACAAAATGCACAACACGGAACTAGATGGGCCATGAAAAAATCGACCCAATTGATTTTTGGTCCGGCCTGACCTGACTAGTTTTATTCTTTGGCCCAATATACCGGTACTGGGCTGGCTTTGCCAGGCCGATTAACACCTCTACAAATATGGATGACAATGGGGTGGAAGAAATATCTAAAGACCCAAACCTGCATTGTTCCTATAACAGGACGGATCGAGCAACCCATTTGGCCCCCGAAAAATGAAATTGAATGCAAAAAAATAAGAGGAAAAAAATATTTTATAGTATATTTATAAAATATTCTTTTTACTAATTATTATTATTATTATTAATTTATAAATGCTAAATATAGTATAATTTATAAATGCTAGTTTTTTTTTGAGCAAGAATGAATTTCATTCATAAAACAGAAGAAACTTACAACCGGTTATAACAACAGATGTAAAACAATTGCAAGCCTACGGATTATAGACTATCTACTGATCTAAAAACATATTTTAAACGCAATCATCCGACTAATCCATAGATTCAGAACTTCACAACTAGCCGCTGGACAAAACACGTACCAAAACTTGATCTCGTTTCTGTCACATATCATCTGATAATAGCACATCTGAGTCTTATGAGCAAATCCACAAATGGACAAATTTATAAACTGAAAAAAAACCACTTATTGGGACAAAACAAACCACCTACTGGCAATATTGTAAAAAGCGCTAGGCGCTCGCTAGCGCGCAGACAGAGCTAGCCTGGCGAGGTTAGGCGGGACCTAAGCGGGCTGTCGGAAAAAAAAAAATTGTAGGCGGATGAGGGGGGCCTAGCGCCTAGGCGGGAATTAATCGATACTAGGTGGGGATTTTTACAATGGAGCCTACTGGGGACAAGTAAAAAACACCATTACAGAAAGACAAAAGATCAAAGGCGAAAAGATTGACCTCTCCCTCCCTCAGATCCACACCGCAGTCCATATCCGCCAAAGCCACATCCAAAACCGCCACCACCGCTCTCTTCAGCTCTAAACCCGCAAGCCAAGTTCGTAAGAAACCATACCTGCAAGAGAAGAAACATCCACGGGAAAAGAGGGGCTAGTGACCGGAGACCATGGGATATATGGTCTCTCGGCCGCCATGGTAGAAGGAGAGGCAAGCCGAGAAGACAAGGTGGGGAGAAAAAGAGAGCGGCGGTTGGCGGATGTATTGAGAGAGTAGGGTTTTGTAGAGAGTTTTTTTTCTACTTATAAATGCTAGTTATAGTATAAGATTATAAAATTATATTATAATATATATTATATATACAAGATATATATTATATATATTTTTAGGGGAGGATCAAGTGAGACCATGTCTCTGCAGGTGAGGTGAGACACAATGGACTAATCTCAACCATCCCCCACTATTAATCAATGGGTATGATTTAATGGATAAAAATATATTAAAATATTAATTTAATCAATATAAGGGTAGTAGGGTAAAATAATATAACAAGTTAGTAACAAAAATGGAATCAAATCTCTTTCTCTCTCATACATCTCTCAATTTCCCTCAATCTCACTCTCTCTCTCTCTCCTCTCTCATTCCTCCATTAACGCAAATAAAGAAAACTGCAAGAACTTAAAAATTACTTCATGAAAATTACGAGAAAAAAAGAAAAATTGGTGCAATATGACAGAGAGAAAATAACGAACAGTGAGTTCAAAAACTAAATATGCAACAAAACTCGACTAAATATGAATTATCCGAAAACTATCTATGCGGGGTAAAAAAACTAATATGTAGTACAATATATTCAACTATGCAAGACGTCATAAACTATGCAATAAAATCAACTAACTATGTATTATCCAAAACTATCTATCGTTGTGGAATAACTAAATATAAAGATATTATGTAACATCGCAATTTTATAATTTCCAAAAGCAACATTCCATTTTCATACTAAATATACATTATATTGAACCTATTTATGCGGTGTAGTATAACTATATATGCGATGACGTTATATTCAATTATGTCTTGTTTTCGTAAAAAAAGTGCCAACAAAATAACTAAATATGCATTATTTGATGTCTAATTATGCAGTAGAAGAACCCTAACTATCTTTGTAAAATAAAAATATTTGGAAAGAAAACAAGTTCCTTAAATTCCGCCAAAAATCCTGATGTCAATTTCATTTACCATAAAATCCATTGGGACCACTAATTTGAATTACAAAATTACAATCTTACCCTTAAAATCAACGAAAATTAGAAAATAATTAAAAAAGCTGGATTAATCATCCCTTCCCCTTTATTTTTTGGAAAATCAATGGATATGATGAGTCCGTTTGAGCAACAAAATCCTATATTTTCATAAATATTATAGTTGGGACGAGACGAAAGTAATACTGGATCCATTTCACCGCTGAATTACCAAGCGAGTTAGCCCAAACACAATAGCCCAAACGGGTCTGTACGGGTCAGGGCAAAATTGCCATCCCACACAAATCCGCATGTCCCTCACAGTCTGATCAGCTTTCCCTCTAGGGTTTTTCCCCAAAATTTCCCTCTCTTTTCGTCAAATCCCCAAAACGTAATTCCGTTAATTCATTGATAAAACACTGAAAAAATGGTAGAAGGCAATGGAGGTGGCGGTCCCGAATCGGTTCCCGGGCCAAAACCCACCTCCTCATACGAATCATCCGGCAACGTCTTCGGTTCACGGTGGAACTGCGGCCCGGCGAAACGACAATCGTTTCTTGGAAAAAGCTCCTCAGAGAGGCCACCTCGAGCAAGTCCAATCGACCTGGCCCATCAGTTTCTTGCGTATCTTCGGAAGCTCAACAGCAGCCAGTTTCTCAGCCCCCGCATCCGCCTCCAGCGGTGGCATCTTCGAAGCAACCGGCAGAGACTGAAGCAAAGGATTCACAGGCTGAGGTCGGCTCGAACCGTTTGAGCACTGTGATTGAGAGAATCGAGCGAATGTATGCGGTATGTTTTTTTTGTTGAATTATTGAATTTGATGTTGATTTATCGTTTTGTTTTTTGTTTTTTCAAATTTATTGATATTTTTGTTTCGTGAATGAGCGGTTCTGGAAGGATTGACAGAAGTCACATCTCATAGATAGAGTTGGGTTGCAACTTTAATGTTTGTGGTTTAGTCATAAAACTCATTAATTGTTTATCTTGTTTGATAGTTTGTGATTATTTGGTGCAATTACGAGAATATTGTTTTATGAAAACTCATTCCTTGATAGGTGGTGGGATTTTTATTTTTATTTTTTTTAAATTCTGAACATTAATTTTCACAGTGGATTGAGTTTTGTTAGAACGTTTTCGGTTAGTGGCTATACATATTTAATAATAGGTGGTGAATAATCTGTCTAAGACATATTTTGGTTGAAGTATTTTCTGTGAAGTGCTTACCTAGATTATTAACAGCTAGTTACGTGGTTATAATTCTCTGTTCACTGGCATAAATTTTGTTTATGCTACCTGTGTCGGACTTGCAGGGTAATGGAAGTAGTGAAGAGGAGGATGTTTTTCTCGATGACGTGCCTGATGATGATGAGTATGATACAAACGATTCCTTCATTGATGATGCTGAGTTGGTGGGCAATTTTCTTTGACCAATTAGCTCATTGAACTGTTCATATTTTATATTTATCTTTTTAATCTGTGTTAGATTTGATTAGTTAGTAAATTACGTTGATGTCTGTGCAGGATGATTATTTCCAGGTTGATAACTCCGCAATAAAACATGATGGATTTTTCGTGAATCGTGGGAAGTTGGAACGCATGTGAGTTGGTTTGATTTGGCTTATGATATTTTGATAGATAACATTATTGTTAAGTGTATACATTAGTATGCATATAGTCGACCCCACATAGTGGGATTAAGGCTTAGTTTGTTGTTGTTGCTGTGTACATTAGTATGCCCTCTTGCACCTGATTGATTTCAATTAGTAATTTAGTATGGATGGATTTTATAGAAATTTTGTAAGATTAATCTGTTGTGTTTCTTGTAACATACTTATGAACACATGAAGCCGCCATGATGATAAGATCACGTGTTCTACATTGCGGAATTAAAAGGGGAAAAGGAAGCGATTAATACTACTTTAATTAATTCTCTCTGCATTAATTGCAATAAAATAAAAAGTAAATATTGCTTAAAGACTTTCAGTTTGTTGGCCACTCTTTTAGGATTTGCACAATTGCATTAAATAGTGAATAGATGAATATCCAAACACGTGGTAAAAGGAAGTGTATGAGTTCTTTTGGATGCAGAAAATGATAAATTTAATGTATCCTAACTGGTAGAGGGACGTTATACTTGTAATCTTCACCGTTATATGATTATTATAATTTTAAAAGGACCTGCTGTTCAAATCCTTGCATGTGTTTTTCAGATTTATGGATCTGGTATATTGAACCAACCCTTAGTTGTTGTGTTCATTACTGCTTCTCTTCAACCTGCATCATTTCAATTTCTGGGAAACTGTGTCTTCTTTGTTTCAGGACAGGCTGTTATTCTTGATTTTGTTTATCAGTTTACTCAAGTTCTTTATCCTCCTATCAATTTACTTTTCTTGCAGTGAACCTGCCATAACCACAAACCAGCAGCCAAAGAAAAGGAGACGTAAGGATGTGACCAAAGGTGAAAGTGGGAATAATGATGGACTTAAACCAAATAAACTTGTGAAATTAGGGAATAAAGGTAGAAAAGCCTCATCCTCAATTGAAAGAAACTCCGCCAGTCAGTCTCATAGAGCGGCTGCACCAAACATACATAGTGCCGATGTACTATCTGAGGCTTCTCCAACAAATGCTGCTGAATCATTAAAGAAGAGAACTACAGATACCCAAATAACGATGGATCCTTCAGGACTGCCGAATGTTGAAGGCATTAGGCAGGATGCTGACGAGCAGAGAACTGGAGTTTTCTCATCACAGGACCATAATAACAAATTGAAAGAGAGTAGTGAACCTCAAGATACTTCAGCTCACAGGTCAAATGATAAATTACATGTAAGCAAATCGAATTCTGGAAAACAACGAAGTAATGCTGATGATCTGGATCAAACTATTCAACGAAAAGAAAAAGGTGGAGTTGTTGAAAGATTTGACCTTAATGTCCCTGCGACCAGGGACTCCTTGCAAATTACGGTGAGTTATTCCTTTGTGTATATCTTTGCTACAGTTGTTCTTGAAGTGCTCTAGTTTACCCAATATGTTTAAGATCATTTTAGTTGCATCATTTTCTCACTTACCATTGCCTCATGGGTTGTTATGGTATCATAGAAAATTTGATGATGTACTGTGGCATGGTAGGTAGAGTTTGAATTTCTTGTACGTGTCATTAACGTGGTTCTTTCTATTATAATCATTCTAGAAAACAAATCTGGCAGCTGTCAAAGTTCTGGGTTCTTCACCAAGGTTGAAGGTATCAATATTAGACTAACTTGTTACTTTTACGTCAGTAGAAGCATGGAATATTTTTAACGTGTAGCAAGGAATATTCCTGGTGCTTTAAAGAGTCGCTGTGATGTCTAAGTAAAGAGTGGAATCTAATTTACAATACTATGGTTGAGGTTTTGACACACTGTTATCCTGAAATGGTTACTGATGGATCTTTTGGATAACTAATTTTGGACCAGTATAATGTTTTTACCTTCCTTTGCATTTTCTTGATATAAAGATCCAAAGGAACTTATATTACTTACATGCATTATGTTTTAATTTCTTCTGCACATGCTAGCTGTTAAGTGTATACCTCAAAGTTGTACTTAATCTTATTAGTTTGAGCAGAAAGAAGAGAACTTAAATTCGTTCTGAATGTATATCCCTCTTTTTTCCCCTTTCTGCTATCAATTTATTATGATTGTCCCTAATGAGGTTTTTATGCATCATTCGTGCAGAAGGTTCCCGTCATGCCGAGGAAAGAAGGATCTAATGTTAGACAAAAAATTTCAATGCTTGAGAAGGCGATTAGAGAGTTGGAAAAGATAGTTGCAGAATGTATTTTACTAATTCTGTTACCATTTTAGATTTATTTCTTTTATTCCTCAATTGCTTTGATTATTTACTTTTCTTGTGTGATTGAAAACCACAGCTAGGCCACCTTCAACGGAGGTCCAGGATCCTGATAATTCTTCTCAGACAGTCAAAAGGAGATTGCCGCAAGAAATAAAGCAGAAGCTGGCTAAAGTAGCTAGATTAGCGGTACGTAAGAGCTGATAAAATGTTAATAGTTCATCTTTGTCCCTAGAGCTTCACCAATTACGTGATGATCCTATGGGTTTGTACTTTGATACTTTCATTAGGCTCTATTTTGGTGGAAATTAATTTTTGTTTTTCGGGATGGCTGCAGCATGCCGGCTATGGAAAAATACCAAAGGATGTGCTCAATCATCTGATGAGCATTGTTGGCCACTTAATGCAACTTAGGACGCTGAAGGTATCTCCTCATTTAGATTGTAATTGACATATGAGTGATCACTATTTTTGCCATCGATACCTTTTCAGTTGCTTGCCAAAACTCCTCCCGTTCTCTGATGGTTAGTATCTTTAGCTTTATATGCAGAAGTAAGGTTGACCTGTTACTTTCTTGATCTTGGATGTACAGATACGATTGCTGCTAACTGTATTGCTGTTAGCAGATTCTATGTGCGTGGAACAACTCTAAACTGCTTGCCGGAACTGATAAATTATACAATGATATGAAGTGAAATATGATAAAATCATTAAGCAAACCATACCCTGGATTACCCCTTTTAGCTTGGATCTCATATCAAATAGCACAAGGATGTCAACGAATAAGTTAAATAGACGTTTCCGTGGAAATTTCTGGTGTGATACATATTGAGACAAATGAGTTACATTTAGTCCTATTGAAATACCTATGAAGTGATGGAAAGGATCTCGGGTATCGTGTTATTTATTTTAATTTGCAGAATACTTGATGAAATGGGTTGCGTAATTTAAAATACAGTTACATTGACCTTTTTTCTTGGTGAAATGCACACTGCTTAGAAACTGTTCATACTTCTTTTTCAATATTTTAAGATGCATTTCAATGGAATTGTTTTGTGACCAGATATTTCTCGCGCGATTGAGATGCTTATATTATGATTATTAAAAGTGAGTAGGATACTCTCACCCTCACATCTTAGCGTTCTGAATAAAAGAGGAAAGGGGCGAAAGTTGGAGTCTTTATTCAGACCCAATTATCGCCAAAACCTTTCTTATTCTAATTGCCAATTATAGTACACTTGCTTTGTTGCCTGTCCCAATGTCCCAACAAAACACCATGATAATTGGGAACTTTTTAATTGCTTATGCACAAATATGCCCATTCACTAACATTGATTCCAGTAAAACGAGAATCTCTAGTGCGTTTTGCTTCCTTTAGACTCCGTTCGTTCGTTTTTGCATTTCTTCTTTACTTATTTGTTTTATGGTGCCGATGCGGGGGATGGTGGATGAGGATCGGTGTTATGGGTGTTAGTTTGGTTGTAGAAATTAGCTTCAAGCACCTTGTGTGACCGGTAACCCTTTGTCATTTAGCTTGATAACTTGTCCAGCATGAAGCCAATTACTTCCACACATTTGTAACGTGATTCATTTACTGTTATCCACCTAATCAAGTTTTTTTATTTTTATTTTTTCAGAGAAATCTTAAAGTCATGGCTAATTTGGGATTGTCAGTTAGACAAGAGAAGGACGATCGATTGCTGAAGATAAAACAAGAAGTTGCAGATATGGTTAAGCAGCGGATTCCATATATGAAAGCCAAGGTATGCCTTTTATTACTAATTCTGATCCCAGTAACTGGGGGACTGCACTGTTGTAGGTAGACCCATTATGATTTTCCCATTTTAACCATCAATACAATATACAATGTGTTCTCATTAAATGATTTCCCTGTTGGGAATCATTAGATTGTTATCCAAAAACCCCTATCCTAACCCTCCACTGCCCTGGTACCAGTGGTGCTTGTGCGAAATGTCGAGGACCAATGTTTTTAATTTAATTTATTACCTGATAATTGGCGCACTTTGCAGTTGGAGCAACAAACTACAAATGCAGACGATTTTCAGGAAGCTGGTCCAGAAGAGAAAGAAGCCTTGAAACGAAAATACAGCATGGATGACACACTGGAAAACAAGATTTGCGACTTATATGACCTTTATGTTGAGGTAATATATAAGATATACCTACTTCCAGTGAAGGAGTTTTCCCCTCAATGGATATTAGACTGGTTTGTCTGACTTGCTATTTCTTTTTTCATTCCAGAAACTAGAAGAAGATTCAGGCCCTCCAGTCAGAAGGTTATATGAAGAGGTAATTAACATACAATTGGTGTAATTATTTACACTAGAATAGATGTATTATTCATGTTATGGGGGAAAATACATCATTTAATGTAGATGAAAAAGTCGTGGTCTATGCCCCTGCATTCTGACACTTGTTCCTTCAATAATTAGTTACTTAAGTGATCAACTGAAGTGTGTTAATTAGCATTTTGCCTTTACATATTAGGATACTATCACGAGCATTGACATGGACTTCGTACAATTGGGAGGAGGGTTTTATCATTTCCCCAGAATAAGGTTTATTAAAGAATCCCTGATATTTTAGTGGGATTTGGTAGTAGAATATCCCATGCAGTTAGATAATATACCCACTATAATATGGAATAGCATCGTTAGACACATGAGCGAGAGCCAGCAGTTGTGTTTTGGGTCATTTATGAGGACACTCAAGACTGGTTGACATGGATGGTAGCCATTCTCTCACAATTTTTTTTTTACTCTGTTGCATGCTTTTCTGCTCTTTGATGTGGGTCCTCTCCATACAGAGCTGTACAATTTGTATTTGGGTTGTCGGCTGCTGGTACTTAATCTCTTGCTTTTCACTTTCTTCTGTCATAGTTTGAGTGTTGTGCTAAATTGTCCAATGTAACCTGGAGCAATTACAAACATACACGAGAAAGGGAGGGAGGGCAGTATTAGAAACATTTGGGTCTCCTGCCATGTAATGGTTCCATGCACTCTGCTTTGGTTGTTTACTGTTTAGAGAACTAATAGCTGCTGTGTATTATCAAATATCATAAATTCCAGTCATATTGGCTATTTAAGTAGAATTTGATGTTTGTCTTGTCCCCATGCAGCTTGCATCATTGTGGCCTAGTGGAGTCATGGACACAGATGGGATTAAACGTGCAATATATAAAGCAAAAGATAGGAGGAGGGCATTAAGTGGCCGGCGGAAGGTATGGATGTCTATTTGTCTATTCCAGTTGTATATAATATCTTTTTTGGAATGAAATTTGAAAGCTTTTGCTTAATGCTCTGTTTAAAGCCGTAAAATATGCCCATAATCATGCTTTTATTCGCATTGAGATAAGAAGGGATAGCGTTTTAACTTACTGTTCGAATTAGTAGGTATGAAAATTTATGGTTAACTGTTTTGGTGCAGTAGTGATCTCTAATATTTTTATGATGATAAAGCTATTTTGCTCTTCCCTCCATATTTGTTTTCATTGTTTGCCTGTTTGGTCTGGGCTCCGCAGCAGCTAATGTAATTTCTTGGCAAGTTTATCTTTGATGCATTATTCTCTCAACTTTAGTTTATATTTGAGACTTGTTCTCTTGAAGCTGCAATTCTTTGAGAGTATGTTAATTATGAGAAGGATATGTGTACCTTATAGTTGGCACTTTCCTTTGGATTGTTCCCATGTTTATGGCTTTGTTGATTTGATGCTGATAATCAAAGTTGCAACAGACAATATAGAAACTAGTCTTCCTTGAGAAAGCCACATTAAAGTACCTGAAAATTTGGATTAGCCCACTTCTCAATCCATTGTTCCATTACCCTTGTATAAAGAGCAAATAAAGGATTTGTACAGGCAGTAGAATCTATCAGTCTGCCTTACCTTTCGTCAAGGTTTTTTTTTTTTTTTTTTGAAAATATCGTCAAGGTTCAGTGGTGTTTAAATAACTGTTACTTTCTTCATGGTGTTTCAACTGTCTTGTGTTATGCCTTCGAACTATCTGTTTTCCCTTCCAGGTTCTTGATGGAGTCTTGAAGCAGCAATGATATTTTCTTTTCTTCCCTCACTAAACCACTTTTGTACCTCTTTGTTCGTAGGATAAAGAGAAGATCAAGAAAAAGAAGGTTTTAGCACAGAAAATGGAGGATATTCGAGGACAGGCTGTCAATGTTAATCCGACATTGCATATTCATGAGAAAATGTTGTCCGATTCGCATTATTCACCTTTGACGAGCAAGCCAGTTCTAAGTGCCACAGTATCTCAAGGTGCTTCTCGTGCGCCTGTCCTGTTGGCAAATGTCACCAACATGGACAAGCCAACGGTAGAAAGAGTGAAAGGGAGCTCAAGCAGCAATCCCCTTGATGCTGTGCCAATGGATGTATTACCCAAAAAGAAAGTAAAAAGGAAGCCAAATACAGATATGGTCGAAGCTCAGTTCCGCCGTGAGAAGGTTGTGGTTTCACAGTCGGAGGAAAAGCACAAACATCATAAGCATGTGGCAAACTTTCAGCCAGCTGCTCCATCAGGCTCCGAGAATCTGAGTTGACGTAATAGTTTGATTAGAAGCATTTTGAATCACAGTATTTAACTTGATTTTCTTACATTTCGTTTTGATTCCCAAGTTTATTTAAGAGTAGTGATTTTTGTAATTAGGGATAATTACAAACTACCCCTGAGGTTTGTAGTAATTACAGAAAAACCCAAAGAAATTTCGAAGTTACCAAAAACTACCCCTCTGAGGTTTGATTTTGTCATAATTTTTAGGGGCCAATTTTAATATTTCTATAAATGTAATGGGGGCTTTTGAAAATTCTATTCTTGTGAAGGGAAAAATGTAAAGACGGAATCAAACCTCAAGGGTTTTTTTGTAATTTTGAAACTTCTCTGTTTTTTTTTTAGATTACCCTAAACCTCAGGGGTAATTTTTGTAATATTCCTTGTAATTATTGTCATTTGGAATATGTGATTATAGCAACGTGAAGTTGTATAATAGGAGTAGGTTGGTTGAAGAGCTGCTGCTGTCCTCCACAATTTAGTGTTTTTGCTTGAAGTTGAGGTTACTGATATAAATGGATTTTTGGTCTAGTCCTTTGTGTTGGAGGGGACAAGAGGACATGCATGAATGGATGAATGAGTCATCGTCCGTGTTTAATGTTGCCTGGCTGGGATAACATGTTACATGTCATTCATCCACATCCATATGTGTCCTTTTAACAATTTCATTGTACTTTGTAAGAGAGATGATTCAAATCCTTACACCAGTTAATTTGGATTTTAGCCCAAACGTGAAGAGGATGGAGAGAATTAGTTTGTTTCTTATTATTAGTGAAGGAAGAATTCATACTTGAGGTTCTTTGTGGCCTTCCCTCTAGGTGGGGAAAATTAGATGGTAATTTTCGACTGACTGTTTTGTTATTAGTTTTCATAATCACTTTAACGTTTTATGTTATAGTCGATATATTTGGGCAATTATATTTATGTCTTTTAGTTGATCGGTATTGAAGTTTATTCTCATAATTTTAGGCACCATTCTTCTTATGAGTCTGTTATCTCATAAGAAGATGCATGTACCTTGAGGATAGGTTGGTGTACTTCCTTTTGTTTTAAGTTTTTTGTACATGTTTGTAAATTGAATATGGGTTAGGAGTATATGTTGATTTAACTGTTACTGTACATCTTCTCATAGGTTTATGTGTTATAAATATTGTAGATGTATCTGTATGTGTGATTAAGTATATGTCAAGTTATTATGAACATGATAATTGGAGGTTAGTTGAGCCTGCTTTTTATCCAAAGATGATGTGGTGAACTTTCTGAAGATTTAACCTTTTTATCTTATTTTCTAAATATGTTGTGTGAACCTTATTTGACATTTGACCACAATGCATCAATGTTTGCCCCAGAAAAGGCACAACGTCACAGCAGGTGATATACGCTACATTTCCCATATAAAACAAAACTTTTTAAGTTTGATAACTCACCCCATGTCTTTTGCACATTTTGCTTATTCAAAAGTTTGTTCTTATCTTTGATGAAATCTTTTTACTTTTTGCTAGTGGATTTTGGAATATTTCATGCTTCCATTGTTTCTCTTGGTGTTCTGATTTACCAATGTTTCTTTCCAGTTAGGGGTGTAGTCAGCCACACCAGTTACCCCTAGCATAATTTTTTTTGCCCTAGTCCACCTATTGAATTTTTTCTTACAAAAACATGTAATTAGAATCTACTAGAAAATTTTTCAATTTTGTGAATTTGTATTTGCTGTTTTTTTCTGATTTTTTTTCTTTTTTTTTTGGGTGGGGGTTGTGGGGTGGGGGTGGTTATTGCGCAGATTAATGTCCATATAAGAAGCCTAATTGAAAATCTGAGTAGTCATGTGAAGGTAAAGAATAAATTGATGAGAGGAAGTCAAGTTTTCTAGTCCTCCATATAAAGGGGCAGTTTCCTATTCTAGTAAAAAATATGATCATATTATTCTTCACACTCAACATCTGTTTGATGTTTCTACTACGCCATAAATATATTCTTCTGCTTTTTTGTTGATTTATTACTTTGGTCAAAAGTTAAGATGACTCATGAGATCATGACTTGCCGAGTATTATTATTTCATCTTCTTAATTATTATATTACTCTTTCAAATTAACTCTCTTACATTATTGAAAATTAATATTGAAACAATTAGCTATTCACATAATATAATTCGTATCATTTTTTTTATAATGGGGAATTCGCAGCTACTATTTCTCGGGTGCGTTAAAATAGTTACACTTTTTATCATATTATGAGCTTTAATATTACTAATGTGATATTTTTTTGAGTACAATGGGTAGGGGTTGCAATCCCTGACACGACACGATAATCTGACCTGAAGTTATTAAGAGAAACCTGAACCCGAGCATGAAAAACCAAAATCCGAACATGACTTACACGAAGTTACCAATTTGTCAAAAAACATAATACCTTAAATTTTATTTAATTTTTGATGTATTTTAAACATAACCCAAAACTAATCCGAAGCTAAACACAAACACGACTCGATAACCCAAATTGCCACCTTTAACAATGGAGGATAACAGGGGAGGAGATACATACACTCGTATGAGATCGAACCAGAGTCAATCATCCTTTTAACACAACCAGGGGTGTATGCTCCTTAAGACATGGGTGCCCCCCCCCCAAATTTTTTGAAAATAAATTTTTTTATGTGTATTTTATTTTAAAATATTAATTTTTAGTAATAAATATTTATTTTTTTATTGATTTAGCCCCCCAAAATTACTTAGTCCCTCCAACGTTACACGTCTAGCTCCGTCCCTGAACACAACTCTTTACCATTGGAACACAATATTTATCTTAATATTACTAATGTGATGATATTACTCTTTACATGGGGTGTGTAAGAAATTTCCACCCAAAACCACAGGGTGTCTAAAAGACCAAATAATTATGACAATTTGTCTCGTACATTTATGATAAGGGTTTTGGTCCAACTCTCCACAGTTACCCTAATTAGAAAACCTTGAATTTTGGCCCTTTATGCAACAGCCAAAAATGGTAAAATTCAGGAATATTTGGTAGCCTTTAATTTGCTGAGTGGAAAAAAAAAAAAAGCAGTGGTTGTTATACGTCAACAACAATGTAGCATTCAAGCTTTCCTCAATCACAATGCAAGACAGATTTTAATTTCTTGAAAAAAAATTACACCAAAAAAAATATTAAAAATTTAACTGCTAAAAGTCACATTATTACAAAATATTCATGTGTTATCATGGGATGGAATTAAATGTATGAGAATGATGGAGCACCTAATGTCTGAATATCCATCATATGTGTAACAAATTTCATTGATGTGTCACTTTCTTGATTTAATGAATAATACTCAAATATTACTATACTTCTATTTAATTATCTGTTTTATACAGTCTGCCCCTGTTACATTTCTCTTTATAATCATATGTATATTTTATAGTTTAAGGGCCTAAGGATCTAACTTTTATTTGTGTTACATACAAGTATTTGGAATTTGAGTCTTGGTGAAACTTCTTAATCAATAGGAAAATGTAATATCTCTATTTTGTCTGTAAATGTTTCTAAACAAATTGGGATATTTACAAAAACTACCCTAAAATTTACGGAGCGTTTGCTATCACTAAAAAAAAGCATTTTCTAGTTTTTGGCAGAAAAAAATCACTTTGTATAGTTTGCAAATGACAACTTTTGCTTCATTTAATCAGAATCTAAAAGTAGGGAGAGAACTGCTTTAAATTTTTGCTTCTGCTTCTAGTTTGAATTTTACAAACAAATAAGCATTTTTCCAACTTTTTCAGCAAACACTCTCAACTTTTGATTCTCAATTTCGGATTCTATTTTCAAACATTACCAACTTCTAATTATCAACTACTTTTACTTCTACTATAATAAATCACATCTTCTAAAAACATAAGATTTTGCAACACTCCCTTAATCTAATTACAAAAAATTATATTTATCTTCTTGAGACATAATTTTGAAAGATAACTAGGTTTTTTTTTGTAATTAAGCCTAAAAATTTGGAGAAATTAATTAAATTCTTACATTTTTTTTGAATGAATGCAAAATATTATAAAAAAATAAAAATAGAGTTGTCCTGATCACAGGCTGATCAGGTAACCAAATATAAGCCTGGAAATAATGTCAAAAACGAAAAGGTTCCTGAAAAATCTGAAAGAAAGGTCATCCTATTAAAATAAAAGGATTGACAAAACGTTCCGCTACTGACACTTGAAAAAGCAGCTTTCAAGGTCTTTCCAGAATTAGAGTTCGATCACATTTCCCCCTTTTTTTTTTTGGGGGGGGGATCGTAGGCCCTATAGCGCGCCCTTCACCCAGTAAAAAGTGCTTTTCTTGGTGAAGCGAGGAAGCACAACCTGACAAGAACAAATTGGTCATAAGCCGACCATATGGCTGAATGGTTGGGGCCTCGTTAAAACCTCCCAAGGTAAAACCCACCCTTGTGGGGAAAACCCTTGAAAGGAAAAAGAGTACCCTTAGGAAAGAGAAAGACGTCCAAAAAATAGGAAAAGAAACCTGAAGCGGTGACGCACTAAGTAACAAACCTATAGTTGGATTGGCTAACATAGTCATAAGTAAGATAGTTTACAAGCTCTGTGGGCGGGACGCCCCACCATGTGCCGTACTCCGTCTTCTTGCTCAGCATGTCTGCAACCCGATAATTAAATTCTTAAATAAATTGGCATGTGGTTTGTAGCAAACACTTTTGTGAGAACGCAAAACTTGTGTGAGACGGTGACACTTTCAGTGTAACAAGTGATACTTGTCTAAATTCACTTAAATTAGACAAGTATTACTTTTTAGGCTAAAAATATCACTTTTTACACTAAAAGTCTCACGGTCTCACACCATCTCACAAGAGACCTGCTGTATAGAAAAACGCATGCATGTATCATCTATAATTGAATATATATCTACATATACAATACATATAGTCATGTCATACACACATAAACACCCTCACTGTGTGAAGAGTGAACCATAAAAGGAAAGCCAACCCTTTGTCCACATGCATTAACATATTCACTTATAACAAACACTCTTTTCTGCCCAAACCCTAATTATAACAACAACAAGAGGGCACATACAACAACAAGGTAATTAAACAAACTTCTTAATTTCCTCTGTTTTTTTTACTACTAATTCTTCATTCTCCGGTTTAAGAATATTTTTTCATAACAGATTGCAGTAAGTTTTTATTCAGCTTCTATTTACCACAAATTTTCATTTTTCCCATTTCAGATGATAAATTTGTGTTTTTTTGTCTGTATGAATATTGTCATCATTCTAGTACTATAATTTTATGTAATTTTTTTTTAAAATTTTAGTAATTTTTTTTTTTTGGTTTTTAATTTTTATGTGTATTTTTTTTTTTTGAATTAGTAGTATATAGTTAAAGAAAGATATGGGGAGAGGGAAGATAGAAGTGAAGAGGATTGAGAATAAAACGAGCAGACAAGTTACATTTTCAAACGATTTAACCGGATTGATGAAGAAGACACATGAGCTTTCTGTGCTTTGTGATGCTCAAATTGGATTGATTGTTTTCTCTAGCAAGGGAAATTGACTGAGTATTGCACCCCTCCATTCAGGTAAAATTAATTTAAATTTCATCATTTATTTATATATTGTTTTCAAGAAAATATTTTTTTAAACAATATTTTGACAAGGGTGTTTAGTTTCTTGAATTAGATCTTTTGATTTATTAGTTAATGAAAAGGGTTTCTTTAATTTAGTATAAGATTTTTTTTTTTTGATAAGGGTGTTTCTTGAATTAGATCTTTTGATTTATTAGTTATTGAAAAGGGTTTCTTTAATTTAGTTTTTTTTTGGACAAGGGTGTTTCTTGAATTAGACTTTTTGATTTGATAGTTATTAAAAAAAGGTTTCTTTAATTAAGTTAATCTAAGTTTTTCTTGACTCAATTCAGAAAAGGTCATTAGCCCTTTTAATTTAACCTTTTCATTTAATTTTCTCAATTTGTTTTTTGATTCATATCCTCAAATTTGTTAGGATATGGATTTTTGTTGTTTTGAAGGCTTTTCTCTCTCTCTCTCTCTCTCTCTCTCTCTCTCTCTCTCACACACACACACACACACACACACACACGAAATGAATGTGGTTTGAAGTAATATGATATGGATTAGCAGATAGATCTGAAAGTTTGGACCAGTACAATCAATTTCTTATTTGACCAACCACAAAACCCTTGACTCATTGTCTCAACATCTATGTATACAATACTAGGATTCTCTAAAATTAAAAATCCCATATTTTTGTGTTTTAACTTGTCTGGAAAATTCTAAATACTTTTATTTTGATGTATATGTTGTGCTTTTAATTATGACAGTCATCTACTTCTTTTTTAAAGCTGTTTAAAATAATCCATATTTGAAATTTAAATAAAGAATTGCATTATAGGTGTTGGTCCACAAATGTTATACATCCATTGATAAAAGTTGTGAAGATTATGGAGTGATTTGAGTACATGTAAAATTGTCAATCTTGTTGCCTTAATGCCTTTTATTTACATGAATTTGGCATTTGCCTAAATATAGTTGTTAATTATTAGCATTATGCAACTTTATATAGGAAAAAAATTAGATTACTTTTGTGTAGTAAAATGCCAAACTCTTAAGACTTGCTAAGGAATATTATTAAGTGATTTAGAAACAATAACTACATTATAGAATGCTAATTATTTTTTTGTAGCAAATTATTCATGGCAAAAAAAAAAAATTTATTATCTCTTGTTCTTAATTCTTACAGCATGAAGCAGATTATAGACAGGTATGTGAAGGCTAAAGGAATCCCCATCCCGAACACGAAAAATCCGGGTCGGACCAGCCCCATACAATGTAAGTAAATTAAACCAAATTAATTTCATCTTTAATTATAGCAATTTTAACATTTAATTTGATTTTCCATGCTCAATTAAATAATTGTGTATTAAATTAATTCAGGACCAATATAACAAAGAGTTGACCCGAATGAAAAATGAAACCCTAAGTCTTCAATTGAGCCTTCAGAGGTATAAAGGAGATGATTTGAGCAGTGTACAATTTGAGGAGCTAACTGAACTTGAACATCAGCTTGAGCAATCTGTTTACAAGGTTCGAGCTAGAAAGGTAAATATTTTTAATTTCTTAATTTGTTTGAAATATGATCAATTAATTAATGAACAATTTCAATTCTCATTAATTAATTCTAGCTTAATTGAAATTTTGGTCCTATATGTATAATATGGTGGCATAAATTAGGTGCTGTAAATATTTTATGTAGCAGCAATTTTAGTACTCCTTAAGGTTTGATTTTTAAGCAATATTAGTCCAAGAATCTGTAAGTATCATATGGAGCAATTTTGGCTCAATAATTAAGTTCTAATTTATGCAATTTTATCCGAATGATACTTCAATGTTTCACTATTTTCTGGACTAGAATTGCATAAAATTAGTTCTAATTTGTGCAAATGATACTTCAATGTTTCACTATTTTATGGATTTGTTAATATGGATACTAGGTCCTAAATTGCATAAAATCACTTTTGGTCCTATATGTATAATATGGTGGGCATATTAGGTGCTGTAAATATTTTATATTTTAACTATGTAATTTTAGTCTTTAAGTTTTGATTTTTAAGAAATATTGGTCCATATGTATCAATGTAGTAATTTTGGCCAAATAAGTTCTAATTTGTGCAATTTTATCCAAATGATACTTCAATATTTCACTATTTTATGGACTAAAATTACAAAAATTAGAATTGATGGGACCAAAACTGCAAAAAATAAATTTAATTATGGGACCAAAATTGTTACATAGGATGCATAAAGAGGACTAAATATATATCCATTTATATTTATAAGACCAAAGTTACTACATGGACTATTTATAGGATCAAATATGACACCTTTTATACTTATTGGATCAAAATTGCAATTAATCCTTAATTCTGAGTTGTTTTGTTTTTTACTGTTGTATTTTTTTAATTTATATATGTGCAGTTTCAGCTTCTTCAAGAGCAACTGGAAAATCTGAAGAGGACGGTAAATTGTTGATTATTATTTCATATTTCATGCCTAATTGTTTAAGTTGGACAATTTTTTAGTGTTATTTTGTTGCCAATTTTTCTTTGTTTCAGGAAGTAATGCTGGAGAAAGAAAACCAAGAAATGTACAACTGGGTAAATTCATTAATTAAATTTATATTTTGGAAAGTTTATACATTAATTGTTCTATTTTGAGGGAGTGTTTGACTGGGAAAAAAAAATCATTTTTTAGCATTTACAAATGATTTCTACTTCATTTTATTAATGTTTAAAAACGGGCTGAGGTACTTCTGATTTTGAAAAAAAAATCTTTGGTTATTTTTGTAAAAAAAAAAAGAAGTTTATCATGAAATTATTATCCTCAATTTTTTTAAGGATTGAAGACTCGTTTTATAATAATAAATAAAGCAAGCTTATTTTAATTTTTTTTTTCAATTTTTCTAAATACTCCAACTTTGATTTTTTTAGCTTAATTTGATTTTTTTACATATTTTACCAAACACTGTCAATTTCTAATTATCAATTACTTTTCAGCATTATTGCAATAAATCGCTTTCTCTAAAAGTAGATTTTTTTGCGAACACTAATAATTAGGTGATGAGCAATCAGATTCAGAAACAAGCAGAAATGGAACATCATCATCAGCAACAACAACATCAACAAGCCATGACTGAACTTAAGTTAATTGAGGAACAACCTTTACTTAATCAATTCCCATTTTTTGGAGATCATGGTGATCTTCACCTTGGAACCCTACCTCTTCTTCACACGCACTCATCATACCGTCTCCAACCTACTCAACCTAACCTTCAAGATTTCGGCCTTCAATCCGGTGGCATCGGTACATGTGCACCAATCATAGTTTTTCTAACATTTATTGCCATATATATTTGATTATTAGCATAAATTGGACTCAATTGCAAAATTGATCCTTTAAGGTGGTGACATTTTAGGACTTTTATTTTTCAGTTTGCAATTCAGGATCTTTAATTTTAAAAATTCGACACATTGAGGACAAAAATCATTAGAATTGAATTTCACAAATTGGCCTGAAATGATAATGTGGCAGTCACGTCATCACCTCAAATTGGGGATTTTCAATTTTTGGCGACATAGATAATGTTTTAGGTTGACATGGCCGTCATGTCATCAATTCAGATTGATTTTTGAATTTTCAGTGGTTTTTGTCCTCCATGTCCCAAACTATTTAAATTATAGTCTTAAATCACAAACTGAAAAAATAAAAATCCTAAAATGCCACTACTTCAAAGTTACACGACCAATTTTGCAATTATGCTAGATATGTTATATGTATTCTGAATTTTTAGATATGGTGCTGATATAATTTTTTTTATTTATTGGGATTCTGCAGAGTGATCACATACCATGGGATTCGTTTTATTGGGGGCTAAATTGTTTATGGGTTGTGATCAAGATTTATTTATTACAGACAAGGCTTTATATACTACTATGTAATTGATTTAGGTATTGTAATTCATTGTTCATGGTCACAGTTTAAGACATGAAATTATAAGTTTCAATTAATTAAAGATATATATGTGTGTTTTAGATGTTATTGTATTCAAATTTTCTTAGAAGGGGCTAGTTTCGACTGTTAAGATCCAGAATATGTCAACCACTAGGTTAGCCCAAAGGCCTACAGTGTTATTCTTCAATGAAGAGGCTCGAGGTTCGAGTCTCTACAATAACAGGGTCGAATTTTTAATATAAAAAAAAAGATCCAGAATATGTCACAATTGTAATCACACATGCAGCAGAAAATTAAGATGAAGTTGTAGCTAGATATTAATGGAAAGAATTTGTACATTCAATACATACACAAAGCTTAAAAGAACCATTACATGCATGTGGAACCTATTATCTTAAATCACAAAGCACAACATAATTGTTAGGGAATTACAAAAAAATCCAAAGATTTTTGAAAGTTACAAAAACCTCAGTGAGATTTGATTGTCTTAAATCTAAGAGGGTAACTGTAGTATTTTGAAAAATATTTTTTTTTGCTTAAGGGAGAAATGTAAGACGGAATGGAATTAAACCTCAATGCTTTTTTTTTTTTGGTAGTTTTCTAAAACTTTTGGGTTTTATTGTAATTAGTCCAAACCTCATGTTTTTTTTCCCTTAAATTATCCATAATAATTTTGATGAAAACTGAAAATCTTGGAGATTGATATACTTAAACTAGTCTTGTGATATACGGACATATATATGGTGTTATGTTTGATTATCTGTTGTTTGTGTGGGTACAAATGTGGTGGCATGTTGTCTTAAGAAATAATCAAATAATGTTTGTGTCCAAGACCCCAAATTTGCCAACAGGTTGGACCTGAATCTGCCCAGTTTGGAAAGAAAAAATTATTTTGGACATAATTTATATAGGAGATTGTTAGTATATTGATCAAACTATATATATCAACTAGTGGGGTTAGCCAAAGGCGGGTATTACTCTTCAAAGAGGTCCGGATTCGAGTTTTTGCAATAACAGGGGCTGAATTTTTTTGGGGAAAAGAAAATTCAAACTATATATAAATATATATATATATATATATATATACACCTATATAGGGATGAGATCTCATGTGACCCTCTTTACCATGTGGCGTGTGGGCCAGATCCATCCCTATATCCTAAAAATTCAATGGCTTAGATTAGCCCTTCAAAACACCATTTTATAATTAATTTTAATACCAAAAGGGCATTTCAAATCTACAAAAACGCCTAAATTAATACCATAATTAAGAACCTAAAATCAAGGATCCTCTTGATTGCAATCTTGCCAAAACAAACTAAACGTTAATTTAGGAACAAAAAGCGTTCCCTATCATCTTCTTCATTCTTCCTCCATCCAAAATTCAAAGAACTGCACTACCAATTTTGACGTCCCAAAAAACACACGAAAAAGAAAACCTACAATCGAAAAAAAAAGCACAAAAACCTTTCAAAAATGGGCGGCGAGTTCGATGAATCACAACATGATGAAGTGTTGGCGGACAAGCCTGATGAAAGTGGGTTTGACGCTTTTTTCCTGGTATGTGTGTTTATGTTTCAAAAATCGCGCAATATCCTTATTCATCCATGTAGATGTTTTATTTAGAAATATGGAATCATAATTGATGGTTATGTTAGTGTAAATAAATGTACAGAGATGTACACATTAGATATAAGATTGGTGTACACATATATTTAATATTGTGTACATGTAAGCATGCAAAGATATGTTGTGGAATGGTTGGGGTGATGATGAATCTTTTATGTGAAATCGTTGTATACACATATTGCAAAATATATGCATGTATAACAATGTTTGGTGTATAGATATTTATGTTTTTGTGTTAATTTAAAATGTGATATGTGTTTGAATGTTTATTTGAAGCTATACATTAACATATATAGTTGTGTACAACAATCGGCAAACTTGTGTATTTACAACATATTATGGTGTATATATACGAAAACTTTGGTGATTTAGAATGAGAACAAACAATGGTGTTCGAATAATTCTGTAGTAGTGTAAAAACATCTTATTTTCGTATACATATGCTTCAATATTGGTGTGATTAGTATAAACATTCAGTGTAAATTGTAAGATTTTTTATTTTATGACTCAATCAGGGTTCCGAAACGATAAAATTCCATCACGATAGATTCCCCGTCTTGAAAGAAACTATTGTGCATTTTGATTTTTTTTTGTGTATACGTTTCACTTATTTGGTGTGCATATACTTTGCAGATACAAGTGATGAAACGTTCCAGCACGTCGAAATACTAGAGCGCCTGGTAATATTACCCGGCAACACCAAATATTGGATACCTAAAGTTGAACAAGATAAAATACCGTGAGTGGGCATGCAATTTGCGAGTTGGGACAAGGGTGTGGAGTTTTATAGGCAATCTGCGCAAGCAAGAAACTAAAGAGGAAGTGTGGAACGTGTGGCAAAATTGCATCTCACAACAGTCGAACATATCTAGAACAACCTACATAATACAACTACACTTTTCCCAAAGATTTTCAAATTTCGTAGAGTCCAAAAAAAAGTTATCGATTTGACTTATATTAAATGAACGTCATTTATATTGTAATTGAATGTCATTTATATTATAACTGAATGCCATTTATATTCTAGTTTTACACCGTTTTTTAGTCCATTTGACTTTAAATAAAAAAATACCCTCGTAACCTAAACACTTTTATGTTGTAATCGCTATCTGTGATGATACACAACTTTTCAAAGGATTACGATGACTTCCAAATAGTAAAAATAATTGTAGTGCTTCAAATAAAAATCGAAAAATATAGTAAATTTGTGGCATATTGTGGTGTATATATATGAATACTTTGGTGGTTTATAAGCAGTAAATTATGGTGTACACATAATTATATTATAGTATAATAAACTCTTGTTTTGGTATACATTGGTTTGACATTTCATGATAAGTGTGACATTCAGAAGTACATTGTTACATTGAGTTCCAAAATAAAAAGTAATTATAGTACTTGAACACAAACTGCTTAATAATTATGCATACACACGATTCGTTAAAACATCAACTGATAAATCTCCCCGGAAGTTCTTCAATGTTTATCCCCAGCAGGCTCCCGAATCCCATTTCAATAACCGCTCTTGTCTGATAATTATTGAGCCGAACCAATGCGCCCGATATAACATTGGGGACGGATCTGGTCCTCAGTTTGGGCAACGAATCTTTGAGCGCAGATTTTGCGCTCTTTCTCCTCGGGTTAACGTCACTCGGACCCTCGTTCGGGATCGGGAGAGGCAGGTCTCTTCCTATTTCCTCTTGCCATCTAACTTGTAATTTACAAAAGTTAAATAACACATCACATGACGTACATAATACGAAGATGGATAGAATATCGTGGCACAAAAAACACAATACCCAAAGTGTACTTATACGCTTATATGCCAAAATTAACAAACAAAACACCAAAATATGAATAAAAAAACACAAAACTTGATCATTGTGCAAAATATGCACAACAAAATTGATTTATGAAAACCAAATGTAAACTTAATGTGTACTAGTGCAATAACACAATACCATGTGTACTTATATACCAAATTTAACAAAAAACACCAAAATATGAATGAAAAAATACAAACTGAGAGACATTGTAACAAAATATGCACAACAAATTGATTATGTATATACCAAAAGCACAACTAGGTCACACAAAAACTAAAGAAAACCCATAAATAAACCTCTTCAATTGATATAACTAAAAACTAAAAAAAAAAAAAAAAAAATGTGAAATACAACTAGGTCACACAAAAATGGAAGCAAGACATACCTTGATGTAGATTTGCGAGAAGCTTTTGGAGGTTTTATGTCCAACACAATTGCGCAGACATAGATGAGTCCCTCTGGGATGATTTTTTCAGAGAAAAAATGGTGTGGCCGGCGGTTTGTGAGAAGGAATTTTGGGAGAGATGAACTAATTGAAGACGTGTGATAGTGGGGTTTGTGGGGGGGGGGACGAAATCCTTGAGAATATTGTGAGAAAAAAACCGGGCAAATAAGCGGGAGAAATTTTTGGTGATTGAATCCCAAAAAAAAATAGGAAATGTGTGCGATTCCATATAAGACGTTACATAATGTTTGTAATTTGCCTATTTTGCCCTTAAATGGGCTGATTTCGATTTTTTTTTTTTTTTTTAAAAAAAGGAACAAAATCAGGCCTTTGGATCAAACATGTTAATGGTCTAGATCTGTCCACACTGCCACATATTAAGGGGCTTGCCACATATGATCCAATACCTATATATATATATATATATAGGATTTGGTTCAAATGAGACCACCCTCCCTAGGTGAGACAGTGTGGACTTATCTTACCCATTGATCTTAAAAAATGAAGGGAAGTGATTAATTCAGTTTTTTAATTATTTCCTAATTTTTTCCGATTTTAAGGGTAAGATTGTAATTTTGTAATTCAAATTAGTGGTCCCAAATGATTTATGGGTTGAAATTGACACTCTGCGGATTTTGTGGCGGAATTTAAGGAACCCTGTTTTCTTTCCAAATATTTTTATTTTACAAAAAGATAGTTAGGGTTCTTCTCTTTTGCATAATTAGACATCAAATAATGCATATTTAGTTATTTTGTTGGCACTTTGTTTTACGAAAACAAGACATAATTGAATATAACGTCTTTGCATATGTAGTTATACTACACTTTGCATAAATAGGTTCAATATAATGTATATTTAGTTATGAAAATGGGATGTTGCTTTTGGAAATTATAAAAATGGGATGTTACATAATGTCTTTGCATATTTAGTTATTCCACAATACATAGATAGTTTCTAGATAATACATAGTTAGTTGATTTTGTTGCATAGTTTATGACGTCTTGCATAGTTGGATATATTGTACTACATATTAGTTTTTTTACGCTGCATAGATAGTTTTCAGATAATGCATATTTAGTTGAGTTTTGTTGCATATTTAGTTTTCGAACTCACTGTTCGTTATTTCTCTGTAATATTGCACCGATTTTTCTTATTTTTCTCTGTAATTTTCATGAACTCGTAATTTTCGGAGTTCTTTCGAGTTCTTTATTTTTTTATTTGCGTTAATGGATGAATGAGAGAGAGAGAGAGAGAGAGAGAGAGAGAGAGAGAGAGAGAGAGAGAGAGAGAGAGAGAGAGAGAGAGAGAGAGAGAGAGAGAGAGAGAGAGAGAGAGAGAGAGATGTGAGATTGGGGAAATTGGGAGATGTATGAGAGAGAAAGAGATTTGATTCCATTTTTGTAACTAACTTGTTATGTTATTTTACCCTACTACCCTTATATTGATTAAATTAATATTTTAATATATTTTTATCCATTAAATCATACCCATTGATTAATAGTGGGGGATGGTTAAGATTAGTCCATTGTGTCTCACCTAGAGACATGGTCTCACTTGATCCTCCCCCTATATATATATATATATATATATCAATATATGCGTCATTTATGTGGTAAATATTTAGCGAATATCTTTTACTAATAATTAGTAAATCAATCTACCACTAATTTCAAACTTAACAATAACATTACTTGTATTTACATATAATTTGAATAAATTTTGTTTAACTTATGATAAATAACATGTGGGAAAATAAGTGTATGCTTGGAATATAATTAACAAGTCTTATTTTTAAACCAAAAAAAAAAAGGATTTGTTAATTAATTGTAGGAAATAAGTTTTTTTTTTCTTTTTGTTTGAGGAGTTATGTATGCATAATTTAAATATGGCAATATCGCAAGTATAAGAATATTTCTTTCAAAAACTTTTTTTTTTGTCAATTTTTTTTATCATGATCATTTAAATTAATATTATTTTCATGCATTGACTCTCTTTGATAGATTTATCTATTTACCTTTGGAAATATACTTGATTTGTCCCAAATTATGTTTAGTTTGAGAGAGATTTATTTAGGGAAAATTGCAAAATTGGTCCTATAACTATAAGCAGTTTGCAATTTTGGTCCTGTAACTATTGAGTTTGCAAAATTGGTCCTTTAAGTTTGAAAATTTTGCAAAATTGGTCCTATATGTTTTATACCTAGCAATTTCGGTCCTATAATATTCAAGTTGTTGCAAAATTGGTTCCCTGGGGTTATTTCATATTTTCAAAACACCAAGAATACCCTTATGCACATAATTTGCTTATTTGACTAAGTGATTTGCCTAAAATGGTATCAGAGCTTAGGTTTATTAAGAACTTTAAATTATATTTATTATTTTATATAATTAACAATTGGCGAGGAGAATTTTCTCCGATAAAATGGATCTAGAGGAGTGTCCAAGATGTATACCCTACAGGAGATATCGTCAAATTTTGACGATGTATGCACAAGAACACCAAGACAAGATAACATATTGGGATAATCAATATGTTGAAAAAGAACTCGCAGGAGCCGATAGGAAAATCTTGAGATAATGCGGAAAACAAGCAGCATGTTGTCTGAGTATCACTTCCGCTCCGCGAGTACCCCGCCCTGCCTAGAATTTTTAGTTTTAAAATATATTTTAATATATATGTTGCATATATAATATATATTATAATATAATTTTTATGTATTCTTATAATATATTTATTATTTATAAATTGATAATAATAAATTTTATAAATAATATTTTATAAATATATATTTTTTCATTTTTTTAAATTTAATTTAATTTAAAATGGGGCAGAACTGGTAGACCCGTCCCGCCCTGAAACCTGTGGCGGGTCGACCCAACCCGCCGTTCTAGGCACGGGGCGGGTCTGGGGTCGTAGCCAACCTGCCCCAACCTACCCCATTGCCATCCTTCCTATATAATCCAAAAATATTTAGCCACAAGGGCAAAATTGTCCAAGACCAAAACTACAACTTTTAAAGATAAAAGACTAAAATTGCAATTACCCCAAATTTACAGGACTAAAATTGCAATTTACCCTATTTATTTATGTAAAATGTTCGATCGAATCCAATATGCCTGGATTCTAGAACATTTCTTTATAATTTACTTAGAAAAATATCTAAGATATTATTTGAAAAAAGTGTCTATAGAATTTTAGGATAGTAGATATTTTCATGGAGGGTCTAGTAGTTCAATTGTAGCCATTAGATTAAATAAATCATATTCACTAGTTATAGGAGTAACTTAGTATAAATAGGGGTTGTCAATTGTCTTGCTCATTTGTACCTACCCAAAATTTAAGAAAAACCAATAACAAGAAAAATTTAAAAAACAAATACTCTTCCACCAAAAGTTCTCTTTTCTCCTCTTCCAATTAAAAAATGTATATCTCTTCCAATAAAAAAATATGAAATATTATCCAACATTTTAAAACTAAACTTCCAATAAAAAGAATATTTCTCTCTTCCGATAGACAAAGAATATGAAATATCCATATCCATTCTCCAACATTTTAAAAAATTGAAATCGGTGTTTTTATTTGATGGTTTAGTTGTTGATAATATGAAACTAGATCTCAGTTCATGAACCATGTAATCTATGGAATACCGATATTTTATTTTTGTCATTAAAAACTTCCAACTTCATAGAGATAGTTGGTAAGCCATTGATGTCCCGTACAGTTATTTGAATATCTCACTCATTAATGTACTATTAACTGCTCATAACCAACCCATAATTGAGCCTTCGAGAAAGCTAAAAAAGTGTTTATTTTGATGTTTAGGCCATTTTCTGGATAAGAAATCAGAATACATTTTGTGTAGTTTTTATGTTTTTTTTTTTCTAACAGATCTGTTTTAATTTGTTTTTTAGAGCATTTTCAAAAATGTAAATTTCTGATCTAGAGTTTTTTTCCCCTAATCAACACTAGGCGCTCCTGTGGCTCTCCCGAGAGAAAACTTCAAAGGAATTAAGACAGGTTAGATTTTAACCTTTACCAATCTTGGAATTTTAGGGTAATTAAGACAGGTTAGATTTTAATCTTTACATGGAATTTTAGGGTAATTAATACAGGTTAGATTTTAATCTTTACCTATCAATGGAATTTTAGGTTGTCATGATTTTTGTCATTAAAAACTTCCAACTTCTTAGAGATAGTTGGGAAGCCATTAATGTTGCTGGAGGAACTTCTGCCCTATGTAGAGAAAAACATAAAGATTAATAAGGTGACATGCAATAGAATTGGGAGCCAGAGCAAAGCACAGTATGAAGATAAATCTAATTTATAGAATAGGAATGTTATCAATTACTATTAACTGTACAGAACCAACCCATATTATAAAGGAGTATAAGAAAATAGACTCATGCTTCATCTCTAAGTGAACGAAAATGAGACTGATTACGGTGAAATCATATATAACATTTTTGCCAAAACAGTGAATTAGGATGTGCAGTGTATGGAAGTTTACAGAAGCCTTCGGTCACAACAACACATTGGTTTAACTCTACCTTAAACCATGTATATTAATTTGTCTCTTGAATGTTTAAAACAGAACAAACCAAAAAGTATTAGATTAGCCCTGCATTTTCTAAGTCAAAGGTCAATAGGACAAGCCAAATATATGCATAAATCATCACATAAAACACACACAAAAATATGCAAGCCAATTTGCGAGCTATTGCCTTGATGAAAAGGAGCCCTTTGACCCCTGCTATTTTGACTGAACCTCTACTTTCGGGAATCAAAACCTCCAATCTCCCGGAGTACAATAGATTTGGAGATCCCCATGAGTATTTGGACAAATTTTACGCCAAGGCAGATCTCTATGACATGACGGACGCCTCTTACTGCAAGGTATTCCGCATGACCCTGACCAAGCAACGCTGACTTGGTTCACTAAACTCCAGATAGGATCAATCTTTGGAATGGAAATGTTTACTGAAGCCTTCATGTAGCAATTCTCCATCAACATAAAGTGTCCCAACACTATCACTCATCTCATTCTGGTGAAGCAGGGGGAAGAGAAACGATGTGGGACTTCATAAAATGATTCGTGGAAGCTATTAATGAAGTTGTCGACGCCCAACATGAGATAATTTGTTGGAATCCTACAATAGAACCTCTGCCGGGGACGTTTGAAATAGTCATTGGCCGGGAAGCCTCCCTCCATCCTGGAAGAGTTGATGGGCTGAGTAGATAAGCATATTCGAGTGGAGGAGTCTACCAAGTCTAAACCCGTCATTAAGCGCAAGACCAGGGAAGATGATGAGTATCAACCCTGAAAGGATCAAAGAATGGAGTATGGAACGGATTTCACCCCTCTGAAAGCACTAGTGGCCAAAGTGTTAATCACAATCCAAGGAGAATGGATCATCAGCTCGCCTAGACCACTGAAGAAGAACCCCACAAGAGCATGCTTCAGTCTATACTGTCACTACCATAAGGGTAAGTAGCACACTACTGATAATTGTTTTATGCTGAAGAAAAAGATCGAGCAACTCATCCAGATGGGTTACCTGAAAGATTACGTGGATCAAAGCATATTCCTTAGACTAGATGGAAATCTTCAAGCCTAAACTCAAAGGAAATCAATCCAACACACTCAGTGAAGGAAAGACTACTTCATTAGTTGAAGAGGAAAAAATTAAATACAAAAAAATAAAAAAAATATTTATAATATTGTATAAAATATTATTACAAAGTTATTATAAAATATTAGCCTAATTAAAAAAACTTCAATTGTCTGCAAAATTACAATTGATCCGTTAAGGTGTTACGAACCTCCCCTCGAGGGTATTTGTAATTTTAAAAGTTTCAAATTACAAATACACCCTTATTTTTGTTTATGATTTACAATTTGACCATCGATAGGGAGTATTTGTTTAAGTACATACAAACCATAACGGGGTGTTTGTAATACCTCAATGGGATCTTTGTAATTCTGAAAGATAACTCGACTTTTTTGTAATTAAGCTAAACCTCGGGCAATTCTAATGGTAAATTACAAAACCTCCCCCTGAGAAGCCTAATTACAAAAAAGATCGGCTTTTTTAACAGATTATTACATTTTTTTTTCAAGTTACATAATTAAACTAAAAAAAAGACTTAAAATAATAATAAAAAACGGCTTGGAGGAAGCCGTTTTTGTGAAAATCGTACATATGCACTCCGTTTCTAGTTTTGATTTTTGTTTTTTTTTCTTGTAGAAACGGTGACTTTATGACCGATTTCTGCAAATATTCAGCTTTTCCGGAAAAGCACGGTCAAACTTCGGCTGCTTTAACAGATTTAAACAACTGTTTTTTTTTTCAATTTAAATTTTATTTAAAACGGCCGCCGTTTTTAGCATAATTTTTTTATTAAAAATTTGATAAAGTCGGCCATATGGTGGCCGATATTAGCATAATTTTTTTTATTAAAAATTTGGGAAAGTCGGCCATGTGGTGGCCGATTTTTGCATGAATCTTTTCAGCCGGCTGACTTCACGGAGTCCCTAGACATGCAGACCCATTCACTTCACGGGTAAATAGTATGCCTTTTGTCTCTTCTTCCCATTTTCTATTATAAAGACATGTTCTCTCCTCTCATTTCACCATCACACACACAACACTTTGCTAAATTTTTTTCCTTCCCTCTCGGCCTACCGTGACATCATCGAGGTTAGTAATTTTTTTTCTAAGTTTGTCAAATTATTTCTTGTTTTGCTTGTATAAAATTATGATTATATTAGTTAGTTGTTACGAATTAGTTGTTTTATATTGCTAATAAATTAGTTTAGTTAAACTTAACAATTATATGAATTAGTTGTTTTATATTATATTGCTACATAGTGATAAATTAGTTTAGTTAAATTTGACTAGTTGTTTATATTGATACATAGTGATAAATTAGTTTAGTTAAATTTGAAAATAAATGAATTTATTATTTTTTTGGCTATATAGTGATAAATTAGTTTATTTAGATGTGACAATTAAATGAATTAGTTGTTTTTTTTTTGCTACATAGTGATAAATTAGTTAGTTAAATTTGACAATTTTATATGAACTAGTTGTTTATATTGCTACATAGTGATAATTAGTTTAGTTAAATTTGACAATTAAATGAATTTGTTGTTTTTTTTGGCTACACAGTGATAAATTAGTTTAGTTAAATTTGATAATTAATTTTGTTAATTCCATTAATAAATATATGTTAACTAACATGTTAATAATTATGTAGTTATGTCAAACCAAAGACAAAATAACGTGTCTCGAGTTTCCGAAGACGGATGAATACTATCAATATCTTTGCGTTTAAATGGATGATAGTTTATTTAATATACCTGTTGTAACACACGGTATGGCGACCATGGGGGTAAATGAGTTTGGTGTAGGTGCTTCAAGTTTCAGTAATTTGCATCAAAATGATCAGTCTATTGAGTCGGATAATGAGGAAATGTCTGAATCATTAATTGATGGTACTGGAAAAGAAGAACGTGTAGATTCCGAAACCTAACGAAAGTGGTTCGGATGATGACAATGATGGTGGTGATGATGATGATGGTGATGATATCAATATGTCAGATATACATGAACAAGTGCCACTGCCCCCAACACCCGCAGAAGGTGGTTTGTACTCTTCAATTCCATTTTTCAACACGACTTGTGGAGATGTTCTAATTGACAGTATCGATATTCCAGAAAAAGGTAAAGTTTATGATCCTAGCAAAGGGGAACTTGAAAATGGTATGGTCTTCAAGGATAAGAAACATTTGCAATCTGTCGTTAAAGATTTTTCTGTGCGGATAGTCAGACGTGAGTATAAGGTGGTGCAAAGTACCCCTGTCTTATGGAAAGTAAAATGCAGGAACAACAGATCGAACATGATGTGCAATTGGGGGCTCCGAGCGGGCTACAAGAAGAAGCTTGGTGTATGGCAAATCTCGTGATATGGAGGTGCCCATAGTTGTCTCATGAATGCAATTTCAGTGGATCATCAGAATCTATGTAAAAATACGATAGCAACATTGCTAACATGAATGGTGCAATGTGATCCAGCACTTGAGATTAGGTATGTGCAACAAACTGTGAAAGATAAATACATGTATGAGATCTCATATCATAAAGCGTGGCATAGTTTAAAACGTGCAAGGGAAAATGTTTTTGGCACATGGGAAAGTTCGGTTGCAAAATTGCCTAAATATATGGGAGCTCTTGAAAAATGGAATCCTGGCACTGTTGTAGAATGGATACACATTAATATGGACATACCGACCCAAAAGATGTTAGGTTATGTATTTTGGGCTTTCAAACCTTGTATTGATGGATTTCACAACTGTCGGAAAGTCATAAGTGTTGATGGAACTCATCTTTATACAAAATACATACATAAGATGTTAGTCGCAATAGGAATGGATGCTAACCAAATGGTTTTTCCTTTGGCGTACGCTGTTGTTGACGAAGAATCGTTTACATCTTGGAGTTGGTTTCTTCATATGTTATCGAAGCATGTTGTTAAAGGGGTTGAGGGTATGTGTTTAATTTCCGATCGGCATAGTGGCCTAATTCAAGCTGTTGAACATATTCCTGACTTCAAACCCCCTATTGGTGTGCATCGTTTTTGCTTAAGACATGTTTGCTCTAATTTCAACAAGCAATTCAAGAATATAAAACTAAAAGACATGTGTTGGCAGGCTCGTTCAGAACTAATGTCTAGGAAATTTGCACGAATCATGGAACAAATCAAAGGTCTGAATGAGGATGCTTATGCATACTTAGATAGTATTGATAAGTCAAAGTGGACCCTGTCTCATGACGGCGGATGGCGTAATGACTACCAATCTGTCTGAGTGTCTGAATGGTGTGCTTAAGAAGGCCAGGCGATTGCCACTCACTGCTATTGTACAAGTGACCTTGCATCGTTCAGCAATGTATGTTTTTGATCGTATCAAAAAAGGTCATCACATGTTGGAGAAAAATCAACCGTGGCCGGATAATATCAAATCGATGTATGAATCTTCCCAATACCGGGGGTTGGAACATTCAGTACACCCATTCGATTATATAGAGCAATATGCTTCAGTTATGACTCGACATCCAAGATCATCAAGGTTATTTACACACACTGTGAAACTTACCACAATGGAATGCTCGTGTGGTGAGTGGTGACACAATGGGATTCCGTGTTCCCATGCAATGTAGACTTGTCGGGTCTTTGGTATTAACCCTGGTGTATACATTAAATCATATTATAGCACGACGGCTTATGTAAGTACATATAGTGGCAGATTTCAACCTTTGCCAGATGAAGATTATTGGGACACTCCTAGTTTTGAGCTTGTTCATAACCCAGATAGGCGGGAGAGATGGCGTCGTGGACGAGATACTACCACTCGAATACAAAACGAAATGGATTGGCGACAAACACATGCAAGACAACAATATCTTGCTAGGGACCAGGCTGAGACTTCTTGTAGACATGGATAGGATGTTTAGATGATTTGTAAGGGAGTAGTACTCCTTATTTATGTATGTGTGTAGTTTGTAACATTTGGCGTGTTTGTTTTTATTTCTGTCATTATTTATGTATGTGTGTAGTTTGTAACATTTGGCGTGTTTGTTTTTATTTACGCCACTCTCGTTATGTATGATTGTAGTTTATAACAAGCTGGCGTGCGTGCTTATTTTTATTGTATGCATGTAGTTTGTTACTTTGTTATGCCCACGTGTAGTTTCTTGCATTATCCGTTTCACATGTTGTTTATTGATTTTGTGTCCTTGTTGGTGTTACTGCAGGCATGGATATTATATAATTATACGGTCCTAGAGATACGATTGTTCTTTATGCACAGTCTCGTCATCGATCTAGTGATGTGTACTCAAGTAAATCTATTGATACAATTTTGCGTGTAAAGCATGGGTCAGAGCCGTTTTGGTCTTTAAACGATGATGATAATGACGGAAAGTTAAGGTTGCACTATCGTGTAATCCATATGTTATATGATATGGGTTTTTATGGTGTTTATCGGTGCGGGCAATTCGATATTGACTGCCACCTAGTGACTGCTTTAGTTGAGAGATGGCGGCCAAAAACGCATACATTCCATTTTCGAGTAGGAGAGACATCTATCACATTACAGGATGTAGCGATTATTTGGGGTCTTCCAGTTGAGGGTGACCCTATTATTGGTGAGGATACAAATATGACTGTACAAGCGTGGCAGGAGTACTGTTATTATCACCTAGGCTTTCTCCCTGCATCAGAGCAGTTGAAGGGTTCTCGTATTTGTTTGACTGCTATCCGATAAAGATGCGTTAGACCATCCAAATGGATGATGACATCCCGATATTGAAGTTGAGCGATATTCTATGTTGTTATGTGTTAAACGGTGTCCCATTCTTCAGCAATTTAGTCTCCCTATTTTACGTCGTCATATGGAGCAGATAGCAAATTGTGGAAGACATAGTTGGAGAAGTGCAGTGTTGGCTTTTCTGTACCGTGAGTTATGTAGTGCGTCCCGTAAAGGAAAACTTGTCATAGGTGGACCATTGCATCTGCTACAGGTATTTTTAATGTCAGTCATGAACCTATTTTTAACATTTACATGTTATTATAAAATATAATATACTGCAGATTTGGGCTTGGTCGTGTATTACTTCACTGGTGCCCATAGATTTAGGAAGTCGGATTAATGTTGATCCGATATTTGGAGCCGATGACCATGTACTCCCACATCCACCATATGGTGCATGGTATTTGACAAACACAAATATATAAAATTATATAAATGTTTTAAAAAAATAATTAATTCAAAATATAACATTATATATTTACGGATGGGGCAAGTATCACAAATGACTTTACGGACATCAAGACGTTCTTTACGGATTATTAGGGACATTCTCGACAGAATGGAGGACTACCATTTTATTTGGACACCTTATGACTTGCGTTGCCTGGCATTAAAGAGATTTTTTTTTTTTTTTACGTTGCCCCGACCTCCCAACATTGGAAGTGAGATTGGTGATTAAGGTGTCTCTCACGGATGTGTGGAGATCATCATGTCCACCGATTAACTATGCGATTGTAGAGTTACATCATCCAGGGCGAGTTATGCGGCGGTTTGACATGATGCAATTAATCCCTGATCCTGTTCCACCCCATCACGAAACATTGCATGATGTAGATCGTAGAGGACGATCGGGTAAAGATTGGACTATTAAACACCAATTATATATTGCTCAGTGGGCATACCGACATGAAGTTATTGTTACAACACAATATTGCAATGGATTGAGCGTCCGGATTTAGGGATACATCCAATGGTTTGATAACATTACACGTCATTTGATATCTCCTCACATAAGTTTATGACTTCGGGGATATCGGCCATCACCGTCACCGCATGTGATCTTTATGGTACATTTAGATTATTTGATATATAGTTAAAGTGTATTTATCTTTAGATTTTAAATTTATTGTGTTTTATGTTTGTTTCAGGAACAAGCACTTGAGAAATTAAGGATTACTCAAGAAGAGGAGGATGATTATGACTCATTTAGAAGGTCCTTCAAATGAGATATATACGGAGGTTCGACCATACTTTCGTGAGAATCGAGTCTCGGTTCCTACACACGATCGGCGGCCGTGCGCCTACATCACCACCACAAGTGGTACATCGAGGGAGGAAGAAGGCGAACAAGGGAAATAGGAGAGACTAGTACCAGGGCACACGACGGCGGTTCGAAGATGATACGACTACACCACAAGTTTATGTCGGAGGCCCATCTACATCGACACTTCCGACGTTACATGGTATGGACAACACTTCTACTTATTATGTGAATCAGCAAACACCTGTGGACGAGCCGATCACCCCTTACTGGGGTATTCCATCATACGAGCAGTCATTCTCGGCACTACTTGGAGCTGATATTGGTATGGGATACCCTAACTTTGTTCAGCAGCAGCCAATTAATGACACTTATCGTCCTCAATTTAACGTGTCTCCTATTCCATTTCAACATTATCGTGGAGATTCGAGTTCGACTACTTCTTCATCTAGTCGTCCGTCATTTAATTTGAATTATCGTATTGATGAAACTGATGACGAGACACAACAAGCAAACGAGCCTCTTCCGGTAGAAAATATACGTAGAGACAGAGGTAGGAGACAACGTCAGCGGCGTGGTTGTGGCACCGGGGGTCATTTTTAGGTTATTATGATTGTACTAGATATTTAAAAATATATTGCTTTGTGTGTATTATGACAAAATTTTAAAAACATATGTTATTAGTATAATATTATAATATATATAGTATTTTATAAGTATTACAAATAACAAATATTTTATAATTATAACAAATAAATTTATAAATTGTTTAATATTATATATCAAAATAATATAATTCTTCAACTCAAATGAATAACAGTTCAAAAAATAACAAACTCAAATGATTTTTGAATTAATCAAATAATCATTAAATACATCATTAGTTAAATAATTATTAGATTTATCATTACAATATGATTGTTAAACTTGTCATTGTATTTAACTGATTTCACAGACAAAATCGGGACCAAAACAACCATTTTTAATTTAAAAAAAAAACAAATCAAAAACATTAATAAAAATGGTGATGGTTAAAGAGATTTTAATTTCTTTTAATTAGAAGAAAACTGACTTAATAAAAACGGCATGGAGCAGTACGATTTTAAGCTAAAATCGGCTACCACCTAGCCGTTTTTGATTAATATTTTAACACTTTTTTTTTCAGTTTATTTGTGTAATTAAAAAAATGTAATAATCAATTAAAAAAGCCAAAAAGATCTGGTTATATCACCTCTCTTGAGGTTGCATTTATTTAATAAATACCATGTGCAAAACACTCCCGTGTGGCAAGAACTAGCATGAAATTTCACCTAGATAGCAGGGTTTTTCAAAATTCTTACCTACAATGTTCTTCAATATATGTAGTCAATTATATACACAAAAACTCCTGTCAGACCGTGTAACGGATCTGATCTGTTAGACGGATATGATCCGTGGACCCGGTGGCATTTTCATAATATTAATAGTGGTGTTTTAGTAGTTTTCAAGAACTATTGGTATTAACAGTCATTCTGAAAAGTATTAGCCGTCATTATAAAAAGTATTAGCAATTCTTCTAAAATGTATTAGTAGTTACTTGGAGAGTATTTTAGTATTTCTCCTGAATATACTCCCGAAATGTATTAGCAGTCACTCAAAAAAGTATTAGTATTTCCTCGAAAAAGTATTAGTAGTTCCCTGAAGAGTATTTTAGTAGTTTCCCTTAATATAATTAAATTTTTCTCCCGAAATGTATTAATAATCCTTCTGAAAAGTATTAGTCGTTATTCTAAAAAGTATTAGTAGTTCTTCTGAAATGTATCAGTGTACCCTGAAGAGTATTTTAGTATTTCTCATGAATATACTCCCGAAATGTATTAGCAGTCCCTTAAATAAGTATTAGTAGTTCCTCGAAAAAGTATTAGTAGTTCCCTGGAGAGTATTTTAGTAGTTTCCCTGAATATAATTAAAATTTTCTCCCGAAATGTATTAGCTGTCCCTCGTAAAAGTATTAGTATTTTCTCGAAAAAGTATTAGTAATTTCCTAGAGTATTTTAGTGGTGCTCCTGAATAGTATTAGTTTTTTCAATAAAAAATATTAGTAGCCCAATTGAAAAGTATTAGTTGTTACCCTAAAAGTATTAGTTTCCCTCAGCTTTGGTGCAAGCTTGGAGCTGATAGTGTTACCTTATATACATAAACAAGAACAAAGTCCACCACTCTGTTGACACAAATTTTGATCAATTTGATTTTAATTTTGTAGATCCAAAATTTACAGTACAATGTTTTGTTCTCGAAAGATAGGCTGTACAAAGCCATCCACTTAGCGGCCCCCAGTAATATTGCGATTCAACTGCCAAGAAGTGATCCGACGTTGGAAATTTGCACGCTCAACCAAACTCCAGCTGACTTTAGCATCCCCGATGCGAGAAATGAGTTTAGCATAAATGCTAAGGATTTGAAGCCTCGAAAGAGACCTTCTTTGAAAGAAAGATCTCTTTGGTCAACAAAAAAAAAAAGCAAGAAAATAGGTTGAGTATGTGTGTTTATATGTATTTTTTTTATCTTTCAGAATGGACCGCGGGCTTGGTGGGCGGGCCGGCTGGCTAGCGGGCTAGCCCGCCAAAAACCAAAAAGAAAAAAATAAGAAGAAATAAGAAGTAGAAAAAAATAGCATAATTGATATTTTATATTTTTATCTCTTATAAAAGTGTATATAATATTTTTTTAAATATTATTTGCCATCCATTATTATATTGGTCGATTTTTTATAAAATTCTCACATTGGCCCCAAATTTGTAAAAATTGCCAATTCGGACCTTAAGTTTAAAATAATCGGAACTCACAAACCGGAAGGGATTTTAATGTGATTCCAATTGGAAAATGTCACTAAGGTTAGTAGGATATTGGGACAAAATCAGTTTTTAAAAGAAATAAGTGTAGGTCCTTTAACTTCTGAAAATATCATTTTTGTCCCATTTTGGAATAATTGCCTTTAAGGCTTTTAGGGGTCCAATTGTTATGAAATTTGAACATTGGGTCCAAAATATAATTAAGTTATAGTTAAGTTAGTATTTCCAGGTGCATGGGCTGCATAAGTCCTGGAAATTTCATTTGGGTCCTCAAGTTTAGTCTTTTACACTTTAGTCCCTCAATTTTAGAAAAATTACTTTCCAAGCCCTAAACACTTGGACTTTTGGAATGCATTTAAAATGTCATTTCCAGTACCTTAAGAGTAAAAATTTCAAATTTTAAAGTTAAGGTCTGGTATGTGAAGCCCTCGATTTTTTTTTATTCGAACATGTACTTATATCACGTATCGTCTTTGTACTATTTGACAATTCTACCGCGTCGCTTTGACGGGTAAATATTAATGATATATATATTTCGTCTTTAAATTTCCTTATCTACTTCTTGTGATCATAATCATTTATTAATTTTATTTCGCATTTATGATCACTTGATTGATCATCATTATTGTTATTTGCATATCTATTAGTCACCTTAGAATTCTTAGAGACTATTTATTTTAGAGGTTTAAACCTTATAGAATTAAGAATTCGATTTAGATTAAGTGATCATGAGACTTGTAAGTGATCAAGGAAATCACTAATTATTTTGGAGATTGATATTATTCACCTATTATCATCAATTTTGGGACAAAAAAAAAAAAATATGGAATTACCACAAATACCCCTTAAGGGACGACCATGGTGGGAAATTTTGGTGTAGAAATATCTCCCAACTCTTGTACATGTACACCTTATGTATTCATCTTGTGTATTATTACACCATTAATTCAAATCTTATACACATATCTTATACACCAATTTTTTATTATAAAATCATCCAACATGTTGGAGGCTTCCCAACACCCCATGCCAACATTCCTCTCTATCCTTGCAATTCCAACCTCCCATGCAAGACTACACCTTGACCAAAGTCCTTGTCCCTCATGCTTACTACCATTTGCAAGACATAGAACAAAACAAAAATTTGTCCCCCTACCCTTCACTATGGACGGCCATTTGGCCTTGGTGAACAAAAAATTCTTGTTCATTTCACCAACACCCAACTCTAATTTACCAACTTCCCCTCCATCTCTCTAAAAATCCTCCTACCCTCTCTACAATTTTCTTCTCTTCTCTTAAACACTTAGTAAAAATTCAAGAACTTTTCTTCTACTCCATCACAAAAATTCGAACACCTCACTACACAAGGTAAGAAATTTTGTTCCTCTTCTTGTCTTGATATCATCTAGCTATCTCCTCTCACTTACTAATGTAAGTTTGGATTTTTATTTTTGAGGTTTACATAGAAGACTTGGAAGATACTAAGAGTCTCACCATCACCTTGAAGAGGACTTCTAGACTTGAAGAAATTTGAAGGATTTTGGACTATAAGGTAAGAAATGGGATTTTTGGTACCTTCTTCTTCTCCCTATTAAATTCGAATTTTAACACCAAAATTATCATTTTGAGGTGATTAGGGGCTGACCTTGGAGCTTTGTTTAAGTGGTGATCAAGTTCTTAAGAGACCATCAATTTTTGACTACAACTTTCAACTACACAAGGTAAGTGTGGTACCTTTGGCCTATTCCTTCTCTTTTTCCCTCCTTGATTCAAATCTTCATTTTTCTAACTCAAAACTCCTTGTATTATTGGACTTAGGGGCTGCCTTAAGTGAGGATTAAAATCCTCAAGGTCTTGTGACACCATTTTTCACCAATCAACCGAACAAACAAGGTGGGTGGAAAAATCCTTTCAACTTCTAGGTGTTTTAATTCATAAAAATGCATGTAGTATTTTGTTATTGAGCATTTGAGATATATATTATGTAATGCATGCTATCTTCTTATATCAAGTTGGAAAAATTTCTCAAGTGTTGCTCAAAATGCGATTTACGAAAATTAGGACATACATGTACACTTTATTGTCATATTTGATAAATTCTTGTATGAGATGAATATGTATGTTTATGACTCTTGAAATCTATGTTTTGAATGACCTATAACCTGGACAAGTCGAGCATAATTGATTAAATTTCGATTTTTGGACTTAAAATGCAAAAATGGAAAGTTGGTGGACTTAAGTGCAAGAAAATAAAACTTAAGGGACCTCTCTGTAAATTTCGATTTTTGGGACTGTACTCAGGTTCAAAAATATTGTTTTGACATTTTAATAAATTTTTAAGAGTTTTTAGATAAATAAAATCAACCCTCAAAAGCCCAAGGACTAGATTGTAAAATTTGAGAAGTTTAAGGGCTATTTTGCAAATTTCGAAACTGTACCAGATCCTAAATTTAAAATTTGAAATTTTAACTCTTAAGGGACTGGAAATAACATATTTTAAGTGTATTCAAAAAATCCAAGTGTTTAGAGCTTGGAAAGTAATTTTATAAAACTTGAGGGACCAAATTGTAAAAGATTAAACTTGAGGACCCAAATGAAATTTCCAGGACTTATACAGCCCATGTACCTGGAAATACTAATTTACCTATAACATAATTATATTTTGGACCCAAGGTTCAAATTTCATAACAATTGGACCCCTAAAAGCCTTAAAGGCAATTATTTCAAAATGGGACAAAAGTGAGATTTTCAAAAGTTGAGGGACCTATACTTATGACGTTTTAAAACTGCTTTTGTCCCAATATCCCACTAACCTTAGTGACATTTTCCAACTGGAATCACATTAGAAGCCCTTCCGGTTTGTGATTTCCGATTATTTTAAACTTAGGGCCCGAAATGACAATTTTAACAATTTTGGGGCCAATGTGAGAATTTTATAAAAACTCGACCTCAAAACTTTAAACACCTGAATCTCTGAACAATTTAGAGAATTTAGGAACTGACCTCATAATTTTTCAAGGTCGGGACATTTATTTATTTAACTTTTAACCCCAAAAGTATTGGTTTTGACAAAACGGGGCTAATTGAAAATTTTATTTTTATAAGGACCTAACTCAAATTATTTTCTTTTAAAGAAACAGCCCTGGACTCTCTTACTTTAATATTTAATTAAAATATTTTAATTTCTCAAAAACCCCTTGACTTATCGGATCGCCTTGACCGATTAATACCCGATCGCGGGCGACTTCCTCGTCTTGCGATTTGAATCTATAACGGGACTTATGTTCCACCTAATCATTCAAGATATCGAAGATTTCTTATCCTCCCGATAATCATCTTCATCCAAATAACTCCACCAACGCCATAATTACCTTACGCAAATTTTCGAAAACTTTTCATGAACTAACTTCCGAATCAATAATACTCATTTTGCTGGTTGACTACATGAACTTGTGTTTACTTTCCTTCTTGAGTCAACTTGGTGTGTCGAGCTCACGAATCGGAATGGATACGTCGGGGATGGAACCGGGCAGCTCGGCTGCTATTCCACTCTTCCAGCCCCATCGTCCTAATCCCGCAACTGAGGGACGGAGTTTGTCCAAGGGAAGCGGGTCGTAGTACTTGAGGTATAATCATGATTATGACAAATCCGAGCCTTGCTAGCTCCACTGTGGATTTTGTCTTTGCCTATGGAGCGATAAGGTGACAAGTCTTGGACCATCTTGCTCGGGGAGTTACAAGGAAGAACGAAGGAATCGCTGTCTGATCCACACGATTCTGGAGTTAATCGGACCCGTTTGGTTGGCGCTACAAATCCGTACGCAACCGCTACTTGTATTGCATAGGTTGGCGCTACAAATCCGTCACGCAAATCGCTACTTGTCTTGCATAGGATTGGCGTTACAAATCCGTGCACGCAATCCTCCCGCTTTGCTTGGACCATAGTGCACCTTGACCATGAATTTTTTCTTAATCGTATAAGTATATTAATTAAATATATTTATCACGACGCTTGTGGATGTGTGTGAAATCATGCATCATCTCTCATGCGTTTTCATACAACTAAATTTCTCGCATTAACTATTTATATCGCCACACTTACACACGATCACCCCATCCACTGAGATTTCTGTCTCATTCCCTCATGTTTTCTAACCTTTAGATGAAGAGTTCGCTGAAGACATCGAACCTACCGCAGATTGAATCTCTATCAACGATGTGGAGCGATATTTCCTTTTACTTTTTTTTTGTTGTTGTTGGACTCCACCATTTTATTTCTGTTTGGACTGTAAGTTAATTAAGATAATCTTTTGGGTTGTATTCGGATACTGCCAGACCTTAAGATGTAATTTGTACTCGTGGTTGTTATTATTCCGCCGCTGCATTAGACTCTTTTCACTTGGTGTTTGTATCTTTGGTTTCGATTTGTTGATTTACCTCGGTTTAAGTGATTGATCGTTGTCGCGTCACGTTTGGGCGTGATGCTTATGGTATCGAGCTCGGCTAGTAAGATGGAAACTTACACCGAGCTAACCCGGATAGGACCCTCGGATTGTGTTGGGTAGTACCGTGACTTGACTAATTAAGTTGTGAAATCGATTTCAAAAATGACATAGAACCATATTATTGATGTTTAGGTTAAGCTAAAATTTATACTTGGAGAATCCATAGTCATATTTGATTTGACTTAGTTGACTTTGGTGACTTTTCTTAGTCATTCTTTCCTTGTTCTCCTTATCTTTCCTTTGCATCCGTCTAACCCACCTCGTTTTGTTTGAGAGGATGGAGCCAAACCCCAACCTGGTGGGGCGTGATCGGCTTCGCTTTGAACGAGATCATTATAGGGCCTTAGAACTTCATTGGCGCGCCGGTATTCCTTGGGCCGACTCCGAGCTTACCAGGAACGACAATGCACTCGTGAACTAGGACACCTTCCGACAAAGAGTCAAGAGGAGAAGAATAACCTTACTCTCCTCGTTAAAGATCGCGAGGACACCATCCGCTCGCTCGCGAGATCAGATTCAATTGATCCAGAACGCTGGATAATACTCGCGAGAAACGGTGGAACGTGCGAGGAAGGTCGCACGAAGTGGAGAATGGAGGCGCACGCGTCAAGAGACACCATAGGACACCATGAGGAGACCATCAACAAGCAAATGCGATAATCGAGAACTCACGCATGCCTTAGCCCAGCCCGGCCGGGATGCGGCTCTAGAGGCTGCCGCTTAGCGGCTAATGCGCCATCACGTTGCCACCGCCCGAGGCGAAACCAATGCTCGACCTTGAGACCGATAATGAAGAGGATCTCGAGGAGGATCTGAAGAATACCCTGAAGAGGATCCCGATGAGGATCCAATGGAAGATGTAGAGCCCGAGCGTTTGAAGTCGCCCCCCACTCGAAGATGCTCGGGACTAGAACAAAGGTGGCGATTTCGCCAATCGGCTAATCTTTGAGGTGCTACCTCAGCCCGATCAAGATCCGATTCTGGACGAGGCCGCTAGTGATGATGACGGCGATCTCACTGAATAGATAGCTTTTGTAATAGATAGTATCAGGCGCATATTACCTTTCTGTTGTATTTTGCTTTTCGTTGTACCATGATTTCGGATTTACCACTGATTCTGTATTTGTGTTGTTTGAACTCATTTGGATGTATTCAAATTTTCACGTTAATGGATATATCCTTTTACTTATTCTATGTCTTGTGCACTTGTGTGGATCTCCTTGCGATATAACTTGTCTTACGCGAATATTTATTGGAATCATTCATTTTGTATTGTAGCTAAGCTCCAGATTCATGGCTGGAAATCGGGGACGCGGGAGACCCCGCCGTGTACCCCAAAGAAACGATGATGCGCAGAGGGATCGGGCACCCTCCCCGAATGCCACCACCTCCTCCGCCAATCGCAGAGATAACCTAATCGCAATAGCCTTGCAAAGATATTAGTTTTCATGAGGCAACAAGCGGAGCCTCGTCGGCTAACCATGAACCTACTCGAGAGACGAATGACCGCACCTTGGAGCGGTTTTTACGATTCGACCCCCGACCTTCTTAGGGGAACCGGATGACGTGAAAGCGAGAAGAATGGATCGGAAATCGGAGAATATCTTCAATGCTCTCCAATACTCGGGGAACAAAAGGTTACGCTCGCCGTGTTCACTAGAATCACCGCTCGAGATTGGTGGAGAACAGTTGAGAGAAAGTGGGAACATGATCAAATAGATAGGACATGGGAAAATTTCTGGCTGAATTCAATGAGCAATACATACCCCAAGTCGTGAAGGAGGCACGCCGGGATGAATTCCATAAGTTGAGACAGGGGAACATGTCTCGTGGCCCGATGAGTCCGAATTCCATCGGTTATCCAAATATGCCCAGGAACAATCGGCCTGACGAAGAGGACAAATTGTATAAGTTCACACGGGGATTGAAGTGGAACTCCGAAACAACTTTTGATCGTTGAAATAACAACATACTCACCAGATAAAGCGCGACTCTCTCCGCATTGAGTCGGGACTTAACCGCATTGGTCGATTCAATTTGAATAGGCCATCGAATGATCTCAAAAGGACAACAGGGGACAACCATCAAGGCCGCTGTTAAAATTCGAAGGGGCCATTGTTAAAGCGAGAAAAAGGGAAAGGACCGTCTGAGGAAAAACCGGGCCAAGTATGTACACATTGCCAAAAACCGGTCATACTTGCCAATGATGACTGATGGTGTAAACATGGAAGGTGTTTACTGTGTGGTAGTAATCAACACTAGGCAAGGATTGTCCAAAATACGAAGACCGGACCAAATAAACAGGTGCAACCACGTGTTCGAAGCTAACGGCCAGGGTAACCGGCAGGATGCCTGCCGAGCATTTGCACTAGCTGGACATGAGGCTCCGGAGGCAACATACGTGGTGGAAGGTGCGCTTCTAGTATCTAGTCATTACGCTAAAGTGCTATTTGACCCTGGATCAACGCATTCATTTGTCGCACCCCATTTCGTACACAAGTTGCATACATGCATGGAACATATGCCTATAGGTTTAGAGGTATCCACTCCTATGGGCGCAAGCAAGATAATAAATGATATTATCTATAATGCATGCGAAGTTAAAATTGATGAGATAAATTTCCCTGATTTGATCTTCTTTGCTTATATCTGAATACGACATTATATTGGGAATGAACTGGTTGTCTCGCACACCATGCACAAATGGACGCCATCGCAAGTCCATTAAACTATGTGAACCCGATAAGCCCGAAGTGGAAATTTCGGGAAGAGCACGAGTTAAGATTGCCCCAATCATTTCAAAGAATGAAAGCAAGGAAGCGATCACTAGAGGGGCACAAGGGTACTTGGCGTTTGTAATTAACAAACCTAAGGTTGAGACACAAATTAATCAAGTACCTATAGTATCGGAATATACATATGATGTATTTCCACAAGAACTCACCACCTGTCCCTCCGGATAGGAAGTTGAGTTCACCATCGGTATTACCGGGAACCGCCCCAATCGCTTAACGCCGTATAGAATGGCTCTGTTGAGTTACAAGAGTTGAAGACACAATTACGAAGCTTATGGATGTAGGATTTATTCGACCAAGACGTCTCCTCGGGGGCACCCCGTACTATTTGTCAAAAAGAAAGATGACACATTAAGACTGTGTATAGACTATCGCGGACTTAACAGCGTGACCATCAAGAACAAATATCCCTCCCGAGGATAGACGAATTTGATCAACTTCAAGGAGCGACGGTGTACTCGAAGTTTGATTTACAACAAGGATATTATCGATTAAAGATCCGGGAAGAGGACGTTTCCAAAAAAGATTTCGGACCGGATATGGACACTACGAGTTTGTAGTGATGCCTTTCGGTCGACAAATGCACCAACAAATAGCGTTTATGGATCTAATGCATCGAGTCTTTCAACCTTATTTAGATCAATTCGTAGTGATATTCATTGATGACATACTCGTATACTCTAAGTCTAAAGAGGAGCATGAGCGTCATCGAAAATTGTTTTAGAGACACTACGAGCACAAGCTATATGCCAAATTCAAGAAGTGCGAATTTTGGCTTAGTGAAGTCGCATTCTTGGGACACATAGTATCCGACACCGGGATCGCCGTAGATCCTTCGAAAGTACAGACAGTGGTTGAATGGAAACGACCCGAGTCCATAACGGAGATCGAAGTTTCTTAGGACTAGCTGGATATTATCGTAGATTTATCCAAGATTTCTCCAAGATAGCCGGGACCACTCACTCGACTAACCCGAAAACAAGTCAAGTTTGAGTGGAATGACAAGTGTGAGGCTAGTTTCCAAGAGTCAAGAAACGACTTACTACGGCTCGATCTTAGCCCTTCCAAAGGGAATGAAAAACTTTGTCGTCTACAGTGACGCATCAAAGGAAGGACTAGGAGCGTGACTCATGCAAGAAGGAAAGGTCATTGCTTACGCATCACGGAAACTCAAGCCGTATGAAGCCAATTACCCAACGCATGACTTGGAATTGGCGCTATAGTGTTCGCGTTAAAGAAATGGAGGCACTATCTCTACGGAGCAACATTCACGGTTTACACGGATCATAAGAGCCTAAAGTATCTATTCTCTCGAAGGAACTCAATTTGAGGCAACGGAGATGGATGGAGTTAATAGAAGATTATCACTTTGATATTCAATACCATCCCTGGGAAAGCTAACGTAGTAGGCGACGCCTTGAGCGAGGAAGGCGAGTTTAGCTAGACTAATGATTCGAGAGTGGAGATCATTAGAAGAATTGAGCACTTGGAATCCGATAAGAACCAAGATTTCGAATTTCATGTGCTAATATTTCAGATTAAACCCGATCTACTCAACGAGATCAAAGTAACACGAGGGGATTGACGTGCAACTTCAAAAACTAAAAGAGAAGATACTCAAAGGAGAAAGATCGGGATTCTCGATACCGGAAGATGGAATCATCGATTTGGAATAGAATTTGTGTACCGAGTGATGAGCAACTTAGGAACAGAATCCTTTCGAAGCACACCGTTTGAAATACACTATACATCCTGGAGGAAACAAGATGTATAAGGACTTGAAACAAAGATTATTGGTGGGTAAACATGAAGAACCGGTAGCGAGTTCGTTGCGAGATGTTTGACTTGTCAACGAGTAAAAGTCAACACCAACGACCATCCGGTTTATTACAACCGTTGAGAATTCCCGAGTGGAAATGGGAACACATAACGATGGACTTCGTGACGGATCTACCAAGGACCGGATTTGGCGATGACACTATTTGGGTAGTCGTGACCGACTCACGAAATCGCACATTTCTTACCCATGAAGAAAACCGAAGCGACTTACGCGTAAACTTGCGCAAATTTATATCCGAGAGATCATCCGACCGCATGGAGTGCCGTAGACATAGTGTCGACAGAGACCCGAGGTTTGTCTCATTCTAGAAATGCTTACATGAGGAATTAGGCACCTCGCTAAGTTTTCAAGATAAAGAAGACATCCGCAAACCGATGGCCGGTCGAGCGAACAATTCAAACCCTGGAAGACATGTTGCGAGCCTGCTCATTGGATTTCCAAGGAAGTTGGGATTCGCACTTACCATTGGCCGAGTTCGCTTATAATAACAAATTATCGGCCACGATTGGGATGGCACCTACGAAGCTTTGTATGGACAAAAGTGTAGATCCCTCTACACTGGGAGATTGATGACCAATGGACTCCGAAGGGAGAAACGGAAGTCACCCTTGATTCCAAAGGTCGACTTAGTTTAGAGGCCATGGAGAAGGTCAAGTTGATCAAGGAACGGATCCGTGACGGCTCGAGCCGCCAAAAGAGTTACGCGGACAAGAGGAGAAAGGACTTGGAATTTGAAGCGGAGATGAGGTATTTCTCGGACTCTTGCCACGAAAAGGATTGATCAATCCAGGAAAGGGGGCAAATTGAGTCCGAGATATATTGGACCTTACAAAATTTTGCGAGGATTGGAAAGTTGGCCTACAGGCTTGAATTACCAGACAAGATGCGGGAATGCACGATGTATTCCATGTGTCGAGATTGAAAAAGTATCAACCGGATCCCGAGCATATCATCACTCGTGATGCTCCTCCTCTAATGGAGAATTTATCTTACACCGAACCAATCGAATCATTGACCAAATAGATCGTCGATTTGCGTAACAGAAAATTCAATAGTTAAAGTTGTATGGCGACACCACAACCGAGACGAAGACGCAACATGGGAAATGGAAGAAGATATGAGAAATCAATATCCGAGTTGTTCTGAAGAGAATTTGGGGACCAAATTCTTTTAAGGAGGGGAGAATGTGAAGCCCTCGATTTTTTTTTATTCGAACATGTATTTATATCACGTATCGTCTTTGTACTATTTGACAATTCTACCACGTCGCTTTGACGGGTAAATATTAATGATATATATATTTCGTCTTTAAATTTCCTTATTTACTTCTTGTGATCATAATCATTTATTAATTTTATTTCGCATTTATGATCACTTGATTGATCATCATTATTGTTATTTGCATATCTATTAGTCACCTTAGAATTCTTAGAGACTATTTATTTTAGAGGTTTAAACCTTATAGAATTAAGAATTCGATTTAGATTAAGTGATCATGAGACTTGTAAGTGATCAAGGAAATCACTAATTATTTTGGAGATTGATATTATTCACCTATTATCATCAATTTTGGGACACAAAAAAAAAATATGGAATTACCACAAATACCCCTTAAGGGACGGCCATGGTGGGAAATTTTGGTGTAGAAATATCTCCCAACTCTTGTACATGTACACCTTATGTATTCATCTTGTGTATTATTACACCATTAATTCAAATCTTATACACAATATCTTATACACCAATTTTTTATTATAAAATCATCCAACATGTTGGAGGCTTCCCAACACCCCATGCCAACATTCCTCTCTATCCTTGCAATTCCAACCTCCCATGCAAGACTACACCTTGACCAAAGTCCTTGTCCCTCATGCTTACTACCATTTGCAAGACATAGAACAAAACAAAAATTTGTCCCCCCTACCCTTCACTATGGACGGCCATTTGGCCTTGGTGAACAAAAAATTCTTGTTCATTTCACCAACACCCAACTCTAATTTGCCAACTTCCCCTCCATCTCTCTAAAAATCCTCCTACCTCTCTCTACAATTTTCTTCTCTTCTCTTAAACACTTAGTAAAAATTCAAGAACTTTTCTTCTACTCCATCACAAAAATTCGAACACCTCACTACACAAGGTAAGAAATTTTGTTCCTCTTCTTGTCTTGATATCATCTAGCTATCTCCTCTCACTTACTAATGTAAGTTTGGATTTTTATTTTTGAGGTTTACATAGAAGACTTGGAAGATACTAAGAGTCTCACCATCACCTTGAAGAGGACTTCTAGACTTGAAGAAATTTGAAGGATTTTGGACTATAAGGTAAGAAATGGGATTTTTGGTACCTTCTTCTTCTCCCCTATTAAATTCGAATTTTAACACCAAAATTATCATTTTGAGGTGATTAGGGGCTGACCTTGGAGCTTTGTTTAAGTGGTGATCAAGTTCTTAAGAGACCATCAATTTTTGACTACAACTTTCAACTACACAAGGTAAGTGTGGTACCTTTGGCCTATTCCTTCTCTTTTTCCCTCCTTGATTCAAATCTTCATTTTTCTAACTCAAAACTCCTTGTATTATTGGACTTAGGGGCTGCCTTAAGTGAGGATTAAAATCCTCAAGGTCTTGTGACACCATTTTTCACCAATCAACCGAACAAACAAGGTGGGTGGAAAAATCCTTTCAACTTCTAGGTGTTTTAATTCATAAAAATGCATGTAGTATTTTGTTATTGAGCATTTGAGATATATATTATGTAATGCATGCTATCTTCTTATATCAAGTTGGAAAAATTTCTCAAGTGTTGCTCAAAATGCGATTTACCGAAAATTAGGACATACATGTACACTTTATTGTCATATTTGATAAATTCTTGTATGAGATGAATATGTATGTTTATGACTCTTGAAATCTATGTTTTGAATGACCTATAACCTGGACAAGTCGAGCATAATTGATTAAATTTCGATTTTTGACTTAAAATGCAAAAATGGAAAGTTGGTGGACTTAAGTGCAAGAAAATAAAACTTAAGGGACCTCTCTGTAAATTTCGATTTTTGGGACTGTACTCAGGTTCAAAAATGTTGTTTTGACATTTTAATAAATTTTTAAGAGTTTTTAGATAAATAAAATCAACCCTCAAAAGCCCAAGGACTAGATTGTAAAATTTGAGAAGTTTAAGGGCTATTTTGCAAATTTCGAAACTGTACCAGATCCTAAATTTAAAATTTGAAATTTTAACTCTTAAGGGACTGGAAATAACATATTTTAAGTGTATTCCAAAAATCCAAGTGTTTAGAGCTTGGAAAGTAATTTTATAAAACTTGAGGGACCAAATTGTAAAAGATTAAACTTGATGACCCAAATGAAATTTCCAGGACTTATACAGCCCATGTACCTGGAAATACTAATTTACCTATAACATAATTATATTTTGGACCCAAGGTTCAAATTTCATAACAATTGGACCCCTAAAAGCCTTAAAGGCAATTATTTCAAAATGGGACAAAAATGAGATTTTCAAAAGTTGAGGGACCTATACTTATGACGTTTTAAAACTGCTTTTGTCCCAATATCCCACTAACCTTAGTGACATTTTCCAACTGGAATCACATTAGAAGCCCTTCCGGTTTGTGAGTTCCGATTATTTTAAACTTAGGGCCCGAAATGACAATTTTAACAATTTTGGGGCCAATGAGAATTTTATAAAAACTCGACCTCAAAACTTTAAACACCTGAATCTCTGAACAATTTAGAGAATTTAGGAACTGACCTCATAATTTTTCAAGGTCGGGACATTTATTTATTTAACTTTTAACCCCAAAAGTATTGGTTTTGACAAAACGGGGCTAATTGAAAATTTTATTTTTATAAGGACCTAACTCAAATTATTTTCTTTTAAAGAAACAGCCCTGGACTCTCTTACTTTAATATTTAATTAAAATATTTTAATTTCTCAAAAACCCCTTGACTTATCGGATCGCCTTGACCGATTAATACCCGATCGCGCGGCTTCCTCGTCTTGCGATTTGAATCTATAACGGGACTTATGTTCCACCTAATCATTCAAGATATCGAAGATTGTTTATCCTCCCGATAATCATCTTCATCCAAATAACTCCACCAACGCCATAATTACCTTACGCAAATTTTCGAAAACTTTTCATGAACTAACTTTCCCGAATCAATAATACTCATCGCTGGTTGACTACATGAACTTGTGTTTACTTTCCCGCTTGAGTCAACTTGGTGTGTCGAGCTCACAATCGAATGGATACGTCGGGGATGGAACCGGCAGCTCGGCTGCTATTCCACTCTTCCGCCCCATCGCCCTAATCCCGCAACCGAGGGACGGAGTTTGTCCAAGGGAAGCGGGTCGTAGTACTTGAGGTATAATCATGATTATGACAAATCCGAGCCTTGCTAGCTCCACCGTGGATTTTGTCTTTGCCTATGGAGCGATAAGGTGACAGTCTTGGACCATCTTGCTCGGGGAGTTACAAGGAAGAACGAAGGAATCGCCTATCGATCCACACGATTCTCGAGTTAATCGGACCCGTTTGGTTGGCGCTACAAATCCGTGCACGCAACCGCTACTTGTATTGCATAGGTTGGCGCTACAAATCCGTAGGCAACCGCTACTTGTCTTGCATAGGATTGGCGTTACAAATCCGTGCGCAATCCTCCCGCTTGCTTGGACCATAGTGCACCTTGACCATGAATCGCTTTTCTTAATCGTATAAGTATATTAATTAAATATATTTATCACGACGCTTGTGGACTGTGTGTGAAATCATGCATCATCTCTCATGCGTTTTCATACAACTAAATTTCTCGCATTAACTATTTATATCGCCACACTTACACACGATCACCCCATCCACTGAGATTTCTGTCTCATTCCCTCCTGTTTTCTAACCTTTAGATGAAGAGTTCGCTGAAGACATCGAACCTACCGCAGATTGAATCTCTATCAACGATGTGGAGCAATATTTCCTTTTACTTTTTTTGTTGTTGTTGGACTCCACCATTTTATTTCTGTTTGGACTGTAAGTTAATTAAGATAATCTTTTGGGTTGTATTCGGATACTGCCAGACCTTAAGATGTAATTTGTACTCGTGGTTGTTATTATTCCGCTGCATTAGACTCTATTTCACTTGGTGTTTGTATCTTTGGTTTCGACTGTTGATTTACCTCGGTTTAAGTGATTGATCGTTGTCGCGTCACGTTTGGGGCGTGACATGGTACAATTTCAAAATTTGCAAAGTAGCCCTTAAACTTTCAAAGTTCTACAATCTAGTCCTTGGGCTTTTAAAGGTTGATTTTATTTATCTTAAAACTCTTAAAACTTTATTAAAATGGTCAAAAGTCATTTGTGAACCTGAGTACAGTCCCAAAATTCGAAATTTGCAGAGGGGTCCTTTAACTTTCATTTTCTTGCAATTTAGTCCACCAACTTTCCATTTTTACATTTTTAAGTCCAAAATTGAAATTTAATCAATTATGCTCGACTTTTCCAGGTTATAAGTCATCCAAAACATGGATTTCAAAGTTCATACACATGCATGTCCACTTCATACAAGAATTCATCAAATAGAACATTAAAGTGTACATGTATGCACCTAAAATTCAATAAATAACAATTTTGAGCAACTCTTGAGAATTTTCATGATTTGATACATAAAATTGACATGCAATACATAGATTATATATCTCAAGGGCTCATGATCAAAATTCTACATGCATTTTAATAAAAACACCTAGAAGTTGGAAAGTATTTTTCCACCCACCTTAAATTGGAAAATTGTGAAATAAAAGGATAAATTTCACAATTTTTGGATGAGGTCACTTAGGTCAGCCCCTAAGTCAAGAAATATCAAAAATTTGGAGTTAGAAAAATGAGGGAAAAATTAAGGGGAAATGAATGAGATAAGGAAATTGGAAAGACTACACTTTACCTTGTGTAGTAGGTGATTTAAAACTAGTTGAAGCTTCAAATTTGGAAATTTTGGTTCAACTCCAAAATCACCTAAGGTCAGCCCCTATTTCTCAAAAATGAAAAAGGGGTGTTAAAATTTGAAAAAAATAGGAAGAAGAAGAAAGAAGGGCTCTAGTGTCCAATTCTTACCTTGTGGTCCAATTTCTCTACTAGTTATTCTTCAAGTCTTCAAGTTTCACCACTATGCATGCATGTCTCCAAGTGGTCTTCTAAGTACCTCAAAATCCAAAATATAAACTTAAATTAAAAAGAGAAGGTGATGAGTAGTAAGAATTTAAGTTGGATTGAGGAGTGAAATTTCTTACCTTGAGATAGGGGGTGTTCGAATTTTTGGTGTTTAAGTGGTAAGATTGTTTGTTTTGGTTTAGATGTTTGAGGAAAGAAAGTATGTTTGATGTTAGATAGGAAGAAGATGTTCTTGAAGATATGAAGATGGGTTTGAAGATGTGAAGGATTTGAAGATGTGAAGGACTTGTGTTTGAATATTTGAAGATGTGAAGAAGGGGTACTTGAAGATATGAAGAACTTATGTTTGAAGATTTGAAGATGTGAATAGTTGGTGTTTGAAGGTTTGAAGATGTGAATGATTTTGTGTTTGAAGATTTGAAGATGTGAATTAATTTTAGAGAGAGGTTAGAGAGAATGAGGAGAATTAGTTTAGAAATTATGATGTGTTGGATAAAATGAACAAAATTTGTTCATTTTTTGCCATAATGGCCGTCCACTATGGAGGGAGGGGGAAATTTTTTTTGTTTAATTTGTGTCTTGTAATTTGTCTCTTGAATGGAGACAAAAGGGTGGTCAAAGGTATGGGCAAGGTATGGGAAGAGAAAGAATGTTGGGAAGACTCCAACATGTTAGGAAATTTAATGATATAAAATTGAGGTATAAGATAATGTGTATAATGTTTGAATTAATGATATAATTATACACAAGATGACTAATATAAGGTGTAAGTGTACAAGAGTTGGATGATATTTCTACTCCAAAATCGTTACCATGGCCGTCCACTATAGGGCAAATTGGTAATTCCATATTTTATTATTTTTTTTTGTCCCAAATTTGATGATAATAGATGAATAATATCAATCTCCAAAATAATTAGTGATTTCCTTGATCACTTATAAGTCTCATGATCACTTAATCTAAATCAAAATTTTAATTCTATAAGATAAAAGTCTCTAAAATAAATAGTCTCTTAAAATTCTAAGGTGACTAATCTATATATATATAATAACCAAGTCACTTATAAATAGAAAAAAAACTTTTTTCCCGCCTAAACGATCCTTCCTCAATTAGTAAGAAATTTGTTCCGATTATTTGGATTTTTTTTGGTCTGAAATCGATTTTTTTTCTGCTGATTGGAACTAATTAATGGAAACAAATCCAAATCTTATAGTAAAATATTGGTTCCGGTTTTTTGGATTTTTTTGGTGTGAAATCGAATTTTTTTTTGCTGATTGGCACTAATTAATGGAAACAAATCCAAATCTTATATTATTCTAATCAATAATCATTAAATATTATTGTAATTAATCATCAGTAAAAAAATTTATATATATATTGGTAAGAAACTTCGTTTGGAATTTATTAATGGAAACAAATCCGGATTTTATATTATTCTCACTAATACATAGTATTAGTCAATAATTTCGAGACTCTAAATTGATATACAGAATATTATTCTAATAAAGGGGTAATCAATACATTCCGAATTGTAACAAATTCATAGGGAAGTTAAATGCGATAAGATAATTTTTCTGTTTCTAATCAAATCAAAATTTTCCGATTCTAATCAAATCACGTCAATAGTATTTACATAATTTAATTTTTCATATCGAAATCACATCAAATTTAATATCTACAAAATTCCAAGCATTCTTTTTTATGGCAATCCATATGAATCAATAAATTTAATAAATGGAAAAAATTAAATTTTAATTGGAAAAGGATGATCTGCTAAACTAATAATAAACAAATCAAATTATATGTTAATTTCCTGTCCAGTGTTAAATTAAAAATAATCAATAATATCTCATAAAAAATCAGACAGATTTATTACTATAATTACAGTGCACGACCTGTTATAAATATGATATCTTGGTTGATATTTTTTCACTGCATTCTTTCATACTCGAGCATAAATAATTCTCTGCCGAAATTTTTCGAAAAGTCCCAAAACAACAGCAATGGCACCACTATTCTCTTTGATTAAGGATATCAACATGACCAAAAGCCAATGGGCTATGAAACTGAGGCTGGTCCGCCTTTATGAGAAGCCGATGTATAACGACAAAGAACCAAGTTCAAAGCTTGGAATGTGTGTTCCATGACGCTGAAGTAATAAAGCCTTAATGATGTTTTTTTTTCCGCAAAGTGACATAATTTGATTTGTAAAACTTATGCTAAATTTCATTTTTTTTTCCAGGGTGATAGGATGCATGGCACAATTAGGAAGATGCATTTGACACAGTTTCGAAATAAGCTGAATGAAGGGCATGCTTATGTCCTAAAAGACTTTGGTGTTACTCACTATACGGATAAATACAAAACAACATCCATGAAATATAAGATTATGTTTCATGGCAAGACTTATATTTATCAGCTTGATGATAACTCACTTCCTAGGTTTATGTACAATTTCAGAAGCTTCAGAGAACTGTTAATTGCTGATGGAATAGATGGGACCATGCTTTTTGGTATCTTTTGTATATTTGTACTCAAAATTTTAATTCGACTTAATATATTATTTCACTTATTGTTTGGTTTATGTTTACACGGATGTGTAATAGGAAAAGTAATCGCGATGCAAAATTGTTCAAACAAAGGAATTTGGTGGCAAACTAGCACGTTTCATTGATATTACTATTGAAGACTTGGAGTAAGAACTCTTTAATATTCCGTTTTTTAAAATTATATGGTATTTAACTGTTTAATTCATGATTTTAATCTGTATGTTTAATTATTGTCATAATTTATTAATTTTTTTAATTTAACAATCTCGGAATTTTCATTTTAATATATCAGATTGAATATTAACCATTTTTTTATGAATTTAATGATTTGACAATATATTATTTAACATTTAGATTTTCTTTTTAATGCATTCAACTTGAATTGCATATGAAATAGTCTATTATAATTAGTTAACAAATTCGGTTTTTTAATATATTATTATTTGTTTTAATATATAGGAATAATAGGATATGTTGCACCTTATGGGAGGAGTATGTTGATGGTATTCTACCATATCTTGACCAGCATAGTTTGGATCCATTGGTTATAATTCTGCAAATGTGTCGGGCGAAAGTATATCGAGGTGAGATATAATATATAATTAATAAAAAAGATAAAATTGTTCTTCATTTTTTTGAAATTATTGACGACTTTTAAATTTTGTATGTGCTTTTATTTCAGAGGAAGTTAAAGTTTCAAACACGTATCATGTCACTCAAATGATCAGGAGTGATGATATTGAGGAGATTTCTGATTTTAAAAAGAGGTTAGATAACAATATAGTATTTCGAATTATTTAAAATATTACGAAACTGTTTAGTAAAGTAATTTTTAAATTAATCAGAGTTACCAGGAGCAATAACCCGACTCGCTCCATCAGTTATGTATCTTATCCGGTTGCAAGGTCTATTCCGAAGAATTTAACTTCAGGCGAATCACCGTTTCGGTTGATTGATCAACTTTATGCTAATGAAGAGGTAATTATTTAAATGTTTAAAAAATCATATTTTTTTAAATTTTCAGTGATACATTTCATTTGGTTATTGATTTTATTATTTTTCTGAATAGGTTGGGAGTTTTTGGATTAGTGCCACAATCCTTCTCCTTTATTGGAGATTGGTGGTATCTATCGTGCAAAAAATGTCCTAAAAAACTTACGCAAGTTGGAGACAAGTTCTATTGTGAGCGTTGCGACAAATTCTCGCATTCTGGAAATTTTAGGTATTAAAATTAAATATTTTATTTATTTGTATCAGAATAATTGCTAATATTTCTCTATATTTAAAAATCTTCAAGGTATCGGATACAACTTGAGGTTAGGGATGATAGTGCGAACACACCTCTGTTGGTTTGGGATAGGGAGTGTGAAGCTTTGATTGGAAAACCATGTGCTACTTTAAAAAACGAGTTGGCTGAGGTTTGTTTTTTATTTTTATTTTTTAGTGAGTTATATTTAAATTTTGATTTTGATAATATTAATAATAAAATTAATTAATTGATTTGTTCTTTTGAATGAAAATCAGAGAGATGATTTGCAAGATATTCCCAATGAGTTAGGAGCTTTGATCGATAAGAAGGTTCTTTTTAAGGTTCAAGTCAAGGCCGATCAGGTTAGTCATTTTACCGGGGCTTTCTCGGTGATGAGACTGACGGTTGGCCCTGAATTGCTCAAGCAATATTGTACTTTTGCTATAGAAAGTCAGGTATTCAAATATTCTGATTTTAGAATCATTTAAATATGATTTTTTGCAGTTTGATATCTTCTAAAAATTTTGTTTTTGTAATAATTTCCTTAAATATTATGTCTTGCATTTGATATAATTTAAAAAACATGTTTTCAAAAGATTATACAAAATATGACTTTTCGAATAATTTCATCAAATAAGTTTTTTTTGCAATTTGATATCATTTAAAAATTATGTTGTAATAATGTTATTAATGATGTGTAGCACTTTGATATCATTTTAAAATTATGTTTTTCGAATAATATCATTAAATATGATATTATGCACTTTAATATCATTTGAATATTCTGCTTTGAATACTATTTTATTTTAATATTTTTTTAGGAATCTGATTATCTTTCAAAGCTTCTTGGAGAGAGCAGTGAACACGTCAAGGATGACGCTTCTTCGGAAGATGAAGTGAGCACGCCCGACAAGTTGTTAAAGAAATCTGAAGATGCAGTTGGAGGTTCGTCGATTAAACGTAAATTGTTGGATGATTTTTCATCATCAAACAATGCCAAGAATCAGAAGAAAGAGATCAAGATTAAGGTTGAAGATGAAAAGAAGATTTAGTTTTCTTTAGGAAGTGGGACAATTTGTTTTCGTTAATCATTATGGATATTTTAGTTTTGCTTTGAATAACGCTTTTAATCCTCCTCGGTGTTTTAGAGGATTTTTATGGATTTTTAGCCCAACCTTTATGGGATTTCTGATTTTATATAAAATATTACATTTATTTACTGTTGGATTTTGATTTTCTGCATTTTTCTGTAGTGTGTGGAATAATCTAATCAAATGCTGTTTTTTTTGTTGATTTTTTTGATATAAGGGGCTAATTTTATATTAATAATTAATAAATCTAAGAATTACAAAATTATTCTGTAATATGTTGAATAATCTTATCACATGTTTTATTGTTGTTTTTGATATTGAGGGCTAATTTTTTATTAAAAATTAATAGGTCTAAACCTTACTTTTTAATATAGATTTGATTTGATTAATATAGTGGGCTTCATTATGAAATTTTAGTATTTTTAGCTTGCTAACAAAGCTAATTCAAAGTTTTTGATTTTATCAAAAACTTATATTATTGCGAAGGTTATTTATGTTATAATTTAAATTTTGTTTTTATTAAATCATTTTGAAATAATTTAATATTAATTGGATAATTAAATATTATTAAACAACTTTGTGCTTGCAGTTTTGTATTATTTTTTAGATGATCAGATATTTGTAGTCGATAGATATCTTATATTCCAAAAAAACACTGTTCTACAACATAAAACTAATTAACTCTAGCATAAATATTAGAGTGACAATTTAAAAACATGAAAGAACCTAAGAACCAACATGATTCCACTATACTCAAGGTGTAGGGTCAAGTGATTTTTTTGCTTAGGATCTTTTTTGGGTAACTTATAATAAAAAAAAAATCAAATCTACATAAGAGATAGTACAATAAAAATCAATAGAATGAGTCACAATATAAAAAATGAAGTCACAACATTTCTGCCAACAATATCAATTCGCATCACATTACAATCATTAGCAAAGAAATAAATACACAATACAATATGTTAATCAGACACAAGTACTCATCAATATCATTACCAAATAAAAATTGAATATAATCAGGAACAAGTACTTATCGATTAGGACCACATATCAATCATTAGCAAAAATAAAATTTAAGTAAAATACACATTAACCTTATTATTCGAATTGGTTTTTCCACACTTTCATTTAGTGTAGTTATAAAGTAGCAGATCTTTTAATATATATTACATATATGTATTAAGTATACTAAAGGGTTTTAAAAACATACTATTTCGGGCTAACAATCAAAAATTATAACAATTATGGTGCAATCCCTAATGTTTGATTTAAAATTTAAAATAGACGTTTATATATTTTTTTTATAGGGTATAGATCTATTCTAAAATATTTATTAGTTAGTGTTCTTATCAAAATTATATTTATTCACTTCCATATATATCTTTCGAAAACTGCAATCAAATCGACAGGGATATATTTCCTGATAAGTATCTATTTGTATTTTATAAATTGACATGTGATATCAATATCTATACCATTTTTATCTCATTAAACAAAGAAACGCATATATGATACACCAAATCATATGAGTTACCTTATATACACCAAAAATAATGGTTTGACAAATTTTTGCCCAAAATATGCTTAACTAATAATGTGTACTGTGTTTATATATAGATACGAAGGAATACAAATCTTAAGCTAACTTATTCAGTTTTATAAATATTTCCTTTTAAAAATCATCCCTTTTTGAGTATAAATATTTAACACATCTCTCATGGATCAATTCTGATTTCACAATACACATTGTAGACAGAAACAACCGCAAAACACACTAGGTCAAGCAGAATAAGAAAATTTATATCAAGCTCTTCTTAAGCAGATTGAAAACAGCAACAAAACACACACGGTCTAGCAGAATCAGAATATGTATATCAATCCCTTCTTAAGCATTTTGACAGAAACATCAGCAAAACACAGAATGTCAAGAAGAGCCAACATAAGTGTGTAAAATTTATCAAGAACCATGAGAAAGCTAACAAGTTCTGTAGTTTTGGGCAACAAACGCAAGAGAAATATCATCAATCACGACGGTATTTTCGTTTAACATTTGGAATATATTTATATTAATTTTTTATTATATTATAGTCTGAATTTTTGTAGTTAATCATGAACTATGGTTACATTTTTCATATAATCTCCTCTTATAGATAGACTAAAAAATCGACCAGAGTTCTTTATTCATTAGATAAGACTCTTCAGAAACGGGTCTCTTTTTATAGCCTGTCTCTGTAAATCGAAAGTGGAATTCATCTTCCTTTCCATTCACTCGGATTTCTTCCGTTTCATCGATTTTGTTATAAATATGCGCAAAAGTAGTTTAGTATTTGGCTTATCTGTGCAGAATTTTTCTTTTGTTGTTTGTTTTGTTATACGGATTGTTCTGTGCATCCTGAAATACAATAAATATATTGATTAGTGTTATATTTCAAACAAATCACACTTCATGTATTTTTATTATAAATTGAATGAACAAACTTTGATATACTTATCTGTTTGAGTGCTATTGATTATCTGTTTTAAATTGCCTGCAATACCCTTTTGAATAAACCTGCAATAAAATAAAAAAACTTATATTAGTATGTTAACACAATGTAAAAAAAACATATATACATGTATAGATTATAAACTTTTTACAATGAAACACTAGAAGAATGGTTTTGAAACTTATCTTTTTTTTTTCAGATTTGTGAACCAATATGTTTTTATATTAGTAACCTGTCACATATTAAAAAACAATATTACAAATACAAGAAAGATGTCTGTAACAACACCAGTTTAGATCTTGATTAGGCTATAATTTATTAGGAATTTAGTATTTAAACCGATATATATAATTCTCACCCAACAACAACATTTTACAATTTTGTTGTTAAATTTAGCACTATAACCTCAAACATGAAAATCTGTTGTATATATTAACGATGATAATTTATTAATAATAATAAAATAAATAATTTTTTAAAAAATGTAATTTTTAATTTCGTATATACACATCAACACATTTAAATGAATATTGCAACATTTTTTATAAAATAATAATAATGAATGAAAAATGAATCGCAAAATTACGAAATTATATCTAAATTTAAATTTTGTTTTTACTATATACCCGTAGTATAAAAATGCATGAGAATTTTTACCTAAATTGTATTGTTCTAATTATCTGATTACATAAATGTTTTATACACCTGCAAAAAAAACACGAAAAAATTCGTTAGAAAAATATTATAATATTAAAAATAATATTCACAAAAATTTATAGATCTTACCTTTTGGTTGTCAGCACTGTAAGAATAGATTTTTCTGTAGGCAAACATCATCGAAGTAAACTACAAAATTCTTTTTGAATAATAGTTATTTTAACAATACATGCACTACTAAAGCAAAAAGCCATAAAAAAAATGTTATCGGTCAAAAAAAGTAAAACATCATTGAAAATTCAACAAAAATAATTTCTAACCGTAGATCTATTTTATTTTTTTCTAGAGCTAGGTTTTTTTCCAAGATTTATAAGGATATCTTTTCGATTCATATAGTTTTTAAACTTTACATGCTAAAAACGTAAAAATGGCCAAAAACAAAATATACTCTGAATAAATATAAGAACAAACCTGTACATGCTAAAAATGTAAAAATATCAGAATCAACGGATTTCAAGATGTAAAAATGATCCAAAAACATATACTATGAATAAATATAAGAACATTGAACATAAAAAAAACTAGGTTTTCAAGATGTTATCGGTTAAAAAAAGGCAAACATCACCGAAAAATCATTCAGAAGTATTTTCGAACCGTAGCTCTATTTTTTTTTTAGATCTAGGGTTTTTTCTTCAAGATTTCTAAAGAAATATTTTCGAATCTTAGAAATTTTAACATGTACAGGCTTTAAATGTGACGCCCCAAATTTTAGCGACGTGAGATACGACGTTGTGTAGTGATTTATTTATTTGGTTAAGTAACACGAACCCATCATTAATGAAACGCGACCCGACTTTTACTTATTCTTCCAACATCAATTATGTCTTTCTCATTTTCGAGCTTAACGATTTTATATTTTCCTCTAGTATTAATTCTTGATCGATTGACTACGACTTTAGAAATATTAGACCCTCAATAATTTAGGAGTACATTTCGACCCTTATCCAAATATTTCATCTCATTCTACAATTCTTCCCAACCAACTTCCAATTTATTTGTTTCGAAATATACATTTCTTATTTCACATCTTTAATTTTAAATTTGTAAATATTTAATTATAAATATTTATACATTTTATTTTCCTTCAATTTTATAAAATAAAAGAAAATCAAATATTTTTCCCTAATTTTCGAATTTTCCTCTTAAAATGGGAGGTTATTTCATATTTTTTTCAAAGCCTACGTTTAAAAATTTATCCTATAATTCCACTATCCCGATTGGTCAAATTTAATCACCCCCTAAACCCACCAATTCGGCCATGATCAAGTAGCAAGGAATCATTTCCTTTTTTTTTTTAACAACTTTAGCTACAATACTATTATACAATAATTTATCTCAAAAAAAAAAAATAAAGAAACAAATTGGGGAGGATTGGACGTCCAATTGAGAATGACAATGATGAATTTAACTACCTCATCCAATTGTAAACCTTTATCAACTTTTATTAGTTTTATACATTTTGTATAATTTATGCACATGATTTACTACCCTTTTTATTTTTTATTGTCTTCACTTTTCTTTAATTAAGAACACATCATCCCCACTCAATATACTTTATACACCCCATTGTCTCCCAACTCACACAAAACAACAAAAAAAAATATATACCCTCCCAACCATAAGAAAAATCGGTCATGACAATTTTATGGGAATCCCACTCTTTATTTTTTTCTAAGCCTACAACATTTAAAAACCACACCTAAAAATTCCACTACCCTAAATAATTGGCAAGACAAGTAAAATTCTTCCCCTACTAGAAGCAACTTTCGGCCATAGTGTTTAGGATAGAATCAATTCAATCTCTTTTTTTTTCCTTATCATTACAAGCCTCCAAACAAAACCATCCCAAAGCCTACACACCAAGAAACAAAAAAAAATTAACAACTCCTCCCCATATTTTCGGCCAAGTGAAGAAAACAAAGTGGATAGAAATTCAATCCCATCTCATCACTCTTTTAACCCTCTCATTCTTCAACACTTAGACAAATTACAAAATTCCCTCTTCTCCTTCTTCAATAGGGCCGAAATCTACAAGTCAAGGTGATGAAAATTTATTTCTTTCAACTCCAATTTTCTTCTTAAAACCTCAAGTATATACCTTCATCTTCTAACATAATGAATTCTTCTTATTGAGGTACTCCTAGAAGAACTTTTTTCTTGAAAAATTAAGAGACCTAGACTTGACTACAAGCTTGAAGAGAAAATTCAAGACTATACATTTTTAAGGTGAGAAAATTGTGGTTTTAGTATTTTTCTCTTGACAACATGAGGAATTAATTTTTTGATTCAAGGAGCTTAGGGGCTGACCTACACCATCTCAAGTTGAAGTTAGAAGCTTGAAGAAAAATTTCCAATTTCGTAGACTACTTGAAGACATTAAGGTAAGTAGTAGCCATTTGGTCCTAATATATTTTCTTTAGACTTGAGACTTTAATTTCAAACACAAAAATATGGTTTGGATACCATTTAGGGGCTGACCTTCAAGAGCTTGAGTCAAGAAGTTGATACAAGGAAAATACTTCATTTTAAATCAACCCGAGAAAGACTACTACTACGAGGTGGGTGAAAATTATTTCTACAAAAATCGCATCATTCTTTCTACTAGTGCACAAAAATGCATGTTCATGTGAAAATATGATATTTTATGAATTTTATCAAGTATTTATGATATTTATGTTTTAATAAAATTTCGAGAAAATAAAAAGATGAGTATGATATTTTTCTTGCATAAATTGTTGATAAAATTGCTCATCATTTGCTTTTATGATTTATGATGCTATGAATGTTCAAATATATTTTAGAAATGTTTAAAATAAGTTTTTATATATTATTGGAATTCTGGACTTGCAACTTGTGCAAGAAAATTCAAGCTTGGGTTATTTTTGCAATTATTGTGAAATATTGGGCCAAAAGAGTAAATATGAAAAACTGTGAAGACCACCTCTGAAAATTCGAAATATTAGACCCAATAATCTATAAATTTCATATATGAAGTGACTTGAAAGATTTGGACCCCTTCCGGCAAGAAAATACAATAAGGAACAAGTTTGATATCAAAATGTAAAATTGTAAAACTTAAAGGACTAAAACTGTAATTTTTAAAGCTGGGGCAGTCAAGGTATCTCGAAAACTTGCAGATTTATTTAATATGATATTTTGAACCTTTAGTTCAAATTTCATAACCATCCGACTTGAAACGAGCCTTTAACGACAAAAATCGCTTTTGGGCCAAAATTGTAATTTGTGAAAATGAGGTACCTAACTTTCGAAATTTTTAAAACTATTTTTACCACAACTTATTACTGTCCAAAGAAGTTCTTTAAAATTAGAATCACCTCAAAATCCTTCCCGGTTTAAGAGTTAACAAATTTTAAAATATCAAGTCAAAAATCGAAATTTTTGGAAACTAGAGGACTAATCTGCAAATTTTATAAAATCTGTCTCGAGCCTCTGAAAAATTTTAACCTCTGGGAATTTATAAATTTTTGGAACTGACCTCACCCTTTTACGAGTCCGAATTGAAACTTATCGAATTTTAAAAGCCGGCAAGAGAATATTTTTCCTTAATAAAAATGATTTTTATTTTAAAATTTGCTAAGGACCTTGAAATTGATATTTTCTAACTGTGTTACCTTATAAAAATTTTAAGATATAATTTTTGTACTTATCTAATAAAAATATCGAGCTTGAACGTAATGCGCCGAATCGAATATTAAAACCGGCTAGATTATCCGCCCGATAACTAGACCGCGAGTTTTGTTTTTGAAATAAAGACCGAGATCATGTGACCAAGATCACTCCGGACTTGCTAACTGATTTTATCAAATTTTTCGATGACGTGAAAATTTAAGTGCACGTAAAGTGAAATTAAATGTTGTGAAGTGAAAATTGAAGTGAAATATGAAGTGAAGTGAAAATTGAAATGAAATATGAAGTGAAATGAAACGTGAAGTGAAATGATAAGTGGAAGTGAAGTTGAGAATGAAAGTGAAAAGTAAAGTGAAAATTTAAAGTGGGATAATTTGCTTCGGCTTTATCCAAGTGATGTGGGATAATTTGCTTCGGCTTTATCCAAGTGAAGTGGGATAATTTGCTTCGGCTTTATCCGAGTGGGATAATTTGCTTCGCTTTATCCAAGTGATGTGGGATAATTTGCTTCGCTTTATCCAAGTGAAGTGGGATAATTTGCTTCGCTTTATCCGAGTGGGATAATTTGCTTCGCTTTATCCAAGTGATGTGGGATAATTTGCTTCGGCTTTATCCAAGTGATGTGGGATAATTTGCTTCGCTTTATCCAAATAAAGTGGGATAATTTGCTTGGCTTTACCCAAGTGATGTGGGATAATTTGCTTCGGCTTTATCCAATTGAAAGTGGAAGTAAATTTAATAAGACAATAATAATGCTTGACTAATAGTGACAATTCTAACATAATGGCTAATGGAAATCTTTATACAAACAAGAGACAAAGTCATATACACTTCATGCATTGATTTCCATGAAATGATTTTCTCGTGCATAAAACAAGCCACACTCGCACACCGCACCCACCCACCGAGAATTTTTGTCTCACCCCACCTTTTTTTTTTTTTTTCAACGGCCACCGATGACCCATATGAAGACGTCAACGAAGACGACCAAGTGACGATTAATCCCTAGACTTAGTTTGTGGATCTACCCTTATATTTCGTTTATGAACAATTGCTATGTTGGATGTAATAGAGGGCGTAAGACCTCTTTCGCTTAGACAAATGGATTGTAATAATATTTCCGCCGCGACTATTGACTCTGTTTCCGAGAGGTTATGAAGAACTATGTCTATTTGAGAATTAATATTGCTCAAATATTTGGTGGATTGTATTCTCAAATGGGAAAACTCGGCGTGAGTTACAATTGGGTAGCGGCTCCAAATTTCTCGGGGCGTTACGGATGGTATCGAGCTCGGTTTGTAAGGAGAAACTTACACCGAGCTGACCCGAGATATAGTTTCTCTGACCTTGGATTGGGTACCGCTACTAGATGACTTAAGTTAAATCCTGGATGAATATTTGAACTCCTTCGGTGGTCATAGTGTCAAAATATCCTGGATACTCCTCTCGTTTGGACGTTAGGTGACTTAGAAAATCCGTGATTTGGAGATTATAATGCCGTATATGGTGAGACTTGAAGAATATGAGGTTATCTATTTATAAATATATGATATAGATGTGACATATTATGGGTTCTAGACACCTAATGATATTACTTTGGGAAAATGATAGTAGGGGACTCACTAAGTATAATGATCGATGATAGTACCCTTGTGTTATTCGTTCTCCAATACTTATACAAGCTTAAGTAAGGAGAATTTGACTTGTGGTTTAGGTACACGTATAAGATACATTAAGGTAGTATGACAAACGCGCATGATCGAGACAAAGACGCCACATGGGAAATAGAAGACGATATGTGAAGACAATACCGGAACTATTTTAAGAGGAATTTGGGGACCAAATTCTTTTAAGGAGGGGGTGAATGTGACGCCCCAAATTTTAGCGACGTGAGATACGACGTTGTGTAGTGATTTATTTATTTGGTTAAGTAACACGAACCCATCATTAATGAAACGCGACCCGACTTTTACTTATTCTTCCAACATCAATTATGTCTTTCTCATTTTCGAGCTTAACGATTTTATATTTTCCTCTAGTATTAATTCTTGATCGATTGACTACGACTTTAGAAATATTAGACCTCAATAATTTAGGAGTACATTTCGACCCTTATCCAAATATTTCATCTCATTCTACAATTCTTCCCAACCAACTTCCAATTTATTTGTTTCAAATATACATTTCTTATTTCACATCTTTAATTTTAAATTTGTAAATATTTAATTATAAATATTTATACATTTTATTTTCCTTCAATTTTATAAAATAAAAGAAAATCAAATATTTTTCCCTAATTTTCGAATTTTCCTCTTAAAATGGGAGGTTATTTCATATTTTTTTCAAAGCCTACGTTTAAAAATTTATCCTATAATTCCACTATCCCATTGGTCAAATTTAATCACCCCCTAAACCCACCAATTCGGCCATGATCAAGTAGCAAGGAATCATTTCCTTTTTGTTTTTTAACAACTTTAGCTACAATACTATTATACAATAATTTATCTCAAAAAAAAAAAAGAAACAAATTGGGGAGGATTGGACGTCAATTGAGAATGACAATGATGAATTTAACTACCTCATCCAATTGTAAACCTTTATCAACTTTTATTAGTTTTATACATTTTGTATAATTTATGCACATGATTTACTACCCTTTTTATTTTTTATTGTCTTCACTTTTCTTTAATTAAGAACACATCATCCCCACTCAATATACTTTATACACCCCATTGTCTCCCAACTCACACAAAACAACAAAAAAATATATACCCTCCCAACCATAAGAAAAATCGGTCATGACAATTTTATGGGAATCCCACTCTTTATTTTTTTCTAAGCCTACAACATTTAAAAACCACACCTAAAAATTCCACTACCCTAAATAATTGGCAAGACAAGTAAAATTCTTCCCCTACTAGAAGCAACTTTCGCCATAGTGTTTAGGATAGAATCAATTCAATCTCTTTTTTTTTCCCTTATCATTACAAGCCTCCAAACAAAACCATCCCAAAGCCTACACACCAAGAAACAAAAAAATTAACAACTCCTCCCCATATTTTCGCCAAGTGAAGAAAACAAAGTGGATAGAAATTCAATCCCATCTCATCACTCTTTTAACCCTCTCATTCTTCAACACTTAGACAAATTACAAAATTCCCTCTTCTCCTTCTTCAATAGGGCCGAAATCTACAAGTCAAGGTGATGAAAAATTTATTTCTTTCAACTCCAATTTTCTTCTTAAAACCTCAAGTATATACCTTCATCTTCTAACATAATGAATTCTTCTTATTGAGGTACTCCTAGAAGAACTTTTTTCTTGAAAAATTAAGAGACCTAGACTTGACTACAAGCTTGAAGAGAAAATTCAAGACTATACATTTTTAAGGTGAGAAAATTGTGGTTTTAGTATTTTTCTCTTGACAACATGAGGAATTAATTTTTTGATTCAAGGAGCTTAGGGGCTGACCTACACCATCTCAAGTTGAAGTTAGAAGCTTGAAGAAAAATTTCCAATTTCGAAGACTACTTGAAGACATTAAGGTAAGTAGTAGCCATTTGGTCCTAATATATTTTCTTTAGACTTGAGACTTTAATTTCAAACACAAAAATATGGTTTGGATACCATTTAGGGGCTGACCTTCAAGAGCTTGAGTCAAGAAGTTGATACAAGGAAAATACTTCATTTTAAATCAACCCGAGAAAGACTACTACGAGGTGGGTGAAAATTATTTCTACAAAAATCGCATCATTCTTTCTACTAGTGCACAAAAATGCATGTTCATGTGAAAATATGATATTTTATGAATTTTATCAAGTATTTATGATATTTATGTTTTAATAAAATTTCGAGAAAATAAAAAGATGAGTATGATATTTTTCTTGCATAAATTGTTGATAAAATTGCTCATCATTTGCTTTTATGATTTATGATGCTATGAATGTTCAAATATATTTTAGAAATGTTTAAAATAAGTTTTTATATATTATTGGAATTCTGGACTTGCAACTTGTGCAAGAAAATTCAAGCTTGGGTTATTTTTGCAATTATTGTGAAATATTGGGCCAAAAGAGTAAATATGAAAAACTGTGAAGACCACCTCTGAAAATTCGAAATATTAGACCCAATAATCTATAAATTTCATATATGAAGTGACTTGAAAGATTTGGACCCCTTCCGGCAAGAAAATACAATAAGGAACAAGTTTGATATCAAAATGTAAAATTGTAAAACTTAAAGGACTAAAACTGTAATTTTTAAAGCTGGGGCAGTCAAGGTATCTCGAAAACTTGCAGATTTATTTAATATGATATTTTGAACCTTTAGTTCAAATTTCATAACCATCCGACTTGAAACGAGCCTTTAACGACAAAAAATCGCTTTTGGGCCAAAATTGTAATTTGTGAAAATGAGGTACCTAACTTTCGAAATTTTTAAAACTATTTTTACCACAACTTATTACTGTCCAAAGAAGTTCTTTAAAATTAGAATCACCTCAAAATCCTTCCCGGTTTAAGAGTTAACAAATTTTAAAATATCAAGTCAAAAATCGAAATTTTTGGAAACTAGAGGACTAATCTGCAAATTTTATAAAATCTGTCTCGAGCCTCTGAAAAATTTTAACCTCTGGGAATTTATAAATTTTTGGAACTGACCTCACCCTTTTACGAGTCCGGAATTGAAACTTATCGAATTTTAAAAGCCGGCAAGAGAATATTTTTCCTTAATAAAAATGATTTTTATTTTAAAATTTGCTAAGGACCTTGAAATTGATATTTTCTAACTTGGTTACCTTATAAAAATTTTAAGATATAATTTTTGTACTTAGCTAATAAAAATATCGAGCTTGAACGTAATGCGCCGAATCGAATATTAAAACCGGCTAGATTATCCGCCCGATAACTAGACCGCGAGTTTTGTTTTGAAATAAAGACCGAGATCATGTGACCAAGATCACTCCGGACTTGCTAACTGATTTTATCAAATTTTTCGATGACGTGAAAATTTAAGTGCACGTAAAGTGAAATTAAATGTTGTGAAGTGAAAATTGAAGTGAAATATGAAGTGAAGTGAAAATTGAAATGAAATGTGAAGTGAAATGAAACGTGAAGTGAAATGATAAGTGAAAGTGAAGTTGAGAATGAAAGTGGAAAGTAAAGTGAAAATTTAAAGTGGGATAATTTGCTTCGGCTTTATCCAAGTGGTGTGGGATAATTTGCTTCTTGGCTTTATCCAAGTGAAGTGGGATAATTTGCTTCGCTTTATCCGAGTGGGATAATTTGCTTCGGCTTTATCCAAGTGATGTGGGATAATTTGCTTCGCTTTATCCAAGTGAAGTGGGATAATTTGCTTCGGCTTTATCCGAGTGGGATAATTTGCTTCGGCTTTATCCAAGTGATGTGGGATAATTTGCTTCGGCTTTATCCAAGTGATGTGGGATAATTTGCTTTCGGCTTTATCCAAATAAAGTGGGATAATTTGCTTCGCTTTACCCAAGTGATGTGGGATAATTTGCTTGCTTTATCCAATTGAAAGTGGAAGTAAATTTAATAAGACAATAATAATGCTTGACTAATAGTGACAATTCTAACATAATGGCTAATGGAAATCTTTATACAAACAAGAGACAAAGTCATATACACTTCATGCATTGATTTCCATGAAATGATTTTCTCGTGCATAAAACAAGCCACACTCGCACACCGGCACCCACCCACGAGAGAATTTTTGTCTCACCCCACCTTTTTTTTTCAACGGCCACCGATGACCCATATGAAGACGTCAACGAAGACGACCAAGTGATGATTAATCCCTGACTTAGTTTGTGGATCTACCCTTATATTTCGTTTATGAACAATTGCTATGTTGGATGTAATAGAGGGCGTAAGACCTCTTTCGCTTAGACAAATGGATTGTAATAATATTTCCATTGCGACTATTGACTCTGTTTCCGAGAGGTTATGAAGAACTATGTCTATTTGAGAATTAATATTGCTCAAATATTTGGTGGATTGTATTCTCAAATGGGAAAACTCAAGCGTGAGTTACAATTGGGTAGCGGCTCCAAATTTCTGGGGCGTTACATTAAATAACATATAAATATTTTCAAAAACAAAAAAATTTTAACTTCTACAGAAAAATTCGGACTTAAATACCAATTCTTAAACAAAAACAAAAAAAAAACTTCACCATCAAACAAATAAAGTTTACTCGAAAATATAAGATAAAAAATTTTAATAAATGTTCGATCAAAAAACCAAAAAATCGAAAAAATGAGAATATATACTCGAAAATCTCATTTTTTCGAACTTAATCGAAAATTTATATGGCCTCATCAGTAAAATATCACAAAAAAATGTGATTGTTCTCGCACAAAAAATAGATGGAAAAAGCTTAACCAGCAAAAAATTTCTTCGAGAGAGAAAATAGTAGGCAACAATCAGAGAAACATCTTTGTGCCTATTCTCTCTCAGAAAAAAATGGTGAATCCACCAAAAAAAACCAAATAATCGAAATCGAAGATTTGAGAAGATGACAGAAATGAGGCATAGAGAGAGAGAGAGAGTTGAATCGGTGAGGCAGAGAGAGAGAGAGTTGAATGAGTGAAATAGTTTTGCGGATATGGGGGTTTCAGTGGGCGAGTGGGTGGTTCCGAGGGGGTGGGGTTGGGTGGTTTTGGGATAAGGGTTTAAGTTGTGTTTCTTCATAGAGGGAAGAATCCTCTAAATCCTTACCGTCCATTAGTCAAAAGTTTGGACACGTGTCGCGATCGTGTGATTATGAAAAATCTGATGTATATTTTTGATGTATTTCTAAATGCAAAAATGTAATTTTGTGGATGGGCTTTTTATGTTGTATAAATGGGTTAATGTATAAATGGGTTAATGTGATAAATTAATTTCAAGCCCATACAAAATTAGAGTCCAACAAGATATATTTTGTGTAAAAAATGGGTTGAGATTTTTTAAGTTTTTATTCCAATTGTTGTGTTTTGGGCTATGAATTTGCACCTATTTTAATTTGAATTTAGAAAACTATGATGTGTTTTTTTTAAAAAAATTTTTGTGATTGTTTATAAAATTGTATTTTAAAATCTTAAAATTTTTTTAAAATCGAAATTTATTTATAATAAAAATATTAAACATTTTTTATATTTAATTTCATTTAATCTATTTTTTATATTTAATATTTATTTTATTGTAATTAAAATCGCTAATTTTAATTAAATTCGGTAATTTTTTAATTTATTAAATAAATCAAATATTAAATGAAATTCATTATTTATATACTATTCATTTTTTTATATTTTTGGTTTATTTCGAAAATTTAATAATTATATAAATTAAACTAATGGTTTATGAATAATGATTTTTCCTTAATGTTTTGTATTATATTTTTTAGTATTTTTATAAATTTAATATTTTTTGATAAGCTCATTTATTGTTTTTCTTTAGAAAATTGTACAAGTTTAGCAGGCACCCCTTCTAATATGGCAAATAGATTTGAATTTCGAGCTTTGTCAAGCAGTACTATTTGTCAATTGTCGGGTTCACCGCTTAGTAACATCACAAATGGTATATTCAATATTTTATTTATTCATTCAGTCTTTAAAATAATAAATAGTTCATATTATTTATTCATTTTTTTAATACGTGTAATTGAATTTGTTGCGCGATCGTTGTTCCCACTAAAAACTCACCTCAAAAAAAAAATCTCAAGAATATTAGTAATTCATTTGGTGATATAGTTGTATCATCTATCAAGAGCACCTACAATACAACAGTGGTCATCGACCTTACGCTCGATGATAATGTTCAAACTGATACCATTGATGCAAATACTCTAATCACTGAAAATGTAACGACTGATGTAAATCAAACAAATTTGTTTGAGCATGTGTCCTTGACTACAATTGGTAATTATAACTATTTTATATTTTTTGATGTATTTAATTAATTTAATTGTTATTGAGATAATTAATAAATCATTAGTTAATTTGACAGACATCGGGATGTCGGTGACGCAACATATACTTGCCAATTTTGTGGTGCGTTATTTTGGTACGAAGAAAGGCTACGATCCCACGTAAAATCCAAAAATCCTCAATATTCCCTGTGTTGTGTTCATGGAATTATTCAGCTTCCTTCTATCAAACAACCACCTCATGTGCTTCATGAATTATTATTTGGAGTTAGTGATAAGAGCAGGCATTTCCAAGAAAATATAAGATCGTATAATAATATGTTTTGTTTCACATCAATGGGAGGCAAAATCGATACTGATATAAATAAGGGTCAAGGTCCTCCAATTTTTCGCTTGCATGGACAAAATTATCATCTTATTGGTAGTCTGTTGCCCTCGGATGGTTCCATTCCAAAATTTGCACAGATGTACATATATGATACGGATAATGAAATTTCAAATAGGCTAAATTGTGTGAGGTAAGATTTATTTTTAAATTTAATTTGAATAATATTTTATTACTTTCTACTCTATTCACTTCAAATGTTTTAATATTATTTTGTAGACAATGAAGCGAAACTAATAATTTGCATCAAGATATTGTTGCTGAACTAAAAAAAATGTTGGATGAAAATAATGTTTTGGTGAAGACTTTTAGAATGGCCAAAGACAAAATCCAGCAATCTTCAAATTCTGATGTTCGATTGCGTCTAATAGGAGCCCGAAATACTGACGCAAGGAGGTACAATTTGCCTTCAAGTTCAAGTTGCTGCTTTGATCGTTGGTGATTTTGATCATGCTCTAGGTGAAAGGGATATTGTGGTTGAAACGAAAGCAGGATATCCGAAACGCATAAACGAGTTGAATGCCTCTTATCTGGCTTTGCAATATCCTTTGCTATTACCTTACGGTGAAGATGGGTACAGAGAAGATATCCCGTTTTCTGAATTGAAGAAATCAAGTCCAGGGGGGAGAAAAACAATAAGCGTTCGTGAATTCTTTGCATATAGATTACACGACAGATTAATAGAATCTTCGACAATTCTATCATCGCGTAGATTGTTTCAACAATTTGTAGTTGACGCTTATATAATGGTAGAATCGTCACGATTGAAATATATTCGCTTGCATCAAAAAAAGTTGCGTTGCGATATATATAAAACCTTGTCTTGGATCTTTGTGTTGAATGGAGACATCAATCCAAGTACTCAAGGAAAACGTATTATATTACCCTCCGTTTCACCGGCGGTGCGATTCATGATACAAAGCTATCAGGATGCAATGGCTATTTGTCGTTGGGCTGGATATCCAGATTTATTTATAACATTTACTTCCAACCCAAAGTGGCCAGAGATTGTCCATTTTCTTGAGAATAAGAATCTGAATCCCGAGGATCGACCCGATATTGTTTGTAGAATCTTCAAAGTTAAGCTAGATGCTTTAATCAAAGATCTTCGGCAAAATGAAATATTTGGGAAAGTAGTAGCAGGTTATGAGTTATTATTTTTATATTATTATATATATTAATATTATTATTATTATTATTATGATCATTACAGTTTAAATGTTATTAATCATTATATATTTTTTTGATTTCCTGATTTTATTCATTGCAGTTGTATACATGATAGAATTTCAGAAACGTGGATTGCTTCATGCTCATATATTACTATTTTTGGCTAAGGAAGACAAGTTTCCAACCGCAGCTGAAATAGATAGAATTATACCAGACGAGGCATCTGATCCATGCTATTATGCGGCAGTGAGAGACTTTATGATTCATGGTCCATGTGGTGATGTAAGAAAAAACTCACCCTGCATGTCTGAAGGTCGTTGTACAAAGCATTTTCCGAAGAAATTTGTTGATGCTACTACTATTGATGAAGAAGGTTATCCACGTTATAAGCGTCGAGATAATGGGAGAATAGTTGAGAATAACGGTGTACCTCTTGACAATAGATATGTTGTTCCTCATAATCTCCGATTGCTACTCAAGTACGGTGCTCACATTAATGTGGAGTGGTGCAATCAATCAAGATCGATTAAGTATTTGTTTAAATATGTGAATAAGGGGCACGATCGTGTGACAGCTTCATTCTATCAGAGTACAAATGATGACGAATCTGAGAAACCTGTCGATGAAGTCAACATGTACTACGATTGCAGATATGTTTCGTCATGCTAGTCAGCATGGAGATTGTTGGGATTTGAACTCCAGTATAAATACCCTTCCATTGAACGCCTTAGTTTTCATCTTGAAAACGAGCAGAGCATTATTTTTCATGATTCGGAACGAATAGATAAGGTCCTAAATAAGAGTACTGTTAAGGAAAGCATGTTCTTGGCATGGATGGAAGCCAATAAGATATATCGTGAAGCAAGAGAGCTGACTTATGCCGAAGCTCCGACAAAGTTTACATGGAAACAGCCAATCAGGAAGTGGGTGCCAAGAAAAGCTGGAAAATCTATAGGACGAGTCTTTTATGTGCCTCCCGGTGCTGGTGATATGTACTATTTGAGGTGTCTCATCAATGTAGTACGTGGTGCCACGTGTCATGATGATTATAAGAATGTTAAAGGGGTTCAATACTCTTCATATCGCGACGCTTGCTATGCTCTTGGTTTATTGGAAGATGATAGAGAATACGTTGATGGCATCACTGAAGCGAGTCACTGGGCGTCTGCAGAGTCTCTACGGATTATGTTTGTGTCATTATTGTCGGGTGATTCTTTGAGCATGCCACACATGGTGTGGGATAAATGCTGGGAACATCTTTCGGATGATATTCTATATAGACGACGAGCTCTTATGCAACATCAAGGTATTACAATGATTTTCCATTATATTTAATTAAACTTTTATTTATGCATATTTGTTGATACTAAAAATATGGATCCATATTTATTTTATTAAAATTTTTCCATTTTATTCTTTTGTATAGAGCTGATATTGAGTGAGAATGAAATCAAGAATCTGGCATTGGTGGAAATTGAGAAACTAATGAGAAGTCGCGGCAGGAGCCTATGATGGCTCAAAAGCTACCTTTAAAACCGTAGGCAAGTGCACCTATCGTTTTATAGTATAGATTATTGAGTACCGAGTGTCATTCCCACGAGGATTATAAGTACTAATAATTACCGTCTCTTTGTTATTTAATCTAACAATTTTCAGAGTTTTTTTTTTGTTTGATAAAGAATCTAAATTATCGAAGTGTAAAAATGAAGTAAAATTTGTAGAATAAGAAATCAAGAGATAGAAGTGTGTTTGAATGTAAATCCCTCTAGAATGTTTTTGTGATTTGACAAGTTAAAAGATTCAACCATAAGCCCTTAAGTAAAAACCAACCTCTTTTAATAAAATCTCATGCTATGTGGACCGTAGAAATTCCCGATTTAAGTTAATCCCTTTCTCAAGGCGAAAAACTCCTAATCTCAAGTTGATTAACTGAAATCTCTTTCTAGTTAAAACCCCAAGATTGCATTATAACGATTTATGAATTCCCATATTAGGTTTGACCCTAATCCGGAAGATTTATGTCGTCCCATATCTAGGATTGCATGCAACTCTTTTCACTTATACAATTTCTTTTTCACCATAAATCTTTCGATTACCGATGAAGAAAAGATATCAAATTAATATACCGGAAATATTAACTCGAATGAGATAAGCATGATATAAGTGAATCACACAAGACATGAGAATTTTATTAAAAACATACACACCTTAATCACAAATCCATTCTAGAGTTCATTACATTCAAACACTAGGAGTTTTAGCTACACATGCTTTTGACACAAGAATAAATTACACAAGAAGATGTAAACATTGTAGACATAGTGTACTTATCTTTATCAAAATCTCAATTGACTTGATGATGTTGCTCCAAGCCTTCTTCCCCAATGTTGCCTCAAGCTTACTCCTCCAAGACCCTTGATCCCAATTCTACTTAATGGAATGAATACAATGAATATTTTCTGAGTATCTAATGAATACCTCTCCCAACTTCAACCCTTGGCTTTTATAGGCAATCAATACATTGATAGTACTCTCTTTTGTTAAACAATTGCCTCTATTTTCTTTGTTGGTTGGTGAATTCTTGTATTCAAGTGATGAGGAGGGGACATGGAGACATGTTTCAACAAAATAGGGTGTTAAAAGTGTACAAAAGTGGCCAAAATGGGTTGGTTGGTGAGTTTTCCCCAAATTCCGCAAAGAAAAGTTGCAAAAAGGGTCCGGACACGCCAGTGTCGAAGACGCCAAGCCGTCTTTGCACAAAAATTTGCCGGAAACAGGGCGACACGGCCAGGCCGTGTTGGACAACACGGCCAGGCCGTGTTGGACGACACGGCCGTGTTGTACGACACGGCCAGGCCGTGTTCGGGCCTGTTTTGTGCGATTTTTCCTCCTCTTTTGATCCCCTTCAACATGGCCGTGTTTGGTGACACGGCTTGGCCGTTTGGACCCTTTTTCCAATTTTTATCCAATTTATTTCCTTCTTTTTTGAACATGGCCATGTTACTTGACACCCCAAGTCATGTTGAGTGATTTTCTTGCCTTTTTTCAAGTAATATTGGCTTCACATTGCTCCAAATTGCTCCACCTATAATGTTAAACACATCACACTATGAAATGCTACAGAAATACTTGAGAAACTATGATTTTTCTAACAAAACAATTCAAAAACTATTGAATTAATAATATAAAATATGTACAAAATGACACTTATCAGCCTACGTGAATTTGATACCCAGATTTTGATGGTTTTGAAAACCCAGATTTTGATGGTTTTGAAATTAATCAGAATAGATTGATATATGACGAGTTAAGGTATGATCGTAATTTGTTGCTTAAGGATCACCAAAGCCTTCTTTCGAAGATGACGGACGAACAACATCAAGTGTATTCCAAAATAATACGTGTCGTTGAATGCAACGAAGGTCGTATGTTCTTTGTATATGGATACGGAGGTACTGGAAAAACATTTCAGTGGAGGGCTTTATCTTCTAAGTTGAGATCTGAGGGACAAATTGTTCTAAACGTGGCATCGAGCGGCATAGCACCCCTTCTCTTACTCGGTGGAAGGACCACACATTCTTGATTTGTTATTCCGTTAAATCCAAATGAACAATCGATGTGCAATATCAAAAAAGGAACCCCACTCGCGGAATTGATCGTTCGTTGTAAACTTATAATTTGGGACGAAGCACCAATGATGAATAAGTACTGCTTTGAGTCGGTGGACCAATCTGTATGAGATATTATGCAGCTCGAGAACCCACAAAATCTCCATGTCCCTTTTGGAGGTAAAACTGTCATTTTCGATGGGGATTTCAGACAAATCTTACCTGTTGTACCCAAGGGAACACGACAGGACATTGTTAATGCCACAATAAATTCTTCCCACTTATGGGATTATATTACGATCCTCAGGCCCGACCAAGAATATCGTCTTCAAAGTCTTGGACAAACTGATGATTATTCTGAGTTGGTTAAGTTTTCTGAATGGATAGCAAGCATTGGTGACGGAACAATCGGAGAAGAAAGTGATGGTTACTCCACTATTGATATTCCTAAAGATATTTTGCTTCAGGCAACTGATGATCCGATTGGAACTATTGTTGAGGATACCTATCCAATGTTTAGAGATGCCATTGATGATCTGACATATTTGAAAGAAAGAGCTATTTTGGCACCTACACTTGATGTTGTCGAGTCAGTTAATCAATATATGACGTCTTTGAACTCCTCCGAAGGTCAGACGTTTTTGAGTTCTGATAGCACATGTAAGTCAGATTCTAATGTTGATTTCTTGCATGATCTGCACACGCCGGAATTCCTAAATGGTATAAAATGCTCCGGTGTGCCGAATCATGAATTGCATCTGAAGGTTGGGGCTCCTGTTATGCTATTGAGGAACATCGACTATTCGATTGGATTGTGCAACGATACAAGATTAGTGATTACGAGACTTGGCAAGCATGTACTTGAGTCTAAAATCTTAACTGGTGCCAATGCTGGTCATAAGGTGTTGATTCCCCGAATGACACTAACCCCTTCGGACCTTAGGATACCATTCAAGTTTCAACATAGACAATTTCCTCTAATTGTTTCGTATGCAATGACCATTAACAAGAGCCAAGGACAATCTCTCTCCAATGTGGGACGCACTTTTAAAAAATCCGGTTTTCAGTCATGGTCAATTATACGTTGCTGTATCTCGAGTGACGAATCCTAAGGGGCTGAAAATATTAGTTTGTGGAGACGATAATTTGAAAAACAAACAGACGGATAATGTTGTGTACAACGAAGTATTCCAAAATGTGTAATTATTTTTGTTTTGAGAGGAATGTGTAATTATTGAATGTATTTATTAACTTGATTTTTTTTTTCGATTCTTATTTATTTTAATCTTTGTATATATACGCACTTTACATTCAACAACACATTTCATCACATCCCGTGCGTCGCACGGGTCGCGTACTAGTAAATACAAAAATAGTAATAATGATCAATCAACTGATCATAAATGTGAAATATAATTAATAAAGATCATGATCACAAGTAATTAAATAAAATGAAATAAAATACAAAATATATATATTATTAATAATTACCCGTCAAAGTGACACGGTAAAATAGTTGATCAAATACATAGACGACAATAAGAATCAATTATATGTTCGGAAAAATCGGGGCTTCACATCCTCCCCTCCTTAAAAGAATTTGGTCCCCAAATTCTCTTCAGAATAGTTCTGGATATTGATTCCTCATGTCCTCTTCCATCTCCCACGTTGTGTCTTTGTCTCGGTTGTGGTTCTGCCACACAACTTTAACCATCGGAATTTCTCTCTTACGCAACTGTCGTATCTGCTGATCAATGATCCGGATCGGTCTCTCGGTGTAGGATAGATTTTCCATTAGAGGAGGAGTATCACGAGTGATGATGTGTTCGGGATCTGGTTGATACTTCTTCAGTCTCGACACGTGGAATACATCATGCATTCCCGCTCGAGCATTTGCACTAGCCAGACAGGAGGCTCCGGAGGCAACAGACGTGGTGGAAGGTACGCTTCTAGTATCTAACCACTACGCTAAAATATTGTTCGACCCTGGATTAACGCATTCATTTGTTGCACCGCACTTTGTACACAAACTGCATGCATGCATGGAACATATGCCTATATGTCTAGAAGTGTCAACTCCTATGGGTGCAAGTCAGATAACATATATTATCTATAATGCATGCGAAGTTAAGATTGCTGAGATAAACTTTCCTGCTGATTTTAATCTTATTATCTATATCCGAATACGACGTGATATTGGGGATGAACTGGTTATCTGCACACCATGCCCAAATGGACTGCCATAACAATTCCATTAAGCTATGTGAACCCGGAAAACCCGAAGTGGAAATTTCGGGAAGGGCACGAGTTAAGATTGCCCCAATTATTTCAGCAATAAAAGCGAGGAAGGCGATCACTAGAGGGGCTCAAGGGTACTTGGCGTTTGTAATTAAAAAACCCACAACTGCTTCCCTGAATCAATAATACTCGATTGCCTGGTTGACTGCCTGTACTTGTATTTACTTTCCTGCTTGAGTCAACTTGGTGTGTCGAGATCACAGTCGGAATGGATACGTCGGGGATGGAACCGGGCAGCTCGGCTGCTATTCCACTCTTCTGGCCCCATCGTCCTAATCCCGCAACTGAGGGACGGAGTTTGTCCAAGAGAAGCGATTTAACTCATTAAAATTAATGATATGCAAAAAAAATATTGTTTTATTTTTTTATTTTTTGGGTGGGCTAGCCGTGGTGGTTTGGGTTGGGCCAACATATTTACGCCCGCCACTCCGCCGATTGGCCGGCCGCTTTTCGATGCGTGGGCTAGCCGCCCCACCACTCCCGTTTTGACAAATTAGTCGGAGCCATGATATTGTTGTAGTTGTAATTACTAACATTAACTGATTCACAAAAAAAAATGATGGGATAATTAATATAACTAATCAGTAATCATTATTTATAATAATAAAAAAAATCCTAAACAATATATATCACGTAGATTTACCCCACACTTAAGATGGAAACAGAACACTTCGGATTTTTAACTTTACCATTTCATTTACGTGATAATGGAAAAATATATGGAATTTAAATCCAATCGCTTGAACCGAAGATTTCCAATAATTTTCAGCTAAATCGTTTAACCTAATTAATATATTATTTTAATAAGTTGAGAGTATTGGTTGGAGGAGAGGTAATGAATTTTAAAGAAACCGGAGAATACCTGGTTCGAACTACGCTTAACACCCTTCAAAGGGTGAGCGTCTGATACCACTTTAGCTTACTGCTCATGGTAACTTAATAAATATATTTCAGTTTTTTTTTTTTCTCAAATAGTAAGCATAGTTTATTGACTTGATAAACAGTCATCTACTTACATTTTACTAAACATGTAACTTAATGCGTTTTAACAGTAAAGATTATATTAATGGATGGATATGAACCAGAAGTTTTTATATAAAAATAATATTTGACTTAAACATACACAGGGTGATTATATTGATGAGGGTTCAAGTATGATTTTTAACCACTAATTATCTGTAAAATTGAATTTGATAAAGTATTTTCGTTAACTTTGATTATAACAATTATTTCCCCTTTAACTAATGTATTTTCATGAATAGATATAATACAGGAAGTCAACTATATGGAAAATATTTTTATTTTTGGCATGCTCGTATGGACGTACCTTTATACGTACTTAACATTATTTCATATTTATGTTCCAAATCATGCAAGGTGGCGCAAAATGCATGGTTGATGTGGAAAAAAAAAATTGAAAATCTTTGTGCGATATTCATGTTTCATCTACCCAAAATATGAAAACTATATATACATAATTAAATAGCCTAAAACCAAAAGTTAATTGGATCGGATTTTGTTCAAAATATAACTATGTATATATAGAGAGAGTGAATTCAATAAATTTGAAATGAACTATTAGAGTTAGCCCAATGGTCACGGGTATTACTTTTTAGTGAAGATGTTTGGATTCGAGTCTCCGCAACAGTAGGGGCCGAATTTTTTAAAAGAAAGAAAAATTGGGGTTTGAAATGTAAAAGATGAAATTGTTACTATTTCTTCTTTGAAGGTATATATCAATCCTCTAAAAAAAATGTTAAATATTAATAAGTTGGTATATTTGTTTATGGCAAAATTGGTCGCAAAGTAGCTTGCTAGTACAATAATTTCAACGATTATTATTTGAAACATTAATATATATATAGTCATTAATCAAGACATCAATATTACCTGTACCAGCTACGAATGTGGTCTAATGTTGTGACAATCAGTATAAAATCACAAGGCCGACCATTTGTACACCTAAACTTGTTCAATATTATTTACAGGTCATTTCTTGGAAAACATTATTAATTTTATTTATGTAACACAATTAATTAAGTACATTATATCATGGAGTTGCCAAATGTCGTTAGCTAATAAATTAATATTTGACCAGTAACCATTTTTTAATTATACAGTCTCTTAGCTTAAGCCTTAAACTATGCCTAAATCCCTCGATTAGTTTTATTTCATCTCATCTCTCATTAAAAAAGAAAAAGAAAAAAGTAAACCATCTCATTTGTTGTAAAAAGTCAAGGGGTGTGGTGGGGTGGGGGGAATGAGATCTCCTGTTCCACTTTTCCTATTCCACTTCTATTCCACTGCATTGGATGAAATATACGTGTGCACGATGATGTCACGTGATGTCACAACTGCACGCGTGTCTTTCATCCAACATATGGAATATAGAGTGGAATAGGGAAAGTGGAATAGGAGATATTAACCCGGGGTGGGGGGATTAATGATGGTAAAAAATATTTTTTATTAGTTGACTCAATGTGGTGTTAGTCGGCACAGATTTGAATATCAAGTATAACGCTGTCGTACGATTTAAATTAAGCAAAAATAATCCTGACAAACACGACAAGTCTGATCTTGTGAGTAGGGGGTAAATGAGTCAAGTCGAGTCGGACATAGTACTGTTCAAGCTTATTTGATTTTAATCAAGCCTCAAGAACTGTGTTTGAGTTTGGTTTGATTATTAATCGAATCGAGCTCGAACGAGCTTTAGTCGAGCCGAGTACAAATCGAGCTCGATTAAATTGATATTTTTACAAATATTTTATTCTTTTTTTACTAATAGAATCGAGCTCGGGTCGAGCTTTATATCTTATTGAATGAAAAAATGTGTTCAAGCTTGGTTCGTTATGCTAACGAATCGAGTTCAAACGAGCTTTTAACGATCGATCTTAAATCGAGTATTAAGTAATCTAGTTTGTTTTTCAGTCCTACTTGTGAGACGGTCGCACCGTGAGACACCGTGTGAGGGTGATACTTTTAGTGTAAAAAGTGATACTTTGTCTGAATATACTAAAAGTATCACTTTTTACACTAAAATTATCACCGTCAAATGGTACAATCGTCTCACACAAGTTTTTGTGATTATTTAATTATGTATTTAACTCAATGAAGAATGAGTATGCGGTACAATAATGTCAGAGTGAACTTTTTGACGTTGCTTGGCTTTTTAAGTTGAGTGAGATTTTTCCAAAAAAAAAAAAAAAGAAAAATTTGTCAGAGTAAAGTGTAACTGTAATATTTTTATAAATGTCAGGGGATTTTTGAAATATTATTTGATTATGAAGGAGAAAAATATACTACAGAATCAAACCTGAGAGATTTTTGCAATTTTTAAAAAAAAAATCTGGGATTTTTTGTTTTTTCTTAATTAGCCCGAGCCTCCTTTTTTTGGTAATAATCCCTTATTTGTTGTATATATACACATTTCATCTTATATTCAATTTCCAAACGATGGCTAAAAATCATGTGACAAAATCTCTTTCAATTAATACAAAAACTAGCTGCAGAAAATCAGCATTAATCCCCTTAATTTAGTTGATGTAATTATTCTCCTTAATTTGCTACAATTGATGCTATAGAATCATTCCCCTTAAATGTGCTACATGCCTAAATTCAATCGTGATATTACTCAATTTTAACATTATATATACCATATTCTCAAGAAAAATAAACTATATATACTAGCTTCAAAAAAAAACACTATATACTAATAATCGATTAAAAAATGTTTAATCATTAATCTGAGTGAATTTGCTTAAGGCAAAATTTTGTATGAGACGGTCTCATGGGCATTATTAATGAGACGAATCCTAAATACAAATAGAATTTCAACTAAAATTTAATCTCGTAAGAAAGATCCATGTTTTTGGTATTTTGTAAGATCCGTTTAAATGAACTTATATACATGAGGCATCCTCACATAAGACATCATCTTTGCTTAATACTTGTGATGTAGAATACCAAAATGCCTTATATGATCCAATAAAAAATAAAAAATTTGACCTTTTGAGTTGACACTGTGTCACCGTCCATTGCATGACTCCAGAAGCTGCCTTAATTAATTAAATTCAATTATTGTAAGATATAATAAAATTAAATTAAATAATTTGAAAGCGTTGACATTCCAAGATGACAGGAAAATCATTGATCTTCTATAAATAGGCCTTAACAGCCAACCCTTTTGGAGCACCAAAGCCTTTTGAACTTATTTAGTATTTAAAAATTTGTAGTTAATTAAAGTTGCTATTTCATCAATGGCGATTCCAGTGATTGATTTCTCAAAGATTGAAGGAGATGAGAGGGAAAAGACTCTGGCTCAGATTGCAAATGGCTGTGAAGAATGGGGTTTCTTTCAGGTACTTAAAGATTTAAGATTTGTGACATCTTTAGACTTTAGTAGTGTAATGTTGTCTTTTAGTCCATCTTTTTGTTCAAGTATATACTAAAAAGTTGTTGGGATGATTAAAAATAAATAATTACAAAAACTTCCCGTGAAGTTTAGCCTAATTACAAAAAAAAAAATTCAATTGTCTTTCAAAATAGATCCATTAAGGTGTTACAAACACCCCATTAAGTTTGTATTTACCTAACAAATGGCCCCTTGTGAGGGTGCTATTTGTAAAGTAAAAACAAATGTCAATGGGTATTTGTAATTTTGAAATATTATTGGGTTTTTTTGTAATTAGGTTAAACCTAACGGGTAGTTTTTTTGTAATTATCCCTACAAAGAATTCATTTTATTCTTCAAATTACAAATACCCCCTTATATTTGTTTTTGATTTACAAATTGCACCCTCAATAGAGAGTATTTGTTAAGTAAATACAAACTTTAAATTGTTGTTTGTAATACCTTAGGGGGATCTTTGTAATTCTGTAAGATAATTGGTTTTTTTTTTAATTAGGCTTAACCTCACGGGTAGTTTTTGTGATTATCCCTAAAAAAATCATTTATTCTTCAAATTACAAATATCCCTCTTATATTTGTTTCTGATTTACAAATTGCACCCTCAGTAGAGAGTTGTCTATTAAGTAAATACAGACCTGAAATTGGTGTTTGTAATACCCTTTAGGGGTTACTTTTAATTCTGAAATATAACTGATTTTTTTTTGTAATTAGGCTAAACCTCATAGGTAACATTTGTAATTTACCCCAAAAATTAAGTTTGAATGCAAATTTCCATATTGCATGTTTATGTGATAGCTTGTATCAATTCAAAATATTTATTTGTTGTCAATTTGTTTGATTCAGTTGATCAACCATGGAATTTCTGAGGAGCTTTTGGAGAGGGTGAAAAAAGTGGCCTCTGAATGTTACAAGCTGGAAAGAGAACCATTTTTCAAGAACTCAAAACCAGTGAAGCTGCTTAATGAACTGTTAGAAGTGAAAAGTGATGAAAAGGTTGAAAATGTGGATTGGGAAGATGTGTTCTTGCTCTCAGATGAAAATGATGATGATTGGCCATCAAAAACCCCTGCTTTCAAGTAAGCACTTTCAGTTCAATGCATTATATCATAAATTATTGTAAGGGTAAATTACAAAAACTACCCCTGAAATTTAGCCTATTTACAAAAAAGATCTGGTTTTCTTTCAAAATTGCAAAATACCTCCTCACCTCCCTTGAGGTTGCATTTACTTAACTAATTACCCCTTGAGGGTGTAATTTGCAGAATATAAACAAATATTGAGTGCTATTTGTAATTTTGAAAGATATGTTCTTTTTTTTAAATTAGACTGAACCTTGAGAGTATTTTTGTAATTAACTCTAATTTTAATTCTTGTCTCCCACAAGAATGTTGATTACCTTCTCAGGGCTCATTTAAACTGTCATATAGGGTACAAATAATAAATCAGTAAAATTACAAAAAACTACCCTTGAGATTTAGCCTAATTACAAAAAAGATCTGGTTATCTTTCAAAATTGTAAAATACCTCCACACCTGCCTCGAGGTTGCATTTGCTTAACAAATACCCCTTGAGTTGTAATTTGCAAAATAGAAACAAATATTGAGGGTTATTTGTAATTTTGAAAGATATCTATTTTTTTTAAAATTAGATTGGACCTCAAGGGTATTTTTGTACTTAACTCTAATTTAAATTCTTGTCTCCCACAAGAATGTTGATTACCTTCTCAGGGTTCATTTAAACTGTCACACAGGGTACAAAATATAAATCAGTAAAATTACCATGTGAAATGAAAGTTCTGATCATTAACTATGTAACCATGAATGTATAACAGGGAAACCATGAAGGAATACAGGGCTGAACTAAAGAAACTGGCAATCAGAGTAATGGAAACCATGGATGAAAACTTAGGCCTACCAAAAGGGTACCTAAACAAAGCCTTCAACGGTGGAGAAGACGAAAACACAGCCTTTTTCGGCACCAAGGTTAGCCATTATCCACCGTGCCCCCACCCGGACAAAGTTAACGGGCTTCGGGCCCACACGGATGCCGGGGGCGTGATCCTCCTCTTCCAAGATGATGAGGTAAATGGCCTCCAAATCTTGAAAGATGGGGTGTGGATTGATGTGCAGCCACTTAAAAATGCAATAGTTATTAACACTGGTGATCAGATTGAGGTTTTGAGCAATGGGAGGTATAAGAGTGTTTGGCACCGGATTTTGGCTTTGCCGGACGGGAATAGGAGGTCGATTGCGTCATTCTACAACCCGTCGTTCAAGGCCACCATCGAGCCTGCAAAGGAATTGGTGGTACAGAAAGTGGAAAAGGAGGTGGAGGATTTGGCTAAGTACCCTAAGTTTGTGTTTGGTGATTACATGTCTGTTTATGCTGAGCAGAAGTTTCTTCCTAAAGAGCCAAGATTTCAAGCAGTGAAAGCTGTATAAGGTGTTTATAAAAAGTGATTATCTGGACTTCATTCTTATGTACTCAGTAGTTTTCTTTGTTTTTTTCATTTTTCTCTCTGTGGTTATTGGGTTTCTAGGGCTGTGACTTGTTAAGTTAGTAAAGTAATTCTCCCTCAAGCAAAATGCTTTGTTGGGGCCCTGTGATTCTTTTGCATTATGTGTATAGTTGTGAAGAAATATTTTATTAAGTGTCAATCTTGTTTTTGCTTGTCTAATTTGATTTCTTATATTTTCTAGTTTAATTTAAAGGTTAATTCAATATGTATCCACCAGATTTTGTCTAATTACAAAAAAAGAACCCAAGTATATTTTAAAATTCAAATACTCCCCTATTCCTAACAATTGTTTCTTTTTTTGAAAGAAACTGGACTCTTTTATTGTAATAAAATTAAACCTTAGGGGCAATTTTGTAATTTACCCAAAATTTGAATTCTCAATTTGCTAACTCAATCTAAAAGGAAATATAGTATAGATGAGCTAAACATATAAGAATCTGTCAGCTGATCATAATTTACAAAGTTACAGCATCTTCAATTGACTCTCTAATAAGCTTTTATTTTTTATTAAATAAGAGATACAGTAACTACCATCAAGCTACCATAAATAAATGGACTAACTTGATGGTAAATAATATGGTCCATCTTCTGGCCTTACAATACACAATGTACAATCAGCTGAATAAAGACAGTTACAAATGCTATTTCTGAGTTGGATCTGTAATCTTCAGCTATATATACTGTACAGTAATATATACATGAACACAGAACAGAAAAAAGAAGAAAAAAAAGGATGTATAGTGTAATTTGTATGGTATGGCCCTCAAAGGGCTTTCTGGTCTAACCTTTCGTTCCAGTTCAAGCAACGAATCAAGCTTCGAAACCAGTCACCTGTTTGATCAGACTTATTGACAGTTGGGAGTGGATGTTGGCTCATAGATATCCGGACAGAATCTCCTCTTGAAAGTTGTTGCCTTCTCTTCCCATCAAACGACACCCAACAATTGCTACGCGCGTCCTCTGGAATCTGCCTCGGTCGAAGAAAAAAAATACCAAAGATAATTACTGACAATAGTGTGAAGTGTAGTAACATAAACAGCAGATGCAGAAAATGTCTCAGACGTAATTTTTGTGCGATATTAAATTTTGGAATCAAAAGAGAGACACGAACTTTTTAGCGAAAATGAAGATACTGGTCAGGTAAGAACATCTCTCTTCATTGATAACATCAAAAAAGGTCAGAAACCTTGGAGAATAGTAATTTAAGTGGACACGTATAAATGAATCCTAAAATCGTACTAGAAAGTTAACCCGTTCTGAATGACAGTATCTAGGACTCAATGTCTTACAGAACTGTAAAGAGTAGCATGTAACATCATCAGGGGCTCGTTAGATATTCAGACAACATACAAATTTCTGAGCCATGCTATGACTCAAGATTGATAAATAAAGAGTTACGCAAATTCCTATTTCAGGTTATTCAAACAAGCCATAAAGATGTGCTTTCACCATAAGCATGGGAAATAAAATGCACTGTATCAACAAAAAAAGTTTATGACTAATATATTTTTGTTGAACCTTGGTTGATTTATTCCCCCTATTTTCTCTTCACAATAAAAGCATCACAACAATACGAAATAATTATTATGTAATTGCATCCAGTAAAATATGTTAAACAGTTCTCAATTGAATTACTCCAATCAGAAGAATATTGGTCGTTGCCTCCAGAACATGATTCAAAGTTTGTTCTCGGAAGCAGGGGCGTAGCCAGCCTGAAAGGTTACCCCTAGCCCAAATTTTTTTCCCCCTAGCTCAACTATTTTTTACCCTTAAAAATATATATATATAATTTTTTTTTTCATTTTTTTCCAATGGAAAAACGGGACAAAGAAAAATTTGGGATGCGCAGGGAGCCGGGGAGGCCCCCCCTTATCTACGCCCCTGCTCGGAAGGATAATTCTTAACAAATTGTTCTTATTTCTTAAATTTGCAGAAATGATACCTTTAATTCCAGCCGAGCAGAATCTGGAAGTATGACTGGTCTGAACGAGAGAGAATGTGGACAAATCGGTGTGAAGAGCATACATGGAACATTTGGATGCACCTGAACATGGAGATAGCCAAATTTACCAATTTATCTCTAAAAGATATTGCAGCAAGATCAACAACAAATGACAGATATAAGTTCCAATTAGGTTGCATCATCAATGACAGTCTACAGATAAAGCCCACAGATACTTAAAACTCGGATTTATTAAGTTCTTTACTTATCTCTGCCATTTTCCCTCCGTTTCAAGTAAGTATACCCGAAAGTGTTATGCATATACAAACAGCACAAGAAATAACTGAAGCTACCTTTCATGTTCTACAAAAAGTCAAAGTAGTCATCTAAATGTCTTATCCTGTTAGGACCACATTTCTGTCCACAAACAACTATTATCCAGCAGTCCGCAGAGAAGCAGCATTAATTTTCTTGAAACAATTATAGAAATTTAAGCCATGAATTCCCGAAATGGCATTCCTCCTGTTTTATTTTTTGGTTATATTCCAGCCTATAAAATAATGAACTTCACAGAGACAACCCTTCAATACCAACTTGTTTTGACCTGGACAATCTGCATCCCATGAAACTTTCCAAGTACAACATCTTTAAAATCTTGTGCTTTCTCAGGCTAAAAGTTTCTTATTTTTCCAGCAATACATAAAAATTTGAAAGAGAGTCATCTAATTTTGGTAGATACTATAGTATTGTTTAATATATTTTTAATAAAGAAGCCAGATTAAAGAATTTCAATCATTTTCGTCATTCTCATGGCAGCTTACCATAGAACCTCCAGCGGCCGTGGAATAAGCTGTACTTCCGGTAGGAGTGGCAACTATAACTCCATCACCTTGTACCTATCAAAAGAACGACTGACACTGTCACACACCCAAAAGAAGTACTTCTATTAAATCGACTCTAAAGTCTTACAATCAACTGAAGAATAATTTATATACTTTTACGGTAAACTTCAACCTTAATACCTAGCTAATAACCTGGAACTTCAACCACTAACCTAAGGCACAAATTAATTATTTGCATGAATTTCCTAAATTCCGTAGTCTATCAAATAACCCACCATACCTTGGTTATGAGGCGATCATGTTCATAACATTCGATCTTCGAAAGATATGGATTAGAACCACGATCAACTACAACTTCGTTGAGGACATCAAATATCTTGCCAGGCATAGCTTTCCCATTTCGAAATATTTGACAGCGGAGACGCATTCTGAGAGTAATATAAACTCCATCAATTGTGTTATTCCATGAATCACTTGTCTTAGATCATTCTTGTAATCATCAAACTGCAACGAAAAATTATAGGAGTCAGGGCGAAATTTGCTCCATAAAATTGAAGTTTTCATTATCACAGGTTGTGGAAAGCGGCGTACAGTATGGGAAGTGAGAAACCCTAGGGATCCAAGATTAAACGAGACAACAGGAGGAACAGCACCTCTGAATAGATTTGATGCATGAAGTATGACTCCATCTCCTCCCAAGCAAGCTACAAGATCAACCCTCTCATGAAGGTCACTGCCGTAGGGACATAATAGAAGGTCAGCAAACCTCTCAATTAGAAAAATGAAGCATCTTCCCATATTGAAGAGAGCAAAGATTAAAGTTGATGCCCAAAACTTGAGTACCTTGTATCTTGACTATAGAATGTCTGAACAAATCCAAATCCTGGAATCCTAGCAAAAACATCATGCACCTCAGGTTCAACGAGAATATTCATCTTCTCTTGGTAATATAAGAAAGTAGCAACCTGGAGTAAAACAAAACTCAAAGTCAGAATGACTAAATTAATATTGATGGTTTTGGAAGTCGGAACATTCTCCAACGGAATAACTACCAAGCAAGACAATGACGCCAGTTATTTAAGAGAAACAAACGATGAAAACATTTCGAAATTCACAGCAATGCATTGAAAATTTTGATAAATTTATATAACAGGCTCAAAACCATGGAACACAGTGACAACAAAATCAATTCAACGACAAATCATATCCATGGTTTGTTTTGAGAATAGTTCATTGTTACAAGTTGTTACCATGGTGAAGAGCTGTGAAAGAGATAAAATGAGAATTACAGATTTAATGTTTTTTTGACTAAAGTACATTAAGTGCACACAAAACAACATTCCCTACTTGCTCTGTTTTATGAAGTTGAGAAAGCATACAGACATGCAGTTATTACTGTCAGACTCAAAATTTTGCTTTTTTGTACAAATTTAGAATGTTAAACTTTTTCTATTATATACACAATTAAAACCTAGAAATAAATGAAAATATGGCTTATGACCTAGAAATAAATGAAAATATGGCTTATAACCGTAAACGATGGCGCGATATGATCCGTATAGCCGACCCCACATAGTGGGATTAAGGCTTAGCTTGTTGTTGTTGTTGTTGTATACACAATTAAAACCCAAGACGGGAGAAAGTTCTCCAGTGTCTAGAAAGCTCAATGCATATGCTGTGCATAGCACCCGACAAAAATATCCATAAACATCTAGGCATAACATCTAAAGAAAAGGGTGTATACCTCTTTAGCTTCTTCCATGAGTTCTTGGCCCAGCTTCTTCAACAATAATACAGTCTTTGGGGTAGATTTCCACAAAAGCATCTGCTGCTGAGTGCTGGGATGAGTGAATGCCAAAGAAGATTCCGTTACCTTTTCTCTACTGCAAGAAAATCCATCTGTTCTAACTAAGAACATCTCTGCTTTCTTTCTTGACTGCACTCTCACAACGCCAGTTGCCGAAGCACACATATTTCCTTCAAGAATTTCCAAATTTTCATCATCTGAAGAGAGGTAGCTTTCAATATCTGCTCTATTCGATCCAGTAACTGTCATAGACGTGACATTCTTAGCAAGGTCATTGCCTGTGTTTATAGAACCATTTTCCTTACTCCTGTCATAACCTGCACCACTATTGGCTTTATCTAGATGAGTCATTGGGTTAACAAGAACGGTAGGATCTTGATATGACCCATTAGAGATGGCCGTACTCTGTGGCTTCGATGATGACTTTATGCTGCCAAGCGACCCATTCACAATATCTTCTTTGTGGAGGCTCAAATTAGAATTAGCTTCTTTCTTCAAGACAGTCCCATTGGATTTGTATCGTAAAGCAGACAGCATATCCAATCTTTTCTTTTCATAACTAAAGTATGTTCCAGGTGAAATCTTTTTGTTCCTGAAAAACTGGACATCTCTTTTCTGGAGAAAACATCAGGAGGAGGTAGTTGAGACTCCAGAGGTTTCACATCTTGGTAAAAATCAATAGTTGATTCTGTTCCACTGTTAACAGTGATATCCTCAGTGGTTGCTAAAGTATTATCAGCTTCTTTGGTGCTAAGGTCTAGATTACTATAAGACTTGTCAGAATTTTGTGGAAGTGACCCATTTCCATCATACGAAGATTTACCTTCTTCAGTGTTCACAGAGAAATCAGAATCTTCAACTTCTCGAGTACCTTGAGTTCTAAGGTCAGCGTTATTGACTCGCTTTTAAATCGAAGTGATGCGATCCATGTATCTCCTCCACCTAGAGATCATAGAAGAGGTCCTCCGTCTTCCTTCCTTACTATGTACATAAATGGGCTTTTTGCTCGAATTGGATACTAAAGCAGCGAATTGCTCAACCTGCTCCACGGAAGGTGCAGTACCAACTTCAACTGGAAGCTTAATGAGCTCAATCTTCCCAGACGAAATAGCTTCGACTAGAATGGTTTCATAAAAATTGTCCTTCACAGTTTCTGCTCTGAGATCTATAATTGTTCTGAATCCTTTCTCAAGAAGCCACTTCAAACTCTCTTCTGTGACCTGGCTACCCTTCCAAAATGCAACCTCCAAGTGTTCCGATTGGGATTCTTCTTTTGAGGTGGACACATAAACAGGACTCCAATTTGCAAACAATGTCTGGCAAGGGTGATCGTCACCTCGGGGAAATCCAGAATCATAGCATACATTTTTCAATCTTTGCAGCTTTCTCCAAACATTTAAACTTGATCATCACCAGGTATCAAATAATTCTCTAAGGCGACATGTAAACTCTCGCAATAACTTTTCATCTCAGAACGGAAATTTGCAAGCGGAGGGATGCTATCATCCATTACGTTTTTATCTAGATCACGGAATGAATTCATGATAGAGGATCGTCCCACAAGGACATCTTCCCTTCCCTTATTTAGTAGACATACCATGCAACCAAGAACCGAAACTATTTTATCTTCCAATAACGGTTTATCCTCCGACGGCATATCATACGACACACTACATTCACCGGTCAGTGGATTGCACAATGCATCCATTAAAGAATTATGAAACCGTTCTGCCGCCCTAAAGATTCTACAGTAAGCCTCAACTTCAGCAATATCCCCGGGAAGCGGTCCAACCCATGGCAAATGTGATGAATCATGGTTGGAAATACTCTTCATATTCAAGCAAAAATAAGTCAATTTAGGGCTTACAATAACAATAGACACCCTTTTCCATGTAAAACATAAATTCAGCATTATCATAAACCCCCTCAATTTAACAAAAAAACACGACAACACAGTAATGAAACAAAAATTCATGATGTTTCACAGGCAATAAAGCTACAACAAGTCGTTGATATGTAATCACTGGATCAAATTGCCTTGCCATTTCCAATTCGTATAGTAATTCAATATTTTAGCTAAATGGTTTAGCACTAAAACTAACAATCCAAAAAACCCTAGACAAAATAACGAAAAACACTGACCTGAGAATCCAACCCAATGTTCACTGACAAAGAGCTGGACAGCTGAGCACGAACAAGAAGCCTGAAACTGCGGCGACCCAGCTCCGACCATCTCTTCTTCTTCTTCCATTTCTGCAGCACAAGCCCGAACCCGGGCCCGGAAATACTGACACAACTGAGCTGGCGACAAAACGACGGCGTCGCAACGGCCCGATTCATGTGGAAGTGGCATAGACAATTATTAGAAAAATAACAGCTTGATGTCGCCATGCCACCATTAAAAATTGATTGTATTTGCTTAAACCATACAAATGTTTATTCTATAAATCTCATTTCTATTTTGGTGTCTCTGGTTATTTATATATATTTATATATTTAGATTTTTTGGATATATAGGAAAATTTATTTTTTGTGGATAGTATCGATGGGTAGTGGTGGATAAAAACTAAAAAGTCAATCGGACAGCAAAGTAATGAACAAGAGAATTAATGAAAGAATTTAGGTATATTTGGACTATTGAAAATAATATGTTCATAAGAACAAGATTATAGTATCTTTTTATTAATAATAATTAGTTTTTGAGAAAAGAAACAAATTGTAGTGGACATTTTGTTGAGAAAAAAAGAAACAAAATTTAATTTCTCTTCGTTGGACATTGTCAATTTTATCTGGATCTTTTTTTTTTGTTTGTTTGAAATTTATTATTTGATGTTAAATCATTCAGATTTGTTATTGTTTTACATGGGTTGTTGTCTGGTTTTGTTGTTATTGTTTTCTTTGTATAAAATTATGAAAGAAAGTATATGTCAAAATCTCGATTATTTTCGTTCAAGATTCAATATTTTTTTTCATTTCCTCAGATCTTAGATCAAGTTTCAAACATTCACTCAATATCTCAGATCTTAGATGCTGGTTCAAGTTTCGATTTTTATCATCTTGAATCTGTGCTAAAAATCGTGTATTTACTGATATTTTCATGAAATTGTGGGTTTTAGGTTGGATCTAAGCAGCTAGGGTTGTAAACAAGGGCGGAGCCAGGACGCTTTATCAGGGTGGGCCGATACACGAAAATGGGGTGGGTCGGATAAAAAATCCAAGAAAAATTAATACAAATTATAACTAATTTTTTTTAAAAAAATAAATCGTCACTAATTTTTTTTTTTTTTTAAAAATGGGCTGGGCCAGGGTTGTAAACGAACCGAGCCCGAACGAACTAAGGTTGTTCGTGTTTGTTCGTTTATTTTAAAAGGTTGTTTGTGTTCGTTTGTTTAATAACCGAACATGTTCACGAATGGTTCACGAACATGCTCATTAACTGTTCACGAACAACTATATGAACATGTGTATAAAAAAGTTAAATACATCTTGTTCATGAATATTCAACTCAAAATAAATGAACATTATGATGATTGCAAATATAAATAGATTGTAATATTAAACTAAAATAAGCTTATTTTTTCATAATAAAGTAATGAATATTAAACAGTAAATGTATAATTGTATTAATTAAAAAATGAATAATAGGCAAACATCAAACGAACACTAAATGAACATGTTCATGAACAGTTCATGAATTTGTTCGTTTATGTTCATTAAGCTTAATAAACGAACGTTAACCGAGCTTGTTCACAAGTTATTTGTTGAAAGTTTTGTTCGTTTACAACCCTAAGCATAGCTGTCAAAAGTGTGCCTATTTGATATTTTCATCAAATTCTGAGTTACAAAGACGTGAATTGCTTCTGTATTGCTTTCTTTCTTATTCTTATTTTTTTCTTTTTTAATTTTTTGGCTGTATTACCCGAAATTCAGAATTTTATTCCTTAACACAATTTTCTCATTTTTATCTTAAATAGAAATACTATTTTATATACTGAAGTGTGTTTGAGTACAATGAGGTTCCAGAAAAGTTGGGATGAGATTGTAAATGGAGTGTTTGGGGTAAGATCTTCTGTTCCATTTTCTTATTTCGCTCTATATTCCATACATTGGATGAATGACCCGTACGTATTCGATGGTTGGTTTTTGGATGTTCGGCATTGCGCACGGGTGGTCTGTGCTTTTGTGCACGACCCGTGCGTGTTCGATGCCTGAGCTTGGTTTGTTTTTCGGCAGGACGCACTGTGAGGCCCCGAATTTTAACAACGTAAGATACGATGTTATGTAGTGATTATTTATTCGGTCGTGTATCACGAACCTATTATTAATGAAACACGACTCTACTTTTATTTACTTCTTCCAACGTCAATTACGCATTTTGCATTTTTTTTAGCTTAGCAATTTTATATTCTCCTCTAGTATTAATACTTGATCGAATGACTACGACTTTAGAAATATTAGACCTTCAACAATTTAGGAGTACATTCCAATCTTTATCCTAATATTTTATCTTATTTTATAATTCATCCCAACCAATTTTCCAATCAGTTTTTATTTTTTTTTAAAAAAAGAGATAAAACGAATTTCTTATTTCACATCTTTAATTTTTAAATTTCTAAATATTTAATTATAAATATTTATACATTTTATTTTCTTTCAATTTTGTATAAATATATATATATATATATTATATAACAATATTTTGAAAATTATCCCTTAAAATGGGGATTAATTTTTAAATTTCTAAATATTTAATTATAGATATTTATACTTTTATTTTCTTTAAATTTAAAAAAAAAATTATATTTTTTTTAAAATTCGAAAATTACCCATTATAAATGCCTAAATGGGGAGGTTGTTACATATTCTTTTCAAGACCTACAATTATATATATATATATATACATATATATTATTATTCCCCAACTTTTGGTCACATGCCTAAAGGAGAGAAAACTTTTTTCCACCAAATTCTAATAAATAAAAATATCAACACCATGATTATTATTCCTCCAACTTTTGGCTCCTTGTCTTAGGGGAATCAATCACTTTTGTTATTTTTTTTCTTTATTAACCAATACTCTTCATTTCATAATTATCATAAAAACACAAGACTTGCTTCCATTTTTCTCTCTAAAGGATCAAATTCTTCAAGCATAAGGTAAGAAAATCTTCATTTCTCCCAACTCTATTTTTCTTCTCCAATCCTCAACCTTATATCTTCACCATCTAATAATGTTGAATCCTTCTTGTTGAGGTACTCCTAGAGAAATTTCTTGAAGAATTAGAGACCTAGATTTGACTACAAGCTTGAAGAGAAAATTCAAGACTACACATTATTAAGGTGAGAAAATTATGGTTTTAGTACTTTTCTCTTGACAACATGAAGAATTAATTTTTGACTCAAGAATATGAATTTTTGGAGCTTAGGGGCTGACCTACATCATCTCAAGTTGAGGTTAGAGGCTTGAAGGAAAATTTCCATTTTTGAGACTACTTGAAGACATTAAGGTGAGTAGTAACCATTTGGTCCTAGTATATTTTCTTTAGACTTGAGACTTTAATTTTAACACCAAAATATGGTTTGGGTACCATTTAGGGGTTGATCAAGAGTTTGAGTCAAGAAGTTGATTCAAGAAAGAAGACTACATTTTAGATCAACCCGAGAACTACTATGAGGTGGGTGGAAAAATCATTTCAACTTCGAGGTGTTTTACTTAAAAATGCATGTAGTATTTTTATTTTGAGCACTTGAGATATATATTATGTATTGCATGCTATTTTCTTGTATCAAGTTGGAAAAATTCTCAAGTGTTGCTCAAAAATGTGATTTTATCGAAAAATAGGGCATACATGCACACTTTATTGTTATACTTTATGAAATTTTGTATGAGAAGGATATGTATGTGTATGACTCTTGGAATCTATGTTTTGAATGATTTATAACCTGTACAAGTCGAGCATAATTGATTAAATTTCAACTTTTGGACTTAAAATGCAAAAATAGAAAGTTGGTGGACTTAATTGCAAGAAAATAAAACTTAAGGGACCCCTCTGTAATTTCTGATTTTTGGGACTGAACTCAGGTTCAAAAATTATGTTTTGACATTTTAATAAAGTTTTAAAATTTTTTAGATAAATAAAATCAACCATTAAAAGCCCAAGGACTAGATTGTAAAATTTTAGAAGTTTAAGGGCTATTTTATAATTTTCGAAACTGTACCAGATCCTAATTTTAAAATTTGAAATTTTAACTCTTAAGGGACTGAAAATAACATATTTTAAGTGTATTCCAAAAATCCAAGTGTTTAGAGCTTGGAAAGTAATTTTATATAAATTGAGGGACCAAATTGTAAAAGATTAAACTTGAGGACCAAAATACAATTTCCAGGATTTATGCAGTCCATGCACCTAGAAATACTAATTTAACTATAATATAATTATATCTTGGACCCAAAGTTCAAATTTTATAACAATTGGACCCCTAAAAGCCTTAAAGGCAATTATTTCAAAATGGGACAAAAATAAGATTTTCAAACGTTAAGGGACCTATACTTGATTCTTTTAAAAACTGCTTTTGTCCCAATATTCCACTGACCTTAGTCACATTTTACAACTGGAATCACATTAAAAGTCCTTCCGGTTTGTGAGTTCCAATTATTTTAAACTTAGAGTCCGAAATGACAATTTTAACAAATTTGGGGTCAATGTGATAATTTTATAAAAACTCGACCTCCAAACTTTAAAAACCTGAATCTCTGAACAATTTAGAGAATTTAGAAACTGACCTCATAATTTTTCAAGGTCAGGATATTTATTTATTTAACTTTTAACCACAAAAGTAGTGATTTTTACAAAACGAGGCTAATTGTAAATTTTCTTTTTTAACAAGGACCTAACTCAAATTATTTTTCTTTTAAAGAAACAGCCCCGGACTCTCTGACTTTAATAATGAATTAAATATTTTACTTTCTCAAAAATCCCTTGTCTTATCGGATCGTCTTGACCGAATTATACACGAACGCGGGGCGACTTCCTCGTCTTGCGATTTCAAATCTATAACGGGACTTATGTTCCACCTAATCTTTCAAGATATCGAAGATTGCTTATCCTCCCGATAATTATCTTCATCCAAATAACTCCACCAACGCCATAATTGCCACTCGAAATTTTCAAAACTTTTCCTGAACTGCTTCCCTGAATTAATAATACTCGACTGCCTGGTTGACTACCTGAACGTGTACTTACTTTCCTGTCTGAGTAAACTTGGTGTGTTGAGCTCACAGTCGAAATGGATACGTCGGGGATGGAACCGGGCAGCTCGACTGCTATTCCACTCTTCCGGCCCCATCGTCCTAATCCCGCAACGAGGGACGGAGTTTGTCCAAGGGAAGCGGTCGTAGTACTTGAGGTATAATCATGATTATGACAAATCCGAGCCTTGCTAGCTCCACTGTGGATTTTGTCTTTGCCTATGGAGCGATAAGGTGACAGGTCTTGGACCATCTTGCTCGGGGAGTTACAAGGAAGAGCGAAGGAATCGCTGTCTAATCCACACGATTCTGGAGTTAATCGGACCCATTTGGTTGGCGCTACAAATTCATACGCAACCGCTACTTGTATTGCATAGGTTGACGCTACAAATCCGTACGCAACCGCTACTTGTCTTGCATAGGATTGACGTTACAAATCCGTATGCAATCCTCTTGTCTGCTTGAACTATAGTGCCTGCGTGACCACGAACTGTATTCTTAAACTGTATAAGTATATTACTTAAATATATTTATCACGACGCTTGTGGACTGTGTGTGAAATCATGCATCATCTCTCACGCGTTTTCATACAACTAAATTTCTCGCATTAACTATATATATCGCCACACTTGCACACGATCACCCCATCCACTGAGATTTCTCTCACCCCCTCCCCGTTTTCTAACCTTAGAAGAGGACTTTGTCAAAGAAGTTTGAACCCCGCTTGATTGAATTCTCGAGCTCCGCCCGTTGGACTCACTTCCTATCATTATCTATGTTGCTGGACTATTTTCTTTTATTTTACTGTTGTTGGACTCTTTTATTTCCTTTGAAATTCTGGACTGTAATTTAAGGGCGTAGGAATCTTTGACACTTAAGCTGTGATATGATGTGTACTTTATTTCCTAGTTCTGGACTGTAAGCTATTTAGTTGTTGGGATGTAATTGTAATCGTGTTGTACTTGTAGTTTTTCCGCTGCTTTAGACCTTGTTTCTCTTGGGATTGTTGCATCATTTTCTAGAATGTTGGGTTTATTTCTGTTTAAGTGATTGATCGCCGTCACGTCGCGTTTGGGGCATGACACGCACGACATGTCCGTGTGGTTGGGCACGACCCGTGTGTCCTCCTCGCTTTGGGCTTTACATCATATAGTGTTTGCGATTTGTTTTCCCTTTTTTTCTTTCATGGGTACTCTTTTTTCTACCAAGGGTTTTTCCCCCAAGGGTGGGTTTTACTTTGGTAGATTTTAATGAGGCCCCTTTTTGGCTACCAGGTTGGCATGTGACTTGGTCTCATCTTTTTTGTCTGATTATTCTCTTGTTTCTCGTTATTACTAGCTGTTTGGCTTTGTAAACAGTATTTTATTCTTTTATTTTTATATATTTCGAATTTATTCAAAAAATGTCATTCATTCGATATAATAGAACATGAATGCAATAGAAAAAGTTGAACAAAAAATCTCAATCCGTTCGGCATGATCCGATTTTACAAAGCCCAAGTCAATACATGTGATCCCACGAGAAATCCCTACAAAAGGAAAACGAGACGCAAGAATTTAGGTACAAATTAAGGTATGATAGGGGTTTCAAATTTGCAAAGGTAATATAGTTTCCATACCTGCAGAATTTTAGAAAGTCTCCAAGTATCGGTGCCCTAACTTTTTCCAATTTCGAGTCTTCGACACTTCGGAGTTCGGACAAGGACAACAAATCTTCCATAAACCAAATGTTACCATATATTTCTGCGCCACGTCCAATAATCTTTTAAAACCTCTTGGGCTCATGTGCCTTTTTGGTTGGAATAGGAAATGCTTGATAAAATATGAAGATAATTAGAAAAACATCCCTTAATCTTGGACTAATAAAAGCAGAAGTTTGATTCTATCCTAAATTTCATGGGATAAATGTAATGTTTTTCTAAATATTATGGGGTTTTTGAATTTATTTTTTGTTTATGAAATGGAAAATGTAAGAAGAAATCAAGTCTCAAAGTTTTATTTTTTTCTGCAATCTTAGACCTCTGGTTTTTTATTTTATTTTTGTAATTAGTCCAAATCTCAGGAGTTCCTAAAATATATGATAAGTTGATGGATCGATGTGGATTGAATATTGATTTATAAATAAATATAATGTTTTCTCATAAAAAAATATATATAATGTTTACTTTGTTGGATTATAAGAACGATATTTTTTTGTTGCCGATAACGATATATTGAGAAATTCCTCACTTCTCACCTCGCATTTCTGGCTTGCCTCATTCCCAGTTTCTCAAATTGAGAGAGAATGATTTAAGAAACCAATAAGGGGTAAAATTGTATTTTTTTTAAAATATTTAATTTTTATTTAATTCTCTTTAATTAATTATTAGCCCATAAAAATTATTAATTGGGCCAAATCAACAAAAAAGAACCATAAGGCCCAGTTCATTGCATCAAGTCCACGAGGCTCAAATCTTAATATCAGACCCTAAATGCTCAATTGATTATAGGGAAAAGGACATAAATGCCCGTTTTTGGATGTTCAATCCCTGTACAATGTCCATTTTCCGCTGATTTTGGACAAAAATACCCATTTTCCGCTGATTTTTGACAAAAATACCCATTTTCCGCTAATTTTTTGGCGTTGGTTTCTTTTTTATTTCTTTGTTGTTTCTTTGTTGTTTCAAACATGTTTTTTGTTTCTTTATTTCATACCTGTTTCATTTTTGTTTCTTATATGTTTCACTTAGCCAACTTTTCATTGAATTCCACAGTTGCATAGAGAAAATCTCAGTTGTGGTATGCCACAACGGGACAACGGTAAGAAAATAGAGAGTATACCAACTTTGAAATAACAAGAATATCGATTCCAATGGATCGCACATTCAAACACCTAAACGAAATCTTGGAACAACAAATTCAATTCCGAAAATTTGAGCTTACTTGTCCATCATCGCTCACGAAAATGGACACGACTCCACCGTCGGACAAAAATACTTTGTATTGACTTCCAACATCGTAGAATCATTGAATGCATCAACTGTAGCGGGGAAAGACTTACTAGTAACAACTTTGCTAGAGTACGTGAGTTCTTTAGTTCAAGATTAGACATGCAGACATCGAAATAAAGGAAATATCAACATTTACAAGGATGACAAAAAAAAAAAAAAACTGAAGAGTATATGGGGAAAAACTACACTATTTCTCTAAATTTAAAAGCAATTTACTACAAACTTTTATCACATGATCCCCTCTTTCACAATTGTTTCTTACATGTTTCATTTATGTTTCTTACACGTTTCAACTGATTACATCATCATTAAGATTTACATAACAATAATTCTCTAAAATCATTAGGAAGTGGAGGTAGAAACTCAATGTCGTTGCCATCGTCATCACCATTTTGCAGCTTCAACTTAGCATGATTGTGAAGCAGATGACTGAGCCTTGCTTGTTCATTCTCTATCTCAAATGCTTCGACGTCCATAGCCTTCCCACCAATAAAGTGCTCGGTATAACAAGCAACAAAAAATCCCACATTCACTACAAAAAGAAATGAAAAAAGATACACAGTCAGATACATAACACAACAAATCAAAAACAATAAAAAAGAACAAATAAATGGAAATACAGAAACATAAAAGAAACAACTTCGAAACAACATCGAAACAAACGAAAAACTTCAAATCACAAAATAATAAAAGAACACAGAAAATTGGGTTTAATCTCTGAGTCTTCGCTCGACATTTCATCAAATAGTTGCAGAGCTTTGAAAGAAACTGTAGAAACTAAGAGAAAGGTATTCATATATTCTGATAGATTGTTTGTAAGTACTAGCTCTATTTATAGAGAGGTTAATAGGTAGAAAGAGTAACTAACAATATAACTGTCTAACTGATTATTGTAACTGTCTAACTAACTATTTGTTACAGATATTTTGGATAGTTGTAACTGTTTCTTATCATCCCCCCTCAAACGAAGCTGAGAGAAACAAAACGGAAGTTTGCTGCGAAGATCAAGAAAGCGAATGGTGGTGACAATCTTGGTAAGAAGATCAGCTAGTTGGTCAGTAGAAGAGACATGAGTAACATAGAGCTGCTTGGCAAGGACCTGTTCACGAACAAAATGATAGTCAAGATCAATGTGCTTAGTGCGGTTGTGGAAAACAGGATTGTTGGACAAGGCAATAGCAGACTTGTTGTCAACCCAAATAGTAGGAGGAGAGTGCTCGATGTGCAGATCACGAAGTAGAAAGGTGAGCCATTTAATTTCAGATGCAGCAGTAGCCATGGCTCTATATTCCGCCTCTGTAGAAGATCTAGAGACAATTGGCTGTTTCTTAGAGCACCAACTAATAAGATTCGAACCCAAGAAGACACAGTAACCTATAGTAGAACGGCGATCCTGATGATCATTTGCCCAATCGGAGTCCGAAAAGGCACGAAGTTGAAGAGGACCTGGAGAAAATAATAAACCAAGATGAAGTGTACCCTGTATGTAAGAAAGAATCCTTTTAAGAGCAGCAAAAGCAGCCTGAGTTGGATGATGCATATGTTGGCAGACCGAATTAACAGCAAACTGAAGATCAGGGCGGGTGGTGGTGAGGTATTGAAGAGCACCAGTGAGACTACGGAACTTGGTCGGATCAGAGAAAGGAGTAGAATCTGCAATGGAAATGGAGGGACTAGTGGCAGGGGAAGGGCTTGATTTACAATCAGCCATGCCAGCGCGAAGGAGTAAATCAACAGCATATTTGGATTGATGGAGAAGCAGACCATGTTGCATATATTCAACCTCAATGCCCAGAAAATAGTGAAGAGGACCTAAATCTTTCATGGCAAACCGCGAGCTCAACTTGGATATTAGATTAGTAACAGCAGAAGAAGAATTACCTGTGACAAGAATGTCATCCACATACACCAAGACAACCAGAAATATATCATCAGCACGAAGAACAAATAAGGATGTATCAGTCTTGCTACATGTGAACTTCAAGTCAATAAGGAAGGATGAAAGAAGTTGATACCAAGCCTGGGGGCTTGCTTGAGTCCATAGAGTGACTTGTTCAATTTACAAACATAATCCAGAAACTGATCATCAATAAAACCCTGAGGTTGCTGCATAAACACCTCTTCCTCCAAACTACCATGAAGAAACGCATTAGAAACATCCAATTGACGAATAGACCAACCATGATGGACGGCAAGAGAAAGCATAATACGAATAATTTGTGATTTAACAACCGGACTGAAAGTTTCTTGATAGTCAATACCATGAGTTTGATCATACCCCTTTGCAACTAAACGGGCCTTATAACGAGCAACAGACCCATTAGCATGACGTTTTATTTTGTACACCCATTTACAGCCAATAGGATGCCGACCTTGAGGAAGAGGGGTCAAGGTCCATGTCTGTTGGGACTTTAGAGCAAGGAACTCATCCTTCATAGCCTGCTGCCAATAAGAATTTTGTGCAGCCTTGGAGTAGGTGATTGGTTCAGTAAGAGGAGAAACATTAGAAATATCCAATACATTATAAGCCTTAGGCTTGAGAGAGCCTGTACGTGATCTAGTAACCATAGGATGACTAGAAGAGGTAGATGGAATAGAAATAGGTGGAACGGATGGAGGTTGAGGGATAGGTGAAAGAATGGGAGCAAGCTGTGAAACAGAAGTATCTTGGGAAGCAGAAGCAGAGGTAGGAGATGGAGAAGAGGAGAAAGAGGAGGAGGAAGAAGGAGAATAAAACGGGAGAGAAGGAGTAACATGACGAATAGGTTTGGAAAATATAGGAGGCAATGAGAGAGAAGTAGATGGAGGAGCAGGAGAAGAAGTTGATGAAGAAAAAGGAAAAATTGACTCTTGGAATTTAACATCTCGAGAGATATATATACGGTGTGTGGCTAAATCCATACATCTATACCCTTTAGTAGTATCAGAGTACCCCAAAAATATGCAAGGAGTAGAACGATATTCAAGTTTGTGCTTACAATAGGGTCGTATCCAAGGAAAACAGAGACATCCAAAAGGCTTGAGGGCTTGATAATCTGGCTTGTGAAGAAAAAGACACTCAAATGAAGATTTATTATGAATAATTTGCTTGGGAAGTCGATTTAGGACATAATTTGTTGTGACTAGAGCTTCTAGCCAGAAAGAAAAAGGGAGATTAGCCTGATGAAGAAGAGCTAACACGGTTTCAATGAGGTGCATATGTCGGCGTTCACTTTTACCATTTCGTTGTGGGGTGTAGGGGCATGAAGTTTGATGAATTGTCCCAGTAGATTGAAGGTAGGTTTTGAATTGAGAGTTAACGTATTCACCCCCATTATCTGTCTGAAAGATTTTGATAGTAGAATTAAATTGAGTATTAATCATTTTATGAAACATGAGAAAAGTAGAGTAAACATCAGATTTGGCACGAAGTGGATAAATCCAACTATAACGGGTGAAATCATCCATGAACAAAATGTAATATTTGAAATTGCTATGAGAAGAAACATGTAAGGGACCCCATACATCGGAATGAATAAGATCAAAGGGTCTAGATGTTACAGAAGTTGACAGAGAAAAGGGGAGTCTGTGAACCTTAGCAACAACACAATCATGACAATTAAAATTGATACATGAAGATAACAAGCCTAAATCAGAAGCTAAAGCTTTGAGGATTGGAGAAGGAGGGTGAGCAAGTCGACTGTGCCATAGTTGACAGGAAGCAGTAGCAGCTGTAAGAGAGCAGACCGACTGGAAGAAAAAGAAGCAGCACCATTTTTGGGAAGCGGATAGAGTCCATTGTCACATGGGCCCCGGAATAGAAGTTGATTGGTGAGATTGTCCAGGATACGAACCTCATTGTCATTAAAAATCAAGGAACAGTTATTATCTTTAGCCAATTGGAAAACAGATAAGAGATTTGTGGAGATGCTGGGAACGCGCAAGACATTAGATAGTTTAAGAGTTGAATGAGGAGTAAAGAGGTTACCAGTTCCTGTATTGGCAATGTGAAGGATATTTCCATTTCCAACAGCCACTGAATCATCATCATCATAAGGCTGGGACAGAGATAACTGAGAGAGATCATGAGTTACATGACTATTAGCTCCTGAATCAAGGTACCAAGGAGCAGGGGAAGGGGTGTGAGACTGAGAAGAAGACTGAGCAGTGAGGGCTTGTCTTCCTCTGATATTTTTAGTACTGGCATAAGTAGTGAAATCATCACGATACCAACAATCAATCGCACGATGATACGGTTTCCCACAAATTTGACACCAAGTTCGAACTTCAGTCGAATTATCAGAAACAGAAACCATAGTAGAGGAGTTACCCCTTCCACCAGGAAAATAACCTCAACCTCCGATATTGAAATTACCTATTCCACTAGTAGAACCACCTCGATTTCCATACCGACCAGAACCACGGCCCTTATAGGCACCACGACCACGATGAGGAGTAAACAAGATAGTAGGAGCTTTAGAGACTGAACCAGATTCACCAGGTTTTTGCAAATTCAAATTAAGTTCCTCAGCAATTAGAAGAGCAGCAAAATCATGTAAACTTAAAGAGCGATTCATATTGAGGCGAAAAGTGGCCTTGAAAGCCTCAAACTCAGGAGATAGACCTCGAAGAATATACAACATCAAATCTTCATCCTTAATAGATTCATTTACAGCAGCCAGACTAACAGTGAGAGTTTTGATTCCATCCAAATATTTTTGCATATATTTTGTGCCTTTGTTTAAAGTGAGTAATTGCATCTTCAACTGGTAGATATGCGTACGATAAAGTGAAAGAAAACGCTGTTCTAATGCAGTCCAAATTTTTGGTGTAGTAGCTAATGAAATCACATGAGGCAAAACCTGAGGAGTGATGGAGGCAAACAAGCAGCTTCAGAGATGTTTATCAATAAGCTGCCATTGTAAAAAATTCGGATTGGTGACAGGAACACCTTCAGCATCTTTGGAAAGTATTGGTGGACAGGATGTTTCTTCAGTAACATGAGAAAGGAGATCATGTGCATCGAGAACAGAGTGAATTTGAGCTCGCCACAGGTTGTAATTGGTGTTGTCTAGCTTGAGATGAACAAGCGAATTGAAATTCTGAAGAAGGAGACAAAGACCAGCATGCATGGATGGAGACAGATCCATGGATGAAAGCTTGGAAAAAAAATCTGAAGAGGCGATTAAGCCATTGTGGCTCTTGATACCATGAAAAAAACTGTAGAAACTAAGAGAAATGTATTCATATATTCTGATAGATTGTTTGTACAGTACTAACTCTATTTATAGAGAGGTTAACAGGTAGAAAGAGTACCTAACAATATAACTGTCTAACTGATTATTGTAACTGTCTAACTAACTATTTGTTACAGATATTTTGGATAGTTGTAACTGTTTCTTATCAAGCTTCACCGCGTCGGATGAAAACTCGAAATCAACCACAAAATCTTCACCCCAATCCTCATCGCCCCTTTCGAAATATTCATCATCTTCTTCGACACGACCGCGATTCCTAATCTGTGCCAAGAAACTTTACAAAAATCTAAAATCAATTCATCTGTCAAAAAAAATCAAATTTCTATCATTTTTGCAAATAAGTGAATACTATAAAAATAAATGTTCTCTGATTTGTTTACTAATTTATGAAATTTTTGTGCTTGCAAATGCTCGAATTTAGCAAATTGTTTATCATTATTAATGTAAATCAACTAAACTTTCAAAATCTGGTAACATATGGAGTACGCAAAATTGAGAAGGAAGAGCATAGATACATATATTCGCATAAATTAACTCAACTTTCAAATCTGATAACCACAGAATTGAATCTTGTCTCGAGACTATTCACTGACTTGCGTTGCGGCACTCTATATTGCCGCCGCTACCGCCACCGCCGATGAGCAATTTAGGGAAGAAACCCACCGACGACGATGAGGTGGAGCAGCTACTGCGAGCAGCGCATGACGACATGCTTCTGAAACTTAACCTCAATTCTCACATGGCACGCGCCTCCACCTCCGCCGCCATCGACCCAGATCTCGACCGCCGCTTCTGCCCTAAAGAAGCCTTTTTCAAATAAGTAAAGGGGTGGTATATTTGGGAAGTTTAGACCTGGATAAGGTAGATTAGTGATAGGGTGGTATTTTTGTCTTTTTTTAAAAAATCAGGATATTTTGTGGTATTTCCTCTTGATTATATTAGGCCCTTGAGGGCCACAATCTCAGATATAAATAATATCTCTCTCATTATTTTTCAATAAGTTGAATTAACTGTTGAATTGTCCTTATGCTATGGATTTTTAATTGTTTGCTTCACATGGATTGGAAGAAGAGAGAATAATTCTGATGGCGATGAAACTGAAATCCAAGAGTGTAAACATAATTTTGTTTTCCATAGTTTACATAAGTTAGTTAACTGCATAAATTATGGCTTTAGCAAAACCCCTTCTAGTTATAACTTGACTCATGTAAAACTTAAAACAGTCGATTATTATTTTGTTTCCAATTGAAAGGAAGAGAATTGGAGAAACACAAAAACTCCTCTCAGACCGTCTAACGGGTCTGATCTGTTAGACGGATCTGATCCGCGGATCCGGTGGCATTTTCGTAAATTAGCAGTGGTGTTGTAGTAGTTTTCAGGGTGCACCAGTATTAGCAGTCCTTCTGAAATCTATTAGTCGTCCTTCTAAAAAGTATTAGCAGTTCTTCTGAAATGTATTAATAGTTCCCCTGAATATAATTAAATTTTTCTCCCGAAATGTATTAACAATCCTTCTGAAAAGTATTAGTCGTCCTTCTAAAAAGTATTAGCAGTTCTTATGAAATGTATTAGTAGTTTCCTGAAGAGTTTTTTTAGTATTTTTCCTAAATGTACTCCCGAAATGTATTAGCAATCCCTCAAAAAAGTATTAGTAGTTCCTCGAAAAAGTATTAGTAGTTCCTTGAAATAAATTATTTTTTTCCCTCGAAATGTATTAGTAGTCATTATGAAAGTATTAGTCGTCCTTCTAAAACGTATTAGCAGTTCTTCTGAAATGTGTTAATAGTTTCCCTGAATATAATTTAATTTTTCTCCCGAAATGTATTAGCAGTCCTTCTGAAAAGTATTAGTCGTCCTTCTAAAAAGTATTAACAGTTCTTCTGAAATGTATTAGTAGTTCCTAAAGAGTATTTTTTAGTATTTCTCATGAATATACTCCTAAAATGTATTAGCAGTCCTTCTAAAAAGTATTAGCAGTCCCTCGAAAAAGTATTAGTAGTTCCTTGAACAGTATTTAGTAATTTTCTTGACAAGGATTAATATATCCCATAAAAAGTATTAGTAATCCATTCGTAAAGTATTAGTATTTCTCATAAAAAATATTAATAGTCCGATAGGGTCGTGGATAAATTGTTTTTGGAGGCGGACTCTGTTTTTGCCTCTGCAGTTGTTAAATGAATCTCCAAATGCCATAAAAAGTATTAGTAATCCATTCGTAAAGTATTAGTATTTCCTAGAAATTTGGTAATGGCTTTATATTTAGAATGGAAAAATGATTTAAATGAATCTCCAAATGCTGATTCGAAATCAATTCAGTATGTCCCAAGATGGGTTGAGGTTATCTCTGATGATAAGTGTAAAAGAGCTAAATGGAGATTGTATTTGATTATTTGTGAGCACAACTGTGGCTTTTTATTTGGACAAGACGATGAATATCAACACCTACGACGAAATATTCTCTGGTTTAACTAATTTAAAGTATGAACCTAAAGTGAGAGACGTTTGTTTCTGTCTGTAATGGCGCAGTAGAAATTTTTTCGTAATGGCACATACGAGAAGACGATTAGTGTAAATTTTGCGTTTTTCTTTGTTGGATTGGATCGGGTCTGGATTGGTTATCTGGGTTGGTTATTGGGGCTCCGTCTAACGGATTAGATCCGTCAGACCGTCTGACAGGAGACTTGCTCTTCGAGAAAATTTTATCATCTATGCTTGCAGTAGATGAAAATTGAAAATCAAATTGATGCTCTAATTTTCAAACAAAGGCTACTATATAAATCACTTTTTATGCAATATGTAACTTGACAGACCCTTAATATATCGCCAGTTACCAAACAAATAACTAAGAAGGTTTTATTGATTTCGATTAGAGACAATTTGAAGAGTAAGAATGGATTAGTTCTACTATAAGAATCGCGGATGAAAAACCCATAGACAAAGCCCCAATTTGGAATAGCCTTGGTCGTTACAATCAATATAGTAGAGATAAGCCACGTCAATTAAAACATTCTAATTAATGTTGAATTCACAATTGTGTGCCTTGAGCAAAAGTTCTTTATTTCGGTGAAAATTATTTGCCTTGAACTTAAGGTAAACAATCATTTCTCAAGTTAAAATTCAAGAATAGGTGCAACCATCACAATGCATGTAGATATAACAATAATTTCATGAGATCATTATGTAAAAACTAATAATATTGAACAATATATAAAAAGAAAGACATGACAAAAAAATTTAAAAAAAAATAGAGCTAACTTCTAAGTTTTAAGCTGGATCCACCTCTGGACACCATATCAAGTCCGTGAACAAATCTGGAGTTGGTGCAGGCGTTATCCAAACGGCAGAATCCCATCTCTTAAGAAGACAAGAATTGTTGCTCGAGTTATAATTCTGGTCAAGAGAATGATATTTCCCACTACTCAAAGAGTAATAAACTGCAGTATCACCATGGAACCTAGGAAAATAAATCCTATTTTCCATGTTTTTTAGATAAGCAATATCTCCAAAAGATGATATATGACTAAGATACAATACCTTATCTCCTATATTCTCCACTAACTCCCATTTCATCTCTGGCTCCAAGAGCTTAAACATATTGACTTTTCTTTCCTCATGCATGAGGAACACAGCAAACAAGTTTTCTTCCCCTTTAATTTTGAACAAGAAATGCTCTTTAATTTTGCTGCCAATCCGACGTCGCCATAGGCACCTGAACTTGATGACGAAATGCAACTTACAATCACGTTTACTCATATCAAACGTCGCGATATTTCCTTTCACATCCAAAAAATATAGAAGTCCACGGTGCAAAACGGGGGCCCCACACGACACCAAAAATCGTTTCCCATGACGATATTTGTTTACCTCCCATTTATTCTCTCCATGCCTGAGCACAACTATTTTCACCACGACTTCTCCGAAATGTGGGGTAGCGATCCCAACAACAACACAATCCGGAGAAGTTGGCGGGTGGAAAAAACAAATTGTGGTATAGTCAAAAGGGTGTTTGCATGGTAATTCAATTTTTCGGTTATTAAAAGGATCAAAAAAGAACAGACTGTTGTCGTACCGAGACATCAACAACCATCCATACTTGGAACACCGAATTTCCGCATTTTCTAGTTCGGGGAAGCTCAGGCAGAAAAAACTATTATACTGGTAGAATTTCCACATATGTTTGCTCCTAAGGTAATACATCAGGCATGGTGAATATCGGTATGGTGAGGTTGCGACGACCGCGTTCCAAGATCGACATACTAGACTAAAAGTATGTCTGTCTTTACCAAATATCTTTGACAATATCACATTCAGAAGATCACCAGGGAGATCCGCCCATTTACTCATAGTCGTAATCTATTCAAATCAGATCAATAAAAAAAATTATTACTTGTATAATTTATTAAAACCAAGTCATATAAAAGAAAACAATATTAAATAAATAATAGACCATTGCCCATAAAGTATCAATTGGGCATCATCAGAACTATGCACTATTACAAATTATTTACAGTCATTTTTTTAGTCATTCTCATCAAATCAAGATATTTTTTACCATCTTTTTCAAACACATATTTTTTAGACATTTAGGGCATGAAAAACTCAATTTCTTACTTGAGTCGATTTAAGGTCACTAACTTCGACATCTATTCTCTCACTTATTATAACCCATTTATTTTGTTTTTATCTCCAAAAACTTTGAATTCACATAACTTTTTCGTTTTAAATCCGTTTTGCTTGTATAATATATCAAATTAATCATCTTTTCGATATCTATAATTCAACACTCATATTGCATATTTAAAAATGAAAAATATAGGTTCGATTTTTTAAAAAAAGTTTGAAAAAAAGAGTAAGAGGATACATAGACATACTTGAAAAAAAGAGAAATAATCCAAATATCAAACAAACATGCTAGAAGGGTATGAATGTCATTTTACACTCCAAAATGGCTAAAAAAAGATGTGTCTACAAAAGATGGCTATTCTTCATATTCACATTTTATAAATTGCTATTTTGTACCATTACCACAATTATTTACCGTAAACATATGGTTTGAGTGAAATTATGTATGTTCACAGAGATGATCAAAAAACCATTACCGTCCACCAAACCTCAGATTAATTTATATTCTTCCCTCAATTTAATTATTGCCTGATTAGATTTGTAAACAAGTGAATGTAGACATGACATGAAAATAATAAATCGAGACTTAAGTAAACATAAATATCGACAAAATCATGCAACCAATTTGGATTAAGTTGGACTAATTGAGAAAGAATAGCGTACCTTTGATGAATGAATTAGATGAAATCCCTTTGAAGCAACTCTGTAAGTTTGTGGAGAGAAAAGAAGTCAGCCAACTCACAAAAATTTTATTTAACAAAGATATAAAATTGTGTATATATAAGACTACACGAAACCCTAAATAAGGCCGGTGAAACACCATCCTGGAATAGAAAATTTTTAAAAAAATAATATAAGGAAAGAAGATAATTTAAGCAGATAAAAAAGATGGACTTTCTGATTCAAAAGCAAGTAGATATTTATTACCGTCAATAAAATAAAAAACCAACTTTCTGATTTTCCTTTTAATTATAATCTCTTATTAACTGATTTTTCTTTTAATTATAAACTCTTATTAACTGACCGACCTATTTATTTAATGTGAAAGATTTACAATTTATAACTATATATATCTACATTCCTACCAAGACACGTTTTTATGAGTTTGTGTTGTAGCAAGACACGTTCTGATTCCTTTTATTTCTATAATTAAATATCTTAATAATCATGCTGTTTAATATTTTTGCCTTTCTAATGAGATATATTATTAATTCCCAATCCTAGTCCTTGTTGGAAATTGTTTTCCTAAGAATCGTACAAATATCTTCTTGTGTAGGTCATGTTTATTTATGTAAACACATACACACATTGATTTACGCAAATTGGCTTTCTCCTAAGACTCAAAATTTGCAGAATAAAACAGAAATTAATTGGGTTTTCTCTTCTTCACCTCAACATTAATTTTCGGTATGTTTATCTAACTTTTTGCATGATTTTTCTGTTTTGGTGTTTAATTATTAGGGTTGTTTAGCTATTATTAGGCTTTAAGGATTTTGTGTACGTATATGTCAGTCGTACTTGAATTGATTTATATATTTTTTGTTTCTTTTTTCTATAATCTTGTATATTGCTAGAACTTGCAGTGAATTATATAAAATTGGGATAATTACAAAAGACCCCTGAGGTTTGGGCTAATTACGAAAACCCCAAAGATGTTTCAAAATTACAAAAAGCCCCTCAAGTTTGATTATGCCTTAATTTTAAGGGTTAATCAAATATTTCTAAAAGTATCATGGGTTTTTGAAATATTAGTTTGTTTATGAAAGGAGAAAATGTAAGATGGATTCAAATCCCAAGGAGTTTTTGTAATTTTGAAACATCTCTGGTTTTTTTTTTTAGCCCAAACCTTAGGGGTGTTTTAAGTAATTATCCCTATAAAATTTCATTGTTCTTCTTTTTTTTTGTTGAAATAATCTGCATTCCAACTTGATATGTTATCTAAAATAATCTTGTCATTGGACTTGATTAAATAACCAAGTGAGTGAATAATCTAACCAATTGATTGTTAATGCGAGGTTGATCTTGGGAAAAATCGGATCCACATTCATCCCCAGGACAAACGAAATAAATAGAGAAATAACATGAAAAATAACAACAATCCACAACACAAGAATTTACGTGGAAACTCCAAAATCGGAGAAAAACCACGGGCCCACCGAGAAAAGAAATTCCACTCGTGAAACATTTTTACAATCACACGGACATTCTCTCTCCCGACCCCAATAACCCCACACTCTTACAAACCTTTGACTAACTCACACCTCTCTCCCAACTCTCCATACTAGAGAATTCAAGAAAGTAATTTAACTAGAATCAAACCACAAAGGTTAAAGTGTATTTGGTAGTGCGACGATATGCGATGGGTTCGCTAAATAACCTTAAGGCTCACACCCATTTTGTTCCACAAGCAATGTGGACAAAACCCACTTCTTTTATTTTTGACACAAAACCAACAGTTGAAATAATGAATAAAGAACAACCACCTGTGCTTTTGACAACACACCGGAAACTTGAGATGCATTATTTTTATAGTTTTACAGAGAATCGATACCACGCAACATTTATTCCACTTTTGTTGGACAAACGCGTACTTGCTTCAACTCATGGATGGCTAGTTTTAGTGGACTATTTCGATGGTGATTGTTGCCTTTGGAATCCATCATCTACGGAGATAATCGAACTTCCAAGATTGCAGATTAAACCATATCTCTACAACAGATGCGTCTTGTCCAAACCTCCAACCGAACCCGATTGCCACATCTTGTTCAATGCTCACACATTGGAACAATATTTTTGCAAGATTGGGGATGATGAGTTTGCGCATCATTCTCTGAGAGAAGAAAAATACCGATTAGTGACAATCGCGTCCTTCCAAGGGAAGATTTATGGGGTTATTGATGATTGTATAAATTACAATTCTTACAAATTTGTAAGTATTAATCTTATTGGCACTAGTCTTGAGTTGATTCCAATGTTTGAGATTAATGGACAACCTTGGACAGTTCCTCAACCATCGCCAAAGCCAAACTGGATTTCATGGATGGAAGGTTACTTGATCGAGTCACCATGTGGTGGCGAGGGTGAGCTATGGTTGTGATTTGGGCGTAAACAAATCAGATGTACTTCGGGTCGGGTCGTCTCGAGCCTTGGTACTTTTGGTTCGGGTCCTGTAAGACAGATAAACGTTAGGCTAGCCGGGAGGGTTCCCCTAAGACCCTCCGATGCTTAAGTCGATCTGGTCTTGGGTCGCTAGTGAATGTAAAAGCGAGGTGGATAGCAATAAATGTCATACACAGTAGCAATGGAACAGTGGCGTATTTATAGGCACTATTTCATCAGCCGTCTGGGTTAAATGCGGATCCGTCATTTGTGTGCGGATCCGTGCAACCTCACTCCACGTGTCGGCCTCCTATTGGTCCACCTGGCTAAACCCATCTATCGTATCACGGGTCGGGTCGCAGGCGACCCGCACGACCACCTCGGATCGGTCGTGACCTCGCTTCTACGTAGTGTATCGGCTAGCTCGAACTCCTTCTATTAGGCTGGATCGGGTAGACGACCCGATCCATCTCCTCGGATCGGGTCGTGACCTCGCTTCTTTCGTAGTGTATCGGCTAGCCTCGAACTCATTCTATTAGCCTGGGTCGGGTAGACGACCCGATCCATGACCTCGGTTCGGGTCATTCCCTCGAATAGGCGAGGGTAGAAGAGTAATTTTAGACAGGCACATATCATTACTCCCCCAGTTACTTTAGTAATTAATTACTATGGTAACTCTGAATCTGATCCGTTGAATTTGAAAAGTTTCTTTCATCCCAACCGCTCGATCTTCCCGCCCATTCCGCTATATATATACGGAAGTCTTGGAGTTTACTTTTTTACTCTTCATTCATCGCGGTGAAAAATATTTCCAGTTCGCAGCGAGCTCCCAGCCCTCATCCGAGGTTTCTTCACGTAGTCAGATCCCACCTCGAGGTAGCCCTTAGTTTCACTTCGCTTATTAATATTTTTTCTTATTTCATTTATTTTTCTTCCTTCTTCTTGTTATGCCTTCCGACCGTGCGTTAGGTTCTCATGACTCGGGCTCGGCGGTTCGAGTTCGAGTTCAAGCTCCACCTCGGAGTCTAGTTCGACATCGGTCCTCTAAATGGGGCTCGTATTCTAGATCTTGCTAGCCCATTAGGTCCGTGCCTCCCCTAGGGGATCCTCTCGACTTGGACCCTACCGACGAATCCGGGAGGATGCCCCCATAGATCCTAATTTAGAGTTCTGACTCCTTGGGCTTTGATTCGTTCTATTGTAAACAGAACCAAATAGCCGAGATTAGAGACCGATTTTTTATTCCATCAAATTTTCAAATAATTATCCCGGTAGGAGTGACCGTATAGACAAACCACCTCCCCACATTGTATGTCGTTCCATTTGCCTAGCCTTGAGGCGGGTTTACGTTTTCCTTTAGCTCGCCCTATTGTAAATATCTTAAAGGGTGGGAGTGTGTCCTTGACTAGTTAGTTCCGAACGCTTATCGTCATATTTTAAGTTTTGCGATACTAATGAAACATTTTGAGGTGTCGGCCTCCTTTCCCCATTTTTGGGCCCTTTATTCCATTAACTCCTCTCCAACCACAAGTGAGAAAGGCTTTTCTACCTCTCCCCTCGGCTAACCGTAAAGCTTCTTCATCACCTACCTACCTCTATTTGGCCTTGGAAAGAGAAATTTCTCTACATTAGAGCCCCGTAGAGACCCTTGGGAGGTTCCTTTCGAGTGGAAAGCTACCGTCCTCACCTCGTGACCTCGCCGGGTCACTTGGGAGGATGACTTCGTCCAGGATGTGCTATGCACGAGTGGTATCTGTCGGAGAAGCTTCTAACCGAAGAGGTTCTTTCCTCGCGGACCTTAGCCCCCGCCCGCCGCCTTCTTTAAGTTTGGGTAATCTTCCATTCTTTTACTTAATTGCTTGCTCGTATAGTTTACTCACATTTTTCTAAACAATTTTTCTATTTTCGAGAGATGTCATCATGACTCATTAATAGCTAAGCAATTGAAAGAAAAGAAAGCGGCTTTACTCTCGATGCGACCTCCAATCGCTCGAAACACACCACCACCCATGTCTTTGTCTCGGGTTCGGGCCGTGTTCCTCCGACCTCTTCCGGGCCTCACCTCGGCTTGACCGGGAGTCTTTGGATGATCTTGATACTTTTTTTGAGCTCGCCGCACTACCCGGCTCGCTTAACCCCGCCCTACTTCTTCTGGGGTGAAAATGTTGAGAAGGCTTACGCCGAAAGAAAGTCCCACAAAGAAAAACTCGAAGCCCCACAAGTCTCGCAATCGGGATTACTGCGGGTAAAGATCGCGAAGAGCCCTCACAGTAAGAGGCTTCGCCTCGGGTCGTCTTTAGGCGTGTCGGCAAGCGACTGAAATTCAAGGCCGACGAGGAGACTTGCGGCGACCCCGAGATGGAAGCTCAACTTAAATGGCTCAAGTTATGTGAGAAACTTATTTCGAGATGCGTGAGATGGAAAGCGCAAAGATCTCTCCTCAATTGTCCTCCCACTTTCAATGCCTCATTTGCCTCGTGCCGTCCCCAATTGGCTAATTAACGGACGAAGCTCATCTCCTCGATACTCATCTTTGGAGGACTCTTTCGAGCTATACAAACATACTCTCCTCGATCTTGATCAATTTGCTTTGATACCTTTTGAGTTTACTCATTTGGAAGAATACATAGCCCACAATACTTTTTTCGGTAAAAGTCCATTATCTCGTTTAATACATGTTTTAATTTTTCTCTCTCTCTTTTCTAACCTCGCTTTTAATTCATTTACTGAGAATAATGCCCTCCTACACCACCTTTCCTTCGTCTTTGCTAATTGGAAGCAATCCTCGATCTTGCGGAAAACGAAGTGGAGAGGCTTTGAAAAACTCTTCGCGAGCCGAGGCTGCCAAGGAAAAATTATCTCGGGAGAATCTTTGCGCTCGTGATCCGAGCCGAGTGCAGGAACAAGAGGTTAATGCGGCTCGCGACAAAGCGAAGGAGCGAAAGAAAATCACGAATCCGAAATGAAAGAGACCTACGATACGGGTCGCAAGGAGGGCTATCGAGGAATATACGAACTTCGCTAGAATATACCTCCGCTCTTCAAAAGGCTCGCGAAGAGGGCGTGAAGTCCTTTCTAACTTCCCATTCTTACGAAACCTTAGTGGCACGTCGTCTTCTGCTTGTCTATCTCTTTCAAGGTTTTGAGCGATCTTAGGGACCAAGCCCTACGGAGAATGCTTTCAAGGAGGACTTTGATCAAGATAAACTTGATTTGCTTAAAAGTGGATGATCGGAGAAAGGCGATGAGGGCGAAGCTAAGGAGGAGGAAGGACTTGATGTCGTGCGATGTGGAAGAGGTGAAAAACGGATGAGTGGACCAATCTTATGCATTCGCACATTGCTGCTGCAGAACAACCTCCACCCCATGCTACTATTGAAGCTAATAATGATGATGAGGAAGAATAACCTTAGTTTTTACTTCCTTCTTTTGTAAATGAGCTCAATGCTCCATGTGAAGCACATCGTGAATACCAAACTGTGCACTTCGTTTGTCTAAGTTGTTTTGTAAATGGACTAGTCTTTGACCTCGTTTTTTGGTATTATGATGTATGAAAATATTTGATATGAATGGGCTCAAGTCTCCGATTTCGCTTTATCGTCGTTGTTTTACGGTTTTCCCCATTTTTAGTTATTACAACCATATTTGCTAGTCGTTCTATGGACCTTGCTTGGAGCTAACCTCGTGGGTCACTTCTTAATTGACGTGCTCTTTTTGAGATCATTTTTATTTGTAGCTGACCTCGCGTATCGCCCTTAATCGAGGCTGACCTCTCGGGTTGCTCTTCTTTTAAAGTTGACTTCGTGGGTCAATTTTACTTGAAGCTGACCTCGTGGGTCGCTTTTAGTTGAGACTGACCTCGCGGGTCGATTTTACTTGAAGTTGACCTCGCAGGTCGTCTCGACTTGAAGCTGGCCTCGTGGGTCGCTTTTAATATTAGCTGACCTCGTGGGTCGCTTTGCCTTAAAGCTGACCTCGTGGGTCGCTTTTAATAGGAGATGACCTCGTGGGTCGCTTTTAATATTAGATGGCCTCGTGGGTCGCTTTTAATATTAGCTGACCTCATGGGTCGCTTTGCATGAAGTGCAGGCGGCCTCGTGGGTCGCTTTTAATATTTTTGACCTCGTGGGTCGCTTTGCATGAAGGCGACCCCGTGGGTCGCTTTTAATAGGAGGCGACCTCGTGGGTCGCTTTTGATAGGGGCGACCTCGTGGGTCGCTTTGTCTTGAAGGCGGCCTCGTGGGTCGCTTTTAATATTTGCTTGACCTCGTGGGTCGCTTTGCATGAAGGCGACCTCGTGGGTCGCTTTTAATAGGAGGCGACCTCGTGGGTCGCTTTTAGCGGAGGAGGCGACCTCGTGGGTCGCTTTGTCTTGAAGGCGGCCTCGTGGGTCGCTTTTAACATTCTTTGACCTCGTGGGTCGCTTTTAATAGGAGGCGACCTCGTGGGTCGCTTTTAGCATGAGTGACCTCGTGGGTCGCTTTGTCTTGAAGGCGGCCTCGTGGGTCGCTTTTAATATTCTTTGACCTCGTGGGTCGATTTGCATGAAGGCGACCTCGTGGGTCGCTTTTAATAGGAGCTGACCTCGTGGGTTACTCTTCTTTTAAAGTTGACCTCGTGGGTCAATTTTACTTGAAGCTGACCTCGCAGGTCGCTTTGTCTTGAAGCTGATAATTATCTCTCAAAATAAGGGGGGTATTTCCCCTCCCATAATTTCACATATATTCGATCAAAACAAGCTAATAATTACAAGTAGTTCACCTAAGTATAAAACTGCGCAAATTGTGGATGTTCCATGGCCTAGGAAGCTCTTTTCCATCCATGCTTTCCAAACGATATGTTCCTCTCTTGAGGATCTTAATCACCTTGAAAGGACCTTCCCAATTAGCCTCCGGTTTTCCCACATGCTTAGATACTTCAACTTTTTGAACTAGGTCTCCTACTTGAAAATTTCTCTCGTTCACCCTTTTATCATATCTTGCTCGCATTAACTTCCCTTTAGTTTTGCTGAATTTGAACCAAGGCCCTATCCCTCTTTTCCTCGATTGTTTCTAGCTCTAACTTCCGAGCCTCTTCGTTCTGTCTTTGGGTCGTAATGAGCTATCTGTGAATCTTCCCCATTTCCACGGGGATTCTGCCTCGATCCGTACATCAAACCGAATGGAGTTTCTCCCGTAGAAGTTCTTGGGGTAGTCTATATGCCCAAAGGACCCCAGGAGTTCCTCCACCCAATCGTCTTCACTGCGCACCTGCACCTCGCTTTTAAGTCTTTGCAAATTATCTGTTGGCCACCTCGGTTTGTCCATTAGCTTGCGGATTACCTCTGCTGTAGTGAAATTTTCTTTGGATTTTCACTTCCTTGCACCATGCTCGTATTTTTCTTCCCTGGAACTGCGTTCCATTATCTCAAATTAAGATCTAGGAAAACCAAACCGGCTACAAATATTTTTCCATACAAAGTCCATGACCTCTTGCTCACCTATTTTAGCTAGTGCTTCGGCCTCGACCCACCGTAAAATATTCAACTGCTACTATCACGAATTTCTTACTCGCCCTTGCCACGGAAAAGGACCTAGAATATCGATCCCCACTGGTCGAAAGGGCATGCAATAGGAATTGTTTCTAAAGAATGCTATTTGGTGATGAGTTAAGTTAGCATGGAACCGACACTTGTCACACTTCTTAGCGAACTCAATCGCATCCTTCATCACGGTAGGCCAAAAGAATCCTTGCCTTAGTATTTTTGAGCTAGCGGCGACCTCCCGAATGATTTCCGCGATTCCCCTCATGAATCTCTCTCATCACATCTGCGCGCTCTCGGGCAACAAACATTTCAAAAGGAGTCCTCCAAAGGACCTCTTATACACTTCATCTCCTATTATTTGGAACTGGGTGCCCTAGCACGTATCCTCCTAGCCTCGCTTTGGATCCGTTGGCAAAACTCCCGTTTTAAGAAACTCTTTAATCCCCTCGATCCACTTTACTTGAATCCCTATATGAAGAATTAAGGTCTCTTTTGAGAATTGGTCAAGAGGTTCGCTTTGAGTTCACTTGGAGTGCTTCGCCACTAACACTATCACCTTCCTCGAACTCGATCACGAGACGGCACTAGCGAAACGTGCCAATGCATCGACTCTCTCATTTTCTTCTCTTGGAATCTGTTTCAACCGAAATTCTTCAAAATTTTCTACTAATTTCTTAGCTCTACTCAAGTAGGTGGACATAGACTTATCTTTGGCTTGAAAGAGCCTTCCATCTCGCATCGCGACTAACGAGAGTCGATTATATGCCCACGAGCCTTCTTATATCGCATTTATGTGCTAGCTTCATCCCAGCAATTAGGGCTTCATACTCTGCTTCATTATTTGTAACCTCGAAATCCAACTTTAGAGCTACTTCTACTTCAAACAAGTTAGGTCCTTGTAACAAAATTCGGCTCCACCTCCACTAGCCAGCGACGAACCATCCACATGTAAAAGCCACGCGACCTCGTCTTGGGCGCCAACTCTTCTACGATTGCCTCGCTAACAAAGTCAGCTAGAACTTGGGCTTTAATTGCCGATTTACATTGATACTTGATATCAAACTCTCCCAACTCCACTTTGCCCATTTAACCAAGCGACGACAACTCGGTCTCCCTAAAATTTGCCTCAAAGGTTGATTTGTTAAGACGATTATTTGGTGCGATTGAAAATAAGGTCGTAGTTTCCTTCTTTGCTACCACCAAGGCTAATGCCAACTTTTCGTCTCTAAATATCTCTCTTCCGCTCCTTGCAACATCTTACTCACATAATAAACCGGCTTATGCATGCCCCTCCTCCTTGACTAACACCGAGCTCACGGCTCGCAAAAACTTGACCAAGTACAAAAAAGTGGTTTCCTTTTTCAAAGGCTTTGATAATAATGGTGGTGAGCTTAAATATGATTTTAATTCATCAAAGGCCTTCTCACATTCTTACTCCATTGAAATTTTTTCATATTTTTAAAGTAGCAAAGAAAGGTAGGTTACGATCGGTGACCTCGAAATGAACCTATTAAGCGAGGCTAGCTTCCCGTGAGCTTTGCACTTCGTTCACGGTCCTTGGGAGGCCATCTCGAAGATAGCTTTAATTTTCTCTGGGTTTGCTTCAATCCCCTCTCATTAACCATGAACCCGAGAAATTTTCCACCTCGCACCCCAAAAGTGCACTTTGTTGGATTCAACTTCATTCCATAATTTCGCATGATGTTGAAAGCTCGCTTCAAATGTTCCGATGGTCCCCGATTCTCGCTCTTGACCAGAATATCATCTCGTAAACCTCCATGGTTCGTCCAATCTCGCTTTTGAACATGAGGTTGACTAGCGTTGATAAGTTGCTCCGCATTCTTAAGGCGAACGGCATCACTCACGTAACAATACACCCCATTTTCGGAACAAATGAGGTCTTGTCCTGATCCTCTTCCGCCATGAAAATTTGATGATACCCTTGATACGCGTCCATCATACTTAATAGAGCACACCTGCCGTGAGTCCACTTCAGGAGATCAATACGAGGCAAGGGGCACGGATCTTTTGGACATGCTTTATTTAAGTCGATGAAAGTCTCGTACACATCCTCCACTTCTCAGCTGTTTTGGGAACAATCACCACATTAGATAACCATTCGGTGAACTGGATCTCAACAACGTGCCCCGCATCGAGCAGCTTATTCACCTCGCTTTCTATGATCCTATTCCTCTCTCCTCCGAAACTTCGCTTCTTCTGCTTAATAGGCTTCACCTCAGGGTCGACATTTAAGCGATGCACTACGACCTCTGGGCTAATACCTTTGCAATCCGTAGCCTTCCATGCAAAAATATCCGCATTCTCCTTCAAAAATTGGATAGTTAGGAGCTCGAGGCTCGGATCCATCTGGGAGCCTATTCTGGTCGACTTGCTCGGGTCGCTTGGATCCAATTCGACTACCTTGTACTGCTCAGTAGGCTCGATTCTATACTCCCTCACTCGAGCCTTTTTATACTTCTCCTTCTCCTTCTTGCTCATTCCTGCCTCCTCCTCCCTTTCAATTTGCCTAATTGTTCTAATCTCCCGCTCTCCCTTCTTTTTCTTCAGTGACAAGTTATAGCACTCCCTTGCACTTTTCTGATCTCCATTTACCTCACCAATCCCACTTGCAGTTGGGAATTTCATCTTCAAATGATATGTGGAAACTATAGCTTGGAACTGATTTAAACCTGGCCTACCCAGAATGACGTTGTATGCAAACGGAGCGTCAACCACTAAATACTTAACCATAATCATTTTTCGGCATGGGACCATTCTAGCGAGGTCGGAAGGTCGATAGTACCTAAGCGGGATCACTTGCTTCCTCGAACCCGATTAATGGTGTATCCACCGGTTGCGGTGTTGTGGCGTCCAATTCCATCTTCCTTAAGACTGCGTAAAAGATCACATCCGCCGAGCTCCCATTATCTATCAAGGTCTTTTGTACTGCGAAGTTCGCAATATCCATTGTTATCACCATTGGATCATTTTGACCTATTTCTACTCCCACAAGGTCACGATTATCAAAGGTAATTGGGTTTGCTTCCTGGACATTAAAAATATTCAGAACCCTCTTGGGAGTATGAGCCAAGACCCGCATACTCTTCCGCCTCGCGCTTTGCGAGTCACCTCCACTCGGGCCTCCAGCGATCATATGTATCACCCCCCTCCTTGGCAAATTTTCATCTTGTCGGTCTCGCCTCGCTTCAGATCGCTCTCGATGCTGATTTACTCTTTCCTTTATAGGGAAACGAGCTTCAGACCTTCCTCGCGCCTTATGCCTCGGGGGAGAACCTGACCTCGCCACTCTTCCCTGGCCTCGCTCCTCATCCTCAGTTTTGCTCATTCTAACAAAATTTTTCAAGTACCCCTGCTGGATGAGTCGCTCTATTTCATCTTTTAATTGGAAGCATTCTTCTGTATCATGGCCATGATCTTTATGAAAATGGCAATATTTTCTTTCATCTCTTTTAACCGGTATGGCCTTCATCTTTCTTGGCCACTTTAACATATTTTTCCCTCGATGGACATCAAGGCATGTACTCGGGGAACATTTAGCGGCGTATATCTGCTAACTCGTATTGGTCGCAATCGATCCTGATCTCGACCTCGCTCATGGTCTTTTTCAGACTTAAAACGAGGTCTCTCTCTCGGATCTTTTCTTACGTGCACCTCCTGACCCACTACTGACCATTCATGATCCTTCAGTTCATTCATCTCCTCTTCTTGGATATATTGTTGGGTCATCCCCATCAATTCCTCCTTATCCGCTGGGGGGTTACGAGCTAAGGCTGAAGCTAGTGCCCCCTTTTTCAAACCATGAACCAATATATTTGTCATCATATCGATCCTCATATCTTGCACCTCGAGCGCCTCGTCATTAAACCGATTAATGAAGTCCCGAAGTGGCTCGCCTTTGCTTGTCACGATTGTAAAGAGGTGGGTCGGCGACCTTGAGCTCGCTTCCACTAGCGAATGATATAAGAACTTTCTTGCCAATTGCTCATAGGATACCACTGTTTCCCATGGGTAGCCACAGAACCATTCTTGCGCTTTTCCCTTTAACGTGGTGATAAATATCCTAGCATTCATGGCATCCGACTGTCCATAAAGCTGCATTACGTGATCAAAAGCTGTTAAGTGTTCCTGAGGGTCCTTATTCCCATCGTATTTAGGAAGATCTGGGAGCTTGAAACTCATAGTAACGACTTCTGCCAAAATTTCTGGGGAGAAGGGGGACCCTCTTTTTGTAATGCGGTGGTGTGCCCTCTTCTCTTCAAATGGTCTAGCTTCCGAGTAGCTTGCTCAATCTCGGCTCATTTGAGTTCATTTATATCGCCACCCTGGGAGCTCGCCTAGTCTCGCCTCGGGCTCGCTTGCCGCCTCGTTCGGGCGCTTGATGACTAGCCACCTCCTCCGCATCGCCTTGATCTCTATCTGCTTTGCCAACAACACTGTTGGTTCCTTGTCATCTAGAGTACCCCCCGGAGAAGAAACCATGGGAGCCTTGCCTTTTCTTTCCCTATCGTTTAGCATTCTTTCCAACATTTTCTCAAAGTCGCTGGTTCGCATATTGATCATGGGATCCTCCGCTTCCCTTTGATGTTGCTCTTGAATTAACAACGAAGGGGATCCTCCTCGAGGTGTTGTTTCCTTCGCTCTTATTGGTGTCTCCTCCATGTTTAGTCCACAAGGTGGTATCCCTTTTGCTTTCACTTTGGGGTCTCGTCCATATTCATTTGTTGCGTTTCCCACGACGCAGGCGCCAACGGTTTGGCGTAAACAAATCGAGATGTCTTGGTCGGGTCGTCTCGAGCCTTGGTACTTTTGGTTCGGTCTGTAAGACGGATAAACGTTAGGCTAGCGGGAGGGTTCCCAGCTAAGACCCTCCGATGCTTAAGTCGATCTGGTCTTAGGTCGCTAGTGAATGTAAAGCGAGGTGGATAGCAATAAATGTCATACACCGTAGCAATGGAGCAGTGGCGTATTTATAGGCACTATTTCATGCGGTAAATGCGGGTTCGTACGGATCCGTACGAGGTGTACGGATCCGTACAACCTCACTCCACGTGTCGGCCTCCTATTGGTCCACCTGGCTAAACCCATCTATCGTATACGGGTCGGGTCGCTTGGGCGACCCGCACGACCACCTCGGATCAGGTCGTGACCTCGCTTCTTACGTAGTGTATCGGCTAGCTCGAACTCCTTCTATTAGGCTGGATCGGGTAGACGACCCGATCCATCTCCTCGGATCGGGTCGTGACCTCGCTTCTTTCGTAGTGTATCGGCTAGCCTCGAACTCATTCTATTAGCCTGGGTCGGGTAGACGACCCGATCCATGACCTCGGTTCGGGTCATTCCCTCGAATAGGCGAGGGTAGAAGAGTAATTTTAGACAGGCACATATCAGGTTGGTTATTCAAAGTTTCAAGGAAAGGTATTTCAAAAATTGTGATTTTAGAGTTTTCCGCGTGGATATTAATGGAACCAAGTGTATTTAGATAGAGAACATGGGCGATAAAACAATATTTATTGGGTACAATGGAAGTGGATTTTGTTGTTCTTCATCCGCAACCAATCCTAATTCCATATACTATACAAATAAGGAAAGCGTGTGTGTATATCTATGACTTGGAAGAAAGGAATACATATACGATGTTGGCATGTCCTCCTCTTAGTCGCTCTCGATCAACTAATTATTGGGTGGATCTCCAGGGCGTCCTCCATCAACTCATTGATTAACTGTTTATTCATTGTTTCGTTTGGTTTATGCCGTTAGTAGTCTACATTTGTTTCTTTTTTTGTCTAGGAACACAGTTTTTTAATCTCTTTAATTAGTCTTTCTTTTGTCTTTTCAAGTATGAAAGAATTGTCATTTTTTTAGATAATTGATCGAGAAAATTTCATCAACTTGTTGTATGCTTGAAGATACATTCATGAATGTTTAAGTGAAAGTGTGGAATATAAATAATATTGAAGTGATCTTATATAAGACTTTTCTTGAACTTTAACTTAATGAATCGGATCCTACAAATTACAAAAAATATGAGTTTTTCTTATGAGATTTGATAAACATATAAGATCCATCTCATGGACTATGTCTATGGGACCATCTCGTACAAGTTTTTTGCCAATAACGTGTAGATGCTTAAGAGTCGGTGAATTGATTTAAGAAGACGAGTTCACATAAGCAGATTACTTTTCAGGCAAAAACATGATATGTAAACAAAATCAAGTTTGTATTCCATATTTGCTCAAAAAAAAGTGTGTATTTCATATTAAAAGGGTGATATTATACTTTGCATTAACCCTTAAAGAAATATACTTTAAGGCATACGCATCTATGTTTTTTTCAACAAAAAAAAAATCAAAATGGGGATATATACCGGCAAAATCACAAAGGAGTTGAATAGTACACAATTGGGTAGCATGTAATTAACCAACAAAAATATACATTTTAAATAAGGGGATGAGATGGAATTTCTTCATGAAAAAGATGTTTACAATTTTTTTTCAGGCATAAGGATTCAAAAATAATAATTATATAATTGTACATATATTATTTTGACTGTTATAAATGAGTATAAGAACTAAGAAGTATCAGCTTCTTCAATTCCGGCTTTCATGTTGTATATCTTATTTCAATAGCACTTATACAATGATAATTGATACATGAGTTAATTAATGACGACCATGTTTGGTGTGTATAGATACTATTTAGACAAAAAATAAATCCATATAAATTATCATCATTTTACAAAAAATTAAATTACATGGTAACATAGTTAAGTTGTAACACAACCACAGGATGTACTCGAAAGAGAGAAGGCTGAGATATATCTGATAATGATTATCGAAAATATCCCTGATATGTGCCTGTCTAAAATTACTCTTCTACCCTCGCCTATTCGAAGGAATGACCCGAACCGAGGTCATGGATCGGGTCGTCTACCCGACCCAGGCGAATAGAATGAGTTCGAGGCTAGCCGATACACTATGAAGGAAGAGAGGTCACGACCCGAAGCGAGGTCAGGGATCGGGTCGTGTACCCGATCCAGCCTAATAGAAGGAGTTCGAGCTAGCCGATACACTACGTAAAAAGCGAGGTCACGACCTGATCCGAGGTGGTCGTGCGGGTCGCCCAAGCGACCCGACCCATATACGATAGATGGGTCTAGCCAGGTGGACCAATATGAGGCCGACGTGGGTGAGGTATGCGGATCCGTACACCTCGTGCGGATCCGTCTGGAACCCGTGCGGCCGGAGAAATAGTGCTATAAATACGCCACTGTTCCATTGCTACAGGTATGACATTTATTGCTATTCACCTCGCTTTACATTCACTAGCGACCTAAGACCTGTACTGACTTAAGCATCGGAGGGTCTTAGCTGGGAACCCTCCCGGCTAGCCTAACGTTTATTTGTCTTACAGGACCCGAACCAAAAGTACCAAGGCTCGAGACGACCCGACCCGAAGTACATCTGATTTGTTTACGCCAAATCAGTTGGCGCGCATACGTGGGAAACGCAAAAGTGAATATGGACGAGACCCCAGTGAAAGCAAAAGGGATACCACCTTGTGGACTAAACATGGAGGAGACACCAATAAGAGCGAAGGAAACAACACCTCGAGGAGGATCCCCTTCGTTGTTAATTCAAGAGCAACATCAAAGGGAAGTGGAGGATCCCATGATCAATATGCGAACCAGCGACTTTGAGAAAATGTTGGAAAGAATGCTAAACGATAGGGAAAGAAAAGGCAAGGCTCCCATGGTTTCTCCCCCGAGGGGGGTACCTAAGGACAAGGAACCAACAGTGTTTGCAGCAGATAGAGAGCAAGGAGATGCGGAGGAGGTGGCTAGTCACCAAGCGCCCCGACGAGGCGGCCGCGAGGCGAGACTAGGCGAGCTCCTAGGGTGGCGAATATAAATGAACTCGTGGCCCAGTTGAGCAAGCTACTCGGAAGCTAGACCATTTGAAGAGAAGAGGAGGCGATCAACTACGCATTACAAAAAGAGGGTCCCCCTTCTCCCCAGAAATTTTGGCAGAAGTCGTTACTATGAATTTCAAGCTCCCAGATCTTCCTAAATACGATGGGAATAAGGACCCTCAGGAACACTTAACGGCTTTTGATCACGTAATGCAACTTTATGGACAGTCGGATGCCATGAATGCTAGGATATTTATCACCACATTAAAGGGAAAAGCGCAAGAATGGTTCACAGGGCTACCCATGGGAACAGTGGTATCCTATGAGCAATTGGCAAGAAAGTTCTTATATCAGTTCGCTAGTCAGAAGCGAGCTCGAAGGTCAGCGACCCACCTCTTTACCATCGAGACAAGCGAAAGCGAGCTACTTGGGACTTCATTAATCGGTTTAATGACGAGGCGCTCGAGGTGCAAGATATGAGGATCGATATGATGACAAATATATTGGTGCATGGTTTGAAAAAGGGGGCACTAGCTTCAGCCTTAGCTCGTAACCCCCCAGCGGATAAGGAGGAATTGATGGGGATGACCCAACAATATATCCAGGAAGAGGAGATGAATGAACTGAAGGATCATGAATGGTCAGTAGTGGGTCAGGAGGTGCACGTAAGAAAAGATCCGAGAGAGAGACCTCGTTTTAAGTCTGAAAAAGACCATGAGCGAGGTCGAGATCAGGATCGATCGCGACCAATACGAGTTAGCGGATATACGCGCTAAATGTTCCCCGAGTACATGCCTTGATGTCCATCGAGGGAAAAAATATGTTAAAGTGGCCAAGAAAGATGAAGGCCATACCAGGTAAAAGAGATGAAAGAAAATATTGCCATTTTCATAAAGATCATGGCCATGATACAGAAGAATGCTTCCAATTAAAAGACGAAATAGAGCGACTCATCCAGCAGGGGTACTTGAAAAATTTTGTTAGAGTGAGCAAAACTGAGGATGAGGAGCGAGGCCAGGGAAGAGTGGCGAGGTCAGGTTCTCCCCCGAGGCATAAGGCGCGAGGAAGGTCTGAAGCTCGTTTCCTATAAAGGAAAAAGTAAATCAAGATCGCGAGCGATCTGCGAGCGAGACCGACAAGATGAAAATCTGCCAAGGAGGGGGGTGATACATATGATCGCTGGAGGCCCGAGTGGAGGTGACTCGCAAAGCGCGAGGCGGAAGAATATGCGGGTCTTGGCGCATACTCCCAAGAGGGTTCTGAATATTTTTAATGTCCAGGAAGCAAACCCAATTACCTTTGATAATCGTGACCTTGCGGGAGTAGAAACAGGTCAAAATGATCCAATGGTGATAACAATGGATATTGCGAACTTCGCAGTACAAAAGACCTTGATAGACAATGGGAGCTCGGCGGATGTGATCTTTATGCGGTCTTAAGGAAGATGGAATTAGACGTCACAACAACGCAAATCGGTGGATACACCATTAATCGCGGGTTCGGGAAGCGAAGTGATCCCGCTTAGGTACTATCGACCTTCCGACCTCGCTAGGAATGGTCCCATGCCGAAAAACGATTATGGTTAAGTATTTAGTGGTTGGCGCTCCGTTTGCATACAATGTCATTCTGGGTAGGCCAGGTTTAAATCAGTTCCAAGCTATTGTTTCCACATATCATTTGAAGATGAAATTCCCAACTGCAAGTGGGATTGGCAAGGTAAATGGAGATCAGAAAAGTGCAAGGGAGTGCTATAACTTGTCACTGAAGAAAAAGAAGGGAGAGCGGGAGATTAGAACAATTAGGCAAATTGAAAGAGAGGAGGAGGTAGGAATGAGCAAGAAGGAGAAGGAGAAGCATAAAAGGGCTCGAGTGAGGGAGTATAGAATCGAACTCTTGAGCAAGACAAGGTAGTCGGGTGGATCAAGCGACCGAGCAAGTAGACGAGAATAGGCTCCCGGATGGATCCGAGCCTCGAGCTCCTAACTATCCAATTTTTGAAAGAGAATGCGGATATTTTTGCATGGAAGGCTACGGATTGCAAAGGTATTAGCCAGTCGTAGTGCATCGCTTAAATGTCGACCCTGAGGTGAAGCTATTAAGCGAGAAGAAGCGAAGTTTCGGAGGAGAGAGGAATAGGATCATCGCGAGGTGAATAAGTTGCTCGATGCAGGGCACGCGTTGTTGAGGTCCAGTTCACCGAATGGTTATCTAATGTGGTGATTGTTCCCAAAACAATGAGAAGTGGAGGATGTGTACGGGACTTTCTTGATTTAAATAAAGCATGTCCAAAAGATCCGTACCCCTTTGCCTCGTATTGATCTCTAGTGGACTCCACGGCGGTGTGCTCTATTAAGTATGATGGACGCGTTTCAAGGGTATCATCAAATTTTCATGGCGGAAGAGGATCGGACAAGACCTCATTTGTTCTTGAAAATGGGGTGTATTGTTCGTGTGTGATGCCGTTCGGCCTTAAGAATGCGGGAGCAACTTATCAACGTCTAGTCAACCTCATGTTCAAAAGCGAGATTGGACGAACCATGGAGGTCTACGTAGATGATATCTTTGGTCAAGAGCGAGAATCAGGGGGACCATCTGGAACATTTGAAGCGAGCTTTCAACATCATGCGAAATTATGGAATGAAGTTGAATCCAACAAAGTGCACTTTTGGGGTGCGAGGTGGAAAATTTCTCGGGTTCATGGTTAATGAGAGGGGGATTGAAGCAAACCCGAGAAAATTAAAGCTATCTTTGGAGATGGCCTCCCAAGGGCCCGTGAGCGAAGTGCGGCTCTCACGGGAAGCTAGCCTCGCTTAATAGGTTCATTTCGAGGTCAGCCGATCGTAACTTACCTTTCTTTGCTACTTTAAAAAATATGAAAAAATTTCAATGGACAGAAGAATGTGAGAAGGCCTTTGATGAATTAAAATCATATTTAAGCTCACCACCATTATTATCAAAGCCTGAAAAACCAACCACTTTTTTGTACTTGGCTGTTTCTAAGCGAGCTGTGAGCTCGGTGTTAGTCAAGGAGGAGGGTGGCATGCATAAGCCGGTTTATTATGTGAGTAAGATGTTGCAAGGAGCGGAAGAGAGATATTTAGAGACTGAAAAGTTGGCATTAGCCTTGGTGGTAGCAGCGAGGAAACTACGACCTTATTTTCAATCGCACCAAATAATCGTCTTAACAAATCAACCTTTGAGGCAAATTTTAGGGAGACCGGAGTTGTCAGGTCGCTTGGTTAAATGGGCAGTGGAATTGGGAGAATTTGATATCAAGTATCAATGTAAATCGGCAATTAAAGCCCAAGTTCTAGCTGACTTCGTTAGCGAGGCAATCGTAGAAGAGTCGGCGCCCCAAGACGAGGTCGCGTGGCTTTTACATGTGGATGGTTCGTCAGTGGCTAGTGGAGGTGGAGCTGGAATTTTGTTACAAGGACCTAACTTGTTTGAAGTAGAAGTAGCTCTAAAGTTGGATTTCGAGGTTACAAATAATGAAGCGAGTATGAAGCCCTAATTGCTGGATGAAGCTAGCACATAAATGCGATGTAAGAAGGCTCGTGGCATATACTGACTCTCAGTTAATCGCGATGCAGATGGAAGGCTCTTTCGAAGCCAGAGATAAGTCTATGTCCACCTACTTGAGTAGGGCTAAGAAGTTAGTAGAAAATTTTGAAGAATTTCGGTTGAAACATTCCAAGAGAAAAAATGAGAGAGTTGATGCATTAGCACGTTTCGCTAGTGTCGTCTCAGGATCGAGTTCGAGGAAGGTGATTGTGTTAGTGGCGAAGCACTCCGAAGTGAACTCAGAAAGCGAACCTCTTGACCAATTCTCAAAAGAGACCTTAATTCTTCATATAGGGATTCAAGTAAAGTGGATCGAGGGGATTAAAGAGTTTCTTAAAACGGGAGTTTTGCCAACGGATCCAGGCGAGGCTAGGAGGATACAAGCTAGGGCACCTAGGTTCCAAATAATAGGAGATGAAGTGTATAAGAGGTCCTATGGAGGACTCCTTTTGAAATGTTTGTTGCCTGAGAGCGCGCAGTATGTGATGAGAGAGATTCATGAGGGGAACTGCGGAAATCATTCGGGAGGTCGCTCGCTAGCTCAAAAAATACTAAGGCAAGGATTCTTTTGGCCTACTGTGATGAAGGATGCAGTTGAGTTCGCTAAGAAGTGTGACAAGTGTCAGTTCCATGCTAACTTAACTCATCAGCCGGCAGTACCCTTAGAAACAATTCCTATTGCATGCCCTTTCGACCGATGGGGATCGACATTCTCGGGTCCTTTTCTGTGGCAAGGGCGCGAAGAAATTCGTGATAATGCGATTGAATATTTTACGAAGTGGGTCGAGGCCGAAGCACTAGCTAAAATAGGTGAGCAAGAGGTCATGGACTTTATATGGAAAAATATTTGTAGCCGGTTTGGGTTTCCTAGGATCTTAATTTCAGATAATGGAACGCAGTTCCAAGGAAGAAAAATACGAGCATGGTGCAAGGAAGTGAAAATCCAGCAAAATTTCACGGCAGTAGGTAATCCGCAAGCTAATGGACAAACCGAGGTGGCCAACATGATAATTCTGCAGCACTTAAAAGCGAGGCTAGGGGCAGTGAAGACGTATTGGGTGGAGGAACTCCCAGGGGTCCTTTGGGCATATAGGACTACCCCAAGAACTTCTACGGGAGAAACTCCATTCGGTTTGATGTACGGATCAGAGGCAGTAATCCCTGTGGAAATTGGGGAAGCATCTCAAAGCAAATTGATCAGTACCGAGGAGAGTATGTTTGTATAGCTCGAAAGAGTCCTCTCCAGCATGAGTATCGAGGACAGAGCTTCGTCCGTTAATTAGCCAATTGGGGACGGTACGGGGCAGCGAGGCGTTGAAATTGGAGGACAGTTGAGGAGGAGACCTTTGCCTTTCCATCTCACGCATCTCGGCGAAATAAGCTCATAACTTGAGCCATTTAAGTTGAGCTTCCATCTCAGGGTCGCTGCAAGTCTCCTCGTCAGCTTGAATTTCAGGCTGCTTGCCAGACACGTCTAAAGACGACCCGAGGCGAAGCCTCTTACCAGAGGGCTCTTCGCGATCTTTACCCGCAGAATCCCGACTGCGAGACTTGTGGGGCTTCTGAGTTTTTTCTTTGTGGGACTTTCCTTTCGAGGCAGAAGCCTTCTCAACATTTTCACCCCCCGAAGAAGTAGGGCGTTGAGGAGTTAAGCGAGCTGGGGTAGTGCGAGCAGCTCGAAAAGTATCAGTATCTTCCAGCACCTCGGTCGAAGCAGCGAGGTGAGGCCCTGAAGAGGTCGGAGGAACACCGCTTTGCGAACCGGAGAGACAACATGGGTGGTGGTGTGTTTCGGGCGATTGGAGGTCGTTTTTACTAGAGAGTAAAAGCGCCTTACATTCTTTCAATTGCTTGGCTATTAATGAGTGATTGTGAGACATCTCACGAAAATAGAAAAATTGTTTAGAATAATGTGAGTAAACTATACGAGCAAGCAATTAAGTAAAAGAAGGAAGATTACCCAAACTTAAAGAAGGCGGGCCGGGGCGGGGCTAAGGTCCGCGAGGAAAGAACTCTTCGGTTAGAAGCTTCTCCGAAACAGATACCAGCTCGTGCATAGCACATCACTGGACGAAGTCATCCTCCCAAGTGAAGGCGAGGTCACGAGGGTGAGGACGGGTAGCTTTCCACTCGAAAGGAACCTCCCGAGGGTCTCTACGGGGGCTCTAACGTAGAGAAATTTCTCTTTCAAGGCCAAACAGAGGTAGGTAGGTGATGAAGAAGCTTACGGTTAGGCCGGGGAGAGGTAGAAAAAGCCTTTCTCACTTGTGGTTGGAGATGAGTTAATGGAATAAAGGGCCCAAAAATGGGGAAAGGAGGCTGACACCTCAAAATGTTTCATTAATATCGCAAAACTTAAAATATGACGATAGGAGTTCGGAACTAGCTGGGCAGGACACACTCCTAGACCCTTTAAGATATTTACAATAGGGCGAGCTAAAGGAAAACGTAAACCTGCCTCAAGGCTAGGCAAATGGAACGACATACAACGGGGAGGTGGTTTATCTATACGGTCATTCCTACCGGGGATAATTATTTGAAAATTTGATGGAATAAAAAATCGGTCTCTAATCTCGGCTATTTGGTTCCTGTTTACAATAGAACGAAGCAAGGCCCAAGGAGCTGTGAACTCTAAATTAGGATCTATGGGGGCGTCCTCCTCGGATTCGTCGGTAGGGTCCAAGTCGAGGACGGGGATTCCCTAGGGGAGGCACGGACCTAATTGGGCTAGCATCTAGAATACGAGCCCCATTTAGAGGACCGATGTCAGAACTAGACTCCGAGGTGGAGCTTGAACTCGAACTCGAACCGCTCGAGCCCGAGTCGTGAGAACCTAACGCACGGTCGGAAGGCATAACAAGAAGAAGGAAGAAAAATAAATGAAATAAGAAAAAATATTAATAAGCGAAGTGAGACTAAGGGCTACCTCGAGGTGGGATCTGACTACGTGAAGAAACCTCGGACGAGGGCTGGAGCTCTCATTATGAATCGGAAATATTTTTCACCGCGATGAATGAAGAGTAAAAATGTAAACTCCGAGACTTCCGCATATATATATAGCGGAATGGGCGGGAAAGATCGAAAGTTGGGATGAAAGAAACTTTTCAAATTCAACGGGTCAGATTCAGAGTTACCATAGTAATTAATTACTAAAGTAACTGGGGGAGTAATGATATGTGCCTGTCTAAAATTACTCTTCTACCCTCGCCTATTCGAAGGAATGACCCGAACCGAGGTCATGGATCGGTCGTCTACCCGACCCCAGGCGAATAGAATGAGTTCGAGGCTAGCCGATACACTATGAAGGAAGCGAGGTCACGACCGGCGAGTCGGGATCGGGTCGTGTGCCGATCCACGGCTATAATAGAAGGAGTTCGAGCTAGCCGATACACTACGTAAAAGCGAGGTCACGACGATCCGAGGTGGTCGTGCGGGTCGCCCAGCGACCCGACCCATATACGATAGATGGGTCTAGCCAGGTGGACCAATATGAGGCCGCGACCCGTGGAGTGAGGCATGCGGATCCGTACACCTCGTGCGGATCCGTCATTTAACCCGTGCGGCCAGGAGAAATAGTGCTATAAATACGCCACTGTTCCATTGCTACACGGTATGACATTTATTGCTATTCACCTCGCTTTACATTCACTAGCGACCTAAGACCAGTCTTGACTTAAGCATCGGAGGGTCTTAGGCTGGGAACCCTCCTCTAGCCTAACGTTTATTTGTCTTACAGGACCAACCAAAAGTACCAAGGCTCGAGACGACCCGACCCGAAGTACATCTGATTTGTTTACGCCAAATCAATCCCAGTTTTTAAAATTTGAAATTTATCGACCTATATTTTAATTATATTATGCAAGTTATTTTATACATTTAATATTTATGAAATTTGATTTCCCCTGGATCATACTAGGCATGTACAAAAAATGTTATTGGAAGCCGTGACGAAATCACGTCTACAAATTTACTTTAATACTTTTGTCATATTTTATTTTTTTTTTTGAGGAAATTTTGTCATATTTTGAATTAGAGACATTAGTATATGTTTTTAAGGTATGGGCCCTTGTAGTTGTAGGATAGTAAAGCATCAACTTAATTGGGCCAATACAAGGTGAATAACTATTATTTTAGGTCATTCGTGACCCATTAGAGAACCTTATTGGTAGACATCTTGGCCCACTCATTTGGTCCGAACCTAATGGTGTGGATTTTGGTTTCATCACTTCAAATTTTATTGTATAGATATCATATATTTAACAAAATGTATTGGTTTGTCGATTACAGTATATATATTGAATTGATGATGGAGCTAAATATCTATATTTATAATAATAATAACTTATTTTTTTGGCCAGGAAATCTACTAGTTTGTGTTTAAGTTGCAATACTAAACCATCTTTCACTAGAGGAAATAGTATTTGGCCAAACGTATTAGAGGTTAGGTCAATGGTTCAAACTATATAAATCACTTCTTTCCTTTTATGATTGGTTGAATTTGCACTTAAAAAAATTACAATACTGAAAATATGTGGTACTTTAATAATGAAATTTATACAGATTATGTTTTATGCTTAAAAAATATAGACCATAACAAATTATTAAGATAAAATTGTAGGAAAAATATAGTGGGGGAGAATTTCAAAATAAGGTCAAAATTTAAGAAAATCTATCACTTTAAGAACCAAAATTTCAAAATTCTCAAATTAAGACCCAATATTTAATTTTTTTCTCAAATTGGACCCTCCCTCAAATGGAATCTCACTTCAAGACCTGAAATTTCAACCTTTTCAATTCAAGACCCAATTTTGTTTTCTCACATCGGACACTCCCCCAAATTTTGGGTTGTCACTTCATGTTTTAATATTTGCACAGAAAAATATGATCCCATAATTGCAGCTATTGAGGAATCCAAGAATATAGAAAAATTAACTACTACGAAATTAGTGAGATCACTAGAGGCTCATGAGAAAATACAAGAAAGGTGTTACGAAAAAGACATAGATAATGCATTTCAATCTAAATTAAGTATACAGTCTCAGAAAAATTAAGAAAAATGGGAGAACATCTAATTAAGGAAAACAAATAGATAATGCAAGTTTCCTTCATGTGGTATTTACCAAAAGAAAGTCACTTATTGGTTTAAAGGAAAACTACAATGTCAAAATTGTAAAAAGTTTGGACAGGTAGAAAAATAAAGTCGGTTAAAGCAAAGACACCAAACTAATTTCTTTGAAAACATGGAATCAGAAAATAATTCATTTTATGTCTGTCAAACTGCATCAGAAGAAAATAAAGATATTTGGTATTTGGACAGTGGTTGCAGTAACCTTGTGAGGCTACCACGAGCTTACAGCTCAAGTGGCATCACTTAGCCTTTGTTAGGTGTTGACCGGGGTTCGTAGCCGATATCTTTCAGTTTCTTTATAATTTATCCCCTTCCCTCCAACTAGTACTCCCAACTTATTAAAAAAAGAAACCATGTGAGGCTCATTTCGTTATATCCAGCCCACACGTTTTGTATTGGGTCCCTTGGCCCATTTTATCCTACAAGGCTCATGCGGTCCATCAAACCAAGTATTAAAAGTTCTATCCGTCTCATTTGTAAGTATTCTGGACTATTCTCATTTTTTGTTTTTGAGGAAAAAGTATTTTGGACTATTCTCAGTTAATTACTCTCAATTGTTGTTTCTTTTGCTCTAAATTTTCTCTCCTATCGATACTGACATGACCGTCGGAGGCACATCCCTGGAACAATCTCATGATCTGTCTAACATTTGTTGAATTGTCGCAGGTGTTGGAAATTTTGGTTTTGATAAAGTGGGTGTCGACCCGACTTTGACCAATTTTTCGGTGGCTAAATATTTAATTCTGGAGGAATTAAATTATATATTATTAATCTACGTTCGAAAGTAGATGTTCGTAGTATTTTTATTTCTCAAACCGAATTTCGGTGGTGAGAAATTAATACACGAAGGTAGCCACATAAATGGGCATTATGTAAAGATTATGTAAAGGGAGATGAAAGGCTTATGCCTTATCCCACATGGAATAAAAATCATAGTTTATCCGAGTTTATTTACTAGAAGGTGTTATTTGTTGTATAAACTATAACACAAGTGGATGATCACAAGTGGGCCACACGCTACGCGCCCAGCCGGCCGCCCGGCCTCGGCCTCGGCTCGGGGCCGGGCTTGGGCTTGGGCACGGGCTGGGCTGGGGCCCCGGCTTGGGCCGGGGCGGCCCCCTATTGGGCCCGGGTCCAGTCCACTAAAGTTTTGCCACTCGAAAATGGGCTTGCCGGTCCGAGTATTGATGATTGGATGTTGAAGCCCATGAATCGGACATTGTAGGTGTCCGTTCGTGTGATTGTTGGAGTTAGTAACTCCTACAAGAGTGATCGATTGAAAAGAGCCCACTACTTGTGCTATGGAGTAGTGGGGTGTAACATCTGGGATGTTACAATTGGATTAATGCCCACTAACTTTTTATCTCCTGCATAGGTGTTGGTTGTCTATAAAATCATTCTTTGTGCATTGCGATTTTACACAAAAAAATTCATAGCATTTCATACACCTCCAAAAGCTATTTCTACATTCTCGCACTAAGTCCAAGAACCATCTTGACAGACTTTTCTAGTTGAAGGTGCTTCGTGTTAGTGGTGCTACTACTACGAAGACGTAAGCCGTTTCATCTTTGGAAGCAATACGTCAAACCGTGAGCACTAGCCGGGACGTAATTGCTTTGCGGAAAGAGATTCGTCTCGACTCGGCTTCTGAAAGTTCTATCTTTTGTAATAGCTAGTTCAGTTTCTTGTAATCTTACATTTTTTTGTAATTTGCCATTTGAAGAGATTCCCGATCCTGTAAATTTGTAATACTCAACAATCGCAAAGCAATTAACTGAACTTCACGATGGCAAGCACAAGCGAACCCCGATCATCCCTCCCGCTCAAGCCGAAAAACCCGAAAAATTCATGGGTTTCGACTTCAAGAGGTGGCAAAAAAAATGCCTTTCTACCGACTACCCTAAGTCCGCGAAGTATCGACCGAGGATGCTCCTGTTGTTGCTTGAAACGAAACGAATCTTTGAAAAATGCGTTGCGTTTGATGCATGGGGCGGTGATTTCTGTGCGTAACTATGTCCTTAACGGACTTAGTGATGCACTTTTACAAAGTGTGTATTGTCTTTGTGAAATCCTCCAAAGAATTGTGGGATTCTTTGGAGAAGAAGTACAAAACCGAGGATCTTGGCACAAAGAAATTTGTTGTCGGTAAGTTCTTGGATTTTGTGATGGTTGATTCTAAAACCGTGATGGAACAAGTTCGAAGTTCCATTGATCCTACATGAAATCTCTGCGAGGAATGGCTTTGCGGAAGCATTCCAAGTGGCCGCCTTGATTGAGAAATTGCCCCCAAGTTGGAGGGATTTCAAGAATTATCTCAAGCATAAGCGAAAGGAGATAGGGACTAGAGGATCGATTGTCAAACTTCGAATTGAGGAAGACAATAGGAGGATTGACTCTAAGTCCAAGCTTGTCCCTATGGAGTCAAAAGCCAACTTGATGGAGCATGGCTCGTCAAGTAACTCGAAGAAAAGGCCTAACGATAAAGGCAAGAAACCGTGAATGGAAAATTCCAGGGAGCTTGCTACAAGCTCGTGGCAAACCGAACCATATGGCAAGAGATCGCCGTCGGCCAAAGAAAAAGAAAACCAAACCGCGATCCCGATGCCAATGTGGTTGAAGAAAGGGAGGCGACGAGAAGTTGACATGTCGGCGGTGGTGTTTGAAGCGATTTGGTGGATAACCCGAAAGAATGGTTTGTGGATACCGGTGCCACTTGCCATGTCTGCGTTACGATAAGGATGCATTCTCTTCTTACATCCCATCGGCCAGGAAGGAAGCTCCATATGGGGAATCACGCCTCTTCGATGTTCTTTGGCGTTGGAACGGTGGTGCTAAAGGCCGACTTTGGGAAAGGAGTTGAAGGCGAAGGATGTCTTTGCATGTCCCGGACATCCGCAAAAATCTGGTTTCGGGTTCGCTTCTTTGGTCAACCATGGGTTTAGACTAGTTTTGAGTCGAAAAGTTTGTCTTAGCAAATTTGGGCCAGTTCCTTGGTAGGGTTATCTAGACAAAGGACTGCTTCAAAATGAATGTAATATTTGTCATACGTTTTGGCGAGAATATGAATAAGAATGAATCTTCTTCTTTTATATTGTTGAGTGCTCTAATTTATGGCATATTAGATTAGGACATGTAAATCAATGCTATAAAAAGGTTGGTAAATTTAGAATTGATTAATTTACACAGAAGTAAACTCACAAAGAAAATGTGAAGTTTGTGTTGAAGCTAAAATGGCTAAATTACCGTTTCATTCGGTTGAAAGGAGCACTTCACCTTTAGAGTTGATACACCGATGATGTGTGTGATCTAAAATTTGTGCAAACTAAAGGTGGTAAAAAATATTTCATCACATTTATTGATGATTGCACAAGGTTTTGCTACTTATACTTGTTAAGAAGCAAAGATGAAGAATTAGAGGCTTTTAAAAATTATAAAAATGAAGTTGAAAATCAAACTTGGCGGTAGGATTAAAATAATTCGGAGTGATAGAGTGGCGAATATGTTGCACCATTTGAAGAACTATGTACCCGGTCGGGCATAATTCATCAAACAACACCATATTCACCACGCTCTAACTGTCGCCGAACGCAAAAAACCTGGACTCTAAAAGAGATGATGAATGCCATGTTGATAAGTTCCGGATTACCCTGAATATGTGGGGGAAAGGCTGTTTTAACGACCAACCACATATTGAATAAAATACCACTTAAAGGGAAAGATAAGATACCTTACGAATTGTGGAAAAATCGTAAGCCTTCTTATAAATACCTTAAAGTGTGGGGTGTTTGGCTAAGGTAGCAATACCTGAACCAAAACAAGTTAAAATTGGACCAAAGACAGTTGATTGTGTCTTTGTGGGATATGCATACCAAAGTAGTGCATATAGGTTTATGATACATAAGTCAGAAAATCCGAAAATGACTGAAGGTACCATAATCGAATCAAGGAATCTTTGTATTCTTTGAGGATGTCTACCCTTGTAGAGAAAAATTAGAAGTGAGTACTAATAAAAGAACTCACGAAAGCGCAAGTGGTTCAACACCAATTAGTGAAGAAGCGAGACGCGATAAGAAGAGGTCTAAGACGGCTAAGTCTTTTGGGCCGATTACATAACATTTATGTTAGATGGTGAGCCAAACTCGATTAAAGAGGCTCTAAGCGATCCGGATGCTCCGCTGCGGCAAGAAGCTATCAATAGTGAAATAGAGTCCATTCTGCGAGAACCATACTTGGGAGTTGGTTGATCTCCCTCTTGGTCATAAACCTTTAGGATGTAAATGGATCCTAAAGAAGAAGTATAAAGCGAGATGGAACTATTGATAAGTATAAAGCACGGCTTGTAGCCAAAGGCTTTAAACAAAAAGAAGGATATGACTTCTTTGACACCTATTCTCCAATAACGAGGATTGCGTCTATTCGGTGCTTCTGCGATTCTTTGCTTTGCACAATCTAGAGATTCATCGAGATGGACGTCAAGACGGCGTTTCGAATGGAGAGATAGATCTTTGAAATATACATGGAACAACCTAAAGGGTTTGTTGCATCCGGTCAAAAAAGAAGGTGTGCAAGTTAATAAGATCCTTGTATGCGGTGAAACAAGCTCCAAAACAATGGCATCTTAAGTTTGACAATACGATGTTGTCAAATGGATTTAAAATCAACGAGTGTGATAAATGCGTATATGTCAAAGGGACATCGAAGCATTTGTCATAGTTTGTCTATATGTAGACGATTTGTTAATCATGGGCGTGAGTAGTCATGATACTATCATGGAGACTAAAAGAATGTTAAAGAGGAACTTTGACATGAAGGATATGGGGACTAGCTTGATGTAATCCTTGGGATAAAAATCAGTGAGAACTCTAATGGAATTATCTTGTCACAATCCCACTATGTGGAGAAAGTGCTCAAGAAATTCAATGCTTTTGACAGATTCATCGTCAAAGACGCCCATTGATTTAAGTATAAATCTGGTTGCTAATAAAACAGAACCAATGGCTCAAATGGAATACTCACGTATAATAGGCGATCGATGTATATCACAAATTGTACACGCCCGACTTGGCCTACCCTAAATATGTTGAGTAGGTTCACGAGCAATCCAAGCCATGAGCATTGGAAAGCGTTAACCAGGGTGTTAAAATACTTAAAGTATACCTTGGATTATGGGCTATACTACTCAAGATATCCACCTGTTGTACTTGAAGGATATAGTGATGCTAGTTGGATCTCGATTCGAAAGATTCTTATTCAACTAGTGGATACATATTCACCATTGGAGGTGGTGCGGTATCGTGGAAGTCCATGAAGCAAACATGTATAGCTCGGTCCACCATGGAATCGAGTTTATAGCTTTGGATAAAGCCGGTGAAGAAGCAGAGTGGCTTCAAACTTTCTGGAAGATATTCCATGTTGGAGGAAGCTTTGTGCCTTCGTGATGATTCACCGTGATAGCCAAGCGGCTATAGGAAGGGCACAGAGCAATATGTATAATGGTAAGTCTAGACATATTAAATCGGAGACACAATACCGTTAGACAGTTGATCTCAAATGGTGTGATGTCAATTGACTACGTAAAGTCAAAAGACAATTTGGCACATCCTTTGACAAAAGGATCAATCGAGATCAATTGGGTAAATTGCTAGAGGGAATGGGCTTGAAGTCCACAAAGTAAAAATAACTATCATAGTGGTAACCCAACCATGATGACTGGAGATCCCAAGAACTTGGTTCAATGGGAAAACTAAACTATGAAGGTTATGTTGTAACACTTGGAAACAATGTCATAACCCATCCCTAGAAAGCAAAACCAAGTGTTGAAAGACCTGCAAAGTTGTGGTGAGGCTAAGTCATTTGACTTTTAATGATTCCTACACCTCGTTGAGGTTGAGTATGGCAGGATACTCGGATAGGAGATCACCTATATAAGTGAGAAGTGCGGGCGCTTCAAAGTAACACTTATGAATCCAAAGTGGTGTCCATGGCGAAAACGGACACAAAACGTGAAACGAAGGTGTTGAGACCTTATTGTGTTAATACTGTTGACTCGGTATACACCGTGGAGGAATAGTTCAAGGCATTGCGTCCACTAAGCCGCCAGTGTACCCGATGGTATTGACTACGGGAGGTTCAAAGCCATAAGCTACCTTTCCGAATGCAATATTGTCTCTTGAGGACTGGTTTGCGTGTCTGCATTCATGCATACATTAATTTCCACTCATGTGGGGGATTGTTGGAAATTTTGGTTTTGATAAAGTGGGTGTCGACCCGACTTTGACCAATTTTTCGGTGGCTAAATATTTAATTCTGGAGGAATTAAATTATATATTATTAATCTACGTTCCGAGTAGATGTTCGTAGTATTTTTTATTTCTCAAAACCGAATTTCGGTGAGTGAGAAATTAATACACGAAGGTAGCCACATAAATGGGCATTATGTAAAGATTATGTAAAGGGAGATGAAAGGCTTATGCCTTATCCCACATGGAATAAAAATCATAGTTTATCCTAGTTTATTTACTAGAAGGTGTTATTTGTTGTATAAACTATAACACAAGTGGATGATCACAAGTGGGCCACACGCACGCCAGCGCCGCCGCCCGGCCCGGACTGGGCTTGGGCGGGCTTGGGCTTGGGCACGGGCCTGGGCCTGGGACTGGGCTTGGGCCGGGGCGGCCCGGCCCTATTGGGCCCGGGTCCAGGTCCACTAAAGTTTTGCCACTCGAAAATGGGCTTGGCCCAGATTCGAGTGATCACGATGACTGCTGTTGAAGCCCAATGAATCGGACATTGTAGGTGTCCGATTCGTGTGATGTTGGAGTTAGTAACTCCTACGGTAGTGATCACCGGTGAAAAGAGCCCACTACTTGTCGGTATGGAGTAGTGGGGTGTAACATCCGGGATGTTACAATTGGATTAATGCCCACTAACTTTTTATCTCCTGCAGTGTTGGTTGTCTATAAAATCATTGTTGTGCATTGCGATTTTACCTGAAAAAATTCATAGCATTTCATACACCTCCAAAAGCTATTTCTACATTCTCGCACTAAGTCCAAAGAACCAACGGTCTTGACAAAGACTTTTCTAGTTCGAAGGTGCTTCGTGTTAGTGGTGCTACTACTACGAAGACGTAAGCCGTTTCATCTTTGGAAGCAATACGTCAAAACCGTGAGCACTAGCGGGGCGTAATTGCTTTGCGGAAAGAGATTCGTCTCGACTCGAAACTTCCGAAAGTTCTATCTTTTGTAATAGCTAGTTCGATTTCTTGTAATCTTACTTTTTGTAATTTGCCATTTGAAGAGATTCCCGATCCTGTAAATTTGTAATACTCAACAAAGGTAAATTATCATCTCAAGAATTATTCGCTCTGAATAAGAAGTTGGACTTTTATAAAAAATCTTGACTTGAAGTGATTTACGGATTTTAGTAGCATCAGTCGTAAATAAATTTATATGCAACAATACGTTTGAAATACATTTATTATGGGAAATCACAGCATATATAACATAAAAACGTAAAATTTAAACAGAAAATTCAAACGCAATTATACTAATCGGTTGTAATAATTAGTAATGACAAATAAAATTTGTCCTATTCATAAATATAACCGGACAAACAAATCAAAACGACACGAAAGTAGTCTCCATATATATATATAATCTTTTTGATAAGTTGTGAATTATGTTGTTTTACTTCAAAAATAATCTTTCTAAAATTCATTTCCTCTAATCCTTGCTATATCGCATCTTTGGTTTTGTTTCTTTCTTGGCTTTGCTTTACTATGGCTGATCATACACCTTCTATTGAGGATCTTTGTGGAAGTTTACAACTTGAAGAAGAGGAAGATGGGGGCCTAGAGGTTGATGAGAGTGAGGTTGAACCCCATGCACAGGATTTACGGTGGTGCCTTGTGGGAAGATTTCTTGCGAACCGTCATGTTAATTTTCTATCTATGAAAACACTCTTGCATCTATTTGGCGTCCGGTGAAGGGTATTTTTTATTAAAGACTTGAGTCCAAACTTGTTTCTATTTCAGTTCTTTCATGAAATGGATATATCGTGGGTTCAGAATAATGGTCCATGGACGTTTGACAATCTGTTGTTGATTACTAAACGGTTAAAGGTGGGAGAACAACCAACGATTAAAGGTGGGAGAACAACCAATGAAGGTAGAACTATTTCAAACAGAGCTTTGGGTGCAAGTCTATGATATGCCGCTTGGTTTTATGACAGAACGAATTGGTAGGGATATTGGCAATTATATTGGGACGTATCTTGAATCTGACCATCATAGTTTTGATGGGGTGTGGAAGAAATACATGCGAATTCGTGTGGCTTTTGATGTTCGTCATCCACTCAAGCACTGTATGAAATTAAAAAAGCCGGGGGGCGAGTGGGTGTGGATTAATTTCAAATATGAACGTCTCCCTGTCTTTTGCTTCTATTGTGGTCTACTGGGGCATTCCGATAAATTTTGTGAACGTCTTTTCAATGCTACGTCGATACCGGAGGAGAGGGCCTATGGTATTTGGCTAAAAGCCTCGCATCGCAAACAACTGGCAAATATTGGCACTCAGTGGCTGCGAAACACTGTGCCGGAAAAATTTTCCGGCAATGAGACGGGTGATGATGACAGGGATGAAACCGTTAATGATCGTGGGACGAGAAGGTCGGAATGATTCAACCGTTTCAATGGTAATCGTGGGTTAATCGTGGAAGTTGGAAGTGGTTCAAAGAAAACGGCTATTTTCATGCAACAGACGATTACTTCACATGATATATTGGGAAGGGAGTTGAGGGTTGGTGACGTGGCAAAGGATAAAGTGATTAAAGGTTTGAAACTTAAAAGGCGCCGAGTGGATACTAATTTACTAACAGATGAGGTGGGCTTGGAGCCCAATAATACTATAACTTCAGTTGGTGTATCTAATGAGGTTTCAAAAAACGTGCAATAGGTGGGCCTGGATGCCAGGCCCACCTAGACAAATGAGTACCATTAGTTGGAACTGTCGTGGGCTTGGCAACCCACGAACAGTTTAAGTCTTATTGGACCTAGTCCAATTAAAAAAGCCTTCTTTTATTTTTTTAATTGAAACAATGATCCATAGAAGTAAGTTAGAAAGTATTCGAGTAAAGCTGGGGTTTGAGGGTCTTTTTTCAGTTGATAGAGATGGGCATGGGGGATGAATTGCTCTTTTATGGAAATTCCAAGATATGGCTGAGCTTCAAAGTTTTTCAGAAAATCATATTGATGTTTTAGTTCATATGAAAGATACGGAGACATGGAGGCTTACGGGTTTCTATGGTTTTCCGGAACGTCACCGGAGACGACAATCGTGGGATTTTCTTCGAGGGCTTCATTCTAGATCTTCGTTACCTTGGGTTTGCATCGGCGATTTCAATGATCTAATTTCTCCATCTGAAAAGCGAGGGTCTATTGAGCATCCTCAATGGTTGTTTTTGGGATTTCGGAAAGCTATTGATGATTAAATGTACAACGTTTCAGCTTTGAAAATGCTTGGATTCGTGAATCTGATTGTAAAGATGTAGTGCAACAAGGATGGAATGAGGGATTGAATGGGTGTATCACAAACAAAATTAAATGTTGTGGTGCTCAACTCTTTAAATGGGGTTCTGTATTGAGGAATCAATTTAAGGGGAAAATTGCTGAAGCCAAAAAAGGGATGGGCATGTTTGGAGGATGCAGAGATTCATGGTCACAAAGAGAGTATCGCAAGGCGCAATATCAGTACAATTCTTTATTGTCCCAACAAGAAGACTATTGGAAACAACGTGCTAAGCTGTTTTTGTTGAAGGGAGGAGATGCAAATACCAAATATTTGTTTGATAAATGGTTTTATCATGATTTTGATGATTTTGATTTTACACCAAAATAATGGTTTTAAAGGTTGTCCAAATACTCCTAAATGATTTAAAATAGTTTTAATATTTTCCGGAGTATTTCTTCAATTTTATTTTCGATATAAATTGGACAACACTTTTAATGATTTTGTGTTAATGTATTTTTACACCAAAACAATGTTTCTAAAATGTTGTCCTAATACTCCCGACCGGTCTAAAATATTTTTACTATTTTTCGGAGTATTTCTTGAAGTTTATTTTCGATATAAAATTGGACAACACTTTTGTTTTGGGGCCAATCGGTCACCCTATAGGGCATCCCGTGCACAAAGTTGTGAAAATAGCAGTGTATAAGCCATTTCTTTCAAAAAGGCTTGGTAGACCGTAAAACAGGGGTGGTAGACCGGGTATGGTCGATCCAAGGCGTCGGCCGGTGGCGTCGACCGGTCGACCGGTGTCGGCCGGTGCACGGGAGCAATTTAAAACGAACCTCCTGGACTCATTTTTTGGTTTTGTTCGACCGGGTTTGGACACAGTGGTCGACCCGACGGTTCCCCCGTCGACCGTGCCGCCTGTGTAAATGTGTATTCTCTTTTTCAAACGTCTATTTGTGTGCGGCCGGTCGCATTAAGTTTGACAAAAAAATGTAACCGTTGTGCGTGAGACATCTTTTCCTTAATTTGTGGGATTGATTTCTAACAGCTCTTTTCTTCAATTGTCTTGTAATTTTTTACGTAATTCATGTCCCCAAGAGGAGCCTATCATGTACAAGACATCTTCTATAAATAGTGGAAGAATTGAAGCAACAAAATAAGAGAGAAAACTACAACACAACAAGATACACTCAAGAATACACTTGTTCTTACATTGTCTTATTTCTTGTTGTAATTGCCTAGCTATTCACTTTCACATTCTTGAGGTCTAGGCTATTCTTGATTACACTTGCACTCTATTGTATTATCAATTATTGAGTTGTAATCTTGAATTTTTGGGTAATCATTCAACACAAGATATCCTTGTGAGTGTTCTTGTGGTAAGAACACACTTGGGTGATCTATGTGTTAGGTGTGAGAAGATTGTGGTAATCTTCTTGTTGAGGTGTTGAAGAATTTGGTATTCTTCAAGGTTGAAGATTGTGGTAATCTTCACAAGGTGCCGTTGGAGATTGTGGTAATCTTCAAGAGAGATTGTGGTAATCTCAAAGGTGGTGTTGAAGAAGAGTGTGGTGCTCTTCAAGGTGTTGTAAGTTAAATTTGTATTAATTTTGGTAATTAATAAAATTCTTTTTCTTTTTTGAAATCCATCCCGGATATACTGGGGTGGTAGTAGATTAGGCCCTAGGTGGGTTGAACTACTATAAATCGACGCGTGTTGTTTAAATTCCACACCTTTATAATTGTGCTTGAGCATTTGGTTCGAAAAAGAGGGCAAAATCGAAAAGATGGAGATAATCTATTCACCCCCCTCTAGATTATCGTAGCCGCTTGGACTTACAAGTGGTATCAGAGCCAAACTCTTTGGCAAGCTCGTTTCACATCGCGAGTGAAGAGGAACGATCGTCGGCTACGAACGAAGCTCATCTATCCGACACCTCCACTACCAAGCCACCACTATTTGATTCCAAAAATTTTACATTTTGGAAAGAAAGAATGGAATGCTATTTACAAAGTTGCGGGTTCGATATTTGGAACACCGTCATCAATGGAGAATCCATTCCGACCAAGGGCACATCACACACCTCCAAAGGCTTAAAAGAGCCCAATGATGAAGAGAAGAAAATCATCTCCTTAAATGGTAAAGCTCTTAATATTTTACATTGTTCACTTACCACTTTGGAATTTGATCATGTTGTAGGTATTCGATCGGCACATGAAGTATGGCAAAAATTAGAAGCCATCTATGAAGTATATGCAAATAAAAGGAGCAACTCAAAAGCATCTACTTCTCAAAGGGATACAAGGTCAAATTCAAGGAATAAGCCTTTTACAACTTCCAACTATGAAGAAGTTGAACATTGTCTTATGGGCATTGAAGAAGAAAACGAGGTAAGTTCTAAACCCTCTACTTCTTATGACAATGAATTGCAAAATGAATATAGTGATTTGCAAAATGATTATGATGAGCTATAAGATGAATTCCAAAACTTACTTGTTAAATACAAAAATTTGAAAAAGGAATTCATTGTTTTGAAAAATGATAAGGATAGTTTATTTGCTTCCTATGAATCACTATCATGTGCTCACACCACCACTCTTGATAAGGTTAGAAACCTTGAGAAAGAAAATAGTACTCTTGTTGAGGATATAAATTGCTTGAAAAATGATTTATCTAAATCCAACTTGAGTACCGATAGAATGACCGATATTGTTGATTGTTGTGATAATTCGAAACTAGAACTTGATCATAAGCCTAAGGGTGTCAATCACATGAAAAAGAATCAAGTCTCTAAGCACGTTGGTCATTATGCTCCTAGAATTATTACATGCTTTTATTGCGGTAAAAAGGGTCATACGGCTAATTCTTGTCGAGCTAGAAATAACTTTAATTATTGTTGGAGACCTAAAAGTCTCAAAACTAATCCCAAAGGACCCAAACACATAAGGGTACCACAAAATAATTTCTTAATAGGTACCCGGCGAAATAATAATCGGAGAAAATTCATACCGCCAAGAAGACATCAAATGACCAATTCATTTGATCAAAGGAGAAAATATTTTCAACAAAGCCAATTTCCAAGAAGAGGATATAATCAAAAATGGGAAGAACACAATCCTTGGAAATGGCAAAGACATCATCAACAAGATGATTTTCAAAGAAGAAGAGACTTTCAACAATGGGAAGGCAACAAACCTTGGAAATGGAGTAATCAAAGAAGTCATCATCAACAAAGTGACTTCTCAAGGGGAAGATATCATCAACAATGGAAACGGCACAACCCATGGAAATGGCGTAATTGGTAACCCATATCTCCCTATTTAAATATGCATTTTATTTGTCTATTATGCATGTTTTTATTTGTGTCCTACTTGCAAAATGAGTTTTCATGTATTTAAATTTTAAATTAAGGTCTTCAAAACTTATTTGTATTTTTAAAAATTTTGAAAAAGAATACCTTATATGATGTTTTTAAAACTCTTGTGCATTTTTGTAGACTAAAGTGTATTATCATCTCTTATGGATTTTTATGGCATGAGCTTACTTGTGATATCTCTTAGCCTACACTTTTATCATTATGATTTGTGCTAGATTTGTTTTAAGAATTGTGTAGGATTTACATATTTTCACAAATGGCCATTTACGTCATTATTTGTCAAGAAAGGCATAAATTATCGAGGTACGTTTACTTGTGTTATTCTTACTCTTATAGACTCGATATATGTATTGCCATGTGCCTATGTGCTTGTTTTTCATAGTATTTCATACAAGTGCCATTAAGAGGATTTTTAGATTTTTTTTGAAAGGCATTATTCGATATTTGATTGCACATATTTGCTTTGTCAACTTTTGTTCAAATACTTCTTTTAAAAGAGGTCTCAATTATATGCTATCGGATTTTCAAATTTCAAAAGAGACCTTTTGTAGCTTTCTTAAGCTTATGTGAACTTGCATGATTTATTAGACTCTTGATGATCTTCTAAATGCATAGTATGTGTTTCTTGCTTCATGGTCTATATATATAGTGTCTCTTACTACTATGCTCTTTTGCAAGATATTTTGTGATTGATGATTGAGACATGTTTTTACACTTGGGCTATTTTTATTCTTGATTATATAAGCGATGCCGTTAATGAGTTTGTTAAGTTGTGTAGATGAGAAATGAAGTACTCCAAATATTAGTTACCTCAAAATATTTGGATGTATATGTTCTATTGTGAACACCTTAGACAAATTGGATGCCCTATGATGATAGTAATGAAGTAGACAAAAAGGGTATTCCGGAACAAACTCGATGACCAAGGCAACATTGGTCGAACTAAGGCGAGGTTAGTAGCTCGAAGGTATTTTCAAGAAGAAAGTAATTGATTTTGATGTAACATTTGCACTCATAGCACATTTAGTAGCTATTTGCATTTTACTTGCCCATTCTTGTTTTAAGAAAAATTTCAAGCTTTACCAAATGGATGTTAAATCCAATTTTCTCAATGGTTTTATTCAAGAAGAAGTCTATGTAAAACAACCTCCGGGGTTCAAAATTTTTCTAGGCCAAATGATTTTTATAAAAAGCCTTGTATGGTTTAAAACAAGTACCCCATGTATGGTATGATAGACTTAGCTATTTTTGCTAAATGATTTTACAAGAGGTAAAGTTGATACTAATTTTTTTTAAAAAGGGCAAGATTATTTACTTGTGCATATTTATGAGAATATTTTTGGTGCTACTAATAAATATTTGTGCAAGATATGTTTTTCTAAGTTGATACTAGGTGAGCTTAAGATGAGCATGATGGGGGAGCTCAATTTCTTGCTTGGACTACAAATTATTCAATGCCAAGAAGGTGGTTATATTTCAAAAGAACTCTTGAAGGAGTTAAGCATTGAAGAAAGAAAAACCATCTCAACCTCTATGGCTAAAGATTGACAAAGGTTGAGCAAGGCATATCGGCCGACAAACAAACTCGAGGTATGTTTTCTTGTATTATTCCTATAGACTCGACATTCAATATGCCTTATGTCTATATGCTCGACTTCAAAAAACTATCCCAACGAATCTCATTAAAGTGCCGTTAAAAGAAATTTTCAAATATTTGAAAGGCACTTCTTCTTATGACTTGTTGTATCCAAAGCTTTAAAACGTTCTTATTTTTTGGGATAACAAGTTCGGTCAAAATTATTCAAACTATGGTTCGTCATAATCGAACTAAACATATTGAGATTCGATATAATTGTTAAGGGATTGCATGTTTTAACAAAAACTTGAGATGTGTTTAATTCCGTCTCAAGAATAACTCGCGGACTTTTTAATCACTCACCGCCGAGTATTTTATCTCATTTCGAGCTTGATTATGACATAATATATATTGAATGATGTCTACGTTTGCATTTTGCACGTTTTTAAAACTTAGGGGCAAAAAATCGGATTTTTGGTTCAAACTTCGGTTTTTGCAAAAGCGAAATGGACAAAATGGATCGGAGGAGGGCCAACCGGTCGACCATCACCTCGACCGGTCGCCCATACCTCCGACCGGTCGCCCACTGTTGTTTGTTGGATTAAAACGTCTCTGTTCCTATACTTAGCCATTTTGGCCCCTCCAACTCTATTTTCGTCCCCTTTGCAAATTTCACACACAACTCACTTCAAATGAGTTTTGTTGCATATATTACATATGTTGGGGAGTATAAGGCTCAATTATCATCATCGCTCATCTTTACCGTTCGAATGGTAAGAATTCTACTTCTTTAGCTCAATTGGGTTGAACCTTGAGAACTTGGTTTAAATGTCAAATTCTTGATGCTAATTGTATATGTTTGAGATGAGCTTATTGATTGTTGATGAATGATATTTATTAAATTGCATTTGGTGATGAAAAACTTGGCTTGTTTTCTTTTACAAGGGCTATATATGTCTTTTTCAATTTTTGACGCCCGCCAAGTGTTCGATAAAACGTTTCAATGAAAAATTCATCACCTACATGATTCTCTCGTTTTCAAAAGTCTTATATATTTATGGAGATCATGTTTTTCTTATCAAATGAGTTTTCATAAGCTTCTTCAAGTCGTATGATTCGACTTTTCCCTCCTATTTGGTTTATAAGCTTCAATGTTCAAATAGCTCGGTACATCGGTTTAGTTGCACACTTTGATATAAATATATGATGTATTTATCGTGCTAACATTCTTTTTGATGATTCCAAAGGGGGAGAAACAAGTTATGAGCTCTTTAGCTCAAAGAAGCTAAGATAAGCTCAAACGAAAAGAAGCTATAAGCTATGGCTTCCTAAAGCCATAAGTTGTGTATGACTCTTGGTCCATTGGTTGTAGTATGGACTTATATATGTTTCTAATGATGTCTCTTTGACAGAGGGAGCTTTTAAGTTATTGATACTTAAGCTCAATATCGAAAAGCTAATATTTTAGCTTATGTTTAAGTTGCTTCTATATAACTCTTGTTGTGCATGTTGATAGGGGGAGCATTTGCTATATGTGTTTGAATATCTCTACTCCCATCCTTGTGTTTTTATTGCATGGAATGTTGTCGCTCACAACAGATAGTTCCCTTTAACCGGTAAAATTGTTTTGTTTACAAAATCGACCTCGTTAAAATTGTTTTGGTTTGTAATCATCAAAAAAAGGGAGATTGTTTGATAAATGGTTTTATCATGATTTTGATGATTTTGATTTTACACCAAAACAGTGGTTTTAAAGGTTGTCCAAATACCCCTAAATGATTTAAAATGGTTTTAATATTTTCCGGAGTATTTCTTCAAGTTTATTTTCGATATAAATTGGACAACACTTTTGATGATTTTGTGTAATGTATTTTTACACCAAAACAATGTTTCTAAAATGTTGTCCTAATACTCCCAATCGGTCTAAAATATTTGTACTATTTTTCGGAGTATTTCTTGAAGTTTATTTTCGATATAAAATTGGACAACACTTTTGTTTTGAGGCCAATCGGTCACCCTATAAGGCATCCCGTGCACGAAAATTGTGAAAAAACGATGTATAAGCCATTTGCTAAAAAAGGCGGTAGACCGGTCAACGCGGTGGTAGACGGTATGGTCGACCGATCGACTACCACCGATGATGGTCGGCCGTCGACCGGCGTCGGCAATGGCGTCGGCCGGTCGGCCGGTGTCGACCGGTGCACGGGAGCAATTTCTCAAAGAACCTCCTAGACTTGTTTTTGGGTTTTGTTCGACCGGCCGGACACGAGGTCGACCGGTCGGACCCCGTCGACCGTCGCCATGTGTAAATGTGTATTCTCTTTTTCAAACGTCTATTTGTGTGCGGCCGTCGCATGCTTAAGTTTGATGAAAGAAAAATGTAACCGTTGTGCAATGTACATCTTTTCCTTAATTTGTGGGATTGATTTCTAACACTCTTTTCTTCAATTGTCTTGCAATATTTTTACTGAATTCATGTCCCCAAGAGGAGCCTATCATGTACAAGACATCTTTTATAAATAGTGGAAGAATTGAAGCAACACAATAAGAGAGAAAACTACAACACAACAAGATACACTCAAGAATACACTTGTTCTTACATTGTCTTATTTCTTGTTGTAATTTGCCTAGCTATTCACTTTCACATTCTTGAGGTCTAGGCTATTCTTGATTACACTTGCACTCTATTGTATTATCAATTATTGAGTTGTAATCTTGAATTTTTGGGTAATCATTCAATACAAGATATCCTTGTGAGTGTTCTTGTGGTAAGAACACACTGGGTGATCTAGGTGTTAGGTGTGAGAAGATTGTGGTAATCTTCTTGTTGAGGTGTTGAAGAATTTGGTATTCTTCAAGGTTGAAGATTGTGGTAATCTTCACAAGGTGCCGTTGGAGATTGTGGTAATCTTCAAGAGAGATTGTGGTAATCTCAAAGGTGGTGTTGAAGAAGAGTGTGGTGCTCTTCAAGGTGTTGTAAGTGAATTTGTATTAATTTTGGTAATTAATAAAATTCTTTTTCTTTTTGAAATCCATCCCGATATCTTTGGGGTGGTAGTAGATTAGGCCCTAGGTGGGTTGAACTACTATAAATCGACGCGTGTTGTTTAAATTCCGCACCTTTATAATTGTGCTTGAGCATTTGGTTCGAAAAAGAGGGCAAAATCGAAAAGATGGAGATAATCTATTCACCCCCCCTCTAGATTATCGTTGCCGCTTGGACTTACAATATTTTCATCAAAGGGCTTCAACGCGTAAGAGATTTAATTCTATATCCAGACTGAGTAGTGCAGATAATATATGGCTTACTTGGACGACGGGATTGGGATATCATATGGTCCACTACTTCACTAGTTTGTATACGACTGAGGGTTGTCAACGGGAAGATATCTTCAATGTGGTGGCGGCTAAAATTTCGGAAGCACAGAATAATGATTTGCTGGAACCATTTTCTGCTACAGAAATCAAAGAGGCTTTATTTTCAATGTTTCCAGATAAGTCCCCTGGTCCGGATGGAATAAACCCGGCATTTTTTCAGAAATTTTGGGATATTACGGTTCAAGAAGTGGTTGCATCATGTCAACGATTCTTTAATTCATGTTATTTTCCTAATGGTTTGAATGATACACACATCGTTTTGATTCCCAAAAAGAACAACCCAGAGGTAATATCTGACTTGAGGCCTATTGCTCTTTGTAATGTTATCTATAAGGTGTTCTCCAAGGTGTTGGCTAATCGGTTAAAAGTGATTTTACCGCTTGTCTTCTCAGATTCACAGAGTGCTTTCGTTCCTCGTAGACTAATTTCAGATAACATTATGGTGGCTTTTGAGATAAATCATTACTTGAAGTGAAAAAGGCAAGGGAAGTATGGGATAGCAGCCCTCAAAATTGATATGAGTAAGGCTTACGACCGTATTGAGTGGAATTTTTTGAAATTCATGATGCTTAAATTGGGTTTTCATGCTAAATGGGTCGATTTGGTTATGCTTTGTGTATCTACTGTTAGATACAAGGTTACTCATGGTGATTTTGAATCTGATTATATTATTCCTAGCCGTGGCTTAAGACAAGGTGATCCGTTATCACCTTATTTGTTCATATTGTGTGCGGAGGGTCTGTCAGCGCTTATCTATAACTATGAAAGGAGGGGTCTTCTTCATGGCTGTAAGATTGCTAGACGGGCTCCAAGCATTTCACATCTTTTCTTCGCGGACGATAGTTTTTTTATTTTTTAAAGCTGATGTGGTGGAATGCAACAATCTAATCAGGTGCCTTGAAATTTACTCAAAAGCTTCTGGCCAACTTATCAATTTTCAAAAGTCCTCTATTTCATTCAGCCCTAATACATCAGAGGATTGTGGTAATGAAATCTGTGGTTTACTAAATGTTCGACAAACAACGAATCATGGCTCCTATCTTGGGTTACCATCATTGGTGGGGCGCAACAAGAAGCAGATTTTTGGATTTATAAAGGAAAAAGTTTGGTCTAGACTCCAAGGTTGGAAGACGAAGAATTTATCAAGAGCAGGGAAGGAGATATTATTGAAAACAGTTGCTCAGGCTGTCCCAATTTATGCTATGAGTATATTTCTCTTGCCAGGCTCTCTTTGTACAGAGTTGGAGGTGATGATGAACTCCTTTTGGTGGGGGAAAAGTGGAAGTGACCAAAGAGGTATTCACTGGCTATCTTGGCAGAAACTTTGTGTGCCAAAAAAACGGGGTGGGCTCAGTTTCAAAAGTTTGCACGAATTTAATTTGGCTCTTCTGGGTAAACAAGCATGGAAGTTTATTGATGAACCAAATTCTTTGGTGTCTCGGATTTTTAAAGCCAAGTATTTCCCTAATTCAAATTGTTTTGATTCTCAATTGGGAAACAACCCCAGCTTTGTGTGGCGTAGTGTGTACGCAGCTAAGGAAGTCGTATTTTCTAAATGCATAAAACAAGTGGGGCATGGTGAATCAATTAAAGTGTATTCTAATCCTTGGCTTCCGGATGTATCAAATGCTTTTGTGACATCTAATATTCCTGAGGAGCTTGCTTCCATAAATGTAAGTAATTTGATGAAAATTGGTGAAAGGGCATGGGAGACAGATATCATATCAGAGCTATTTAATGAAAGGGATAAAAAGTTAATTCTTAGTATTCCTTAGTGATTGTAATGGAGAAGATAGGTGGATGTGGTTTGGAGATAAAAAGGTAGATACACGGTCAAAGATGGATATGAGGTCTTATGTGCTAATTCTTTTACTTATCGGGACCTTTCTCATAATTTTGATTGGAAGAAAATTTGGTCTCTTAAGGTTCCTTCTAAAAAGTGCGAAATTTGCTTTGGCGTGCGTGTCGAAATTGCTTACCAACGAAAGATAAATTAATTAGCCGACGCGTGGAGGTGTCTCCGTTATGTCCTACTTGCAACAATGCAAATGAATCGATTTATCATGTTTTTGCCGCTTGTTCTTTGCTCGAAATTGTTGGGATATATTTTCTATTTGTATAAGGAATGTTCTTTGAAGAGTCTTTCATTGGGTGGATTAAGGTAGTGTGGACTTTATTACCATCGAATTCTTGGGGCTTTTTGCAATGGTGATTTGGATGATATGGAATAACAGAATGATATTATTTGGAATCAACGCTCCAAATTAGCTTGTCAAATTGTCAATACAACAAGTGCTAATTTATTTCAATGGGAATGTGCTCAAGTTACGAGAGGTTGGTGATTGGAGAATGAGTCCTAATGATGGGGCAATCAAGTGGCGAAACCGGATGTGGGTCGTTTGAAATGTAATGTTGATGCGGCAATTTTCTCTCAATCTCAAAAGATTGGATTTGGATGTGTGATTAGGGACTCAAATGGCGCTTTTGTAGCATCTCTTCAGTGTTCTACAGTTGGTTTAATGGACCCTCTTATTGCGAAGGCTTAGGTATGAAGGAGGCTCTTAGTGGATAAAGCAACATTTTGGTTCAACGCCATTGAAGTGGAATCGGATTCATAGACAGTCATTAAAGCCATTCGTGGGAATTTGGAAGATAATTCGTATTTTAGTGGTATTATTAATGATTGTAGGTCTTTGTTAGTCGATTTATCTAGTATTTCGTGTTTTTTTGTAAGGAGATCAGCGAATTATGTTGCCGATATCTTAGCTAGAGCAACTAATTCTTTGTCTGGTGTCCAAGTGTGGAGGGAGGTTCCCCCACCTTGTATTTGTACTGTTTTGCAGGAGGATTTGATCGTTTAATGAAATTTCCTTTTCCTAAAAAAAAAAGAAAAATCGAGTCTGGTGTAACTGCGCGCCTTAAAGTGCAACACCTTTATGTTTTAGAACCCCATACTCAATTTGTAGACTGGATAAATTTGCAAAAATAGACCCATTTATCGTTATTATTATTATTATTATTATTATTATTATTATTATTATTATTATTATTAATATTGTTTTGTTTTTTTTCTGAAAACATAGTGTGAATGCATATTTTCAGATTTACTGATTAATCATCAATAGGCAATGGGGAAAAATATATATAAAAAAAATTACTATGAGTACACAATCCACATTTTAAAGATACCTTCCAATTTTTTTTTTTTTAAGTTTATGTTGCACAATCCTATATTTTGAAATAGATATGTTTTAGAAACCCGTACTCATTATGTCGACTGGATAAATATGCAAAAATAGACCAATTTTATTATTATTATTGTTTTGGTTTTTTCTGAAAACATGGTGTGAATGCATATTTTCGTGTTTGTTGATTAATTATCAATGGGCATTAAGGAAAAAATATTAAAAATAAAATAAAATTACTATGTGTATATAATCCACATTTTAATGCTACCTTCCAAATTTTTTTTTAAGTCTATGTTGCACAATCCTATTTGTAATATGTATGTTATAGAAACCCCTAGTCAATTTGTAGACTGGATAAATATGCAAATATAGACCAATTTCATTATCATTAATGTTTTTGTTTTTTTCTGACAACGTAGTGTGAATGCATATTTTTGGACTTGCTAATTAATTATCCAATGGGCAATGTGGTAATAAACATAAACAAAAAGAAAATTTACTGTGTGTACACAATCCGCATTTTAATGCTATCTTCCAATTTTTATTTTTTAAGTCTATGTTGCACAATCCTAGTTGTATCCTAGTTGTAATAGATCGAACTTTACTCACATGAATAACAAATAAATCATTTTCCTTAATTCCCAAGTTACAACTCTATCCAATGGCATAACCAGGAATTATTATGGGGTGGACCAATACATAAAAATGGAGTGAGTCAATAAAAAAAACTAAAAACAAATACACATAAATATTAACTAAAAAAGATTTACCTAGTAAAAATTTATTTTTTTCAAAAGGGATGGGAGGCATGTAGGCCCCTTACCTCTGCCATTGACTATATCGCTAGGAACATAATGCATGTGAATCTCTTAATTGTCTATTGTCTGGAGATTTTGTTCTGATTAAGGATGACAATGGGATGTGTTGGGTCATATATATGAAGGCTCAAACTCGTCTCGTGCCTAGAACTGGGCGGGACGGGGTGAGGCGGGTCAACCTTGTTCTACCACAATTTAAATTAAATTGAATACAAAAAAAAATGAAAAAATATATTTGTAATATATTTAAAAAATATTTTTTACAAAAATTGTTATTATCAATATATAAAAGTTAGATATAATATAATAATAGATAAAAATTATATTATAATATATATTATATATCCAAAATATATATAAGAATATATTTAAAAAATAAAAATTCTAGGCAGGACATATGCCCGCAGTGCGGAGTAGATACCCAGCTCTGCCCCTCCCCGCCAGAGTAGATTACTAAATTTTAAATTTCAATCATCACTTTGCAAATGTTCTTTTTATATCTTCATATTTCCGTATTAGTTGGATACTTCATTAAAAACAAATTTGGCTTGTTATAATTCGGTAATTGGTTCAAATATTTTGGGAAAAAGATATATATCCTTTGCAAATTCGGATTGAAAGGAAAATTGCAATTTGGATTGATTGGACTATATTTTGGCCTAATCTTTGGACTGATTGGACTATACTTTGGACTGATTGGACTAATCTTTGGACTGTTTGGACTAATTTTGGACTGATTGGACTAATCTTTGGACTAATAGATTAATACATGCGCAAATTCGGAGTGCAAGAAAATTGCCAAGGCCTTATAATAAAAACTTGAACAATTTTAATAAATTTGTTCTTATCGTTTTATTCCGATTGATTGATAGAAGTGTTAAACTTCTTGTTTTATTTGTTTTAGAAATGGCATCTGAATCAAACAGTGGTGGGTCTAACCTCATTTGTGCTTCGAATCCGGTTGTTATCCCGATTGTGCCTTGGTAGTAGCCAACCCCACGCTTAATGTGCCGGTTAATCATGGCGAAAAACCAGAAAAGTTTAATGGTTTGAACTTTAAGCGGTGGCAGCAGAAGATGCTTTTCTACTTGACCACCTTGAACTTGGCGCAGTTCTTGACAGAAGATCCTCCACAGCTTAGTGAGGATGAGACTGATGCACAAGCAGTTAACGAGTTAGATGCTTGGAATCATGCTGATTTCTTGTGTAGAAATTATGTCATGAATGGCCTTGCAGATTCGCTTTACAATGTGTATAGCTCTAAGAAAACTGCAAAGGAACTGTGGGGGTCTTTGGACCATAAGTATAAGACTGAGGATGCGGGTGCGAAAAAATTCATCGTAGGCCGCTTCTTGGATTATAAAATGGTGGACTCAAAAATGGTCATCAGTCAATTGCAAGAACTTCAGGTGATCATACATGATATTCATGCCGAGGGAATGGTTCTTAGTGAGACTTTCCAAGTGGCTGCAATCATTGAGAATTTGCCACCAGCTTGGAGAGACTTCAAAAACTATTTGAAACATAAGCGAAAGGAAATGAACGTCGAAGAACTTGTTGTTAGACTTCGCATTGAAGAAGACAACAAAAGTTCTGAGAAGAAGTGGTTCAATCCTGAAGTGGTTAAAGCCAATGTTAATGAACATGGGCAAAGTTCCAAAGGCAAGAACAAATTTGGGCCAGCGGGAAAAAGGGTTAAGTCGGGACCCAAAGGAGGCATTTCCAAGAAGAAGTTCGAAGGAAAATACTTCAATTGTGGCGGCAAGGGTCACAAAGCTTCTGATTGCAAGAAACCGAAGAAGAATCGAGAGGCTAACATGATTGATGACATTTCTAAGGAGGTGTCCAATTTGAATCTTGTTCTTTGTGATTTCGAGGGTGAATTTGGTGGGTTCAAACCCTAATCGGTGGTGGATTGATCTTTATTACCAGGGGATGTGTGCTCCAATAAGGAGATGTTCAGTACCTTTGAGGCTGTTGAGAATGGCGAGAAGTTGTATATGGGAAATTCTGCCACTTCTGACATCAAAGGTCAAGGGAATGTGGTTCTAAAAATAACGTCCGGAAAGGAGCTGACTATCACGAATATGTTATATGTGCGGATGTCCTAAAAACTTGGTGTCCGGGGACGCTTTTAATTAAGCATGATTTTCGTGTTGTATTTGAGTCTAATGTTGTAACTTTACTCAAAAATGGAATGTTTGTTGGAAAAGGGTATGTAACTGATGGGCTTTTTAAGCTCAGTGTAATGGTTGTGAAACTAAAAACAATAAAATGAAGAATGCTTCTGTTTACTTGCTTGAGTCTTCCAATTTGTGGCATGGTAGACTAGGACATGTTAATTATGATACTTTACGTAGATTAATTAACTTGAATTATATACCAACATTCCATATTTATTTCAAGCACAAGTGTGAAACTTGTGTTGAGGCAAAGTTAACAAGGACGTCATTTAAAAATATTGAAAGAAATAATGAACCACTTGATTTAATTCACACTGATATATGTGATTTAAAATCGACACAAACACGTGGTGGCAACAAGTACTTCATTACTTTTATTGATTATAACACAAAGTATTGTTATGTGTATCTTCTTAAAAGTAAAGATAAAGCTATAGAGAAATTCATTCTCTATAAAAATGAAGTTGAGAATCAACTCAACAAGAAAATTAAGGTGCTAAGAAGTGATCATGGAGGTGAATATGAATCACCATTTGTTGAATACTGTGCCCAACACGGAATTAGACACGAAACAATGTTCGCCTTATTTGTTTAGCTTCACCGCAAGTGTACGGTGTACGTTATCGAATAGGGTAGCAAGATCGTATCCACGGAGACTAATAAATTTATATGCTAAGTATTGATCCAAGATAGTCTTATTTTTATCTAGACGATCGAAATTGGATGATTGTTGTGGAGGTAAAGACAAGAATAACCACAAAAACACAAGATGAAAAATAATGGAATTATCAAGAGAATAAAACGGATTCCCGGGTTATGGTTTCGATTAATATTCCTCTTGTTGTCCGATTTAATCAAAGCCAAAGTTATTATCAATATACCTATAAGACGATCACCACGATATTTTATCCTCCCTCTCGAGATGCATATAAAACGTAGATTGAAATATCTTTGCTAGCATCTCTACTCAACAATAGATATACAACTCCCAAAAGCACCAAAGATCAAATATCCTCACAAACATCTACAAATCTCTCGATTCATGCAAATATTCATGTCAAGTACTCAAGATCTAATATTGAAACTCATCTCTCGAATTATGAATCAATATATCAAACAAGTTAAATCATTGATCAAGTGATAAAACAAGAATAAGCTCAAAGTACTCAAATAGGCTTCAAGACAATAACTTCAACTAAGATTAAAACATTCAATAAGAGTTCAATTAATCTACTTCCAAAACCCGGAAATCACAAGATGTTTAACTACCCATTACAAATAAACAACTCATAGACAAATTGTTCATATTCATAAGAAGCTAAAATGAAAGATTAAAGCACAAAGAATGAGAAAACTTAGGGAAATGGATAATCTCTCGATTAATCTTCAATCCTCAAGCTCCGATTCAATCCGATTCTTCCCTTCATTCTTTCTTGATGAAATTGATGTGTTTCTTGTGTTCTTGGGTGTATTCCCAGCCTTTCCTCCTCGGTGTGCGCCCCAAGAAGTGGTATTTATACCCTTTTTAAGTCTAGTCAATTTGTCATTTTTGGAGTTTTTCGCAAGAACGCACGGGTCGTGCGCCCACGCACGGGTTACCCGTACTCAAAGCCGTAGGAAAACATCCAGTCTCTGTAGGGCGCACGGGTCGTGCGTCCACGCACGGGCTACCCGTGCGCCATCCCGTAGAAAACATCCAGTCTCTGTAGGGCGCACGGGTCGTGCGTCTACGCACGGGTTACCCGTGCGCCACCCAAACGTCCAAATTTGTTTTCGGGGTCTTCATAAGAGTTGTAGCCCTCTCTTTTAGCTTTCCATAACCACTTGAATCACCTTAATATCAATTTTGTAGAGAGAGTTATGGCTAAAATACTAAACCCTACCAGTGCTGGAAATTCCATACGCGTTTGGATGCTCCTTGAGATAAATCTCCTTGTTGTTTGATCATCCATGCTTCTTTTGACACACGACTCATCACTATGACTCTAGAATCCATATAGTTGGCTTCCAATTAGGTGTAATCGCTCGATTCTTGATGATTCTAGGTTGCAATGCTCGTATTTGTCACAAAATCACTCCAAATATCGTTAAATTACTACAAAACGAGCAAAGCGTAATATCTTTCCCACAAAGAGCGAATATATACCATTTTATACACGTTATTGCATGTTTATAAACAATTATAGCCATAAATATGCCCTAAAATACATGCAAAACTCACACCTATCAAAATCCCCAAACTTAAACTGTTGGCATCCCTCGAATGCTTTTAAAACTAGACAAAACATGATTGGGAGTAATGAAAAGTAGAACGCACAACAACTCCATAAAATTCGCATTGTTTATCGTAGGTGTCAAGCAACGAATAAACCAAGCCTCAAACATCTAACATAGAGCACACATCAAAGAAACCATGGTAAATGCTAAGAATTACGCCTCACAAAGATCGAGTGTAAACTCTCATCTCAAATAAATATAGGACGTGTTTACGCTCAAATCAATTCAATGTTGTAGAATTACCATATGCTTGCAAATCGTCTCATTTCTCCGCCACTAGAATGTATGCAATTTGTGAATCAAAAAGGACTTTCTCATTTAGTTGTAATGAATGCTCTTTGGTTAGGGTAGGAAAATATAGATAGAGTGACTCAAACTCGAGCGTATAGACCGGTGAGCATATAAATCATCTACATTAAAGCTTAATATGCTACCCAAATCATCTCTCATTTTCACCAACTCTTCTTATATCCATCCCCTTTCTTTTGTAAAACACCATCACCTCACATTACAATTCCTAGCCTCTAAGTTCATTCAAAGAAAACTCATTCATAAAGCTAATTTTTTTTTTTGACTCTTTTGTGAGTTTTCAACATTCTTTGTTTCTCGTTTTCTTCCCCTTTTGTTCCCATCAACCAATTTATCCAACTTTTCAATTCCAACCCATTCAACCTCATTCAATCCCTTTACTCAATGTTATACGCTCAAGTATGGGGTAACAAATATATCAAGTTAAGGCTTGAATTGTTGCTATCAAGAAATTAGGCAATAGGCTCAAGTTGGCTAACTAGGGATTTCAATATCATCTTAGGTAAGCAAAAGGCTTGAAGGGCTAACAAAAATGGCCTTTGATCATTTTCACACGCATACAACATGTGACCTTGACAGAGATACGAGCAAGTTCTAGAATTCTAACAACATGAATGATACACTCAAATCAACCAACAAGACGCATATGATGAAAGCAAAAAAGGCTCAAAAGCTCACAGGCTTGCAAATCGTAATTCAAAGCATCAAACCATGTTCTCAATATCCACATGCTCAATATCATCTATTCATGGTTCAATCAACTCATGCTCAACACCCAATCCAAACAATACAAAATTTTCAAAATCAAGCACAAGTTACAATCAAGAGATCAACTCACTCCCTACAATCTATGAAAGCAATAAACGTGCTAAACCAATAAACGTGTTTCTAATGCAAATGCAACCTAAAATGCTCTACATGCAACTATATGAAAACACACAAAATTAATGCAATTTTTTTTCCACACATTTCATATCAAAATAACTATTTCTCCCCCTAAACTTAAATGGAATTATATCGCACGTAACAGAAGATAGAATTTCAATAAAAACATTGTGGATTGGACCTGATTTATTATGGAGGTGGTCGCGAAAGTGGCCCTCCTTGGGCGTCTCCTCCTATCGCTAAGACTTCTTCTTTCACCCATTACTTCAAGTTTTGTACAGGCGCGACCAATGTACGCCTATCTTTGATGGATGCACGGGCCGTGCGTTCATGCACGCCCGCTGTCGTGCGTGGTCGCAAGTAAAATCAGGTAATTTTCTCTTTTTTTTTGTTTTTTTTTCAAGAAGAAAACAAACAAACAAAAAAAACAAAAACAAAAAATCACACCACAAACAGTTGGGTTGCCTCCCAACAAGCGCTATATTTAACGCCTTTAGCTTGACGCTTTGTTTATTTCATTGATTCGTACCACCTTTGAATGCATATATTAGCCGTTTTGGATCGTGGTCAAGAACCGTTTTGCTCTGTTTGCATCTAGTAATGCATACTTGGGATTTCAAGCAAGTACAAGAGTCCTGGTGTTGGAACATTTTGATCTGGGTTATGCCCATGTTGTCCGTGCGTGTACACATATTCCATGTCCGTCTCATTCTGGAATAGTTTTCTTATGACATCTTGCACGCGCTGCACGGGCATACACACATGGTTCTTGTGTTCCTTGTCCCGTTTTTGCTCCTTTTCGGTACCATACACGGATTTGAAAGTGCATAGACATACGATCCGTGTTTGGTTCCAACTTTCTTGCTTTTGCGGGATCTTCGGCTCCTCGTAGTCGCATACCACTCTTTTGATGAATGGCACTACATTGTTCCTTTGAGTTGGCTTCAGTGGTGCTTGAAAATTGACCCTTTTGATATTGCTCAACAACAATTGTAACTAATTGGCCCATTTGAGTCTCTAGATTCTTTATCGAGCTTGTCACTTATTGTTCTATCTTATCCAACCGAGAGTCTTGCTTAGCGAGGCGGCTCCTAGTTTCACTCATGAATGCATTGGATTGATTTATGAATGAGGTGAGGGCTTCTTCTAAAGATGGTTTTGCCTCTGCATTTGTAAACCCATTCATTACGTTGGACCTTGATGGGGGTGGAATCATATTCTCCGTGCTAGTATATGAAAAATCTTCATAATTTCCCCAATCTGGGTAATAGCACATAGGAGTGGGATTATTCCAATAACTGTAAGAATTCCAGTCATTGAAATCCATTCGAGCGGGTGCACCTATACCAATTCAAAGAAACAAATCAAACATTGTAGAGATAGAATTTACAAAAGAAAAAATGAAATAAAAAAAATGTCTAAAGTAAAAATAATTCTATCTATCGCAATATTAGCACCAAAAATTGTATTAGTCCCCGGCAACGGCGCCAAAAACTTGTTCGCCTTATTTTTTTAGCTTCACCGCAAGTGTACGGTGTACGTTATCGAATAGGGTAGCAAGGTCGTATCCACGGAGACTAATAAATTTATATGCTAAGTATTGATCCAAGATAGTCTTATTTTTATCTAGACGATCGAAATTGGATGATTGTTGTGGAGGTAAAGACAAGAATAACCACAAAAACACAAGATGAAAAATAATGGAATTATCAAGAGAATAAAACGGATTCCCGGGTTATGGTTTCGATTAATATTCCTCTTGTTGTCCGATTTAATCAAAGCCAAAGTTATTATCAATATACCTATAAGACGATCACCACGATATTTTATCCTCCCTCTCGAGATGCATATAAAACATAGATTGAAATATCTTTGCTAGCATCTCTACTCAACAATAGATATACAACTCCCAAAAGCACCAAAGATCAAATATCCTCACAAACATCTACAAACCTCTCGATTCATGCAAATATTCATGTCAAGTACTCAAGATCTAATATTGAAACTCATCTCTCGAATTATGAATCAATATATCAAACAAGTTAAATCATTGATCAAGTGATAAAACAAGAATAAGCTCAAAGTACTCAAATAGGCTTCAAGACAATAACTTCAACTAAGATTAAAACATTCAATAAGAGTTCAATTAATCTACTTCCAAAACCCGAAATCACAAGATGTTTAGCTACCCATTACAAATAAACAACTCATAGACAAATTGTTCATATTCATAAGAAGCTAAAATGAAAGATTAAAGCACAAAGAATGAGAAAACTTAGGAAATGGATAATCTCTCGATTAATCTTCAATCCTCAAGCTCCGATTCAACCCGATTCTTCCCTTGATTCTTCCTTGATGAAATTGATGTGTTTCTTGTGTTCTTGGGTGTATTCCCAGCCTTTCCTCCTCGGTGTGCGCCCCAAGAAGTGGTATTTATACCCTTTTTTAAGTCTAGGTCAATTTCTTTGTCATTTTTGAGTTTTTACTCAAGAACTCACGGGTCGTGCGCCACGCACGGTTACCCGTGCTCAAAGCCGTAGGAAAACATCCGATCTCCGTAGGGCGCACGGGGTCGTGCATCCACGCACGGGCTACCCGTGCTCCATCCCGTAGAAAACATCCAGTCTCTGTAGGGCGCACGGGTCGTGCGTCTACGCACGGGTTACCCGTGCGCCACCCAAACGTCCAAATTTGTTTGCGGGGTCTTCATAACAGTTGTAGCCCTCTCTTTTAGCTTTCCATAGCCACTTGAATCACCTTAATATCAATTTTGTAGAGAGAGTTATGGCTAAAATACTAAACCCTGCCAGTGTTGGAAATTCCATACGCGTTTGGATGCTCCTTGAGATAAATCTCCTTGTTGTTTGATCATCCATGCTTCTTTTGACACACGACTCATCACTATGACTCTAGAATCCATATAGTTGGCTTCCAATTGGGTGTAATCGCTCGATTCTTGATGATTCTAGGTTGCAATGCTCGTATTTGTCACAAAATCACTCCAAATATCGTTAAATTCCTACAAAACGAGCAAAGCGTAATATCTTTCCCACAAAGAGCGAATATATACCATTTTATACACGTTATTTCATGTTTATAAACAATTATAGCCATAAATATGCCCTAAAATACATGCAAAACTCACACCTATCAAACAACAACACCTTATTCACCTCAACAGAATGGCATTGCAGAATGGAAAAACCGTACACTTAAAGAAATGATCAATGACATGTTATTAAGTTCTGGCTTGTCTCAGAACATGTGGGGGGAAGCTGTCTTGACAGCTAATTACCTTTTAAATAAGGTACCCCGTAAGAAATTAGACAAAAGCCCTTACGAGCTATGTCATGGAAGAATGTCATCCTACAAATACTTACGAGTGTGGGGGTGTCTTGCTAAGGTTGCTATACTTACACCAAAGAAGGTGAAGGTAGGTCCCAAAACTGTTGACTGCATATTTATTGGATATGCATATAACAGTGCAGCTTATCGGTTTCTTGTGCATGAATCTAAAGTTGAAGATATACACAAGAACACAATAATTGAATCGAGAAATGCCTCGTTCTTTGAAAATATATTTCCGTGCAGATCGAGAGAAGAAGAAAGCTCTTCTAAAAGGATACATGATTCAATAGAACAAGAGCAAGGAAATAAAGAAGAAGATATAGAACTTAGACGCATCAAACGAGCTAGGATAGAAAAATCATTTGGTCCAGATTTTCTAACCTACATGCTAGAAAGTGAACCTCAAAGCTATAAAGAAGCTATCAATTCTTCTGATGGACCATTATGGAAAGATGCCATAAAAAGTGAAATTGATTCCATCTTGCAAAACCATACCTGGGAACTAGTGGATCTTCCTGAAGGAAGTAAACCACTAGGTTATAAATGGATTTTCAAAAGGAAAATGAAGGCGGATGAAACAATTGATAAGTACAAGGCTAGACTTGTAATTAAAAGTTACAGACAAAAAGAGGGCCTTGATTACTTTGATACGTATTCTCCAGTTATGAGAATAACCTCCATTAGATTGGTACTTGCAATTGCTGCATTGCGAAATCTTGAGGTACATTAAATGGACGTAAAAACTGCTTTTCTAAACGGAGATTTAGAAGAGGATATTTACATGGAACAACCTGGGGGATTCTCTGCACCTGGGCAAGAGAACAAGGTTTGTAAACTGGTCAAGTCATTATATGGCTTGAAACAAGCACCAAAACAATGGCATGAGAAATTTGATAGTGTCATGAAAGAAAGTGGATTTAAAATAAATGAATGTGATAAATGTGTCTATGTTAAAGAGACTGGAAATGACTATGTCATTTTATGCCTTTATGTAGACGACATGCTTATCATTGGAAGTAATGATAAAATAATTAAATCCACTAAAGATATGTTAAACTCGAGGTTTGACATGAAAGATATGGGTTTAGCTGACGTGATCCTCGGAATAAAGATTTCTAGAACTTCAAATGGACTGACACTTGATCAGTCACATTATGTGGATAAGATTCTAGGAAAATTTTGTATGGATGACACGTCATTAGCTAGAACTCCATTAGACACAAGCAAACATCTATCGAAGAATAGAGGTAAGGTTATGTCTCAAGTTGAATACTCACGAGTCATAAGAAGTTTAATGTACTTAATGAGTTGTACACGACCAGACATTGCCTATGCAGTGAGTAAATTGAGCAGATACACGAGTAATCCAGGGCATGACCACTTTGAAATGTATAGTGAGAATACTAAGGTATTTAAGATATACTCGTGATTTTGGGCTGCACTATACAAGATATTCTGTTGTTATTGAAGGATATAGCGATGCTAATTGGATATCTGATATTAAAGATTCTAAGTCTACAAGTGGATTTGTATTCACTTTAGGAGGTGCAAACAATATCATGGAAATCTTCTAAGCGACGATTATAGCAAGGTCTACAATGGAGTCTGAGTTTATTGCTCTAGATAAGTGTGGTGAAGAAGCTGAATGACTTCGAAATTTCTTAGAAGATATTCCAAAATGGCCTAAACCCGTGCCAGCAATTTGTATACATTGTGACAGTCAATCTGCAATTGGCAGGGCACAAAGCAATATGTACAATAGTAAGTCTAGACACATACATCGTAGACACAGTACCATCAGACAACTACTCTCAACTAGTGTTATCTCTATTGACTACGTGAAGTCAAAGGATAATTTAGCGGATCCGTTAACCAAAGGGTTGAATCGAGAGTTAGTTATGAAATCATTAAGAGGAATGGGACTTAATCCTCTAGAAAAATGAGTTGATACAATGGAAACCCAACCTAGCTGACTAGAGATCCCAAGATCTAGGTTCAAAGGGACAACCTAATTGTAAAAAGACTCTATAATCACTGTGGGGGAGTTATCCCTTGTCCATTCCTTAACAGTGATGCCCGCGGAGAAAAGGATAAGCAATTTGGCTTTTAATGATTCTTGTGCGTCGGTAAGTCGAGCAAGGTAGTATGGGCTATCTTAAATGAGAATCACCTATGTGAGAGAGAAGTGGGGCCGCTTCGAAGAGAATTGTGTGAGGCTCAATTCTTAGAACCTCTTGCAGAACCAGGCGTATGTTCAGGGCCATGAATGAACATAACCATGAGAACTGGAGTATGTTAGGAAGAATCTTGTGTGAGGTATATCATCGTTTACACAAAAGGCAGAACAGTTCAAGGACATCGCGTCTACTGATCAGCTAGTAAGGTAAATATTCTTTCATACTGGGAGGTTTAAAGGGTAACACCTATCTATCCTATGCATGATTCAACTGTTGGAATTTATCACCAAATCTTTGTATCTTAGTAATTTTCTTCATGTGGAGGATTGTTGGACAAGTTGTTGAAACAAGTTGTTGAACAAGTTGAGTCCAAGTTGAAGTAAATTACTATTGTGACCTTTTGAATAGTAAGAGATAAATTTATTTGGCCTTTTCAATAGTAAAAATCAAATATTTTATTTCATGAAAGGTCATATTTTTGCCTATAAATATGGCTTATTTTCACATTTGAAGACACACAAAATATTTTTCAAGAATTTCATCTCTCTCCTAAAGCTCTTGCAATTTTAATTTTTGGTGATAATTTCCAAGCGTAATTTCAGTTCGCCGGAATAGGTAATCCGATTTTCTCGTCTTGTCCTGGGAAACAGACGTCCAGAATAGGGGACGAATCTATTTTAAGGATAGTGTATTGAACACACGATTCGAGCAATTTTTATTTTGCTTTCTTTGAAAATTTTATCGATTCGGGTTTTTCGATTCATATAAATTGTACTAGAAGAAATACTACTATTTTCCACCAATAAAGGTAGGGCACGATAGTACCCTAGTAATTATGGGTACGATCGTGCCCTGAAATTACAAGGGTGCGTTAGTGCAACACATAAAGGTAGGGCACGATAGTACCCTAGTAATTATGGGTACGATCGTGCCTGGAATTACTAGGTGCGATAGTGCAACACATAAAGTTGGGGCGATAGTACCTAGTAATTCAGGTATGATCGTATTTCGCTTAAAGTTCAACATGGCGATAAGACGATGTTGATGACCCGATAATAGTGCCACGTTAAACTTTCCGGATCTAAATTTTTTTCTAGTTACGAAAATCAAGCAAATTTTCTATTTTTATACATAAATATTTGCATAAAGTACTACATTACATTGGTTCAAAATGTATCTTGAATCATTTCTTACGACTTTAAAAATCAAAAAACTAGAGTATAATTTGTGGAAGGAAGAAAAACAGAGGAAGAAGGAAGGAAGAAAAGATGAAAAAGTTTGGAAAACTTTTATTTAAACAAGAAATAGAGAGTTTAAGGGCATAAATGACTTTTCATTGTAAAAGTGGGCATAAAAGTTGTTTTTATCAAATTTGGTCAAAAAAGTGTTTTCTTAAAACAAAATGGGTAAAAAGGCCCATTTTCCTTTTTTAATTATTTGAGAGTAGCCTAGCTAGCTCGACGATTTTTAAATTTCAAATTCTCAATGTGGTCGAGTTTGTTGTAGTTAAAATTCTAAATTATTTTTTTATAGTTGTCTTATTAACAAAAGACAAGTCCACTAAATTTCTATAATTGTTTTGCGGTTGGCGACTCACATTGTTTGTCTGAAAATAAAGTCAAAATACATAATAACAACTAATTTTTGGATTATCCAACCAATGATTGAAATATTCAATTATATAAATGTGGATGACTTTATATGTTGCGAAGAAAATTAAGAATTAGAACCGATATGACTGAGTACAAAATCGTAGACTAGATAAAAAATATTAATATTTAGACTTAATTTAATGTATATGGGCGGGTCCATAAGGACCCGTCTCCGCCTGCACTGAACGAATTTTCTTAAAGCGGGTCCAAGAACTGCCCTGGGACCCATTTGACCGGGTTTAAACCCGTTCCGAGTGGGACGGGTTTAATGCGGAGTCGGGTTTTGACCTGCCTCATTGACATCCCTACATGTTTGGACTGTGGATGTTTTTGAATGAGTCGATCAATATCTTCTTGATTCACACCAGTAGGGCTCATTTTCTTAAAAAAATTATAATTAAAATTTTAATTTTTAATTAACTCTCAATTCTATTCTAAAAATAGAAAAGAGTCAATTTTAACCCAATAACGTAATGGAGGTCTAAAAATCAGTTAAGAGTTTACCCAAACCCAGTGGACTAGTCTGGATTTCCCTTCTCTTCTCTCACTCACGTTTTAGTTATTTCCGGAAAGATATATTCAAAATAGCACGTTGATTAGTGATTATTTTTTTATTTTTTTGGTGATGGAAATGACTGATGAGTCTTGAATCTCCTTCTGAAAAAATAGTTCTTTTTAATCCACGATTTTTAGTTTGAGATGCTCGGAAATTAAAAAAAAGGCAATTGACATAAATGCCTCATGTAGGTCCCAAAGGGTGCGGGTGTAAGGTTTAGAAGGGAGGGGGTTGAATAAACCTTACAAACCTTTTCTATTTAGTCCTTTTTAAAGTTCAGAGTTGATGTTACACAGCTGTGTCCTTGGTGGACAACCAATTTAGTTAATCAGTAGAGTTAGTCTCTCAATAGACTCAACTGAGCTGTTGATGGAATAACTCAGCTGTTAAGACTAAATTAACTCAACTGTAGTTTGTTTTCAGCGGAAGACTTAACACCCTTAATAAAGGTTAAGCAAAGATTTAATGTTTGGTTTAGTACTATTTAGTCGGGTTTTGACCTGCCTCATTGACATCCCTACATGTTTGTTTTCAACTGTTGAAATGTAAATGACACAATAAGATTTTTATAGAGGTTCGAAGATGGGGTAATTCTTCTACTCCTCTCTTCTCCAATCTCCTGGAGGAATCCACTAGGTATTGATCAGTATACAAAGTGGTAACAGTCCAGATACAAGTCTTGATCACACAACTGACTTGATCCTTTGGGACTCAGTCTGGAGATGCCTTGATCACTCACCGTGGCTTCTCGTGCGACTCGAAACTTCTTCTTCGCAGGCGTTTGCGCTTGCTACTAATCCCACTTGCTCAAGCTCTTTGGATTTGATCACGAATCCCTCCAAAAACTTGAGACTGGTTCGACCTTGAACTTTCCTACAATCCTTCGTGGAATGTAGACCCCTTGATTCTTCAATAATTTCCTCTTCAACTGATAGAAGTTATCTTTCCTTCACAGGTGAGTGTTGGATTGATGATCTTCGTAATGTAGGCTTGAGGATTAATCTTGAATAATTTGAGAATATTTTCGGTTACAATTCTAATAATTGCTTGAATGTTTGTGGTTCAGGTAACCTACTCTCAGAGTCATTCCTCAGCCTTTTATAGTGATCTTTCAAAAATTTGCCCGTTGAAGAGATAGGCTTATTTTTGAAAGTCACTTGTGGACGTTGGCTTGTCTTGTTGCAGTCCTTGAATTTGCCACTTCCTCGTACAAAATGTTCTTCAACTTTTCAGAGTTCTGACACGGTGTAGTGCTTCCCATTGGTTTATTCCTTTTGCACGCTTAAGGGTGAGCACTTCGAGAAAGGTAGCATGGAGATATTACTTGTTTAAGTAATTCTCTTGATTTACTCGTCAACGAATCTCTTTCGATTATCTCGACTTGACCGCATTTCCTTGCTTTCCCCAGGTGACTTAGAGTCGGCTTCCAATCATGGATGACTCTCCTGTCACTTCGACTTGAGACTTGGCTATGTTTGGGGACTTGGTGATACTCCACTCACCGTGCATCTCAAATTGTTCCTTGATCGAGTCACGACTTCTCTTCTTTGCCATACTCAAATTTGTCTTGCGGCGAAGTCTTCCTTCCATCTTGATTGTCTTTTTGCATGTTTTAGTCATAGTGACTTAACTCGGCTTGATCAGCCCTATTTATTACAATACGTTTACTGACAAAAAATGGGGTGCCAACTTCCTATTCTAAGTTTTACATGGCATTCATCAAAATCTAAACAATAAATTTCCCAACAATTTCCCCACTTTTTGATGATGCCAAAACTTAAAACATTCAAAATGTAAATAGCAAAGATACATACGAGATAGTGCATTCACATAGAATGTATGCGTAGAATCAATTCTTTTATTGATCATAACATTCTTGTTCTTTTACACACAACAAGGTGTATCGAGCAAACATTTGTCTACGCAAAACTTAGAGAATTTACAAATGTTTATGACGAGAAGACTTACATAAAGTGTATTTACATGGTAAAACACATGAAGGGTGGACAAAGAACACTTCATCTCCTTCGTTGTCTCCTTCTTTTCTTCTTCTTCAAAGATCTTACTGCTCTTCTTCTCTTTTTCTCATCTTGTACCGCCTTCTTCTTCTTCTTTTCATATGCCTTTCGGGCGACTTCATCTCTTCTTAGTCTCTCTTGTCTCTCCTCCCCGAGTTTGTCTTTTATTTTCTTCTTCGATTCTTTTCACATACTCGGCATTGTTTTTAGCCACTTGCAAATTGGCTACTTGGTCAAGAACCGGCCAAGAGATCCCTCCTTTCTTGCCTGGATCTATGTACTCAATGTTTTTGGGCGGAGTCTGGTGCAAGCCTCTTCCTTCACTTGTTGCTTCTTTCTCTACCTCTCCTCAGGCGTGTATTGTATCTTGGGGTCTTCTTCTTCCTGGTTGAGTGACTAGCGGAGTGACCAAAGTGAGTAGCGCCGGTAGTTTGTTTGCTGTCGACTTCTTCACATAGCGTGAGACCACTTTTCCCGGTACAAGTCCCAAGCTTGAGCCATGGACATGTTTGAAAAGTATCCTTTAGATGCGAGCGTTTTAAATTCATCAATTGATCTTGGCTCGGTTCGGATTCGAGATGGCATAAGTGTCTCTGTCTCTTGGAATGCCTCCATGTTGTTTCAAGATATTCATAACTCGGGCATCCATCCTTCCTTCCACTTCTTCCATCCCCTGCTTCAATTGTTTTTCTCTTTTCGACCATAGATATAGCGAGTGTTGGAGTGGCGAGTCACTGGGAGTTTGTTCACGATGATATCACCGGACAAGACCTTGTTGGGGGTTTGTGCGATCATCAAGGTCACATCTTTCGATCCTTCCCCCTCAACAGACTTTCCTTTCTTTTGTTTTGACACTTCCTCACTTTGTCTTTCCCTTTACAAATGCTTCCTTTTTCTCAACATCGAACTCTTGATGACTTTTAGGTATTCCTCTTCCCCTTTTTGGCATCATCAAAGGAGAGAGGAACCCTGGAAACATATCTTGGCAAGCGGGAAGTCGAGCACCTGGCGATAGTCGAGTTTCGCCTCGAGTCTGGCTGCGGAGTATGCGGCCGAAATTCGAGCGAGTAGCGTTGGACTCTGCTGAAATTAGCTTCATCGTAGCCATGAGAAGGCTGAATTTTCTATCCATATTTTCTTCCGTACGCGAGGAGATCACTCTTATTTTGCTCACGCAGCGGCTTTATCTCGGCGATGTGAGCTTCATGCATGTGCTCAATGTGTTCTCTCAATTTCGTCTTTGCATCGGCATTCTCATTTCGCCATACCAACGGCTTGTTGAACAATGTCCTGAAGTATCTAGCTTGTTCCACACGCATTGTTTCTTCTTTGTTGCCACCATTCCCGATCCTAATCAATTATGCCTCTCAAGTCGGCGATAGTTGGCATCTCTGTTGTCGATCTCATGTCCATAGAGGCACTGGTGCCTCTCCATCTGTTCAATTTCAGCAAATAATGCTTTGAACACCTCCCGAACTTCAATTTTTCTTCCGTTGCGGTGATGGCCCTGCTGACGTCAAAGTCATAGTCACCGAACGATGGTACTGACGGAATGACATGAGCTGGTCTATGGAAGCGTCTTGAGTTCGTTCTCGACTCTTCGGGAGGTCGGGTACCTCCGGGAGAAAGGAATGATTCTACAAATGAATCATCACGGCTCTTTCGGATTTGTTCAATGATGAGAGGTGCGCGTGAAGTTCCTTTTGGAGTCGAACTGCTGCGGCTTGAGGAGCTGTGTAGTGGACTCTGTTTGGTGGGGTCTTTTGTGAAGTGGACCCGACTTGCTTGAGCCTCAGTTGTCTCAACAACTTCGTTGGTCTCACCGGTTTCTCCAATTGAGTGGGTGGTCCTCGGCCTTATCGGGCGTCATCGGACGATGATGAGATTTCCATTGGTGGCTCACCATCAAAATTGAAAGTTTGACGAGTAGTCTTGAGATCGACTTGCTCGTGCTTGGAACATCCTCACCGAGTCTTTTAGATGCATCACGGGGATGACTCGGCTTAACCCCGTCGCCTTGATCCCGAAAAAGTTACATCGAGGATTATCACGGGAATCATGAAGTGCACTTATCTCCTTTTTCGATGGATCAATGATAGCGGGAGGATGTTCTCTACTTGTTTTGCTTTACCCGGGAGGTCTCAACCTCCCCTTGGTCTTCATTACCTCCTGCGGTCTCAAGCTGCAGCAAGGCATGGACATCCCTTTCGATAGTGTCGGTATGCGAGGGTCTTCTGCGGTGGCATCCACCGGAGCCTCAACCCCATGGATTGCACTTTCATCGCCCCAGTGTTAACTCCCGGGGATGTTCCTTCCTCGTGCCTCGGCCGCATCGGCGCGTCATTAGCCTTGAGCGGTTGACACCTCGGTGAGGCAGTCTCAAGCTGTCGAGCTTCGTTGATGACAACTTGCTTTGTGTACTTTGTGGTTGTTCCTTCTCCACTTCGCCTCCTAGATTCGTTGTGGAGTCATCTGCAAGATTCTCCGACCTTCTTTGCGGTGGAGGGAGTTTCCCCCTCGGTGGCGCACCACCGAGTGACTTGAATGGGGTCACTCGTCTCCAAACTCCCGGATGTATCTATTGAGTGTTCGGCCGTTGGGGCGGTGGTAAGACACCTTCAATAGGGGTTGGCTCGACCGGGGTCCCCATTATCCCGTTTCATCGCCATTTCCCTTATTTCTTTCTTCTTCGAGTGAGTCAAAGTGGTGGCGGCAACAACGGTGGCGATTTGTCTTTGAACCACTCCCATTGGATCGATTTCAGTGTGTTTTGGAGGACTCTCCGGTCCCTCCATCAATCTTTTCTCGTGAAGGATTACGGATTCGTGCAATGCTTGCTGCATTTGCACTTCTTCGTGGCGGCGGCAAAGAGAGTCCGGATCCTCATCACTATCGAGATAAGACATCAAGGAGATGATGTGTGTGTTACGTAGTGCGGTGATAGGCGGATGATGGCCTTCTCACGTGCCTCGAACCTTCCTCGCGTCTTTCCTTCTCCTTGTCCTTGAAGATCTGCAAGATATCCGTGCGATTTCTTCATCGATCTTTGAGATCACGATGGTCGATCCAAGAAAGTTCGGATTCCTCTTCCTCTTCTATAAATTCGGGCCGCTGAACTGTTCCTGGATCGACTCAACTTCCACTTCCTCCACTCTCATGAGACGATTTTGGATGTCCGGATAAGGTGGGGATAGGATCATCACATCACTATCATCTCTATCGGCCTCTTCTTATGTCTCGGCTATGCAAACTACATCTGTGTCTTGATTTGCCTCTGCGATCGCCTTGATAGACTTAGCGGTTTCATCAATAACATCCGGAGATTCTACTTCTCCCGGCCTCTCGATATCTGCTCGGTGAGTGGTGACTCGGCCGATTTCTCAAGCTCGGAGTGCTTGATGATTCTTCGTCGTCTCTTAGTTCGTACCGAGAGGATTTACGGTTCGAGAGAGAGTGTCTTAGTCTTGGCGGCGGGGCGTCTTTGGTGTTTTCTTACGAGGAGGCCGTCTTGGCTTACCATTCTCCTCTTTTTGATGATCGGAGAAAGGTATTTGAGAGTCCTTCTCGACCGGCTATTCTTCTTTGGGGCGGGAGACACGGCGGAGGCGGTGACTCGACTGCGGGGCGGCGAGTTTGTTTTTCTTTCTTTGCGGGAAGCGTGATCTTCTTAGCAGTGCGGGCGGCTTTCTTCTTAGGTGGAGAGGAGACGGATGTATCTTGAGGTCACCGATTCCCCTCACTCGACGCTCTCTTGGCGTAGGCTCTCTCTTCATGCGCCCGAGAGAGGTTTGATCTGAACATCCTCTTGTTTACATGGAATGCCTTTCCATGTCTAAGAGGACTCCTTTGACCTCCATCGATCGACCGATCACGGACCATATCCCGGGGATCCTCCAAATGTACCATTCTCCTTGAAGGATTTGTTCCCTACATTTTGGCGAGTCTGCTTTGTAGATAAACTCATCCCGTTTATTTTTCTTTCTTCAATGATCGCGGCCATTACGATCAACTTTGCTTTGTGATTGGTCAAAGTGACAAATTGATATCTATGCATTTGGCAACTATGTCCAACGATTTGTGGTAGTCCTCCTTGACCTCTTGTTGGTACATGTAGACTATTTTATCGGCATAGTCGGACTTGGCTCACTTCCTCCAAGCAAAGCGGCCAGTGTCTACATCGGCTTCATAGATTTCGATGCTCCTTCCGCGAGTAGTGGCGATGTTACGCCAAATCCTTGGCGAGAGATGATGAACTCCTTTCCGTGAGCAGAGGATTTGATCCCCTCATCATGAATCTCGGCGTTCACATAGAAGCTGTGCGACCTCACTCCACATAGGTCATCGGATATTCCAACGTCGAAAAGCGGTTTTAGGCGTTTCCAATTTCTCGGCAATTTTCTTCACTAGGGTGTCGTTGGACCCCTGTTTCACCATCTTAGCCGTCGAAATCCACAAGAGACCCGGTGTGGATTTGCTTTCCTAACTTGACAAAATCATAGGTTGATGCCATTTTTCGAGGATTTCACCAAGAAAACTTAGAGGTTGATTTGAAGATAGATAGGGTTTTGAGAGAGTTTTGCCTTTGCTTCCGAGAGAAATGAACGGTTTTGGTAATATGAGAGAGAAGAAAAGAAAGCTTAAGTATGGTTTATGAAAGGGCGTGCGGGTGGTTTTGAAATGTGATCAAAATCAACGGCTTAGATTTTGCACGCCCGATTTAGCATTTAATGTCTCGTATTTAATGCGGCAACATTTATATCAATCATAAGCTTGGTGTGCGGCTTTTGCACAGCCACGTCATAATTATCTTTGACGTAATTCTTAAAAACATTCCCGCTTAGTAAAAACGATTGCGTTTTTGTCACTTTGCTCATAAATGACTCGACTTTTACCCTCACCGATTTAACTCTTCTTCTCACGATTCTCTTTTTGTGACTCAAATTGTCAATTGACTCGGTATAAACATTGTCTTTTCCGATCTGATTTACTTAGGCGATTTGTGAGTTGACTCTTTTTCCCTTTTTGTGTTTCATTTCTTTTCTTTGATTCTCCGAGTGTCACCACTCAATTAACCCTAACTCATGCTTGAGTTCTTCAAATCTTGACTCACATAATGGTTTTGTGAAGATGTCGGCCAATTGTTTATCGGTTGAGATATATTCCAAGATGATGTCCTTCTTTTCAACATGATCTCTTATGAAGTGATATCGACATCGATATGCTTTGTTCTTGAGTGCAACACGGGATTTTGAGTGATTGCAATTGCACTTGTGTTATCACTCCTCAACTTCATAGTCTCTCGATTCTTTGTCTCATCCATAGGACTTGGGCACAACAATGCCCGCAGACTTTGTATTCTGCTTGTAGAGGTGGCTATTGAATTTTGCTTCTTGCTAAACCAAGAAATCAGCTGTTTCCTAGCATTTGACATGTGCACGAGGTGCTTTTCTGTCAACTCGCATCCGGATAGTCAGTCCGAATAGCCAATTAGTTTGAATCCACCTTCCTTTAGATACCATAAGCCAACTTATTGGCTTCCTTTCAAGTATCTCAAGATTCTCTTAGTCTATTCTTTGTCATATGGCTCTCTTTTGGAGCATTGAAATCTTGCACATACACCTACAAAGGTGATGTCGGCCCGCTTCTTTGTGAGATAGAGCAATGATCCAATAAGTGATCTCGTATCTTGTTTGATCTACAGCTTGCCATCTGCATCCATGTCCATTTTGATGATGTATTCATTGGTATTTTGACAATGAAGACTTCTCCTCCATACCAAATTTCTTCATTAAATCTACGGTGTATTTTGTTTGACTTATGAAGGTTCCATCCTTGTTTGTTTTACTTGGAGTCCAGGAAGAATGTCGACTCTCCCATCATGCTCATTTCAAATTTGCTTTGCATGAGGTTTGAAAATTTTTCACATAGTTCTTTGTTTGTGGATCCAAAAATGATGTCATCTACATATATTTGAACAAGCGGTATACTCTTCTTGTCTTGAATTACGAAGAGTGTTCTATCTACTTTTCCTTTTGTGAATCCATTCTCGATTAGGAATTGTGACAAAGTATCATACCATGCTCAGGTGCTGTTTCAATCCATACGAGCTTTCTTGAGTTTGTATACCTTATCTCCAAGAGTCTTCTCGCTCAAATCCTGGAGGTTGTTCAACATACACTTCTTCTTCCAATAAACCATTTAGGAATGCACTTTTTACATCCATCGATATACAATAAAATTCTTGTGAGTCTGCATAGGCAAGAAACATCCTTATAGCTTCCAATCTTGCTACGAGGAGCAAATGTTTCATCAAAATCTATTCCTTCTTCTTGGCAATATCATTTGGCTACTAGTCTTGCTTTGTTTCTTACCACGAGCCCTCCTCGTTCATCTTGTTTCGAACACCCATTTAGTACCAATAACATTTTGATGGGTGGGTCTTTGAACTAATTCCCATACTTTATTTCTTTCAAACCGATTGACTCTTCTTGCATAGCTTGAATCCAATGTGTGTCATCCAATGCTTGTAACACATCTTTAGGCTCTATTTGTGAGATAAAGCATGTGAACATAACTTCTTGTTGAGTTACGGATCTTGTTTTGACACCTTCTCTTATATCTCCAATGACAAGTTACTCGTGGATGGTCTCTCGGCCATCTTACATCAAGTTGGAGTAAGTTAGCCGGATTGATCGTCTTGCGGTTTGTGTTCTTTGTGATCGCTCTCTCGTAATCGCTTAGCCGCAAATTTTCCAAAGATTTTATGAGACTCGGCTATCTCATCTTCATCTGAGTTTATAATTCGGCTTGACTTGACATAAGGACTCTTACGTATGGTTGGATGATTGACTTATCGGTGACTCTTCAATGTCTTCTCCATTTACATTTGGTTCATCGAATACCACATGAATGGATTCTTCGCAACCATAGTCCTTTTGTTGAGTACTCAGAGAGCTTTGCTTTCACCGAGTATCCCCGAAGATACCTTCATCGCCTTTAGCATCGAAAGCCTTTAGATTGTCTTTGCCATTGTTATGGATGAAGCATTTACATCCAAATATTCTAAAATATGCAACATTTGGTTTTCTCCCGAGTCCAAATCTCATAGGGAGTCTTTGTCACCGTTTTGTCTGTTTATCATACATCTGTTTTGAGTGTAGCAAGTTGTGTTAATTGCTTGACCCAAAATCTTTTTGGTAACCTGCTTGACTAACATGGTCCTTCTTCGCTTCTTTGAGAGTTCTATTCCTTCTTTCTCGCAACTCCATTCTCTTTGTGGAGTCCTTTGCTGCAGATAATTCATGACCAATGCCATTTTCAATACAATATTGAGTTATTATACCATTGACAAACTCGATTCCTGTATCGATCTAATTTTGATAATGGTTTGGCCTTTCTCATTTTGAATCCTCTTCATCGATTGTGGTAGTTTCGTAGAGTTTCTTTCTTCTTACACATGAATATTGTCCATGTATATCTTGAGTAGTCATCTACTACCACCAAGGTGTATTTATTTCCACTTATGCTTTAGCTTTGGTTCCCTTTGGGCCAAATAGATCCATATGTAGCAGATGTAATATTCTTGTTGAAGATGGGGATGTCTTTTCTTTGAATGATGATTTGATTTGTTTTCCTTCGACATGCGTCACATATACTCTCCTTTTTGTATCTTGAGTCGGAAGTCCTTCCACAAGACTACTTACGGCAAGCTTGTTAATCATTTTGAAATTCGGGTGACTCGGCTTTTTGTGCCACAAACTTTGATTCAATTTGTGCTTTTTGCTAATAGACAGTGTTGGGTGTTGGGTGTTGCGGTTGACCAATCTACTACATACATGTTCTTTTGTCTAAATCCTTGCAACACAACTTCATTCGATTCAAAGATCCTTGATTTGGCATATACCCATGTTAAATCCAACATTATAGCCCTTGTCACGCGAGTTGGGTGATGCTTAGCAAGTTGAAGTTGAGTCCTTCAACATATGCAACATCTGATGATTTCTAATCCATTCCTCTTGATGGATCCAATGCCTCTTATTTCTCCTGGAGCTTCATTTCCTCCAAATATGACTTTTGCTCCTTTAACTTCCTTGAATTTTGACAGATTTTTCTTATTTCCTGTCATATGTCTGGAACAACCACTATCCATGTACCAGGTTCCTTGGCACTCACTTGTTCCTTGAACTGCAATCAAGGAAATTAAGTTTTAGGTACCCATACTTGTCCAGGTCTGAGGGGTTAGAATTGTAAGATGATCCAACCAACTTATAGCCAAATAATTTGACTCTAAGGGGTTGCCATCTATCAGTGCCATAATCATAATTAATCTTGGCAAATGTCTTGGGGATTCTAGGTTCATACAGCTATCTCTTTTGTCTGTATGCTTGTCTATGTGTTTTAGCAATCGCCTTCTTTGGGTAATTGTGGTGTCTCGAGTGTAGTGTCTAGGTGCATATGTGTCTTTGATGAAAGCTCTTATACTTTTGGAATGGCCTTTCTTGAGTTCTAGGCCTTTGCCATTTGGGCTTATATTCCATAAGTCTATGCTTTGATAGTTCACATCATTCCAATCACTTGGCTTGGATATTTTCTACCATTCTCATCATATGTATTTCTTTTATAGATTTTAAGGGTTTTTTGGTAGCTCTGTTTCTTCTTTACTGAGTATTTTCTTTGGAGTTTCTTTGAGGAACTCGATGAATCTCTTCTCACTGTCCTTTCAAAGTGCACACAACTGGTTGTTTTCCTTTTCCTTTATAACCAAGGCGAATTTGCTTGTAATTGTGCTTTGGAGTGAATGTGTGTGCACCATTTGGAGTTTTGGATTTTTTAGACTCTTCATTGCTTGAAGATCCTTTTTCCAAAATTACTTTTGAGGTTTGACATAGCACGGAGGAATTAAATCCTAAGCTTTGTCTTGTCTCCACATTCTCTTTGACTCATAATAAGATCATCCAAAGATTTAGATGCCTTAGTGAATGAGGCAATAACATTTTTGAGGTCATTCTCCCTCTTTTCTATGGCAACTATTTACTGCTATTAGCTTGGTATTTTTAGCCTTTAAACGTTTATTCTCATCGGCTATTTGACTGCAGAGTACTCGGCTCCTTAGTCACCGTGAGTTTTGGCTCTTGAGTAGGTTTGTTTTCCTCATTTAGTAGTGTGTGTGAGGATTTAATGTGTTCAAAATCTTTCATCATTTTGCCTAATGAATCATAAAGATCGAGTGGGTGATGAAGTGTGTGTGTCACGATCACTATCACTAGAATCGAGTTCGATGAGTTAGAGTGTACCTCATCTTCTTGGTCGAGGTTGATCTTGTTCCTTGGCCATAAAACAGTTAGAGCTTCTTCTTCGAGTCACTTGAGTAATCGGCTTCACTACTCTCGACTCGGCTATGTCTTTTGACTTGGTGTCTCGTGATCTCTGCGGCCAACATTGCCTTTTTCTTTTCTTGTCTCCTTTCTCTCAAGACCTTTCTTTCTTTTTCATTCCTCGTATTTGTTGACTACGAGGATATGGGCGATCAATGGCATAGTGACCTGGTTGCCTACGGTTCAAAGATAGATATTCAACCTTTTGATCGACTCTTTCCATTCTTGGATTGTCGATCCTTTGATATTCACTTTTTGATGATATGTTCTTTTGGTTGGCCTGTCTTATCTTGACTTGGAAGGAGCCGAGTATCTTCTCGGAGGATTCGCCCTTGCCTTTCTTGTAGTTCTTATTGAAGAACTTGTTGAACCTTTTTACTAGTAGGGTTATTTCTTCCGGGTCAATGACTTCTTTGACCTCGGCTCTCTTCCCATCTTTAACAATTAGAGCAATTGTTTTGGGTACATCTGTCTCTTCCTGGTCTTTTCTTCTCACCAAATTCGTAGGCTTTGAGGTCCGAGAATAGTTCATGGTTGGATGTCTTTGATAGGTCCATGGAATGTCTCGATGCCATGACCTTCATTTCCCATTCAAATGGAAGACTTTTTAGGATCTTCATACACATTTCTTCTCGTGTATATTCTTTTCCAAGTCTTGTGATGTGACTCGTTGGTGATTTACGTGAATCGAGCATCCGGTTGATCTAGGTTCTCTCCCGAGATCATTTTGAAGTTCTCAAATTTCTGTCTGACCACCGATAATTTGTTTTCTTTGATTTGCTCGAGCCTTCACAAATCAATGTTAGCTTGTCCCATTTCTTTAGCCGTTTTGCATGATTTGACTTTGTTGAACATGGCTTTGTCCAGGGTTTTGTAAAGAATGTCCTTGGCCACATTGTCCAAGTTATATCTTTTTCTCGTCATCATTTGTCCATTCGGCTCTTGGTTTTTCGATCATAGCTAGTCCAGAGCTATATCCTCTTCACCTTCAAATGCACTCTTCTTACAATGTGTTCACCTTTAAGATTTGCGAGTGGCCCATCCTCTATCACTATCCACATCTCATCATGTAATGCTTTGATAGATGAGCACGCATACGAATTTTCCAATCATCAAATTCTTCAATTGTGAACATAGGGATGCGTGTCAAATTTGCTTCCATGATAATAAATTTTAATGATAAAAAGAGTTTTGAAAATTTAAGTACTAAAGCAGACTTTGAAGAATTTGGAGATCTAGTTCGAACCGGTGCGGAAGGCTCAATGAACCAACCGCTCCGATACCACTTGTAGGTCCCAAAGGGTGCGGGTGTAAGGTTTAGAAGGGAGGGGGTTGAATAAACCTTACAAACTTTTTCTATTTAGTCCTTTTTTAAAGTTCAGAGTTGATGTTACACAGATGTGTCCTTGGTGGACAGCCAATTTAGTTAATCAAGTAGAGTTAGTCTCTCAACGGACTCAATCGAGTACATTGATGGAATAACTCAAATTTATTAAGACTAAATTAACTCAACTCGTAGGTTGTTTTTATTGGAAGACTTAACACCCTTAATAAAGGTTAAGCAAAGATTTAATGTTTGGTTTAGTACTTAGAAATTATCAAGTGGATAGCAAATTTGTCGTGAGTTAAACAAATAAGATGCGAGGAATTAAAGTCTTTGAAATGTAAATGACACAATAAGATTTTTATAGAGGTTCGAAGATGGGGTAATTCTTCTACTCCTCTCTTCTCCAATCTCCTGGAGGAATCCACTAGGTATTGATCGATACAAAGTGGTAATAGATCCGGATACAAGTCTTGATCACACAAACACTTGATCCTTTGGGACTCGATCCGGAGATGCCTTGATCACTCACCGGCTTCTCGCAAATGCGACTCGGCTTCTTCACAGGCGGCACCTTTTGCTACTACTGACCCACTTGCTCAAGCTCTTTGGATTTGATCACGAGTCCTCCAAAAACTTGAGACTGGTTTGACCTTGAACTTTCCTACAATCCTTCGTGGAATGTAGACCCCTTGATTCTTCAATAATTTCCTCTTCAACCGATAGAAGTTATCTTTCCTTCACGGGTGAGTGTTGGATTGATGATCTTCGTAATGTAGGCTTGAGGATTAATCTTGAATAATTTGAGAATATTTTTGTTACAATTCTAATAATTGCTTGAATGTTTGTGGTTCGGGTAACCTACTCTCGAGTCATTCCTCGGCCTTTTATAGTGATCTTTCAAAAAATTTGCCCGTTGAAGAGATAGGCTTATTTTTGAAAGTCACTTGTGGATGTTGGCTTGTCTTGTTGCGATCCTTGAATTTGCCACTTCCTCGTATAAAATGTTCTTGACTTTTGAGTTCGACACGGTGTAGTGCTTCCCATTGGTTTATTCCTTTTGCACGCTTAAGGGACTGAGCACTTCGAGAAAGGTAACATGGAGATATTACTTGTTTAAGTAATTCTCTTGATTTACAACGAATCTCTTTCGATTATCTCGACTTGATTGCATTTCCTTGCTTTCCCCAGGTGACTTAGAGTCGACTTCCAATCATGGATGACTCTCCTGTCACTTCGACTTGAGACTTGGCTATGTTTGGGTGACTTGACGATACTCCACTCACCGCATCTCGGTTGTTCCTTGATCGAGTCCCGACTTCTCTTCTGCCATACTCGATTGTCTTGCGTAAGTCTTCCTTCCGATCTTGATTGTCTTTTTGCATGTTTTAGTCATAGTGACTTAACTCGGCTTGATCACCCTATTTATTACAATACGATTCTACAAAAAAATGGGGTGCCAACTTCCTATTCTAAGTTTTACATGGCATTCATCAAAATCTAAACAATAAATTTCCCAACACCTCATTTTATGGTTACGTCTTTTATGTTTCCCAGTACTATTTTATCCAAATTTACGCTCCCGCCCTTTTTCTTTACACAACTTTATGCTCCCGCCAAAATTTTCGGACTTTTTTACCCTTTGTTTCTAACATGTTTCAAACATGTTTCTTTTAATAAAATTTCAGTGAAAAAATAAATATTGCCCTCATTAAATAATTTATTTTATACTCTAAATCTTATAAAAAAATCAAGAAATATACACATAAAACAACACATATTGAAACCAAACAAATTAAAAATGTTACAAAAACAACAACAATAAAAAAAAACCAATTCAATTTTTAATCCAATGCATGAAAATATAAAAAATATGGAAACAACCAGTAAGCAATATAGAAACAAACCAAAAACAATATAGAAACACCATATGAGCAAAAAGAGTTAAAAATAGGTAAAAATTATATTTGAGCATCGAAAACTACATGGAAACAACAAAGGAACATCGGAATAATATTAAAAACAGTATGGAAACAACTCAAAAACAACATAAAAATATTAAAAACACCACATGAATAAAAAGAGCTTAAAAATAGGTGAAAATTGTATTTACACATTGATCACTACATCGAAACAACAAAAATTATTAGAACAATATTAAAAATATTATAGAACAACACCGAAATAATAAAAACAATATACAAAATAATACATGAATAAAAAACAGCATAAAAAATAGTTAAAAGTTGTTTTGAAACATCGAAAAAACATAGAAACAAATTTAAACAACATCGAAACAACATATATAACATATAAAGCAATACCAAAACAAAAAAACAAATCAAAAAAAAATCAAAAAAAATGTGCAAAAGCGTAAAAAGAGGAAAAAGTAGGTATAAAAGTGATAGAAACATATTTTGTGGTATGTTTACTAAAAAAAGAATATTTTATGTAATTTCCCTAAAAAAATGGCGTGCCAACCAACCTAACCCGCGACCCATTGCGAGTTTTAGTTTCAGATGCTCAATGAATACTGGCCCCTTTTGGTTTAAACTACTACAAATTAAAAAAAAAAAGTTTAAATAGATTTGAACATACATTCACTCACAAAATTCATCTGGAGATGAAAATTTCATCTAGATTCATTCTTCAGTATGGGATAGTAAAATCTCGCTTACATCAAATGTAGTATTTCAACTTGTCACTTTAGGCAACAATTTCTCATTACCAAATTCCATCAATTATCCAGATAAAATTAGCAATGAGACACTTCCATTTATTTGGTCATAGTTTCCAACATATTATTTACGCAATTGAACTTGTTTTGTACATGATACAACACAAAAGAAACTGAAAATTGGTAAAGGCATAATCAAGATCTTAAAGACATCTTTGAACATAAAACATCACAATAAAGCACAATCATTTTAACTTCACTCCATCCGGTTGATACAACGAAGGCTTCACCTTTTAGCATCAGCTCAAAAGTCTTGTTAATCTCAGCAAATGGCACTTCATGAGTATTGAAATACAGTTAGGAATAGTTGTCTTTTCTGTTATAAAAGTTAGTTAGGTTGTTACAAGATATTTTTGGTAGTTACGTTTCTGTTATTTGTTTCTTCTCAGTCTTCCTCTATAAATAGATGTAGCAGCAGGATTGTAAACTTACTTTGAAATGTTCAATATTATACACTTCATTTCCCCTCTTTACATTAAACTTCAATATGGTATCAAGAGCCGCTTTTTTGGTGATACTCGATTTTTCTGAAGATCTGTGCATTCTATTCTATGGCTCCGCTTCAATTACCTACATTTCCTACTTTTACGGTTCGATTGGATCGCACAAACTACAACTTCTGGCGTGTACAAGTGCTATCCACAATCCACACTCATGGATTCAAGAATTTTTGCTTGGAACTACCTCTGCTCCATCATTTGTCGATGAATCAAGTTACGTACTCGATCGATTAATCCTGAGTATACTAATTGGAAACGTAAGGATCAATTTTTATTTAGTGGTTGTTAAGCTCAATTTAAATCCATAGTTGGCTACATTCATAGATGTATAAGCTGCTGCGGATGTTTGGAGTGTTTTTGATGTTCTTTTTGAACTCGGTCAAAATCTTGGTTACTACATCTTAAGAAGTTACTTCATGATTCTAAGAAGGGTGATATGACGATTGAAGAGTTTGTGCTTCATATGACTGGCATTGTTGATCAGATCCGTGTGGTTGGGCAAGATATTTCTGATGATGAGTTAATAATGGATATTTTGAATGGTTTGACACCTGATTTTGAGTCTGTTGTTGTTCATAATCTTCTAGAATTGGTAGTATTTCTATTTCAGAAGTGCAGTTTGTTCTACAAACTCATGAATTGCGATACAACAAAGAACAACAATCTTTAAATTCAGGATTACAGGCCTTCAATGTCCTTGGTCAGCTTAATTCTCCTGCTGTCAACATGGCGACTAGGAAGCCTTATTTCAACTTCAGGCCTCCTCGCGGTGGTTTTCAAGGTCGGAACAGAGGCAGGGGTCGATTTGTTAGAGGAGGATCCAAAGTTATTTGTCAAATCTGTGGGAAACACAATCACATTGCAGCAAAGTGTTTCAAGAGATTTGACCAAAACTTCACTGGTTTGGAGAATTCTTATTCTCAGGCACAAAATTTTACTTCCAATTTCTCACAACCTCCACAGGCACATCTTACAGCATCTATGCCCTCCTATCCCCATATGAATGCCTCTGATCCTCAGCAAAATGAGTCATCTGCTCCTCATTCATATTTTGCTGCTCAGCCCTTAAGCTCTCAAGCCTCTGTTTCTGACAATGATTGGTTTATTGATAGTGGAGCAACTCACCATGTTACTTCAAGTCTTGGCAATTTGACACTGCAGTCTCCATACACTGGTAAGGATGATCTTGTTGTTGGTAATGGTACTCGTATTCCTATTTCTCACATTGGTTCAACTTCCTTTCCCAGTCTCATATCTAATAAATCTCTTAACCTTAAAAACGTTCTTTTTGTTCCTGATATCACAAAAAACCTTCTCAGCATTTCCAAGTTCATTAAAGACAACAAAGTCTATATTGAATTTCATGAGTGTTTTTGTTTGATTAAGGACCAGAATACTCATCAAGTCCTGCTGAAAGGCCTTCTTAAAGACGGTCTCTATCAAGTGGATCTCAGCTCCCTATTTTGAACTCACTCAGCATCTTCAGGCTGCTACACTACTTCTCATAAATTTGTTAATTCCTCTTCTCAGTGTAATTCCAGCTTTCAGTCAAATTCTGTTACTTGTCCACAGTTGTACACAACTGATGTGTGGCATAGAAGGTTAGGCCATCCATGTACTAACTCTTTTAATCATGTAATAAAGGCCATGCATTTGCCTTCATCTTTCAATAAAATCTCTTTATGTGAAGCATGTAAACATGGAAAACAACATAGCAACTCCTTTCCTTCTGTTATGACACATACCAATAAACCTTTTCAATTGGTGCATACGGATGTCTGGGGTCCTGCCTCATTTTATTCTCTTGAGGGTTACAAATACTATGTCCATTTTGTTGATGATTTCAGTAGATTTACTTGGATATACCCCCTACATTCCAAAGATCAAGTCCAATCTATTTTCATCAATTTTAAAACAATGATTGAAACTCAGTTTCAAACCACTATAAAGTGCTTGCAATCTGACTGGGGAGGTGAGTATAGACCTCTCAAATCTTATTTACAAGCTCATGGTATTCTTTTTAGACATCATTGTCCCTATATTCATCAACAAAACGGAAAGGCTGAAAGAAAACACCACTGAGATTGGTCTTACACTTCTATCTCAAGCAAAACTCCCTCCAAAATTCTGGTGGCATGCTTTTACCACTGCCACATACCTCATAAATCGATTACCCTCAGATGTTCTCAGTTTCAGTCCCCATACCAAGTTCTTTTCCAACAATCTCCTGACTATCTCTTTCTCAAAATTTTTGGTTGTGCTTGTTATCCCTTTCTCGCACCATATAATCATTCTAAACGCAATTCCGTACTACCTCCAAATGCATTTTTCTTGGCTATAGTCTTGAACATAAAGGCTATAAATGTCTGCATCCTTCAGGAAGGATATACATTGCAAGGACTATTGATTTTAATGAAAATGATTTTCCTTATCCTGAGCTATTCCCCAGTCAAACAGGTTTTGTTTCCTCTCCACCACTTGTACAAGCTTCCCTTCCTGTTTTACCTCTTCCTCCCTCACCACCTCTTATTTCTCCTCCTCCATCTCCTCCTTCATCTCCTCCCACTCAGTCTCTTGCCCTTCCAGCACCTACTCCACAAATTCCTCCAGCCCAATCATCCCATCACATGACCACTAGGTCCAGAAATGGCATTTTTCGCCCAAAATTACATCATATCTCCACTTCTATCCCCTACGAACCCGCTTCGTACAACATGCTCTATCCTCACCAGAGTGGAAACATGCTATGGATGAGGAATACAATGCCTTGATGAGAAATAACACTTGGGAACTTGTTCCATTCTCACCAATATGAATCTTATTACCAGCAAGTGGATTTTTAAAACCAAATTCAAAGCCGATGGGTCTGTAGAAAGGTGAAAGGCCCGTTTAGTGGCTAGAGGTTTTCAACAAAATGCTGGTGTGGACTTTTTTGATACTTTTAGTCCTGTTGTAAAGCCTCTAACAATCAGAATTATGTTCAGTCTTGCTGTAACAAGAGGGTGGAAAATTCATCAGGTTGATGTCAATAATGCATTTTTGAAAGGGGATTTAAAGGAAGCTGTTTTCATGGCTCAACCGAGGGTTAGATTGATTCTAAGAAGCCTAATCACGTATGCAGACTTGTGAAATCTCTATATGGGCTCAAACAAGCTCCAAAGGCTTGGTATGACAAACTCAAGTCTTTTCTTATCACTATGGGCTTCACAGGTTCTGTATCGGATTCTTCATTGTTTCATAAACACTCTCATGGGCAGATTTTGATGATCTTGGTTTATGTTGATGACATTCTCATCACAGGTGATAATCATGATGACATTCTTCAGGTTATTCATATTTTAGACAAGCAGTTTTCATTGAAAAATCTTGGTGAAGTGCATTATTTTTTGGGGTTGGAGACTCATAGAACCCCTGATGGCATTATTTTGAACCAGACAAAATATGTAACTGATTTGCTGGCTAAAGCATATATGGACAAGTGTCATCCCTGTCCTTCTCCATGTTGTCCTAGTACCAAACTCTCCCTCCATGACAGCCCTGCTTTTGATCAACCATCTCTCTATAGGAGCATCATTGGGGCTCTCCAATACCTCACAATGACACGCCCGGATATCTCATTTGTGGTTAATAAGCTAAGTCAATTTCTCCAGTGTCCAACCACAAACCATTGGAAAGCATGCAAAAGAGTTCTTCGGTTTCTTTAGGGTACTAAACACCTAGGTCTACTTTTTCAACCAATTACAAGAATGGAGTTGGAGGGGTTCGCAGATGCCGATTGGGCTAGTAGTGTTGATGACAGGCGCTCTACCAGCGGATACTGTATATTTTTGGGAGGCAACTTGATTACTTGGAGCTCCAAGAAACAACATGTTGTTGCCCGGAGTAGTACTGAATCCGAATACCGATCTCTTGCCTTGGCCACCACGGAGCTTGTCTGGATACGCTCTTTGTTTCAAGAGTTGGGAATTCAGCTGCATTTTCCCTCTACTCTTTGGTGTGATAATGCTGGAGCTATTACATTGGCAAGTAATCCAACTTTTCATGCCTGTACCAAACACATAGAGATAGACGTTCATTTCATCCGCGAAAAAGTTCAGTCCAAAGAAGTGGAAGTAAAATTTGTGCCATTCGAAGATCAAACCGCCGATGTCTTAACCAAACCTTTGTCTATTGAAAGGTTTCAGAAATTGAGTACCAAGTCATGTGGTCGTTCGCTTTTCCGGGGTTTAGTTTCAACGAGGGTGTATTGAAATACGATTAGGGACAGTTGTTTTTTCTGTTATAAAAGTTAGTTAGGTTGTTACAAGATATTTTTGGTAGTTACGTTTCTGTTATTTGTTTCTTCTCAGTCTTCCTCTATAAATAGATGTAGCAGCAGGATTGTAAACTTACTTTGAAATGTTCAATATTATACAGCTTCATTTCCCCTCTTTACATTAAACTTCAACAATGAGTAATAAACTTCTCCACTTCAAGCTCCTAAATACAGAGAAACAAGCAATTATTCATCTGTTTACGAAATCGAGAAAATAGCATTTTTTGGGCATGAAGGAATCGGAACACTAACCTTGTTCATGTACATTTCAACAACCGATGGAAGATGAGAGCGTGGTTTATAGTTCCCAAAGAAAGTACCCTTTAGAGTCCTCTCATTCAAGAAATTCATTGGAGGAGTCGTGAAGATGGCATCTTTGTGAGGCACACCAACAAGAACAGCAACACCCCATCCCTATGACATAACACATTTTAGTCACTAAAAACTGCATCACATATTGCTTGATTATGATATATTTTTCTGGATTATCTTATAGGAATTTTAGCATAATTACAGAAAAAAATCAATTATCTTTTAAAACTTCAAAAACCCCATATGCATTACAAATACCCATAACAAATATCAAGGTAGTTTTAAAAAATAACATAGTTTTTTTCTTTAATAATTAAACTAAAACTCAAGGTAGTAGTTTTTAATCTCTAATTCTCTATATTATTTAGTTTTTGGAAGTTAAAAGTTTAGCCAAGATAACGTACATCATGAACACATTCAAATGCAGAGATCATGGGGTCAATGTTTCCGGTACACTCAACGCTTCGATCAACTCCTCCATCAGTCATCTCAGCTATGACCTATTTACACAATTCATCACAAAAAAGGGTTAACACACATATTACAGAATTAAGGGAACAAAATTTATGTATAATTCCATCAAGGCATCAACCTCTTGAACTGGCTTGTTATGGTCTTTTGGGTTCACAAATTCAGTCACACCAAATCTCTTTGCTGCATAAACAAAATAAGAACATTCAGCTTGATTATTTGTTAGGAATAATTACAAAAACACCCTGAGGTTTGGGCTAATTACAAAAAAAAAAAACGAGAGATTTCTGAAAATTACAAAATGCCCCTTGATTTTTGATTTTGTCTTACATTTTCCCCCTTCATAAGTAAAAAATTATTTCAAAACCCCATATGACGTTTATTGAAATATTACAGATAACCCCTTAAATTTAAGACAAAGTCGAACCAGTAGGGGTTTTTGTAATGTTAAAAAATGTGAATTTTGCTGATACCTTCTTCAAATCTGCTAGGATTCAAGTCCACACCAATTACTCTTGAAGCACCAGTCAATCTGGCTCCTTCTGCAGCCTAAAAAATAACAAAATTAAATGATCATAACTCCCAACAAAATGGTAAATTGGCTTTCCGTTGATCGAAAATCTCGGGTTTTTCGTCGTTAATCGTAACTCCCTATCGGTGTTAATCCCGAAGGCTACACATATTGCTTTCTTGATTTGCAATGAGCACGATCTCCACATTCCCCTGTGAATACGGGAAGTACATGATCGCCGGGCACAAGTTCCGTCACACCCTCTCCGACGCTCTCCACAATCCTATAATAAAGCCAGTACCCATATAGTCAATACTAAACTCTTGCGATTCGGGCTAATTAAAAAAAAATAACCTTCAGGTTTGATCCATCTTACGTATTCTCCTTCATAAGACAAAATATTTTCAAAAACTCCCCGACATTTATATAAAAATACTACAATTACCCCCTTACCCGGCTGCTTCATGTCCGAGAATTCGAGGAAACACAGAATCTTGAGCCTGAAAAAACCAAGAAGAACATAACAGGGGAAAAAATCAAATTGTAGTTTATTTCTTGAATGGTCATTTTTGGGGGGAAAAATAAAATTACACAAGAATGTAACCCATTCACTGTAGTTGAAACCATTTTTACTTGCAATTTCACCTTGGAATTTTAACTAGATTATGAGGAAATTAAATAATGAAGAACAGGTTCAAGGTATTGTAATATCCAGATTTTTTTAAGTATATTTATTATTATTATTTATTATATAATTATTAGTTCAATAATTTTCTTTTATTATTATTATTATTATTATTATTATTATAATTTTGAACCAGTAACAATAATTTTTCCAGGCCCAAATTAAAATGTTGATTCTAAAATTCATTATGGGCCCAAAAAAAAAGAATTTCCCTAACTTTTTAAGTCCAAATCAAATAGGGTTCTTTAACAAACCCTAGTCATCAATATCAGAAATACAATCCTATATATTCACATTAATGATTATAACCTACCCACGTTCTTTTCTCAATTCTCCTGCAAAAGAAGTCGAGTTAGGTAAATTCTCATAACAATTTCAATTCTTCTCCCCGTTCAACAAAACACAACAAAACTCAACTAAACAAATAGTCTCTTTTCTTCCTTTCCCCCTGCCGACGCCAACCGCCCTTCAGAAATACACTCCGGTAAACTTCTAGAATCACACCCAAATATCACAACCAATATTTGATTCAATTCAGCCAACAGAAATCAAATCCGAAAAAAAAAATCGAATAGAGGAGAAAGAGAAGGGCAACCGCCAGCACTCATTCGCCTCGCAAAGTCTCGAGCCCAGAAAACTCCACTACGCTACGATCCAAGCCCGATACTTTCCATCTTAGCTGCGAGCTTCGGCGTCGAGTCGCTGGTGTGTGAAAGGTTTTGGGGGAAAGTGGAAAAAAAAATTAGATAAATTGGTGGAGGGGTGATTTTTGGCCGAGCAGAGATACTTGGGGGTGGGACTGTCGGAGAGAGTTTAATTTGATGATTGAGGGATTTAAGAATAGTAAAAAAAAAAAAAAAAGAAGATTGGTTGTGATTTGAGCGGAGGGATGAAAACAGACGAAGAGATGAGAGAGATATATTGCAGAGAGTATAGGGGATAGTTTTAATGTGTTTTTTTGAAGCCAAAAGAACGAAATATATTAATTAGGGGAAACAAAATACATGAGAAAAACTTGGAGAAAAACATAGGCAAATACTCTGTCCAAACTAGAGTATTACCCCTTGAAACAGCCCTACCAGCAAGAAAATGAGCAAATTCATTCCTAGTTCTACAAATATGGCTACAGCGACCACAATTAGTAGAGCCTAGAAGAGATGTAATATCAGCTAAGAGACCACCATTAGGATCATTTGGTTCATCATTAATCAAACATTTAACGACATTAGAAGAGTCCGAGAAAGCTTCAAAGATGTGGATATTCGAATCAAGAGAAAGACGAAGCCCGAAACGAAGAGCTAACAACTCCGCTGTAAGAACTTCGAAAGAGCCTGTCACGAAAGCAGAGAAGGCAGCCAAAACTACGCCATTTCCATCCCCGATCCAACCACCAAGCCCAATTCCAAAGTCCCGGATTGCTGCGTCACAAAATAGAGAAGGCCCGTTGCACATTGCACCAACACCGATCCACGAAAAAAGATGACAGTGAAACGTCCATATTCGTTGGCCCATTTGAAGCATGCTGCAAACAATCAAATCTTTGAAGAAAATCCTTAGCCTTCGTCAGTATATGTTCGATGTCCCCTCCTTGACCCCCATGGAGCACTCGGTTTCTATCTTGCCAAATAAACCATAGAAGTAAAAGCATACATCTGCTCCTATCATCATAATCATCAACCAACAACACTGCAACAAGGGATTCCAAATTAGAACATGAAAACACTTGTACAAAGTCCCACCAACCTGCAACTTTCCAGAGTTTCTTAGTCCATTTGCAAAGGATGAAAGCATGTAAATTTGTTTCTTGTGCTCCACATCTAGGACAATTTGCCTTCGAATAAATGTGTCGTCTGGACATATTTTCACCTGTTGGAATAGCTTTGTGGAGGATTCTCCAAATAAACATTTTAATTTTCGGGGGGAGACGGAGAAGCCAAACCGACTTACCCCAAGAGCTGGTCCTGGACGAATTACACTGAGAATTTAGGATATCACAATTTCGGGCAACATGATAACCACTCCGAACTGTATAAGTACCGTTCCCGGTGAAATGCCAAATTCGTTTGTCCTCAATGCCTGATTGACTGAGAGGAATTGAGATGATCTGTTGAGCTTCCACAGGCCAAAAAGATTGTGCAATTAAGTTCGTCTTCCATTGTCCGTTTTCATCTATTAGTTCCTTCACACAGCCTGTAATAGTTGTAGGTCTGGTCATAACAAAGAAATTATGGTGTCTTGGGATCCAAGGATCTTTATAAATTCGGATCGAAGCGCCATTCCCAACAAGCCAACGCAGTCCTCTTTCTATTAGAAGGCGGCCCCATAAAAGGCTCTTCCATAGAAATGACGAACCAGATTTATCCATACAATCCATAACATCTTCATGAGGAAAATACTTCGATTTAAGTATAACGGCTGCCAGCGAACAGGGTTTATCAATAATTCTCCAGATTTGCTTGGCAAGCATAGCTTGGTTGAAAGCTGGAAAATCCCTAAAGCCCAGGCCTCCATTCTTCTTTGATAAACACATTTTTTCCCAGCTAACCCAAGACAATTTCCATTCACACTTCTTCAAACCCCAAAAATATCTGGAAATAATTTGACGCAATTGGTCACAAATACCCATAGGAAGACGAAAGAGACTCATAATATAGGTAGGAACGGCTTGCAAAACAGATTTCACGAGTGTTTCTCTTCCCGCAAGCGAGAAGAGTTTGCGGTCCCAATTTCGGACTCTTCTCCATACCTTATCACAAATAGATGAGAATAGTCTCATTTTATTGCGTCCAACTTCCGAAGGCAAGCCCAGATAGAAGTCATGCCTTTTAGGATTAGAAATCCCCAACACATTGCATATCATATTTTTATCCGAAAGTGACAAACTTGGCGAAAATGTGATGGCCGTTTTGTTTCGATTCACCTGTTGTCCTGAAGCCAGCTCATATGCGTGTAAAATATCATTAATGCGTTGCGCGTCATTGCCATTTGCTCTTGTGAACAAAATTGAATCATCGGCAAAAAACAAGTGGGAAATCCTCGGGCTATGGCGGCTACAACGCAAACCTTGTATGAGGCCCCTTGCATCCGATTGATTGACGAATATAAGCGATAACCCTTCCGCACAAAGAATAAAAATATAAGGGGAAAGAGAGCATCCTTGCCGAAGTCCCCAGTTGGAATCACTTGTCCCGATTTACCGTTTATGGAGAAAGTGAATTTAATCAATGATATACAATCGAAAATTATCCGAACCCACTTATCCTGGGAACTTCAATTTCTCAAAACAAGAACTACATAAGCCCATTCAATACGATCATAGGCCTTGCTCATATCCAACTTGATCGCCATCCATCCTTGTTTTCCTTTTTTCTTTGCTAACGTATGAAGCAACTCAAATGCGATGATTGCATTATCGGTAATTAAGCGCCCGGACAAACGCGCTTTGATTTTCTCGCAACTAGTGATTTGAGCACCTTTTTAAGCCGTTGGGATAGAGCTTTGGATACGATTTTGTAAAGGACCGAGCAAAGACTAATAGGCCTAAATTCGATATTAGCTCCGGGTTCTTCTTCTTCGGTATGAGTGTGATGATAGTCTCATTAATGGCCGTATGGTGCCATTCATTAAGAATTTTGAGACAAGCCTTCGACACCACATTCTTTAACTCCGCCCAATGTTTTTGGTAGAAAATCGCATGGAATCCATCAAAACCTGGAGCTTTATATGGGCCAATACTCATTAATGCTTTCTCAATCTCCTCCGCCGTGAATGGATTATTTAACCATTGTTGATCTTGTCTGACAAGGTGTTTATCAATACTTGCGACCACTTCTGCGATCATAGCTTCCGTTGGATTATTCTTTGGGAGAATAGGTCCGCATAAAAGGCCGTGATATGCTTCGTGATGTCATCCGGGATCCGTAAGCCACCTCCCCTCCTTGGTCTTTCAACTGTTCAATTTGATTATTCTTCCGTCTATTATTAGCATGCAAATGGAAGAATTTAGTGTTCAGTCCCCATCTTTTAGCCATCGACTCGTGCTCTTTGTCTCCAAAACAGTTCATCCTCGTATTCTAACCACTCAATATCTTCCTCCAATGATTTAATTTACGGGATATGTAGGTGGAATCGGAGATTTCATCAATAACTCCACTCTCTCTTTTTTTTTTCTTTTAAAACATCCCTCCATCCATGAAATCGTTTCTGCTCCATCTTAATGAGAATACTCCTGCAATGATCGAGTTGATTTTTAATCCCTTCGAATGGTCCAGTGGAAGAATCATTACGAGGCCCATTTGCCAACTAGTCGAGAGGACTTGATGTAGTCCTCCTCTTTAATCCAAAACGGTTCAAATTTAAAATGTTTCTTTCTCTTCCGAAATTGACATTAAAAGCCTTCACCGTAAGTTCAATCATGATGGGTCCGTGGTCCGATTTATGGAAAGGAAGATGAGTGGTTTTACGCTAATGGATATAAATCCTTCCATTGTTGGTTACAAACGAAACGATCTAGACGGGCTTGTATATTATCGTTCCCTTCGTTTATTATTCCAAGTAAAAGGAGGACCCTTTGAAGGAAAATCGTGAGCTTGCAATCTTGAGTGCGGTCAAACCCAAGATCGCAGAGCGCGGGCGTCTGCTTTGCCCCATACGTTCGTTGTTGTCAATGTCTCATTGAAATCCCCCGCATAGCCAAGGGGTGGTGCGGAGACTCTCAAGGCGACGAATAAGATCCCACGTAAAAACACGTTCATGAATTTTTGGTTGTCCGTATATCCCCCGTGAAACGCCATTTGTTTTTATGTGAGTCTACCACCATAGCATCAATGTGTCCTTGAGAGTATGACCTAATATCCACTCCCCACTTATCATTCCATAATAACATTAATCCACCACTACGTCCCTCTCGCTATCCACCACAAAATTTCCACTAAAATCCAAATAATTGCGCACATATTCTGCCTTCGAGCCAAACAATCTTGTCTCAGACAGGAAGACAAGATCGGGGGAATAGTTACGAATTAGATTTCGTAACGATTTGAGCGTGCAGGAATTCCCCAAGCCCTGCACGTTCCAACATATGCTCCTCATGGTGATCGGCAACCCCGCATAGCTGGGGTCGCCGTTGAAATAAGATTGGATGTGTTGTTGCCTAAACTTGCCGATCCGACTTTCTTAGGCGATCTCGAATCCTCATCACTATTCTCCAATATTCATCTTTTTCTTGCCGAGTTAATTGATTTCGAGCTCATCACCCCCTTCCCTTTCATCTTGGATGGCGAAAGCATTAGTAAGTTCTTAGTGGTGCCCAATATCAAGTTCTTCTTGGGACTTTTCATACGTCTCAATCTCGCCCTTTATTGCCTTTGGTTCGATGTGCCCGTGTTAGTCTTCCCCTCATTAACCGTGGCATCCAAAAGCGTGAGATCCGAAAGGAAAGTGTTGTTTGGGATCCCTACGACTCGACGTCTTATCTGTTAATAAATCACCTTGCTTGGTCCCCATCTCCATCATGTGAGGTGAAGTAACTTCTTGACCCATTTCCAATTTGTTAACGGAATTGCTTTGTGCGTCCTGGCTATCCTTGGGGTCATAATTATCGGCCTCACAAAGATTATGGTCATTTTTATAGATCGTAGGGTCGTGAGTTATCCTCTTCGAGGGATTACTTCTCATCTTCTTCTTTGCCCGAATAGGTGCAGTAGCTTGCCAATCCCCAAATTTGCAAGGATTTTTTAGAGTGGTTGTTGAGTCCGGCATTCACACAATCGGTGTCCAATCATCCCATGACAAAACAAAAATCGTGGAGCCGTTCATATTGTATAGGTAAAGTGAATTCCTCTCCCATTGCTTCCAAGAACACTTTCAACCCTCTTTGCGGTGGTCTCTCGCATTAATAATAACCTTCACTCTTGGAACAATCCCTTCTAGATCGATGGCAAGAACCTCTCCTAGTAAACCGCCGATGTTCATGATGCATCTTTCCGTTAGACATATGAGTGGCAAATTAAGAATATGAATCCGAATGGGATCCGCAGAAATTCATAGAAGAAATGTCCCCCCCCTGGATGGTTTAATAAGAGAAATAACTTGTTTGTTGAATAACCAAGGTCCTCCATTGTAGATCAGTATTGCGATCTTCCTCGGTAGTAAGCGGAATAAGAAGATATTTTGTCCTGGTTTTGCTTCGATCCGGAAAGAGAATCTTGTTTTCCATATTATCCGCAGAGCGATTCCACCTTCTTCTCTATCGATTCTCCATCCTATTATCTTTCCTACCAGGCAAGTAGAGATATTCCAATAACCTTCATTTGAGTCATCCGTAGTGACAGAGAGTCGGCGTGTCTTCTCGCTTCCAACTTGAGACGTTCGCATAAAGCGCAGCAATTTCATCCGGATCCATGGAAAAATTTGATGATTTGATAGTAATTAACAAAAGTTAATAGAAAGAGGAAAAGAAAGGGCCGAGCCTGTGCCGGCGGGATAAGCACCTTGGCTTAGTAACCCTAATCTCGAAAGAGATAGGCACTTTGATAGTTTTAATGTGTTGATAAGCTTTAATAAAGCAACCCACTTTATGGCCTTTTATTTTTATAAATTCTGAAGTTATGTTTGACCATGACCTTTGATTCCATTTTCCAATCAATTCATTCACCCAGTTCAATCTTTCGTTTTTTTTTTAATCTTTTCTTTCTTTTCCTTAATTAGTCAATCCTTTACCTTTGTTTTTTATCTTAATTTATTATATTACTATATTATTAATTATATTTTATAATTTTATTGTAGAAAACGAAGAAAACGAGGAGTAGGATTTACTACATCATTGCATCCTTCGCACATACATCTGCATTTATTCGAGGTGGGGATATTCTATTTCTTATTGTTTGTCGCTATTAAATGTTTCGTATATGTGAAATTGTTTATGTGCAATGTGAAAATAAATCATGTTAGCCTGGGGCTGTAAGAAGGTCCGGGATCAAAAGTATCCTCGGGGTGAACCCGCAGTACTTAGTCAGGGGCTGTAAGAAGGTCCGGGATCAGATGTATCCTCGGGGTGAACCCGCAGTACTATAAAGTAACTAGCCAGTCAGAGTAAAAGTTAAATTACATGTTGAATATTTACAATTATGCCTATTGTTGTATTTAATTTTGACAAACGTGTCCCTATTGAGCGAGTTGAAAGCTCACCCTATATTCATTAACACTTTTCAGGTTGAAGAGTCCGAGCGAGGATTGGAGGCGGTGGATGCAAAGATAATAAATTTATTTATTTTACAATTTAGGGAATGTTTTATTTTATCAATGGAATTTTAGTTACTATTTTATTTTTGGATGACTGATGTTTGCGTTCAAATTAAAGTACTTTATTTATTCGAATGCAAAATTTTAATCGTATGTTTTTTTTTTAAATGGTGTCCTTTTAATTAAGTTAATTGAAATGCTTGTTAAAATTTTTGTACTGTTAAAAAATTTGGGTCGTTACAAGTGGTATCAGAGCAGGTCTATGGTTCTGTAGACTTGTAAAAAAAATGTGTTTTTTTTTAAATATTAAAAAATATATATATAGTATAGTGACATCCACCTCCACCATATCTCGCCAGATTCTTTAAGGTATGCAAATTTATTATGTCCTTACACAATTTATTCATGTTATGTTATGTCACAATATTATGCAGCACATATTATTCATGTCATTATGTCTTACTGCTTTTATGTCATACTCTTTATTGCATGTGTACTTGCTATATTAGAAGAACGAACTCTAGGCTCCTCGCGTAAAAAAAAATAGGGAGAGACTCATAATGAATTATATTGACTTAATAGTACTAACATATAAAATGACTTATTATTATTATTATTATTTTTATTTCAATTACTATGCGATAATAACTTAAGACGGGTACTAAGAACGTACTACATATGATTATACGAATATGGCTCCACGAAATCCTCCATGAGTACCTCGACGCCCCCGAACCTTTAACCAGAACAATGCCGGGAACCAAGACAATGAAGGAACCCGGTGACACTCGAAACCAACCTACGACGAAACTTGTTTTGCGGAGATTCTCAATGTCATACTGAGAACCACAATGGGAACAATAACAACAACAATACTAGAGTGGTGGAACAGTTTTGCCATTACCGTCCACCCACCTTTAATGGGCGTGATGGCCCAGGCGATTGAAGAATGGTTAAGAGCGCTGAAAGAATTTTCGACTTATAGCTTGCAGACGATGAACAACGAGTGGCTTGTCTTTGCCGCCCAACGACGATGATGCGGACCATTGGTGGGAAGGTTACTGGAGAAAGCAGGATCAAGAAGAACGTAATGCATTATCCTGGGATGAATTCAAGGAAGTGGTGATGGAGAAGATTTCCTAGATCCTACCGTGACAAGAAGGAAATAGAATTTACGAACTTCAAGCAAAGGGGATTGACCGTGAATCGAATACGAAAGGGAGTTTAACCAATTATGTCGGTTTGCACCACATCCTGGTTGATATCGACCTAAAGAAAGCTTTGAGATTGAGAAGGGGATTGAGGTCACAATTGTGCGGAATTCTATCTCGCAGGGACTTGGAATATTCTGTGATGGTTAGGCGGGCTCATGAAGTTGAAGCGGACTAGGCCGGGGATGATGATGACCAAAGCCACCGTCAGTTGTGTCGAAAGAAAGAGGAAGTTTGATGGGACAAAACCGAGTAAAATGGGGAATCGGAATAAACAGGATAAAAATCGATGGAAATTCTCGCCGAGTGCACCAAACAATAAGCCGACTTTCCCGAAATGCAACAGGAATCACTACGGGGAATGTTTAGGCTGACAAGGAAAGTGTTTTATGTGCAATAAACCGGTCACGATCTTCTAATTGCCCATTCTTTGAAAGATGATGAAGGAAATGAGGGACAAGGAGGCACTTGCTCGAATGTATGCTATGACGAGGAAGAGGTAGATCGAACCCGGTACAATGTCGGGTATGTTAACAATATCCGGAATACTGCGCTTGTACTTTTCGATCTTGGTGCCACACACTCATTTATATCTCATGCTAAGTTTCATGATATAATCGGACATAAGGATGCTTTAGAATAGATGTACCCACTGAGATTAGTTTGCCATCCGGAAAGACAATAATTACGACGTAATGGACAATGATATAGACGTGAACATTGGGGAAACATCTAGAAGCTGAAGTATATATAATTGAGATGAAGGATTTTGACGTAATCCTAGGCATGAATTGGCTTAGTAAGTACCAGGCGAGCATTAAGTGCCAAGAGAAGGAGATAATACTCAAACTACCTAGAGATGAGGAGATTACGTTCTACGGAGTTAACTCTACGTTTGTACCGCGAGTTATATCAGCGATGAAAGCGCGAAAGATGTTGGCAAAAGAGAATTGTCAGGGGTATTTAGTAAGTCTTAGTCGAAGCTCCAGCGACGGACCTATCACCAACAGACGTACCTATTGTTTGAGAATTTTTAGACGTATTCCCAGAGGACTTGCCTGGAGTTCCACCTGACCGTTAAGTCGAATTCTCAATAGACTTGGTACCTGGAGCAGCACCGATATCTAAGGCACCTTACAGGATGGCACCAAAGGAGTTACAAGAACTAAAAGCGCAGATACAAGAATTGCTGGACTTAGGTTTTATCAGGCCTAGTGTATCACCCTGGGGAGCACCAGTCCTATTTGTTAAGAAGAATGATGGGTCATTAAGGATGTGTATCGATTATAGAGAATCAATCGACTCACGGTGAAGAACAAGTACCACCGCCAAGAATCGAAGACTTGTTTGATCAATTGAGGGTGTCGGATTTTTCTAAGATTGATTTGAGATCCGGTATCACCAATTGAAGATCAAGGAGAGTGATATCTCGAAGACATCATTTAGGACCCGATATGGGCATTATGAGTTTGTAGTGATGTCGTTTGGGTTGAGTAACGCACCAGCAGTGTTCATGGACTTGATGAATAGAGTGTTCCATCCATTTTTGGACCAATTCGTCATAGTCTTTATAGATGGCATACTCGTGTATTCAAGGGACAAGGAACAACATGAGGAACACTTGATAATAGTGCTTGAGACACTTCGCAAGGAAAAGTTATACGCGAAGTTCAAGAAGTGTGAATTCGGATAGACCGAGGTTGGATTTCTTGGTCATGTAATCACCGCAAACGGAATTGAAGTGGATCCAGTAAAGGTTGAGGCGATCGATGAATGGAAGGCACCTACAAATGCGAGTGAGATTCGTAGTTTCTTGGGATTGGCGGGATATTATCGCAGATTTATAGAGGATTTTCGAAAATAGTTGCGCTATTTCGACTCACTCACCGAAAGGGAGAGAAATTTTTGTGGACCGAGAAATGCGATGAGAGCTTCCAAGAGTTGAAATGAAAACTAACTTCCGCACCGGTATTGACGATTCCTGACCCAACCACGGACTTTGTGATTTACAGTGACGCATCAAAACAAGGCTTGGGGTGCGTATTGATGTAGCACGGAAAGGTGGTTGCCTATGCTTCAAAGCAATTAAAGCCACCTAACCGAACTACCCGACTCATGATTTGGAGTTAGTTGTGGTAGTCCATGCAATCAAGATTTGGAGACATTATCTATATGGCGGGAAATGTGAGATATTCACCGATCATAAGAGTTTGAAATACCTATTTACTCGAGAAGGAGTTAAATATGAGACAGAGAGATGGTTAGAATCGGTTAAGGACTATGATTGCACCATCAACTATCATCCGGCAAAGCTAATGTAGTGGTTGATGCCTTGAGTCGTAAGACCAAAGGTGAGTTATCAGTTTACTCACGCAACAAGAGCAATTGGTACGAGTTTGCAAGCTCGAAGATTGAAGTCATAACTCCACCAAGAAGTACAAAGGCGGTATTGGCATCTTTGGTAGTTCAACCCACTTTGAGAGAAAGGATCAAGGAAACACAAGGTCGAGATCAATTTTTGAACAAGATGAAGGGGACGAGTTCGAGAAGGAAATATAAAAGGGTTTGTCATAACGGATGATGGTGTTTTGATGTATGAAGGGAGATTGTGTGTACCCGAGGAGGAAGAACTTAGGAAAGAGATACTTGTAGAAGCTCATTGTCACGCCGTACCTACCCTCCGGGAGGTACAAAGATGTACCGAGATCTAAGAGAGGTTTTTGGTGGCGAAGTATGAAGAGAGACATTGGATTTTTGTGGAGAAATGTTTGATATGCCAAAGTCAAGTCAAAGCCGAGCATCAACGACCGTCCTGGTTTGCTCAAACCTCTTGAAATCCCGAGAATGGAAATGGGAGCACATCACGATGGATTTTGTGGTAGACTACCACGATCGCAAAAAAAGGAAATAAAGCGGTATGGGTTGTAGTAGACCGATTGACGAAGTCACCACTTTATGCTTAAAAAATGACGTTGGATGGAGCAAAGATGCACAACTATACATCCAAGAGATAGTGAAATTACATGGAGTTCCTTGTCCGTTGTGTCGGACGAGATACAAGATTTACTTCTAAGTTTTGGGGAAGCTTACGGATCGTTTTTAGAACAAAATCGAAATTTAGTACGACTTACCATCCGCAGCATGACGGGACGATCCGAAAGGGCGATCTGACGATATTGGAAGACATGTTGAGAGCATGTGTGCTTGATATAGGATGAAATTGGGAATCATTATCGCCGTGGTGGAGTTTGCTTATAACAACGATTACTGCGACTATTGGATGGCCCTTTACGAGGCGTTGTGCGAGAGGAAGTGTAGATCTCCATTGTATTGGAGCGAGGTCGGAGAAAATAAGATGTTGGGACCGTGAGTTGGTTCGACAAACAATGGAAAAAATAGCAAAAATCCAAGATCGAATCGAGAATGGCACAAGATAGACAAAATCATATCTTTGATCGTAGAAGAAAAGACTTACGATTCGAGGTGGGAGACAATGTGTTTCTCAAGGTAGCATCGGTAAGGGAGTAATAAGATTTGGTGATAAAGGAAAGCTAAGGCCAAGGTGCAGGGCCGGACCGCTCAAATTTTGAAAAGAGTCGGAGATCTAGCTTATCGCCAGCATTACCACCGCGTCACAAAGCGTCATGATGTTTTCCACATTTCAATGTTGAGGAAATACGTTCATGACCCAAGTCACATTGTCAACTACGAAGATCTGCAGATTAACGGCGACTTGTCATAATGAAGAAAAAGCACTGCCATTTTGGAGCGAAAAGTTCATAAGGCGAGGAATAAAGACATAAGCTTGATTAAAGTGCAATGGAAACGTCACGGGAGAAATGAAGCCACATGGGAGCGTGAAGAGGAGATATGTGCTAAGTACCCCGACTTACGAATATTTGGTGAGTTATCGAATTTCGAGGATGAAATTTTGTTAAGGGAGGCAGGATGTAATATCCAGATTTTTTTTAAGTATATTTATTATTATTATTTATTATATAATTATTAGTTCAATAATTTTCTTTTATTATTATTATTATTATTATTATTATTATTATTATTATTATTATTATAATTTTGAACCAGTAACAATAATTTTTCCAGGTCCAGATTAAAATATTGATTCTAAAATTCATTATGAACCCAAAAAAAAAGAATTTCCCTAACTTTTTAAGTCCAAATCAAATAGGGTTCTTTAACAAACCATAGTCATCAATATCAAAAATACAATCCTATATATTCACATTAATGATTATAACCTACCCACGTTCTTTTCTCAATTCTCCTGCAAAAGAAGTCGAGTTAGGTAAATTCTCATAACAATTTCAATTCTTCTCCCCGTTCAACAAAACACAACAAAACCCAACTAAACAAATAGTCTCTTTTCTTCCTTTCCCCCTGCCGACGCCAACCGCCCGCCAGAAATACACTCCGGTAAACTTCTAGAATCACACCCAAATATCACAATCAATATTTGATTCAATTCAGCCAACAGAAATCAAATCCAAAAAAAAATCGAATAGAGGAGAAAGAGAAGGGCAACCGCCAGCACTCATTCGCCTCGCAAAATCTTGAGCCCAGAAAACTCCACTACGCTATGATCCAAGCCCGATACTTTCCATCTTAGCTGCGAGCTTCGGCGTCGAGTCGCTGGTGTGTGAAAGGTTTTGGAGGAAAGTGAAAAAAAAAATTAGATAAATTGGGGGAGGGGTGATTTTTGGCCGAGTAGAGATACTTGGGGGTGGGACTGTCGGAGAGAGTTTAATTTGATGATTGAGGGATTTAAGAATAGTAAAAAAAAAAAAGAAGATTGGTTTTGATTTGAGCGGAGGGATGAAAACAGACGAAGAGATGAGAGAGATATATTGCAGAGAGTATGGGGGATAGTTTTAATGTGTTGATAAGCTTTAATAAAGCAACCCACTTTATGGCCTTTTATTTTTATAAATTCTGAAGTTATGTTTGACCATGACCTTTGATTCCATTTTCCAATCAATTCATTCACCTAGTTCAATCTTTCGTTTTTTTTTAATCTTTTCTTTCTTTTCCTTAATTAGTCAATCCTTTACCTTTCTTTTCTATCTTAATTTATTATATTACTATATTATTAATTATATTTTATAATTTTATTGTAGAAAACGAAGAAAACGAGGAGTAGGATTTACTACATTATTGCATCCTTCGCATATACATCTGCATTTATTCGAGATGGGGATATTCTATTTCTTATTGTTTGTCGCTATTAAATGCTTCGTATATGTGAAATTGTTTATGTGCAATGTGAAAATAAATCATGTTAGCCTGGGGCTGTAAGAAGTTCCGGGATCAAAAGTATCCTCGGGGTGAACCCGCAGTGTTATAATTAGTGCGGGGTAAGAAGGTCCGGGATCAAAAGTATCTCCTCGGGTGAACCCGCAGATCTTAGTTAGGGGTAAGAAGAAGTCCGGGATTAGATGTATCCTCGGGGTGAACCTGCAATACTATAAAGTAACTGGCCAGTCAGAGTAAAAGTTAAATTACATGTTGAATGTTTACAATTATGCCTATTGTTGTATTTAATTTTGACAAACGTGTCCCCAATGAGCGAGTTGAAAGCTCACCCCATATTCATTAACACTTTTCAGGTTGAAGAGTCCGAGCGAGGATTGGAGGCGGTGGATGCAAAGACAATAAATTTATTTATTTTACAATTTAGGGAATGTTTTATTTTATCAATGGAATTTTAGTTACTATTTTATTTTTGGATGACTGATGTTTGCGTTCAAATTAAAGTACTTTATTTATTCGAATTCAATATTTTAATCGTATGTTATTTTTTTAAATGGTGTCCTTTTAATTAAGCTAATTGAAATGCTTGTCAAAATTTCTGTACTGTTAGAAAATTTGGGTCGTTACAGGTATAAAAATCATACATTTGCATTTGATGACTTGACCTGCAGTGCTTGACATTTTGTATTAGCTTTCTTGATCAAAGTTATAGAATATTTGGTTTTGAGATGAGATGCTCTGTTGTAGAGGAGAGAGACTATGTCAAGATATATCTAATGTAACAGTTAGTTAATATAGTTAGAATTAGTTTCAAATTCTATTATCAGATTAAAGCTTCTATCTTTCTTATATATACTTGTAAATCATATTGTAGAGATCACTTAATCAATTCATTTTCTTTCTTCCATCTTCAATGGAGTTTTTCATTCTTCACATAGTATCAGGAGTTCATTGAAGAGTACTTCCGCATCTTGTAAAGATTAGTTAGAAATTCAGTTATGACAGTTAAGTTGGTTAATATAATTATCAATTACTTGTATAAATAAAGCATCAGGCTTCATGTACATTTTATCAAATCACATAACAACCAATGATATTTTTCTCCTTCTTCTTCCATCTTCTACTATACTGTTTGATTCATGAAACTCTACAAACTTATTGTGTAGAAACACCTCAACAAAATGGTATTGTGGAAAGAAAACATCAAACTCTTCTACAAGTAGCTCGAGCTTTGTTATTTCAATCTAAAGTTCCTTTACATTTTTGGGATTATTGTGTACAAATTGCTGCTCACATTATCAACAGGGTTCCTACTGCTATGCTTAATAACAAGTCTCCATTTGAGGTGTTGTTCAATAAACCCCCTGATTATACTCAATTGAAAGTGTTTGGTTGTCTTGATTATGCCTCAACTTTATCTGCAAACAGGACCAAATTTGATTCTAGAGCTTTAAAGTGTCTTTTTTTGGGATATCCCATAGGCACAAGTGTTTCCCTTTCAAAATTTCCAGTCTTCAACCAACAATGATTCAAAGGTTTTATTCCCAGATTTGTCTGATGGATTCTCTGTTTTTAATGAGTTTCATGAACAAGTTCAGCAAACTCAAAACTTAGCAGCTGACATTACTTTACAGCCAACTCAAAATTTAACAGCTGACACTACCTCACAGCCAACTCAAAATTTATTAGCTGACACTACCTCATAGCCAACTCAAACTTTAGCAGCTGACTATGTTTTACAACAAACTCAAACCTCACCAGCTGACAATGTTTTACAGCAAACTCAAACTCAAACTTCAGCAGCTGACAATGTTCTTCAGCCAAATCAAAGAAGATCTACCAGAACGAGAGTTACACCACATTATCTTCAGGTTTATGATTGTAAATTGCCCAATATGCACACATCTCACTCTGCTCAACTTATTACAAAAGGCAAACAATATGACATTAAGAATTTTCTTTCTACTGAAAATCTGTCAGTGATTCATAAAGCCTTTACTGCTTCTATTAGCCAAATAACTGAGCCTAAAACTTATTCTCAAGCTAGTAAGAGCATTGAATGGCAAAATGCCATGAAAGCTGAGATCCAAGCTTTGGAGAAAAACAATACTTGGACATTGACAAAGTTACCTCCTAATAAACATTGTATTGGATGCAAATGGGTTTACAAAGCTAAGTACAAAGTTGATGGTACATTAGAAAGGTATAAGGATAGATTGGTAGCAAAAGGCTACACACAAGAGGAAGGACTTAATTACTTTGATACTTTTTTCCCTGTTACAAAGCTTACTACTGTTCGATTGTTATTAGCTTTAGCTGCAGCTAAACAATGGCATCTTCATCAGTTGGATGTCAACAATGCCTTTTTACATGGGGACTTAGATGAAGAGGTGTACATGACACCACCTCCAGGTTATTGCAATGATGGTAGAGTTTGTAAATTGCTCAAAAGCTTGTATGGTTTAAAACAGGCCTCAAGACAATGGTTTCACAAGCTCACCTCATGTCTCATATCTTATGGCTTCACATAATCAAGGTCTGATAGTTCCCTCTTTATCAAAACTTTCTCTACATCAATAACAGTGCTTTGTGTTTATATAGATGACATTATTCTAGCTGGAAACAATCTCAATGAAATTCATGCTATAAAGAAACATTTGGATGACACTTTCACTATCAAGGATCTAGGCTTATTGAAATATATCTTAGGCATCGAAATTGCCAGAAGCACAAAGGGAATTACTATATGTCAAAGGAAGAATGCTCTAGACATACTAACTGAAGCAGGATATCTTGGATGCAAGCCTTGTTCTACACATATGGATGCAAAGATTGGTCTCAATAACAAAGACAGTCCTCCTTTGGAAGATCCAGCTACATACAGAAGATTAGTTGGCAGACTATTATACTTAACTATCACCAGGCATGATATATCCTACAGCATACAAACCCTGTCTCAATTCATGTCCAAGCCAACTGCTTTTGCACCTCACTCGCAGCCCATAGAATCCTTCGGTACATTAAGTCCAATCCAGGCAAAAGGCTATTCTACTCTGCAGAATCCTCTACATCCTTGAAAGGATTCACAGATGCCGATTGGGGTAGATGCACAGAAACTAGAAGAAGTATCAGTGGCTTTGCCATTTATCTTGGTGACTCTTTAATTTCTTGGAAAGCCAAAAACAACCTCTTCACGAGATCTTCAATGTGTTTAATATAGGGCTATTGCATTTGCTACTTGTGAAGTTCAATGGCTTACTTATATTCTCAATGATCTTAACATTCATCAAAAGCAACATGCTACACTATACACAGATAGCAGATCAGTCTTTTGCATTGCTCATAATCCTTGTCAACATGAAAGGACCAAACATATTCAAATAGACTGCCATTTTGTTCGGAAAAAGGTGGAAGCTGGATTGATTAAGCTCATTCATATTCCGTCAACTCATCAAACCGCAGACATTTTTACAAAACCATTACCTCCATATTTATTTTTTCATTTTATGTCCAAGTTGGGCATGAAAGACATTCATGCACCACTTGCGGGGGGGTGTAAAGATTAGTTAGAAATTCAGTTATGACAGTTAAGTTGGTTAATATAATTATCAATTACTTGTATAAATAAAGCCTCAGGCTTCATGTACATTTTATCAAATCACATAACAACCAATGATATTTTTCTCCTTCTTCTTCCATCTTCTACTATACTGTTTGATTCATGAAATTCTACACATCTACATTTCATATCTCATTTGCGATCAACTCTGCGATCAACTCTGTGATCACACTCTGTGATCAATCTCATTTTTTTTCCTGATCGAAATCTATGATTAGTTCTTGGCATATCTTTTACATCTTCATATCTTTACACATCTTTCTTGAAATATGGTTGTCAATCATCAAATGGATGATCCTTCTTCTCCTTATTACCTTCACCCAAGTGACAATCCGGGAGCGGTTATTGTATACGAGCCATTCACCGGTGAGAACTACATGTCTTGGAATAGAGCAGTCTTAATGGCACTTAGTGTTAAAAACAAAAATGGTTTTGTTGATGGTTCCCTTCCAATACCTCCTGCTTCTTCTGTTACTCTTCATAATGCGTGGAAACGGGCCAACAATTTGGTATTGTCTTGGTTATTGAATTCTATTGCCAAGGACATTAGACAAAGCCTGTTGTTCTTTGCCACAGCTCAAGAAGTATGGGATGAGTTGAAGATAAGATATGCCCGCAGCGATGACCCTCAAGTCTTTCACTTTGAGAAGTCATTAAGTATGATAACTCAAGGTAACAGTTCAATTACTACATATTACAACCAGTTCAAGAGCCTATGGGATGAGTATATTAGTCATCGTCCAATTATGAAATGTTCATGTGGACTGTGTACCTGCAATATGTCATCTGTTATGGCTAATTCTCAAGAAAATGATTCAGTCATGAAATTTCTCATTGGTTTACACGACTCCTATGCCCAATTAAGAATCCAATTATTACTTAATTCTCCCCTACCTTCTTTGTCCAAAGTTTGCTCCTTATTACTTCAAGAAGAATCCCAGCGTGGACTGAATAACTCCAACATGTACATCAATCCTATGGAGAGTATGAATCAGTCTGTAGCCATGTTAGCAAGACAACAAAATTTCTCAAAGTTTCAGGCAAATAAGGAAAAGAAAAAGCCAAAATGTACACATTGTGGCTTTCTTGGTCATATTGTGGATAAGTGCTTCCAACTAATAGGCTATCTACCAGGTTGGAAAGGGCCAAAGGGACCTAGAAATTTCAAAGATTCAGTTGTTACAGTTGTCACAAGCAATTCTCCAAATCAAGATAATTCTGGCACTTTGGATAATTCAGTTTTTTCAAAGGATATGATAGAACAATTTTTGCTTTATGCTCAAAATCATCATTCTCAAAACTCTGCTGTTGAGATAGTACACACTGCATCAACAACATACCCTCAAATAAATCCAACAATCTCAAACTCTGCAGCACATTCACAGCAGCCTTCAGGTAGTATATTTTGCCTTGCTAATTCTTTACAAAATCATAAATGGATTCTAGATACAGGAGCCACAGACCATATGATTTGTGACAAATCTTTATTTAAAAATGATCCAACTCCTGTATCCATTCCTATATGTTTACCAAATGGACAAATCACTACAGCTTCTTATATAGGTGAGGTTCAACTATCTGACAATTTAATGTTTCATAAAGTTCTATGTGTGCCCTCTTTCTCATTCAACCTCATATTTGTATCCCAACTAGCAAAATCTTCCAATTATGCACTACATTTTCTATCATCTCATTGTATGTTACAGGACATGAACAACCAGAAGATGATTGGTTTTGCTGAGGAGAAGAATGGATTCTATCATTTTAAGATTCCCACAGTTGTTTCTATAACCACTGATCCCTTGATTTGGCACTCAAGACTAGGGCATATCTCTGCAAAAAGACTTTCTATGATTCCACATATTACTTCAAATAGTCACGATTTCAGTTCATGTGACATATGTCATTTTTGCCAAACAGAAAAAATTTGCTTTCACTGATAGTGTTTCAAAGTCCAATAAAATCTTTGATCTTATTCATTGTGATCTATGGGGACCCTTCTCCACTGCTTCTCATAATGGTTTCTATTACTTTCTTACTATAGTTGATGATTTTTCCAGGTGTACTTGGATCTATATGCTAAAACACAAGTTAGACACACATGTTCATCTGCAGAATTTCTTAGAGCAGAGTTAAAGCAGGTATACTTGGATTTATATGCCAAATCACAAGCAGAATTTCTTAAAGCAGTGTTAATCTTAGATCTCCAATTTTTTTGTTAAAATTTTAGATCTCTCTCTTCTTTTTTTATTTATAATTTTAGATCTTGGGTGTTTTTGTTCAAGTTTCGATTCTTAATCTTGAAGCAGTGTTAAAGACCAGATCTTTGTAACACTTTTATCATAGATCTCTTGTGAATTTTATAATTTTAGATCCATATAGACCACTTTGATTTTTTTTTTTTTGTTCAAGTTTCGATTTTTAATCTTGAATCAGTACTATATACCAGATTTTTACAATCACTCTGATCTATAAATGATATGATGTTGTGATTTGGTGAAGGATTCTTTTGAGACTTGATTTATTTCCTTCTTTAAATAAATACATGATTTTTGTTTTGAAAGATGAATCTTTCTAATATAAGTTTTGTTTTTGTGTTCTTATGTCGAAGAAATCATTGGAAGATTTGTTATGTCTTCGGTGGCGGGTCGAATTTCAAGGGTTAGCCACTTTTAAGGTAAAGTTTTGTTTATTATATACAGCGGTTTTGTTTCTATACTTCTTTATTGGATTTTTGTGAGAAAATTAAGAAATATATTCTTTTTAATCTTCTGATTTGTTTTTGTTTATGAAAGTCTCGTATTAGTTGAGTTTGAGAAAAACAAAATCTGTTTTTTTTTTAACTAAAGAATCTGTATTTATCAAAATTTTGGATTTTCCCCAAATTTTTTTCTCATCAAATATCTGTATTTTGCATAATGGTTACTTTGTGCCAAAAACATTTATGGAGTGCTTTGTTAGGCAAAAACTTGTGTGAGACGGTCTCACGGATTTAGATCCGTGAGACGGAGCCCTTACACAAAGTTTTAAAGGTTTTTTTTTTCAGATTTTATTTTTCTTAGGGTTTATATTTGTTTTTTAGGGTTTATTTTGTTTCTTGGGTTTATTTTTAATTGATTTGGGTTTTTAGGATTTTTAGTTTTTTTAGGGTTTATTTTTTATTTTTGGTTTTATTTTTGTTTTTCTTTTATTCTTCATGGTTCATTTTTTTAGGGTTTATTTTTGTTTCTTCATGGTTCATTATTATTTTTAAATTTATTTTCATGGTTAATGTTCTCAAGACGGAGCCCTTAGAAGGTCCGTCTCACGAATTTAGATCCGTAAGACCGTCTCACAAGAGACTTGCTCTTGTTAAAAATATTTTCACCCCCTCCATAATATTTAGTAGTTTGAAAAAAAATCTGTAAAACTTTTGATATGAGTAAGTATTCTGTTGTAGTGTCAAATTCTTACCTACAATGTTCTTCAGTTCATAGTCTCAAATCACAAATCCAGAAGTTTACAGTCAATTCTTCTCAGTAAAGAAGTTCATAGTCTCAAAAAAGTGGTACTTCACATAGTCTCAAATCACAAATCCAGAAGTTTACATTCAATACTTCTCAGTAAATAATTTCATAGTCTCAAAACAAGTGGTACTTCACAGTCAATACTTCTCAGTAAAGAAGTTTATAGTCTCAAAAAAAGTGGTACTTCCTAAATCCAGAATTTTACAGTCAATATGCAGCAGTCTTAGTGTCAGCCATAGTTTCTGCTTCTGCTGCCATCGTAATCTCATGCTTTTCATCCTTTTGTTTTTTCCTTTCAGTTTCGCAATTGAGCAGATGGGCACGAACACCGTCGTTGTTCAGGTTAGGCTTCATTGGTTCCTTGCAAAATTCACACCAGCTATAGGTTTTACTTCTTTCTTTGGTCTCCCGATAGGAGGTTTGTTGTAGTGACTGTGTCTGTGTTTCTTATTTGCCATCTGTCAAAGAGTTATTGACAAAGGTATCAGAAAAACACTCAAGAGTATATATTCACTGCTCCATTGAAATGTCCTATATTATCTTCATGATATATCATATCATCAAACAAGTTTGATATAGCACTACTAAATGAATGTTGTCCAATACTAATATGTCAATGGTTTAAATTCTATCTCATCCCTGCGACTATAGATTAATCATTCTGGTTTTGATTTTTTTTTTCCGATTTATTCTTCCCACTGATGAGGTCAATAAGCGTATAATCCTTGCACACTGATGAGTAAATCAAGGTATTATTTTTTGCTTATGTTTATTTTTTTTGTTAACTTGGAGATTTTTAAAGTTGATTGGTTAGTTTCAAGAAAATCAAAAGCACTATTTAAAAATATGTTAGACAACAAAAAGACGATTAGGGGTCATATTCATTAGGTGCTAGGTGAAAAGTGGCAGAGCCGTCCTAGGGCGATCGAGGTGGTGCTGCCGCACAAGAGCCCTCGCCCCCGTTTTTTTTTTTAATTCTAGTTTATCTTTATTTATACTAAGACAACTATTTGACAACGGTTAGGATTTATTTGATCTAATAAACATATTTCATTCCCGGGAATAATCTGACAAAAAAAATATATAATACCACTTCAATATATAATACTCTAAAATTTTCTACAATTTTTTTTTTGTCCAAATGCCACAATATAAGAATGAGATTCATTTGATAAGAAAAACTATAGAAAATTTTAGAATATTATTTATTGAGGTGGTCTTATATATTTGTTAAACTATTCCACTGGATGAAATGTATCTACTAGATCAAATAAATCCTAGCAATTGGTAAAATAATTGTCTTAGTTTTTGTGTTCGAATATTAAAAGAATTGTATAAAAATATTATGTACATAAGGCTAATATGAATAAAATATATTTATATCCTGCTCGATTTGATTTGTTTATGTTTTAATTGGTTGGGGATGTGGTATTGTACAGAACCCATTAAGGGAGAGAAGCAGATTGGGAAGAAAAGCATCAACGCTAAGTCGAATGTATTTAATCTTTTTTTATGGATTAATTTACAAATATTTTTAAATTAAAAACTATTTACTTAATAACAAAATGGAAAAAAGAAAATCCTAAAGTAAAATAAGAAGAAAAAAAAAAAAAGAATGTCAGGCGCGAATTGGGAGGCGCTAATCCAACTAGCGCTTATACCCTATACCTATAAAATTAACACCCCAAAAATTTGGCACACATTTAAACTGTTAAATTGCCCCACTTTTTTAAAACTGATTAGGCTAAAAAAATAAAAGTATGGCTGCCAAAAATGCTAGAACCCACGACCTCATCAGAATTCAGAGCACAAAAAGTTTGCAAACGACTAAGCTGGCCAATCTGCATTTTTCATTTTAAGCGCTTGTTGTATATGTAATAAAATATGTTTAATCATTAAAAAATAAAAAAAAATCTGGGGGCCGAGGGCTCTTGCCGGAGGGGGCTTTATGTGGAAGCGTCGCCTCGACCGCCCCAAGGACAGCCGTGGTACCAAGTTTGGTTACATCCATTCGTCAATTGGATTTTGCCCAATTGGCATCCCATTTTTAACCACAAAATTTGAACATATTGTTACATGGTATATACTACAAATAAAGATAGGGACAAGTCCATCAGCAAGTTCACCAAAACAAATGTCGAACCAAATATTACCAAAAAATGAGTCATTTGGGCATACGTTAATGATACAAATGCAAAAAATGTAATAGCCGTCTCAGCAAATTGATTGTGTTTCTTTGTGCAAACTTCAGCATGTAATTTTTTCTCTTGAAAAAAATCTAACAAAGATTTGTCCTTTGGTACAAGATGATCGATTTCATATCCAAAAAAAGTCCACCGCATGAGATCTTCTAAATCAAAATCAAAATGGTGTATCATCTCTTATTCCAATGTATAAATAATTGACGTATTTTTTTAAGGGTTATCATTTGGCTAGTAAAAACCCACTATTTATAACTGAAAATCAATATGGTAATTATCATGCACATGACAATTATCATCTCCGAGGTGAAATAGGAGACAAAATATCATTTTAGAATAAAATATCCAATCCATCTAAAGAAGCACACTAGTATCCCATTAATGGTTTTTACTAAAGGTTGAGCCCTCAATTTTATCAAGTCTTGAGGGAAAATTGTTGGGGAAAGTTATATATAGATTTTGATGGTGCCATATGAAATCTACATTAAGAAGTTGGCACCTCATTTCAAGTATAATTCAACTTCTAATAGATAGGGTTGTATGAGCTGAGTTGAAGTCAACCAAGTTGAAGACTACAAGACTCGACTGAAGATTGAAGTGAAGACCCAGTTGTGTGTCAGCTGAATGAAATGAAGTGAAGACTCAGTCAAGTGACAGAAAAGTTGTTCAGTCCTAGCTAAGTCATTCCAAAATGATTGGAATCGAATGTCAAAGGGGTATGCCACAGACAAGACTCAAAGAAAGCTGAAAGAGATCCGTTGTCAAGACAAGTCAAGGTTTTGATAGAAATATGCATGTGTCAGGCTGCCAACAATAAAACTGTTTTGAAATAATGCAAAAGGCAAGGCACCAATGAGAAGCACCTGAAATTCTGCAGAGTTTAAGTAAAGGCTGCAGAGCATTAAACTCATGGTACGCTCTCCATCAATGCTGCAAGACAAGACAAATCAATAACCTACGATTGTGATTTGAAAAATGTGTATATCTCTTCAACGGATATAGTTTCAAATGTGCACTACAAAAGACTGAGGAAGCAAGTGAGAGAAGATAACCAAGTTTAACACAAGCACACAAGCAATCAAGCAATTACCTGCACACATCTCTCAAGCTTTCACAGAAACCCTCAAGCCTAAACTCGAAGGAAATCAATCCAACACACTCAGTGAAGGAAAGACTACATCATTAGTTGAAGAAGAAAAATTGTTTTAAAAAACAAGACGGTCTACTCTCCAAGGTTGAAGGAAAAGTAGTGAGGCTCCAGATCGGACCGGTGATTTGAACATGTTGGAGGGCTACATGATCAAGTTCAAAGGTTTGAAGGGAGCTGAAGTAACAAGACAACTGTCTTGTGAAGAAGCTCAGTCCCAGGAGCAGCAAGCTGTGTGATCAAAGCTGACTCAGATAACTACTTTGTAACCAAGTCAAGTTACTTAGTGGATTCCTTCAGAAGTTGGAGAAGAGTGGACTAGAGGAATTACCCCATCCTTGAACCACTAAAAAATTGGTTGTGTCTATTTACTTTTCAGCGCACTTTAATTCTTGCATTATTTTATATTTGTTGTTAAGTTAAATTTCTTAAGTCTTGTGATAATAATTATTACTAAAACAAGTGTTAAAAAATGTACTTAAAACTCTAATGGTGAAGAGTCTTCCACTAGTAAAACCAAGTCAACTGCATTTCTAAGTGTTAGCTGAAAACAACTAAGTTATATTATCAACAAAATGTCGATCAGTGCATGGAGTGGGTAACTTTGTTGTGTAAGCCAACCTAGTTATCCCTCAAGGACATAGATGACTTGAGTTAATTCTAAAATTATTTAAAAAGGACTAAAATCGAAAAGTTGGTAAAATTTATTCAACCCTCCTTTTAAACTTTATACATCACCCTTGGGACCTACAAGCCCAAAAGTAAGAGATCATAGAGCCTCCCAAAAAGATGACGGACAATCCCAAACAGGCTCAATCCGACCACTATTGCTGCTTCCACCGCGATAAAGGCACGCTACGGAATAATATTTCCAGATGAAGAGGGAGATTGAGAAACTGATCCAAAAAGGCTACCTAGAAGACTACATAGATCAGCGCAAGTTGCGCAGGGATCCCAGACCACATGAGCAGGACTCGCCCGCACCTCCCCGTCGTCTAAAGCAACATCCAGAAGAAAGACGAGACCCGAATTTTGTGAGAGTGATTAATGTTATTGCGGGGAGACACGAAGCAGAAGAGGCGAAAGTGTACCCCATACTCAAAAAGAGAACATCAAGACATATTGTAGAAATGAAATCTAAAGTAGATTGATAGAGCCAGAGAAGAATAGTAGTGCTTGATTATCTTCGGGGCGGAGGACTATGCGGCTGACACTCAGACGAATCCGAACATTATAGTCATCTCCGTTACAATAGCCAACTTCCTGGTTAGTAGAGTCTTTATAGACATATGAAGTGTTGTGGACGTCATCTTCTTGGGAGCATTTGAGAAGTTAATTACAGATCAGTTCATCCCATATCTCCCAAGTCTCCGCCCTCCTTATTGGCGTCACGGGGCAAGTAATCAAAGTGGTGGGAGAAATAAGCCTAACCTTGACGTTGGGAGCGTGATTTTCCCAACAAGTCACCAAGATGATTAAGTTCCTCGTGGTGGACGCCCCATCCGTAGACATATTATTTTTTAAATTTAATAATTAACCCTATATACTAAAAATAAATATGTATGTCGCATGTAATCACCTCACTAATAATGAGACACGTGGCAGCTTCCCATATAATATTTGCTTAATTTGGCATCCGCTAAGTGAGTTTACATCACAATCAATGATAATTCATCTGGAGAATGTCCACGCAACAAAACCCTTATAAACTTATGCTTTTAATAATTTCTATTGGACAAAACCCTTTTAAACCTATGCTTTTAATAATTTCTACTATTCTGATAAATAAATTAATAAATTAAATGCTACAAATGAAATTATAAATCGTTAGATTATACATAATAGTATTATTATTTAATTTTACCGTTGAACATATACATAGATAATGCCTCATAAATCTATTGAAATTGAAATAATAGTCGATGAGCTCTAGTAGTTAAATATGAGTTGGAAAAAATCGTTATTTAATATGTTCGAGTATATTATGAATATTTTTCAGAAGTTACGGTGAAAAAATTGGTAAAATATTGAATGTGCTTACTCATAGATATACGGTATAATATGAACATAAGATAGTTATTCAGAATTAATAATACGGCTTAATGTAATACTAGTTTTTTTTATATAGATTGTATATTATAGTGTTATTTAGATTACATAAAAAAAATAAAAAAATTTAAGGTTCTTTATTTGTTAACTTAAAAGTATAGCACAAATTTAATAAAAATTATTTAATAATAGCTAGTGTATTTTTAAGTGAATTGTATTTACACTTTAATTATTATGCAACACATTTAGCAGAAAGTAAATCCTAGACACTTTAACAAGATTCGTGATTTTATTAAACTAAAGAAAATGAGTAAAAAGACTAATTAAAACTAAACATGATTAAACTTGACGAAAAACTATATAAATGAAAGTCTAGGATTTCAGAATCATCTCATCAAACTCACAAGCAAAATATCAACTAATTGAACATACGGTTAACAAATATAACAAATACGTAAAAATGAGGCCTAGATCTGATAACTCACGTATTCATAGATTAAGGCTATCCCAACATAATTTGCTATTTTCATTAAGCCAGTCAGATAATGTCTTTCTGTTTCATATCTAACCTAGGGATGGCAATGGGAGGCGAGGCGGGTCGCCCCGTGTTGAAATTTTTTTTTTATATTTTTATCTTATAGTTTATTTTATTAATACTTTTTAATATTATATTTTGTATTATAAATACATATTATTTATATTATTTGTCATTATATATGTTAAATATAATATTAAATACATAAAATTACATTATTTTATATAATATACATATAAAATATACCTTTAATATATTTAAAAAAATAGCACGAGGCGGGGAGGGACGAGTACCCACGGGGCAGAGGTGATATATAGACCCGCCCCGCCCCACCACGGGTCATGGGGCAGGGCGGGTACCAATCGGGGCGGGTCATTTTGCCATCCCTAATCTAACCCTGAATAAATTTAGTGCAGGAATAATATCTTCTCTCGATCTCAATTATTCCCTCAAAACAATCATTCAGGAAATCAAATTAATTAGGCAATGTTCATGCTTGTTTGTTTGATTCAACTAATCCTAACCCTAGAATAAAGAAATTAGCTCATGGAGAAATTCATCAATTCAATTAAACCAGAGATAATAATCACAAACATCGTCATGAAACACTTAATATAAAAAGAAAATCAAATAGATAAATAAACGTGAAGAAGAATTATACTTTTTTCAAGTTGTAGAGAGATCTCCCATGAAAACCCTAAAACTAACGTGAAAGAGAGGGAGAAAGAGAATAGAAGAATTCCAAAATCCTACAACTTTTTTCAAGAAGAATTATACTTGTTTCTAGCTTGAATGAACTCATATAGCCCAAAGGCCCTAACAACTTGGAAGAATCCAAAATCCTAAAAGAAGTCTACTAAAATTTGATAAAATCACTAACATATATGTTCATATTTTCTGCCTTTAACGGTCATCAAACGGCATGCTACTTCGGGAACGGCCAGGGGAACGGTTATCGAATGGCCACTCTTTAGAGAGGCCTTATTGGGAACGGCTGTTCCATGCTTTTCTTCTCATGAACGACATGTTTCTTCAGGAACGGTCGTTCCCTTTATTTTTTTTCCAATAAGAACGGCATGCTTCTTCAGGAACGGGCAGGGAACGGTCGTTAACTTTATTGTTTCCAACACGAACGGTTGTTCGCCGTCCATTTGCCTAGTTTCTTCCTTGTTCACTTCTCTTAGCCCATTTTTCGTTTCTTTTCTTCATTCTACCTATACTTTTCCACCAAAAACAGGCATAACATTCACAAAAATACACTCAACAACAAAACACGCAAACACACAAGCAAAAACACTAAATATAATATGAAAAATATGGAAATGAAATCAAAATAACCACACAAAATACTAACAAAAACACACAAAACAACTTTATGAAGAAAAAAATTTGGTAGACTTAGATCCTGCAGTATTATAAGTTTAAATTATCGTACTTTTGGATAAATACGTTTGAGAAACTTAAGTTAGAATATTCAGGGCATGTTATTCGATTAATCGAGATCTTTGTGATTATTTTTGGTCTATTAAATTTGGGACGTTACATTATTAATAAAAAAACATTAAATAGTATTTAATATTTGGTCTTATGTATTAGAGGTTAGGTCGATGGTTCAAACCATAAAATACCGAATCATCTCTCAATATGAAAAATGTTATTTGTCCTCACATATTAGGGGCTGGTCAATGGTTTAAGCCATATCCTTCTCCCATTTCTCTTCGTAATGGGTTGAATTTGCAACTAAAAAAAATACAATACTGGAAATTTATAGTAATTTCAATAATGAAATTTATATGGATTATGATTTTTTATGTTTAAAAAATACGGACCATAACAAATTATTAAGATAAAATAAATACATCGGAGAATAACAAAATTGCAGGATAAATACAACACAGAATAACAAATTTTTTAGCAATTCAACTTTTTTTGTGTATTTTTGCACAATATATTTTATATTTCGGTAATTAGAGATGTTAAATGAGCCGCAGCCCGACGAGCTGGCCCGTTTAACCTCGAAAAAAATAGGGTTAGGGCCACTAAATTTTGGCCCGTCTAAAACTGGGCCTTTTTTGCCCGGACAGTTTAACCATGCAATGGGCTAAACGGACTGGCTGCAACCCACTTATTTTTTTTATTCTTTATAATTAATTGAAATTATATAATTGTGTTATTTAAAGTAATAAGAATTCACAATTTGTGTTATTTAAAGTAACAAAAATTCTTTAATAAATTGTGTTATGTAATAAGAATTCATAAAGTGTGTTATTTAAAGTAACAAGAATTCATTATTTGTTATTTTTTTACATATATTAGATGGAAACGAATTGAATGAATAAATTTTGTCCAAGGACAGATCAAATGTGATTGAGGATGATACTTGATTAATATTTACTCAAGTCATACTTGTATGACTTTATTAGTTATGAAATTTTGAATGTCTAAGCTTTGAGATTTTGTCCATTAATCCCACTACTACAAACTATGTGTTGACTTTTATTATTATAGATAATTTGGTTTGGATATTTAGTTTGAATTTTAATATTATATATGTTTTAATTTAAAATTTTAGATTTACATATTATTTTTTAATTTTAATTTTTTATTTTAGCACTCGGTTTAGCCCGAAACCCGTTAGGGTTAGGGTTAGGTCTGTAATATTACCAGCCCATTTGATAGTGACCCCATTAACCCGAAGTCCGCTAGGGTTGGCCCAAAACTACTAGAGTCAGCCCATTTAACAGGAAAAAACATTTTATACAAATTTCGCAACAGATCATTGGGCGGGAAAACAAAAATAGTTAGAGGTTTGTTATTATATATATAAATAATGCCAAATTTTATAAATAATATGCATTTATAGTACAAAATATAAGATTAAAAAAATTATTTATAATATAAAATATAAGATAAAAATATAAAAATAATAAAATTATTTTCAATACGGGGCGATCCGCCTCGCCCGCCCTATGAGAGGATGGGAAGGATTTGGGTATTGAAATATCGGCTCTGCTCCATTGCCATCTCTACTCAAAATGCATGTACTTTTTTTAAGAACCAGAAACATACTATTTGGGTAACATTGTAAATTCTTCAGCCATGAAATTTTTGGTATATAATAATTGGCGTGGTTTTATTAATTGGTCCAACAAACAGTTCAATTAAAACGGTTTGTATCTTCAGTCAATAATTAATTCAATTAATTAATGTTGAATTATTGTCATGGTGCCGGTCAATTTTTTAATGGGATAATTATAAAAAACTAGCTCAATATTATAAAAGAAAATTCAATTATTTTTCAAATTACAAGTACCCTTTTAGCGTATTATTACAAATACCTCTTGAGTTTTGTTTTGCTTAACAAATATCTCTTTTGCCTTTCATGTGGTGGCCTATTGGAGTATGATTGATTCTTGAGGCATAAAGTCTCAAGTTCGAATCTACATCTTTGCACTACTTGGTCGAAGACTTGCCTACTGCGGTTTACTTTGCTGACGTGGTTTGTATGTTATTACGTCAAGCCGAGGGTTTTGCTACGCACTCGAAAGGCGAATGATAGTAGCTCTGAATTATCAAAAAAAAAAGAAAAAAAAAACTCCCTCTTAAATGTGCAATGTAACGAAAACAAAAATTATATATCAAGAGAATATTTATAATTTTGAGAGACTTTGTATAATTAAACTAAACCACGAGGATATTTGTTTTGGTAATTAACCTTTTTTTTATAGTACACATAGTAGTTCCAATGTTATGTCCATTTTGACATTACCTTCTCCACATTATAAATCCTGAATAAGTAAATATACAACCATTAACAAAAAAAACTAGCGGCGCTTCTCCCTTCTCTTTAACCCAAAAAAAAACTCAAACCTAATATCTCCTTTCCCTCCCTCCCCAACCACAGCCGCCACCTCTCATCCCTCCCCTCTCCCCCTCCCCCCCCCTCCCGCTCGCTTTGGAGGGCGGGGCGATGGCGGCTCCTTGTGATACTCAGATGTGACCGATATTTTCGTTTCAGGGTGAAAGCGGGTCGGAGGTGTCTCGGAGCTGAGCAGATGATGGGCTGCAGCAGTAGTGTTGGGTGAGGGAGAGGCAATTTCTTGTTGTTTCCTCTCGTTTTTTAGCTATAGTTGTTGTTTTCTTTTTTTTTTGTATTTTTTTCCCGGTTGATTTGCGAAACTCGTAGCGGATTAGTTTTTTTTGTTCTGCAGTATTTAGTGGTTGCTCATGTCCGGTTTCTATTTTTTTAGTGTGTTACAGTCTCCATTAGGAATGTTGAAGTCTCCCGGCGTTGAGTGGTTTAGTTTAGGGTGGGTAGTTTTTTTAGTCCATGTTGTGAATCAATTGGTTTTACCAATTCCCCGCAACTTTTTAGTTAGTCATGTCGGCTCTCGGTCAAATTTATTACGATTGTAGTTGTAATTTTAGTTTTTGAGTTGTTATAATAAAACACTATCGTTCGACAAAAAAAATAGTAAATATACAAAATTAAAAGCGTGTCTTTTTTTTTCAAAAATTCAAACTTGTAAACTAACCCACGAGGTTTTTTTGGTAATTAACCTTTTTAATAGTTCACACAGTAGTTCCAATGTTATGTCTATTTTCGACCTGACCTTCTCCACATTATACATCCTGAATAAGTAAAATGTACAATAACAAAAGCGTGTCATTTTAAAAAAAAAAAAAAAATAATCAAACAAGCCGGGATTATAGCCGAGGGCTGGAGTTTGAACCATTGACTTCACCTCTAAATTCTAATAAATGAGACCAAGTATCATCTCTCACTAGTTATAAAAGCGTGTCTTGTTAATTTGTAAATATTTGTCCACATTTTCATGTGATCTATACAAGGGGTTCTTGCAATCTTACTCTGGATTACATTTTTCTTTACACTAAATTTACAAACTACACTTATCTTCACCCGTTGGTCGACCACCAGCTAGGACAGCAGCTCAACGACGCAGTCGTTGGATCAAAGACGGGATCTCCAAGCACCGGCTAGATTCCATGATAGACCTGATAAAATCGGAGAAAGTTTATATATCAGCAACTTAACTGAGAGTTTGTGCATTCAATTTCATATCATCCACAGCTTTATCCTAATGAACTTTTCGATTTGAACAGGAAATCGAGATTCATGGCGGAGAAGTTTTCACATGTTGTACTATAAATGAGGGTATGTATACACAGACTTCAAATGGTTTAGTGATAATTACAAAAACTACCCTTGAAGTTTAGTCTAGTTACCAAAAAACCCAGTTATCTTTCAAAATTACAAATACCCCCTTGATATTTGTTCTATTTTACAAATTACACCAAAATACACCTCAAGAGAGACGTATTTGTTAGGTAAATAACCTCAAGAGGGTGTTTGTAATTTTGAAAAATAACTGGTCTTTTTTGTAATTAAGCTAAATCTCAGGGGTAGTGTCTTTAATTATCCGGATGGTATATATCACACTGAAATACAACCAGATCCAAAGACAGTAAAGAATGCCCACAACCAATAAATAAGGAATATGCAGTACATTTACCAGAGGGAACAAAAATCAGCCACACAAAAAAGCTAAGAATCACTTTTTTAAGAGTTTGCAAACACTCCCCATTATACCTTTATAATTCTATCAGCTTGTCCAACAAATAGCTTCCCATGCCAATAAAGCAGAGCGGTTGTAGTCGAATTACAAGTAATAGACCCAACAGGAGTGACATCCACTCCATCCACATCTTCGGATATTTCCTACAAATGAGAATCTTAATTAATAAACCAAACGAACATTGAACTCCTTTTTTCTCGTTGAGAGAAAATTATAAATTGAATCATTCGGTACATAATTCACCAAGAACAAAAAAAAAAAACTAATTATGTACCATAAATTCGGGGACTAAAAAGTACGACAAAACTCCAGTTTTGGGAGAGAATCAAAACAACCCTAAAAGATTCCATATGTTTACCTGTACATTAATTGTCTTGTCCCAGCCCCCGCTAAATAGCCATTTCCCATTCTTGTTGACTGAGAATATGGCACCTTTGTGAGACTCTATGGACTTCAGAAGGACATCATTATGCCATATCTGAAGAACCAAATAAAACAACAAAATCAGCAATTCCACAATCAAAAGTCAATTCTTCTCAAATAAAAAAATCACACGATCTGTTTCTACTTATGGCAAGATTGGTTTATCGGCTATTATATTGCACCAAGTTTGTAAAGCACAACATCGAACCCACCTCTGCCCTTAATATATACGGGACAATTATTAAAACCACCCCTCAAGTTTGGCCTAATAACAAAAGAATCCATTTATAATTACAGATGCCCCCTTGAGGTTTCTATTTGTTTTACAAATTACCCCCTCAGTAGGTGCACTTTGTAAAATAGAAACATATGTCAAAGGGTTATTAGTAATTTCGAAAGATAATTGGTTTTTTTAATTAGGATAAACCTCAAGGGTCGCATTTGTAATTCTCCCTATGTATAAAGATAAAGACTCACAAGAGGATAGATTTAGAACTACAACAGTGAACCCACAACACCAAATAGCAAACCTTATCAACATCTCAAAAACTTCTTGGAAATTATAAATGCAATGGAAATCAAATAAAACATCAATTCATTTAATTGAAAAAAAATAGTGGCCAGATATCAAAAGCTCAACCTTAACTTTCGTAATTCTAAAATTTGAAATAATAAACCACACTTTACCTTTATGTTACCACTCTCATGACCAACGAACAGCAAATTGTGATCAGCAGAAAGAGACAAAACAGATGCTATATTTACAAGTTTGTCCTCCCCCAGTACTGTTAAAGGACTATGATCGCTGAGAGACCATAATCGGACAGTCCCATCCCAGCTTCCACTAAAAAGAACACCATCGGAAACTATTAGCGTTGAGACAACTGATTTATGACCACTCATAGCACATGACAGGGTGTAATCCTGAACAATTAGACCAACAATAAATTTCAGTTCATGCACCCAACGACTGGAATATAAGTAGAGTAAGAAAGAGATTTGAGCACCTGCAGTGACCATGCTTTTATTAATTTGTCTCCACTGCCTGTGTAGAGATATTCAGTTCCAGAAATGGCCATTGCATGAATGCCACTATAGCGCCAATCCTTTTTCTCGTATAACTTCTTTATTGGTTCTTCAGGAAAGGGAAAAGTGGCTTTCCAAATGCATATAACACCTTCATTATCACCACTGATGCATAATGGTTGTTCTTCATCCACAGAAACAACGGCCATGATTCTATGCTCGTGACCTTTAAACGAGTGTATATGTGTAAAATCCTGAGATCAGTCGGACAAAGAAAATAAGTAAGAAATAGCAAGAGTTATACCCTGAAACCATTTATAAAAAAATAAGTCCACAACCAACCATATCATGACAGACCCATTTAGTAAACGAGGAACATTAAATATAATTTTCAAAATTCAAAGTTTTTTAAGGATAACAAGAATTCTGCTATTATATCTGATTTTCTTTTATTTTTCAACATTTTTCCTTTTTTTTTTCCTTTTTTTTTCCTTCCTTTTTTCCTTTAATATTTTGCACATATGTCATACGTATGTAGCCTATGTAAGACATATAAGGCAGCTGTTTCTCATGTGTTTAACATGGTATGTGTGCAAACCATAGTTGTAATGCGATACTTTTTCAAAACTAAATCGTATCTGAATTCGCATAACCCTCCAGGGTGAAGCACTCTGCTCCCATAATTCATTTCTCTCTCCTCTTTTGTCCTGTTGCTGATAAAATTTACTTGTCTAATTCTTTCCCAGATCTTTAAGCCAGGTCTGGACCTTGGATTTTGGGAAAGGGAAAACTGAAGTGAGAAAATATTTTCCTTAGGGTTTTCCTCTGTAAAATCCAATAACCAGAAATAGGAAAAAAAATATATAGAATAAAGCTATTTTATGTACCTAATGCTACAACATAAACAACCAAAACAGTCTTATGACCATAAAAATTATTTGATTTGGTGTTTTGTTCAGTCTAAGTAAAAAAATTGAACTTCACATCACAGTCCATGAATACGTCAAGCTTTAGCTCCACATATTGGGCCATGAATCCAACTTTAAGGCCACCACAAATATGATCTTACCAGGTCCACCTAGATCAGTAGGTTTTCCCATATCTTCGCAACTCTTATCTTTTTTTTCGGCAATGAAAAGTTCCACAAATTACAATGAACATTTTAAGTTTTTAACCACTAGTTGGGAATTAGTTCAACGAGATAAAACTCCATTATAAGATCAAGATAATACAACTTAACCAGGCAAAAATGCGTGGACTCTCAGACTTCTCATCAGAAACAAACTTCTGCAATGGTTAATAACTTCTATAGTTGCTATTGTTTCACCAGAACATCATCTGGGTGGTAGAGTGTGGCCTAATCCCTTGTTAGAGTTCAATATAAGCACGTTATGCTGCTTACAAAATAATTCTAAGAAAGAGTTGTTGCAAACTGTGTACCTGCAGAGACCATACATTGACTATCTTATCATAGGAGGAGCTGAACAGGAAGCCCCCTAAACAAAAGAATGAATGTATCAAAATCAATCTTATAACAAGCAACAAAAAGCTCCACACGAAAAATGTTGGCGATTAGCATACATGTGTTCAATTTTATAAAATAAATAGGTCATTGCTTTAGTTCTATTTTCCTATGACTTATTCTTCCTGACCTAATGCACACTCCTGAGTGATTACGATTCTCGAGTGTCATCAGAGGATTTTTACTAGTTACAAACCTACTAATTTTGGGAATTGCTTCTAAAGTAGTAAAGTTGAACCAAAAAAGAACTTTTCACCAGTCACTACTATGTACAAATGGAGCATCCATATAAACATAGATGGACTATAAGCGTCTCATTGTTTTTTATCTATTAGTTATCTCTCGTCTCTTCGCAGTGGGCAGAGCACACCGTGAGTCGAGAGGCACATAAGTTGTAACCTTGAGGTTATATATTCATATCCTGTCTCTGAATCCAATCATATCAAAAAGAAAAAAATGAAGATCAGATTCTATTAACTGGTGGCGATTAAATATAGCCTTTATGTATTTTAGAAGAGGGTGTATACAACATGGCCAATTATAAATCTGGTGAAAACCACATGTATTCTGTCAGCATATGGACAACAACCAATTTTGGGGCAGACAATATATAAATCAAAGATCAATCTGATAATAAAAACTCAAGCATTAAAAGCTACCACATAATACTAACATAAAAATAAATTCTTTCATATTTTTCTTTGTTGAGTCACGTGTAGCTCACTTAAGTCATTATGTATGTGATACCCAAGAAACTAGTGCAATGTTATGCAAATAATGGCAAAAAAGAAGGCACTCATACGAAATGGCAAGTAAATACCTCCAATAGCTAACCCCGTGATGCAATCAAGATGACCTTTCATGTCTATACATTTGACACGACCATGGGTCATACTCTCAACAACATCTCCATCGACCCTTAGCTCCATATCAGCGCCATTTTTCTTATCTTTTCCCTGCAAACCATGTATCAACTCTTTGTCAATTTCCTCGACTACGTGACACAGCTCTCCTAGTACCACACAGCGGCCTGAATTTTCCTTCTTCACTTCCTGCTTTAAGCCCACTCCCATATCAAATTGTGGTTTAATAACCAACTCTCTCAGGCATTTCCACAGTTCAGTTATAACTGGCCGATTTCCCCCGGTTAAAATCCAGACATCTGCACAAAACATCCTGCAGAGAAGCACATCCTGAGCCCAGTCTACATCTTAAAAGTGCTGCAATTTTTTCCATCCAACTCATGTACAAACCAGGATAATCACAGCCTTTTTCATCTTTTATAGTGTTAAAAACACAATGCAAGAAAGATTCCATCTCTTCGACAAAAGAGCTTCCAACAATAAGCCAAACCATTAAAGAGGCTAATGACCAAACATCTGAACCATACCTAACTTCATATATAGACTTTCCCCAGTCGAATTCAAACCTCTCCTTGTCAACAAACTGTAGTAGCATCTCGGGACTAATAAACGCAAGATTTTCATCCAATAAATTGCTCTTCAAATTGACATCCAAATCTTTGTGAGCCCTTTGTAATGCCATATTTACTCTCCTACCCGCATTTAGAACCTCACTTAAGTCTACACAAACACGACCAAAATCGTTGAAACCAAAACAACTCACACTCAAGAAACCAATAACCAGGCCCTCTAAGTGCAAGTTGCTCAAGATTTCGCACATTTCCATACCGAGCATCCCCAAACCACTTATTTCATCACTATTCAACCTTTCTGCTTCATCCTCCTGTTTCTTAAGAACACAGTTCATCAAATTAGGGGAGTTAAACTTCTGCCAAACGATATAAACACACTTATCATCCTCGTTGTACCAAAACCCATAAGCCTTTCCTACATTACTTACTCTAAGAGTTACATTTAAGATAATTTCCAATTCATCTCTCTCCACTTCCTTCATCCCACACAAAACAGTCACAATGCTTGACTCATAGCTAGACTTGAAAAGCTTAGAATCTTCTTCACCCTCCACAAAAATCCCCACCTTAACAAGACCAACATCTTCTTTCTCCCTCAAAACAAAGCCCATCACATGATCACTCTCAAAAGACTTAACAACTTTTCCATTAACAACCCCACCATCGTTGTCCAAACCTATTTTCTCAATCGAGATACAATCCTTTGGGATAACCCACTTCTTCCATTTACAATAAAACTCATACGACCACGACTTCAGAGTCAACGGAAACAAAACCGACTGGTTTTTCCCATTTTCCGGTGGTGATGATGGTGAAATGACCTTTTTGTCCTCGGTCGGGTGGCGGTGTTGGAGGACGGAGGAGAAGTGGATGAGGTCTAGGTTTTTGGGGAGAGAAGAAACGGAATTTGGGATTTTCGTGAGGAGAGTGCAGACGGTGCAGCGGAGAGTGTTGGGGAAAGGGCTGGGGAGCTGTTTGAGGCAGGCTTCACAGGTGGTATGGCCGCAGGTGAGGACGCGCGGGATGGATGATACGGCGTCGTATATCTGCAGACACACCGGACACTCCGGTGGCTCCGCCTCTTCCATGGCGGCGGAGTTGAAATTTCGCGGTGGGTTTATTATTGACTTCAATTCTGGATTTTGGTAAATTGCTGATTTATTTGCTCGTTAACTTTAAGGAGTAAAATTCCTTTTAAAAAAAAATTGAGGAATAAAATACTATGTAAATACTACATATTTCATAATTTTATTTAATTTGTATGTTTTGTTAAAGATAAGTTTCTTTAATTATATAAGAATAAGATCTTTACAGATACTTTTTTCATGTTGGGGATATATGATTGTGATGTATTATATTCTAGAAATATATTTAGAAATTTTACTTGGATTCCAGAAAAACGAAATTCTGGTAAATGCATAAATTTAGATCGATGCTAGATTTAAATCTATGTCCTTATGACGAATTGTCCTGTTACGGTATTCACGGGCGAACAACAACCGTCTCCTAAGATACAACGGTTTTCTCATGTTGTAGTACCACTCCAAATAAAAGAGACGGCAAATTTCGAATGCTTTGTGCTCTCTCTTTTTTACCAAAAATTTTGACTGGAAATATGCTTATAATTGTATGCAAATGTTATATCAAAAAATATGCAGATTATGGGATATATATATATATATAGATTGGTTCAAATGAGACCAACCCCTTTAGGTTAGTCCATAAGAACACTTATGGACTCTTGATTTAAAATTTTGGATGGTGTAGATCATTTTAGTTAATTTAGGCATATAAGGGTATAATTGTACTTTTATATTTAATTAGTTATGTTAATTGGACAGTTATTAGCTATTTTTAAGGAAACATAATCCTACCTTTTCAGTTACTCAATTTTTAGGGAGGAAAAATCATCAACTTCAAGCGTTTTTTTCAAAATTGATACTTCTTTCCGCCATATTTGTGAACATTGTTTTATTGTATACTTAGTCAGGTGGACTTGATACTTAGTCATGTTTTATCAGTATATTTAGTTCGGTGGATTTGTATACTTGGTTCAATGGAATCGTATTCTTAGTTATATAAGTAGTTTAGTAAGTAGTTTAGTGAATTTGTATACTTAGTTCTGTGGATTTGTATATTTAGTTCAATGGAATTATATAATTAGTTATATAAGTAATTCCGTGTAATTGTATACTTAGTTAAATATTTTTGTATACTTAATATTATTTTAATGTATAGTTAGTTCAATGTATTGTATACTTATTTAAATGTTTCTGTATACTTAGAAAAATTTTAATGTACAGGTAGTTTAGTGTAATTGTATACTTAGTTAATTGTTTATGTATACTTAGTTAATTGTTTATGTATAGTTAATTTAGTGTAATTGTATACTTTTCATTAATTATTGCACGATTTTGTTGTCATATTTGAATAATTTGCAGATTCGAATGGGAAGGGAGAGAAAGAAAAGGTGGATCGCTTGATTATGGGGACATGATCAATACAAAATCGCATCCCTAATTTTTAGGAAGCGGTTACTATATTTAATTTTCTGGATTCCTATTTTATCCTTTCTGTTGTATATTTACTTATGAAATGTTGTATATATTGTAATATATCTTGGCCATTGATTTACTATTTGGATGGTGTAGATGTAGTGCTTATGGACTAACCTGGGGAGGGTGGTCACAGATCCCCCCCTATATATATATATATATATATATATATATAGAGAGAGAGAGAGAGAGAGAGATAGATAGATAGATTACCAAAGGTCACAGTTGTTCGAACACACCTATTCGAACATACATGTCCATTTATTCGAATAAACACATTCATTGGGTTCCAACGAAGCAACACAACTATTCGGATAAAACTCTTTCAATTTGAATAGTTTCAAACAAACAGTTACATCTTTTGACAACAAATTCTTATTCACTTGAAAAATATCTATCATATTGCCAACATTACATTACCTTGAATTCAAATTATTGGAATTGCGATTTTGAATGTGACACAATGTTCATGTTTTCGGGTTGTGTCAGATATTATCACTCCCTTGTTTGGACCGATTGAATTTAAAAATGCAAAGAGAAAAAAAAAGACCCAACCTAAACTCATTTATATTGTTGAAATCGGTCTCAAATGAGCTAAATTGAAGCATGTCTAGGTTTAACACGATTCTATGATCAACCTTGTGTTTCAGCAGTAGAAGTTTGTGCTATCATGGCGATTGATTATATTCAATCTCATATGAGTGTGCGTTTCTTTACTATACCCATTGTTGTACTAAAAAAAAATTAACACGAACCTGTTGCCGGTTCGGTACGAGTTTAAATCATTGCAGGAGTTGCCCGAAATACCCATTTGATGCTCAAGTTAGTGATAAATCTATTAACAATGAATTCGTAAATAATAATTGGGGTACCTTCAATTGATGGGATTTTGGTGAATTTATATCTATATAAATGTTGGAGAGAATTGAGGGAGACTCACAAGCCTGCGGCATTGGGCCCCGAGCGCTTCGTGGACTTAGTTTATGTATTGCCACCCATACATTTATTTACTTATTGGCCTCGTGCATTTAGCCTGTTGGCCATATAAATCATGACTGAAGTGAATTTGTATATATTTAAATTGAGATCAACCTTGTACTTCAGTGATAGAAATTTTATGATGTTGGGTGATTGACTCGGGTTGAATCTTATATGACTATATGAGTGTGTATGTCACATTCTTTACTATTTCATGTGGCAAATCGTGTCATCGTGTCATACTATTGTGTTTCTTGTTATATATGTTATTTAATCTTAAAAATAAAAATAGTTGTAATTTTAGTTTATTTTACAATTTCGTGCTTTCGTGTCGTGTTTTATGTCATGTCTGACTTATCATGTCATTTATTTATATAATTCATGTTTATACTTATACTGTGTCACTCATTGCTAGCCCTGAATATTTCCCACTATACTAAAAAAAATTTACATTTAAAATAAATTAAACTTGAACTCAAATCCATTAAGCACGACGTACATCAATACTAATAAAAAAACTCAAAAATATTTTTTTAATAAATAAGTAAATTAACACCAAATTAAATGAATATGAACCCGAACATTTAAATTTGAAGCCAACTTTACTACTAAAAATTGTAATAATCTTCGTCATCAAACTTTTTATCATAATTAAATAGTGTTTTAAGATAAACCTGTTGGTGAAAATATGTTTCGGTGGAAGGTTTCTGGTTGAAGAAAAATAGCTGGACTGAGTGTTTGGTTTAAGTCGAGGCCTGATTTCGAATCAGTCTCCGCAAGACGAAAAACGCCCCGTACACCGAGTGCTTACGGTTCCGGCGCTCGCCTCTAAGTTACAACGACCTTTACGTCTCGAGTTTACAGCACTTGCAAACTCGAAACACAGCGAACAACGAAAAGTTCGGACTTTGAAGCTTTGAACGAAGGGAAAATCAACATACTCGTATGATGCAAATGCCCGGTTATTATCTGAGTTTTTCGTCTATTATTTCATCAGTAGGGGCTTCATTAATATAGGCAACGAAGTGCCCGTACGGAAAATCGCGTCTGTAGGCTCGAAAAGGCACATTTTCACTGAACAGACGCACCTGCGCAGGGGAGCACGCCCAGACGCACGGACCGTGCTCCTGCCCGTGCGCGGGTGCTCCAACGTTCGGCATGGCGCACGACCCAGACGCACAGGCCGTGCGCCAGCCCGAATCTTCGGCAGGTAGCACGACCCGACCGCACGGGCCGAACCTTTTACTAGGTTGAACTCTAATTTAATTAATTACAAAAATTAATTAATTAATTATTTCTAAAGGTTTTTGGTCCAAAAAGAACAAGGGCCTTGAAGCCCAAGCCCCGGACCGAGCCGAGCCGACCGGCCGGCGGCGCGCGCACGCGTGCGTGCTTTGAACCAAACCCACAAGCATGTAGGTCATCTCCCCTTTAAAACTTGGGTGCCCCAAGGGCTAAAACCCATTTGTCCAACTTGGGATAAATAATGTGTGCAACTTTGCCTCATTTTTCCTATGTGGGATGGAGCATCTCTCCTCCCCACATTTTCCATTTTCCATACCATTTATTTGTATTAAGTGACCAACTTCTAGCATTAATTTCTCATTCATCCGGAATCGGTTTTGAGAAATTCCAAATGCTATTCTCATCTACTCTCTTAGTAGAATTTTTACAAATAATTTAATTTCATTTTTCACAAATGGAAACCACTTAATTAATTGGTCAAAATCGGGTCAACACCCCATTTATCAAAGACCAATTCCAACTAAACCAAACATATCATATAGGAGTCCGGAGATCAACCATGTGCTCCAACAATTGAGACATGTGTCATAAGGGGGATTAGTCCGGGTTCGATCCTATATGCGTGTGAGCGTGTGTCCCTTGCCCTATTTTCTGCCATGAAAGAAAAAAAATTCAGATAGGAAAAGAGCGCGCTTCATATTTCAGAATGGTCCGTTGTCGCACTTTACTAAAGTCGTAATAGCAGGATTAGTAGATCTTACAATTCCAACTTCCAAAGAGCAGGGGCCAGGGTTCCATACTGCACTTCGACCCAAAATTCAATTGGATACTACAAGCAGACTACGTATTCGTGAGTCCGATCCTTTCTAATTTCTCAATTCTATAAGTATACATCCGTTTTTCCTTTCTTGAATTTTAACTTGTCCTGCTGACGCGTTATTTATTTTAAGAGTATATGGATTTGAATTGGGTATTGAGCAGATCGATCAATTATAATTGATTTTGGGGTTGTTTTCTTGTCTAATTCTTTGAACATTTCAAGTCAATCCTGGGTTCCTTTTCTTTTTTTTTTTTTTAAAAGTTCAATTGACTTATTGATGTGCGTTTTTTGTTGCCCATGTGTGATTGCAGCCACTTGTTTAGATTCCTGTGATTTTTTTTTTTTGTTTGTGCCGAAGGTTTTCTAGTCTAGAAAGTTACTTCAATGTACATTGAATTTCGAGTGAACTAAAATTGTTTTACTCCAATGTGCAAAATTCTTAGGGTTTAGTTTGACAAGACTATGTAGCACAGTTTGATGGGAATGTGGAGTCGAATAAGAAAGACCTACAATTTAAATTGGAGTGTAGTAACACAGAAATGGGTGTTGTGTTTTTGGAACTGGGATAACTTTTAGGAACAAATGTGAAGATTCTTTAATCTTGGAATGGTTCACCAAAACTGGCCCTGTCTTTTTTTGGGTTGAGGGTGTGAAAGTTTCTTAATAACAGTATTGGAACGAGAGATTTAATGCTGTTGGACTTAAACTCGAAGTAGGCTATAAAGCCTATCAGTAATAGCAGGTGGTTTAGGGTACTTGCATTATTGCATATTCGACTTTATGGATTTATCCAAATGTGCTACAACTGTTTACGTGTTCTTAATTCTTATACCATGTGATTAGCTGGTGGTTATATTGGAAAACCATAGTCATGCTCTAAAGACAAACTTTTAGTCCAAGACTTGTGTTGAAATGCTTGGTATGAAACTTCTCATGTGGATATTTTGGGGCCAATATCAAAGCATTCCTTTAGATTTAGTAAATATTAATCATTAATGATAATTTTGAGTAATCAGTTTCAAATACCCAGTTTTATTCTTTTTCATGTGGTTTAATGACTTTTTATGTTTTTGCATCCTTCTTACCAGTCAGATGGCTGGAGCCGGGAGTTCTATGCTATATTCATTTCTTTTGTTTATTGCCACTCTTTCTCTACAAGAAGTGTATAGAGCGAAGTTAGCATCTTCCGAGTTATTTACTATTCTTGGAGGATTCACCAGCTCTCTCATATTCCTTTTGCTGCTGACGGTAAGGGAAACTGTCCTTTTTAAGGCCTTTCATACATTTGGTCATGTCACTTACCATTGAGCAATCTATCCTATGTTATATATATAACTCTCTCTCTCTCTCTCTATATATATATATATATATATATATCATTCTCTATGTGTGTGTGTGTGTGTCCTCACTCAGTCACTCCCCATCAGATCCCTCATTAAATACATGTGTTATATATTTTTAAATTTTGACAATTAATATTCTATTAGAAAATAACAATAAAAGCTGCTATTTTGCAATTTTAATTCCATTTATTATTTTTTTCATGCAACAACCTTTTATGAAGAATGTTATCAATGAGGAAAACTTAATTATTTTGAGCTTCGTTTTTTTTATTGACACTTGCAAATTTCTTCTCAAGTTTGTTAATTTACTTTATTAGCTGTGTGCAAGTGCTCCACATACTGATTGCGTATCACTGCTTTACTTGACCAAGTGGTACATTTATGATATGATTATGTTATATGCCTCTGACTTGCATGTTTTGTCTCCAGTTCATAGGAAATTATCAGGAAACATGTGGCATCAGGACTGGATGGGGTGCCGGTAAGCATCAGTGTACTCTTGGAATAATTTCTTTGCTATATTTACATATAAGAGCTCGAATAATGTCATTACCATTCACATATTTTTGCATTTCCTATTTGGGTTAATCACCAATTCATTTTATCTAAACCACGGGTGTCCACATGGGCGTAACCAGGATTTCCCGTCAGTGCGTCAATTTTTTTTTTGTTTTGGTGGGACGATTGTTGGGCCGAAATTTGTAAAAAATAGAAAATAAAAATTGCAAATCTAAAGGCTGATACATTGCAACAATTTTCTGTGCGTTTTTATAATGTGAAATTCCGACTTCCTAGAAATAAGTTTTTGGAGAAGTGATTTATCCAACGTTCATTCTAAATTCATCATCAAACAGGCAAACAACTGTTAATAGGCTTTTAGATTCAAAAATTCATTTTAAAAGTGCTTCCAAAAACACTGTTCATTATCAAGTTCAAAACATATCTCTCTATATAACAAACTAGACAATCATTCATTCACTCATAAACCTTAATTGGGTCAGTAATTCTTAATTTTTTTGGTCAAGACAGAAGGTTTAATGGTCTTTTAAATTTTAACTCAGTTTTTTTTATATGAAATAGACTTTCGGCTGAATTTTCAGTGCGGTCCAACCCAAATTTAACAGGATCACTCCAAATTTGTCCGCCGACCGCACTGGTCTTAAGGTGGCTACGCCACTGGGTGTCCACCCAATGCATGAAAAGTGATCGTGCAAGTGATTTATTAAGTGGATTTCTTATAAACTCCTTCATTTGAATAGTCTTCTTTATGCTCGGGTAGGCTTGTTTTATAAATCCTGAGATTTCATGTGGAGCTTCTGATCTAAAAAGTTGGTCCTGAGTGCTGTAACTTAGTAATTCTGCTGCGACGTTGAATTCTGATTTTGGAATGTTATGATGAATGGTTGACTATTTGGGAATTAATGTTGCATGAATCCTTGGTTGGTTAAATTGTCGGCATAACAAACCGGGTTAAGTTTGATTACTCGCGTCACGGTCCCCTTTGGGGCGTGACAAAAAGTACACTTCAGACTTATCAATGTGTTAGCATGGACTAAATGGAATTTTAATAAGAGCTTTGAACATAAATACAATTAATTAGCCAAAAGTGGGGGGTTTAGCCTCAATCCCCCACCCTTAAGGGGTGTTCCATTTAAAAAAAGAAAAAAGAAAAACTACCATAGCCACATAGAAAAGTCATTTGTCCCAAAAGTCAATAGCTTCCGAGTTTTTTGACATCATATTTTAGTGAACACTTTACATTTTAAACCATTTAAAAAAATAACCAAAAGTAAGGTTTAGATGTTCTGCATTATTTTTTACTTACTGGAACTAATATATACCTAGCTGACTAAAGCAATTAATGGGAACAATGCTTCCTTCACGATCAACTCACCTGAAATGCCAAGATTAAGTATAGTTGGGATTTCGTTAAGGACTTAAGTATAATTTCTGTATGCGGTGATAGCCTGAGTTTACGACGTGGATTGGTACTACTCTGCAATTCATCTAATTGATAAAGAAAGGATGACATGATGATTATTTTTACTTATTAGTCTTCACTTTTCATGGTTCAGTTATAATTGCAGAGGCAGTGGCACTGATAGCTGCTAGCACTGTTCACCGAGTTTGTATCACGACCTGGTAATTTCTCATCTTCTTACTTGATTGGTCATCATATTCACTTTAGAATGGGTTACAACTGATTATTATTAAAAGGTATAATTACTTCCTCAAAAAAAAATAAAAAAAAAGGTATAATTACAAACCGCCACCCCCTAGGTTCGGGTTAATTGCAAAAAAAAAACAAAAAAAAAAAAAAAACAAAGGTTTTTTAAAATTAGAAAAACCTCCTTGAGGTTTGATTCCATCTTACATATTACCCCCTTCATAAGCAAAAACATTTCAACAACCCCCCTGACATTTATAAAAATATTACAGTTACCCCCTTATATTCAAAACAGTTTTTTTTTGGTAATTTTGAAACATGTCGGGATATTTTGTAATTAGCCCATACCTTAGGGGTGTTTTTTTGTAATTATCCCTTATTTAAAAGCTAAAACCATAGTAATGAATTTTGAAGTTATTGTGGCTCTGATCCGAGTGTTTTGGACGCGCAGCTTTCTGTTTTCTGTTGGGCTATTGTACGAGGTCAACCGGCTTTCTGGAATGAGTGAACCGAAGGCTAAACGGATTTGAGTGGAAGGTGGTGCACTAGAGCATCTATATTTTGAAACTACCCTTGTTTTAGTTTTTATGTTCTTCTGTGTCTGCTTGTGAAGCAGGAGATATATTGGAATATTGGCTAGCCATGTAGACTGAGTTAACCTTTACATCGTTAATCTTTCCAATGATCTCTTGATGGTCACTTTTTTGTCGTACTTGAGGTCAAGGAGCCTCATTAATACATTTACAGTACCTCGTTATTGAATCTAATTAGATGAACATATCAGCTTACTTCTCAATTTCACAAATTGTAAAAAGTGGTTGCAATCAAAAGCTAGTCATGTTAAGCGAGTGTTTTCCAACACTTGAGAAAAGTGATTGTCAGCCAAAGAAACAAAAAGTAGTTTCAAGTGTTTTCAAATCCCAACTTTTGCTAACATCCCAACTTTTGCTTTTGATTCTGTATAATTTAATAAGAGTCTGAAAACAATGGGAAATGTGTTTTGGATTTCTGATTGTGCTTCTGATTTGATTTTTATACACAAATAAACCATTTTTACAACTTTCTCTTCGAACACTCCCCAAAACTTAAACTTTTAAGCTAATTCTGTAAACACTACTAATTTTTGATTCTCAGGTTTCCTATACAAGCCTAAGCTAGCAAGACATAGGATGAAACACTTTCTTTCGAATCTAATCATCGGAAACAGCGAACACTTGACTTATCCAGTCCCTAACTTGTAAACGCTGGTATAGCGACGGTTGGAACTTCTCATGACTGAGAGGCGAAGGCCGGTCAGGCAGACGCGGAATATCAATGTCACCCTCAAGCATCTTCAAAGCATCAGCAATGGTAGGCCGAAGCGCCACCATAACATGAGCGCACAAAATCCCAACGAGCACAAATCTCTCCATAACGCCCTTCGGCTCACCTTCCCTTATCGACTCATGAAAAACCTCTTCGACTTTCCCAGATCTCACTTTCCCCCAAGCCCAATCCGTGATCAAGGTTTTCGACGGTTCTGATGCATCAAGAACCCTTCTGCCGCTCATAATCTCAAGAATCACAATCCCAAAACTGTACACATCAATTTTCTGTGTCAACTGTCCATAAAGAGCATATTCTGGTGCAAGATAACCATGTGTACCAGCAACTCTAGTGGTCAAATGAGATTGCCCTTCTGAACTCTGCTTAGCCAGCCCGAAATCCGCCACCAGGGCTTTCATGTCCGAATCGAGAAGGATGTTTGTCGCCTTTATATCGCGGTGATATACCGCGGGCTTGATCCCATAATGCAAGTAAGCAAGCCCTTTTGCAATATCAAGAATTATGTTCTTCCTCTGAGGCCAAGACAAATCTTGCTGTTTCTTGTCGCGTTTAACGAAAATGTGATCGTCTAAGCTCCCGTTCGACATGTAATCGTATACTAAGTACCTCCCATTGTCACTTGTGACACAAAACCCTCTTAGAGCAAGAAGATTCCTATGCCTTATCTTGCTTATAATCTCCGCTTCGTTCGTGAAATCGTCGTCTCCTTTAGAATCCAATTCAAGAATTTGCTTCACAGCAACTTCTGTTCCATCTGAGAGTGTCCCTTTATACACAACTCCAAATCCACCTTGTCCAATCATGTTCTTCTGTGAAAATCCATTAGTGGCTTGTTCTAATTCTGTTATATTAAACCATTTAGCACCTGTGTTAGGCAAAACCCTAGACTTCACATTTCTCACATACTTATCATGCATCAAGTTCTGTTTTTTCTTCTTATCCCACTTTTTATACACCATGAATACACCAACTGCAAAAATCACACCTATAACACCTCCAACGGCCCCGAAAACCAATTTTCGTTTCGTGTTGTTCGATTTTGCTGTCCGGGATATGGGCAGTCCGAATATGCAAGAAGCTGTTCTTACATCCTCAGGTCCAAACTCATTGACAATAGCAGCAGCATAAAGTATAGCAAAAAAAAAGCATCTTGTTGAGTTGGGATGTGAAGAAACTAGGTAAGAATTCACCTTTAATCCTCCGTCGACGCACAGACTGCACCGTGTTAGGCCGGTCAAATCGCCGTTACAGGACGACTCGAGTGGGATGTATGTGTAGATTTTCTGTTGCCAGTCATTTACTGTCATGATGCCAGCACAGCTTGTGGATGGCCTATTGACAAACTCAGTTGTGTCATTGAAACAAACAGGGAATAAGGAGTTTGGGATTGACATGGATGTTATTAGCTTGTCTTGGAAATCTGATATGCAAGAAGATGAGGTGTTTGGATTGGGGAGATAGAACATGGATGTTTGTTTGAGGTGTTGGGCTAATCCTATACTGAAAAGGCTACGAAGTGTTTGGCAGCAGTCAGATTGGAGTGGATGGTGGCAAAGAGAGTTGTCCCATGGGAAGGTTTGTACATAGTCAAAATTGATGGGGCATAAGGGATTTTGTGCTTGATTTGTGTGAATATTTGTGAAGAAGAAGAAGATGGAGAAGGTGAAGAGAATATGGGATTTGCTCATCTTTTGTGTTTTTTTTTTGTGTGAAATAAGGAGTGTTCTGCATGAAATTTTGATGTGGTGGTGGTTAAATGAAGTGTTTTTTGTGGGATTGGAGAAAGGTTGACTCAGCAATGTTGGATGCTGGTCAAAGAGTTTTAAGTTTTTTTTTTTAGGGAAAAAGAGTTTTAAGTTTGAAATGGCCAAATGGGGTGGTTTTGATATATTTGTTTATTGGTGGGGCTGGTTAGTCAAATTTCACAGGTAGGCAAGTGATTTCTGTTTGGTTTAGTGGACAATGTTGTTAATAGTCAATGGGATTCATAAGAAACAAGAAGACAAGAATATCCAATGAGTGCAAGCTAATACCAATAATTGTACTTGATTAATTGTTATTTGTTAACTATTCTGGACTTTGGATGAGTTATGATGATAAAGTAATAACAATAAAAATAATTAAGAGACGAGGTCTTATGTAAGACCGTCTCATGGTTTGTAAGGTGAATCTTAAAACGCACAAAAATATGAATTTGTTTTATGGGTATGAGTTTGGGTCGAAATTCTATTTAAATATATAATTCGTATCATTGATTATATTTCTATTTAAATATATGATCCGTATCATGAATTATATCCATGCAGAGACCCGCTTTCATACAAGTTTTGTATAATTAAAATAAAACACAAAATAAATTGGTAAATGTAACCATTGAACGGACAAGTTGTACCGGGCATAGAGCTCAAATTGTCATAAGATTATGAGACGGTCTTAGATGAGACCATCCCCAAATTTCAAAGTTTTTCCTAATTAATGTAGATATTTGCATATAAAAATTATTAAATTTTATGATTTTGCCTATTTAAAAAATAAAAAATATACATTTGTCTATTAGTTTCAAAGAAAGATGAGGGTGCGACTGAATATGTTTTCATTTTGAAAATTTTCTTTTCGCTAGAGAATAGTGAAAAGAAATTCTGATGAAAGTTTTGGAAAATTTTGAGAGTGTGAATGAATATGTAATGATGAAAGTTGATTTGATTTAAAAATAGTAAAAAATAATTGGATGTGATTGATAGTTAGAAATGTGTGAGTGGGTGAATAGTAAAATTTGTGGGAGAATGTGTAATAATGATTAATTTTTTGTGAAAAAATGTGTAGATGTGATTGGTAGAAGAAAAAATCAGAAAAAGTGAAAGTGAGATAATAGTATATTTTCTGAAATTTTCATAAACAATCGCATGTTTGGTCAAAAAAAATTCTCCAGCGGAACGAAAATAAAATCTCGCTCATATTTAATCGCAGCCTAAATCTTGCCCCTTTTGTCTTTATTTTCTGGCTTCATCTCTGATTTTATGGACTTAACATGAGATAAATTCTACAAAATACAAGAAATATAATTTTTTTAAGGATTTGAATTTGAACTGGAATTCTAGTTATTAATCCGTCTTTATCGGGCAATACCCATAAAACCATCAAACACAAGGTTTGGTGGGGGTTGAGATCTCCTATTCCACTTTCCTTATTCCACTCCCTATTCCATATGTTGGATGAAAGACACGCGTGTGCTGGTTGTGACATCGCGTGACATCATCTTGCACACGTGTATTTCATCCAACGTCTTGGAATAGGAGTGGAATAGAAAAAATGGAATAGGAGATCCCATCCTGTTTGGTGGGCCCAAACCGGAATCCCATTTCGCTGACAACACCTCCATCAATGCGCCGGTGTTTAATGATTCCTCTTCCTTACCCGTTGACGAGCTCGATGGAATTTTTAAATCCAGTTTAAACATCGGTAAAACTAGGGAATCCCAAAATTTCTTACGCGATGATGGTATTTTTGGTGGGCCCGTCTCCAGTTCAAACCCATATGGAGAAATTGATTTGGAATCCGTTCTTAATAGCTCAAGTAATAGGGCGAATGATAGTAATTCGAATTTAAGGGATTCTGTTGGCTCTAATGCTTATGATGATTTGTTGGGATCAGAGTCGAGGCAGAGTGATTCTGTTGATGATTTGCTGGGGAGTTTCTGAGTAAATTCTAGTGAAAAGCAGGAGAATAAGGGGTCTGGATTCGATGATTTGATACCGGGATTCGGAGGAGCTAGCTCTTCAAATAAAGGGTATGTATTGTAAATAGCTGGATTTTGTTGTTAGTTTATTTATTTTCATTCTACATATAAAGTGTGGTGCAGCTCTTTTTAGCCGTATGCTTTTAGAATTTCTGGATAACTTTGTTCATGTTCACTTGGAGCATGTTGCTGATTCTTGCGAGTACCGAGTGAGTTTTTAAGTCTAGTGAATTATTAAGGAATGTAGTAGAAGATCTTGATGCATTTATAAGAACTTTTCAGTGGCATTTACTTAGTTCTTATCACTGCAATCTGAAGGGGTAATTTCATAAATGGCCTTTTTAGTAGGTCAAACAACAATTTTGACTTTACTTATAGAAAACATACTTTTATGGCCTCTTTTATTTAAAAAGTCTAAAATACCCTTCTATACATTTTTAAATTACAAAATTTACTTCATTTTTTATTTTAACAAATTGACTTCAAACCCTCATTCATTTCACACAACCAGCTTCTTTAACCTTAGTTGATTCTACAACTTAGCATTTCGGCTAATTATTGGGGATAAGTATCATCTATTAGTTTTACATTGTCATATTGGTTGAAATTTTTGAGCTAATTCTGTAAACACTACCAATTTTTGATTCCAAGTTTCCTACACAAGCCTAAGCTGGTAAGACCAGGATGAAACACTTTCTTTTGAATCTAATCATCGGAAACCGCGAACGCTTGACTTATCCAGTCCCCTAACTTGTAAACGCTGGTATAACGACGGTTGGAACTTCTCATGACCGAGAGGCGAAGGCCGGTCAGGCAGACGCGAATATCAATGTCACCTCTCAAGCATCTTCAAAGCATCATCAATGGTAGGCGAGCGCCACCATAACATGAGCGCACAAAATCCCAACGAGCACAAATCTCTCCATAGCCCCCTTCGCCCATCTTCCCTTATCGACTCATGAAAAACCTCTTCGACTTTCCCGATCTCACTTTCCGCCAAGCCCAATCCGTGATCAAGATTTTCGACGCTCGATGCATCAAGAACCCTTCGCTACTCATAATCTCAAGAATCACAATCCCAAAATCAGCTGTACACATCAATTTTCTCTCACAACTGTCCATAAAGCGCATACTGCGTGCAAGATATCCATGTGTACCAAAGAACTCTAAGTGGTCAAATGAGATTGCCCTTTCAACTCGCTTAGCTACCAAAATCGCCACAAGGCTTTCATGTCCGAATCGAGAAGGATGTTTGTTGCCTTTATATCGCGGTGATATATCGCAGTTTGATCCCATAATGCAAGTAAGCCACCCTTTTGCAATATCAAGAATTATGGTCTTCCTCCGAGGCCAAGTCAAATATTGCCGCTTCTTGTCGTGTTTAACGAAAATGTGATCGTCTAAGCTCCCGCTCGACATGTAATCGTATACTTAAGTACCTCCCATTGTCACTTGTGACACAAAACCCTCTCAGAGCAAGAAGATTCCTATGCCTTATCTTGCTTATTACTACAATGAATAGCTGAACCCAAGAACCTGATAAATTTTTCGCGACAAAACGACCCTGGTTGTTTTTTGGTCGTTTAAAGACTGGTTGTTTTTTGGTCATTTTTTGGTCGTTTAAAGACTCTGGTTGTTTTTTGGTTGTTTTTTGGTCGTTAAAAGACTCTAGTTGTTTTTTGGTTGTTTTTTTTTTATCTTGAGTTGTTTCGCAATGTATAGTGATTTATACAATGTGGTTTTCTCTTATACTTTTTTCTTTTAAGTGTAGGCATGACTCCCATTTTGGGTAAAATCGTATTTTATTTTGGCGAACTTGTCAACGAAGACGACAAATGGGTATGGAAGAAAGAAAATAATGGCAATGGTGTGAAGGTCTTCCAATCATCACTTGTCGATATGTCATATGAAGAGCTATATTCTCAATTTCAAGAGAGAGAGAAAAAACGACCACGTCTTGTTTATACTACCCAAGTCGTTTCCTAAATGACCCAAGTCGTTTCCTAAATGACCCAAGTCGTTTCCTAAATGACCCTAGTCGTTTATAAAGCGACAAGGGTCGCTTTTAAATATTTGGGGTCATTTTTAGATTTTAATAGTCAATTAAGTGGTATTCACCTTCTAAAATGCATCTAACTATATTAAATCATTAAATTTTAAGCGTTTAAATAGTTTCCTAATGCAAATTGCACATTTGATTTCAACACTCAAACACAACAAGAGATATCCAACTCACAGAACATTCCGCGTTATGAATCTATGATAACACTAATCCTTATGAAAATATTGTGAGATTGGATCATTGTGAGATTGGGGAATTAATATGTTTAATTACACTTGAGAATGATTTACACTTGTTTGGTAACCATGATCCATTGAAGAGAGAGACAAAAAAACGACCATGGTCTTGTTTACACTCCCAAAGTCGTTTCCTAAACGACCCAAGTCATTTATAGACAAGGGTCGTTTTGAAACATTTTGGGTCATTTTTAGATTTTAATAGTCAATTAAGTGGTATTCACCTTCTAAAATGCATCTAACTCTATTAAATCATTAATTTTAAGCATTTAAATAGTTTCCTAATGCAAATTGGACATTTGATTTCAACACTCAAACACTACAAGAGATATCCAACTCTGTTTCAACATCCGCATTATGAATCTATGATAACACTAATCCTTATGAAAATATTGTGAGATTGGATAATTTATGAGATTGGGGAATTAATATGTTTAATTACACTTGAGAATGATTTACACTTGTTTGGTAACCATGATCCATTGAAGAGAGAGACAAAAAATGACCATGGCCTTGTTTACACTACCAAAGTCGTTTCCTAAACGACCCAAGTCGTTTATAAAACGACAAAGTCGTATTGAAACATTTGGGGTTATTTTTAGATTTTAATAGTAAATTAAGTGGTATTCACCTTCTAAAATGCATCTAACTATATTAAATCATTACATTTTAAGCGTTTAAATAGTTTTCTAATGCAAATTGCACATTTGATTTCAACACTCAAACACAACAAGAGATATCCAACTATGTTTCAACATTCCGCATTATGAATCTATGATAACACTAATCCTTGTGAAAATATTGTGAGATTGGATAATTTGTGAGATTGGGGAATTAATATGTTTAATTACACTTGAGAATGATTTACACTTGTTTGGTAACCATGATCCATTGAAGAGAGACACAAAAAACAACCACGGTCTTGTTTACACTTCCAAGGTCGTTTCCCAAAAGACCCAAGTCGTTTATCAAACACCAAGGGTCGTTTTGAAACATTTGGGGTCATTTTTAGATTTTAATAGTCAGTTAAGTGGTATTCATCTTCTAAAATACATCTAACTCTATTAAATCATTACATTTTAAACTATTAAATAGTTTCCTAATGCAAATTGCACATTTGATTTTAACACTCAAACACAACAAGAGATATCCAACTCTCTTTCAATATTTCGCATTATGAATCTATGATAACACTAATCCTTATGAAAATATTGTGAGATTGGATAATTAGTGAGATTGGGGAATTAATATGTTTAATTACACTTGAGAATGATTTACACTTATTTGGTAACCATGATCCAATGAAGAGAGAGACAAAAAATGACCATGGCCTTGTTTACACTACCAAAGTCGTTTACTAAATGACCCAAGTCGTTTATAAAACGACAAGGGTCGTTTTGAAATATTTTGGGTCATTTTTAGATTTTAATAGTCAATTAAGTGGTATTCACCTTCTAAAATGTATCTAACTCTATTAAATCATTACCTTTTAAGAGTTTAAATAGTTTCCTAATGCAAATTGCACATTTGATTTCAACACTCAAACACAATAAGAGATATTCAACTCTGTTTCAACATTTTGCATTATGAATCTATGATAACACTAATCCTTATGAAAATATTGTGAGATTGCATAATTTGTGAGATTGCATAATTTGTGAGATTGGGGAATTAATATGTTTAATTACACTTGAGAATGATTTACACTTGTTTGGTAACCATGATCCATTGAAGAGAGACACAAAAACGACTGTGGTCTTGTTTACATTACCAAAGTCGTTTATAAAACGACAAGGGTCGTTTTGAAACATTTTGGGTCATTTTTAGATTTTAATTGTCAATTAAGTGGTATTCACCTTCTAAAATGCATCTAACTCTATTAAATCATTACATTTTAAGAGTTTAAATAGTTTCCTAATGAATCTATGATAAAACTAATACACTTACAAAACCACTTGAGTCTTTTACAAACGACTAGAGTTGTTTACAAAACAACTAGAGTTGTTTTTTGTTATAATTTAAACTGTATTAAACCAAAAATGATTCTGGTCGTTTATAAACAACTAGAGTCGTTTACAAAGACAAGGGTCGTTTCCTACACTTCCAAAAACATTCAAAAAGGCATATTGTACTATTTAGCCATTCGACAAAAACATATAGTAACTCCAAAAAAAAAAAAGAAATAAATTTAGTAACATCTAGGGATCACAATTTTAATGGTAGATATCCACATCCAATTTCTCTCTCCACAATTGTATGTTGTCTTGAACCACATCTTGTACAAACCGCTCTATGCTCAAGAACTCAACAATCTTGATCGCGAAAATCCCGCAATCACCCCTACCAAATGGCAAAGCAACACTTAGCAAAAAAAAAAACTCAAATTATAATTTAATTTCATCTATGACATAAATGAATTGAAAAGTACATTTTAAAATTTTAAAATTTCTTACTTCTTGGATGGATCTTCATTGTGTATCGCCAAAATCACCATCAAGTGACACCCCTTCTGCCTCATCTGATTGGGTGCCCTCACTGTCTGTATCAAAAAATCGCATGCAGTCCAATAATATTTGGGGAAATTAGGGAAAATACCCCCCACCAAGGGGGTATTAAAGAAAAATACCCCCACTTTATTAAATAAGGAAATATGCCCCTTTTCACCCCCTAAAAAGTCTAATTTGCCCTTGACTTAGAAAAATCCCCCCCCAAAAAAGAAAAAAGCTGCAACAACCTTTTGGAAGAGCAAGAGTTAGAATTAGGAGTTAATTTTCACCATTACAAACCCTAGTCTCATAAATCTTGTTTCTTCTTCTCAAAAGTTTGTATTCTTTGTGAAACTAGGGTTTGTTATGGTGAAAATGAACTCCCGATTCGAACTCCAACTCTTCCAAAAGATTATTGCAGCTTTTTCCTTTTTTTTTTTTGGATTTTTCTAAGTCAAGGGTAAAATAGACTTTTTAGGGGGTGAAGAAGGGTATATTTCCTTATTTAATAAAGCGGGGGCATTTTTCTTTAATACCCCCTTGATGGGGGGTATTTTCCCAAATTTCCCATAACATTTCCTCATGTGTAAGAGATAATTTTGTGCGAACTTTAAGCTGAAATCACATAAGAAATATTTTTATCAATAAATACCACTTCTAGATCTTCAACTGTCACATGCCCAAATTCGTTAAAATATTCATTCGCTAGCCTATTTTCACCAGGCAAATTATTAATAAAGTCCTCCTCATTACCATAATTAAGTCCTGTAATGAGAATGAAATCCTTATACGAAAAACAAACAACATTTTTCCCCATCAAATGAGAACAAAATATCATCTACCTCATTATCGGCTAATTTATCATCAAAAGCAATCCTTCGTAACATCAAACTATACAAGAGTTTCCCCGACATTTTCCAACGTTCAGATAATGAAAGTTGCCAAAACAAGATTTCAAAAGCATCTCTTTATATTCATCATTCAAATGATCATACACCATCCCAAATTTTGCCAAAGTACTTCGAACCGAAACTTTAGAGTCAAACCAATCCTCACGTTTAATAGCATATTCTATTCTGAAATTACATAAGAGCAAAATTTAGACAAAACTAATAAACTTACAAAAAAATACATTGTGTAAAAAACAAAACGACTACAGTTGTTTATAAAACGATTGGAGTTGTTTACAAAACAACTAGAGTTGTTTTTTGTTATAATTTAAATTGAATTAAACAAAAAATGACTCGGGTCGTTTATAAACAACTAGAGTCGTTTATGCCGAAATCTTTACCAAAATCATATATTCACACCCAAACTAATTTAAAAGCTTTCCCCATGGCTATTAGAAGAAAAAATTACATATGAACAAAATTTAAACATGAACTAATAAACTTACAAAAAAAAATACATTGTGTTAAAAAAACGACTTCAATCTTTTATAAACAACTACAGTTGTTTTGTAAACAACTCCAGTCATTTACAAAACGACTCTAGTCGTTTATTGGTATTTTAAACTGTAAAAAAACTAGTGTGTAAACGACCCCAACCATTTTGTAAACAACCCAAATCTTGAGTCGATTGAACAAAAAACGACTCGAGTCGTTTATAAAACAACTGGAGTCGTTTATGCGCGAATCTTTACCAAAACTATATATTTGTAACCAAACCAATTCAAAAGCTTTCTCCCATGGCTATTAGAACAAGAAAAACACAAATAATGATAATAAATCAATCAATACCTCAATGGTTCCATTTCCACGTCGAAAGCGAGCGATTTGGCTTGAGAAAACCCTAAAACTTGATGTAAGATCAATTATGGATGATGAACTTTGGCTTCTTACAAATTTTCGGTCGATTCCGAGTCGTTTTCCCGTTATTTTGACAAGAAAATTCTAAATTTTGAAGATGGTGGAGTGGAGGGAGACTAACGGTCTAGTTGGGAGAGAAAGGGTTAGGGAGAGAAATTTTAAGAAAGGTAATGAAATCTTCTTTTTTTTTTTTTTAATTTGATTTAAGAAGTCAAGGGCCATATTTGTATTAAAGTCGGGTCACCCGGCCATACTTGACTATTCCCACGCAATCTGAATGCTAAGTTGTGGCTCTATTTTTCATGTGCATATACATTATTCATAAGGGATAATTACAAAAACACCCCTATGGTTTGGGCTAATTACAAAAAAACCCAGAGTTCTTTGAAAATTACAAAAAAATCTTGAGGTTTGATTCCGTTTTACAGGTGATTTTCGAAAAAAATTCAAAAAACCCCCTGACATTTGCAAAAATATTACAGTTGTCCCCCTTAAATTTAAGACAAAACGAAACCTAAAGGATTTTGTTGTAATTTTGAAACATGTTTGCGTTTTTTGTAATTAACCCAAACCTCAGGAGTGTTTTTGTAATTATCCCTATTCATAATGTATGTCTGGGAATAGAGTCATTTTATACCCAGTCAGCAAAAAATGATGAAAGTAGAAGAAAATTAGATTTGCATTGTGTTATTTTTTCTCCCCAGTAGTTCTTACCCATATCTATTGGAATGTTCTTTTGGGCCTCAATAGTTTTGTGAAAGGCCAGCTACATTATTGAGCAGTATATATGCCCTATATTGGTGACAATTTTTATGTCTGCATAGTTTTTGCTGAAGTTGATGAAAAATGGTGGATTTCTCATTGCTGAAATTAAAATGGTTTTGGATGCCACTCTTATTGGCAATTGTGAGAAGGAGAACTTAAAGTTCTTTTTGTGTGAATAGTATAGGCTCTTATGAGGGAGTTCACAAGGTTTAAATGTGAGTTGTGCAATGGACATAATAATCTTTTCTTTGATTAAGCGTGCATGCCGGTTAACTAGGCTCTTATGAGGGAGTTCACAAGGTTATCTTCTAATAATGCAGAAACCCCATTGAGGTTTGATTCCATCTTACATAGTATCCTTCATAAGCAAAAAAAAAATTCAAAAATCCCACTGACACGTATAAAAATATTACAGTTACCCCCTTAAATTTAAGACATTTTTTTTTTCTGTAATTTTGAAACATATCTGGGTTTTTTGTAATGAGCCCATACCTTGTGGCTCTGATCGAGTTTTTTGGACATGCAGCTTTCTGTTCTGGAATGAGTGAACCGAAGGCTAAAAGGATTTGAGTGGAAGGTGGTGCACTAGAGCATCTATATTTTGAAACTACCCTTGTTCTAGTTTTTATGTTCTTCTGTGTCTGCTTGTGAAGCAGGAGATATATTTGACTGAGTTAACCTTTAAATTATTAATCTTTCCAATGATCCCTTGATGGTCATTTTTTTGTTGTACTTGAGGTCAAGAAACCTCATTAATACATTTACAGTACCTCATTATTGGATCTAATTAGATGAACATATCAGCTTGCTTCTCAATTTCACAAATTGTAAAAACTGGTTGCAATCAAAAGCTAGTCATGTTAAGGGAGTGTTTTCCAACACTTGAGAAAAGTGATTGTCAGCCAAAACTTAATTTTTAAGCTAATTCTGTAAACACTACCAATTTTTGATTCCAGGTTTCCTATACAAGCCTAAGCTAGTGGGACATAGGATGAAACATTTTCGTTGGAATCTAATCATCGTAAACCGCTAACGCCGACTTATGTCGTGACCCCTCACTCGTAAACGCTATACCTGAACGGGCGTTTGGAACATCTCATGACTGAGAGGCGAAGGCCTGTCAGGCAGACGCGGGATATCAATATCACCTTCGAGCATCTTCAGCGCATCAGCAATGGTAGGCCTAAGCGCCACCATAACATGAGCGCACAAAATCCCAACGCGCACAAATCTCTCCATAACGCCCTTCGGCCCACCTTCCCGTATCGACTCATGAAAAACCTCTTCGACTTTTCCAGACTTCACTTTCCCCCAAGCCCAATCCGTGATCAAGATTTTCGACGGCTCTGATGCATCAAGAACCCTTCTGCCGCTCATAATCTCAAGAATCACAATCCCAAAACTATACACATCAATTTTCTCTGTCAACTGTCCATAGAGAGCATACTCTGGTGCAAGATAACCATGTGTACCAGCAACTCTAGTGGTCAAATGAGATTGCCCTTCTGAACTCTGCTTAGCCAGCCCGAAATCCGCCACCAGGGCTTTCATGTCCGAATCGAGAAGGATGTTTGTTGCCTTTATATCGCGGTGATATACCGCAGGCTTGATCCCATAATGCAAGTAAGCAAGCCCTTTTGCAATATCAAGAATTATGTTCTTCCTCTGAGGCCAAGTCAAATCTTGCTTCGTGTTTTTGTCGTGTTTAACGAAAATGTGATCGTCTAAGCTCCCGTTCGACATGTAATCGTATACTAAATACCTCCCATTGTCACTTGTGACACAAAAACCTCTTAGAGCAAGAAGATTCCTATGCCTTATCTTGCTTATAATCTCCGCTTCGTTTGTGAAATCGTCGTCTCCTTTCGAATCCAAATCGAGAATTTGCTTCACAGCAACTTCTGTCCCATCTGAGAGTGTCCCTTTAAAGACAACTCCAAATCCACCTTGTCCAATCATATTCTTCTGTGAAAATCCATTAGTTGCTTGTTCTAATTCTGTTATATTAAACCATTTAGCTCCTGTGTTAGGCAAAACTCTAGACTTAACATTTCTCACATACTTCTCATGCATCAAGTTCTGTTTTTTCTTCTTATCCCACTTTTTATACACCATGAACACACCAACTGGAAAAATCACACCTATAACACCTCCAACCGACCCGAAAACCAATTTCCGTTTCGTGTTGTTCGATTTTGCTGTCCGGGATATGGGCAGTCCGAATATGCAAGAAGCTGTTCTTACATCCTCGGGTCCAAACTCATTGACAATAGCAGCAGCATATAAAACAGCAAAAAAAAATCTTGTTGAATTGGGATGCAAAGAAACTAGGTAAGAATTCACCTTTAGTCCCCCATCGACGCACAGACTGCACCGTGTTAGGCCGGTTAAATCGCCGTTACAAGACGACTCAAGTGGGATGTATGTGTAGATTTTCTGTTGCCAGTCATTTACTGTCATGATCCCAGCACAGCTTGTGGATGGCCTATTGACAAACTCAGTTGTGTCATTGAAACAAACAGGGAATAAGGAGTTTGGGATTGACATGGATGTTATTAGCTTTTCTTGGAAATCTGATATGCAAGATGATGAGGTGTTTGGATTGGGGAGATAGAACATGGATGTTTGTTTGAGGTGTTGGGCTAATCCTATGCCGAAAAGGCTATGGAGTGTTTGGCAGCAGCCAGATTTGAGTGGGTGGTGGCAAAGAGAGTTGTCCCATGGGAAGGTTTGTACATAGTCAAAATTGATGGGGCATAAGTGATTTTGTGCTTGGTTTGTGTGAATATTTGTGAAGAAGAAGAGGATGGAGAAGGTGAAGAGAATATGGGATTTGATCATTGTTTGTCTTTTTTTTTTTTTTTTTTTTTTTTGTGAAAATAAGAAGTGTTTGGCATGAAATTTTGATGTGGTGGTTGTTAAATGAAGTGCTTTTGTGGGGTTGGGAGAAAAGTTGAGTCAGCATCAATGTTGGCTGCTGGTCAAAAGTTTTTAAGTTTGAAATGTCCAAATGGGGTGGTTTTGATATATTTGTTAATTGGTGGGGCCGGTCAAATTTCACAGGTAGGAAAGTGAGTTCTATTGATTCTTGGAAGCAAGATGAAAAGAATATCCAATGAGTGCAAGCTAATACCAATAATTGTACTTCACTAATTGTTATTTGTAACTATTCTGGACTTGGATGAGTTATGATGATAAGGTAATAACAATAAAAAATTTTTAAAGATAGATGTTTTATGTAAGACCGTCTCATGATCTAAGTTCATGAGATGGATCCCAGAACGCATAAAAATATGGATTTGTTTCATGGGTATGAGTTTAGATCGAAATTCTATTTAAATATAAGATCCGTCTCATCATCTTATACATGTTTTTATATAATTAAAATAAAACACAACATAAAGTGGTAAATGTAACCATTGAACGGGACAAATTGTACTGGGCATAGAGCTCAAATTGTAAGATTATGAGACGGTCTTACATGAGACCGTCTCACGCAGAGACGGAGCTAAGGGGGGCTAGCAGCGTCAACGGCTCCTTGTCAATTGCAAAATATTTTCTAATTAATATAGATATTTGTATATATAATTATTAAATTTTATGATTTTTGCCCTCCTAAAAAAATACATTAATCTATTAGTTTCAAAGAATGGTAAATCTTACCCCTCTCGTCTTTATTTTCTGGCTTCGTCTTTGATTTCATGGACTTAACCATGAGATAGATTCTACAAAATATAAAAAATATGAATTTTTTTTACGGATTTGAGTTTAAATTGGAATTTTAGTTATATATATGATCCGTATTATAGAGAATGCTCATATAACTATCACATACAAGCTTTGCCTTTAATTATCTTAGCTGCAATGGAATATAGCTAACCCTCATTTTATCTCATCTTTTTTTTTTGTGGGGTCATTGACTCATTGGTGCATTATTATTATTATTATTATTATTATTATTTTTTCATATTTCCTTAATCCACTTATGCATTTTTTTCTCTTAATCCATTAATTCACCCCTTATATATTTTCTCTGCTTCTTTCATTTTGTTTTTTCTTCACCGCTAATTTTTGCCGCTCATTTCTCGTCATCATCCCCACCAAAACACACAGAGACTGCGATATAGTTTATCAGTAATATTTGTAGCTAAATTCCGATATTGCGTTTGAAAGTAATGGATGAATTTGGAGTTTTAGTGGAGAGTATTGGATTCAAAGCCCATGGGAAATCTGCTCCAATGGCCAAATTAAAGCCGAAACCGGAATCCCATTTCGCTGACAACACCTCCATCACTACGCCGGCGTTCAATGATTCCTCTTCCTTACCCGTTGACGAGCTCGATGGAATTTTTAAATCCAATTTAAACATCGATAAAACTAGGGAATCCCAAAAGTCCTTCGGCGGTGATTATATTTTTGGTGGGCCCGTCTCCAGTTCAAATCAATATGGAGAAATTGATTTTGAATCCGTGCTTAATAGCTCAAGTAATCGGGTTAATAATAGTAATTCGAATTTAAGGAATTTTGTTGGTTCTAAATTCTAATGCTTATGATGATTTGCTGGGGAGTTTTGGAGTGAGTTCTAGTGAAAAGCAGGAGAATAAGGGGTCTGGATTCGATGATTTGATACCGGGATTCGGAGGAGCTAGCTCTTCAAACAAAGGGTATGTATTGTAAATAATTGGATTTTGTTGTTAGTTTATTTATTTTCATTCTACATATAAAGTGTGATGCAACTCTTTAGCTGTATACTTTTAGAATTTCTGAAGAACTTTGTGTTGTATATAATAATTTTTTTAAAAGATAATTGGTTTTGCCACTATTTTTAATACTTGACTAGACTTTTCGGCTAGGTTGGAATCTTTTTCTCTTCTTTATGAACATGACACATGTGTCATATTCTATTTTATCATTCTTTTCTAAATTTTCAAATGCAGGTTTCTACCTTTTGGCCTAATTTTGATTATTATTGCTTTCTAAATTTCTACTTTTGGGCTAATAAAAATATGATGATAGATAGACAACTCATTTTGCTGAAAAGAAAGAGACATGAGATTAATAATACAACCCAATCCTCTTTCATTCTTTCTTTAGTGTATTATTGCTGGGTTTTTAGAGAAACTTTGTCATTCTAAATTCCTGTTGAATCTTGGGGATTACAAAAATAAATCCTTAAGGACAATGCTAATTTCGCACGCCTCAGGAATTAGTCTTTTCTATTTTCTTTCTATTTTTCGAACTTCATCAAACTTTTCCCAACAATCTTAAGGATTTACCTTGGAGTTTCCCCCCAAAAAAAAGAAGAAAAAAACAAAATCTATTAACAATGAAGTAGAGAAAGTATTCAGCAAGTTCGACACCAATGTGACTTGAAAAATCTTGTCGGCAGAGCTTAGCCCGTATTCAACGGCCTTGGCTCCGAAACCTCCGCCGAGGAGGTTGTGAGTATGATGTCGGAGTTGGACCACGACAGAGATGGTTACGTCGACCTGACCGAGTTCAAGTTGTGGAACGGCGTGCAGTGACAGCAAGGAAAAGTCACCGTGCGGAGGAAGTCTGGTCGTAACTACTTCTTAAATCTAGCTAAGTGGGATTGCAGGCGCCGTACAAAAGAAGCCCACGAATAGCTTCACAACTTTTGCAACCTATCCATTTGGGGTGATGTCAATTTATGGATGGATTAAATTATGAGAAAGTGAAAATCGATAACAAAGATGAGCAGGAAGAACATTCCAAAGTTTTCCTCCTAGTTTCAAATAAAAACTCAAACAGAGGTTAGCATTATGCTTTCGTCGGTTTCATGAGTTATATGGCCTTTGGTTTGAATATTGAAACATATGCCACCTTTTACTATTGTTAGTTTTTTTTTTTTGTGACTTTTCTTGAGTATGGTTTTGCATATGTTAGATGCATAATGATTTTACCATTTCAACCTAAGTATAGTGTTTCAAGATTTACAATATTATGTTCAAACCCCACTGGTAAAACTCATAAACCAATTACATTATTGAGAAAAGTTTGATGAAGTTCGAAAAATAGAAAGAAAATAGAAAAGATTAATTCCTGAGGCGTGCGAAATTAGCATTGTCCTTAAGGATTTATTTTCGTAATCCCCCCAGATTCAACAGAATTTAGAGCGACAAAGTTTCTCTAAAAACCCAGCAATAATACACTGAAGAAAGAATGAAAGAGGATTGGGTTGTATTATTAATCTCAAGTGTCTTTCTTTTCAGCAAAATGAGTTTTCTATTAGTAGACTTGAAGGCAACTTATTTTCCATAAAAAATAATGGAGCACCTTTTCTATCATCGCATTTTTATTAGCCCAAAAGTAGAAATTTTTAGAAAGCAATAATAATCAAGTTTAGGCCAAAAGGTAGGAACCTGCATTTGACAATTTAGAAAAGGATGATAAAATAGAATATGGCACATGTGCCATGTTCATAAAGAGAAAAAGATTCCTACCTAATTAGCTACCTCAAATTTGAGCCGAAAGGCTAGTCATTAAAAATAGTGGCAAAATCAATCTTATCTTTTAAAACACTTATTATATACTCAACATGTAAGCCTTTTCCATAATTTACTACATGATTGATCCCTTGTTTTTCTGAAAAAAGAGGTTTGATTGTGTTGTATTAAAAGACACCTCATTTGCAAGAGAGAAATGATCAATTCAACATAATCCTCCTTTCTTCGCTCCTTTTGCTGCATTTTTCTTGATGGGTTACAACTTTTATTTTGTCATTCTAAATCCTGTTGAATCTTGGGGGATTATACAAATAAATCTTTAAGGAAAGTGCCAATTTCCGCACGCCTCAGAAACGAATCTCTTTTATTTTCGAACTTCATCAAAACGTCCTTAAGGATTTATTTGCATAATCCTCCAGGATTCAACAGGGTTTTAGAACGACAAATTAAACATGTAACCCAACAAATAAGGCAGTAGAAAGATGATTAAGTTCTATCCCTCCTCAAAATGAGGTGCTCATTAAATAGGCCTCAAGCCAACCATATTTCCTTAAAATAAGGGAGCACTAATATTGTAAACCCTTAGGTACGTTTTTCCGTTAGCCTAAAAAGTAGGAGTAATTATAGCATTATAGCCACTAACCAAAAGTAGAACCAATTTGAGATAAAGTTGCAGACTTAGTCTGCTTTTAGATAAGATAGAATTTGCTTTTGAATAATTGTGGTTAAGGTAGATGGACTAAGGCCAACTTGAGAAATTAATAGTGATAGAAACCCTACCTTTGTGATTGAAGATCCCATGAATGAGGTTCATATAACAAGTCATTTGTTAATTCTGCTAGCACAATAATTAATTGTCAATTCATATGGTGTGAGAAGTGCTAGATTGCAATTATGTGAGGATGAGATGTTAAGCTCTTAATGAATTTCATATCCCTTAAGGGTGGTATATTTAATTGCAAAATATACTTGATGAGATTCACCTATATGAGTGTGGAGTGGGGCCGGTCCTATGAGATTTTGGCATATCTCTAGAGCACTCATGAATTCCAGGCACGCGCATGGCCTATTAGCGCATTGAACGGCAAAATAATGAGAGGGTGTAACGTGACTGGTAAGATTTTAAGTACAAAGATTTAGTGAAGCTTGAGGCTTCTATGAACTAAGAACTCTTTATTGTAAGAGCAGTAGACATCAAACAAATCATTAGTAAGAGTGCTAATAACCGTATGTCTACAAACCTTGTTAGCATAAATCCAAATCTCCATTTCCTTTGGATCATCATATGGTTCATGCTTCTTTTGTGTCAGTACATTAGCAACACCGTGCATGTCTAGGATGGAAAATATTCGCTCCTGCCAGCGTCTATAACTATGACCGCTAAATATTTCGATTTTGGAGATGTCTAAAAATGGCTTGGCGTACGAGAATGGCGGCATATGCGGAGCAACGAGAACAAGGACCGGTGTAGTGACATTCACAGTAAGTGCAGTGACATTATTCTCAGGTGGTGTGTTGAGTTGACCAACATTATTATCAAACTCCATAGTAAATCCTTTAGAATGTTGTCAAAATATTTTTGTACAGAGTTTGAAGAAACAAATAATTTCCGAGGCGTGCCAGAGTGGCACTGTCCTAAAAGATTTATTTTCGTAATCCTCCAGGATTCAACGAAACAAATAGAACGAACAAAATTTTCCTAAATGTAACCCAGCAAAATGAAGTTGGAGGTAGGAAGCTTAATGTTCAGTTTTATTTTCACAAGACTGGAAACTCGACTTATATAGAGCAAAGGCTTCCAATGGTAATGTAAATAATTCAGAGTAGGGGACAAATGAACGACTCTTAGCCACATAGGGATACAGTCGAGCGGACATAGTATGGTAGGGAACAAAGTGGGCGGCTAAAGACAACCTATGGACGGTTATAGATAGGCTAAATCTGAATAAAGAAAATTAGTATTTTCCATTTATGATAGAAAAGAGGAAATTAAGGTAAGGTAGAAAATTTCGGGTAAGGAAAAAATAAGGATTTTTGGGTAAGGTTTTTAAATCAACAAAATAAAAATAAATTTTAAGTTGCAAAACTAATCCGAGCCACGACTATATCGTCTGCACAGGGGGGCAAATCGCCAATTTTAGACTACAATCGACAAATTTGGCCCAACTCTTTATGTGCGCGAGGCCCCCTTATTATCTTGGCCCATTTTTTTATTAAGCCCATTTGGGTCTTCCATTAATAAAGTGAAGAATACTTCATTATCTATCCTATGTGGGATATTGGAGTTCTTTAGAAACACTCTCAATGCTCATTTTCCAACAATCCCCCACATGTTTCAAAAGAACGAAAAGAAAAAAGATTTAGAGAATTTTGCTGGGTTACTAAAATGAGTGTAGATTATCGCATCTGGTGTCTTTTAAAACATGTGGGGGATTGTTGTATAAAATGAGTGTTTTAAAAGATAAAATTAATTTTGCTACTTCAAATATTTTATTATTCTCTTTTGACTTGGTCTATCTACCTTAACCACAATTATTCAAAAGCAAATTCTATCTTATCTAAAGCGGTAACTGCCTGCAACTTTATCTCAACTTGGTTCTACTTTGGGTAGTGACTATAATCTTTACAATTATTCCTACTTTTTAGGTAAGGGAAAACGCGTGCCGAGGGTTTACAAATATTAGTGCTCCCTTATTTTAAGGAAATGTGGTTGGCTTGAGGCCTATTTAATGAGCACATCATTTTGCAAAGGGATAGAACTTAATCATCTTTCTACTGCCTTATTTGTTGGGTTACATGTTTAATTTGTCGTTCTAAAACCCTGTTGAATCCTGGAGGATTATGCAAATAAATCCTTAAGGACAGTGTTAATTTCGCACGCCTCAAGGATTAATATTTTCTATTTTCTTTCTATTTTTCGAACTTCATCAAACTTTGTTGGAAAAATTTGATGAAGTTCGAAAACAAATGGATCATTCCTGAGACGTGCGAAGTTAGCACTATCCTTAAGGATTTATTTGTGTAATCCCCCAGGATTCAGTAGGAAATTTGAACAACAAAATCAGATAAATATGTAACCCAACACCGATTGTGTAAATGCTAGAGTTGAGAAGAAAAATGAGCAAGGCTTCTTCTTTGGTAATTTGATGTCTCTCTACCTTTATACACATATGAGGTGTATTTTAATATACCTCGAGCCAAACAATTTTCCCATGAAATTAGGGAACATTATTTTTAAAAGGTGTAACATTTTATTTTGTTGTCTAGCCATAGGATAAGACAATTAAAATCAACATGTCTTCCACTAACCAAAAGGCGTATGAATGTTTAGTATAATATGTCAAAATAAAACAAAAAATTAATTGGAAGTGGAAATGGAAATCTTTTAAAAACACTCATATTATACAACAATCCCCCACATGTTTTAAAAGATTTATAAAGAATAAGATGGAATGATTTGTTGGGTTACAAAAATGAGTGTAGAATACATCGAATCTGGTGTTTTTTGGACTATGAACCAGACCTAGAATGATAAGATTTAAAGTACAGAGTATTGGTGAAGCTTGTAGCTTCTATGAACCAAGAGTTCTTTATTGTAAGTTAAAATCTTACCAGTCACATTGCACTCTCTCAAGATTTTGTTGTTCAATACGGTTTTGCGTTGATAGACCATACACGTGCCTGATATTCATGAGTGCTCTAGAGACATGCCACAGTCTCATAGGAGCGGCCCCACTCCACACTCATATAAGTGTATTTCATCAAGTATAATTTGCAAGTAAATATAGGGATATGAAATTTATTAAGAGTTTATCAGCTCATCCCTCTATATTTGCATTCTAGCACTTCTCACACCATAGGAATGGACAATCAAATTGCTGTGCTAGCAGAATTAACAAGTGACTTGTTATTACCCATATGAACCTGATTCATGGGATCTCCAATCACAGAGGTTAGGTTTCAAAGATCAAGTTAATTTCTTAAATTGGCTTAAGTCTCATTCCCCTCGATGTTTTAGTAATTAATTTTCTTCCCAAAACGTTAATCAGACGATTGGCCAAATTTACTTCTGACACATAATCAATTAATAAATGGTATGTATTGTAAATAATTGGATTTTGTTGTTAGTTTATTTATTTTCATTCTACATATAAAGTGTGATGCAACTCTTTAGCTGTATACTTTTAGAATTTATGAAGAACTTTGTGTTGTATATAATAAGTGTTTTAAAAGATAATATTGATTTTGCCACTATTTTTAATACTTGACTAGCCTTTCGGCTCAAATTTGAGGTAGCTAATTAGGTGAGAATCTTTTTCTCTTTATGAACATGGCACATGTGCCATATTCTATTTTATCATCCTTTTCTAAATTGTCAAATGCAGGTTCCTACCTTTTGGCTTAAACTTGATTATTATTGCTTTCTAAATTTCTACTTTTGGGCTAATAAAAATGTGATGATAGAAAAGGTGCTCCATTATTTTTTATGGAAAATAAGTTGGCTTCAAGTCTACTAATAGACAACTCATTTTGCTGAAAAGAAAGACACATGAGATTAATAATACAACCCAATCCTCTTTCATTCTTTCTTCAGTGTATTATTGCTGGGTTTTTAGAGAAACTTTTTCGTTCTAAATTCCTGTTGAATCTTGGGGGATTACGAAAATAAATGCTTAAGGACAATGCTAATTTTGCACGCCTCAGGAATTAATCTTTTCTATTTTCTTTCTATTTTTCGAACTTCATCAAACTTTTCCGAACACTTTGTTCATGTTAACATGGGGCATGTTGCTGATTCTTGTGAGTACCCAGTGAGTTTTGAAGTCTACAACAACAACAACAATAAACTAAGCCTTAATCCCACTACGTGGGGTCGGCTATACGGATCATATCGCGCCATCGTTTACGGTCATAAGCCATATTTTCATTGATTTCTAAGTATAGCATATCTTGTTTAATAGCTTCTTTCCAAGTCTTTTTAGGCCTACCTCTGCCTCTTTTGATTTGTGTGAGTGATTCCCTACCTTCTAAACGTCGCACAGGTGCATCTAAAGGTCTCCTATAAACATGTCCAAACCATCTTAATCGTGTTTCTCTAATTTTCTCATCTATTGAATTATTAAGGAATGTAGTAGAAGATCATGATGCATTTATAAGAACTTTTCAATGGCATTTACTTAGTTCTTATCACTGCAATCTGAATGATAAGTTGTGGCTCTATTTTCATGTGAATATACATTATTCATGTATGTCTGGGAATAGAGTCATTTTATACCCAGTCAGCAAAATTTGATGAAAGTAGAAGAAAATTAGATTTGCATTGTGTTATTTTTTCTCCCCAGTTGTTCTTACCCATATTTATTAGGAATGTTCTTTTGGGCCTCAATAGTTTTGTGAAAGGTCAGCGACAGTATTGATCAGTGTATATCTGCAGAGTTTTTGCTGAAGTTGATGAAAAATGGTGGATTTCTCATTGCTGAAAATTGATATGGTTTTGGATGTCACTCTTATTGGCAATTGTGAGAAGTAGAACTTTAAGTTCTTTTCGTGTGAATAGTGTAGGCTCTTATGAGGGAGTTCACAAGGTTTAAACGTGAGATGTGCAATGGACATAATAATCTTTTCTTTGATTAAGCGTGCATGCCGGTTTACTAGAACGCCTAGTTGTCGATGCATTAAAGAAAGAAAATAACCTAATAGGTAGATGAATCAACAAGTGATTTGCTCATTACTTTTAAGTTTATGCTTCCTTTTATTTTTTTAACTATTTGCTGCACAAGAGGGGTGTTCATTGTTCAATACACAAGACTCTATAACTTCCTTGCATCGACTGCTGCAAGTTTAGAAACAGAGATTTAGTATGATTATCCTTTGAGTCGGTTTTTTTTTTAGCCATTCCCAACAAACCAATATGTTTTTTAGCCATCTTTTTTAAACACATCTTTTTTAGCCATTTTGGGGTGTAAAATGACATCCATACCCTTCTAGCATGTTTGTTTGATATTTGAGTTATTTCTCTCTCTTTCACTTATCTCTATGTATCTTCTTACTCTTTTTTTCAAACTTTTTTTAAGAAATCGAACCTGTATTTTTCATTTTTAAATATGCAATATGAGTGTTGAATTATAGATATCGAAAAGAGGATTAATTTGATATATTATACATGCAAAACGGATTTAAAACGAAAAAATTATGTGAATTCAAAGTTTTTTGAAAAAAAAAAAATAACTGAGTATGTTGTAACTCGAACTCGAGTCACTATGACTCGAATTCGAGTCACTCAAGGTATGATATATAAAATAAAGTTCGTTATTATAACCAAAAGGTTTATATGGCATAGCGGATTGTCAAGTGTTTCCTCACTATTTGGTCGTGGTATCGATACTCACTGACCGCTATGCCACTAATTCGAGTCATTATTGTAACTCGAATTCGAGTTACAACATACCCAATTATTTTTTTTTTCCAAAAAACTTTAAATTCACATAACTTTTTCGTTTTAAATCCGTTTTGCATGTATAATATATCAAATTAATCCTCTTTTCGATATCTATAATTCAACACCCATATTGCATATTTAAAAATGAAAAATACAGGTTCGATTTCTTAAAAATAATTGAAAAAAAAGAGTTAGAAGATATATAGAGAAAAGTGAAAGAGAGAGAAATAACCCAAATATCAAATAAACACGCTAGAATGGTATGGATGTCATTTTACACCCCAAAATGGCTAAAAAAGATGTGTCTACAAAACATTGCTATTTTTAATCTTTACATTTTCTAAATGGCTATTTTGTATCATTACCACTTATCCTTTTGCAGTCTTTGCACAAAATTGATGTCTGGATATCTGATAAGGAAAGACTTTACTATCTTTTTTGGTTAGAACAGTTTAACTAGCAAATGTTTAGTTAATTTATGACTACCATGCATGCAGAAAGTGTCATCATACTTCTTAAGTGCTTTCTTAACACACTATCCAACTTTATAAAGAGTTGTATTCTTTGCTTATGGTTTGCTCTTTTTTTTTGGGATAATTACAAAAACCTCCCTGATGTTAGATCTAATAACAAAAAAAAAAAAAAACAGAGGTTTTCTAAAGTTACAAATTCTCCCTTGAAGTTTGATTCTGTATTGAGTATGTCTCTTGTAAGACGGTCGCACTGTGCGACGAATTACACTTTTAGGGTAAAGAGTGATACTTTTAGTATAAAATGTGATACTTTTAGTGTAAAAAATGATAATTTGTGTGAATACACTTAATTTTAGTGTATTCAGACAATGTATTATTTTTTACACCAAAAGTATCACCCGTCGCACCATTACACCGTGCGACCGTCTTACACAAGTTTTTGTCTTCTGTATTACACTTTATCCCCTTCATAAGCAAAAACATTTCGGACACCCCCCTTTACTTTTGTGAAAATATTACAGTTACCCCTTTACATTTAAAGCTAAATCAAATCTCAGGTTCTTTTTGTAATTTTGAAACTTCTTTAGTTTTTTTTTTGTAATTACCCCAATCCTCATGGGTAGTTTTTGTAATTATCCCTTTTTTTCTTTTTCTGATCTTCTGTTGAAAACTGTTATTTTTTTGTATTGTGTAACAGAGTACAATCAAACTTCATCTGGCGAGTTGCAGGAAATACATCACTTTCTTCTAATCCCACTTCTTACAAACCATGAACAAAACCAACTGCAAAAAACACACCTATAACACTTCCAACGGACGCGAAAACCGATTTCCGTGCCATGTTGTTCGGATTATTACCACTTGCTGTCCTGGATAAGGGCAGTCCAAATATGCAAGAAGCTGTTCTTACATCCTCAGGTCCATAATCATTGACAATAGCAGCGGCATATAAGATCGCAAAATGAAAGCATCTTGTTGAATTGAGATGTAAAGAAACCAAGTAAGAATTCACCTTTAATCCTGCATCCACACACAAACTGCACTGTGTTAAGCCGGTTAAATCGCCGTTACAAGAAGTTTCAAGTGGGAGATATGTGTAGTTTTCTTGTGTATAATCATGTACTGTTACGATTCTACCACAGCTTGTGGATGGGCTATTGACAAACTCAGTTGTGTCATTGAAACAAACAGGGAATAAGGAATTCGGGATCGACATGGATATTAGCTTTTCTTCGAAACTTGCAATGCAAGAAGATGAAGTGTTTGGATTAGGGAGATAAAACATGGATGTTTGTTTGAGGTGTTGGGCTAATCCTATGCTGAAAAGGCTACGGAGTGTTTGGCAGCAGCCAGATTGAACTGGATGGTGGCAAAGAGAGTTGTCCCATGGGAGGGTTTGTACATAGTCAAAATTGATGGGGCATAAGGGATTTTCAGCTTGATTTGTGTGAAAGTTTGTGGAGAAGAAGAAAAAGAAGAAGGAGAAGGTGAAGAGAATATGGGATTTGCTCATCTTTTGTGTTTTTTGATCAAAATAAGGATTGTTTGCATGAAATTTATGTGGTGGTTAAAATGATATTTTTTTTCTGGGATTGGAGAAAAGTTGAGTCAGCATCAATCAATCTTGGCTGCTGTGGTCAAACTGCACGTTTGGGAGTTTAATTTTTTTTTGCTACACTGGGATAGTAGGGGACACGTTCACTCGTAGGAGATTACCCGGGTCAATCGTTGTTACAACACAAGTTTATACCACTGGAGAACAAGGTTCGGCATCCCTTACTTCAAGTTTGGGAGTTTTACAAGGTGATTGGGTAATATCACTCCGATATCGCGGGTTCGAATCTGTGTGGTGATTATTCTTTGCTGAAATATTGCAAGGGTTGTTGCTGGATTCGTATTCCGTTGGTCCTCTTCCTTGCAGGGCTACCAATCGTACATATCCATTGATCAACCTGCCTGACTAAAGGACCTCTGATACATGTGGGGCTTTTGCTTCGAAAAAACCCTTTTGAAAAAAAAGGTTTGGGAGTTTTAGTTTGAAATTGGTGGTTTTGTTGTTTTTAATTGGTGGGGCTGGTCAAAGTTAACAGGTAGGAAAGTTCTTTGAAATTTTATGTTAACTATGCTGGACTTGGATGAACTGTGGATAAAAAAAAAAAGAAAAGTTTTTATAAACAAAGTTGTAAGTGTAATTAGTTAAATGGACAAGTTGTTCTTGCTAGGCATGAAGTATATTAGTTTTTAATGCCGACACTTTGTTTTTGGGTAAAAATTATACAATTTATTTCTGCACTGTACGACATAAAATGCAATTAATCATTTTTTTGTAATACTATTTTTTACGGAATTTGCTAGGCCCTAATCGGTATAGATGTCAGGAAAGGCCAACCCTAATTGCCCGGCCCTTGGACTTTTTTTTTTCAATAAAACTATATGTTTTATAAATTTATATTTTAAAATTTATATCTATAATATTATCAAATCTAATCTTTGATATCATTTATGACCATTTAGCTTAGTGAATAGTAAACAATGTAGTAAATACTAATTTAAAATTTGTATATAAATGGTAAAAGTTATACAATAAGTTAATAGTCAATTAAAGAATTATTCTCAAAAAAAAAAATAAAGAATTGAGATCTATTCGTAATGTATGTATAATCATTTATGGCGAAAAGAATTGAAATATTTATACTTAATTCTTATTAGAATATATTATATTAGACTTATAAAGGCACGACTTCGTTGAAAAGAAATAAAACTATATAGCTAATGATTAGGGACACTCCTTAATTAGTTGACTTCAGGCTATCTTTATTGACATCTCTATTAATTAGTCAACAACCCGAGTCTAGAAACAATATTTTTTTTTGGTTTTAATCTATATTTGGCTGCTTGGTGGGATGTTTATATCTGATTTTGTCTAGACGATTTTTCCACCCATATATGGACATAATAGTCTGGCCTAGGCCGATTCTCACAATACTATTTTTTTTTAAAAGTAAAAATGTCATATAGTTTAGGTGCGATTAGATATGCTTTCATTTTGAAAATTTCTATTTTGCTAGAAAATAGTGGTAAAAAGAATTGGAAGAAAAAAGATAAATTTTTAGAGTGTGATTGGATGTGAGATGGAAAAATAATGATGAAAGTTGATTTTATTTAAAAATAGTAATATAATGATTGGATATGAGTGGTAGTTAAAAATGTGTGAGTGAGTGAATAATGAAATTTGTGGGAGAATGTGTAATAATGATTAGTTTTTTGTAAAAAAAATGTGTAGATGTGATTGGTAAGAGAAAAAATGAAAGTGAGAGAATCCAATCGCAACCTTAACTTTTTTTTTTTATCTTTCCTTTTTTTTTTTGCGTATTTGTGCATATTATTTATCTATTTATTTATTCATAATTCCTTAATCCACTTATGCATACTTGTTTCTTGTTTTTTTATTCTTTTTTCATCCATTAATCCATCCCTTAAAAGTTGTTTTCTCGGCTTCTTTCTTTTGTTTTTCTTCACCGCTAATTTTTGCCGCTCATCTCTCTTCATCATCCCCATCAACACACACAGACTGGTACACACACACACACACACACACATATATATATATATATATATTCATGATTCATCAGTAGTATTATAGCTGAATTTCGATTTTAATTTGAAAGTAATGGATGAATTTGGAGTTTTAGTGGAGAGTATTGGATTCAAAGCCCATGGAAAATCTGCTCCCATGGCCAAATTAAAGCCGAAACCGGAATCCCATTTCGCTGACAAGACCTCCATCAATACGCCGGCGTTCAATGATTCCTCTTCCTTACCCGTTGACGAGCTCGATGGAATTTTTAAATCCAATTTAAGCATCGATAAAACTCGGGAATCCCAAAATTCCTTTGGCGATGATGATATTTTTGGTGGGCCTGTCTCCAGTTCGAATCGATATGGAGAAATTGATTTGGAATCCGTGCTTAATAGCTCGAATAACAGGGCGAATGATAGTAATTCGAATTTAAGAAATTCTGTTGGCTCTAATGCTTATGATGATATGTTGGGATCACAGTCGAGGCAGAATGATTCTGTTGATGATTTGCTGGGGAGTTTTGGAGTGAGTTCCAGTGAAAAACAGGAGAATAAGGGGTCTGGTTTCGATGATTTGATACCGGGATTCGGAGGAGCTAGCTCTTCAAATGAAGGGTATGTGTAAATAATTGGATTTATTGTTTGTTTATTTATTTTTATTTTTTACCTATAGTGTGTGATGCAGCTCTTTAGCTGTATACCTTTAAGTTACCGCAGAACTATGTGGATGCATGTTAACTTGGAGGGTGCTGCTGATTCTTTTCAGTACTGAGTGAATTTCGAAGTCTCATGAAATTATTAAGGCATCTAGAAGAAGTTTGTGATGCATTTATAAGAACTCTTCTGTGGCATTTACTTAATTCTTATGACTGCAATCTGATACTTTGTTGTGGCTCTATTTTCATGTGGATGTTCATGTCCATGTATTTCAGGTAATTGGGTCATTTTATACCCTGTCAGCAAAAATGGATGAAAGTAGAAGAAATAAGACTCGCAATATGTTTTTTCTTGTAGTTCTTACCCATGTTTATATAGAAATGTTCTTATGGGCCTCAATAGTTTTGTGAAAGGTTCATTAGGCAGTAGAATTCCCTATATTGGTGAGAATTTTTATGTCTACAGAAAGTTTTCGCTGAGGTTGAGAAAAAATGGCGGAGTTCTCATTGCTGGATTTTGGAATGGTCGTAGATGCATTTCTTATTGGCAATTGAGAGAAGGAGCACATTAAGTCCCTTTCGAGCTTTGTATTGACAAGCCTTGTGGTTAACTTTGTTAAGGTGTCCATCTATAGTAGGTTAAGCGAAACTGTGATTGGTACAGTCGTCCAGCTATTTCTTCTTGGAAAGCTCTCAAGGGCGCCAGGTGAAGGATCCACCTATTTACCCTGCTTTTCATGTGAATAGTCCAGGCTCTTATGAGGAAGTTCACAAGGTTTTAACGTGAGATGTGCAATGGCTGTTTGCTAACTCTCATTGCCTAAGCATTCAGTTGATTGAGTACCATCGACTCAAATCAAATTGCTCGCATATAAATCTAGATATTTTGGAGAATCTGGGGAGGATATCATCTGAAACCCCTATCTTTCATATAGAACCATTGTCCAATAGGAGGAAAAGTGGTTGCACAGGTCAAATCTGTAGTTGGCAGTAGTGCTTGAATTGGCTTGAGAGCTACATACGAGTATAAGGTATCTTGTTACATTATACCCAGTTCCCTGAAATTGGCTTGAGACATCTCGAATGCTAAAGAAAGAATTATGGACATAATAATGTTTTCTCGATTAAGCATGCATGCCATTTAACTAGAACGCTTAGTTGCCAATGCATTAAAGAAAGAAATTAACCAAAATAGGCAGATGAATCAACAAGGAAACTGCTCATTACTTTAGATTATGCTTCATTGAGGCTTCATTTGGATTGATGGATTTGAAGTTATGGAATTAAAATCCATAATAACAAATCCATTGAGCTTATTTGGATAAGATCATTCTACAATGGATTTCAAATCCTTACTTTCTATTTTGTGCTAATTTTGGAGTCATTGTGGTGGATTTCTGTTAAGAACTCTCTTCATTTTGTATTATGTGTAACAGAGTGCAATCAAAGCCTGTTCCTTCTTCAGAGTCTAATGGCCGTTCATCTAAACCAAGCTCGACTCTGGGAGATGATCCCTTTTTAGTTTTTGAATCATCTGTATCTCAGTCAGATGCCTCTTGGTCATTTACTGGTCCTTCGGAACAAGATACAGGAAAAGACTTCATTCAATCTTCGCTTGACGAACTTGATGATTTCGCCATGGGTAGGGGCCAGAATGATTCAAGAACTGATGGAAAAGGGACCACAATGAGCAAGCCAAGTGCAGGCACAGCTTCAAATGGATTTGAGAATGTTGATGAGCTGGATGCATTTTTTGGTGCTGGCGTGCAACAAAATCATGCTGCACCAACATCTTCTACTCAGGTGAACTGACAAATCTGAATATGATTTTCTATATCCTGATGCTTATTTCTTAAGTTAATTGATTTTTTATTTTTTGGTGTGAAGCAAACTTCGGGGTCCTCATTCAACACGAAGGAGACTTATTCTGCAACAAATATTGTGGATAACTTCACTGCACTTTTTGGGGGTACGCACACATAAAACAATCTTCACAAGTTAGAGCTGTTTTTGTTATATCTATTAGGTTTCTAATATACGTTTTAAGAACTTAATTCATTCTCTTGGTCTGGAATTAACATAGAATACTGAAACAATCACAGTTTACATGCAAGCAATAGCATCATTTATGACACAGGAACTAACTATATACATGTATATATGCAAGGGGAACATTTTATGGAGTGGATAGTGATGCCTATCATCTTACGCTGTAAATGTAGCTATATGTAGTGGATTATAAAAGGGTGGTCAACCACTTTGAAAAATCCAATACCAGGAGGCAAACCCAATTGTTTGGTGAACGGATAAACCCAAATCCACCCACTAGCACATAGTCTCTATTCCCTTCGAAGATTTGCAGACCAAGCTACTTTGAGATGGGGCATTAAAGTGCAACAGATTAAGATAAGTATTCAACGAGTCAGCATATAATTTGCGAGAATCTGCTAATAAATCCATGTATAGTGGGTCATTTATTTCGTGACATGTAAGCAACACAGGATTTCAATGTCAATTTCTAATGGAAGCGCATTTCTCGCTGTCCAATATAACTTAAGATCTCGGACAACTTTGGTTGTCCTAAAACTGGCACTATTGTGAAGAAATTGTGTGATTAATTATAATTAGCAAACTAGTATTTTGCATACAAGGATATGTGGCAAACTTGAAAATTGCTTGGTGAAGTCACTTCTATTTGACATATCTCTTATCGACAATATGTATCTCCCATTCTGTGTGATGCTGAGATAATCAAGGTGATAAATGGGCATATTCATTTTCTTTTATTTGTGATAAATGGGCTTGGGTAGAACTCATCCCCAAAAGCTAGCTCAAGGGGGAGGGTGCCCAACCCACATTTATACATAATAGCAGCCCAACAAATTGGCGATGTGTCCACAAACACAAACTCTAACACCCGTCCTCACGCCGAGCGTGCCAATCCAAATGGGCCGGGGTCCAATTCCCAGCATCGCCTCCAAACCAAACATGGGTGCTCTGATACCATGATAAATGGGCTTGGGTAGAACTCATCCCCAAAAGTCTCAAGGGGGAGGGTGCCCAACCCACATTTATACATACTAGCAACCCAACAAATTGGCGATGTGGGACACAAACACAAACTCTCACAATTTGAAAGCAGAAAGAGCTAGGGTTATGCTAAATTTGACGGTGCTAATAAGAATTCTAGATGTGCATAATCCATTGAAACTAGTAATCTGGTGGAATATGACAACCTAGTTTTGGGTACAGGTATAATAGAACCTTCTGATGTATCTCTGTATAGCTTTATATAGTGCTCGTCATATTCAATTCCATAGGATCTGTGCATATTCTATCTATAATGATGTCCTGTGATGCTAATGTTGATATCTTTTGCACTATGTTTTAGTGTCTTTTTACTTCCCTTCTTGCAGATGTTGCCACTTCATCTGAAGAGTTTCAGGAAATTGAGGGGGAACCTGAAGAAAGGCGAAGAGCTAGGCTAAATCGTCATACGAGAATGAATGCACGTGTGGTATGGTTTACTAGTACTAAGTCTCATTTGATTATGCATCATTTTTCTCAAACCTTTGTGTTAATCCAGCTCTGGCCAAGAGCAGGCATGTGTTTGCATTCGAAACTTGTAGTATGGACTGTTAAAGAGTCACAGAAATGGCGGAGTGCAGAAAATACTTTGTTTCAACAACCGTGTGAGCTGGATTTGCTGTGATTCAATAAACCTTATTAACTTGCCATAGTAAGGGAGACTTCAGTGACATGTAATGACTAGATATTTCATCTTAATTTTGAGATGGAAAATGAAGCTGCCTTCCCTCGATTTGCATCCCTTTATTTTGCAACCGTGCTATGGGCCCAGATCAATTGTTTGCCATGACCTGTAGGGTATCATAGGCTTTATTGCCTGTGGACCCTTTACTATTATAGCCCTACGAACTGTCTATAATGCACATAATTGGGTACACTACTAAAAGGGTCCTTGCTCTTGTCAATGTTGCTGGTTTTTTGTCTACTATTATTTTGACAGGATTGATACTTCTCTGTGATAGATTTCATTATTTTGTCGTTCCTGTTTCCAGGCTGAAGCACTTGCTGAAAAGAATCAGCGCGATCTTCAGAGCCAGCACGAGCAGGAAGAGAAACGTGTAAGCCTCAAGCAATCTAGAAAAATGCATTGTAGTGATATCTGAGACCCTTGCATCTTTATTTGTGAATTCTCTATGTTTCGTGGGTGAGGGATTTAGATTTCAGTTTGAGGAAGTAATACATTTTTAGAACTGGTCTACGATTCCCCCCTCCCTCTCTCCCTCAATGAGGCACACTCGAACATCATATATAAAGATCATAAGCACGGCATGTGTTCCACATGTTGTTGACAAAGTTCGATATTCTTAAAGTTTATCTAATCTTATTTCTGTAATCTGAACCACTTCAGAGGCTTGCGGAAACTTTGGACAATGATATAAGGTGTTGGGCTGCTGGAAAAGAAGGCAACTTACGAGCCTTATTGTCCTCATTGCAACAGGTATGTTTCTGTGGGGTGTAAATTTTCTGTTACATAATTGCTGGACCTTCGATATGCTAAACTGTTACGGCTGAGCTTTGTCGGATGACTATTGTCCTACTAATGTCTGATTCTTGGTGACTGGTGATATAGCAAATTGTACATTAAAAAACTTTGGTATCATGTGGGCTTTGACTTGATTACTTGCGAAAAATTTATACACTTGAAATTGGTGCAAGGAATAAGGAATGCGCTTAAGATTATATTGAGGTTTATGATGAACTATATAATTCATGATGTATGTTTCTGTGGGGTGTAAATTTTCTGTTACATAATTGCTGGACCTTCGATATGCTAAACTGTTACGGCTGAGCTTTGTCGGATGACTATTGTCCTACTAATGTCTGATTCTTGGTGACTGGTGATATAGCAATTTGTACATTAAAAAACTTTGGTATCATGTGGGCTTTGACTTGATTACTTGCGAAAAATTTATACACTTGAAATTGGTGCAAGGAATAAGGAATGCGCTTAAGATTATATTGAGGTTTATGATGAACTATATAATTCATGATGTATGAAGCACAATTTTCTTAAATTGTTGTCATTTTTTTTAGTTTTTGTTTAAATAGTATTTCTTCTACAAATGGCAAGCTAACCCTTGTTTGGGGCGATGCTTCTTCATTTTCAACTATTGCATATTTGCATTCTGTAGTTAGATTCATAGACTTATCTTTTGATACCCCAGTAAGCCGAACTTCAAAAGTTATATTCGAACATTATGCTTCGTAGTTTGTAAAATTTGTTTATGGCGTAAATCTCACTTGTTGCTTCCAATAACCTCATAGTAGTACTTTTCTGTCTCCCAAACTTGTTCATCACCAAATTTAGTTGTCCTTATTTAGGTAACTAATAAATAAGTTCCGTAGTGCAAAACAACATATGTGGAATTATTATCTCAGTAATCTGGAATTATGTGCAGGTGTTATGGCCTGAATGTGGTTGGCGCCCGGTTTCATTGACAGATATGATCACTTCTGATTCAGTGAAGAAGGTTTATAAAAAGGCCACCTTGTATGTCCATCCAGATAAAGTTCAACAAAAAGGAGCTACTCTCCACCAAAAATATATTGCCGAAAAGGTTTTCGATCTTCTTAAGGTACTTTTGAAATGATTCCTATAATGCAAAGCATATTCCACTTATTGAATCTTAAAATTATGTATAAATTACAAAAACCACCCATGATGTTTAGCCTAGTTACAAAAATTCCAGTTTATCTTTCAAAGTTACAAATACTCCTTAAGGTATTACAAACACTCCCTTGAGGGTCTAATTTGTAAAATAGAAACAAATATCAAGGGATAATTACAAAAAGTACCCTTGAGGTTTGACCTAATTACAAAAAAACCCAGCTAACTTTTAAAATTACAAAAAGTACCTTGAGGTTTGATTTAGTGTTAAAATTAAGGGGCTAACTGTAAAGTTTTTATAAATGTGAGGGGGTATTTTGAAATATTTTTTTGCCTATGAAGGGGTAAATGTTAGACACAACAAAATCTCAGGGGTACTTTTTGTAATTTTAAAAGTTAACTGTTTTTTTTTTTTGTAATTAGGTCAAACCTCAAAAGGTACATTTTGTAATTAACCCAAATGTTAAATTCGGGGGGACTTGGTACGGTCTCACACATGAAGCGTACCCAATATGGGGAAGAGAGTCCAAGCCCACCAAGTGAGGTTTCATCCTAAAACCAATTGGTGATAGGAGGAGTAGCTCAATTGGCTTATAAATTGGACTCTCTTCTCTTAATTAATCAATGTGGGACAACTCACAAGTGGCATATCTCAACACGCCCCCCTCACTTGTGAGTCCTTCGTCAATTCATTTATCATTTAATTATCATCACATGATCCACCATGCTCAATCACATCATATGATACGGCCCACCTCGGGCCGAGCATGGGCCTGCTCTGATACCATGTTAAATTCGGGGGGACTTGGTACGGTCTCACACATGAAGCGTACCCAATATGGGGAAGAGAGTCGAAGCCCACCAAGTGAGGTTCCATCCTAAAACCAATTGGTGATAGGAGGAGTAGCTCAATTGGCTTATAAATTGGACTCTCTTCTCTTAATTAATCAATGTGGGACAACTCACAAGTGGCATATCTCAGAAGGAGTTTCATGTCCTGATTCAATCGCGTGTCTTGCAACACATGGTTGTCTATATGACGCTCTTCCACTCACCGCACTAGAATCGCACTACTGGCATAGAGGTATTAGTCTTACGGTCAGTCATAGCTTGGCCGGGAATTCATCGGAGGTTTTAGATTTTTATGGATCAAAAGATATGACTCGATACCATGAAAGAAACTAAAGAGAGAATTTTTATTTATTTTCATTTTTACACATGCGTGAGAAAAAGAGCATCAAATAAATAGAAATCTAAGAGCCTAACTCTCCCTAACTTTCTCCTCAAATCAAGTTTGAATCCCTAAAAATTAGGAAACCGAAAAGTAGCGCTAATTTAATCGCTAATTACCCTAATCTCGGCGAAAAATATCCCTACTTTATGTAGCCATTTATTCCTAATTTACCAACACTCCCCTCAGTTGGTGCATAGATATTTATCATGCCCAACTTGCTTACAAAAAATCAAAATTCTGCCTGAGTAATCCTTTGGTGAAGACATCAGCAATCTGCTGTGTTGAGGGCACAAATGGAATACAAATAACTTTATCTTCAAGTTTTTCTTTTATGAAATGTCTGTCAATCTCTATATGCTTGGTTCGGTCATGCTGAACAGGGATTATTAGCAATGCTAATAGCCGCCTTTATTATCACAAAACAACTTCATAGGAAGCTCCACTGACATGCCAAGTTCCTTCAAAATTCTTTGTAACCAAAGTATTTCACACTCCTGGGCCATTGCTCTATATTCAAACCCTTTACTCCTAGCTACCACACTCTGCTTTTTTTACTTCTCCAGTCACCAAATTTCCCCACAAAAGCGTAAAATACCCGTGGATCTTCTATCGCTGAGAGATCCACCATCTGCGTCGGTGTAAACTTCAATTCCACGATCACTTTTTTTGAAATATAAACCTTTCCCTGGGTTCCCTTTAAGTACCTCAAAATCTTGTAGACGACTTCTATGTGTTCTTCATAAGGAGAATGCATGAACGGCTTACCATAATCGACATCAAAAGAAATATCCGGTCGGGTATGGGATAGGTAAATCGCTTTTCCCACCAACCGATATCGGCCCGTGTCCACGGAATTCCTTCCTTAACCTCTCTAAGTTTGGAGTTAAATTCCATTGGAGTATCCGGCTTGCATCCATCATCCCCGTTTTCTAAGAGATCTAGAATATATTTCCGTTGAAACCACTATTCCTCTCTTTGATCTAGCAATTTCCATTCCAAGAAAATATCTTAATTGTCCAAGATCTTTAATCTCAAACTCGGATGCTAAACTATTCTTCAACGTCTCTATTTCCTTAACATCATCACCGTGAGGATAATATCATCAACATAAACAATCAACACAACGATCTTTCCTTCTCTTGAGACCTTCATAAATAATGTGTGGTCCGACCGCATTGTGAAAAACCTCGAGTCTTTACAAATTTTGTAAATCTCTCAAACCAAGCTCGGGAGATTGTTTGAGCCCATACAAAGACTTTCTTAATCTGCAAATTTTCTTCCCGAACTTACCTGGTGAACCCCGGAGGAGCTTCCATGTACACCTCTTCTTCTAAATCACCGTTCAAGAAGGCATTTTTAACATCCAACCGATGTAATGACCAATCCAAATTAATCGCAAGAGATAGTAAAACCACTAACAATGTTCAACTTAGCAACGGAGAAAATGTCTCTCGAATAATCGATACCATAGGTTTGTGTAAAACCTTTGGCAACCAACCGAGCTTTGTATCTTTCAAGAGAACCATCCGAATTGTACTTTCTTTGTAAACACCCACTTGCATCCGACTGGAGTCTTTCCTTCTGGAAGATCAACCTTTTCCCAGGTCCTATTTTTTTCTAGAGCTCTCATCTCCTCAAGAACCGCATCCCTCCATTCAGGAACTTCTAGAGCATCATATATATTCTTCGAGATAGAAACACATGACAACTTTGAGGTAAATGCCTGAAAAGATGGAGACAAACTTTGATAGGATAGAAAATTATACAAAGGATGTTTGGTGCACGTTCTAGTAGCTTTCCTAAGAGCAATGGGCATTTCTAGAGTTTGATCTAACTCTAGTTCAGAATCGGGAATAGGATTTGGCACTTCTTGAGTTTTATCTGACTCTATTGTGGAATCTGGACTAGGAATTGATTTATCAGACTAAACTCGGACCGAGATTTACCTCGATTGGTCTTCAAACTCTTGATTTGTCCTTGGTTGATTCTCGGCCATGCTCCAAGTTGTTGATTCTCTTTTCTCGTCGTCTTTGATATTTCCTTACATAGACTTTCCCTTTATTTTGAATATCACCTTGCGCTTGCACGCATTTCTTCTCCTTTATGAGTTTCATCCAGTAATGGCATAGATATTTGATCCAAATTTTCATTATTTGAGACATTTTCAATTGATTTGTGAATGACATCCATAATCTCAGATTCTTTGGGTTTTTGCTGAAAAACATTTTCAAATCCACCCGTCTCCTTATGACTTTGACCATTTTTAGCAACAAGATTATCAGGTAAAAAATCATGAATGAACTAGTCAAAACTCGAATCTTCATTAGATGTCTCCCCCTGAAGATGAGTAGATGAAAAAAAGGGTTTATTTTCAAAGAAGGTGACATCCATGGAGATAAAAAATTTCTTAGTTACTGGATCAAAACATTTGTACCCTTTTTGGTTTGAAGGATAGCCAACAAAAACACATTTCCTTGCCCTAGGGTCTAATTTCCCTCTATTATTATCATGAATATGCACAAAAGCAACACATCCAAACACTTTAAGTGGAATGTCATTTGAGAGCCTAGAGGAAGGAAAACACTTTTTAAAGCAGTTTAGTGGGGTTTGAAACTTCAAAACTTTTGAAGGCATCCTATTGATTAAATAAGTAGCTGTAAGAATAGCCTCACCCCACAAATATTTTGGTACCTCAGTTGAAAACATTAAGGACCTAGCAACTTCTAAGAGATGTTTGTTCTTCCTCTCTGCAATTCCATTTTGTTGTGGAGTGTCATTGCAAGAACTTTGATGAACAATACCCTTTTCAACAAAAAAATTCCCTAAAATCTTGTTAAAATATTCTTTGCCATTGTCACTCCGGAAAACCTGAATCTTTGTTTGAAACTGTGTTTGAACCATAGTATAAAAATTTTTGAACACATCTGCAGATTCAGATTTTTCATGAAGTAAAAAAACCCAAGTAATCCGAGTATGGTCGTCAATAAAAGTTATAAACCATCTTCTTCCAGATGTGGTTTTAACCCGTGAAGGTCCCCACACATCACTATGAATGATAGTGAATGGCTTTGAGGCCTTGTAAGGTTGAGGAGAAAAAGAAGTTCTGTGATGTTTTGCAGTTTCACAAATTTCACACTGAAGCAAAGATGGATTCTTATTCAAAAAAAGCTTTGGAAACAAATGTCTCATATAATGAAAATTTGGGTGTCCTAATCTGAAATGCCATAACATAATTTCATTCTCATTAAGAACTGAAATAGAATTGAGGCAAGTCCTTTGGGATTGCCTACTTGAGTCATATCCATCATCAAAGAAATAGAGACCTCCAACTTGCTTAGCTTTGCCAATCATCCTCCCCGAGGCCAAATCCTGAAATTGACAACCCGAAGAAGAAAACTTAGCTTGACAATTTTGATCGAGAGTTAATTTACTAATTGACAATAGATTACAAGACAACTTAGGGACATGAAGAACATTATGGAGTACAAAATCAGGGGAAATAACAATCGATCCTTTCCCGGCTATAGGCGAGAAAGTTCCATCTGCTATTTTTACTCTTTGATGTCCTGCACATAGACTATATGAAGAAAACAATTTAGAAGATCCAGTCATATGATCTGTTGCCCCCGAATCGATTATCCAAGACACATTAGAATCGACTTTAAAACACGATGACACAAGATGATTACCCTTTTGAGTTAGAGAATAAAAAGGGTTTGAATTTACGAGGTTTTGGGACAGAAGAATTTTACACATGTGCTCTATTTGTTCCTTTTTGATTGGCTGCGATCTAGAAGGAGTTTCATGTCCTGATTCAATCGCGTGTGCTTGCAACACATGGTTGTCTATGACAGCTCTTCCACTCACTGCACTAGAACTGTCACTAGCCGCTGGCATAGAGGTATTAGTCTTCTGGTCAGTCATAGCTTGCTGGGAATTCATCGGAGGTTTTAGATTTTTATGGATCAAAAGATACGGCTCTGATACCATGAAAGAAACTAAAGAGAGAATTTTTATTTATTTTCATTTTCTGTTACATGCAGCAGAAAAAAGAGCAGTCAAATAAATAGAAATCTAAGAGCCTAACTCTCCCTAACTTTCTCCTCAAATCAAGCTGAATCCCTAAAAATTAGGAAACTGAAAAGTAACTGCTAATTTAACTGCTAATTACCCTAATCTCAGCAGCAAAATATCCCTACTTTATGCAGCCATTTATTCCTAATTTACCAACACCAAATATCAATGCGGTATTTGTATTTAAAAGATAGCTGGATTTTTTTTTTTTTTTTGTAATTAGATTGAACCTCAAGATGATTTTTAATGAACTCTAAAATTAGTACATGCACGAATCTATCACCGTGCTGCTAATATATAGGAATTAGGCTTAAAATAGTCCAATTAAAAAAATTCGGTGCTAACTTTACATTTTCACATGTTATAACTCAACAAAATTATGCTTATGTTGCAATAGGAAGCCTGGAACAAATTCAGTACAGAAGAACTTGGATGAGTTTCGGAAAATGAACTCTTGGGACCTGTTGATTGTTGAGCAAAAACAGGTATAATTCCTTGTGTATTATCGCCAAAAAACTTAGTGTTACGAGGAGTTGTTCATTTGTTTGTGTTAATATACTGATATGCTATTAGAAATAAGTGATCATTGTGAGGATTTATGGTTTTCGTGTAATTCTATAATAGAAATACATTAGTTTCACTGTTTCTGAACTACTAATAATTATAATTGGCAATTTAAATTGCTATCTTAATATTGCAGGGTATATGTTTCTTTTCACTCTTGTCGAACGAGACGATAATTATAAAAATTGTGAAAATTAATTTCATGTGCACTTTTTATACTCTTGTGCGATTCGAAAATAAAATCATTGACTTATGATTCTTGTCTTCGTATATAGTCACACCAAGGCAACCTACTCCGCGATTTGGAAATCTCTTGACAATATATATTTTCGTATATGATAATAAATAATAATAATAAACAATATTATACAAAGTAAAACATGTTGGAGTGCAAATAGCCATACCAAAGTTACTTTTTTTTTGAGTCTCCATACCAAAGTTACTTTATCACGTACTCATATAGTCGAACACCAACTCTAGTCAATGTCTTCAAAATTAGTACTCCCTCCTCCGTCTCAAATATATATAGTTCATTATTTTTTTTGGAATGTTTCAAATATACAATCCATTTTCAATATTTAATAGTATTTTTTTTTTCATTTTTTACTATTATAACTCTATTTAATATGCATTTTGTAATTTACATTATTCATTAAATAAGGGCAAACCAAGTCAATAATTTGCATATTTTTAATTTTTAATACTTTTCTTAATATGTGTGTAAAACCAAATTGGAATATATATTTGAGACGGAGTGAGTATATCTTATGGGGAAAATGGGTCTTTTTAACCATTTTGGTTTAAGAAAACACTTTTTTGACCAAATTTGATAAAAATTAACTTTTTTGCCCACTTTTACAATGAAAAGTCATTTATGTCCCTCAACTTTCTTTCTTTCTTGTTTAAATAAAAGTTTTCCATCACCAACTACATTTTTCATCTTTTCTTCCTTCCTTCTTCATTTTTTTTTATTTTTGAAGCTGCAAGAAACGATTCAAGATACATTTTGAACCAAAGTAATGTATTACTTTATCCAAATATTTATGTATAAAGATAGAAAATTCGCTTGAATTTCGTAACTAGAAAAAAATTCAGATCTGGAAAGTTTAACGTGGCACTATCGGGCCTTCAACATGGTACTATCGTGCGATGTTGAACTTTAACTGAGTACAATCGTACCCAGAATTATTAGGGTACTACCGTGTCTCACTTTATGTGTTGCACTATCGTACCCTAGTAATTCCAGGGCACGATCGTATCCAAAATTACTAGGGTACTATCGTGCCCCACTTTATGTGATGCACTATCGTACCCTAGTAATTCTGGGTACGATCGTACCCAGAATTAATGGGTACTATCGTGCCCCACTTTATGTGCTACACTATCGTACCCTAGTAATTTTGGGTACGATCGTACTCAGAATTATTGGGTACTATCGTGCCCCACTTTATGTGTTCACTATCGTACCCTAGTAATTCCAGGGCACTATCGGGCCGTACTTTAGGGCACGATCGTACCCGTCCATTAGTAAGGGTAGTTAAGTCATTGTGGATAGAAAAGTTTGTTTTTATAAAGTTGGGTAGAAAAATAGTTCCACTATCCATAATGGCTAGAAAAAAAATTTCCCAACCAGGTGGCTTAGCCCACCTGGCCACCACAAACAATTGTGGGGTGGAGGTCAGGGGTTCAAATCCCTGCTCCATCAAATTGTTTGTGGGGTGGAGGTCAGGGGTTCCTATCCCTACTCCATCAAATTGCTCCCCGGGGCATATGCGAGCTGGTGAAGATTTGGTGGGAACTCATACTGAATAGCATCCGTGTGGGTTCGATTCGGGGAGAGATCGTTATTAGTAGATTGGGGGGTCGAACATAAATTGTTCTCTTTACCTGGGAGGATCTGGTTGTACGTCAGCAGACCCGTCAGAACACTGGCCAGTGCGTGCACATCCCGCGGTTTACCATGGCGGCAGCAATGAGGAGCGGAGTCGTTGTCCTCGGTATAGTCGGGCGTAAGCCTGGAAGCGAGTTATCAAAAAAAAAAAAAAAAAAAAATAGAAAAAAATTTCCCTTATTTTATGTCCATCCAAATCCTTGAGCAATTTCAGACTAAAATGAACTAGCAAGAATTTTATAATTATCTCTGGAGAAATGGGCTTTTATTATTACGGCTGCCCACTCTACAAGTGGGCTAAAGTGGTAAAGCTTGAGTTGCAAATTGAAGTCTATCTATCTTATCCAGCAATGCCGTTAGGTATGTCTGCTCAAAATAATATAATACTCGCATTTCAATCAAGCAGACCATATTGGTATTATTTTGAAGAATTAAAGTAAGAGTATATTGCCAAATTTTATAAAATCGATTTAAGTCTTAAATGTGAAATTCATGCATGTCCCACCATAACTATGCATATACGCAAAAACTTATGTGAGACGGTGAAAATCCGTGAGACCGTGATACTTTGTGTAAAAAGTGATAGTTGTCTAAATACTAATTTCAGTGTATTATGAGAAATATCACTTTTGATACTGAAAGTATCACTTTTTAAACTAAAAGTATCATGGTTTCACGCAGTCTCTAAGAGACCTGCTGTTATACTTATATATATATATATATATATGTGTGTGTGTGTGTGTGTGTGTGTGGAGAGAGAGATCTCATCATCTTTGTTCTATGAATAATAATTATGTAGGGTATATGCGTGAAATTTCGACAATTTTTTTTTTAAGTCAATACACTATTCATTCTCAATACGAGCTCGACTACGTTAAAAACGTATTATCGACACTTCTAGTCCACCAAATTCCATGTCATGTACTCGTACAGAAACTTGAAGAAGAAACATAGTTGATCAAGACAAGATTCTCTATAGAAAAGCTCAATCTTGATGAATGAATGGTGCAAAAAGCCATATTGTATGATTCTTTTAAAATGTTTTTTTTTTTCTTCATCTTTTTGAGGTTGTACTTTGTCCTCCATCCATCATTGTAGTGGTGAGAGCATGAGCATCCATCCCACTCACTCTTTGCATTTGATGGAGATGGATGGTCAATAATTGCTATATACCCAAAGGCTTATACTGTCTTTTGTTCAAAAAGGTTGGTTCATTACTTTAGCATCCTTCCAAAAAGTACAACCTTATTTTGTGTTATGGGGCCTTGTCACTTCCATTAACATAATTACCAAGCATCACCTTACCAATGTTTTATTATATTATATTATATATATAAAAATATAACAAAATATCTAGTTAATTTTTAGTTTTTAAATTTTCAAAAAGAAAAGGAAAGGAAGAAAATTATACCATGTAAAAAATAATAAAGAAAGAAAAGAATTTTGGTTGTTTTTGACCCTTTGAATTGATTTTTATTAATTTTGATCGATTAGTTCTAAAAAATGAAATTCTTTTTGAGCTAATTAATTTATTCCGGCCCACTAATTGAACTGATTGGAATGATGTACCCAATTTAAATTTAAAATTAGATATCTCAAACCCTTCATCTCTTGGGAATTGATTGTAACTCAGTTGGTTTGAGCATTTGTAAACTAGGTTATTGACCTGAGATCAAATCCTATGCGTCCCACCCTGCCAAACTTCGTGGACCAGATAATTATATCTATGATCCTATAATGATCAATAATATTGGCTAATTAATTAAGTAATTCAAAAAATGTGAAAAATAATTAAAAAAGTCGATTATAGGATCATTATAGGTCCCACTTAATCTTATCTACAATGCGTCTAACCTCGTCTAGACCCCGCTTAGGCGCTAGGCCTCAATTTACCGTCTATCTAGCACCTAGCGCTTTTTATAACAATGCTTCTAAAATATCAATCTCAGATGATATACGACATGGTTTTGGGCGAAAACCACACATTTGAGACCTTTTTGACAGTTTGCCAGAAGCTATAACACAATTAAAATAAGTTGTAAGACTTTTAAAATTTAAAGATAGTGGAGAGCAAGTTCCCGACTATAGAGGAGTCGGGCATTAAACCCCCGACTCAAACATCCGAAAATAAATGAATCAAAGAAAATTAGAAGAGTCGGATATGGAATGTCTAGCTTAAACGTAATTTTTTTTTATTACAAGGGGAAAAGGAAAATGGAATATCCTGATAGGAGGGAGCTGAAATTCGAACTCAAGTTTGTACACCTTTGACCACATGAGTTACATCCGAACTGACTCAAACATAATTGATGGTGTTCGTGAAGGTTCAAGGTTTTTGCCACTAAATTTTATCATAAATAATCGAATATTTAACATCATTTGCAGCTTTAAATTAGTTTAGATTCCATTAGCTGGATGTAAAGACAAATAACTTCCATTTTATTATGTTTAAAATTTGTCTTGCATGAATGTTGATCATGTTAGAGTGTATCCCAATTGATTTTGTACAGCCCTTTATTTGACTAATAAATCCATCAATTCGATTATCACGGGCGACTAAATGACAATAAAAATAAACATTATTAATCCATAGCCAAGACAGTTAACTAAATTTAAGTAACCACGGATTGAGATTTTCTATTCCACTCTCTATTTCATTGCATTGGATAAATGACACGTGCACAAGGTGATGTCACGATTGTACATATGTGTCTCATCTAATACATGGAATATGGAATGGAATAGGAATAGGAATAGTGAAACAAGAAATATCATCCGAGTAACCACAAATATTTAGCTCAAGTGGTATCTCTCACTCTTTGTAAGAGTGTTGACCAGAAGGTTCGAACCCGATATCTTTCAATTTCTTTGAAATTTATTATCTCCACTCCAACCAGTACTCCCGATTTATTAAAAAAAATTGGGATAATTACAAAACACCCTTGAGGTTTACGTTAATTACAAAAAAACCGAGATATGTTTTAAAATTAACTTATATTTTCTCCCTTTATAAACAACAAACATTTCAAAACCCCTTAATTATGATACTTCTAGAAATATTACATTTAACCCCTTTAATTTAAGGCATAATCAAACCTGAGGGGATTTTTCGTAATTTTGAAACATTCCTGGGTTATTTTGTAATTAGCCCAAAACTCGGGGGGCCTTTTGTAATTATCCCAAAAAATTAACTAAATTTCAGTAGGTAATTAGGAATTCGAACGACAATTATAACTTGTATATATCATAAGATAAGTCCCTCAAAGGACTTTAATTGAGTTATATCCACTATTTCAACTAAGAAATAGATAAAAGTTACATAGGAAAAAAAATATGGAATTTCTTGAATTCCACATGATACATAAATACATAAACCCTTTTTCCCACAACCCTTTTTAGGCTTGTTATCAACATAAACATAAACTAAAATTAAAATTCTATTTTTTTTTTCTTTTCCCCACTAAATATTGATAAAATTACCAATCAATAACTAGTCTTGAAAGGCTTATAAACCTTCAAATCAGAAACAACCCCAGCAAAAGAACCAACACCCGCAGCAATAGATATAACCAAACAAGCCATACTCAAAATTTGCAAACATATCCATCTTGAGCTCCATTTGGGAATCCTCTTCTGCACAATGTACATCTCGACCGGGAAATACACCGTCAACGGCCAAAACCCGAGCGCGCCAAGTATCCCAACCACATCATTGAAAAACGGCATGAGCATCGAGATAACCGTCGTGATGACCACGAAAACCGTCCGCCACACGAGCCGAAACAAATTGAGCTTCAACGGCTTAAATCCCGGGATCGGGATTGAAATTTCTTTACCGATGATTTTGCTGTCGGGGAAATAGGCGAGCGCGGTTTTCTCGACGAAGGCGAACAGGGGCTGGCAGTAGACTTGGTATGCACCAATGAGATGGATGACAATGGCTGCATTGGCTATGTCAAGAAGCCAATAAGGGTTGTAAAAGCCAAAACCAGTTAGGAGGTTTCCAGGGGATGAGTCCCCAAATGCTGCATAGCCAAAACAACCACAGAGCATGTAGAAAACTGTTGTTACTGCTACACTTATTGCTGTGGCCCTTTTCATTGTCTTGGATTCTGATGGTGGGGATTTAAGTGTATCCTGTCAAATTTGATTAAAAAAGAGAAAATATTCAGTTTCTTGCAATATTGAGAAATTGGTAAATTACAAAAGTATCCCTAACGTTTAGTTTAATTACAAAGAAATCCGGGTAGTTACTGATGAGATTTGTATTTACTTAACAAATGCGAACTCCCTCGAGTGTGTGATTTGTAAAATATCAAGAGGGTATTTGTAGTTTTGAAAAATAGCTGGGTGTTTTTGTAAATGGACTGAACTTCAAATGTATTTTTTGTAATTAAACCTAATAAAATATATCAAGTGAATATCAGTTTCTTGCAACATTATGAAATGGGTATTTTTGTAATTTTAAAAAACTTTTTTTTATTAGCTCAAACCTGGGGTAGTTTTTGTAATTATCCCTTTAGTTTAACTACTAAATACAATTATCTTTCAGAACTACATATACAAGGTAAGGGTGTAATTTGTAAAATAGATACAAATATCAGGGGTATTTGTAATTCTGAAAAATAGTTGTTTTTTTTTTTGTGATTAGACTGAATTAAAAGGGTATGTTTTGTGTGATGCCACAAAAGGGAAGAAAAAACAAAATTCATTATACCTGAATTTCAATGAGGATGAGGGAGTAAGAATAGGCAAAAGCTATGGCCCCAAGAGCTTGAAAGCTTCTCCAAATCTTTTGTGTTTCAGTAACTCTGCCAATGCTTATTCCAGTGAGACTTCCTCTGATTTTTCCAGATTCTATAATAATAAATTCAAAAAAAAAAAAACTTGTTAAAACACTTCAAAAAATCAAGAAAATAATTAAATTATTTCTTCATAAATAAATAAAAAGGGTTGTTTTTTTTTAAAAAATTAATTTACCTGCAACTTTTGCAACCCCAAGGCCCAAACCAATAGTGGAATAGGTAAAAGACATAATTGCAGCAACAATTGAAAGCCACCATATTTGATCAAAATCTGGGATTTGTGAGAATATTATTTCAATAACACCAAATGCAATCATATAAGGATTGCTAGAAACTCTGCAAGGGCTGTCATCTCCTCTTGTGTGGAAACAATTTGACCTCTCAACTGCCCTGTTCCATAAAAATGCCCAATTATCATTATACAAAAAAAATAAAAATAAAAATAAAATTGAACTATAACATTTGTTCTAAAAGTTCCCGTTTAGACCCGATTAATCCCCGCCTAAGTGTTAGGTAGAGTCGTAGGCCCGTAAAGGTGTCAATCAGGCCGGGTCGAGATAGGCTAATACCTGCCGCCAGGCCAGGGGGAAAAACGGTTCAAGCCGAGCCGAAAATCCATCGGCTCGGTTTTTTCACGGCCTAGTCTGGCCCTTGTGGTGCATTTTATGTCGGGCCATGGGCCAAAATAGGCCTGACCCTTTTTGGGCCTGGAAATTCTTGGCCTAATTTGGCCTTATATTCGGATTAATCGGGCCTGGATTGACAGCTTTCTATCGTTAGGCGTCACGCGCCGACTAGTAATTTTTAGAACAGTGATTATAACAAAACACTTGAATACCATATCTAAATACTCACATCATACTAATGGATGCAGCAATAGTGTACCCAATAGCAACTCCAAAAAGATTGATGTACTGAATTGCACCACAAACTTTAACCTTGAACCCACCTGAAAATTCCAAGAAAACACAAAAGGGCCAAAATGAAATTTCCACAACTTTTGGGGCATCAACTCAAATTATCACAAAATCACATCAAGAAAAATCTTACCTAAATTGGCACTAACAGCATCCATGTAAGTATAGTTTCTCTTGCCGGTATCCGGGTCACCGGACCGGTAACAGGCCGCCAGAAGGGCAGAAGTGTAATATGTCACAAATGAGAACAAGAACAGCACAGTTGGGCCTGCAATCCAGCCCAATTGGGCCGTGGCCCAAGCCAAGGATAGAACTCCAGACCCAATCACAGCTGTTATGATATGTGCACTTGCTGTCCAAACAGTCCCTATAACACCAGAAAAAAAAAATTAGAAAAAACCCAAAATATCAAGAAAATGAAAATTAAAAAAGATAAAAAAAATTAAAAAAAAATTACCAGTTCTTTTGAGCTTGCCATCATCATCATAACATTTTGAGCCATGAGATGGGACATTTAGGGAGACATCAAAAACTTGTGGGTGCTGTCTTGATCCTGTAGTTTCACTCATCTTTTTTTTTTTAGTCAAAAACCAAAAAAAATAAAAATCAGAGCTATGAAGAAGTGTTTAATGAATTGTTCAGAAATTAAGTGGCACAAACTCCCAACTGTTTTTTTCTTGACAGTATACTTAAAATAAATATTTGCAGAGCACACAAATATTGACACACTTTTCAAGAATTTATGCAAGAAAAAAAACCCAAATGATTTTTTTTTGGGTAATAATATGTTAAAACAATGAAGAATGATGAAATGGGGATGAAATTTAGTTTGGAGATTGATGAAATTTTGGGAGGGGAAGCACTGGGTATATATAAGAAGAGAAATAGCTTAGAAATTACACACTACAAAATGACAGAAGAAAAAGATGACATTTAGTCAACGTTTAAAATTGCTAACGTCCCACCGCCTAAAAGGGGGGTCCTAAAAGGTACTATAGATTATAGATATCTTATTTGACTCCAATTCTTTTTTTCTTTTTTTTTTTTTTATAATCAAGTTACATGTTCCCACGTGACTAATTCTCGAGAAAAAAATTTCGGCTTTTCAAGAACTATCTCCATATAAACTGCGAGAAATGTACAATAGCTCTCGAGTCCCTAATATCTTCAACTATCGCGCACAAAGAATTGTCCCTCAAGTGATTGGTCAATACTAACTCTCCTCTATCTAGCCGCAGATTCCCACTAAATTCCAATCCACCACACTATTAGTAGAAGTTCTCAATATTAGTTATTCCACCATCATACCGGAACCGGAACCACTGACCAAGGATCATTGGATATTTGACTTCAATTCTGACATGCAAAAAGATCACCCCCCACCCCCACCCTCACCCTAAAAGTTATCTATAGTCACTTGAAACGTAGGCTTGTTATTTCTTATACGTGTCGAATTCACATAAGCTTGTCTCATTCCTAGAAGGTATTTGTAAATTCTTAATAAAAATTATCTTTTGATTGAAAAATAAAACAGTGTTATAAAATAACAAGTTTTGTTTTAAAATTTTGCATAATCTAATCAAAATCTAGAACTAAGGGTGTGCTTTAAATTTTTGATTTTATTTCTGAATTTAGTTTTACACACGAATAAAGCACACCAAACACTTTAACTTATTCAATTTTTAGCTTTTATTCAAGAACTCTACCAATTCTCATTTACTTTTTGTTTTTTGCTATAATAAATCATATTTGCTTTTGATTTGGATTTTACACATAGATAAAGAATACCAAACATTTTAATTTATTCGTCTTTTATCTTCTATTTACAAACACTACAAATGTCTGATTTCAACTATTTATCGTTTCTGCTACAACGAATCATGATAAGTTTTCGCAAACACTCCCCTACTATAAAGCAAAAGTAAGATTTCATAAATTTAAGATTTCTCTCATAAAAGAAACAAGGTAAAAAGGGAGGGGAGAAAATATCAATAGCAGCAAAAAGCATGTATGTATGAATAATATTATATCTATGGTTGGTATGGAAGGTAACATGGACCCTTACAAGTGGCATACAAAAAGTTATGAAATGTTAATTAAGGTAAAATGATTGTTAGGCACTTGCAATAATGCCCCATGCAAGGTATCAAACTTAGCTTACATTCAAAAAAAAAGTAGACAAATTACAAAATTAGTCCTATAATAATATTGCGGTGGTAAAAAGGTCATGTAAAAATTACGTTTTGCAAAAAAATTTCATAACAATAGAATATTCTCGATTTTGCTCATGTAAAATGCACGGTTGCAAAATTGTCTTGTAATTATATGAAAATCTTAATTTGATACTAATTTCACCGGATTTCAATCACGTGAACAACACATGTAATTCCTAATTTTCGGTAAAATTATGATAAAAATTGAGATTTTCATACAATTACACGGCTACTTTGCAAACTGTGCATTTTGCAGGACCAAAATTAGGATGTTTACATAGTTATAAGACTTGTTTGCAAAACGTGATTTTTACAGGACCTTTTCGCCACCACGTCTAATTATAGGACTAATTTTGCAATTTTGCCCAAAAAAACAAAATTTAAAAAAAAACTCCAAATTGCAGAAAAAATTATAAACATTGGATTGCAGAAGAAATTAATTAAATAACAAGAAAAAAGAATTAAGGGTTTCTTACTGTCATTTGTATTTCTACTTATAATTCTTCTCCTCTGATAAAAATGGAAACCACCTCTATAATTGGAAAATACTTCAAAGACAAGAATGGGATTTTAAGTAATGTGTGACACTCTTTGATGAGTTCCTAGCAATATATATAAGTAAAAATAAGTGGGAATGATTGAAATTAAAATATTCTAATGTGTCTCTTTTATTGAGAACCTTTGAATCATAATAATTTGCACGCCACGGCCTCTCATCCATCCCTTTTTATCAAGAAAAACAGAATAGGGTTCCTTCTTTGAGATATTAATTATGGATCCCTCAAATAATGGTGGCTTTGTATTTGAGTATATTATAATGCCATAAATGTAAATTGAGACACCTATCAATTATCAGTCAAACATTTTCTTTTGGAGTGGGATTAGAATATGGGTCCAAAAATGGTGATGTTCTTGCTTGGTTTTTATTTTGTTTATTTTTTGTGTGTTTTTTTAAGGGCAATAATTTGTCTTTGTTGGATGGACAATTATGTTAATAATTATTCTGTTTTCTCGTTTGTTGGGTTCCCAAAATTTGAGGAAAGAGTGAGGTTGTTACAAGAGACATGCAATTACAACTTTTGATCAAGGGGGTATATTTTAAAGGTGGACATATGCTTTAATTCATTGATCTGATTATTTCCGGCTTATTTGGGAGCAGTACTGTTTAAATGGATTTTGGTATGTAAAAGTTAATTTTTCATAATAATAATAGTTGTTGGGTGTTTAATTTAAAATAATCTTTTAGATAAATCACTTCTCTGCAAAGTTTATTGTACAGAAACTAAAATTTGAGACTTTTTGATAAATTATATATAAAGAAATTTATTTATCTAAATATATTTTAATAGAAGTGCTCCCAAACATGTACTTGGTCGCTCTTACATTTGATTAGATTTTCTCTCGTGCAATTGATTTTTTTTTTACTTTTTGTTTTTCTTGCAAATTAAATGATGCATAACAATAAAACCTTAATTTTTATATATGAACTTTGAGAGTCAGGACCGGCCTGACTTTTTGAGGGTCCATAGTCAAAAGAAAAAAGAGGCTCTATAATAAAAAAGAAAAAAATACAAATAAGTATTTTATATATGTACACTTTGGGTATAATTTAATAAAAACTTGAATGTAAAGATATTTTATTTTATATACCTCTTTTTAATTTAAAAATAGATTTCACTCTTGAGAAGAAATATAATCTGAGGAAAAAACGTTTCTTTTATTTTGATTTAGAATTTAGATTTTTTTTTTTACAATCTTGAAAGTAAAAGGCCACTTGATATTTTTTATTTTATTTTTGGGGCTCCTATAAAAGACGAGTTAATAAACTATGTGTACATATATACAAAGGCTTATGTATAATTGAGCCCCCTCAAAATCGGGGGTCGTAGGTCGTTGCCCTCAGTGACTATCCTTAAGGTCGGCCCTGTTGAGAGTATGTGATGGAGATAACTGATTACATTACTACTTATATTGGCAAAAACTTGCGTGAGACGGTCTCACGGATTTAGATCCGTGAGACGGAGCCCTTACACAAAGTTTTAAAGGTTTTTTTTTTCAGATTTTATTTTTCTTAGGGTTTATATTTGTTTTTTTAAGGTTTATTTTGTTTGTTGGGTTTATTTTTAATTGATTTGGGTTTTTAGGATTTTTAGTTTTTTTAGGGTTTATTTTTTATTTTTTGAGTTTATTTTTATTTTTCGGGTTTATTCTTCATGGTTCATGTTTTTAGGGTTTATCTTTGTTTCTTCATAGTTCATTATTATTTTTAAATTTATTTTCATGGTTCTTGTTCTCAAGACGGAGCCCTTAAGAGGTCCGTCTCACAGACCGTGAGACCGTCTCACAAGAGACTTGCTCACTTATATTTTGTTGGGATTCAGATCTAATATTCTGAAATTTGAGATGTCAAAATGAAAAATGAAAAAACTATTTATATAAAGGGCAAAAACTTGTATGAGACGGTCTCATAGGAATTTTTCATGAGATGGATCCTATATGTAAATAAGATTTGAACCCAAACTCAAACCCATAAAAATGACCCATGTTTTTTGTGTATTGTTAGATCCGTCTCACGAACTTAAGTCCATGAGACGGTCTCACATAAAACTTTCTCTATATAAAATATGATGTGTTGTTTGATTTATGTAAAAGAATTACATGTTATTGGTAGTATAAAGTAAGGTATGTGGCAAGGAAAATCAGTTTACTGATGATTGAAAATAACGTTTTTCAGTTGATATATGAATTTAGTCGGTAGGCGTAATTTTGGACCTATATATTCTCCTGTTTTTCTTCCTTAAAAATGATTAATGGAGTATGAATAAATTGTGAGAAAATTCCAAAATAGAACATCATTTTAGACCCTTCAACTAATTGCCAGCTAATTTGAACTAATTTTTTGTGGTGTATTTTAGTTGGAGAATATTCCTTTTGTTTACTTACACAACTTAGCAATATATCATAATTTTCTACAAAAAGAAAAATAAAATAGATTATAATGTGTGTGAAAAACATTCTAAAGTGATAAGCACTTTTTCTTACAGCCTCAGTTCTTGGAAAAAAGAATCAGTTTTACTCCCATTCATTAAAATAATCAATTTAATAACTACCATTGCCCGTGAGCCTGAATATTTGACCAGGTCACTAATAACTTGAGATTACAAAAAACTAATTTATTTTTATTTTGTTTTTTATGAGAAAAAAGTGATTTATTAGGAATACCGAATAAGTAGATCGATAACAGTTTGCCAAGAAAGATGTCATTTTTCTTTATACCCAAGTTCCATGTTCGCATATTCACATGCTTGGTTTTTAAAATAATTCGACCCCGAATCGCCCCCATAAAACCGCGAGAATGCACAATAGCTCTCAGGTCCCTAATATCCTCAACTACCGCACAAAGAATCGCCCACAAGTGATCTCTCCACACTCACCGGGCGGATTCGAGGTTGGTTGGGCAACACCTTCGGCCTGGCCAAATCCTTTTTTGAAAAAAATAGTTATACTTTGTATATTTTTTCGGATTTTTCATCCGGTCCATCCTATTTTCGTATATCTCCTGACTCTGTGTCTATATTGGACTTCCCTCTATCCATCCGTAGGTTGCCACCGAGTTCCAACACACTGATGCTTGAAGCCCATAATATTAATTATTCCCAAATTTGACGATGGAGGCTGACAATAAATTTATTTCCAAATTGGGAATAAAACCCAATATAATATTTCTGTGTCTATAACTTAGTTATTATTCCTAATTTCATTTTGAAACGTTTCATAGTAAGATATTTTATTTTTATATTTAAATAATTATATGACATCATTAACTATTAATAAAAATGTGTGTAATAGATATATTTTTAAATTCTCATCTAAATATCGTATCAAATCAACTTGACGACTATTAACTTTATAGGGAAATTAAAGGAGTATTTGTTTTTGTTTTTGATTTTGTTGTCTTTTTTTTTATGGCACAATCTTGAATAGTGGTACAAAAAGTATTAATTATATAATTAGCATGATTTTATCTGTATGCAAAATAAATTGGTTAGGCATAGCAGATATGAGATATCAGATATGTACCAATATAATATCTCAAGGCTGCTGCAAATTATTTAAACACATGTGCAAGTTAATTAAAAAAGAGACCCAATAAAAATCCACTTGCCAGATTTAATAGAAAAACTTTAGTTGTATGAATTGGCTTTTCTAATTTTATTGATTAAAAATTAAGAATCATCTATATCGTTAGAAATCATACAGATTTTGTCTGCTGGACATTGAGCAGATTACTTGATTAATATAAGCCAATTTTCTCTATTTGTTACTTTATTGGATATTTGCTCCTAAACAAGGTTATCACTTATGAGATATATGTCTAGTGGGGTATAATCAAAATTATATTTCTTTTATTTAATTATTCACCCATAAATATTCATCATTAAGTTCGAATATTGTCGATGACCCATTAGACTCAAACTATTATTGAGCAGCTCGTGAGGCTCAGTTCGCTATATCCAGTTCATGCGGTCCATACCGACACGTGCGACCCACTTTATCCTACAATGCCCATGCCACCCATAAACTCATGTATAAAAAAAAAGGTTCATTCATCTCATTTGTAAGAATACACAGTTCATTACTCTCAATTTGTTATATTTGCTCTGGATTTTCTCTCTAACTTATACTGAACGTTGAAGGGGCCTCATGGGACAACTTTATAGTCCGTCTAACATTTGTTGGTGCCGCAGACAAATTCTCATTCAAAGAACTACCGGGTTCGAGGAAGAAATTGGACAAATATTCAGAATCATTATCTTGAAGTGATCTGCAGATTTAAACATCAATAATATCCAAAACAAAATATAGAAGATTATATAAATAGCTAAATGAAGCGAAATGATCCAGCTAATCTGATCACACCAATCAACCAAAGTGTGTCATAGGTACAACAGTCTTTTCAGTAAATTATGTGCAAAAGAAAACAAAAAATGAATTTTGTCAAAAAGGATAGGAAAAAATGCTATGTTTCTTTAGAATTTGAAAATTCAGAAAATCCAAAAACAACGAAAAATGACATATTTATTTATAAGAATTCATAAAATTAATTTGATATCAAAACTGTTGTATAAATGTAAAAAAAAAAAAGAAAAAAAAGCAACAAGAAGAAAATGAATTGATATATCAAATTTAGGACAGAAATACCACATTTGATTTCATAGAATTCCCTCAACGACCAAGACAATATAATTCGATCATACTTTTGGTTGTCATTATTATGAAAATGACAAAGAACAAAATAGAATTAAATTTGAAGTATATATTCTTTGTGATGAAGAAAATTGTAAGTTCTTTCTTATCTTGAGTTGGTGATTAGAACAAAGACAGATTATTCCTTTGGGACATTTTCTAAATGTTTCAATCACAGCTTTATAATGAATTCTAAAGAAGACAACTGAAACACATACTATTAAATTTGACATTTTTCTTTTATTCTTTTCTCTTTTTTTTGAAAATAAATTAAAGTTCTTGAATTGTTAAAAATACAGAAGAACATCCCTTATCTATAATAATATGGGTTTTAATTTTTTTTATTTTTTAACAAGAAATTGTCAAATTTATATTCCTTTTGATTTACATAATACAAGGACATGAAGAAATTCTATTAAGATATGGATTCTAGAAAGAAATAATGAGAGCAACCCATAAGAGTGGGATGTATCAGTCAAAAGGTGTTTTAATTTCTAGGCATAGCTGAAATATTTGACTCCAAATTTAATTTTCTTTTGAATGATTTAGGACATAATAGAATCTTACTAGTTTTTTCATCAAATGGTATTTCATTTGTTCAGGACTTTGAGATCAAAATATCCTAAAATTCTCCACGGCAACCATTACCCATAGATTTCTCATCAAAATTAAGAAGACAAAAATTTTTGTCAGACGATCGCACGGTGTGACGAGTGATAATTTTAATGTAAAAAGTGTTATTTTTGGTGAAAAAAAGTGATACCTTGTTTGAATACACTATAATTAAGTCTATTCAGACAAAATATCACTTTTTATACTAAAAATATCACTTTTTACCCTAAAAGTGCAGCCTGTTACACCGTGTGACCGTCTTACAAGAAACCTACTCAAGAAAGAATAAGGTTTCGAGATCGTCTTAAAAGTGCAGTCCGTTAGACCGTGCGACCGTCCCCGCCTAGTCCCGATTAATCCCCGCTAGGCGCTAGGCTCCCTTGTCCGCCTACGATTTTTTTTCCGATTAAGCTCGCCTATTCCCGCTCAAGTCCCGTCTATCTCCGCTTAGACGCTAAGCCTCAATCTGCCACATAGCGTTTTTTACAACATTGAGTGACAATGGAGATTGGAGGGGGAAATCGATGCCTACAATGGAACTTAATTACTAAATTAAATAGATGAGATCAAGTCAAGTAACTATCACCTCATTTTTCTAAAGTTTTAATTGGTAAAAAGTGTTAGGTAGGTTTTCTTATCTTTCTCCACACGCTTTATTTCATTTCAATTGTTTAAAGTATCAGTGAACTGATCAAAATATCTTATGATTCTTTTTTGTGCTTATTCTCAATGTTGAAACTTTGTTACTTATTTTTTATCATTTTAATTTTATGTGAAGCCGCAAATAGTCATTGAATTTGAAAAGGTAGAGTTTGAAAACTCTGCTAATTAATATTAAAAGCCAGTGACAGAAATTTTTAAGTCATTTCAATTGAAAAATATCATTAGCTTGACAAATCTTCGGACAAGTTAATTAGTATTAAAATGTATAATGAGGTGGAAATTTTCGGTTAACTACTTCACTTATTTGAAACTTTTGAAGTGCTTGTATAATTGTTGATAATTGCAAATAGGGGTGTTCATCGAATCGAATTCTGAATTCTTTGACTTCCTCGAATCGAATTAATCGAATGGACATTTTAAAACCTCAATTCAAAATTCGATCCTAATTCGATTAAAGTCGAATCGAATTTAATCGAATTGGATTTGTCGATTTTCGAACCGAATTCGAGTTAATCCAAAAATCCAAATTTGTCGATAAACCATGCAAGATTTGGATTCGGCCCCTGAAAACTATATTTTCAAGCAAAATTTCAATTTCCTTTTAACAAAAGAATTCTAGAATGCAACAAAATCATAAGCAAACCATAAAATCATATTATTAATTTAAAGATATTACAAAAAATAAATACTTCGAAGACTGGAATCTCTTAAAATGAAAAGTATATTATTTTATTTTTGAAAGAAAAATATAATTTTCTATTAAGTTTAAATACATCATAAGATATAACAAAAACTAAACAAAAATCCTTGAAACTTTGAAATGATATTGAATTGTGAAACTAGCTATAACCAATTGATGGAGATAAGATTTGAGATAAAATTTAAAGATATATTAGTATATATTAGGATTATTTTTAGTGGGTTCTTTTATTATCTTTTAAGAGTTTTAAATAGTTAGGAGTTTTATTATTGTAGGAGTTTAATCCTATAAATAGTTGTTTTGTTATTATTTTAGGGCGGTTGATTATTGATTAAGAAATAAAAATGAGGTTTTTCTCTCAATTCGTATCTCTTTTACTGTATTCGTATAGAATCAACGTACGAGGTGAGTTTGAATCTTGGTTTACCTTTCGCCTGCATCGCCAATGCTAAAATTCTAATAAAATAATTTTATTATAATAGCAATTGAAGCTAATTAAATGTCATTTGTACATCAACTAATTATATTATTTCTATTTGCATATGCAATGGTGTATAATGTTTATAATATATAATATATAAATTAAATTTGAATTATAGTTGAGTTCGAATTAGAACGAATTCGAATTAAAATATGAATACGAATCGATATTCAAATCGAATTTACTCGAATTTCACCTCGAATTAGGATTTTCGAATAGAATTCGAAAAACAATTCCCAATTCGTTATTCGATTTAAATATTCACATTCAGAATTCGAGTTGATTCGAAATTCGATTCAAAATTCAGAAATCCTAATTCGAAATTGATATTTGAATTCGAGTCGAATCGTATTTCGAATTGATTCGAAAAATGAACACCCCTAATTGCAAACACCCATAAAAATTACACTTCTAGGGTATTTGTTGATCCTTTTAAAAAATTTAAGGCTAGACTAATGAAATCAACGCATTTTAAGGTAGCGTTATCCCATCAAATAAGATGCACCATTTTTTTTTATTATTTTTTAGTAGGTATTGGTTTAACCAAATACGCCTACACCTTTATTTTTCTATTTTTTAAGTGTAAACTTATTATATTTGTATTTTTATTTTTAATAATTTTTTATTTCGATCAATTTTTTACATATAATTTATTAAATTAATCGTCTTTTTACAATCTTTAGTTTGATACACATATTGTATATATATAAAATAAAAAATAGAAAGATAAAAATACAAGATATAATTACTCAAAAAGAGAAAGAATGAAGTTGGTCGTAAGAGTACCAAATATGAAATATCTGAAAAATATGGATAAAATAAAATAAAAAATAATTGGGGTTGTGAAGATTTTCTTTTCTTCACAAGATTGGTGTCCCAACTCCCAAACAAAAGAGATATCAAGCTGCAAAAATACAACCACAAGACCACATGGTTTTACCTTTTTACCTAGACATGCCTTGTACCTTAGACCCATCTCCAACCCAACTCTAAAACTCACACCAAAACACCAAATATCTAAAAACACCCTCCAACCCAACTCTAAACATCACACCAAATTTGGTGTAATGAATAGTGTTACACCAAATTTGGTGTAACACTATTCCTTTACACCAAATTTGGTGTATCAAATATTCCCTCTTTCGCAAATTTCTTCTACTTCAAACTTTTAATTCCTATTGTATCCTATATTTGATATATAATTCATTTATAACATGGTTTTAGTTATTTAAATTTTGTATATAATTATTATTTTGGATGAACAATAGTTAACATTTACCAATAAATTATTATAACCTAAACTTAAAATTTTGATAAACTAAAATAATTAATAAACAAAATTATAATTTAATTAAAAAAGCATCAAAATCTATCATAAAATACAAAACACTAACATTATAATTAAACTTGAATTAATAAACAAAATTATATTTTTTTTTGTCTTTAAATATTTGTTTTAGGTTTGTCGTTTTTTATTGTCTAGTGTGCAATTTAGTATTTTTATTTATTGTGATATTAGTTGTAATATTAATTTTTCTATATAATTAATTAATGTAATATTAGTTAAATATAAGTTTTTATTTAGTTACATTAATAATAATAAAATATAAGCAAAAGAAATAATTGCATAAACAAATAAATTTGCTATTCCAAAATGAAAAGAAATATTAAAATACTCATTTGGTGTAAGATTTAGTGTAGTGGGTTGGAGATGGGTTTTGCAAAATTACACCAAAACACCAAATTTGGTGTGATTTTCACACCAAATTTGGTGTTATGGGTTGGAGATGCCCTTAGTGAAGTACGTCCCAATACGAGTTTCACTTTTTTAAGAAAATAAATCAATCATTTATTCCAGTTGGAATCATAGTACCTATTGGCTATTGCTCAATTATTATTTAGGTCAAAAAAATAATTATATACATAAAAGAAAATAATATTGGCTGATTTTTCAGACCGTCCAATTTTTTTCTCCATTTTTATGTTAATCCATTAACTTAATTGAAATTCAAGAATTTGAAGTACAATGGGTCAAATGTTCCAATTCAGATTGTTACATGCATGTCACCCATGACATGAGCAAACATTTCAATAATTTTCAATAGGTACTCAACTAGACATTATCTGCCCTACACTTTTTCGGCTACATACCACAAAATTGTTCATTTTTTTATGACAAAGACTCTTTTGTTCATATTAATGTGAATGCAACCTTCATTTTCTTTTGACAATGATATTACTAGGGTTCCTATATTTTAGAGCAATTAAAGCATCAAATTGCAAAAAAAAAAATATTATTTATGGTGCATTTGTTAATTATATACTCGTACAGAAATTCTACATGTGAAATGTCGGACGATACTACCATCATTTGAAACCACGTGGTTGAAATACAGATATGTTACATTATATATATATATATATATATGTAGATCTCGTATATTCTATTTAGCTTCGGAAAATATCAATTTCAAATATATGTTAATCGAGCCTTCTTCTTTTGAGTTGAGAACACCATGTCTGCATCAATGGTGGATTTGGAACCCAATGCGTATGCGTGACACACTAATAAAATGAGTTCTACCGAAATCTATTTATCTAGACATGATATTAGTTATAAATTTTTTTTCTTTGAATTACCAAAAGTACTATATGTGTACTCATTTCTTGATGAGTTTCAATTTGTGAAACCAAAATGTTGTCAACAAGTCAATGGCATGATTAATATATTTTGTCAAAGGCCACGAGAAAGCACAAATTGCTAGGCTGAAAACCAGCAATAGGTAAGGTGTCACATCCAAGATTTGGGGGTGCAATAATAGAGATTACAGAACAAAATAAATTAACTACACTAATTAGATATAATCAAAGTTTTATTTTTAAAAATACCTGTCAATGTACCGTATATTATCGGCTATATATTATTTTTTTCAATCGTTATGATGAGTTACGACTCTAATTGTCACAAATATATATATATATATATATATATATATATATAGGATTTAGTTCAAATGAGACCATAAAGTAGGTGAGACAAATGTGACTATCTTACCCATTGATCTTAAAAAATGAAAGGATGTGATTAATTCAGTTTTTAATTATTTCCTAATTTTTGCTGATTTTAAGGGTAAGATTGTAATTTTGTAATTCAAATTAGTGGTCCCAATGATTTTATGGTGAAAGTAACACAAATGATTTTGTGGCGAAATTTAAGGAACCTGCTTTTTTCTTTCCAAATATTTTTATTTTACAAAGATAGTTAGGGTTCTACCGCATAATTAGACATCAAATAATGCATATTTAGTTATTTTGTTGGCACTGCTTTTTTCAAAACAAGACATAATTGAATATAACGTAATGCATATGTAGTTATACTACACGCATAAATAAGTTCAATATAATGTACATTTAGTTATGAAAATGAGATGTTGTTTTTGGAAATTATAAAAATGGGATGTTACATAATGTTCTCGCATATTTAGTTATTCCACAACGACATGATAGTTTTAGATAATACATAGTTAGTTGATTTTATTGCATAGTTTATGACGTCTTTGCATAGTTGGATATCTTTGTACTACATATTAGTTTTTTTTCGCCGCATAGATAGTTTTTCGGATAATGCATATTTAGTTGAGTTTTGTTGCATATTTAGTTTTCGAACTCAATGTTCGTTATTTCTCTGTAAAATTGCACCGATTTTTCTTGTTTTTTCTCTGTAATTTTCGAGTTCTTTACAGTTTTCTTTATTTGCGTTAATGGAGGAATGAGAGAGAGAGAGAGACGTGAGATTGGGGAAATTGGGAGATGTATGAGAGAGAAAGAGATTTGATTCCATTTTTGTAACTAACTTGTTATGTTATTTTACCCTACTACCCTTATATTGATTAAATTAATATTTTAATATATGTTTTATCCATTAAATCATACCCATTGATTAATAGTGGAGGATGGTTGAGATTAGTCCATCATGTGTTCACCTGATACGTGGTCCTCACTTGATCCTCCCCCTATATATATATATATATATACTTTTATTCTTAATAAAACCAAAATCTTGTTTTCCTAGAATGAGATAAACAAATTTATAGTTATTGTCTTTTACCTAGAATTATTGGTTCACATAATTAAAAATTGAAATAATTTTATTTTTATTAATAAAAAATTGTAAAATTGTTGAGAGTCCCATCTCCACAGCTCAACGCTGACTATGAGGCAAAAAGTGCATTTAAGCTTATGTCACGTTGAATTTTGTTGATGTAGACAAAATATTTGACTTTAATTAAAATCTAATGTTGTTTGCCTTAATGACTATGTTATAGTTATTAATATTTTTAAGGAACCAAAAGCTTCTTAAAATTGAAGGATTTTCACACCTGCTGCGAGGAAAATAGGGATTAAATCATGTTCAATCAAGGGACGACAAACTACAATATGTTTTTATGCACATGTCTTGTTTTGAGGTTCGAAGATAAGTTATTAAAGAAAAAAAATGTATAATTAGTTATATAGTTTTTTATAATTAATAAATCAAGTTCAGACCAATGTTTAACTTTGTATAACAACATAAACCCTTCATTTCTACATATGAATTTAGGGCTGCAATCGAACTGAATCGAGCCGTGCTTTTGAGAGTTTGACTCGTTTGTTATCGACTCGAATTTGTGCTCACGAACGGCTTGGTTCATTTGCGGCTCTATTTGCATTTTAACCTTTTTATATTTTAGTAATATATTGAGTTGGTAAGTGTAAGGTGATTGGAGTGACATTACTCTAACGTCGTAGGTTTAAATTTGTGTGGTGACAGTTTTTTGCTGAAATATTGCAAATGTTGTTTTTGGGTTCATGTTCCGTTGGTCCTCTCCTTTGCAGGGCTGCCACTCGTGCATATCCCTCGATTTACAACCTCTGCCTCTGGTACAGGTGGGGGATTTTGTCTTCGACGAGATAAACTCTTAATATATATATATATATATATATAGAGAGAGAGAGAGAGAGAGAGTGTCATTAATATACCTAAATATTAAAAAAAACATTTACATTTCATAATTAGGTACCCACACCTATGACCTATCCTACTTGAATTTGCCCATGACCAACCCTAAATCATAATTTCCCAAGAAAAGAAAAAGTCTCAATATTCCGTCCACATTTAACGGTCAAAAAACAGTCAACGATTGAAACTACAGGCCCAAATAGCTCAGGACAAAGGCCCACATGAAAGACTCCATATGAGTACAGAAGTCAACACTGGCAGCCCAAAAAGAAACAAACAAAATATTTATTAGCCGCGGTCCATATTTGCGCATCGCATCAAATCACTTCCCACCAAACGCTTGCAACTTGCGAGCGGAAAATGGAAAAGCAGGTGATTCCGCCCCCACCAGAGCTTGACTAGAGTGATGCTAGCTCATTGCACCACTCCAGAAATTTTGACTATTCGGTTTGACTCACTCACGTGGCGGAGACTCGGAGTTGACTCGGTGTTGGTCGCGGTGATTGGATCCTCCCTCCGCCGTCGCTATCTGGTTGGCAAATATGAGGAGAACCGCCGCTACCGGCGGTTTTGGATTATTAATGGGCTTGTAGATATGGACCGTTTTTGAAGTTAAACAATTTGATGTTCGTGGGCTGGTACGGGGGGAATTTCCCGTCAAGCCCAACCCAGCTTATCTGTTAGGCTGAAATTACTCTCAAATACGTATATGCATAAAAGATAAATAAGCCCCCCTAAATCCAACTGAGAGGGTGGATAATAAGCCTCAATGCAAAGTTGCAGCATCGTCGACCCAAATCTGCACTGTGAAATTCTAAAAGTGGGCTGAGGGCCCAATCCTAAAAATGTACAGTTAAGGCATTTTCACTTTTTCAGTTTTATTAACAATTTTGACAAGTCACATAATGAGTTGAGTGGATATTGTGGCTAAGAAGATTGCTGGTGATATTTTATATTAAGGGAAAATAATTTTTGGCAACTTCAACTTTGGCCATTTCTATACTAATGAACTACATTATTACGGCCAAATCAAAAAAGGTGCATATCAATCATCACTATAAACTCTCAATAATAAAAAGGTACAGTTTTCGAATTATATGACATTGCATATACTCGAAATCACTTGCATATACTCAATGCCTTAGCAATTTTTTTTGGGGTAAATAGTGTTCTATTCAACAATGTTTTATAGGCGTATAATCACCATGTTACCTAGTGATTCCTAATTATTACAATATGATAACTTTTTTGATTTGAGCAATATGAGTTAGAATAACCTTTACATGCGCACTTACAAATGTCAATTTAAAATCTTTGTTAACTACATGTGATGCTACAAAAATCTGTACAACTCACTCCGATTCGAGGTGTTTCAAATTGAGAGATTAAAGAATAATCCGCGAGAATGGAACTGGCATGCAACCCTCAAACGAGGTAGAAAGGCCTTGAGTTGTCTCATGAAAACCCATAAATCAATAAAATGTAAAAAATAATCCAGAGCACAATAAGTTTCAATCAGTATTATAATCCCCATTCCCCCCACACACACACACGTGAAATTCCTATCGGTCTTGAACTTCAAACATATGTGGATTGTTAATTAAAATGACTCCTGTAAAACCGTCTTACGGATCTTAATACGTAAGACGGGTCTCCAGCATTCGGACCCGGTTTCATTCTCAATCCCGCAAAAAAAAGGAACGCACGTCCACGTCTCCATTTTTATCGCTTCATTCCCTCTTATCTGTGGAAAATTACAGTGCGGTCCCCACACTCATCTAAAATTTCAAAATGCTTATGTCACCAAACTCTGATCCACCGGAAGAATACACCAACCACCAAGCTGCCAATTTGCTTGAGGAAAAGTGGACAACACACATAAATTAAGCGCACATCATGTGCTGTAAGCCTGTAATGATGATATTTTTAAGAATCAATAATGTGATTATTGCTATTAAGTTAATTAACGAAAGATTCAAAAACAAAATGGTTAGAAATTGAATTTCTACATTCACCATTGCAGACTGAGACTTATAATTACAAACATACGTTAATTCAAGATTAAAAAAAACTTTTAAAGCAAGACTTTTAGTTAATTGTTCTGTTCGCACAGCCAGTAAACCAAGATTTTGTTGGGGAACGCAGCTACATATAAAAATTAAAATTGAAATTAAATTATTAGTTTAATTTATACGAGCTTAACAACGATTTAACATGCAGAATGATATAATATATGGTCAATGTTGAAGTACAGTGACATAAAATTGATATTTTCAAGCCAATTTATGATATGTTAAAGCTTAGTTTACGATCTTAAAAGCGAATTTAATCTTTCAGTATTAAAGATCTAACATCTTTGAGTGATATAACATATGTTCAAGGTTGAAAAATACAGTGACATAAAATGATATTTTTAAGACAATTTTTGATACTTTTAAGGCAATTTCTGATACTTTCAAGTATCAAAGATCTAACATGCAGAGTGATATGTTCACTAGTGAAATACAGTGACATAAAACTGATACTTTTAAGGCAATTTTTGATACTTTCAAGTATCAAAGATCTAACATGCATAGTGATATAATATATGTTCAATATTGAAATATATTGACATAAAACTGATACTTTTAAGGTAATTTTTGATACTTTTAGGCCCATTTCTAATACTTTCAAGCATCAAAGATCTAACATGCTGAGTGATATAACATATGTTCAATGTTGAAAAATACATTGGCATAAAATGATACTTTTAAGATAATTTTTGATACTTTTAAGACAATTTCTGATACTTTCAAGTATCAAAGATCTAACATGCAGAGTGATATTATATATGTTCAATATTGAAATACAGTGACAAAAGCTGATACTTTTAAGGCAATTTCTGATACTATCAAGTATCAAAGATCTAACATGCATAGTGAAATAATATATGTTCAATATTGAAATACATTGCCATAAAAATGGTACTTTTAAGGTAATTTTTGATACTTTTAGATCCATTTCTAATACTTTCAAGCAATCTACATTTTATAAACATCATAGTCAAATAGTGCATAAATCTATGCATAATTCCACTTTCGTAACCTATAAAAATCTAAGAAATATTTAAAATACATAAAAATCCCCAAAAAATATATACAAATAGTGCCAAAAAAAAAAGAAATTCACAATTTATCAAACTAATTACTTGCAAACTTCAATAGTGGAAAACAATGGCCAAGAGCAAAAAAACACTCAGTGGAGGAGCGACGACGAACGAGAAAGAACCAAAAAAAAAAAACCAACCAAAAAAGAATGATAAATACATAAAGAAAAAAAGAGCGAGAGGGAATAAGAAAATAGTGACAGAAATCGGCAAAAATCAACACGAATAGAGAAGTTAGGAGAAGGGAGAAGAAGTAACAAAAATAGGAAAAAAGAGGGAGAAAAAAGATGCAGGGAACTAAAACCCTAATTAAAAAGCGTTAAATGCATGTACCCTGATTTTTTCCAATCAAACGAGAATTGGGGTACCCTAAGTAAATAATGAGTTTTGTCTTGAAAATGTATACTTTTTCGGGTAAAAGTGATATTTTTTTGAATAAAAATATACTTTTCTAGTCTAAAGTGATATTATATCAAGTCAATGGCGTATCCATGAATTATTAGGGGGTGGGCCGATACACGAAATTGGGGTAGACCAGATAAAAAAATTAAAAAAATACACATAAATATTAACCAATTTTTTTTAAAAAAAAATTACCTAGTAAAAGAAAATTAAAAAGCGGGGTCGGGGCCGAGTTGGCCCCCTATCTCCGCCACTGTATCAAGGAGAACTACTAATATAATTTTATTACTTTGAAAATATATATTTTTTTAAATCTAAAGTGATATTTTTTTTAATAAAATGTGACACTTTTGAAAAATTCAGCTTTATTCCTGTGATTATTTGTAATTGATATCAAGCTTAAAAAATAATTTCTAAGACATAATGATTGGACACCTAGATCCTAATTTGTGAAGATTCATGAGAATCTCAATGGATAAATGAGCATTGCTGGATCTACAGTACACGGACGAACACAGTTTGAGCGGGCTTTGGGCGGTGCAACTAAGGATTCCAACTTTAAAAATAAGCCCACAAAATTATAATACCCAGTCCATAAATATTCACTCACAGTTGGGTAGGGCAGCCACCAGCCAGCGGGTCAGGCGCGATCCGTTTTACGGGAAACAGTCTTATACAAGTTTTTGCCAATTAAAATTGGGCCACAGTTGTATAATATTACTCAAATAGTCAACAACGTTATCCAAATTCCATTACAATGTTGTCTTTTTTTTTTTTTTTGACCAGTCATTACAATGTTGTCGAAGGATAAAGATATTAGCAAACACTTCACCATTTTAAACATGACACCTCCACCACTTTCCTTTAATCCTCTGGCCCCACATACCTTACGTCATCACTTACGCATTTACACGCAGAACACACACTACCGACATACACGAGAACTTTAAACCCCAATTGAAAGCTCAACGATCGGAAAAAATGGAACCCCAAAATATTCCCACCTTCTTCCTCATTTTTACTTTCACAGTATTCTCATTCCCATTATCATTCCACGTGGCGGCGGCGGAGGGCTACGGCGGCGCTAGAAGCAGCATAGCATTCGCCACGTGGCTGAGATCCAGCTACTCATTCGACATCTTCTCTCTCCCAACATCGGGCCCCGCGAACGAGGTCCGTCTCACCGATGGCGTTTCCGTCAATTCCAACGGCCATTTTCCCTCGCCCTCATCTGTTTCCATGCTCCCGCACCTACCGAATCGGGTCCTCCCCACCACCCATCTCATCTACGTCACTGAAAGAAACGGGTCATCGAGTATTTACCACGACGCGATCTACGAAACCCCTCTGGCTACCAGCAGCGGGTCCAGATCTGCTCACCGGGTCTCAACCGAGTCGATTCGGGTCGAGTGTAAGTACCAAACCGATTCGACTCGGTCTCAGGTTCGTTTAGTCGGTGGCGATGGGGAAACCGGCGGTCGGATCTCGATGAAGGATCGGCCGAGTTTAGTTGGGCAGAATTTGATTTACGTTTCGACCCACGAGGACCCGGGTCAGCCCCGGGCGAGTTGGACCGCGGTTTACTCGACTTTGCTCACAACCGGTTCGACTCGGCGGCTTACGCCGAGAGGGGTGGCGGATTTCAGCCCCGCCGTTTCTCCGTCGGGGGTTTGGACGGCGGTGGCGTCGTACGGTGAAACAGGCTGGCAGGGTGATATTGAGGAACTGGGGACGGATATTTATGTGTTTTTGACCCGGGACGGTTCGAACCGGTTTCGAGTCGTGGAGCATGGTGGCTGGCCGAGTTGGGCTAATGATTCGACTCTGTATTTTCACAGAAGGGATGAAGATGGGTGGTGGAGTATTTACAGGGCGTCTTTTCATATCAGAGAAGGTGAAAACCGGGCCGAAGCGGTTGTGACCCACCGGGTCACCCCACCCGGTCTACACGCGTTCACACCAGCAGCTTCTGTTTCCAACCCGAGATTCATAGCAGTAGCTACGAGAAGACCCGAATCCGAGTTTCGACACGTGGAGCTCTACGATGTCGTCTCGAACCGGTTTATATTGTCGACCCGTTCCGTTACACCGAACGCCCATCATTATAACCCGTTTATCTCGCCCGATTCCACTCGGGTCGGGTACCACAAGTGTCGGGGCTCCACCGGTCGTGTCCGGCGTAACGATTTAGTACTTGAGAGTATTAAGAGCCCTATTTCGAATATTTCGTTATTTCAGGTCGATGGATCGTTTCCTTCGTATTCGCCTGATGGGGAGCGTATTGCTTATGTGAAACTAACGACGGAGCCGATGGCATACGTAGATTCCCCGGGCCTTTATGTGATGAATAGTGACGGGTCGGGTGTTCGGGCGGTTCTTACCCGACCCGCATTCGCAACCGCGTGGGATTGGAAGAGGAGAGGGGTAGTTTACACGAGTGTCGGACCTATATTCGCCGGTGAGAGGTCCAATGTTGATATCGTATCCATTAACGTGGACGATGAAAACCCGAGTATTAAAACCCTAACCCACGGAGGACAAAACAACGCGTTTCCTTCGGCCTCGCCTGATGGGAAATGGGTCGTGTTCAGATCGGGTCGTTCGGGTTATAAGAACTTATACGTAATGGATGCTTTGAATGGAGAGACGGGTGGGCTTCGTAGGTTAACCGAAGGTCCGTGGACCGATACCATGTGTAATTGGTCGCCGGATGGCGAATGGATTGCGTTTTCATCGGATAGGGGGAATCCGGGTTCGGGTAGTTATGAGTTGTTCAAGATTCATCCAAACGGTACGGGGCTCCAAAAGGTGTTGCAGAGTGGTTCGGGCGGGCGCATCAACCATCCGTGGTTCAGCCCGGATGGGAAATACATTGTGTTCGTAGCGGATTATGCTGGTGTTTCTGCTGAGCCAATTTCGAACCCGCACCATTTCCAGCCCTATGGTGATGTTTTCGTGATCAAATCGGACGGGTCGGGTATCCAAAGATTGACCCATAACTCTTATGAGGATGGGACCCCAGCTTGGAGCCCCAAATTTGCCAAACCGGTTAATGCTGAGTGGCCTAATGATGGATCACATTGTTCATTTGAAGATTGCCACTGGCTAGGTTAAATCCACAATTTAGCTTATTTTAAACCTTATTAAGAACAAATTGTGCTGAGTTTTTAGACTGGGATGGTATTTGAGGCTTTATGTTGTAATTTGTGTGGTTTTTGCACAGGGAGAGTACATGTTTCTGCATAGGTTCTTTATGTTAATAGATGCAATAAAAGCCTTCCTTTTACTTAATTGGGGGTTTATAATCATTGTTATGTATAAATCAAGGAATAAAAGGACCTCAATGGGCAAGATAGGCATGGTTCAAAGTTAGGGGTGTCAATTTCAGTCCCGACACGAACCTAACACGATATTAATGAGTATGAGTCCAACCTTTATGGGTCCGGATAGAAATTGGGTCGAACCCCAATAACATGTCAATTAAACAGGTCAGGTCCGGATCAACCTATTATAACCCATTTAACTCGTCTAATCCGTTTGTAAATTTAAAAAATAAATAATTAATTAATTGTAAGAAAAAACCAAAAACATGACATTTCCTTAAAACTTAAATATTAAAACCTCCTTAATATGTATGTTGTTATTATTTTGCATGTATTTTTGTATGTTATTCTCAAATAATTAAATAGGTCGGATCTGGATTGACTTATTCTAACACACGGACCCACAAATTTGTACCCACGAACCCAATCCAATTGACACCCCCAGTTCAAAATTAAATTATATTATAAAGAGTGTTGGTGTCATAAATTATATTTGTGCTTTTGTAGAAGTGATGAATTGCGTTGGGAATATTTGGAAAAAGTCGAAAGATGTTGGTGAAGGATATTAAAGTTGAAAAACATAATTTACTGTTGCTCGTTTTGTAAAATCAAGAGTCCAAAATGCCCTTTAGGTCAAAACCTGTTTGGTTCATATCTCTCTTCTTTCTTCTTTTTAAGTTGGCAAAAAGACCGTCTTATGGGTCTTAATCCGTAAGACGGATCCTATTTGATCTGCGAATCAAGATGATCAGGTCCGCGGGTCAACAATAGCTCCAACCTTTTTTTTTCAATTTTTCTTCCCCGGTTAAAGTAACAGTTTTATGAGAAAAAGTATCGGTTATTTTAGATAATGTATCGTATTTTTTAATACAGATTATGATTACATTACATTGAAGGACAAATAAATATATCACGAGTCAAAGTAATACCTTTATGAGTAAAAATATATATGTCTGAGACAAAATATCATGTTTTAAGAGTAAAAATATCTGTTTTTTTAAATAAAGTATTACAGTTTTTTAATAATAAATACAAAGAAAGATGAATAATAAATATGATACAGTTAAAGTAATACTTTTATAAGTAAAAATATTTATTTTTTGAGATAAAGTAACATATTTTTTAATATAGTCACAAATTATGAATATATTATAATATATATATATATATATATATATATATATATATATTAAAAATAAAGTACTTTTATACGTTAAAAGTACCTATTTTTTAGATAAAGTATCACATTTTTTAATATAGTCACAAATTAGAAATGAAGAAAAGAAGGAAAAATAAAAAATAAATATGATATAGTTAAAGTAACAGTTTTATAAGTAAAAGTATCCGTTTGTTGAGATAAAGTATCATATTTCTTAATACAGTTACAAACTAAGAACAAAAGAAGAGAAAAAATAAAAAATAAATATGATATAGTTAAAGTAACATTTTTATAAGTATCCATTTATTGAGATAATGTATCATGTTTTTTAATAGACTTGGGTTTGATTCTTAGCCTTTACATTTATAGGCCTTTTTAATTTTTTTTAATTACCAGGCGTATTTATGAATGAGTTTAATTCCCCCCAAGCGATGATACTGAATTTTTATAAAAAAAAAATAGGTGGGTCAAATTTGTCAGAAGAGGGGGTCAAGGGGCGGGTTGGGCAAGCGAATGGATCCGTCTTACGGAATAGGATTCGCAAAACGGTCTTATAGGAGACATACTCTTTTTAAGTTGTACCTTTTATTATTTTTATGTGTTAGGAGACATACTCTTTTTAAGTTGTACCTTTTATTATTTTTATGTGTTATTTGTTTTGTGTGTGTATCTTGCTTGTTTATAGGGTCAGATTTGGACACAAAGTTTGGGATTACATTGTAACACTTGAGATTGATCAAGATTTGCCACAACTGATAACTTTGTCCTATTAGGCCCATCTAGGTTAACCAAGGTAAGTTGCTCAAATATTCTATTATTGATAATTAGATTTTTCCACAACGCTAAGTTAATGCTTTTTTAGTCACTTTTTCTCGATATATTAAGATTCAAAGCTTACACATGACTAATCTTTGGGGAAATAATCTCATCTCCTCAAAAACTATCACAAGTAAACCGCGAGTAATGGACTTTGGCTCTCAAGTTTCTAATATCCTCAACTACCACGAATAAGAAGTCGTTCCCCAAGTGATTGATCCACGGCGGAGGTAGGGGCCATCCTGGACCCCAACCCCCTTTCTTTTTAAAAAAAAAAAATTTACAAGGTACATTTTTTTAGTTAAAACCTATATGTTTCTTCTTTTAATTTTTTATATGGTCCACCCCAATTTTGTGTATTTGGACATCCTGTAATATTTATCGGCTATGCCATTGTTGCTCCATGCTTGATCCCAACTAACCAACTATCAGTTACCACTAAGTTTTAGCCTCCGACAGTATCGTTTGAAGCTCTCAATATTAATCGTTCCACATTGTATCATAGGGGTCTCAAACTCATGACCTTTCAAAGAGAGAACATGAGTTACATCACATGTGACCGCTAGGGCCTTTTTTTGTCACTTAGTGCTACATTAACATGGACGAAAGTCTTCTATTTTCACAATGGTAAGTTCAAGTTAATGGTTCAAAATAAACCTTACTATTAAATATATGAAACATTAATTTGTGGTGAACTAGATTCAATATTTTGAACTTAAAGCTCGAACTTGCAATTGTGGAATCATCTGCAATAGCAACAATCAAGTTCAAAATTTAAAAACTTAGACCTTGAACCACCCATAATGCTCTTAATGTTTAAGCGATATATTGTCAATTCTTTGAGTTTTTTGACAAACTATAATAGTTTTCAAAATTAATTGACAAATTATTGTAGTTTTTGAGACATCGTCATTTTAAGCGTAAAAGCGCGTGTGGTTGTTGTGCCTTTAAAAAATACACAAAGTCAACATGTGCATCATGTATTTTCTGGGATTTTTGTTAATCCGTCAGAAATGAAGCGCATGTGTAGATTGAGCCTTTAGAAAAGGCTCAACTTACTCATGCGCTTCATTTCTATGTTTTTTATTTATTTTATTTACTCGCAAAATGATGTGTTTTTTTTTTTTTTTTGAGTTTTACCGATCAAACTTCTTCACTGCTCCTTCGCCGGGAAATTTATTATCGCTACCTCGCCGGAAAAATTCATTATGCTTTCGGATTGGGCTGCCTCGTCGGAAAAATGCGCCAAACTGCTGCCGAAAAATTTCGCCAACTGATTGCCGGAAAATTTTCGAACCACCGGATTCTTTTTTTGGCCGTTGTAGATTTGTTTTTGCTGTGAGAGGAGTGTGAGAGGAGTGGTTTGGTTGTGTTTCTTGAGGCTGGATTTATAGAGGGATGATGAGTGAATTATTGATCCATTATTGTGGTCGTTGAGGGTAGGGCTGTTAATTGGGTTAACCATTAACCGAAATGTCAAAAATCGAATTAATTGAATTTTCTAATTATTAAAATAATTAACCGAACCGAAATTATATTTACCGAATTATATATCGGTTAATTCGGTCGGATAACTGAATTAACCAAATTTCTTTAAAATACAAAAATATATGTTCTATATATAATATATAATCTATAATATAAATAAATAAATATAATTCACACAAATTTCTTTAAAATAAAAAATATATTTTTTTATATATAATATATGATATATATATATGATATATAAATATAATTATATATAAAATATATTTTTAATATAATATTTTGGTTAACTCGGTTAATTTCAAATTTTCAAACCGAATTAACCGATAACCGAAATTCTTTAAAATCTTTAGCCATTCACCGAACCGAAATAATTCGGTTACTGATCAATTAACCGAATTGATTCGGATAACGATTAACAAAAAAACGATTAATTGAACACCCCTTGTTTAGGAAGCGGCAGATCAAAGCGCGTCGACATATGCGCTACGTTTTACGCATGTTGCCGTGTAAGCGCATGAAGTGAGCTGCATGCGCTTCATTTTAATTTTTGGAAACAAAAAATTTCTGCAATTTGTCCAGGTTATGTCAGGAAGCGCATGGGTCTATTGTGCCTTTGCAAAAGGCACAAATCTTGTGTGTGCCTGAGCTTAATTACACAACACAGTCAAATTTCGCAGTATTTTGTCAATTTATTCTCATAGATGCAATACTTTGTCGAAAAGCCTCGATTCATTGTTATAGTGATCTTGGCAAACACTTTACTTTAAATCTTACAAAAATTAAAATCATAAATGATGATGTTCATATTCGTGTAATAAATGAACTCGCATGGAGTACCAAACAATTCAATTAATAGTTGTCAAATTCTTTTTTTTTTATTTTTTGAAAGCATAATAGTTGTCAATTTTCGTAAGCCTCCTTTAGGTGAAATGAAAAGATAAGCATAAAAAAGGGTAAGGATGATATCATAATCATGCCATTTGTTTCAATCATATAATTGAAGCTTTAGGAACCTAATGCGATAATTCAAGAAACAACACAACTTTACCACCTTTGGTCTTGGCCTCCGAAATGACTAAACTGTCCTTGATAGCTTATTACTAAAATCGACTAGGACATTAAAAATATGGTGTATATGATTGAAATACTAGAACATCTATTTCCTGTTGAATTTTTTTTATAACCAATTGGACATTGGCATTCTAGACAAATGATTTTCTTTTTTCTTAAAAAGCTATATAAGACACACTAAATAATTAATTACTATTTGTACATAAAAATCAATAAAAAATAAGTACATAGGGAATATTAGGAAAAGGGAAGTCTGGGACACGCACTGTCTTTCGAACTCGGATTAATTGTCGTGTCAACACAAGTCTCTCTCATTGGACCAAAACATTGATCCCGCACATAAAATCAACAACAGGAACCTACAACCCCCGGGGCATAGACTAGCAGTAAGGCCTAAAGTGACGTGTGAACTCTTTCCCCTGAGCGGGCGATTCACCGTACCGAAATATTGTTGAGGTTGTTTGGGGTCCGTGTCCCGTGAACTTCTCCCTTATATCGATTTAATCGTGGATGGTCTTCACTCAGACTATCACTTCGTGGACTAGTCAGGGCAATCGTGGAACCTTGATTAATTAAAAAAAAAATGAACCTACATATATAAATAATTTCTACTATCTTATTTTTTTTTTTTTTTGAAATGATTTCTACTATCTTATTAGAAATTATTTTCTAACGATTGAAATCGAATAAAATCCACAATACATATTGTCCAAGGATATGGAAATTGACGTTCATGATAATAAACACATTGTTGATCTGCCACCTGCAACATATCCAGAACCCGCCTCATCCCTTTTACACACTCTATAAACCCTACTTCACTGAGTTCACTCCAAGTAAAATTCAATTCCAACCCAGCACAATTAAACTTTTTCAAATAATCCAAATAAAATGAAACCCCCAAATCATCAAACTATTTCGTTCTTCCTTATCTTCAATTTCCTATTATCATCTTTTCCACACCTCCAGGCCACCGCCGCCGCCGGCGGAGATGGCGCCACCACCATAGCCTTTGCAACTCTAGGAAGATCGAGCTACGCTTTCGACATCTACGCTATCCCTACGAATCGCCCATCGAAAGAAATCCGTCTCACCGATGGCAAATCCGTCAATTTCAACGGCTTTTTCCCGTCGCCTTCGTCTCTCTCCGTCCTCCCTCAATTGCCCAATCGACCCGACCCGACAACCCACATCCTTTACATCACCGAGCGAAACGGGTCATCGAAAATTTACCTGGATGCCCTCTACGACACCCCTCCTCTCACCTCGGGATCGAGATCCATGCTCGAGTTTCCAACCGAGTCAACAAATCGTTTGCAGGTTAATTTATTGGGTGACGAGCAAACCGGTGGCCGGGTTTCGATGAAGGATAAACCGAGCTTAGTCGGCCAGAGCTTGATTTACGTTTCCACCCACGAGAACCCGGGTCAGCCTCGGGCGAGCTGGGCGGCGATTTACTCGACTCAGTTGACCACCGGGTCGACTCGGAGACTGACGCCGAAAGGGGTGGCGGATTTCAGCCCCGCCGTGTCTTTGTCGGGGGTTTGGACGGCGGTGGCGTCGTTTGGGGAAAAGGGTTGGGGTGGGGAGGTTCAAGAACTCGATACGGATATTTACGTTTTCTTGACTCGGGACGGTTCGAGCCGGGTCAAGATCGTCGAGCATGGCGGGTGGCCGGCTTGGGCTGACGATTCTACGCTGTATTTCCACCGGAGATGCGACGATGGGTGGTGGAGTGTTTTCCGGGCGTCTTTTAGCACTAAAGACGGCCAACTCGGTGTTGAATCGGTGGTGACTCGGCGGCTCACCCCACCCGGTTTACACGCTTTCACTCCAGCAGCTTCTTCTTCCAACAAGAGCTTCATAGCAGTAGCCACCAGAAGACCCGAATCCGAATTTCGTCATATTGAGCTATACGATGTCGTTTCGAAGAAGTTTATCGATGTGACCCGACCCGTTTCGCCTAATGCCCATCATTTAAACCCGTTTATCTCGCCCGATTCTGGATGGGTCGGGTACCATAAGTGTAGGGGTGCAAGCAATGATGGGAAGGATAATAATGATTTGGTACTTGAAAATGTTCGTAGTCCATTGCCAAACGTTTCCTTGTTTCGGGTTGACGGGTCGTTCCCTTCATACTCACCGGACGGTGAGCGGGTCGCCTATGTGAAATTTCCGGGTCTATTTGTGATGAATAATGATGGATCGGGTGTCCGGAATGTTCTAACCCGAACCGCCTTTTCGACCGCGTGGGATTGGAAGAGGAAAGGAGTGGTGTACACAAGTGTTGGACCTACATTTGCTAGTGAGAGCACAAAAGTTGACATCATATCGATCAATGTGGATGATGAGGACCTTAGTTACAAACAATTAACCCTAGGAGGTGAAAACAATGCATTCCCTTCGCCCTCGCCCGATGGAAAATGGGTCGTGTTCAGATCGGGTCGAACAGGTCACAAGAACTTGTACATTATGGATGCATTGAATGGAGAAACGGGCAGGCTTCACCGGCTAACCGAAGGACCATGGACCGATACAATGTGTAATTGGTCACCGGATGGCGAATGGATTGCCTTTGCATCGGATAGGGAGAATCCGGGTTCGGGTAGCTTTGAATTGTTCAAGATTCATCCAAACGGTACGGGACTCCAAAAGGTGATCCAGAGTGGTTTGGGCGGGCGAACCAACCACCCGTGGTTTAGTCCGGATGGGAAATACATTGTGTTGACCTCCGATTATGCTGGAGTTTCTGCTGAACCCATTTCAAACCCGCACCATTACCAACCCTATGGTGATATTTTCGTGATCAAATCAGACGGGACGGGGATCCAAAGATTGACCCACAACTCTTATGAGGATGGAACACCAGCTTGGAGCTCCAAATACACTAGGCCGACTAATGTCGAATGGCCTAGTGGACGATCAAAGTGTTCGTTCGACGATTGCCATTGGCTAAACATAAGCCCTAATAAGGTATCAAGCTCATCTAATAAGAAGAGGCAATGTGCTCATTGAGACCTAACATGTTCCCAATCTTGTATGTAGTTGTAAGAACACTTGCTTTGCTTTGTGTAATAGAAGTACCTTGAAGCTTTATACTGTAAAAAGCTTTATGTTGTGAAGTTTTGTAACTACAAGTGCAATAAAAGTCTGTTTGCTATGCTTTGGAGAATAAAAATGATATTACCTCTTTGTTAGACCTAAATTTTCCAGGAAATACCTAATGCCTGAACTGAGAACAGCAAAACAGGAAATAACAGAAAGAAACTGAGACAAAATCTCTGGAAAATTAGAAATGAGCTATACATGAAACTAATGTTAGGTCTAAAACTGACTGAACTAAAAGCATGGGGTACAAAGATTGTAAGGAGACAAGCATACAAAAGGTAAATTCAAATGTAGCCCCGCTTCTCACTCGCGCCTGGTTTTTGGCCATTAATCCTCAACTCGATGAAAAAAACATTCGTCAGGAAACTGTGTTCTGTTTAATCGAATGGCAACCGGCAGCAGATGAAGCATAGAAGAAAAGTCCATCCAACAGAGCATTGGAACCATTATTGTTGAGACTAGCTAGCTGCTTACATTGTGGAAGTATTCTTGAGGTATAGATGGAGGGCAGTACTTCTTTGCCACAAATTTGTACTGGATTCAATAAAGCAACTTGTGTTCAATAAAATCAGGGATAATTACATCAGTGGGAATTTGAAATATTTATAACTTATAAAGAGGGGAATATAAAACTTAATCAAAGCTTAAGAGTTTTCTGTAGTTTTCAAAAACCTCTGGGATTGTTTTTGTAACTAGGCCGATAAATTTATAAATTATACTTGAGGCCCTCACAGGAAATACAGAAAGAATGAACTTGTACAACATCACTTTAAGCTTAAGGAAAGCACTTTCTTTATCTATGTGCTAACTTTATGTGTTAATTTTGCACCAGAAAAGAAATTTGCTCACCTTATGCTGACTGTATTTCTCCCTAATTGCAGGCAGACTGGAATTTTGATTATTGCAGCAAAGCCCGTGTAATGCTATGACACAGTCGCGTAAATCAAAGGGCTGGTAAAGGGTGTAATGTCGCAAAGTGGAATTCTGCATAAATATCACGGAGAATCAAATCGTGGTCGAAGATATCTATTACAAGAACAACAAAAAAAAAGGAATGGAATATCTTAGAACAATGTTTGGAAAATCCACATACCCAGGGCCTCTTGGAAGGGAGAAGAATAAATCTGGCCAAGAAAATTGATGAAGCTGCTATCAATGATGGGGCAAAACATAGCATATTGTACTCTAGGAGAGATAACTCTGCAATGTAGTTGGCCAAACACTCCAATTGTAGTAAAGGAGCCTGCAAAGGTACCCAAATATACAGATTTTAGACACATTCAAGAACAATTTCATGGGAAAATTCGAGTTTACTAATAGAGATGATACCTCATTAACACCTTGTGCAGCACGAACAAATCTCCTACGAAAGTTTAAATACACAGACAACGAACATTAACATCTTAATCCAAAAAATCGGACAACGGATGCAAATTAGATGATCACCTTAAGAAACATTTAGCTGTGGGTGCTGTCATCTCAAATTTCAGGTAATTCAAAACAGCAGATTCCATTTGCAAAACCTGAAAATTTTGAACTCCTCAGAATGTTGCAATTACCCAAAGTAACTCTCAGGTACTTAAAAGGGAGAAAACAGGGCACCTCTTCCTTAAAGTATGTGTTATCGGTTATGTAGCAAAATTCTTCCACCTGGGGTGCACATATCTCTTCATATTTTCTGCAAGTACATATTTATATTACAGAATTACTACTTCCTCCAGTCAAGAATATTTGTGAAATCGCACAACAACAAAGATATTGAATGATGAATCTTACGAGGCAATCATCATGCAAGCTACACCAAGCAATTGTAACCTTTGCCTATCCATGACATTTCCAGAAAGATAACGATCTATGTAGTTGACAGTCAGATACAATGTGTCAGGAATTAGTCTGTATTCCTCTGCAACCTGTGGTTCAAATTTGATGTCAAATGGAATACTTTTCACAAAATATAGAAGAAACTCTAATGAAATGTCCATCAAAAACATGATTAGGCCTTAGAGAGAATCGGACCATTCTTACGAAACTATGAGATGTTTAGCTCTAGACAAGATGAAAGGGAAAGTGGAGTTTATAAATTTCAATTGGCAAAAGAAATTGTTACCTCAACAAGCCAATCAATAAGAATCGCTCGCATGCCGGCATTGATGTCTTTTTGTACCCTTTCCATGAAGTTAGTAGCTGGCCTTTTCTTCGCCTAAAGTAAAACGGACAAAGAAATCAATGAACAAGACATAAAGATTGTTAATGATAAATGTCCCTAGAGAACAAGTACTTCCTTTACAAATAACAGTAACAATAAAACTAATAACAATGTGTCATATTGGCATAAGTTAAGAAAGTGATATGCTTAATCAGTACACGAATAAAAAATTTGAACCTCGGATGCTCTCAAGTGCTTGTAAATATCACAAGCAATGGTCGCGCATAATTGTGGGTCGTCTAGATTCTCGTCAACGTCTACAATCATGTCATCGGATTCTATTGCAGCAAGTACATCTCGTTTGCATATATTCCCTGCAAACAGAAGGGCCTAGCCTACATTACAATCTTTGGAAGTAGTAAGTACATAAAGTAATGTGTTCAGATAATTTTTAGCATTTGTTATTTCAAGATGTCAAACAAAAACCTGTAATTTCCACATGTTTTGAAATGCAAAGCATATTTGATGCCTTCCGCTCAATGGAATCAACTGCTGTTATTTCATTACTATCCATGTATTCTACATCAGGACTCTTCAATGAATCACAGGTGGACATAGATTCATCCATGGAAACAGAGAATGAATCTGAGTTATCTGGAGACACATTTTTGCTGCATGAAAATGGCGCAACTGTTGTCTTAGAGACCACCACATCGCTTTTCGGAAAAGACGTAGCTCTACCTACAGCAACCGTGTTCTGTTTTACAGAGGAGGATGGAAGCAGAGTAGCTCCTGAGAAGCTTGCATTTGTGGAAGTCGAAGATCCCTTCTTGATGCTCACTATTTTGGCAGAACATGGTACCTACATGATTCAAATTTAATCAAATTAATCACATGTGTCTTTTTATAGATATACAGAAACCAAAAAATATAGTGTGATTAAGGGGCATTTTTAAAGTTGTCCCACATATTTGAAAGAGACCATATATGCCTTCTCATTTATATGATAAACAACGAAACTTATTCCTGCTTAAAGATAAACAACTCTGTTTTTGGCAATGGAAACTGGTGACAACAAGCAAATTATGCTCAAGTGCATAAGCACATAAACATATAAAGCCATATATGATAAAATGGCAGATGCCAGTTTCAACAAAAGCTTAGGCCCTTGTACCATTTGAAATTTTCCATTATAACATAAAAGATATGCTCTAATATTTGAAACACAGCATCTTCAGACATTTAAATTTTTAAGGGTCTAGTTTTTAAGTATTATTACTCCCAAGATATTTCATTACATCACAAAATAGAACTTAAACATTTAAGTCACATTCTGTTGCAATTCCATGCATTGTTAATTTTGTTAATAGAAGAAAGCCTGGAACTCAAGGTTCTTTATCCTTCAGCAATATAATTTTCTTTGACAGCAGTGTTCTTTATGCAGAAAGAGATCACGAATCAGTTTTTAAGGTGGTCAACAAAATAAAGGTATCTTGAAAGTTTATTCACAATGAGGAAGTGAAAAAACCTGTAGAAATACTAAAGAACTTTATTAAATTTGCATTGATACCATTTCCTGTACAATGTCTTTACCAAGAATCTATTTGAATTTAAAAACCCAAAAGCTACTTACTATTTATAAAAAGAAAAAAAGAAAGACATAAAGAACTCATCATTCTTGACCAAGAAAACTTCAAAGAGTAAGTAGGTTTGCGGTTTGCCCAAAACACAAAAAAGTCTACAAGGACATAAACAAAAACCAGAAATCATGCACATATACTGATATGTGCCAAGATGGTTTCCACGATTCATGGAGCATTTTTAGAAAGAAAAAAAGTCAAAGAAGTTTATACAATTCACAGGGTTTAGCCTTTAATAATGAAAACATTCAAACTTCAAAATCCCATACCACATATAAAATTTAAACAATAGACAAAAAAACAAATAAATGGTCACGTCTAATCTCTTAGAATCACACATGCATTCAAACCCTGATAATGCAATCAAACCCAAAAACTGGTGGTTACGAGTTACACGTACAATTTTCGATGATTCGGGCCGACCCGAATTCAAAGAACCGGAACCATGCCTCTGATTAGTGATATTCGCAAGCGCCGGGCGTTTCTTCGCGGCGGCCGCAGCCGACGCCGTCGTCACCTTCCCAAGATTCTCCGAAGCAGAAGCATGCCGCTTCGCCAAAGACGACGTCGTCGACCTCCTCGCCCCTGCTGAACTCGCCATTGAACACCAAAACAATGGCAAAAGGAAATTGAAATTTTGAATCTGCTATCAGGGCCTAAACAGAATTATACTGAATGAATTGAATGAAAGAAAACTGAGAAACAGAACAATAATATAATTGGGGGTTTTAATGGTTGCTTTTGAAAGCGGGCAAAAGGGGGCGATTTGAATTGCGAAATGATCTGGACCGTCCGATCGGGTTTGGGGTATTCGTTAGGAGCGGACAGAGGTGGGCCCCACGGGAGCTCTCTATTTGAATTGCGATGGTTAAAACTGACACGCTGGTTTGTCAACGACCAATGGGAAAGCGGATTGTTCGAATATGATTGGTTGATAAGGTGACCGTGCTGTGAGTTTAGAGAGTGCTGGGGTTATTTGAATTCGAATTTGAACCGGATCTTCGTTCTAGTGCATTGGGGAAAGCAAGTTTTTACACTTAGTCCAAGCAAAGGGCTTTAGCATGTGGCCAAAATATAACAATGTGACAAAAATTTGGCAATAGCAAAAGGATATAATTTGAACTTTTTTGATTGGTAAAATATCAGTTTAAAAAATTTCAATTTTGAATATACTAAAAGTTTCGCCAATCAAAATGTGGATATATAGTAAGTATTTTTTTATATACTTATTTGAAAATTTGTTTATATATGGATAACAGGATCTTTTAAATTAAATGAGATATTGAAGTGTATGAAGTACAAGTTTAAATAAAGGTGGAATGAAATTTAAAAAACTAGACACGATTCTCAATTCAAATAGAGTTAAAACATTGAGGAATATGTCAATAGTTTTTTCAAGCCAAGTCCAAAGTCTATTTTTCATTTTCTTATTATTATGTTAATTCATCGACTTAAAGACTCAGTGTACGTTTTGGGAGCATTTATTCAAAAGTTCATTTAGAAAATAATTTTTTTAATAAGTGGTTTTCCCAAAAAGTATCCAGTTATGATTTTTCTAAAATGAACTTTTTGAAGTAATGACTTATCCAAAAGTTCAACCTAAATTAACCACCAAACATCATTTTTATTGAATTTAGATCCAAAAAATCCATCTCAATGCTCCCAATTAGAGCTCGCAATTTTTGGCCCGACCCGACCAATCTGAGAATTGGTTGGACTGGCTATGTTTTTACAGGCCCGAAATGGTTCGGGCCTATTTTAGTCCGATCCAAATGGTCCGAAGCCCCCGTCCATTTCGGGCCTATTTTGGTCCGATCCAAATGGTCCGAAGCCCCCATGGTCTGACCGACCAGATGCATTTTACGTGTTAGGCCGAATAAAATAGCAGCCTGAGCGATTTACGGGCTGGCCTGACCCTGCCCGATTTTGTGCATTGGTCGGGCTTTTGCCATCTCTACTCCTAGCCAAGCCCTGATTTGGCTTAGAGGAAGTCCAAACGTCAATATCGTATTTAGATCTTTAAATTTATAAATTTATATGATTACAAAAATTATAAAGTTTGATTTAAATTTTATGTATTAAACCTTTAAATTGACGTCTTCAGAAATTTAACTTCACTTTGAAGCATCTGACGTTCCACTTAAAAGATTTCTTTTTCCATGAATTGTACTTCTTAAAGAGAGTAATAAGATGAAATATGTTAGGAATGATTGGTTAACATTTCACACCACTTCATTGTTGGAAATAATAGTGTGAAAAAAATATTTGGAAAATGACAATCAATTTTGAAAGCATAATTAGATGTATGATAAAAATATGATGATGATTGATAATGTGATAATAGGTTTAGTGAAATAATGATTGGATTTGATTGTTGTTCGGGAAAATATGTGAATGTGAATAGTGTATTTGTTGTATGATTGTATTATAATTTGATGTGACCCATGTTTGAAAAGTGAAGATGAGTGAAAAGTGCACTTTTTTTTTTCTTTCAAATTTTCACAAGCAATCGCATGTGAGGCTCAAAAAAAAAAAAGATTGGGTGAAAACTTTGCAAAATTCTTTTACAACTTAGCGTAGCCTTATGTATCTGATGATGCTAAAAATGCATTTCACTCCAAGTTAATGTAGTTGAATCTGCCTCTTTCTAAAATCCACACCGGGAGCTAAGGATATCTTCGAGTAGGAACTGGCCTCCAACTAGAACTGTCGAAATGGGCTGGCGGGGCGGGGTGGGCTGGCCCACCGAGAAAACCTCATCAACCCAACCCGTCTTGGGTTGCGGGTCCGGCCCGCCAAAAATTTAAAAAAATAAAAAAATAAAAAATTTTTTTTCATATTATTAATTTAAATGAATATATACTAATGAATAACAAGTACATATTTTACAAAAATATTATATACACTCCCATAAGAGATAAAAATATAAAATATCAATTATACTATTTTTTTGTCTAATTTATCTAATTTTTCTTTTTTTTTTTTTTTATTTCTGGCGGGCTAGCACGCCGGCCCTACCCGGCCCGCCAAGCCTGCGACGGGCTATCCCATTTAGGCCCACCCCTTGGCGGACTACTAAATACTTAACCCACCCCTAACTTAGGTGGGGCAGGGCGGGCCGGCCCGACGGGCCTGATTCGTTTTGACAGTTTTACCTACAACTACTATTCTAAAAATCTCTGTTTATACTCGATTAGTCTCCGCCTAGATGTTAAGTTCCCCTTGTCCGCCTATGTTATTATTCTGATTAGGCCCCGACAAACCCCACTCAGGCTCGCGTAGATGCTAAGCCATAGTCTATCGCCTGCCTAACGTTTACCGCTTTTAGAATACTACCTACAATACATAGAGCAATGTTAGGAGGTCCCTGTGGTGATCCCAAAGAAGCCCCTTCGATACTTTAGTCACCGTTGTATGAGAGAAAATTCGAGAGTGTATGAAAATAATTTAGAGTAATTAATTTCTTACAAATGAATCTGGATGGACTTTATATATATGAGATGATGGGTTACATGAGTTTAGTGTAATAAATTTGGTCGTTTGGGTTGTAGTAGGTTTCGTGGCCCGTAAATAATAAACTAAACCACTTCATAATATCCGGACTCAATAATAAATATTTGTGACTGAATAATTAAAAAGAAATATAATTATGATTTTACTCAACAACATTGTACTCGATTTCGTTATCAAACCAACAAAGATATATAACTTGCTTTATTTTCCTTTTTTGATTTCAAATAAGAAAAACTGGGTTAACTTGCTTTATTTTCCTTTTTTGATTTCAAATAAGAAAAACTGGGTTTACATTTGCACATCAAATAAGAAAAATTAGGATCAAGAAGCAACGCCCTGGTTGAATTTCGATTCAGGGTGGAAGAAGCAATTAACGGCAACTACCTGTTTGTGAAAAGGCCCAAAAGAAATTTCTCACCCAAAGGAAATGTCTAGAATGAAAATTCGGACATCACATTGTGGGGTGTCCCTTTATTATAGGTGTCAAAAGGGGCGGTGTCAGCCCGTCGGGCCAAAGTAAAAAATCGGGCCGAGTGGGCTGGGCCAGTTCGGTTTTCCGGGTCTAATGGCCGAGCCAAAAAAGCTCGGCTCATTTCTGGCCGAGCCACCGGGTCGGGCCAAAATTAACAGCTCTACCCTTTATTGCCTAGCGAAGGCCACCAGTCGACATATATTGTTCCTCAAAAACTTGTGTGAGACGGTCTCATAGATATAATCCATAAGACGGATTCTATATTTAAATAGAATTTCAACCCAAATCCATACCCATGAAAAAAACTCATATTTTTTTTATGTGTTTAGGATCCTGTAGGCACCTAAATTTATTACCAAATATTGTCAAGTATCGAAATCTTCAATCTTGACCATCAAGGTAAGATCTTGGAAATAAGGAAGTGATTTACCAATATTTTGGCAAATAAATCAAGTCAAATCAAATCAAATCATACTTTTTTTTTGTTATAGCAAGGTATGCAAGACAAATCATGATCGACTAATCAAAACGCCCCGTTCCATCCAACAATTATAGCAAGAATCCCCATCCCACACCTATAAATAAAGGCACTCTCCATAATTCATAGACACAAATTCAAAGAGAAGAAATCCAAGCAAAAGGCCGTGGAGGAAATTATCTCAAGTCAAGAAGAACAAATTCAAGGAGATCCACGGTGTTCAAGGCGTTCATCACGGAGTCCACTCAAATCACGGCGTTTGATTCGGGAATAAGCTTTCAAGCCCTCGAATTAACGTTATTAAAATCAAATCCATCTTGGAGGAAGATCGAAGAGTCAAACCCACCAAGAAGGTCTCAAGTTTAAAAGTCAAATATATTGAATATTTCCACGTTTGATTCGGGATTAAACTGTCAAGCCCTCGAATTAACGCTATTCAAACTCAAGTTCAAGTTTGGAGAATCAAGCTGAAGAGTTCATCTGAGAATTATCAAAATCGTAGATATTATATTCTTGAAGAAAAGAATCAGAGGAGAAATATAGATTGTAACCCATATCCCTAATTTATATAAATTAATTTATACGATTTTTCTTGTTTGTTTATTCGCAGACAATAAAAATTTGTGTTACAGATTCGTCTCATGAATTTAGATCTATGAGAGATCTCACATAAGACCTCCTCATATTGTTCTGATGACCCACTTACTCTAATAAGATCACTATGTGTGTCAATCTACTATTCAAATAGAAATTAATTATCATATAAACTAAAATCATACCATATATTATGGCTTTCACATATATTATTTTTTCTTATAAATGAGATTTTAGTTTTTGGAATTTAATTTTTTTAACTATTTGAACTTTCCTTGAGGGGGTCTTTCCGTCATTTTAAGTTGCAATAGATATTGAATTGGTCAATTGCAATAGTGCATATCAAACCGGCAAAATGTTTATAGTTTAGATACTAAAAACCACTAACTCTTTTTTTAAGGAATATCTTAAATCCGAATAACGCCTAACTCTCACAACTTACTGGGCACCAATCACATTTTGAGATTGTATTATGGCTTTTATATGACCAAGTAAATGGAAGAATAGCTTAAAGTGACAAAATTTTGTAATAGATGCAAAATTCAGAATAGGTACAGGAGGAAAAATAGATAGATGTAGAAATACATCAAAAGCCAGGCCGTCGGACCGCCCGCCTAAGGTAGGGGGTGGGTTAAGTACTTAGTAGCCCGCCAAAGGGCGGGCCTAAACGGGCTAGCCCGCCGCGGGCTTGGCGGGTTGGGCCGGCGGGCTAGCCCGCCAAAAAATAAAAAAAAAAGAAAAAAATGAAAAAAATAGATAAAATAGACAAAAAAAATAGGATAATTGATTTTTTTATATTTTTATCTCTTATAAAAGTATATATAATATTTTTATAAAATATGTACTTATTATCCATTAGTATATTTAATTCATTAAAATTAATAATATGAATAAAAAATATATATATATATTTTTTAATTTTTGGCGAAGTCAAGCCCAACCCGCAGCCCAAGGCGGGTTGAGTTGGGTTGAGGTTTTCTGGCGGGCCGCCCCGCCCCGCCAAATGGCGGGTTTTGGCGGGCCACGGACCGGCCCACCCCGCCGGCCCGTTTTGACACCTCTAGATAGATGGAAAAGAGAAAAGTTGCAATTGTGGTATTCATTTTCTTATTTAGAGTTCTGAGAAAGCTAACTAGAAATTGTTACAATAATATAAGGACCTATTTACAAGTCTAATATTTGTAAATTTTTATTGAAAAAGCATGTTTAACAGAATGTGAATATTAAAAAAACACACATATTTTTTTTTTAGAATCAATTAATTTCATTTAGTAGAAGAACAAATATCAAAAAATTTAAGCATACAAAATCATAAACTTAACAGATCTAAAACATTAGCACACTTTAAACCTATACATATTTAATTGATTAAAGAGTCGCAATAGCGCTTGACAAATCATGTACCTGCATTGTCATTAAACTTCCGACGATAGACTATCTAAATCTTTCAGACAAAACGCCTACTATGAATATTGAAAGCCACATAGAGAAAAAGGTTAAGGAGGAAGAAGAGATAAATTTAATTTATGCACGGACTAGCTAGATCCATATTATTATTTTTTTTTAATTTAAGGACAACTTCCATATATTATTTAAATTTAAGGAAATGACAAAATAATATATTAACTAAAAATTTATAAGTACCAAATTTTGACCTATTTTGCTAGGAATTTATACAGTTAGTAATCTAGTAAATCTTTTTTGAATTAATTTTGATGAGGGGTAAATTCAATTGTAACCAGGCCCAGTTATTAGAAAGGCCAGCGAGCCCAAATTATCATATCCTGATTCCTGATATTATCATGTCCAGGTATAAATGATGTCTCATCAGATTTTATTGAGAGAATAATGACCACAAATTAAAATACTCAACTATATGTATCATGACCATTTTTGCCCAATTATATTAGCTGATATTTCTCTCTGTTCTTTTAAACAACCAAACAATGTCACAATAATGTGAATGCAAAAAGAGCAATCCAATATTGTTACATGTAAAAGAGCCAAATAAAGAAGAAAAATAGTTCGTTAATAACTAACTAGTACAATTATGTTCTAAAAGTTTAGTACATCATTAGACCCCACAACAAAACACATACGAGGAAAATAATACATCCTATGATGGAACACGCTGCAAATCATTATTCCCATCCTCCATTCGGGTTTGGGTAGTCGGGTCAGTACCCGTACGCTGAACGAATGTAACAACCCTATCCCTTCGAAACATAAGATAAATAACAGATAACACATAGATTGCCATAAGAGGAAAAACTATGATTCCAATGAAAACATTGGCAACTCTTGGCAAGCTATTGTGGATTATCCACTTCACAAATGATGTGGTCAAGTAGTAGACATTGATGCCTATAATTCCCAGCCCCAAAATCCACGAAAACACGATGATCTACGTACATAAAAATTGGTTTTATTAGTTGATTAGTATAAATATATATAAGGGATAATTACACAAAAACCCCTGAGGTTTGGGCTAATTACAAAAAGACCCAAAGATTTTTGAAAATGGGAGAAAACTCCTTAAGGTTTGATTTCACTTGCATCTTCCCCCTTCAGAAGGGAAAAAAACGTTTCAAAAACCCCCTGATATTAATGGAAATATTACAATTACCCCCTTAAATTTAAGGCATAATAAAAAATGAGGTTTTTTTTTGTAATTTTAAAAACATCTATGGATTTTTTTGTAATTAGTCCAAACCTTGGGGATGTTTTTGTAATTATCCTTATATATAAAATAAACTCCAGTTATCTTTCATAAGTGCAAATACCACATTGAGATTTGTATTTACCTAACAAATATCGATTTGAGGGTGCAGATTTGTAAGGTGAAAACAAATGCCATAGGGGGTATCTGTAATTTTAAAAGAAACTCAAGGGTAATTTTTGTAATTATCTCTAAAAAGATTAATTCAAGAAATACTTACATATATTGAATTTATGTGGGGACCCATTTTGGAAGTGCTGCTGCTGAATTTGAGAAGTGGGATAAGCGCGAATGGGAGCTCAAAAGATAGGATCATCTGCAACGGTTATTTAAAAAAAATTAATTATGTGTTTTCATAACTTGAATTTTTAGATAAATTGTCACACATCAGCCTAGGGGTAACCAGTCGTGCTGGCTACGTTCCTGCACACGAGTATGATTAGGTAAGAATATGCAGACCGATGCGATGATGATGAGTCGACCGGCTCCCGTAGACCCTCCAATTATTGAAACTATTAGACTTGGTGCTATGGCAATGCACCTCGTCATCAAGTTTCGAAGCCAAATTCTCATCCTGAGTTGCAGGAAACCCTGCAGTGTGTTCATAACCATATAATTAGTACGTACCATCAATAAGATCCGTCGTCATTCAACGAAATTCTTATAGTGAACTAGCCGAAATTGAGCGTGTAACGACACAAATAGGGGCGTATGTTTCATATAGATACTTCTCTATACAATTCTTTAAAAGGGATAATTACAAAAAGTACCCCTGAGGTTTGACTTAATTACAAAACAATCCGGCTAACTTTCAAAATCACAAAAAGTACCCTGAGGTTAAGGGGTAAACAGTAATAGTTTTATAAATATGAGGGGGTATTTTTGAAATATTTTTTGGGTGTAAATGTTAGACAAAATAAAACATCAGGGGTATTTTTATAATTTAGCGGTATTTTTATAATTTTGAAAGTTGCTGAGTTTTTTTGTAATTAGGTTAAACATGAAGGTTACTTTTTGTAATTAACCCTTCTTTTAAATTCAATAAAATCCCATGGACCTATTCTTGAGTATTTGTTATAATAGAATATTAAAGGGGGGCATTCTTAGATTTTACACGTTTGGTTCCTTCTATTTCTCAAGCAGCAAACTTGACTTTTTGTAATCTCCTCTAAATCTATGAAAGACCAAAAAAAAGAGATAATTACAAAAACACCCCTGAGGTTTGGGCTAATTACAAAAAAATCCAGAAATTTTTTAAAATTGCAAAAACTCCATTGAAGTTTGATGTGTCTTGCATTTTCACCCTTCATAGAAAAACATCATTTCAAAAATACCCTTGACATTTAAAACAAAATACAATTACCCCCTTAAATTGAAGGCATAATCAAACGAGAGGGAATTTTTTGTAATTTTGAGATATCTCTAGGTTTTTTTTTGTAATTAGCCCAAACCTCAGGGGTGTTTTTGTAATTATCCCCAAAAAAAATTAAAAAAAAAATCGAATGCTCTTATTTGTGGTATTAATACTAGAGTGTAAAACTGTCTCAATTGTGTTTATGTTAATAAATCTTAGTTCTAATTAGTTAGAATTAAATAATTATTAGTGCCTATAAAAGAAAATTAAAATTAATTAGGTACCTGCATAATAAACTGTCCGGCATAAGTGCCAGTAATTGTAGAGCTCTGGCCGGAGGCTAATAATGCTATTGCATAAAGTGTAGAACTTGATCTCCCCAAGACATTCTGCCACCACAAACATTAAAAAATCAATCAAAAAATTCAATTTCATTTATTTTGGGATTAATATTGACAATTAATTTCGAGTAATTAAATAACCACGAACCTTAAGGAGAAAAGACGCAGAATTTAGTGTTATATCGCTGCAACGTTCTGAATTGTCTTTTGATATATTTCTGGTTAGGCAAACCGTACCAGACACAGAAATCACAGCGACATTTATAAGAAAGGCTACAAAGAGTGCAAATCCACTCTCTATTAGGAAGTATCTACAAGCGTCCTGAAATTAAAATTTAAATCAAATGTTAGTTAAATGCCATATTAATTTAATAACTTTAAGTTAAAAACTCTGAAGAAAAAAAAAAAAAAAACATTTCAAGTGAGAATGGGCCTTAAGTTATGTGGATCATAATATTTACTTACATTAATACCACGGGCCGAGTTTGGTATCCTTCTGGAGAGCACTAGAGCTGAATGAAGAAAAAGATTATGCCTGTTGGGAAAAAAAAATTAGAAAAATAGGATTTAGTTCAATAACATAACTAAATAATTCATAAATATATATAATCCAATTTTTTTTTTTTTAAAACAAATTGGTTAAAAATGGACACACGGCATCACGAGGGCGCCAAGAAGTGCAATGGCATCACCAGTGGCACCTTGGCCACTAAGTTTAGGAATAAATCCTTTCATCACTTCTTTGGCCGGTGGTTTAACGTAGCTTAATTCACCAAAAAAACATGCAGCCATTGTGAATACCAGAATTGCTATCAACAATTCCAGTTTTCTCACCTATTAAAAACCAATGAAATAATTAACATAAATTATCAAAAAAATAATATGTAACAAAATAAATAATGGATTTAAAGGTACATAATTTTTTTTAGCAAATAATTGGAATAAGATAAAGTGTAAGATTGTAACTGAAAGATAATTAATTTTTTTTTTTGCAATGAGACCAATACTGGGGGATGGATTTTGTAATTAATATAAGATTTTGTAATTAATATAATCGTATATATATGTTGGTTAAAATAATAAGAATAAAATTAAAAACAAACTTACACCATAATTCTGTAGTCCAAGCAAGAGAAGAGTACTAAAGCCGGTGCAAAGAACACCAACCCAAACTGGAATGTGAAATAATATGTTGAGTGCAAATGCTGTCCCAATTACTGTCACAAATTAAAATATAAGTTCACACATTAGAATATATGTTTGATCCTGGTTATAATTTATAAATAGACCTGTCAAAACCGCCAGCCCGACCCACAGACCGCCACAACCCACCACTTGGCACGGCAGGGCGGGCTGGCCTATCATGTTGGCGGGCCAAGAAAACTTCAACACAAACCGACTCGCCTTGGGCTGCAGGGTTGGGTGGGCCGGTCCGCCCATAAACTAAAAAAAAACATTGGGAATTTTTATTTATTTCTTTACCAATTAATGCCTTGTCTAATTATTTTTCATTATTTTCATCCATCGTGATTGGATTGATTAGGAAATGTTACTTTTTTGATTTAAAATAATTATTCATATATATGTCTTTTAATACTAAACTTAACCTTTTCATTTCAAAAATCACTTTGCATAATTAGTTTACACAATAGTAAAAGATATAAAAAAAGAAAAATACGCTACTGATATTAATAAAAAGAAGAGAAACGTACAATACCGAGTACAGACTAGTGAATTAGCGAAACTGGGTATGGATTCAAGAATAGGAGAATAATAATTTGAAACAACTTGACTATCGAATTGATGTTAATATTTCCTATTTAAAAATAATCATAACTAAGTACAGACAGCGGGCTGGCCCGCCCCGCAGCGGACTGGCCCATCTTAACCCACGACCCATTGTGGGCCAGTCCATCTAGACTCGTCTCTTTCCGGGCCTTTTAATCCTCAACCCAACCCTTACCTTTGGCGGGGCGGGGCGGGCTGGGTAATATTGATAATAATGTACTTACAAACATTTCTACTTATAAATAATATTGATATTCAGTTTACAACCAGTAAAAATGTACTTACAAACATTTCTATTGGTACTGGACAAAATACAAAATAAACAAAAAACAAATCAAATTACTCGATACTTACCTTCGGGTATATCCGCAATGAATGACCCACCTCTGCCAAGAACTGCAGGCGTTACCTCACCATTACGGGTACTCGGCGTTGCAATGTTCCGATAGATGTCTGCCTGGACCAAAACCAAAACAAATTTAATTATGTTAGAATTATAATTAGTTATTAGTTTATATTTGTGAGGGTAGTTTTGTAATTTCCCTTTGTGTGTCTTCTAGGGTTTGCTCCTATATATATTGGGTAGCCTCCATTTGTATTAATCAAGTTCTTGCATTCAAGACTCAAGTTATATAGAATTCTTCTTCCAAATTTATCTTACAAAAATGTATGTTAATTATTCTAACATGGTATCAAGAGCGAGGTTTTAATAGCATTCTCGACTTCGGATCCAACTATATCGCGGATTTGTTGGGTATTCTAACATGGTGTACCAAACGATGCCGATTCGCGGATCCGGTGGGTATATCGCGATTACAAATGAGTATGTTGCGACTTTGTGTTATTTTCATTCGATTTTCGATCTGTTAAGACTTGTTGGGTTTGCTATCTTTTTGACCTCAAGAATCGATTATTTGCAATAGTTTGTTGGTAGAGTTGGCTTGATTTGTTGGGTATTTGCATCGATCTACCTAGTTGTTTGGTTGGTATTTCTCGCTGATTTTCCGTCATTATTCATTATGGCTAGTGAAAGAGATGATTCGTTGCAAATCGATTAGTGTACGCTTGAATGGAAAGAATTATTCATATTGGAGTTATGTCATGAGAAATTTTTGAGAGGGAAAAATTGTGGAGTTATATTTCGGAACACAAAAACATCCTGTGAGAAAGATAATACTAAATATCTTTGGAATTAGAGGTTTGGGAAGTGAACAATTCAAAATTATTACTTGGGTTAACAATTCTTCGGAGAACTCTATTGGTATGCAATTGGCTAAATATGATCTTCGCTTAAAGAAGTTTGGGATCATTTGGAACTGTTGTATACTCAATCAAATTTTTGCTAAACAAGATTGTTGGAAATAGATATTCGATCTCTTCAAAAAAAAATATGACTATGCAGAATTTTATTCTCACATGACCGATCTTTGGGATCAATTAGCCCTTCATCAATCTATTGAACTTCGCGCGCATTTGCCCCTATATTGCTCGTGAGAGAGAGCAACGATTGGTTCAATTTTTGATGGCTCTTGGGATGATTTTGAGTCTCTTCGTGGAAATATTTTGCACCGTATTCCTTTACCATCCGTTGATTCTCGTTGTCGGTGAATTGTTAGCGGAGGAATTACGCCTAAAGTCTCGTGCAGGAAAGGAGTTCTTCCCTGCTCCTACTTCATCCGTTCTTCTTGTGCCCCATCGTCCCATCTTTCGTTCTTTCTGACCGCACCCAAAGGTTGCGATAATGAGTGTAGTTATCAAACAACCAGGACATTGGAAGGCTCAATGTCCCGAGTTGAATAAAGGTGGCCAACAACGTTTTCAACAGAAAAAATCCACGACCTCCCCAACATCGCTTTGTCCATCCAAATCAACGTGGTTTTAGGCCGCCCACCGACTCGTGTTCTTCTGCACTGTACCTCATCGATTCTCGTGACATCGGAACTCTTACCTCCTGTCGGCCTTTCTATGGATACAATTGCCGAACAATTTCGTAAATTTCTTGCCTCATCTCATGCTTTATGCGCCTCGGGTTTGTCAACTCCGAGCTCGTCAGGTATATCTTCCTCTATTTGGGTATTAGATTCGGAGCTTTTCATCATATGTCCCCGATATATCATGTTTTACTTCCATTTCACCCACATATGCTAGACTGTTGTTCACTGCGATGGTACATTGTTACCCTTAGCAGAATTGGATCTGTAGCTACACCTCACTTGTCTCTTCCACATGTTTACCATATTCCCAAACTTACATTAAATCTTGTTTCATTAGCCAATTGTGTGATTCCGGCTACTTAGTATCATTCTCTTCTACTTCTTGTTGTGTGCGGGATCCACATTCCTAAGGCCGATTGGGACAGCCGTAGGCAAGAGAGTTATACATTTTGGATGAGCTCAGAGTACCTCTATCGCAGCCTTCTACTTTGTTGATTTGTCTTCTTTTCGTTTGAGTTCTTCATCGCCTAGCTTTTATTTGTGGCATTCTCGTTTGGGTCATGTTTCGTCTTCACGTTTAAGATTTTTGGCTTCTACAGGTTCATTAGGAAAATTGTCATCTCATGATATTTCGATTGTAGTGGTTGTAAATCGCAAAATTTTCCGCTTTACCTTTTAAACGAAGTGTTTCTAATTCTATCGCCATTTGATTTGGTTCATTCGATGTGTGGGGACTCGCTCCCATTCCCACAAAGGGGGTTCTCGATATTATGTCTCTTTTATTGATGATTATTCTCGTTATTGTTGGGTTTATTTTATGAAGCATCGTTCGATTTTCTCGAGCATATATACTTCATTTCGAGCTTTTGTAAAAACTCATTCTCTCTGCTATCATAAAATGCTTTAGATGTGACTTGGGTGGGAGTACACCTCTAATAATTTTCGTGAATTGCTTGCTTTGGATGGGACTTTACATCAAACTTCTTGCACGCATACTCCCGAACAAAATGGTATTCTTTGAAAGAAAACATAGGCATATCATTGAAACTCCGCTCACTTTTACTATCTAGTTCGGTTCCTAAGTGAATTACGGGGAAGCCGTTTACTTACCCCCGTTGTATAAATAGGATTCCATCATCCATTACATCCGATTTATCACCATTTCGGAGACTATATGGTTCCACCCCTAGTTATTCGTCCCCACGAGTCTTTGGTTGTGCATGTTTTGTCCTTCGTCCTCATGTTGAACGCAGCAAATTATCTTCTCGTTCACCTATTTGTGTTTTCTTAGGATATGGAGAAGGTCGGAAGGGATATCGTTGCTTTGATCCTGTTGCTCAAAAATTATATGTGTCTCGTCATGTATTTTTCTTGAGCATATTCCATTCTTCTCTATTCCCTCTAGTCCTCATAAAGATCTCCAAAACTGATCTTGTTCATATTGATCCATTCTCGGATAATACAAATAGAGACTCATCGAATCTTTTTGCTCCGCTACGCCACGGCACCCCAATCGCTTCCCGAAATTGTGGATCGTTTGCCTCCTCGATATCCCCAACGTACACGTAAGTCCACTCGATTACCGACTTTGTTTATTCCTCTTATTCTCCCGCCTTTGCTTCATTTTTGTCCTCTATTCACCAAATTTCAACCACACTCCTATAAAGAGCGATTCTTCGATCCTTTATGGCAAAGATGCTATGATCGAGGAACTTTCGCTTTGCATAAAACAAACACTGGGATTTGGTATCTTTACCACCTGGTAAACGGACAATTGGTTCGCGTTGGGTTTATAAAATTAAAACCAAATCGATGGTTCGGTTGAGCGATATAAAGCACGATTGGTTGCTAAAGGTTATTCACAACAATATGGTATGGATTATGAGGAAACTTTTGCCCTGTTTGCAAAAATGACTACCATTCGTACTCTTATTCTTGCTGCTTCTATCCGAAACGCACATATCTCAATTGGATGTCAAAAATGCCTTCTTGAATGGTGATCTTCAAGAAGAAGTTTACATGATCCCACCACCTGGAGTTCCTCATAATCGGGCGAAGTTTGCAAGCTTAAGAAAGCATTGTATGGTCTCAAACAGTTCTCCACGGGCTTGGTTTGAAAAATTCTCTGTCGTCTTACTTCACTTGGTTTTAGTTCCATAACCATGATTCTCGCTCTTTTCTTCAAGCGTACATGTCTTTGGTATTATTCTTCTTTCCTTATATGTTGATGACATGATCATCACCGGTGATGATGTTGATGGGATTGCATTGTTGAAATCGAGTTAGCTTCTCGCTTTGAAATGAAAGATTTGGGACCTTTGATATTTCTTGGGTATTGAGGTAGCCGCTCCCCTCGAGGTTATCTTCTTTCACAACCAAGTACATTGCCGACATACTTGATCGAGCTGCGTCTTACGATACTCGGACGCTTGATACGCCTCTTGAACTTAATGTTCGATATTCTCCTTCGATGGCACACCATTGTCGATCCTACTTTATATCGCACTATTGTTGGAAGTTTGGTTTATCTAACCATTACGCGTCCGATATTGCATATGCGGTTCATATTGTGAGTCGGTTTGTCACTTGCCCCACTACCGCTCATTGGGTCGATTTACTCGTATCTTGCGATACCTCCGTGGTACTCTTTTTCGAGAGTCTTTTGTTTCCATCTACATCTTCATTAGAGTTGAGGCATATTCTCGACGGATTGGGCGCTGATCCTACGATCGAAAATCCACCACCGGTTTTTTTGTTTTTATTGGAGATTCTCTTATTGCTTGGAAGAGTAAGAAACAAAATGTTGTGTCTCGATCCTCCACAGAGGCGAGTATCGGGCAATGGCTTCTACTACAACCTAAATAGTTTGGTTACGTTGGCTTCTTTGCAGATATGGGTGTTCATTTGTCCTCACCTACTCCCATGCATTGTGATAACCAAAGTCTATTCGATTGCTCACAACTCGATTTTCCACGAACGAACAAAGCATATTGAGATTGATTGTCATGTCACTCGTCATCACCGCAACATGGGACACTCCACTTACCTTTCATCTCATCATCTTTACTGATTCTTTGATCTTTTCACCAAGTCACATCCGCTTCCTTTGCGCTTTTTGGTTGGCAAACTCTCGATGATTTCTACTACATCATCATGAGTTTGTGGGGGGATGTTAGAATTATAATTAGTTATTAGTTTATATTTGTGAGGGTAGTTTTGTAATTTCCTTTGTGTGTCTTCTAGGGTTTGCTCCTATATATATTGGGTAGCCTCCATTTGTATTAATCAAGTTCTTGCATTCAAGACTCCAAGTTATATAGAATTCTTCTTCCAAATTTATCTTACAAAAATGTATGTTAATTATTCTAACAAATTATATATATATATATATATATATATATATATATTCTAGTAAAAATTCCAGTCACATAATTAATTCACTTAAAAATTGATATATATATATATATATATATATATATATATATATTCTAGTAAAAATTCCAGTCACATAATTAATTCACTTAAAAATTGACTGATTATTAATTTCACAATGATACCTGTTGTAACTCCCAGATTTGCAGCAAGTGATTGGATGATCAATGCAAATATCAGCCCGATTAGTATTACCCACAGCAGCTGCAATAATAATATAAAACAGATTTTGTTTAAATTAGGAAAATACCGCATTAGTATTTATTTAATTGGGACGAGATTTTATTATTTAATTACCTCATATCCGTGGGATGCTCCTGCTTGCAGATCAGTTTCCACTGTAATTTTTCACAAATCAATTTTAGTTCCAAAAATATTTAATCTAAAAAAAAAAAAACTATCATCAATATGTATTTGAGTGGACTTACAATTTCCTGGATCAAGGTATGCCAACGAGACCAGAAAACCAGGGCCAACATACGGCAAGAAGTTTCGCCAGCCGTGTTTCTATGCATATTATTAATTAATCCAAATGCAGACACAAAAATAATTAACATTGATTTAATTGATTATCATCAAATTAAAAACATGGAAATTTCAAAACATAAATTATGCTGAAACTAATACATGCAAGAATATTATTAGATAATAATAATCTCACCTGTGGTGGAACAATGTCTTCCTGTCGTCCGGTATTGTCCGTCGATTCACCACCGCCGCCCGGGCGTGTCTCCGACACGCCGACTGTCCTGTCCGGCCATTCACCACCGTCGCCCGGGTGTATCTCCGTCACGCCGACTGTCCTGTCCGGCAATTCACCACCGCCTCCTGGGTGTATCTCCGTCACGCCGTAGCTTGCCATAGTGTCTGTTTCTTTCTTTCTTTCTGTCTTTCTTTGTTTAAGTAATTTGAATGTAAATAAACACCCCCAATATCTTTACTTATAGTGCAATATTAATAAATGTGATAATTACAAAAAGCCTCCTAAGGTTTGGGCTAATTACAAAAAAAAACAAAAGTTTTTTGAAAATCACATTAAAACCCTTGAAACTTGATTGTGCCTAGGGTTGCAATCGAACCGAACCGAGCCGAGCTTTTGAGTGTTTGAGTTTGACTCGTTTATTATCGAGTCGAATTCGAGCCTGAATTTATCGAACATGTTGATGGCTCACGAACTTTTTTGAGCCTAAACGAGCTTAATAAATATTAACTATAAATTAAATTATTCTTCAATTTATTACAAATATAAAATTATATATATCTGAAACGCATAATATATTTCCTAAAATCAATGATTTTATTCAAACAAATAAATTTATTGAAATATTTTTATATTATCGTAAAGTAAAAATATGAAAAAAATAAAATTAAAGTCAAATAATTAGTTTAATTTATACGAGCTTACTATCGGGCCTGTTCACGAGCTTACTAACGAGCATGTTCACGAGCTAACAAACCGAATATCTCTAAATTTGAGTTTGGTTCGTTTATTTTAACGAGCCTCGTTAAACGAACTCAAACGAGATTTTATCGAATCAAACTCCGAATAGTTCACGAGCGGCTTGGTTCATTTGCAGCCCTAATTGTGCCTTATTTTAATGAGGTAAGTGTAATATTTTAATAAACATAAGGGGGTCTATTGAAATGTTTTCTGCATATATATGGAGAAAATGTAAAACACATCAAACCTAAATAGTTTTTTTTTGTAATTTCAGAAAATTTCTGGATTTTTTTGTAATTAGCCCGAACCTCAAGGGGTGTTTTTGTAATTATCCCTTAATAAAATGGACGTTCTATTCACACCCCTAAATCCACATCTCTTAGTATACCCAAACTAATTCCTACAATACCCTTCTCCCAATCAACATCAATTATCTTCCCCCAAAACACGAAAACCACCATTGGAAAATTTAATTTGTTGCTCAGACCTCAGAGACGTCACTGTTCATCGTAAATTAAATTTTGATGACCATATTTGCATGTACCATGGTATATGATTGGATCATATACTGCTTGTACCATTAAATTTGTTTATTCTTTTGGAGTAAAACTTACTATAAAAGAGTGTATCAGCTATTATGAAGCAATATCTTGACTCAGTGTCCTTGTGCTCCCAAATTGTTGGTTAAAAGTTTTTGTTTGCTCAAAGCTGCAATTTATATTCGATCTTTCGGATACAAATGCAATATTTGGAGGAGGGCGTGCCAGAAACAGGGGTGTCAATCGTGTCGTGTTTCGTATTCGCGGGTCGTGTCTTCTGATACTGGTATGACACGTCTAACACGAACACGACCCGTTTAATTATTCGTGTCAAGATACACGACATGAACACGACCCGTTTATAACACGGGTAACCCAAACACGACACGAAAAACCTATATAACACGAAAAAAATAAAAAAAAGAGAAAAAAAAACTAAAATTATAAATAAAAAATACTTTAAATTATTAGAAAATACATTCAATAATTTGTCCATCACCATATAGCTAACTAAAACATCATATAACTAATTAAAACATCACAAAATATGAAAAAAATATGTCACTACAAATTAAAATGAGTTAAATAGGTCAATCGTGTCGACCCATGGGTCGACCTGACCTATTTATTCCGCGTGTTAACCGTGCCCGACCTGATTTTGACCCGAACCTGCCAAGAATTGTACATGTACCTGCTAAATTCGTGTTAGGTTCGTGTTGGGTTATCATGTCGTGTCACAAATTGACACCCTAGCCAAAAGACATGGACTCGGAACCTGTTAGCCCGTTTTGACCCGGTTTGACTCCGTTCTTCCTAATAAATAATTGGAAAAGGAAAGGATGTAAAAAAGGTAAATGTCTAAATTAAGGACTCTAGAAAATAAGGAAACCAACCCCCAAATTTCAAGGTTTTCCCAATTATTAGTATTTAGTATAGTCATTTTCATATGATCATATCATTAATTTGCCTATAGCACTACTCCCTTCGGCTTTCTTTCAATTTGACCATGTGCAGCAATAATGCATTTCACAATTCCATTTTTAAATCTTGCAGCAAATTTTCTGTTTTTTCTAAAACTGTATGTATCATTGTTTAAATTAAAATATATCTTGTATTCTTTACCAACAAATATAGTTTATATATTACTTGTATTTTTCTCATAACTGTAATTATTTTTTTTAAGAAACTTATGTACAATAAAATGAGGTTCATAAATTATGTAGGCTTTCATGTTCGAACCCTGTATCTTTCAGTTTCTTTGAAATTTATCTCATCCCCTCTAACCAATACTCCCAACTTATTTAAAAAATTATGTAGGCTTTCATTATTAATTTATTATACATAATTGGACATGTATTTTACTAAATAAGTATTTTATATTATTTGCATTTGATGTGTGTGTATATATATACATAAATGGGTCAACCAGTTTTTATTGAAAACGGTATAATCGGTCAGACCAGTGACCCAATAACCCTTTTGATTATCCGGATCGAGGTTAAAAACATCGGCCAGTGGCAGGTTTAGTGATTTAATACATGAAAATCAGTTAAATTTTTTAATTGGCGCGTTCAGGGATTGGACCCGCCGGGTCACATGTACAAGACACAGCGTGGTGGGCCTCAGGTTTAGCCAAACCCATCCCAGACTTACTCTGTTGCCATCCCTATTGTCCAGATAGGGGTAGTCAAATGGAATCAAAATCGGATTCCAAACCGTAACCATAAATATGGTCAATGATTTATTATTTTATCTGCGCAAGAGATGAAAAAAATGTCATTGTCTTGACCAAAACTGCCTGTACTACATATAGGAAGAAAATTTAAGAATTTCAATTTGATTTTAAGAATAAAATGTTAGAAAGTGTAATATTGATTCTAAAGGATATTAAATTAGTAAATTATGTACAATTAAACTATTCTTTAAAATTTCAACCTATTTCGTTTACGAAGATGTAATCACACATTTAGTATCCATGTTTTTTTTAATTCAATTAAAATTAATTTCTGTACTCATTCTTATTTCTATGTAAAATTTTAAATCCAAAATAAATAAGTAAATAATGAATGTGATATTTGTGGGGACATAAATATATGAGATAGAGATGTTAGACATATGTACCACATTATTTGACCATGAGTAATTCGATGGGGAAAAAAATCATGACCAAATTTCTTTTCCTTAACAATATATGTTAGGTCACGTTTTTCTTCCTCCGAAGAACAATTATTCACTTGGTTTATAGTCTTTCTAGACTACACTCCAAATTTCATAAGATTCCTATATATTAGGAAAGAGTGTGTGTTAGATTATTTAGGAAGATTTTTGACTTACTGTTACCTAGTTTACTAGGATTGTAAATTGATAAGGTAATGATTTGTTAAGACTTGTTTGATACTTATGGAGCCTATTTTTTTTGAGTTGGGAGCCTATTTTTTTGAGTTTCAAAGCTAATTGCTCGTAAGATAATTTTTGATATAAGAGTGAACTGTGTGAGAATGATTATGAGCAATGTCAACACATATATTTAGCACAACCATATGGAATATTTATGAAAATAGTTTTATATACAGATTGAAAGCTTATAATTTCAGTTATTTCGTTTGATATATTTCTATAATTGAATGATTATGTTTTTATTGTTGTATCATTTTTATTTGACCATAATTTTGAAGATTGTGCATTTTTAATTTTCAGATTTTTATATTTTTGTATTTATATAACCACGATTTTGAATATTGTGTATTCTAATTTTCAGATTTTTTTTGTATTTAACAATGATTATTATTGTTTTAGTTTTATATCAATTAACTATTATTAATTATTAATTTATATTTAACCAAAAAATTTACAATATTTATTCAGTATTTTTGTTAAAACTTCTCAATATTATAACGCAAGCTAACTGTGTTAGTGCATTTTTTGATACCTTATGTTATTGTGACGAAGATCTTGTTGCATGTCAATTTAGATTCTACAATTATTATCTATATGAACCTCTGATTGTTTTTTTGTCAAATAGTAATGAATGTAATTTCCTATAAATTAGAGAATACTAGAATAAGACAGTTTAAATTAGAAAAATATTTCAATATTTGAATGATTGTGTTTTTTTTTTATATTGTATCTGTTTTAATTTAAACACAATTTTAAAAATTATTCGTGTATATTAATATCCCGATACTGTATTTTAACCATGATTGTTGTAGTATCAACTATTTCACGGTAAAAAATGGTAAATGTGTAAATTAAGGACTAGAGAAAATAAGGAAACCAACCCCCAAATTTCATGGTTTTTCAAATTATTAACAGAGTCATTTACATATCCTTTGCCTATAGCACTACCTCCTTTTGGCTTTCTTTCAATTTGACTGTGCAACAATAATGTTGCGACACGACACGACACAGTAATAGAGTCATTTCTATAAGTTCTAATTCTAATTTTGTGTGATTTTTGTCCGAACTGGGCATATTTCTAGTCAATGTCCGAATAAAAGAGTGTTGGTATTGCGTGATAATGGGGAATCGGAGTCGAAAAGTGAGGGAGAGCCGAACACTGTCTGTATGTATCTTTGATGATTACATTTTGTTTGTATGTTTTAAGTTTTGGCATCAAGTAAGCTATTATATTTTTTAAAAATCTCGAGAGTTAATAAAAACTCATTTTTTATAATTTAGATGGTCACTAATAATAATAAAATATGGGGTCTTCCCTCTGCTGGCTTTCTTTCCATTCACGATCTAGCCTAGCATTCTCTTCCTCTTGCCTTCTTCTTGCTTCCTCATTCCTCCTATTCATCTCCCTTAAGGCATCTAAATCTTTGGATGACCTTATTATGAGCCAAAGAGAATGTGGAGACAAGACAGGCATATGATTCAACTGTGTGTTTTAATATTTCATTTGTTACTATTATACCCTTATCCTTCAGCCAAAAAACCCGAAATACATATGACTATAAACTAAAAGTTACACCACTGAAAGTGCTATTTTGATTAAAGAATAAAATCATCATGAGCTAAAACCGCCACGTCAAGAAGTTCTTATGATTAAGATTGTCAACCCAAAGAATTACGGACTAAAATTGCAACTAAGCCAAAACGAAAAACCGAGTCAACAACACAAATCAACAAAATCTTATTACTCCTATTCAAAGTGTCTAATAGGTAATAAAGCCTGGTTTTGAAAAGAGCATTAACCATTTAACCTATGTTCATTGTATAATGTTGCATAGGAATATCTATTGTCAAATTTGTTTAGGGAAACCCGTTAGGCCCGTTAACAAATAAAACTTATTATTTTTTATATTCTTTATATTTTATAGTTAAAACATATATTCTAATAAATTATTAATAAAAATAGTCATGTATAAATAGTTAATTATTAGTAAATCGCCCATATAAATAATTAATTACTAATAAATAAAAAAATTATCGTGTCTTATCGTGTTTATCGTGCTAGCCCGATATCAACCCGATTTTTATCGTCTCTGAACGTCCGAACTCGATAAATCTCAGCCCAAACCCTATAATTTCGTATCGTATTTGTGTTGGTAAATTGTATCATGTCTCATATTGCCACCCATAGTTTTTTTGAGGGGACCATATCACATTCTTGATTAAGGTGACTGAATAGAAATTTACTGCCAATTGGCAAAAAGCAGGAGGTCATTAATAGAAATGTTTCTTTTCAGAAGATGGCAAAACAATAATTGTTCTAATATCCTAAGAAAGTAAATTGGAATATTTGCTACAATTGAGGCCCTTCCATTATTACCTGTAGAGTGAAACTTGAACAAGACTGCTTGGCCACCACATTTCCTCAGGTTGGACCACACCTAGCCTCCTAGGTGATCAAAATGCACAGGATCAAAATCTTATACAAGATCAAATTTGCTACCAAAAATATTTACAAGATCAAAATATCATATTTATCTTGAGATGGGCCTTAAGTTTGGTCAAATTCACTCCAATTTTTTGTCATTAATTAGCAATGGATAAGAGTGGATACATATACTGTGCACAGGGTCATCATCTCCTTAACAAAATCAATTTAGTCACACATATTTTCCTTCACATAAAATTAAATGCATGGATCATAATCTTTACTTACATTAATACCACGGATCGAATTTGGTATCTTCCTGGAGAGTCGAGTTTTCAAATAGTAATATAAAAAACATTCCATTTTTGTTCAAAAAAATAAAGAAAGTCTTCATTTAATTTCTATATTTTCAAAAGCACTATTTTCTACAATATGTTTAAAACCGGACCCGCTCTCAAGACCAGTCCGGTTATGTGTTGTGTTTCATCCGGGCGACAAATGACCCATCTCAACCCGGAAAAAACTGGTGATAAGTGTCATTTTGTACATATTTTATATTATTAATTCAATAGTTTTTGAATTGTTTTGTTAGAAAAATCATAGTTTCTCAAGTATTTCAGAAGATTTCATAGTATGATGTGTTTAACATTATAGGTGGAGCAATTTGGAGCAATATGGAGCCAATATTGATTGAAAAAAGGCAAGAAAATCACTCAACATGACTTGGGGTGACAAGTAACATGCCCATGTTCAAAAAAGAAGGAAATAAATTGGATAAAAATTGGAAAAAGGGTCCAAAACGGCCAAGCCGTGTCGCCAAACACGGCCATGTTGAAGGGGATCAAAAGAGGAGGAAAAACCGCACAAAATAGGCCCGAACACGGCCTGGCCGTGTTATTGTACAACACGGCCGTCGTCGCACAACACGGCCTGGCGGTCACACCGACACTACTGGCCGTGTCGTGCAATTTTCCAAAGAATTCTTTGGCAAAGACGGCCCGTCCGTCTTTGCACACACGGCGTGTCCGGACCCCTTTTGCAACTTTTTCATGTGAAAATTATGGAAGACTCACCTACCAAGCCTTTTGACCACTTTTATACACCTTTAACACCCAATTTTTTTGCAACATGTCCCCATATTCCCTCAATCATCATGTGTATACAATGATTCAACCAACTCAACCATGAATGTGCACACAATGATTCAACTAACAAGCATGGAAATGGGGCATTTGTTAATATGGTATTTCACAAGATGGTGCTTATAAAAGCCAGGAGTTTGAGTTGGAAAATCATTCATGTAATATTCATTCATAGAGAGATTCATAGTGTTTAACATTTTGAGTGGAATTGGGATCAAGAGGTCTTGGAGAGTAAGCTTAAGGCAACATTGGGGAAGAAGGCTTGGAGCAACATCATCAAGTCAATTGAGATTTTGATAAAGATAAGTACACCATGTCTACAATGTTTACATCTTCTTGTGTAATTTATTCTTTGGTCAAAATCATGTGTAGCTAAACTCCTAGTGTTTGAATGTAATGAACTCTAGAATGGATTTGTGATTAAGGTGTGTATGTTTTTAATAAAATCTTCATATTTTGTGTGATTCACTTATATTATGCTTCGTTCATTCAAATTGATATATGCGCAATATTGATTTGAAGTTTATTTTTCATCCGGGAAATCGAGAGATTCATGGTGAAATAGAACCTATATAAGTGAAAAGAGTTGCATGCAATCCTAGATATAGACGACATAAATCTTCCGGATTAGGGTCAAACCTAATATGGGAATTCATAAATCGTTATAATGCAATCTTGGGGGTTTTAACTAGAAAGAGATTTGATTAATCAACTTGAGATTAGGAGTTTTTCGCGCCTTGAGAAAGGGATTAACTTAAATCGGGAATTTCTACGGTCCACATAGCATGAGATTTTATTAAAAGAGGTTGGTTTTTGCTTAAGGGCTTATGGTTGAATCTTTTAACTTGTCAAATCACAAAAAACATTCTAGAGGGATTTACATTCAAATACACTTCTATCTCTTGATTTCTTATTCTACAAATTTTACTTCATTTTTACACTTCGATAATTTAGATTCTTTATCAAACAAAAACTCTGAAAATTGTTAGATTAAATAACAAAGAGACGGTAATTATTAGTACTTATAATCCTCGTGGGAATGACACTCGGTACTCAATAATCTATACTATAAAACGATAGGTGCACTTGCCTATGGTTTTAAAGGTAGCTTTTGAGCCATCAAGTTTTTGGCGCCGCTTCTTAGGAATTGTAATATTAAGAACACCTTATTTTTGTTAATTTAATCATTTTTTTATTTATTTTCATCAATTGTCTTTCTAGGTATATATCTTTGTAAGTCTTGGATTATACTTATCCTCCTTGTTTACTACGGTGCATGCCTACTCGTCGCCGAACTGAAGCGAGACCGCCGAAGCAACACGTATGAGGAAAGTATTAGTACAGACTACGAGGAGGATACTAACGAAAGCAAGGATCCCGATATGGCGGATGAACAACAAAGAACCATGTACGACTCGCCAAGCCATCTATGGACGGACGCAGTCTATCGTATCGTAAGGCCCGCTTGCGGCCAATAATTTCGAAATCAAACCGAATGTCATTCAAATGGTGCAACAATTTGTCCAATTCGACGCTTACCGGATGAAGATCCAATAATCATATCGCGAATTTCCTCGAAATTTGCGATACTTTCAAAATAAATGGAGTCTCTGACGATGCCATCCGCTTACGCTTATTCCCATTTACTCTTCTTCGGGACGGGCTAAACAATGGTTAAACACTTTGGCAAGAAGGAACAATCACAACATGGAGCATTATGGCGGAAAAATTCCTTTTAAAGTATTTCCCACCCGCTAAAAACCGCACGATTGAGGAATGAGATCTCTTCATTCACTCAAGAGGACGATGAAACCTTGTACGACACTTGGGAGAGATTCAAAGAATTGCTGCGAAAATGCCCACATCATGGTCTTCCCATTTGGATGCAAGTCCAAACATTTTACAACGGGTTGCTCTCATCGACAAGGCAAATGATTGATGCGGCGCGGGGAACATTGAACAATAAGACACCCGCTCGCCAAGATCTCATAGAAGGAATGGCCATGAATGGCTATCAATGGCAATCCGTGACGGGGAAAAACCAACAGTCGGTGGGAGTATATAATGCGGACGCGGTGGTAACACTAGCCGCACAGTCGAAGCTCTAACTCGAGAAAATCGACGGGTTGGCGGCTCCAAAACCACCAACACAACAAGCCTTCTCATGCGAGACTTGTGGAGGATCGCACAACCACCAAGATTGCCCTCACGCGATACCGCCACATGAACAAGTGGATTATCTAGGTAATCAATCTCGACCCTTTCAAAATAATCCTTTCAAAGAACACTTATAATCCAGGTTGGCGTCAACACCCGAATTTTAATTGGGGAAACCAAGGTCAACAGTACTTAATCCAAACGCACTCCCAATTGCCTCGCACCTCCCGGTTTCAAATCACGAAAACCAAGTTTGGAGGACTTATCGTCCAAATTCGTCCAAACAACGGAAACCCGTTTCACGCCACCGAAACATCCTTAAGGAACCAAGAAGCATCCATTCGCAACTTGGAAAATCAAATTGGTCAAATTGCCAAAATGATCTCCGAAAGGCCACAAGGAGCTTACCTAGCAACACCGAGCCAAATCCAAGAGAAAGTAAAAGCAATTACTCTAAGGAGTGGAACAAAGCTAGACGAAGCACGGATGCGGGAGGACGAACCCACGCCCATACAACGAAAAGACGAACAGATCCAAGGAAACAAAGAAAATGGTACCTAAATTCCAACCACCTATTCCGTATCCAAGTCGATTCGTAAGGACAAACATGACGACCAATTTGGTAAGTTCTTGGATTTATTTAAACAATTGCACATCAATATTCCTTTTGTTGAAGCCCTTTCACGATGCCAAAATATGCCAAGTTTCTAAAAGATCTTCTTTCAAATAAGAAGAAGCTTGAAGAAATATCCATGGTGCAATTAAATGAGGAATGCTCGGCAATTTTGCAAAACAAGTTACCTCGAGAAAATCAAAGATCCAGGAGTTTTACTATTCCTTGTCATGTCGGTAATTTGATCGTGATCGGGCATTGGCGATCTAGGGGCTAGCATTAATTTGATGCCTTATGATTTATTCAAACAAATGGGTCTAGGAGAGCCAAAACCAACTAGGATGAGCCCGCAATTAGGACGATCTATTAAATATCCTAGAGGCATTGTTGAAGATGTTTTGGTCAAAGTCGATAAGTTTATATTTCTCTGTCGATTTTGTAATTCTTGATATGCATACGGATGTCGAAGTCCCTTTGATCCTGGGGCGTCCATTTTTAGCTACTCGCTAAGGCAATCATTGACGTGCATGATGGCAAACCGATTTTAAGAGTCGAAGATGAACAAGTCATTTTTAAAATCGCTACATCAATGAAAAATACGATAGATAAAGATGACTCATGTTTTGCTATTGATCTTATCGATATGGAGATAACCAACTCTCTACCAAGATGATTTCTAACGAATTTTTGGAGACTTGTATTGTTCAAAGTGCGGGTATATCGGATGAAAACCCCTTTCTTAGGGAATCCGTACTCGCATTGGAGGAAAACAAACCAACAGAACGACGATAGAGTTCGAAAAGATTGAAAACTCACAGTGGGGCATATCAAACCATCCATTGAGGATCCACCACTATTGAGCCAAGGAGTTACCCAACACTTGGAATATGCATTTCTAGCCGAGAACGCCAAACTTCCCGTAATTATTTCCTCCAATTTATCTTCTCATCAAAAGGATAGATTGTTGGCAATATTACGGGAACATAAAAAGGCCATCGCTTGGAAAATCTCCGACATTCGAGGGATCAATCCTTCCTTTTGCACTCACAAGATTCTCGATGGAGGAAAACTTCAAGCCGGTTGTTCTACCTCGGCCGCTTAAATCCAAACATGAAAGAGGTAGTTAAAGCGAGAGGTAATCAAACTACTAGATCTTTGGCTCATCTATCCAATCTCCGATGCAATGGGTAAGTCCAGTTCAAGTGGTCCCAAAGAAAGGTGGGATGACGGTGGTACCAAATGAAAAGAATGAACTTATTCCGATGCGAACGGTAACAATAGAGGTTGGCGAGTTTGCATCGACACGACGACTTAACGATGCTACTCGCAAGGACCACTTTCCTTACCTTTATTGATCAAATGCTTGAACGCTTATCCGTCACCTCTATTATTGCTTCCTTGATGGCATGTCGTTTATTTTCAGATCCGATAAGACCGGAGGATCAAGAGAAAACCACTTTCACTTGTCCCTACGTATTTCGCCTATAGACGCATGCCTTTTGGGTTGTGCAACGCACCAAAGAACTTTTCAACGCTGTATGCTTGCCATCTTCGACGAGCTTGTAGAAGAAATCATGGAAGTCTTCATGGATGACTTCTCGGTTTTTGGGGATTCATTTGATCTTTGTCTTGCAAATCTTAAAAAGTCCTTGTTCGTTGCGAAGAGACTAACCTGGTACTTAATCGGGAAAATGCCACTTCATGGTACAAGAAGGCATTGTTTTGGGGCATAAAATTTCTTGCGGAATTGAAGTTGATAAAGCGAAAGTTGATACAATTTCCAAATTGCCACCGCCCGCCTGAAGGCTATCCGAAGCTTTTGGGGCACGCCGGGTTCTATAGGCGCTTTATCAAAGATTTTTCAAAAATCGCCTTTACACTTACTCGCTTTTTAGAAAAGGATGCGCTTTTGATATCAACGATGAATGCCTCCAAGCATTCAACACTTTGAAAGAAAAACTCACCACTTCTCCCATCATGGTGGCTCCGGATTGGTCTCAACCGTTCGAACTCATGTGTGATGCTAGTGACTATGCGGGTAGGAGCAAAGATTGGGCAACGAAAAGATAAACACTTCCGCCAATTTACTATGCAAGTAAGATTTTGAATCCCGCTCAATCCCACTATACAACTACCGAAAAGGAACTACTTGCAAGTGGTTTTCGCCTTTGACAAATTTCGATCATACCGATTCTATCCAAAGTCATTGTCTATACGGATCACTCGCTTTTACGATATTTGCTCGACAAAAATGACGCAAAACCACGACCATTCGATGGGTTCTCTTACTCCAAGAATTTGATGTGGAGATCAAAGATAAACGGTGTCGAAAATCTTGCCGCCCGACCACCTATCTCGGCTTGAGCACTCCGGACCGATGAGCAACACAATGGACATATCAACGATTCTTTCCCAGGATGAGCAACTCTTTGCCCTTAACTCAATTTCAATTGATATTCCTTGGTTTGCAGATTTCGCTAATTATCTTGCAAAAAAAATTCTCCCAAAAGGGATGACCCATCAACAAAAGAAGAAATTCTTTTCGGACCTCAAGTATTATATTTGGGACGATCCCCACCTCTTCCGAGTTTGTGCGGATCAAATCATACGAAGGTGTGTTGCACTTCCCAAAACAATCTCCATCTTGAATCATTGTCACAAAGGACCCACTGGTGGACATTATCAAGCAAATACTACGGCACGCAAGGTCCTTGAGTCGGGTTTCTATTGGCCTACACTTTTCAAAGACGCAAAAACGGTATGTTGAAACTTGTGATAGTTGTCAACGAACAGAAATATTTCTCGAAGAAATGAGATGCCCCAAAACGGTATACTTGTTTGTGAAATTTTTGATGTTTGGGGTATTGATTTTATGGGACCTTTTCCGCGTCGTTTGGCAATAAATATATTTTGGTAGCCGTTGACTACGTGTCTAAGTGGGTAGAGGCTCAAGCTTTACCTAAAAATGATGCTCGAGTGGTGGTGCATTTTCTCAAAAACTTTTTACCCGGTTTGGTACACCACGAGCCATCATTAGCGATAGAGGCACCCACTTTTGTAATAATCAATTTGATAAGGTTTTAAAGCGTTATGGTCTCACACACCGAGTCGCGACCGCTTATCATCCCCAAACTAGCGGTCAAGTCGAAGTGTCCAACCGCGAATTAAAACGAATTTTGGAAAAAACGGTTGGGCACTCTCGCAAGGATTGGTCCTCAAACTCGATGATGCCCTTTGGGCTTATAGAACGGCTTTCAAAACGCCAATAGGGACTACCCCATACCGACTGCCTATGGTAAAGCATGTCATTTGCTTGGTTGAGCTTGAACATAAAGCCTTTTGGGCTATTAAAATGCTTAATTATGACTTGTCAAGTGCAGAAATAACCGTTTATTGCAGATTAACGAACTCGAAGAATGGCGAAATTCGGCATACGAAATTCAAAATTTACAAGGAACGAACGAAACAATGGCATGACAAGCACATTAAGCACACGAGGGAATTCCAACCGGGTGATCGGTGTTACTATTCAATTCCCGACTTCGCCTATTTCCGGTAAGTTAAAATCCGTGGTCCGGGCCATTCATCATTACTCAAGTGTTTCTTTAACTATCGAAATTACACACAAGGAAATGGGCACCTTTAAGGTAAACGGACACCGTCTAAAGCTTTATTTTGGGGGCACCATCGATGATAAGTATAGAGATTCCCTCAAGCTTGGGATCTCCCAAATACATCACACAATTAGAGGTGAATCACCCAAATATACGACATTAAAGAAGTCACTACCCGGAGGGCAACCCGATGATTTTTGTATCAATTTGTTTCAAATTTTTACTTAGGATTCATTTTTTTTTTTACTCGGGATGATATTTAAAAAAAAAAATAAAAAAAAAATAAAAAAAAAAAAAAAAAAATTTTTACAAAGACTCGGGACACGGCCGGGCCGTGTCTTCCGACACGGCCGTGTCCAAATCCACCAATTTTCCCTTTTATATTTTAATTTAAAAAAAAAAAAAAAATCAAAAATTGGCCCGAACACGGCCGGGCCGTGTCGCCGACACGCCCGTGTTCGGGCCCAAAATTTTTTTCGCTAAAACAGCCCGAACACGGCCGGGCCGTGTCGCCCGACACGGCCGTGTCCGGGCTGTTAAAAAACAGGGTAGGGGTCGATTTAGGGCATTTTTTTTCAAATCTTTCACCTCCAAAACCTTAAAAAAAAACCCTCTTCTTCACCAAAATTTCCCCCAAATTCACCTCACTCTTCCATCTAAACTCAAATTCTTCCATAAAACACCATCTTTTCTCCATTGCCAACACTTCTACCGATTGATTGTTAGGAATTTTGTGGGTTTTTGGGAGATTTCTCTTGTGGGTGTCTATTTCAAGGTATGATTTTCTATGTTACTTTTTGTGTTTAATTTCATCATTTTTGTTTTTATGCTTTCAATTTGTTCATAATTGTTTGAAATTTCTATCATTTAGGGCTTTTGATTTAGCTTAAATTTTTGGAATTTTTATGCCTAATTATTTGTGTTGAAGATGAGGGTATTTTTGGATTTTTATGGTGATAATGTTGGCCCCATGTGCTATTGAAATTTGTAGTGGGTATTGTATGTGAAGATTGGTGTGGCTATTGAAATTTGTAGAGGGTATTGTATGAGAAGATTGGTGTGGCTATTGAAGTTTGTATGGGTAAAATCATGTGAAGTCAATTGTTGGAATTATCTTGCTTAATTTCACCAACAAAATTGGTCCTAAACGAATGAAAGGGTTTATTGTTGCCTAAATATAACGATATGAGCGTTTGTTGATTGATTGATTGTTAGAATCATATGATTGATCATGCGTGGAAACCGTGCTTTGTTGTAACTTACTTGCTATTTTGATGAGAACTTGAAGGTGATGGGATGATGTTGTTGTTGGGAATTTAATTGAGGCATGGTTTTTATAGGATAGTTGGTTTTCAAAGAAATATTAATAGAATCGTCCTCAGATTGCATGTTGCTATCAAAATTTCCTTTTTCAGACTACCATGTCAAAACGGCCGAAGTTCGCTCCTTCCGGTGCGGGGACCTGCGGCTCTCGCCGCCCCTCCCGGCTAATCCACCAAGTAATCGTCATGGCATTCTATTCCGGATGACGAACAAGCAACCCGATATCAACAATTGTTGAGTAAACCATTGCACAACACCAGGTATCCTGACGCCTGACATTAGAGACCCTTGGGCTCTGAAGAAGATATTGATTGGATGTTTGAACAAGTTGGGTGGGGACAATTCATGGGTGCGAAAGACCAACTTATGAGCGCGTCACACCGAATTCCTTAGCTCATTTAACGCCGAAATCCTCACGGAACTCATGCTGGGACGGCCTCATCTCTTTTCGCTTGTTCAATCAAGAGTATACATTGACTCTTTGCCGACTTCAATCAAATATATGGTCTTCCAATTGATGGTAACAGACGCTTTCCTAGCGACTTTAATGCACAGCGGTTTTGGAATGAAATAGCTCCTTCATATGACTATGTTGCTTCTCGTGCTAAAGTATCACGCGTAATAAACCCTTGTTTTCGTTATATGCATCGTGTGATGGCTAGCACACTTTTAGGTAGGGGGAAAGTGATGGGAATTTGAGGAAGGACGAGCTATTGTTTTTATGGGCTATGGTCTATGGCAAACACCTCGACACCGGTCTCACTTAGCACGCCATTTTCGAAAGTCGGGCGGGCGATTGTAGTAAAATCCTTGTTGGAGGCCTAATTACTCCAATTGCTCTTCACTTGAGCATGACTTAACGGATTTACAACAAGCGAGGAAGCAATCGTATTGATCTCGAGGTATGTCTTTGCTATAAAATTAATTGAAAGAATCAATGATCAATTTTGCTTGCTTTTTCGACATACATCCCAACGACTATTACTTCCCGACCCGCACGAACTACAATTCGTAATCGTGACAATTGGTTGATGGGTATGCGACACAATCCGGAGGATGACAGACGCCTCGAACTACCTCCTATAGAGGATGATGCTCCCGAATCCCCATCTCTCCAAGGGGTTCACCATCCCATACTACTTCATCTCACCCACCACCACCACCGCCACCACATGAACAAGTCAATCTTCAAGCTATTCTACAGAGCAACAACACCAAAGAGACATGCTATCATATCAACAAACGATGCTCGAACGCCAAGAATATGCTTGACCGTCAAACAACAAATGATGGAGCAGCAATTTGGCGTCATTAGGGATATTCGAGAGGACCAACAACAACAAAATGCCCTTTTATCTCAACTCCATCAATGGCATCTCTCTCAAGGACACTTCCCACCACCGTCATAAGGTCGTATTTGTCTTTGTCTTAGTTTTTGTTTCCTTTGCTCCATTTTGTATCCCATCTCCTCTTCACATTGGGGACAATGTGACCCTTGAAGTGGGGGTGGCGAGATTTGTTAGAACGCTGATTTGAACTACTTTCTCTAGCTTTGCGTGTTTTAGCTTTCTTTGTGGATATTTCGTTTTCTTTTTCGCACCTTATCAAAAGCTTGCAAACAAACATGAGGTGATTTTTTTACAATTAGATAGGTTAGTTGTGGATTGGTTATGACCATTTTTATCCCGAAAAAGTCATCTTTTTGAAAACTCAAATTGCCAAAATGTTTTTAAATTGCGTGACTCTAGTAAAAGGATGAATTTGGCCAAAAGAGTTTAATGTCATGAAGTTAGCTTGACTTTGCTTAAATCTAGATACTTTGTGTCATGATCACTAGAGAAACCATAACTCGGGTTTGAAAAAAAAATAAAAAAATGTGCTAATATTTGTTATATAAAGGGACAATTCGAGGTTATATTCCTCTGCTTGTTGTTGCTTAGTAACTAGGAGCATTCATGAGCCCCATGTTTGTCTCTTACGTAAAACGGCGACACAAATATGAATATGGGACACCACCTAGAGTTTTTGAAAAGACATTCAAAATTTAAACCTAGTGGAAGTTTGCCTCAAAAATGTCCTGATTTTATAATTATATTTGCAATATAAAAAAAAAAAAAAAAAAAAAAAAAAAAATGAAAAGACCCGAGTTATGAACTTCTCCTTTATCATTGCATTTTTGTATTTAATCTAAGCATATGAACGACAAATTTTTCGTGATATGACAACTGTGATGTTTTGAAAGATTCCAATTATTGAAGTCACTCTTTTTAACAAATTGGTTGATTTGAAAACGGATGGATTGACTTAATTGGGAAGGAAAAGGTTAGCGCTTCACTTCAATCATGTCGAAATTGTGAAAATAGATATCTCTTTCTTTGTTTTCAACCCATCTCTCTGTTTTAAAAATTGCTTGAGGACAAGCAAAATTTCCAAGTTGGAGGCGGTTTGATAAGTGTCATTTTGTACATATTTTATATTATTAATTCAATAGTTTTTGAATTGTTTTGTTAGAAAAATCATAGTTTCTCAAGTATTTCTCAGCATTTCATAGTATGATGTGTTTAACATTATAGGTGGAGCAATTTGGAGCAATATGGAGCCAATATTGATTGAAAAAAGGCAAGAAAATCACTCAACATGACTTGGGTGACAAGTAATATGCCCATGTTCAAAAAAGAAGGAAATAAATTGGATAAAAATTGGAAAAAGGGTCCAAACGCCAAGCCGTGTCGCCAAACACGCCATGTTGAAGGGGATCAAAAGAGGAGGAAAAACCGCACAAAACAGGCCCGAACACGGCCTGGCCGTGTTGTACAACACGGCCGTGTCGCACAACACGGCCTGGCCGTGTCACACGACCGGCCGTGTCGTGCAATTTTCCAAAGAATTTTTGTGCAAAGATGGCCTGGCCGTCTTTGCCCGACACGGGCGTGTCCGGACCCTTTTTGCAACTTTTTCATGTGAAAATTATGGAAGACTCACCTACCAAGCCTTTTGACCACTTTTATACACCTTTAACACCCAATTTTGCCGCAACATGTCCCCATATTCCCTCAATCATCATGTGTATACAATGATTCAACCAACTCAACCATGAATGTGCACACAATGATTCAACTAACAAGCATGGAAATGGGGCATTTGTTAATATGGTATTTCACAAGATGGTGCTTATAAAAGCCAGGAGTTTGAGTTGGAAAATCATTCATGTAATATTCATTCATAGAGAGATTCATAGTGTTTAACATTTTGAGTGGAATTGGGATCAAGAGGTCTTGGAGAGTAAGCTTAAGGCAACATTGGGGAAGAAGGCTTGAGCAACATCATCAAGTCAATTGAGATTTTGATAAAGATAAGTACACCATGTCTACAATGTTTACATCTTCTTGTGTAATTTATTCTTTGGTCAAAATCATGTGTAGCTAAACTCCTAGTGTTTGAATGTAATGAACTCTAGAATGGATTTGTGATTAAGGTGTGTATGTTTTTAATAAAATCTTCATATTTTGTGTGATTCACTTATATTATGCTTCGTTCATTCAAATTGATATATGCGCAATATTGATTTGAAGTTTATTTTTCATCCGGGAAATCGAGAGATTCATGGTGAAATAGAACCTATATAAGTGAAAAGAGTTGCATGCAATCCTAGATATAGACGACATAAATCTTCCGGATTAGGGTCAAACCTAATATGGGAATTCATAAATCGTTATAATGCAATCTTGGGGTTTTAACTAGAAAGAGATTTCATTAATCAACTTGAGATTAGGAGTTTTTCGCCTTGAGAAAGGGATTAACTTAAATCGGGAATTTCTACGGTCCACATAGCATGAGATTTTATTAAAAGAGGTTGGTTTTTGCTTAAGGGCTTATGGTTGAATCTTTTAACTTGTCAAATCACAAAAAACATTCTAGAGGGATTTACATTCAAATACACTTCTATCTCTTGATTTCTTATTCTACAAATTTTACTTCATTTTTACACTTCGATAATTTAGATTCTTTATCAAACAAAAACTCAAAATTGTTAGATTAAATAACAAAGAGACGGTAATTATTAGTACTTATAATCCTCGTGGGAATGACACTCGGTACGCAATAATCTATACTATAAAACGATAGGTGCACTTGCCTACGGTTTTAAAGGTAGCTTTTGAGCCATCAACTGGACACAAAATGTACTGGATTTCAGAGTTTCCCTATTAAATTTGGGTTGGATCATACTGAAAAATTCAACCTATAAAAAAAGTGGAGTTAAAATTTAAAGGCCAAAATAATTAAAAATCACATGTCCCAATTAAGGCATTGTTGGATGAATGATTGTCTTATTTGTTATTAGATATATATATATATATATATATATATATATATATACTCCAAACTTGATTATATATAGCTTTTTGGGAATACTTTTCAAATGAACTTGGATCTAAAAGTCAATTTTCCATAATAATAATAGTTGTTTGGTTGTTAATTTATAATTGACTTTTGGACAAGTCACTTTTCCAAAAAAGTTCATTCAAGATAGGTCAGAATTGGATAGTATGAAAAACGACAGAGAATTGTTAAATGTACGACCTTTAAATTTATGTTTTATTTTTTAAAATTTTGGCTCGATAATCGCCTAGCCTAAACAAAAGATTTTTAAACCGCACTGGCCAAAAATCTGGCTACGCCCATGTGGCCACCCTATCTGGATAGGTTATATTTATTCATGCACTATAAATAGAGGGAATGTAGTGAAATATATATATCCCAATTTACTTAATGAAAAGAAAGAAAGAAAAAAAAAAAGTCACGCATACATGTAGAAGAAATATGGGAAGCTTGCAGAAGCCAGTGGCGTAGCCAGCCCAGCTCTATTATCCCTAGCCCAAAATTTCCCCCCCTAACCAATTAACTTTTTCCCATTACAAAAAACATATACTTTTTTTTTCTTTTTTTTTACCTTAAAAAAATGAAACAAAAAATATTGGGGGTGGGGGGCAACAGCAATTATAGAGCGGTGGTGGAAACAGCCACCATACGATCAGCCGTGTCGAGACACCGCGGGCGGTGGTGGTGCTTAGCCGGACAACACCAATGAATTTGAACAAGAAGAATCTGTTCCTCAGGTTATTAATTAATATTCATGTTTGTCTTAATTTCAGCTTAAAATTAAATTATATTCTAACATTTCATGTTTTAATTTGGTGATAATCAATTAAATTAATTTTTGATGTTTAATTGTTTTCTAATTAAATGAAATTGTTGTTCTGGTGTCTGGATTTTGATTAATATGCATAGAAATCTGGATGGAGAAACTTCTTGTCTTATGTTGGCCTTGGTGTTTTGGTTTCTTTGACTTACCTTGATCCGGGAAATTGTAAATTCACAAATTAATCATAGTTTGTGTGTGTGTGTATGTTTTTTAATAATTTGTGATAGAATGAACTTACAATTTCCAGGATCAAGGTAAGCCAAAGAGACCAAAAAAACCCGGGCCAACATAAGACAAGAAATTTCTCTAGCCAAGTTTCTATGCAAATTAATCCAAATGCAGACACCAAAAAAATAATTTCATTTAATTAGAAAACAATTTACCTCGAAGATTAATTTAATTGATCATCATCAAATTAAAAACATGAAATTTTAAAACATAATTTTAAGCTGAAATTAATACATGTATGAATATTAGATTATAATGACATGTGGAACAAAGTCTTCTTGTCCAGTGTTGTCCGGCCAATCACCACCATCGCCCGGCGGTGTCTCCGACATGTGCGCGCCAAAAGACATGGACCCGGAACATGTTAGCCCGTTTTGACTCCGTTCTCCCTAGTAAATAATTGGAAAGGGAAAGGATATAAAGAAAGCTATGTTGTAAAAATTATCGTCTAGCTCCGATCAGTTCTCGTCTAGGCGCAAGACTCCTTTTATTTGCCTATGTTTTTCCAATTAGGTCCTGCCTAACTACGCTCAGGCCCCGTCTAACCCTGTCAAGGCTCCGTCTAAACGTTAAGTCCCAGTCTACCGCCCAAATAGCGCCTAGCGCTTTTTACAACATTGTTAAAAATGTAAATGTGTAAATTAAGGACTCTAGAAAATATATATGGAAAACAACACCCAAATTCATGGGTTTTTCCAATTATTAAGCAATTGTACAGTAGGACACCATTTCTTGGTGATCAGTGCTGTGAATTTGCTTGATCAGAGGTCATTTTTTGGGGGCTGTCTTGGTGATTTGAAAGGAAACTTGATAGAATGCTTGGGCATCTTTTAGGGATTTTATTCCAAATCCAGTGGAAGCTATCCTGACTGGAATTCGTTTTGCTCTTTGTGCGGCCTCGAACTTTGATATGATTAGATTAAATATAATGGTAGATGACAAGGATATTGCTTGTAATAGGAATAGTATTAGACTTGCTAGACTTGCATTTGATGGAAATTCGAATTTGAATTGAGTTGACCAATTCCCTAATTGGCTCTTGTGTTAGCCATTTGGTCCTTTAGCATGTCGGCTACGTGTAGTTGTAATCCCTCACTATGAGTATTTTCGTATCAATGAAATTTTATTGTTCAAAAAAAAGAAAAAAAAATATTAATAGAGTCTGTAACACAAATTTTTATTGTCTGCAAATAAACAAACAAGAAAAATAGGACAAATTGAATTTATATAAATCAAATGGAAAATATAAGTTACAATCTCTATTTCTTCCTCTGATTATTCTCTTCAAAAATATAATATCTAGAAATTGAGAATTTGGAGATGAACTCTTCAGCTTGATCTCCTCCAAACTTGAACTTGAATTTGAATAACGTTAATTCGAGGGCTTGACAGCTTAATCCCGAATCAAACGTGATATATTTGATGATATTTGATTTGAATATATGAACTTCTTGGTGAAATTGACCTTTTGATCTTCCTCCAAGATGGTTTGGACTTCAATAACGCTAACTCGAGGGCTTGAAAGCTTATTCCCGAATCAAACGTGTGATTTGAGTGGACTCGCGATGAACGCCTTGAATTTCGCCAACACTTTGGACCTCCTTGAATATATTCTTCGCTTTTGAGAGGATTTCTCCACGGCTTCTTGCTTGGATTTCTTCTCTTTGAATTGTCATTTAATTCCTTGGGAATGACCCCTATTTATACTTGTAGGAGAGGGGTCTTAGGAAAACTCATATGGTGAGGACTCTAATTTGATTGGTCCTTCAAATTTAATATTATTTCATTAATCACCAATTGTGATAATTATCAAGAGAACTAATAATAAATCAAGATAAATCTTGATTTATTTGAATTTGACATTTGGCATTCTTTACTTGGCCAATAAATATATATATTAAAAATATCAATAAATTAACTATTTAAATTTAGGAATTACATTTAATTAATTTCCCAAATATAAATAGAAAATTACAAAATTGATATTTAATATAGAATTTCATATGTGTCACCATTTGATTGGTACTAATTAAATTTGTCTACAAATGCTCCCTCATGACTTGTTTACGGACAAAGCGCCTTAGAGTGAATAAGTCACGACAATTGCTCAAATTTCCTATTTGTATTTGGCAAACCCATTGGAACCTTGGGCTTTGAAACATGAATCGGCGCAGTTAGGCATATGACCCATAAGCTTTGGACCCCACATAAAGCATGAAGATGTTTGAATTAAACATATGGGCTGCTTTTTCAATGCTTGATTTAAGAACCACAGTTCAATTTCTTTTCCTTGATCAATTGGCCCATTGATAAAGTCCACTCGAAAATCATATGGATATGGAGCCAAGTTATCATTCATCTCTTGAACTAACTTCGATTCCCGAATTAAGTCTATTACCTCATGGCAGATAAAACTCTTGGCGTACGTGGATTAAGAACATCATATAATCTCCAAATTTATTTCCAAATGGGTTGCTGCTGTAGTATTCTCCATCACTTGAGAGTTCTTCTCCCACCCAAATTCAACTGAAGATACTTGCAGTAGACACCTTCTACCAGTAGAATTCTTTGGGCTTTTATAATTAATTCCTCATTTGAATTAAATTCCATCATTTCCACATTTCTGAGAGAACTCCAATATATTCTGTGAATTCCGTGCGACAAATCAGACTCCTGAATTGGATAAAACTTGGAGTCCTCCTTGATATTAAACTATATCTCCTTATTTGAATGAATCTTATCCCCATGTAATTGGGTATATCTCCACTTCTTTATTCTTTAATTCAGCCAAGCAGTTGCAACATCTATATAAGGAGGGCTCTGGTGCATTATTTTTCTCCATCTTCAAACGGGTAGTGTTCTTCTTTGGTTGCAACTTTTTTTCTCTTTCAATGTTTCTGCCTTTTGTTTTGCTTTCTTTTTGCAGCTATGTATTAATTTCCAAAGATTAAACATATGCTTTTATATCAATTGAGCATTGTTTTTTTCGTATTCTTTATGACAATGAATTTGTTTATATATATTTTTTCTTTTTTTTTTCTTTTTTTTTACAGATTCTTATGGCGTATTCCAATGATATTTTTTTCTTGGTCCAACATTCAATCACTTGGTCATTCGATGAGAGTCGTCGATCCACGAAGAAGGATACTATTTTGGCGACTCACGATCCACTTATCGGTCGATACATGAAGCAATGGCCAATATTGACGAATCGATTTCACCTAAGGGGATGGTCTCGTGAGATTTCACCAATCAAGGAATCCAAGTAGTGAGCGTTGCAAGAACTCATCGTCAACAATTGGAATGGCCGACTTTGTTACCAACTTTATGGCGTAGCATCATCGAAGGAAAAACCACGCAGGGAGATGTCAAGGTGTGTCTATTGCAAACGACTTACCACCATCAACAGACATGCCACGCGGGGAAAAGCCGTAAAGGACATGGATTTCGCCAGCAAGGATCATTCAAAACCAAGCTAAGCAGAGAGTCGCCATGTGGAAGCAACTCGTCGAAGTGGACAAAATTCATGTAGATCTCGGAGCAACTCGTTGAAGCATGGAGCACCCATGTAGGTCTCAGAAGAAACTCGTCGAAGTAGGGAGCATCCAGGTAGGTCTCGGAAGTAATTCGTCGAAGCGTGGAGATGCCTTCAAGGATGTGAGATTCGCAAGTAAGCAACATTTAATACCAAGCCAAGCGGAGAGGCACCATGTAGATCTCGCATGTATCTTGCCAAGTGAAGAAACGTCATCAAGGATGTGAATTTTGCAAATAACTCATCGCCACCCAAGGACTCGCTAAGTGGATAAACACCATCAAGGATGTGAGTTTTGCAAATAACTTGTCGCCACCGAAAGACTCGCCAAGTGGAGAAACACCATCAAGGATGTGAATTTTGCAAATAACTTGTCGCCATCGACGAATTTGCCAGGCGGGAGAAAGCCAATAATGACGTAGATTTTGCAAAAAAACTTGCCACCATCGAAGGATTCGCCATGTGGGAGAAAGCCAACAAGGATGTGAATTTCGCAACCATCAAGAATGCATATTTTGTAAGCAATTGCCATTCGAGATCAATCTAAGTTGGGGGACTATATGGAGATATCGCAAGCAACTCGTGCCAATAACAAATTTGCCAAGTGGGGAAACATCATCAAGTAACTGGCCATCAACAATAGGCTCGCTAACTGGGAAAACGTTATCAAGGGTATGCAACTCGTTGCCGACAATAAACCCTCCAGGCGGGGAGGCGCAATCAAGGGTGTGGATTTTCAAACAACTCAACATCAATAATAGGCTCATCCAACGGAGAGATACCATCAAGGGCGTGGATTTAGCAAGCAACTCATCACCAACAATATGCTCGCTAGGCGGGGAGACGTCGTTAAGGGTGTTGAGTTTGCAAGCAACTCATCAACAAATCATGGCCACACTGTCACATTATTGAAGGTCAAACCAGTGAACGAGAGAGAAGATGCCCCCAGCAAAGCATCACTGGAAGGGATTAAAAAGTGTCCCAAATCTTCGGAGCCATGAGAAGCCAATGTAGATGATATCGCGCACCACAACAAACAGGGAACATTGTTGAAGAGGTTTGTTCTTAATTCCCTTTTCGTCTCTGCAATGAACATAATTCATCACAATATCATGACTGAATTTAGAAAATTCTAAGCTGCCTACGTACCCTAACAAAGAGATCAAGTCAAAACGTAGTTCATAAAACATATTTTTTTTTGGAGTGTCATAAACAGTTTATACTCATGTGGGCCAGGAATAACATGCAGTTTAGGCTCATGCGTCATAGAGCATCCATTTAAATTTGAGATATGATGATAGTTTATACTCGTATCAAGGAGGCGTCATTTAAATTTGAGATATATTGATAGTTTATACTCGTATCAAAGAGTATATATTTGAACTTGAGATATGTTGATAGTTTAAACTCGTATCAAGGAGTTTTGATTTAATGTGAGATATATTGATAGTTTATTCTCGTATCAAGGAGTAGCCATTTGAATATGAGACATATTGATAGTTTATACTCGTATCAATGAGTAATCATTTGAATTTGAGATATGTTGATAGTTTATACTCGTATCAAGGAGTAGACATTTGAACTTGAGATATGTTGATAGTTTAAACTCGTATCAAGGAGTCTTGATTTAAATGTGAGATATATTGATAGTTTATATTCGTATCAAGGAGTAATCATTTGAATTTGAGACATATTGATAGTTTATACTCGTATCAAGGAGTAATCATTTGAATTTGAGACTTGTTGATAGTTTATACTCGTATCAAGGAGTATTGATTTGGATTTGACATATATTGATAGTTTATACTCGTATCAAGGAGTTTTCATTTGAACTTGGGATATGGACCTTTTGTACTCATGTCAAGGAGTGTGATAGTTTAGGCTCTTATCAAGGAGCGTTTGGGCATATTTTATTTTGACAATTTTAGATGGTTTATGCTCGCATTATGCTCGCATCTAGGAGCGTTGAGGAGTTGAAGATGGTTCCATTTCATCATCATCATCATTGACATCACTTGTGTATTCTTGTTGGTCAAAGTCCAAACTTATCTCAATAGCATGTGCTCGAGTTGCTAATTCTTCAAAAGTTTTATGCCTTATTCCTTGAAGTATGTAACATAGACTCGAATGCATCCCTTGGATGCATATTTCAATTGTTGAAGCCTCTGACAATTAATCTTTGCAGTTGAGGCTTAAGTCCCTCCAACGATTGATATAGTTAATGACAGACTCTTCATTCCACTGACGTGAGTTTGTAAGTTCAATCATGCTAACAGTACGTCGTGTGCTATAGAAATGGTTGAGAAACTCTCGTTCCAACTGCTCCCAAGTATCAATTGAATTTGCCCCTATGTCGGTATACCAATCAAATGCACTTCCTTTCAAGGATCGGACAAATTGCTTCACTAAGTGGTCACTATAAGTCCCAGCATCATTGCATGTTTCAATAAAGTGAGCCACATGCTGCTTTGGATTGCCAATGCCATCAAATTGTTGGAATTTCGGAGGTTGATAACCATCAGGCATCTTCAAGTTGTCAATTCTCTTTGTGTACGGCTTGGCGTAAGTCAAATACGATTTGGAACCTCCATCAATCTTATCTTTGATAGTCCCCATGATGAACTTCTTGAGTTGGTCAACCTAATCAAGCCATCGACGAGACTTGCAACTCCTTTGCGGGAGACTCTCTTTTCGCTTGATTGTTGCCTTGTGGACGTTTCAACACCATCTTGAGTTTCGACTTGTTTGTCCATCATACGATTTGAATCAACTTGGTCTACTTTGTCTATCAACTTCATGATTTGGGAGTCTCGCTCTTGAACATGTTTTGCAAGTTCTTCAATGGCCTTCGTCAAATTTGCAAGTTGCTCTTCGAGCGAAGTAGCTTGACCACCATGGTCATTTATTCACGGTTTCAAAGCTTGAGCTTGTAGAAGATGCATGCATGCCGAAAGCAGTTCAATGATTCCTTATTTGCAGCTACATATTTGTCACCTTGTTTCCACGCCCCTTCGTTTTTTGGAGGAGTAACTTCATGTTTTGATGACTCGCCATTTTTTCTTGCCCCCTTATGCTTGTATATTGGAGCAGTGACTCCGTAGTTCGGTATTGAATGGTTAACATTTGTGAAATTGGAATGGTTGGCCATCTTTGTTGATATATGAAACTTGGTTTGAAGAGAAGAGATGAGATGTAGAGATTGTCCCACTGGGCGTGCCAAAAATTTGTAACACAAATTTTTATTGTCTGCAAATAAACAAACAAGAAAAATAGGACAAATTGAATTTATATAAATCAAATGGAAAATATAGGTTACAATCTCTATTTCTTCCTTTGATTATTCTCTTCAAAAATATAATATCTAGAAATTGAGAATTTGGAGATGAACTCTTCAGCTTGATCTCCTCCAAACTTGAACTTGAATTTGAATAACGTTAATTCGAGGGCTTGACAGCTTAATCTCGAATCAAACGTGATATATTTGATGATATTTGATTTGAATATATGAACTTCTTGGTGAAATTGACATTTTGATCTTCCTCCAAGATGGTTTGGACTTCAATAACGCTAACTCGAGGGCTTGAAAGCTTATTCCCGAATCAAACGTGTGATTTGAGTGGACTCCTCGATGAACGCCTTGAATTTCGCCTTGAACACTTTGGACCTCCTTGAATATATTCTTCTTGCCTTGAGAGGATTTCCTCCACGGCCTTCTTGCTTGGATTTCTTCTCTTTGAATTGTCATTTAATTCCTTGGGAATGACCCCTATTTATACTTGTAGGAGAGGGGTCTTAGGAAAACTCATATGGTGAGGACTCTAATTTGATTGATCCTTCAAATTTAATATTATTTCATTAATCACCAATTGTGATAATTATCAAGAGAAATAATAATAAATCAAGATAAATCTTGATTTATTTGAATTTGACATTTGGCATTCTTTAATTGGCCAATAAATATATATATTAAAAATATCAATAAATTAACTATTTAAATTTAGGAATTACATTTAATTAATTTCCCAAATATAAATGAAAATTACAAAATCGATATTTAATATAGAATTTTATATGTGTCACCATTTGATTGATGCTAATTAAATTTGTCTGCAGAGTCATTTCCATATTGCCTACAACACTACCTCCTTTCAGCTTTTTTGCAATTTGACCGTGCAATAATAATGCATTGCACAATTCCAATTTTCAATCTTGCAGCAATTTTTTTGTTTTTTCTAAAACTCTATGTATCATTGTTTAAATTAAAACATATCTTGTATTCTTTACCAACAAATATAGTTTATATATTACTTGTATTTTTCTCACAACTGTACAAAGTTTTTTTTAGAAACTTATGTACAATAAAATGCGGTTCATAAATTATGTAGGCTATTAATTATTAATTTATTATACATAATTGGACATGTATTTTACTAAATAAGTATTTTATATTATTTGCATTTGCTGTGTGTGTATATATCGTGTATACATAAATGGGTCAACCGGTTTCTTAAAAACGTTTTAACTGGTTGGACCAATGACTCTTTCAATTATCCGGTTCGATGTCCGGTCCAAATTTAAAAATATTGATTTTCTAAAATGAATACGAACACAAAATCATTGATAAGGACATGCTTCGACACGAATACAAACACAAATTTTTGTGTCGACACGACACAACACAATAGGTCAAAAACAAAAAAAAATTGATTATACGTTAATACACAATATACACGATATATATTAAATGACAATACATGATACATACAAAATATTATGTTATCGTGTCACTAACAGGTAAACCGTAAATGTGTTATTATCTTGACACTAACATGTCATTATCGTGTCATTATTGTGTTCTTATCGTGTCACTATCGTATTTGTGTCATTATCATGTTTACACGAACAAACACGAACATGATAAGGCTAAACATTAATCTATTATTTTTGTATCGATTTCGTGTCGTGTCAAGAATTGACACCTCTGATGTGTATTGATAAAATAAAACTCCATCTTCCTCCATAATATAGAAATTGTTTGACAAGACAAATTAACAAAATATAACCAGAACATATCATTAACTAACCAGGGAAAATTTAAAAATGTAAAATAGCCAAAGAAAGAAAAAAAGAAGTTCATTAATAATTAGTACGACTTTTATTATGTTCCACAAGTGTAGTACAACATTTGACCCCAAAAAAAAAAAAAACACCACATTTCTAATTGAGAGCCAAAAAAAAAAACAAGAAAATAAATCTCTATTGGGGCAATGGAATATCAGCAAGATCCTCTCTATATGGAACACGCTGCAAATCAATCCCACCTTCATTATTATTATTCCCATTCTCCATTCGGGTTTGGGTAATCGGGTCAAACTTCGTGGGCTGAATAAATGTGACAACCTTATCTTTTCGAAACATTAGATAAATTACTGATAATACATAGATTGCCATAAGAGGAAATACTAATATTCCAATAAAAACATTGGCAACTTTTGGCAAGCTGTTGTGGATTATCCAGCCGACAAATGCTGTGGTCAAATAGTAGATGTTGATGCCTATAATTCCAAGCCCCAATATCCACGAAAACACGATGATCTACGTACATAAAATTTGGTTTTGTTAGTTGAGTTTTGTGTGGGATAATTACAAAAACAACCATTGAAGTTTAGTATAATTATAGAAAACATTTTCTTACCTTTCGAAATTACAAATATCCCCTTAGGTTTATATGTACCTAAGGGTGCGAATTTTATAAACTAAAAACTGATGTTAGTGAGTATTTATAATTTTAGAAGATAACTGAGTTTTTTTTGTAATCAGGCTAAACATTAGGGGTGATAATGCAAGGATATAATTATAAATAATACTTTCGAGATTTAGTCTAATTACAAAGAAAATCAATTATTTTTCAAAATTACAATACCCCATTGACATTTGTTTCTATTTTACAAATTCATCAATTGAAGGTAGGTTGTAAAATACAAATTTCAAGAGGTAATATTAAACTGGATTGTCTATATATTTTTAAAGCTAATTGGATTTCCTTAATTAAACTAAAATCTAAGAGGCAATTATTGTATTTACCCAAATATAAGAAAGATTTATTTAAGAAATACTTACATATATTGAGTTCTTGTGGGGACCCATTTTGGTGGAGCTGCTGCTGAATTTAAGAAGTGGGATAAGAGCAAATGGGAGTTCAAAAGATAGTATCATCTGCAAAAAGTGATCATTTTAGAACAAGTGTTTAATATTAATCAATTTTATGACTTATAATCACAAATTTAGATAAATTGTCACATAATTAGTATAATTATGGATATACAAACCGATGCGATGATGATTAATCGACCAGCTCCCGAAGATCCTCCGATTATTGAAACTATTAGACTTGGTGTTATGGCAATGCACCTTGTCACCAAGTTTCTAAGCCATTTTCTCATCTTGAGTTCCAAAAAACCCTATTTGTTCAAAAATAGATAATTAGTAGTTTTAATCTATTTAACTAGCACACATGTTAAGAACAATACATAATGTCACAAATCCACACGTCACAAGTTTCATATGGATTACTTGAATAATCGTTATATATAGGAAGTGTTTGCAATCACTACAAAAGAAAATTCTTAGCTTTTGTCCGAAAAATCACATTTTAGTATTTGCAATGTTAATTTTTGCTTCTAATCACCACGAGCCAGTGTGGCTCAAGTCTTTATTGTTCACCCTTTGTAAGGGTGTTGATCGGTTCAACCCAGATCTTTCGCTTTCTTTTACAATTTATCCCATCTCCTCCAACCAAGATCTCCCAACTTATTCAAAAAAATGATGCTTCTAATCTTGCTACATTTAATCAGAATCTAAAAACAGATTAGAGATGAGTGCTTTAAATTTCTAATTTTGCTTTTAATTTGACTTTTACAAACAAACAAGCAATTCTACAATTTGTTCACCAAACATTCTCAAGTTTTGATTCTATTAGCAAACACGACAAACTTTTGATTCTAAACTAATTTTAATTATGCTACAATAAATCACTTCTTCCAATAGCCGAACACTCCCATAGTGTAATAAACAATAATTTATTTTATTTGATTTTGTACCTGCATGATAAATTGTCCTGCATAAGTGCCAGTAATGGTGGAGCTTTGGCCTGAGGCTAACAATGCAATTGCATAAACAGTAGAACTTGATCTCCCTAACACATTCTGTCATCACATATATTAAAAAAAATCATTTTTTTTCAATTCATTTATATTGGATTAATATTGACAATTAATTTCGACTAATTAAATAACCACGAACCTTAAGGAGAAAAGAGGCAGAATTGAGTGTTATATCGCTACAACGATCTGCGTTATCTTTTGAGATATTTTTGGCTAAGCAAACAGTGCCGGACACAGATATAACTGCAACATTTATCAGAAATGCTACAAACAGTGCAAATCCACTCTCCATTAGGAAATATCGACAAGCGTCCTGAAATTAATTTTAATTCAAATGTAAGTTAAATGATCAAAAAATAACTTGATAAATTTCAGTTAAAAAATGAGAAAAAAACATTTAAAGCGAGACACTAGATGGGTTAAGAATACTATAGCGGATTGGGTTCGGCCGCTAGGATTTGGATGGGACAGATCTTGGATCCATGGATGGGCCTTTATATCAATGCTAATCTGGACTAATGGGCCTTAAGTTTGGTTAATTTCACTCCAATATTAACTAGAGATGTCAATTTGCGATACGATACGATAACCCGACACAAACTTAACACAGATTTGGCAGGTATAGGTACAACCTTTAGCAGGTTTGGGGCCAAATTTGGGTCAAACACGATCAACATGGAAAATAAATAGGTCAAGACAGGTCGACCCATGTGTCAACATGATTGACCTATTTAACCCATTTTAATTGTATAGTGACGTATTATTTTCGTATTTTGTGATATTTTAGTTGGTTATATGATGTTTGACAAATTATTTAATGTATTTTCTATTAACTTCAATTAAATTATATAGGTATTTTGTGGTTACCCGTATCATAAACGAGTCGTGTATTTTGACACGAATAGTTAAACGGGTCGTGTTCTTGTCAAACATGTAATACCCGTATCAGAACACAACCCGCGAATACGAAACACATTGATACCCTAATTGTTAACCTTTTACGAGAGTGGACAAAAGGATAATTACAAATTAATACTACCCCTAAGATTTAGTTTAATTACAAAATATTATTATTATCCTTCAAAATTATAAATACGTTCTATGATGTTACAAACTTCCTCTTTAGGTGCAAATTGTAATATAGAAACAAATGTCAAGTAGGGGTGTCAATTTCAAACCCGACACGCAAACCCGACACGAACCTAACACGAAATTAATGGGTATGGGTCTAGGCTTCGTGGGTCCGGGTCGAAAATGGGTCGAACCCGAATAACCTGCCAATTAAACAGGTCGGGTTCGGGTCAACCTACTGTGACCAATTTAACCCGTCTAACCCGTTTGTGAATTTAAAAGAAAATTAAATAAATAATTAATTGTAAGAAAAAACAACAAACAAGACATGTCATTAAAACTTAAATGATAAAACCTCATTAATTATATATTCGTAATTATTATGCATGTCATTCTGAATATTGTCCTTAAAATATGATTAGTATGTTATGTTATATATGCAATTATGTTATATCTTTTTGTATATTGTGAATTGTAATATTTTTTATTGATTGAATAGTGTATGACAGTGATTGATTTTCAAAAAAATAAATTTATTCAGTTAAAACTATTAACTTTATATAAAAATAATTTTATTAAACGGGTTACGTGGGTCGGGTCCGGGTTACCTGTGAAATAAGTAGGTCGGGTCCGGGTTCAAGATTCTGACACGAATAATTAAACAGGTCGGGTCCGGGTCGGCCGTTTCTGACACGCCAACCTACGAACCCGGACCCACAAACCCGGACCCAACTCGAATTGACACCCCCAATGTCAAGTGGGTATTGTAATTTTGAAAAACCAACTTGATTTGTTTTTTTTTTTGGTAATTAGTTAAACATGAGGAGTAACTTTGTTTACCCCTATTTTTAATTGTAGTCAACCCAATTACATGCATGTAAAGTTCTAGGTATTGCAACAACATTAATGATTCCATAGATTAGGCAAGTTAATTTACGCAAATTTGCTTGACACCACACGATGGATTAGGCAAGTTTGTAGACTAGCTCTAGACATTCCCCACTAAAATAAATAAAATAAAATAAAAATTCTCTTCTTGTACGTCCACTGTGTTATGGTTGAATAACATATATTCCTATAGCAGTTGCGGTTCCCGTCATAAAAAAATAAATAACATATAATCCTAATTATTTTATTGGGTAAGAGTCTAAATTTTCATTAATTCTAGTAGAAATAGGATTAATTAATCAAAATTGTGCCCGCCCACATAGTCATCTCCCTAACAAAATCAATTTAGTCACACACATAATTATTTCCCTCCACATAAAATTTAAATGCATGGATTATAATATTTACTTACATTAATACCACGGACCGAATTCGGTATCTTTCTGGAGAGCACTAGAGCAGAATGAAGAAAGAGATTATGCCTGTTAGAAAAAAAATTAGAAAAATAGGATTTAATTCAATAACATAACTGAATAAATCATAAATATAATCCGAAAATCTACATATTTTTTTGGGATAATTACAAAACACCCTAAGGTTTGGGCTAATTGGCAAAAGAAACATGATGTTTCAAAATTATGAAAAAAAATACATCAGGTTTGATTCTGCCTTAAATTTACGAGGCAACTGTAATATTTTTATAAATATCAGGGGTTTTTGAAATGGTTTTTTTGTTTATAAAGCAGATAATATAAGACGGAATAATCCTCAATGGATTTTGCGGGTTTTTATGTAATTAGCGCAAACCTCAGGGAGGTTTTTGTAATTATCCGTATTTAAAGAAAAATGGTAGAAATGGACATACGGCATGACAAGGGCACCAAGAAGTGCAATGGCATCACCGGTAGCACCTTGGCCACTTAGCTTAGGAATAAACATTCCTTTCATTACTTCTTTTGCTGGTGGTTTCACATAGCTTAATTCTCCGAAAAAACATGCTGCCATTATGAATACCAATATTGCTATCAACAATTCCAGCTTTCTTACCTATTAAACATCAATGAAATAATTATCATCAATTATGAAAACTAATTTGTAACAAAATAAATTTGGATTTTTAAAATTACAATTTTCAGCAAATAATCGGAATAAAGTAAAATTGGATGTATTAACTTGCCTGGAAAATACTGGATATCACTAGTTAAAGGAAACAATTATCCATCCATTTTTATTAATTTGTCCAAAGATAAATAGATACTACAATAAAAATCAGTTTACCTACAAATAGTATTAAAATAATTGTAAAGTGTAAGTAAAATAATTATAGATAAATTTATATTTACCTACATAATCTCAAATTATTGGTAAATACATACAATATTATGTCAACATTGTGTCGGTAATTTGTTTGTATAATTTCAGGGAAAACTGCAGGTAATTGTAAAACTTATTGACAAAAACCATTTTTCTTGGTAAATTCTGCAGGTAAACTGATATTTTCTCATAGTGAGAGTGTAGTAATTAAAAAGAACAAGTAAAAGTTGAATTTCTAACACCACAAATTAACATTAATAAAAAAACTATATTATTATTTCACTTTTTACATCGCTGCATATCCTTACTTTTATACGGTTAATAATACACAATATTTTATTTTCAAAGGTGATGGGTATATTTAATTTCAAGATAATTGGGATTCCAGTTGAAGGCATTAATTAAATATATCTAGAAAGGTCAAAGGAGCTTATCAATCAGCGCTGCCCAGACGTTCTGTTATGGGCAGTTCAGGCATTTAATAAAGTTTCAATAAATTAAAAACATTAGAAAGTGGTCAACTTGAAAAATATTTTGTCGCATTTGCAATATAGATTGTTAATGTATTAAACTTAAAATTTTCAAAATACTTTTTCTTATTTATATTTATTTCCGACCATATATTTGGTGCTTAAATTTAGACTTTTTACATATTCAAACTACATTTATATGTGCATTTGATCATGTTAAATTCGGGGGACCAACACAAGAAGTGTACCCAAAATGAGAGAGAAGTCAAATCCACCAAGTGTGAGGCTCCATCCTAAAACCAATTGGTGAAGGAGTAGTAGCTCACTTGGCTTATAAAGTGAACTATCGCCCCTTAATTAATCAACGCGACAACCGATGTCGACATATCAACAGATCAGAGCCGACCCTGAATTTTTTTGGGACCCATGGGCAAAAAAACGACAGATAAATATTTTATTTACGTACATTTTGCATATAATATAATATATTTTTCTTGATTAGAAATAGATTCTAAAGGGGATAAAAACGTTTCTTTTATATTAATTTAGGAGTTAAATTATTTTTTTAGAACAATTTTAATAGCAAAAGGCCAATTGGCAAATTTTTTATAAATTTTTTGAGGACTCTATGAAACATCTTAATAAAATACGTGTACATATATATAAAAGCTTATGTAAAACTTGGGGCCCTTAAAAATATTGGGGGTCCTAGGCCGTCATCCTCGATCGATGACTACCCTCAGGACCAACCCTGCATTTGTTGTTACTGACAGTAACAACTTCAGAGTGTGTATATATTTACATTCAGTCTTGTCACCCTTTTGTCTTGCAAAATAAAGAAAAAACTTACGATTCATATAGACTCAAAAAACTAAGAAAAACGTCAATTATTTCCTTATATTTGACCCAAATTAAGAACACAATATATCGTTTAATTTGTTGAGCCAGCATATTATTATTAATTTACTTATTATTTAATACTTTTTTGTAATGCTTGATGATACCACGATATAACTTTTGCTTTCTGTATTAATTGGTCATTTTTTAAATAAAAAAAAAGACAAGAACGGAAATTTTCGAATTAGTAGACAAAAATCGAAAAATTAAAACATAAAACGAAAAAACCAAACAAAGTAGTAGTGATTAGAAGAAATGCAGTGAGAATGATATCTTTATCACAAGTAAAATAACAAGAAGGATGTCATATACGTGACTTCATAAAAAATAGCAACGACGTGTAGAATTTTTTTACTCCAAGATATTAAACAAATTAATTCCATATTTTTAAAGTTAACACCATGTCATCAAATGAACCTACTACATATTTTACAGAAAATCCCAAAGAACTTAGTTAATTCCAAATTAATAATTGGGCGGTTGACGTTAAAAGATATTGCACTATAGTAAAAAACATAATAAATATATATGGGTAATTACAAAACCATCCCTAAGGTTTCGCCTAATAACAGAAAAAAACTCAGTTATTTTTTAAAATTACATATACCCTCTTAAAGTGTTACAAAAACCCCGTTGAAGTTGTATTTGCCAAATAAGTACCTTCTCTTGAGGGTGTAATTTAGTGCAATTTGTAAAGAAGAAATAAATGTCACGGTATATTTGTAATTTTAAAGGATAATTAAATTTTTTTTCTGTAATGAGGCTAATACCCAAGGGTAGTTTTTAAAATTAATCTGATATATCCTTTCAAAAAAAAAAAAAAAAAATCTGTGTGTATATATATGTTGGTTATAATAATAAGAATAAAATAAAAAGACTTACACCATATCTCTGTAATCCGAGCAAGAGAAGAGTACTAAAACCAGTGCAAAGAACACCAACCCAAACTGGAATGTGAAATAATATGTTGAGTGCAAATGCTGTCCCAATCACTGTCGCAAAATAAAATATTAGTTCACACATTAGAATATAATTATACATGTGATTTAAAAATTAATGGGAAACCACCAAATAATTGTACATGTGATTTCAAAATTGCATCCCATTAAAAAAGGAATAATTACAAAAATCTGCTTGAGGTTCGATCAGGCTAACTAGAAAAAAAATTGAGGGTTTTTTTTTGAAAACTACAAAAAATACCTGGAGGTTTGATTACTTCTTACATATTCCTACTTCATAAGCAAAAAAAAAAATTCCAAAACCTCTCTAACATATATTGAAATATCACAATTATCTCATTAAATTTAAAATATAATGAAATTTGAGGGGAATTTTCATAATTTTGAAATATTATTGGATCTTTTTGTAACTAGCCCAAACCTCGTAGGTTTGTAATTATTTCTTAAAAAATATCTCTTTTTTATTTTCTCACATCAAATCATTAACGTGTCAACTATAGGTCAAGTTTCCAAATAGTAATATAAAAAAAATCCATTTTCGTTCAAAAAATAAAGCATTTCCATATTTTCAAAAGCGCTATTTTCTAAAACGAATATTAACATAGCCTTAAATATCCATAACCTCAATTTCTAAGCTCTTAATAATTCCTCTTCACACCCCGGTTTGGGTGTGTTTCAAATGGTGTTTTCATCACGTATTTCAATATCATAATTACACGCCAAATATAGAATAACGACTTAGAGTTATCAATTTCTGTCAGGCCCGACCAACCCTGTATCTTTACTGAATTGTGCTGTAATATCCCATGCCCGAAAAAAAAACGGCCTAAAAACCGGCCTGGCCCAGCTAGCACAATTTTTTAGTGTATTTTACATAGGTTGGGTCGCGGCTGGGCTCTGAAATTAGCGACATGGTCACTATTTGGCCTGGCCTGACTCGGTCTCCCTTTTGCCCGGGCGGGCCGGTACCAGACACCTCTAAATGACGTCATCTATGCATATACGCGGTATTTACTGATGTGATTGAAATAGAAAATGAAACACCAAATTACAATTTTTTTGTTTGTATGGATTATAGCCTAATATCACACTATTCAATAGTAGACAAGACATATTTATTGATACTTGAAAAAAAAATTAAAAAAATAAATAAATCAAACTACTCAGGAATTTTACCTTCAGGTATGTCCGCCGCTATGACGGCAACCTCAGCCAACAACCAGAGGCAGTATCTCACCATTATAGGGTACTCAGCCTTGCAAAGCTCCGACAAATGTTTGCCTGAACCAACCCAAAACTCATTTAATTTATATACTAGTAAAAAAATCAGTCAGATAATTAATTCACATAAACATTATTTTTTTTAATATAAGTTGGGAGCTGATAAATTTCAAAACAATTAAAAAATATATGGTTCGAACCCTGGTCTACACCCTTTATCAATATCAATTGAGCTACAAACTGGTGACTCACATAAAATAAATTGATTATTAATTTCACCAGATAATGAAACAATAAATTCTGGCTTCTGGTACCTGTGCTAACCCCAAGATTTGCTGCAAGTGATTGAATTATCAATGCAAAGATCAATCCGATAAGGATTACCCATAGCAGCTGCAAGAATATAAAACAATTAATTTTTATTGAAATTATGAAAATACTGCATGTATATATTTATCTAATTTGGGATTAGATTTTATTAGTTAGTTACTTCATATCCATGGTTTGCTCCAGCTTGCAGATCAGTTTCCACTGTAATTTTCACAAATCAATATTAGTTTCAAAAACATTTAATTAAAAAAAATATCATTAATTTGTGTTTGAATTAATGGACTTACAATTTCCAGGATCAAGGTAAGCCAAAGAGACCAAAAAACCCGGGCCAACATATGACAAGAAGTTTCTCCATCCTGGTTTCTGTACATATATATAATTTTCATTTAATTAGAAAACAATTAACCATCGAAATTTAATTTAATTAATTAAAAAACATGAAAAAGAAATTAATTTTAAGCTGAAATTAAGACATGCACATGATGAAAGAGACAGACCTGTGGAACATAGTCTTCTTGTTCAAATTCTTTGGTGTTGTCCGGCCAAGAACCACCGCCGGCCGGCGGTGGTGTCTCCGACACGGCGACTATACGGTGGCTGTTTCCACCACCACTCTCTGATTGCTGCTGCAAGCTTCCCATATTTCTTCTATGTGGCTGTGTGTGTGGCTGTGTGTTTTTTTTTTCTTTTTCTTCAGTCTGTTAACTAATTTTGGGATATGTATATTTTCACTTAAATTCCCTTTATTTATAGTGCATGAATAAAATATAACCTGTCCCAGAAGACATTTCATTCAATTAATAGTTTATTTATTATCCTGCAGATTATTAATTATTATTTCAGGCACATTAAGGGCTAGCTTAATATAAAAATATATATGTATTTTTTTGTTTTTTTTTTTGTTTTTTTTGGAATCTAAGTTGGACAGGATTCTTGGAGTTGCCTTCAAATGCAGAATATAGTTCAAATTTTGTCAAATTAAGAGTCAATTTTGTGGTAAAAAATCGAATTGGGTCATGAAACTTGCCGTATTAAATATTTTATTTACCCAAGAGATAAAAGGCCATTGTCTTGACCAAACTACCTCTATTTTTTAATTTAATAAATTGGGAGTATTAATTGGAGAGGGGAATGAATAAATTTCAAAGAAACTAAAAGATACTAGATTCAAACTCCGATCAACACCGTTATAAAAGGTAAATGTAATACCACTGGAAACCTACAAACTCGCATTCAAAACTACCCGTATTATATATAGGCAAACTTAAGAATTTCAATTTTTGATTTTAAGAATAAAATGTTAGAAAATAACTTCTTTAAAATTTCTATCTATATTCTGTAGGAAAATGTAATCACATTTAGTTCCTATGCTTTTTTTAAGAAATTTTTAGGAAAACCGAAAACGTGCATTATTGAATCTAAATCCTAAATTTTAATTTCTTTCTATGGTGGACATATCACATATGTACCACATAATTTGATCGTGATTAATTCGAGGAACAAAAAAATATTAGTGGTTAGAGATGAGGGGATAAATTTCAAAAAAATTGAAAGATATATGTAGTCAACACCCTTACAAACGATGAGTGATATAACTTGATCTACAAGCTTATGTATGTAATTATTAACAACTTAATAATAGTTAACCAATAATTTTTAATTAAAATCTGGTCCTGTAACTTAGGTGTTAGCAAATAAGGGCGGAAATATGAATCATACGTTCGTATAGAAAATAAGTGGATAGAGTATATCTATATATAGAAGAATTGTTCTATGTATGGCCCTTCTTTTGATTGAACCACAAATAATTAAACCATGAACAATCTAAGTCATTGACGAAGAAACCACAATTGATCAACGAATAAACCATGAACAATCTATGTCATTGACGAAGAGCCACAAACAGTCTATGGTGTTGGTGTATGAACAATTTATGTCGTCGGTGTAATTAACTGATCTTCAACGGTTTATGTTGTTAGCTAGTGTAAATAATTGATCTTGTGCTCCGAAAGAGACCTAAAAAAATTAGGAGAGAAAGTGTTTTGTTCACTACGGAAAATATATATATATATATATATATATATAGGATCAAGTGAGACCATTTCTCTAGGTGAGACTGTAACACAAATTTCTTGTCTGCAAATATTTATAAACAAGAAAAATTAATATAAATAAAATTTATTGAATCAAACGAAATAAAATGACTACAATTCCCAATGATCCTCTGATTCTTCTCTTCAAAAATAATATTCGAATATTCGAAGGTAGATTCGTCACTTGGTCTCCTTCAAGCTTGAGTTTGGGTAGAAATAACGTTAATTCGAGGGCTTGACAGCTTAATCTCGAATTAAACACTGGATTTGAGTCGAATTCGCGATAAACGCCTTGAATCGCGCTTTGAACACCGTGGACTTCCTTGGATTTAGACTTCTTGATTTCAGAGAATTCGCTTATTGCTTGGACTTCTTCTCTAGGATTGTGTCTATGAATTATGAAGAGGGCCTCTATTTATAAGTGTATGATGAGAATTATTGTCATAATTGTAGGATGAAACGAGGCGATTTGATTGGCCGATCATGATTTGTCTTGCATATCTTGTCATAATCAAAAGATTGTGATTTGATTTGATTTGACTTGATTTATTTACCAAAAAATTGATAAATCACTTCCTTATTTGCATGATCTTGTCTTGATGGCCAAGAATGAAGATTTTGACACTAGCAATATTTGACAGTAAATTTAGGTGTCTACAAATGCCCCCTCGCGATTTGTTCACAGACAACATGTCATGGAGTGAATGGATCGCGAAATCGTTTCACTTAGGATCAATTTGAAGCACATAGATAGTTTATACTCATATCAAGGAGCTCTTGAATTTGTAGATAATTTATACTCATATCAAGGAGCTCTTGAATTTGTAGATAGTTTATACTCATATCAAGGAGTTCTTGAACTGGATTTGCAAACAAGCTTTATACTCATGTCAAGGAGTCTTCATTTAAACTTGACATATATTGATAGTTTATACTCGTATCAAGGAGTCTTGATTTAGATTTGACAAATATTGATAGATTACTCGTATCAAGGAGTCTTCACTTGAACTTGGATTTGTAAACAGTTTATACTCGTGTCAAGGAATATTCATTTGAATTTGAGATTTATAAACAATTTATACTCGTGTTAAGGAGTTCTTGAATTTGTAGACATATTGATAGTTTATGCTCGTATCAAGGAGTGGTCATTTGAATTTGAGACATATTGATAGTTTATACTCGTATCAATGAGTATTCACTTGAGTTTAATATACACTGATAGTTTATACTCGTATCAAGAAGTATTCACTTGAACTTGGGATATAGACCTTTTATACTCATGCCAAGGAGTGTGATTGATAGTTTAGGCTCTTATCAAGGAGCATTTGAGAATAATTTATTTGGCATCTTTAGATAGTTTATTCTCATATCTAGGAGCATTGAGAGGCTGCAGATGGCTCAACTTCATCATCATTATCATCATCGATATTACTTGAGTATTCTTGTTCATCGGCATTCATGCTTATCTCGATGGCATATGCACGCGTGGCTAATTCGTCAAAAGTTTTTGGCTTGATCCCTTGAAGTATGTAGCATAGACCCCAATTAATTCCTTGGATGCACATCTCAATTGTAGAAGCTTCTGACAGTTGATCTTTGCAGTTGAGGCTTAAGTTTCTCCAACGATTGATGTTGTCAATGACAGACTTCATTCAACTGACGTAAATTTGTGAGTTCAATCATGCTAACGGTTCGCCGTGTTTTATAGAAACGGTTGAGAAATTCTTGTTCCAATCAAGCTCCCAATCACAATTGAATTTGCCCCCAAGTCAGCGTACCAATCGAATGCAATTCCCTTCAAAGATCGGACAAAATGCTTCACTAAGTGATCTCCATAAGTCCTAGCTTTATTGCACGTTTCAATGAAGTGAGCCACGTGTTGTCTGGAACCACATTACCATCGAATTGTTGGAATTTTGGAGGTTGATAGCCAATCGACATTTTTAAATTATCAATTCTCGAAGTGTATGGCTTGACATAAGATGAAGTTGCCTTGGAGCTTTCATCAAACTCTTCTTTGATAGTTTCTTTAATGAATTTATTCACTTGGTCAATTGGAATCATCTTGCCAGACGAGACTTGCAGCTCTTCAGTCTGAGACTTCTCATTTTCACATGGTTGACGTTGCTTAGTGAACATTTCAACATTATCTTGAACTTTGACTTGTTTGCCCATCACGCGACTTGAATCAACTTGATCTACTTTGTCCATCAACTTTATGATTTGAGAGTCTCGATCTTGAACATGCTTTGTGAGTCCCTATATAGCCCTTGTCAAGTTTCCAATTTGTTCCTCCAGAGTTGTAGCATTTATCACTATGACGGACGCCACATTTGAAGTGAATGAGTAACTTGACGCCAAGCGAGGAGTTGATGAAGCAGACATATCCTTCATATCTCCAACATCTTTGTTTGTGTTGCCTTGAAGTGATTCATCCTTAGCAATTTTGAGCAAGGGAGTGATCTCCGAATGTGCTTGCAATTTCTTGGATATGACGCCAAAACTTCCACTTGTGGCGTTTGAGGAGTTTGATGCAGCAGGTTTGACAATTGTCACCTTGCGATTGGCCATGATACTTCGAGGACTTTAATGAAGAGAAGAGATGAGAGGTAAAAACTGTCCCACCGGGCGTGCCAAAATTTGTAACACAAATTTCTTGTCTGCAAATATTTATAAACAAGAAAAATTAATATAAATAAAATTTATTGAATCAAACGAAATAAAATGACTACAATTCCCAATGATCCTCTGATTCTTCTCTTCAAAAATAATATTCGAATATTCGAAGGTAGATTCGTCACTTGGTCTCCTTCAAGCTTGAGTTTGGGTCGAAATAACGTTAATTCGAGGGCTTGACGGCCTTAATCTCGAATTAAACACTGGATTTGAGTCGGGTCGCGATAAACGCCTTGAATCGCGCTTTGAACACCGTGGACTTCCTCGATTTAGACTTCTTGATTTCGAGAGAATTCGCTTATTGCTTGGACTTCTTCTCAGGATTGTGTCTATGAATTATGAAGAGGGCCTCTATTTATAAGTGTATGATGAGAATTATTGTCATAATTGTAGGATGAAACGAGGCGATTTGATTGGCCGATCATGATTTGTCTTGCATATCTTGTCATAATCAAAAGATTGTGATTTGATTTGATTTGACTTGATTTATTTACCAAAAAATTGATAAATCACTTCCTTATTTGCATGATCTTGTCTTGATGGCCAAGAATGAAGATTTTGACACTAGCAATATTTGACAGTAAATTTAGGTGTCTACAAATGCCCCCTCGCGATTTGTTCACAGACAACATGTCATGGAGTGAATGGATCGCGAAATCGTTTCACTTAGGATCAATTTGAAGCACATAGATAGTTTATACTCATATCAAGGAGCTCTTGAATTTGTAGATAATTTATACTCATATCAAGGAGCTCTTGAATTTGTAGATAGTTTATACTCATATCAAGGAGTTCTTGAATCTGGATTTGCAAACAGTTTATACTCATGTCAAGGAGTCTTCATTTAAACTTGACATATATTGATAGTTTATACTCGTATCAAGGAGTCTTGATTTAGATTTGACAAATATTGATAGATTACTCGTATCAAGGAGTCTTCACTTGAACTTGGATTTGTAAAAAGCTTTATACTCGTGTCAAGGAATATTCATTTGAATTTGAGATTTATAAACAATTTATACTCGTGTTAAGGAGTTCTTGAATTTGTAGACATATTGATAGTTTATGCTCGTATCAAGGAGTGGTCATTTGAATTTGAGACATATTGATAGTTTATACTCGTATCAATGAGTATTCACTTGAGTTTAATATACACTGATAGTTTATACTCGTATCAAGAAGTATTCACTTGAACTTGGGATATAGACCTTTATACTCATGCCAAGGAGTGTGATTGATAGTTTAGGCTCTTATCAAGGAGCATTTGAGAATAATTTATTTGGCATCTTTAGATAGTTTATTCTCATATCTAGAGCATTGAGAGGTCGCAGATGGCTCAACTTCATCATCATTATCATCATCGATATTACTTGAGTATTCTTGTTCATCGGCATTCATGCTTATCTCGATGGCATATGCACGCGTGGCTAATTCGTCAAAAGTTTTTGGCTTGATCCCTTGAAGTATGTAGCATAGACCCCAATTAATTCCTTGGATGCACATCTCAATTGTAGAAGCTTCGACAGGTTGATCTTTGCGATTGAGGCTTAAGTTTCTCCAACGATTGATGTTGTCAATGACAGACTTCATTCAACTGACGTAAATTTGTGAGTTCAATCATGCTAACGGTTCGCCGTGTTTTATAGAAACGGTTGAGAAATTCTTGTTCCAACTGCTCCCAACTGTCAATTGAATTTGCCCCCAAGTCAGCGTACCAATCGAATGCAATTCCCTTCAAAGATCGGACAAAATGCTTCACTAAGTGATCTCCATAAGTCCTAGCTTTATTGCACGTTTCAATGAAGTGAGCCACGTGTTGTCTGGAACCACATTACCATCGAATTGTTGGAATTTTGGAGGTTGATAGCCAATCGACATTTTTAAATTATCAATTCTCGAAGTGTATGGCTTGACATAAGATGAAGTTGCCTTGGAGCTTTCATCAAACTCTTCTTTGATAGTTTCTTTAATGAATTTATTCACTTGGTCAATTGAATCATCTTGCCGCGAGACTTGCACTCTTCATCCCGAGACTTCTCATTTTCACATGGTTGACGTTGCTTAGTGAACATTTCAACATTATCTTGAACTTTGACTTGTTTGCCCATCACGCGACTTGAATCAACTTGATCTACTTTGTCCATCAACTTTATGATTTGAGAGTCTCGATCTTGAACATGCTTTGTGAGTCCCTATATAGCCCTTGTCAAGCTTCCAATTTGTTCCTCCGTAGTTGTAGCATTTATCACTATGACGGACGCCACATTTGAAGTGAATGAGTAACTTGACGCCTTGCGAGGAGTTGATGAAGGGACATATCCTTCATATCTCCAACATCTTTGTTTGTGTTGCCTTGAAGTGATTCATCCTTAGCAATTTTGAGCAAGGGAGTGATCTCCGAATGTGCTTGCAATTTCTTGGATATGACGCCAAAACTTCCACTTGTGGCGTTTGAGGAGTTTGTGCGGCAGTTTGACAATTGTCACCTGCGATTGGCCATGATACTTCAAGGACTTTAATGAAGAGAAGAGATGAGAGGTAGAAAGCGTCCCATCAGGCGTGCAAAATTTGTAACACAAATTTCTTGTCCGCAAATATTTATAAACAAGAAAAATTAATATAAATAAAATTTATTGAATCAAACGAAATAAAATGACTACAATTCCCAATGATCCTCCTCGATTCTTCTCTTCAAAAATAATATTCGAATATTCGAAGGTAGATTCGTCACTTGGTCTCCTTCCCGGCTTGAGTTTGGGTCGAAATAACGTTAATTCGAGGGCTTGACAGCTTAATCTCGAATTAAACACTGGATTTGAGTCGAATTCGCGATAAATGCCTTGAATCGCGCTTTGAACACCGTGGACTTCCTTGGATTTAGACTTCTTGATTTCAGAGAATTCGCCTCTTGCTTGGACTTCTTCTCCAGGATTTTTTTTGTGTCTATGAATTATGAAGAGAGCCTCTATTTATAAGTGTATGATGAGAATTCTTGCCATAATTGTAGGATGAAACGAGGCGATTTGATTGGCCGATCATGATTTGTCTTGCATATTTTGCCATAATCAAAAGATTGTGATTTGATTCGATTTGACTTGATTTATTTACCAAAAATTGATAAATCACTTCCTTATTTGCATGATCTTGTCTTGATGGCCAAGAATGAAGATTTTGACACTAGCAATATTTGGCAGTAAATTTAGGTGTCCAGAGACACAACGGACTAATCTCAACCAAATTTCCCCACTATTAATCAATGGGTATGATTTAAGGGATAAAAAATATTATAACATTAATTTAATCAACATAAGGGTAGTAGGGTAAAATTACATAACAAGGTAGTTATAAACATGGAATCAAATCTCTTTTTCTCTCTAATACATCTCCCCAAATCTCACGTGTTTTCTCCCCCCCACTCTCTCTCTCTCTCTCTCTCTCTAATTATTCCATTAACGCAAATAAGAAAAACTGTGAAGAACTCAAAAATTACAGTTCATGAAAATTACAAAGAAAAATCGGTGCAATATTATAGAGAAACAACGAACAGTGAGTTCGAATCATGATGATGAATCCTCAGAGTAGAAAAAACTCTACCCAACAGCATCAATGGTGTAGACATCGATAGAAAACTCGAAACTAGCCATTAACATCAACTCTTAAAAATCGTAATTTTCACGAATAAGACGATGCATAGATACTTATGAAACGATGCATAAATACTTATGAAACGATACATAGATCTCAGAGGATATTACATATTTGAAAATATGCAACAAAAATCAACTAAATATGCATTATCTGCAAACTACCTATGCAGCGTAAAAAAACTAATATGTAGTACAGTATACCCAACTATGCAAGACGTCATAAACTATTCAACAAAATCAATTAACTATGCATTATCTAGAAACTATCTATGCAGTGTGGAATAACTAAATATGCAGTACATTATGTAACATCCCATTTTATAATATCCAAAAGAACATCTCATTTTCATAACTAAATATACATTACATTGAACCTATTTATGCAGTGTAGAATAACGAAATATACAGTACGCTATATTCAATTATGTCTTCTTTTCGTAAAACAGTGCCAACAAAATAACTAAATATGCATTATTTTGATGTCTAATTATGCAGTAGAAGAACCCTAACTATACTGTAACATAAAAATATTTGGAAAAAAATCGCTAGCTTCCTTAAATTCCGCCACAAAATCGTAGTCTCAATCTCAAAATTATAAAACCGCTACTGGGACCACTAATTTGAATTACAAAATTACAACCTTACCCTTAAAATCAGCGAAAATTAGGATATAATTAAAAAACAAAACTGAATTAATCACATCCCTTCATTTTTTAAGATCAATGAGTAAGATGAGTCCACACTGTCTCATCTAGGGAGGGTGGTCTCATTTGAACCAAATCATATATATATATATATCAATAACATACACATTTAAAGTCCAAATAGGAGAGGTTATCAATAGTACTTGTAATCTTTATCCAAATTGGAGTCCAAGGTTTTTTAGTTTTTATTTTTTTTTTAAATTTAGCCTCATTATTGCAAATAGTCAAACCCAAATCTCGTTATTGCGGGTAATACCAAATTTCATTATATTATATAGTTCTGATTTCCTTTTACAAATTCTATATGAATTAGGCAATGTAGTAAAAAGCGCTAGGCGCTCGCTAGGCGGTAGACTAGGGTCTAGCGCTAGCGAGCTGGCAAGCGGAACTGAATCGGGATTAGGCGGGTCTAATCGGAAAAAAAAATCGTAGGCGGATAAGGAGTCTAGCGCTACGCGAGGATTAATCGGGCGGGGATTTTTACAATGATGAATTAGGTAAAAAAGATTACACAAACTATCCCCACTAACTGTTTTATATGGCATATTTAACTTCAAAAATAAAAATAAAATTCTTTTTCATATGTATTTATTTCCTTTTATGTACCATTTAATATTTATTATTATTTTTTTAAAAAAAACATATTAATTAGATTAAAAAATAAAGTGTCCTCACTAGTTATTTTTTTATGTAATTTTTAATTGTATTTATTATGTGTTCTCATCGTAAAAAAGTTCCCGGATTCATCCCTGCTTCCCTGGTAGCCACTAATAGAGATGTCAATAAGGGTCAGCCCGGTCCGACCCTATCCTGGCCCTATAAGGCCCTAGCCCTGAAGTCATAAGGGCTTGAAATCTAGGCCCAGCCCTAGCCCTACAGGGCTAGATTCGGGTCAGGACTGGCCCTATAATTTTTTTTCCCATTATTTTTTTCTCTTGGATAAAGTCATTTCATTATAAGTTTAATATTTCTAACTAAATTAAATACTAATATAATATATTCTAATTAAAATTAAGTAACAATTAATGAGGTTTCTTCTAAATAATTTTGTGAAATAATGAAAAACATCAATAATCTAATATTCTAACAATGGAATCATTGATCATAATATCAAATCCAGGCATCTTCATCAATTATAATTTGCTAAGATTAAATGATAATTGATAAATGTGATGAAAGATTATATTTGGTTGTAATTATATGCATAATTTTTAAATATAAATTTATAAAATATAAAAATTTATTGAAAAAAGCCTTAAGGGCCGGCCCGACCCTAGCCCTAGTCGGCCCTAGGTCCAATTAGGGTCGGGTTAAAAAGCCCTCATGTTATAAGAACCTATAATATATAGGCCTAACTCTCAAATTTTTAGGGTTGGGTTAGGGCCGGCCCTCAGGGTCTGACCCTTATTGACATCTCTGGCCACTAAGCTAACTCCCGTGGTTAAGTTATCACCAACTAACAAGACATCCTCCAAATATCAATTTCATATATTGGCCCAACATGACACGTTTAAAAATAAACAAATATACCGATTCACTGATTATGTGGAGGTTTGAAGTTTAAACAGTCAACCTTTTCCATGCCACTTCATAATTTGTTTTAATCATAGGCCAAAACCTAAACACAACAACATACAAAATTTGGTTTATGTATCAAGCATGAATCTTGACAAATAATTTGTTACTGAGATTTTATTCGCATAAAGCAATCATGAAGCATGTAATGACAATTCAATTTTTTTATTTAAGGAAAAAAAAGAGAGTTCAAAATGTTAGACACGTCAACAAAATTAATAATATGATCATATACTAATTTCAGCATATTTTAGAATAAATGGGTACAAATATATTCTCAAAAAAAAGAGAGTGTGATTTCAGCCAAATTTTCTTTAATCTTTTTCATGTCATAAATATTTTTAATGGAGTATGATTTCAACAAAAATAAATAATGCCGCGGCCGGCATTTTGCTACGTTAGCCATTTGGTTGAATTGGAAAATTTTGCAGATAGAATTTCAAGAATGTGCTACAAATTCATACAATGTAATTTGTGGGGTCAAATTAAAAAGAAAATTAGAATTTAGAAAGAGGATGTTTTTTAAAGCTTGCACATCCATGCCCTTAAGACTCTTGATTCTCCATGTAAAATAAAAAAAAGGTTGGGATCGTCACCACAAAGTATACTAACATTTGGTTTTCAAAAAAAAAAAAAAAAGTATACTAACATTTGACAAATGAAATCATTTTTTGAGATTGTTGTATCCAAAAAGAAAACATTGTTACTAAAATATATAATTAAACATTGTGAATCTAAAGCAGATATATATAAGAAATGGTAAAAATTAATTGTACGATATCTTGCTCCCTAATTTATGAGGTAATTAATCTGACTTAGATCGGTCAGTTACCTTCGGGTCACGGACTTTTGGGTAATCGGGTTCGAGTTTTTAAGTGACCTGAAATAGATGAACATACGTCAGACTAGCCGGGAGGTGGTCCCGGCTAAGACCTTCTGATGCCTAAGTCAGATCGAGTTCGTGAGGTATGGGGATACGAAAACAATAAATGTAAAAGTAAGAAGTAAAACTAACAGAATGAATAGTCACCATCAAGTTACTGTAGCATGGTATTTATAGATATTTCTGGCACATGTGGTTGCCCCAAGTGTCATTATCTGGAGGGTGGAGTTGTACTAGGTTGTCAGGGAGATCAATGGTCCACCTTTTCGACTTAGACCCATTCCCCCAAATTCGAATACGGAGCTCTAAACCCTATTTCAAGATCTCACTGTGCGGAGGCTTTAAGATCTCACTGCCTTATCATAATCAGTTTGTTTTTTGTCTTGTGAAGAATATTAGTCAATCAGTTGAGTGTGTTGATGTGCATGTGGCTCGGGACTTGAACCCAGACAATCAACAAAGATCCTCATAACCTTTAATAGTTGATCCTATTATGATATTGTGAAAGACCAAACTCTATGCTAAAATGATGTAGACGGAAGCGTGAACAAAGATACGTACAAGTCGTGATTTCTATAAGAATACCGTAAGAGAGATAGGCCTTGTATGGTTATGTTTCCATGGACTATTTCTAGTTTCTAGTGTTGGAAAATGAATTTTCAGAATTTATTGGTTTTCGTGTGAAAACTGGAATTATGTTTGGATGAGTGAAAGAGAATGAGTTTTATGTAGGTTTGGAAATGAGATTATGTTTGGTTAAGTAGTTTTGAAATACTATTTTATGTATATAATAATTTGAAAAGTTGATAGTGGTTGAATATTTTAATTGAATATATAATATTATATTTGTAAGATTGTAGGCTAGTGGGTCCCATTAGATATATATAATAGTATTTTAAGTAGATAAAGTTAGTAATGGAGGGTCCCATGTATATAATTGGATTAAAAAATAAGAATAGTGATTGATAAGTGATGTAGGGTAGTGTATAGGTTGAGAATTGAAATTGTATGTTTGAGATGATGTTTTATGTGAAAAGTGGAAAGTGAAAATGATGATTTCCATTGAAAATTTTAGAAACAAACATGATTTCATTTCTATGAATAGTTGGAAATTGGAAATGGGGCCTTGGAAACATAAACAAACAAGGCCATAATAATTGGGAAAATATTTCAATTTTTAATTCAATAATCAACCTCCCCAAAAATAATAACAAAACAAGTATTTATAGGATTAAACTCCTACTATAATAAAAACTCCTAACTATTCTTTTTTTTTTGAAAGGAAAACTCCTAAAGAGACGCATGACCCTCAAGGGCCGCCCGTTTACTGAAGCACACCGTCTGAAAAAAAAAAGTACTATCTATAGCTTAGACAGACCCCCATTTGGTGAAATAAAAAATCTCGCTATTGAAAACTCTTAAAAGATGATAACATAATCCATTAAAACTAATCTTAATAGATACATTTATTTAAATATCATCTCCACCATAAAGCCACCTTGATTTTCCCAAATTGCAAAGGATTCATTCAACCAAAGGATTCTTCATAGAATCTTTTAATTTATTAATCATAATTGGAATCCAAACTAACGACAATTAGAAGCTACAAAAAAATTCAACAGATAGTACAAAGAAATATAAACAAAATTTTTAATTTAGTTCACATGAATCAATCAATCAATCCAACTTATCCAACTTATTTGATGGAAATAACAAGTTGGGAGTGACAGTGATAGCATGTTGTAGCAAATTAATTTTCTTGATAACCAGAAAATAAACTTACAATCAAACAAAACAAAGCAACCAATACAATCATTTTCATTAAAATATGTTTCTTAATTCAAAGGATTATTAATTTGAGTGTTTGGTTAAAGAGCTTCAAGGTGGCATGGATTGGGCTTTCTCTTGTTCTTATACTGATGCAAGAATGTGTTAAAAAAATAAATTAACAAGACTTGGTACTCAATTTTTTGGTGGCTAGTCAATTATCCAGTATGAGTTAGCCGCTTTTTTTTCAACTCTGATAGACTTTTTTTTTAAAGATAAGATTTTATGTGAGACTGTCTCATGGATCTAAGTTCATGAGACGGATCCTAAATACGTACAAATATGAATTATTGTCACGGGTATAAGTTTGGATCAAAATTCTATTTAAATATATGATCCGTCTCATGGATTATATATATTCGTGAGACCGTCTCACACAAGTTTTTGTGTTTTTTTAATAAGTTGGGAGTAATGGTTGAAGGCGTGAATAAATTTCAAAGGTATCGAAAGATACTGAGTTCGACCCCCGGTCAACACCCTTCTGAAAGGGTGAGCGTCTGAACTTACCACTTTCTGAGCATGTGGTTTCAACTCTATGACTTATGAGCGTAATTCTTTAGTTGTCTAGCTCCTATGAGTGATGCACTATAATTGTTACAAGAAAATGAAAATTATAATAAAAAAAAGGTATAACTACAAAAACCTCCCTGAGGTTCGGGCTAATAACAAAAACCTTTAGAGACTTTTGAAAATTATAAAAAAAAGTCTTTGAGGTTTAATTCCGTCTTACATTTTCGGGAAAAATCCTTTCAAAAGAACCCTGGTGTTTTTAGAAATATTACAGCTTTTCTCTTAAATTTAAGACAAAATCATACATGAGCGGGTTTTTTATAATTTTGAAACTCTCTGATTTTTTTGTAATTAGCTTAGATCTCAGGGGGTCTTTTGTAATTATCTCTAAAAATAATGCATGCATTGTTCTGTTAACGGCAATGTTATTTTTTTCTATTCATCCCCCAGTGGAAATGAGTCATGTTCCATTCAAGATGGAGGAGGGTGACGCCTTAGGCTTCGTTTGGATTTATTGATGTAATTGATATGATTAAATAAGATTGTACAATTCATAATTAAAATAAAATATGTAAAAGTGTTAGATTTGGATTGTATAATTGAAAAGTACTTAAAATAGCATAAATAATCATTTCTTTGGAAAGTGCATGAAATACCACAATTGCCCCTTAATTAAAAATGCGAATGCTTTTCCCCGATGGCCCAATAGTAATTTCTAGGTAATATTTTAGGGGTTCAGATGTAACTTCAACTTTCTGTTGGGATCAAGCCCAAACCAGGATTACATCATAATGTCTGAACCCTAAACATTGGATGATACTAAACACTGGATCAAGCTAAGGTGGGTTATATAATAAGTCCAACCTATCAAGCTAAGGTGGGTATAATAAGTCCAACCCAATCCTATAATTTAAAATATGTGTCCTCACCAAATGAACCATCAACACATAAATTAACTTTCATTTAGTGGTGGACGCATGATTCCGGCTTTTGTGGCGAAAGATCGGGTTGAGTTTATAAATTTAAATAAAGAAAAAAAAAATATTAATATGTTAATCATAATAAATGATATTTTCTATTGTAAAAGACAACTATTTGAAGTTTTTATAAATAAAAAATTTTGGGGACAATTGTAAATTAAGTAATTCATCTTAACTATTAAAAAAAAATGGAAAACCTTTTTTTTTTTGGGGAAAGATTTTGGAAAAATTTGGAGGGGCAACAACCCCCTGGTTCCGTCGCTGCTCTCACGTAAAACTATGTTTTTACATGACACAGAATAACTCTGGAAACGAAAATTTGGTGATTAGATTGAGACGGGAATTGATTGTACCTTAGTTGGTTGAACATTTGGAAACATGACCATTAACCTGTGATCAAATTTCACCAATCTCACCCCCAATTAACAAGATCTTGTACTTCGAAAGAAAAAAAGAGACCGAGACCTGAAATGAGAGATTAATGGCACAAGAAGGGAACTAGCTTGCAATGAAGTGACTGTAATTGTACTACACTTTATAAAATCACTTTAAATATAAAAAAGAAAATAGTATATATTTGACATATATGTATGATGTGAATGCAAGATGAAACACCAAATTAAAATATAAAACTAGATAGAATTGCACAAAATGACTCCTAAATGTAGTACTCGAATAATGAAGTTGTAAATAGTTGTATCAAAGCGGATGTGATCTTCTACATCAAAGATAGTAATATTAACTTTTATTTTAGAACATCATGTATGCTTACGAACCCTATCAAATGGGTTTGCATAAAATTTATGAGAATCGTGAATAATTTTATATGAAATCAATCTTGTTCTTGAGTGACCACGAGATTAATGTAGCTCAAGTGGTATTTCTCACTATTTTTAAGAGTGTTGATCGGGATCTGAACCAGGTATCTTTTAATTTCTTTGAAATTTATTTCCTCCCCTCCAACCGGTACTCTCAACTTATTAAAAAAATCTTGTTCTTCAGTGATGGTAGAAGTTGTTTTATTATGCGATTGACCCGAATTAGATCTCGTAATGAGTGTGTAGCCTTCCTTTCTATCTCACATTGTACTAAAATATGAAACTTACATAACCCACTGTTAAGAAGTGGCATGATTGAAAATCTGAAACAAAATATTTTGATAGTATCTATGACTTATTTTATCATCTACTCTCCAACCACTAGTCCCAACTTATTGAAAAAAAAAATAGTATCCTTAATTTATATTATTCTAAAATAACCCAAAGCCCGCCTAATCAGACGCTAACGGGTCGGGCGGCGACCGGGAGGAAGCGAAGGAAGAAGACAATGGAGAGACCGACTTTCTACTCAAACGGACCACCGAGATGGGGTATCAAGATCCGAATAGTATTCGGGTTGGTCCGATTGGTCCCGTTTCTCTTCTTCGCATTCTTGACCTTCGCCAGGAGGAGATGGGAAGCACCCGGTGAAGAAACGACTTGGTAGGGCAAACCGATGGGAAGATGAACGAGGGGATGATCGGAGTGATTCGGGTCGGGTCTCCAATGGGGTCCGGAAGTATAACCCGGATGGTGGAGGTTTGAGTTTCGGCTGCTTTTTTTGGTGCTGCTTTCGGGTCTCGAATTCGGAGTGGTGACGACCCGATATTGGCGGTTGCGGGTCTTGGATCTTGGGGACACCGGGTCGGATCTCCCACTTGAACGGGACGGATCCTGGCTTCTTGAATGAATCATCTACTTTCATGTTGTTTGGGATTAATGAGAAACAACAATAACAGAAAATACAAAGTGAGAGTTTCTCTTTTGTGTGTGAAATTTTGAGTGTTGTATTAATAGAGTTTTTGTTGTGTGAATGATAGGATGAGTTTAGGCTTGATCAAAGGCGTAGGAAGTGGGGGGGATTGGTGGGCCTGTGTTTGAAGTTTGAATGGTGCATGCTATGCATGTTGATGTGTAATAAGGACACTAAATGACAAATGTTTTCTTTTCGTTAATTACAAAAAAACTACCTTGAAATTTAGACTAATTACAAAAAAAAACTCAGTGATATTTCAAAATTACAATTACTTTCTTGACATTTGTTTCTCCATTTACATATTCTAACTTCAAGTGAGTGTTATTTGTTAGTTAAATACAAACATTAAGGGAGTATTTGAAATTTTGGAAGATAGTTAGTCTTTTGTCGATAGATTAAACCTCAAGGGTAGTTTTGTAATTATTCTTCTACAAATTAGGAACACAACCAAAACATGTGGAATGGATTTTCTATTTTCTATGGTGTTTCTTCAATACACCAAGTGAATCTACATATAAAATAACATCGGTGGATTGAAATATCATATGAAATATAAAAGGCGAATAGAAGATCGCAAACACTAGATGAGACTCTCGTGCAATGTGCGGATTGTATATATGTGATGTCTCTATTCTGTATTGTGGCATATTCATTTTTATTAATAGTTTTATTAGTTCTATCTTACTGTATTGCAATAATTTTAAAATAACATCATACAATAGACGGAAATACTGAATATTTTTTAAACACCATTATAAAATAAAATTTTGAGTAAATATATATTATATTTTTTATTTTGTAGGTTTTTTTTTAATTTATATATGAATTATATGGGTGTCAACTCGAGAGTATTAAAAGACAGTTAATTTGATATATTATACGTTAAAAACATATCAAAAACGAAAAAAATGTTATATATTAAGAAAGAAACAACAAATATAATAATTAATGCAGTGCACACTCAGATTTGGAAAAATAATTTTTATATAATGCTTTTTTATTATATATATAGATTATCCATCATTAAGTTCTAAGTAGCAAATTACCAAAGTTGACGTTACAACTTACATGCTTCAATCATATTTTACTGTTTTGGGGAGGGTAGTTTAGGCAAGGAAAAATTTAGACTACTATTTATAAGTGACTCTCTTCTATTATATATAGAGAGAGACATATAGATATGGGGGATGTATAGTCTTGTAGGGTCCAACAATGGAGTAGAAAATTGAGTTTCAATTCTGACTTATTGCACCTAAGAGAAGAAAATGGCATATTGAAAAAGAAGTCATGACTTGTTGCAAGGCAAAATAATTAACTATACCATGCTCGGGTTTCATTAGGATTTGTGGAGTGAAATATAAAATCATAACATGAACACGCATGAGATATTCCCCCATCCATTTTTTTTGAGACGATTTAAAAGGAAAACAAAAACATCAACCCTTTTTGCCAATGCAAAAAACATGAATCTTTTTTGCCAATGCAATGCACTATTGTCGTTCACTTAGATTGTGTATCCAATTGCATAAAAATTCAATTTGATTTTATTTTTTAAAACATTGACACTATTTCCAATCTACGACAATCAGGGTCGGTCCTGTGGTTTTTATAGTTCGAGGCGACACATAAATTTGCACCCAGGCGGTAGTGGTTCGACATAACAATTTTTTTGGCAAAGTGCTAATTACGTATTACTTGTAACGAGATCATATATAAGCCGACATGGACACATTCATATAAGCAGAAAAGGCAACAAAGCAAATCGTAGAAGCCAATAAAAACATCAAATATATTACCAAACAAGGTAAGAAGGATGAAAAAAAGGTTCTAAATTATCAAGTACTCACTTAAACACTATCCATCATGCAGTTTTTTATGCAAAAATATTAATCAAATTTACATAATCCAATTGTTCAACAATTTCTTTCTCAATAGCCAAACCATTTATGGGGATGGGTTGGGCCCACTTTAAGTCTAGTTTTGTGCTTTTGCCCACTGCAAATTTGATTTTGTGTTTTTCAGAAAAAGAAATAATACATATTACACATATGGGAGGGTTGGGCATCGACGCCCGAGGCGAAATTCTCATCCGCCTCACTAGAGGACCGGCTCTGACGATAATCAGGATTTGTAGATGGTTGGCAACAGTTTTAGTGCATGCTTCGGAGTATTTTTTGTGAAAGTCCATTCAGATCTAAATGGACTTCTGAATAAGTGATATTTCAAGAAGTCTCCAATTCCGACTAATCTAGAATGAACTTCTTGGAGGAGTGACTTCTCCAAAAGTCCATTCTAAATTAACCACCAAACAATTAGTATTACGGATAATAGACTTTTAGATTTAGTGCTCCCAAACAAGTTGTAAAGATTCTGCATGCAGATGGCGGAAGTAACATACAGAGATTATCGAACATACAAAATATTCAAGCTTAGACAAGAAACCAAGTGGATCTTCCAGCATGAAATCCCTGATCATTGTTTCTTAAAATTAAACAAGTGTAAAATTTAGACAGCATACTTAAAAGGACCTGGATGGCTAACTCCCAAAGGAAGGCATGTTACTAATTGCGCACATTGTGTTGCTAGCGACACCCAACAGTTGCAAATACTCATCTGCCCCGTCTATGAGACACTGCAAATGCCACAAAAGAATAAACATTAAGTTTTTGGGTTAATCACAAAAACTACGCCTGAGGTTTAACCTAATTTAAAAAAAAATAGTTATGTTTCGAAATTACAAATACCTATTAACGTTTGTTTCTCTTTTACTAATTGCACCCTCAAGAGAAGTGTATTTGTTAGGAAATACAAACCTCAAGGGGTGCTTGTAACAACACTCTAAGGGGGTAATTGTAATTTTGAAAGATAACTGGAGTTTTTTGTAATTAGGCTAAACCTGAGGGGGTGGTCTTTTAATTATCCCCAAGTTTTTACTCTTAAAACTGTTCTTGATTTGAGCTATTGGACAAGAAAAAGATGCAATGGAGTTAGATTTGTTATAACTATAATATTACATCTTACTGTAATGCAGTTTTGCAACGTCGTAAACAAAATGATCCAGCTGTTAATCTCTATGTCCAGTTAAGTTTGGTTCAACATATGGAGTTCCAATTAGATTGTAATAATGGAAAAAATGTAATTCAGCAAGCATAATTTTTCCAGAAACTTTGCTTTTCTTAAATTTAAAGAGGCGTCGCAAGCATAGAACTCTAGATTTATACAACTGTAAACATAAAAACAAACTTTTTTCACCTTATCTGCCTCGGCAATTTTCTTGCATATTCTTGCTTTCTGCTCATCTGATATATCATCTGATTCGACAATCACATCATACAACTGAAATGTGAACTGAGTCAGCATTTAGCCGGAAGAAATCAATACACATAATCGAATAATGCAGTATCATCCAGACCTGAGATAGCATCTGAGAAACCGAATATCCTTCAGCTATTACGTTTTTCACTTCCTTGTCGGCTGTGTCAAAATTACCACTTTTGCAAGCAGAAAAGAGAGCCTGCACAACATCCTCAGGGATGACCTGATCATTAGACATTTTTGTCAGGGTCAGTGTATGGGCATCTAAATGAACTTCTAAACGAGAAAAAAGTCGTCATCAGACAAGAAAATAATAGCAAATGAACTTAAATTTCTGATATTTTTGTGAAAAAATACATAGACCTCAGTCTTTTAAGTAAAAGCAAAATCACATCCACAAAAAAAATAATAATAACCTTAATTATTGAAAGACGCATGGGAAAACCCATAAGCACAAAAAAGAAATATAAAGGGTAATAAAAAAATTGATATCCAAATGAATTTTATGTCGCACTTTATTTGACTCCCCTCCACTAGTTACACATTAACTTGAACCCTTTGTATTCAGCTACTGCTGTTTTATACCACTATTTTAGGTACGTAAATATTAAGGTTCATTTCCTTAAAACGCTAAAAAAGGTTTGGTTAGAGACTTCTGCTACTTTAGCTATCACAGAAGGGAATCCATAATCCACCACTAAGGTGCAACTATCCGTAGGAGGTGACAAATGGAAGCAATAACTTCTAATTACTAGTAAAATTATCCAAAAAACTGACCTAGCAAATCAAATTCATGAAGGCTTTGTAAGTAGAGAAAGAACTGAACAAGAAAGTGAAAGAGGAAACTTCTGCGCATCAATAATTTTGCAAATATGAAAGATTTCAAAAACCTTCTGAGCAGTTGAAAAGGAGAGAAAACACCGTGTACTAACTCGAACTCAGATGTTTTATAGATGTATGTTTGAATAGTAACAACTAAAATCAAATATTATGGCACAGTTTGTCTTAATACCAGGGGGAATGAGAAATGAAGACAACGAATCTATATTAGCCAGTTGAAAGCACTTTCTGATATTAGAATATAGCAAACCATCTGAAGTTATCGTGCAGAAATTCTAGAGTAAAAGAGACTTACGCCGGACACACTAATTAAGTCTTTGGATGAAATTGAAGATCCAAATAAGCGAGCAGCACCCTGGAATAAATGGAAAATCAGTTAATCTGTGATACTAATTTAAATAAGATGGGGACAAAATGTTGATTCAATGGTGCTAAAGTAACATAAGGCATACTGACATATTCGTTGTGGTATCTATCCATCTTTAATATTTTTAAGTACAGAACAACCATTACCCGGTACCCATTTTCCTTGTGGCATTGGTTTTCCACATTTGCAATAAAATTAACATGATATGTTAAAATGAACAAACTTCTAGTTACAAACTTTAAATATCATGTTTTCAATATAACCCTCATAGTCACATGATGATATTATATATATTAGTCGTGAGATCTCTGCCAGAACATGCACCTAGTTAACCACATGTGAATAAAGAACCCTTTACACTCACTGATCGAAAGTTACTTAAGCTGATGATCATAGATTTAGCTTACTTGTAGATATGTTATAGCCCGGCGCAGATCACCTTGAGAAATACAGCTTAAGGTTGAAAGAGCCTACAAAGAAACAGAAACCATGACATGATTAAACTCAGAAAAAAAAGAAAAAAAAATCACGAGCAAATATTTAGATAATAAAACAGGAAGAAATGTCAAGTATGTCAAAACATACCTCTGAATCCAAGTTAAGACCTTCCTCCTTGCAAATATATAAAATGCGAGTGGTCATGATTTCTTCTGTCAGTGGCTTGAATCTGAATTTAGCACACCTAGATGCCAGAGGTTCTATAATTCTGGACCAAATCAAATCATTCCTAAAGTCAGTTCTCAAGAGAGTACTAGACATTAACAAATCTGAGGATTAAAACGTAATCCCAATTTTTAGCAAATATGTCAACAAAACAACCTTGTCCCCCAGTGACCATGCTTTAACATTTCCTTCACAGAGATTACCGGTTTTCCTGATCGCTTGTGAAAATTTTTAAAAGCACATTAGCATGCTTTGGCTTTTTCCTTTCTACCTGTCTCAAAGAAACTTTGAGGCGTATTGTAGATAATTCATACAAATATAACATTCAGGGATGGGACCTCTGGGGTTTCTATGTTTAATGGACAGAAAAACTGATCTTGCAGTGCATACTACCAACCACAGATTTACCAACTCATAGCTGGCGAAATCAATTCTTGCTCCAGCATCGCTTTTTCTTTTTTTCAACATTTATTGCCCAAATAGTTATTAGATCAGTAAGAAATGTAATTGCACCTGACATAAAGATTTCTATGCAAATTATCTCTAAGACTAGCCGTTGAGACCAGTGTCAAAGCTGCCAACTATAGCCCCTTCTGCAAATATAATTGCACTATATTGTATGACGCAAGTTTAGCCACATATATGTGTTTTCATTACAAGTGAGAAAGACACACACGCACAAGTGTGTGTGTGTGTGAGTATGCTTACATATATACACACACATATATATAGGGAGAGGAGGAGGAGGAGGAGGAGAACAACCCTACCTGCTGATGTAATTACAAATGAAGAAGAATCTTGTAACTTTCGAGTATGTCTCCATGGTGCGCCGCAAGGCATTCTGCGAAGGTATAAATTAAACCTCCATAGTGACATGTATGATACTGAAATTGTATGCACAAAAAAAAAAAAAATTATACTTGCCTGAGCATCTTCAGTCATTGAATCTGCTTCATCAAGAATTATGATCTTATAAGGTGGGCAGGGGTAACCACTATAGTGAGGACGAAAGGTATCCAAATGAGCATAAGCACATGCAGTAAGATAAGGTATATGCTAAACACAAAAGAAATTTCCGTATACCCGTGGCGAACGGTACCCACAGCAACAGCAGCAAAGTTTTTTATTTTTGTGCGAACAACATTGATCCCACGATCATCACTAGCATTCAGCTCCAGCACTCTAGACTTGTATAACTCAGGCCTATAGAAACAAAATGGTTCTGTTCACTAAAGCGAAACCAAAAAATCATAGCAAAGCCATTATATTGTTTGTATCGAAAAATGTCGACTTTTGAACAAACAAACACACGAAGAGAGAAGGGAGGGGGGGAGTAATATTCAAACTACAAAGTCAGACAAGAGTAATGAAAGCTAGCTCAGTTGCCAGCATTGAAAGAATATTTCTCTTTCCAAAATTTATCCTTTCTGCCCTATATGTAACCCAATACACCAACAAATCAATAACATTGATACTCATATACTTTGAAAATTCGAGCCAGAACTTGTAGGGCAAAAATAATATAACAAAATTAATCATCTAATTCGTCCAAAATCGATAGAAATCGTAATTATGCTCACAACAAATGTGTATGTGTATATATACTACGCACAAAAACTAAAAGCGGAAAATTACCCGTAAAGCTGATGAGCAATGGCAAGAGCTGTAGTTGTTTTGCCCGTACCCGGAGGCCCATAAAATAGCATGTGTGGACACTAAATTAAATCAAAAAAAAAAAGACAGAAAATAAAACACTAAGCAAAAAAATCAAGAAAAATTAAACAAAACAAAGAAATCTTACATTTGTTGTCTCGAGAGTGTTGGTAAGAACCCGAACGACCTCGTCTTGGTGAGCAACGTCCTTCACTTGCTTCGGTCGACTGTCAATACACATTTATTAAAATAATTGTGAAAAAAAAGGACATGGTGCACGTTTGTGAAAAAAGTGAATCAGCGTGAGAGAGAAATGGTTGGATTAGTCAATTTACTATTTCTCGACCCATGGCTGAGAGCTCTGCAACACTGGCGCCATTGCTGCGAGGTGAATCGAGGTTTTTCCTTCAGAAAGGGCTTTTCTTTCCCGCTATTTTATCACGGGGAGAAAATTGGTATATAGTTTTTGGGTAGAAGTAATTCACCATTCAGTCCCTGTAGTCTATTAAATTACTACTATAGCTATTTGTATATGGACTTCTTACCCTAGAAATTCGCAACATTTTTTAGGCTTAATTGCACCTTTGGTCCCTTAGGTATAAGGGGGTGGCATGTTTGGTTTTGTATGTATCCTATGTAGTTGTTTTGGTCTCATAAGTTTTGATTTTTGCACAAGTTTGGTTATGTAAAATTGAGAGGTGGCATATTTGTAGGGGTGTCAATTTGAGTTGGGTCCGGGTTCGCAGGTTCGCGTGTCAGAAACAGCCGACCCGGACCCGACCTGTTAATTATTCGTGTATGAATCTTGAACCCGAACCCGACCTACTTATTTCACAGGTAACCCGGACCCGACCCGCGTAACCCGTCTAATAAAATTATTTTCCTATATATTTAAAAGTTTTAACTAAATAAATTTATTTTTTTTAAAATCAATAACTATCATACACTATTCAATCAATAAAAAAATATCACAATTCACAACATACAAAAAGAAATAACATAATTGCATAAATAACATAACACGTTGATCATATTTTAGGGACACTATTAAAAAAAACATGCATAATAATAACAAATACATAATTAAGGAGGTTTTATTATTTAAGTTTTAAGGATATCTCTTGTTTGTTGTTTTTTCTTACAATTAATTATTTACTTAATTTTCTTTTAAATTCACAAACGGGTTAAATGGGTCGTAGATAATTTCGTGTTAGGTTTGTGTTGTGCGTGTCGGGTCTGAAATTGACACCCCTACATATTTGATCCTATAAGTAGCAATTTCAGTCACGTAAAGTTTATTAGTGTGCGATTTTGGTCAATAAGTTATAATTTTGTGTAACTTTGGTGTTGAAAGGGTACTTCAATATTTCACCCTTTCACGACAAAAGTTGCACAAAATTAAAACTTATGGCACTAAATTGTGCAAAACCCAAAATCTAGGGGACCAAAATTGTTGTATAGAATACTTATGGGACCAAGTATGCTCCCCTTTTATATTTGCAAGTACCAAAATTGCAACATCGAATATTTACATGATTAAATATGTCACTCCCCTTATCTTTGCACGACCAAAATTGTAATTAAGCTCGTCGCCCCAAAACGGAGTCGCGACGCAGGGCAATTAAACTTATGTTGGTTTACTAAGCCGCCCCCATTTATCCATCATCATAATTCATAAAACTAATAATAATCTTCAAATAAGGATATATATCATAATCAACCCAATTGAGTACGGTTCACAAATGAAATAACAAATATAAATCAAAGACATTAATCAATCTTAAGGTCCTACGCCCTAACATTACAACTCGAAATTGTTTGAAGAAAGACATAACTATTATAAAATAGAAACTCTTCCCTATCTAATATTATATTTTCTGAAAATTTTAATAAACAATTATATATTTGGTTGAAAATATTTCTCCAACGGAACGAAAAAAAAACTCTTCCATATCTAATTGCAGCCGTAAAATTTCAGAAATCTGGAGCCAGGTTTTCGAAATTTACAGTTTGGTCCTTTATTCTCCAAAAACTACGTTTTTGACTTGAACTTTAAAAATATGTATCTCCTTAACCGGGAGAGATTTTGATGTGATTCTAATCTTAAAATTACTCTTAGAACAGTAAGAAGTTTTAGAAAATTCGTAGGTTAGGCACTCTATTTTTCGAAAATTGTATTTTTGGCCCGAAAATAATTTTATCGTTAAGGACTCGTTTCAAGTATGATTGTTATGAAACTTGAACCAAGGGTCCTCAAGGTCATAAAAATCAGGTTAGTAAATTTTATGGGTACACGGGCTGTATAAGTTCCGAAAATTCCAGATTGGTCCTCCATATTTTAAAGTTATGCATTTTAATACCAAATTTGTTCCTTATTGCATTTCTTAACACGAATGGTCTCCAATTTACCAAGTCACTCAATATATTAAAGTTACAGGTCCAAAAATTCAAAATTTACAGAGGGTCCTTGCACAGTTTCATTTATTACAATTTAGGCCCTATATTTTGAAAAAATTGCAAAACGGCCCAAAATTTCGGATTTAGCTACCAAGTCAAAATTCCAAATATATCTCAAGTATGAAACATAATTTTTAAGCATTTCTAACTCATATTTTGACATAAGATTTACAATAAAACATGAAAATAGGCATTACAGCTTTGTGAGAATCACAACTTTCAAAAGGCAAACTAGGAATACAAGCTGAGACTTGTCTTGATTCAATGAAAAGGGGGATATATATTACAGCTATTTCAAAGACTTCTTAACAATATCTAACCCAGTCTAGAATGCCAAAACACTTATATCACACCTGAATCAATGTTAAGGTTGCTCATGTCATAAGTTATGTGAGTGGTTTCCCTGAATCAGGGTACCAACATACATCATCATCTGTCGTTTGAATTTCCCGATTCGCAACATTCACCGAGGATAAAGCGAATTTAGATCACACCTATAATAACACTTGTCTGCAGTATGGTTATTATAGTGGCATATTTGACATCTTGGCCGATTGAAACCACCCCGGCCTCTATAATTTCCGGCTCTTCCCCTTCCTCGATTGTTAAAGCGTGAACGTTGTCCCCTGCCTCCAGCAAAGTTGGAATTACCATAACTATGCTCAAAACTCAGTAAAATCGAATAGAGTTCTGTGAGGGTGCACGGTACGACCCTTGAGGTGACGGAAACAAGGACATCGTTATATTCAGGACCTAAACCAAATAAGATGCACGAAATCTGGTGTTGCTCGTTAATCGTTTCACCGGCTGAGGCCAAAACATCACAACAGCTTTTGACTTTGTTAAAATACTCTCTCATAGACATGTTCCCCTTTTTGATGGTCTGAAGCTGTAACCTACATTGCGCGATTTTCGCTGAGTTTTGACTTGCAAACGTTGTTTCCAGATTTTCCCAGATTTCCTTGGAGGTGTTTAATCCAACGGTGGATATGAGTAAGTCTTCGGATAAGGACGACAACAGCCAAGATGCAAGCAACTGGTCTTGCCTATTCCAAAGGGAATAGGCCGGATTTGGCCTTGGAGTCTCATGATAGGTACCGGCTAAGTATTGCCGTGGTGCGATTTCTGAGCCATCTATATATCCGAGAAGACCGTATCCACGTATAGCAGTCAAGACTTGTTGTCTCCACACCAGGTAGTTGGAATCATTCAGCTTTGTCGAAATGAGTTCACTCTGAAGCTGGATAGCCTGTTCTTGATCGCCCGAGGCGTTGATCCCTTGAATGTTGGCCATGGCAAGAAGAGGTAAAGATAATGAAAAAATATCACGAGACAGGTTATGAAAGAAAACAACAGATGCGAACAGAATTTTCCATCATTAAAAGTCTTTAATGACGAATTTTTAATATATAATGATGAAATTTCCCGTCATTATAAGTCAATTTTCTTGTAGTCTTATTGGCCGGATATCACAATATTCAATAGTAGACGAGACATTTTTATTGATACTGAAATAGAAAAAATGAATTAAACTACTCGTACCTATATCCGCAGCTATAATGGCAAGCTCAGCCAGCAACCAGAGGCAGCATCTCAAAAGAAAAGGGCACTCCGCCATGCACATCTCCGACAAATGTTTGCCTGATGAACGAAAACAAATCTCATTAATTACAATGTTGTAAAAAGTGCTAGACGGTGATTTTAACAACATAGTTTAATTATATACTAAACAAATTCAGTCTGATATAATTCATAAGAAAATTAACTATTTTCAACAGATAATTAAATTAAACATTAAATGTTTTTTTCTGGTACATGCGCTAACTCCAAGATTTGCTGCAAGTGCAAATATCAATCCCATAAGGATAATCCATAGCAGCTGCAAAAATATAAAAACAAATTTTTATTGAAATTATGAAAATACTGCATGTATATTTTTTATTTAATTTGGGATTAGATTTTATTAATTAAGTACCTCATATCCGTGGGATGCTCCTAGCAGACCAGTTCCCACTGTAATTTTCAGAAATGAATATTAGTTCCAATAATATTTAATAAATTAAAAAAACAGAAAGACAATTATATTTATTTAAATGGAACTTACAATTTCCTAGATCAAGGTATGCCAACAAGATCAGAAAACCAGGGCCAACATAAGGCAAGAAATTTCTCCAGCCATATTTCTATGCATATTATTAATCCAAATGCAGACACAAAAACAATTAACATTAATTTAATTGATCATCATCAAATTAAAAACATGAAAATTTCAAAACATTAATTTAATTTTAAAGCTGAAATTAAGACATGCATGCATGAATATTAATTAATAACCTGTGGAACATGATCATTGGTGTTTACACCACCGCTCAAGCTTCCCATATTTCTGCTATGTGTGTGAGTGTGTGACTGTGTTTTTTTAAATTCAGTCTGTTAAGTACATAATTTGGGATAAGTACATTTCACTACATTCCCTCTATTTATAGTGCCTGAATAAATTAATTTCTGTACTACTAGACATATTTAATGTTGAACATAATTTGACTAATATATGATAGACAAATCATATTACCACATTATTTTGCCATTAATTCGAGGAACAAAAAGGGAAGTCGTAGCCAAACTTATTTCTAACAATATACGTTAGGTCGTCACACTTTTTTTAGGGGCGTCAATTTGTGACACAATACGATAACCCGATACGAACTTAACACGAATTTAGCAGGTATAGGTATAACTCTTAACATGTTTGGGTCAAAATCGGGTCAGACACGGTTAACACGTAAAATAAATAGGTCAGGTCAAGTCGACCCGCGTGTCGACATGATTGACCAATGTAACCCATTTAATTTTATAGTGACATATTTTTTTAATATTTTGTGATATTTTAGATGGTTACATGATGATGAAAAAATTATTAAATCCATTGTTTAATAAAATTTTAATATTAATGTATTTTTTTATTTGTAATTTTTTTCTTCAATTTTTTTACTTTTTTCGTGTCAACTTTAACTTATATAGGTTTTTCGTGTCGTGTTGGGTTATCCGTGTCATAAACGGGTCGTGTTCGTGTCGTATATCTTAACGTTAATAATTAAATGGGTCGGGTTCAGTTCGTGTCAGACCTATAATACATGTATCAGAACACGACTCGCAAACATAAAACACGACACGATTGACACCCCTACATTTTTCTTCCTTCGGAAGAATAATTATTCACTTGGTTTACTATCATTATAGACTACCCTCCAATACTCCATATTCATAAGATTCATGTTTAGGAAAGATTGTGTTAGATTCTAGGGATAATTACAAAACACCCCTGGGATTTGGGTTAATTACAAAAAAAACCCAGAAACTTTTAGAATTACAAAAACCCCTTTGTGTGGACATAAATATAGGGGACATAAATATATGAGACATATGTACCACCATGATTAATTCGCAGAACAAAAAAATATCATGGCCAATTAACTTCTTTTCCTTAACAGTATATGTGTTAGGTCACGTACGTTTTCTTCCTTCGAAAAAATATTTCTTCACTTGGTTTTCTCTCTAGATTATATTCCATATTTCGGGTAATGATTGGGATGGCAATAGGGTAAACCTGCCCCTGCAGTCCCGCCCTGCCAAGAAAAATTAAGATCAAGGACCCGCACCTCTTCAAAACTCGTCGTGGCGGATCTAGACCCGTTAGACCTGCCAATATATTTTATTAATTACAATAATTTATTTAATTTTTTTGTATTTGTGGCCAAATTTTCAAAAGCAATCCAATGCTAATAGGTCCAAAAAAAAAATGTAATTATGCAACTTATTATAACTACGCTTTATAAAATACATTAAAATTAATTAATAGAACTCACTTTGTTTTTAACTTAATTAGTTTGTTGTCCGTGCGATGCACGGTCTGTTGTAGGTAGTGTTCTAAAAAGCGTTAGGCGCTAGTCAGGCACAGACTGGGGCTTAGCACCTAAGGGAGTCTGGGCGGGGTTAGGCGGGACTTCGACGAGGTTAGACGGGGCCTAATCGGAAAAATAACTTAGGCAGACAAGGGGGCCTAAAGCCTAGGCATGGACTAATCGAGGCTAAGGCGGGGATTTTTATAACAATGGTTGTAGGATGGCAATAGGACAGGGCGGGTATCTCAATACTAAAGGCGGCAAAATCAAGTCCGGCTCGCGGGCCGGCCTAGCCAGTCCGAGGTTTGGGATCGGGCTGGGCTGTGATTTTTTAGGCTCGAAAAAAGTCAGGCCTATTTGGCCCGGCCCGAATGGCCCGATGGGCCGGGCTAGAACGACTTTTTCGGGGCGGCCCAAATTTTTTGTATATAGAGTGTGTGATGGGCTGGGTTGGGCCAGTAATTTTTTAGGACCCGACTCGGAATTTTGCAAAAGCCCGGTGGGCTCGGGCCGGGCTGGCCCGATCCGGCCCATTAGCAGCTCTACTCAATACCCAGACTCGCCACGGGTCGCAGGGCGGGGCAGGTAGCCCTGTATTGATTTTTATTTTACTTTTTTTTTATCTTATATTTTATATTGTTAATAATTTTTTAATATTATATTTTGTATTATAAATACATATTGTTTATAAAATTTGTCATTATATATGTAAATATAATATTAAATACATAAAACTATATTATTTTATATAATATACATGTAAATATACATTAAATATATTTAAAAAATAAAAAAATAGCACGGGACGGGACGGGTACTCACGGGACGAAAGTGATACTCAGACCCGCCTCACTCCGCCACTGGTCACGGGGCGGGTCATTTTACCATCCCTAGTCTGCTGGTTTAAATTACATAAAATAAATGCTCATGAATTATAATTTTATGGAATATAAAAATATACAATACAGATTGCAAAAAATCAAATTTAAATCATTACATGTCAAAATTATAAATTAGATGACTTATCTATATATGGGAATAAACCATATACAAATAAGTCAACCAATAATCCATATGTTTCGTACAACATTCTTCAAAGAATAACAAAGCCTGTAAGATTATGATTTATTTATAACAATAAATATATAATAGTAAATATGAAATATATAATATCCTATCGTCGTTAATTGTGCTATCGGCCATCCCTCATGCATTTACTATCCAAAATACTGTATCGTGTTAGCTTTCTTATGAATGTGCCTAGTTGGTATTGTGTTATTATTGTTCTATTTTGTGATATGAAATATGTATATATCTTGAATGTTTTTATCTCTACATATGCTGGCCATAAATTGTGAATTGTATGGTGATATTATATGTGTATGTAGATATATAGAGTATTTATGAAATATCTTGTATATGGAAAACCGATTTTATAATGTATGTGTATGTAAATACTGCTAATTTCATTTTGTATCTCATATGTTATATTTTATTATGTATTGTGTATATAGGAGTTCTTTCATAATTTACATGCATATGGTAATTTTTCGAATATATGCTAAATTGAATTGATTATGATGTATGTATATCATTCCTTAAATAGGGTTTATTTTTACCCATGTTGTAATAAAATCTAAATTTTAAATTAAAGCATGCATAACAATATATATTCAAACTAAATATGTAGAACTAAATTACACAAAAAAATTATGTTGCATTACAATGATAAAGCCTTAAAATTCAAAGTACAACAATTCAAATACAATTCAAGCATCATCATCATCACCAAAGACTTTGAGAATTTAGTAAGATGATTGCTGCAAGAAGAGTTAAAACAAAAATATGTGCAAGTCATTATAAAAATATCTTTCTTAGGAAGAATTTCATAAGTTTTGTTATCCCTTAATTCACTAACCCTATATTTTGGAAAACAAAAAAAATTCAAAAAAGGAAAAAAAATGGCCCGCGGGCGGCAAATTAATCGGTTTGGGCCTAAAATGCCGGATTTAAACGCGAAAAAAAGCGGCCCTAACCCTACAAATTTCCGGTTTAAACGGGTTGGTCCATCGGGCCTGAGCCTGCTTAACATCTCTATCTACGTGTAACGCACTGCAAATCAACCTCAGCTTCATTATTCCCACTCTCCATTCGGGTCTGGGCAATCGGGTAACAACCTTATCTTTTCGAAACATGAGATAAATTACAGACAATACATAGATTGCAAAAAAAATTCAAAATAAATTTTTTGGCATGTAGCCCGTTTAGCCGAAGCCTCATTAGGGTTAGGATTAAGTTCGCAATATGCTAGCCCGTTTAATAGTAGTAGGCGTCTAGGTGAAACCCGAGGGCCAACCCGTTTAACATCTCTAGGAATGGAGAAGATCTTGCTGATATTCTATTGCCCTAGTAGAGATTTTTCTTCTTCCTCCTTTTTAGCTCTCAATTGGAAATGTGGTGTTTTTTTTTCCTTTTCTTGGGTCTAATGTTGTACTGCACTTGTGGAACATAATTGATCGCGAAATTCTTACCACAAGCGTACAGTGTCAAGTTTTAGTATAGGTTTTGAAAGTAGGGTTATCGTCTCCACATGGATTGTTATCGAATTTTATACGAAGTACTATAATTAAAATAGCTTAATTCTATCTAGAAATCGAAAAGATATGAGTTTTTACTAGACTAAAAATGAAACTAAAAATAACTAACAAATTGGTTCAGACAATTAATCAAACACGTAGAAGATGAATTCTAGAGGGTTGATTTCACCTAGTTATCCCCTATGTTTTCAATCCAGTTCATTAATCACAAGTTATTAATCTATTAGCCAATATTCCTACCGTCTATCACTTCCTCTCTCGAGTGCCAAGTGATTCTAGGTTCCAATTTCTGATTTCGATATCTCTATAAAAATCATAAATTAAACCATAATACGCTCAATGAATATTCTATCACAGGCTTCAAAAGATTCATAAATCTCTTGATTCTATGAAACCCTAGGTTGTGTTATTATATGGTCAGGCGTTCAATTACCTCTCTCGAGCGTCAAATCAAACACACCAAACAATCTAAATTATTGATCAGATAATCCAGACACAATCAAATCAAATAGCACAAATAGATTAATAAACATGTGAATTTCATGAACTGGAAATCAAAACATAGGTTCAAACGTAAGTTACATCAATCTCCTAGAAAAGTAGGTTTAGCTCATGTTCGATATACAAAAACTCATAAAGAAATGATAATACATCGATAGGGTTCAACAAAGATACCAGAAAAATAATTTAGAATGATTAAAGGAGGAATCCTCTCTGTTTCCAGAAGATAGATGCCTTCAAATCTTGTCCCGAACTCTTTCTCCTTGCGTAAAATCGTCCCTTGTGCTCTCTAAAATGTCCGACCCCTTTTTCGCACGCCTCCTTGGTTTATTTATAAGTCGAAACCCTTGAATTTGCGTCAAAATGGCCCAAAAATAGCTCAGCCCACATTCAGGCCCGTCGCGCCTTTGCTGCAGCCGCGCCTTATTTTGTACATCGCTATCGCTGTTCTTTGGCGCTCAATGCGCCGCAGCCTCGCCCTTGGGCGCTGCAACGCCCTTGAAGCTGAAAATCCTACTGTTGCTGTCTTGATCGCGCGCTGCAGCACTGGGCAAGGCGCGTTGTCTGCTCGTCGTCCCTGCTGCTCTGCTTCCCTACACGCTGATCGCTACTTGCTGCTGGATATCGGGCGCTGCAGCGCTCCCCCTTCATCATGCCCGTTGTACTATTTTACACCCCCGCGCTGCGGCGCGGGGGTTTTGGCATTGCGCTCGATCTTGCTCAGTATTTTTCCCTTTTTTCACTTTTAAAATGCGATCTTCACCTCCCAAACACGTTTTTCATCGTTTTTGATCAATTTCGGCTTCTAAGATTAGTCCCGACTCTCAAACGACACTAATTATATAAATTCGACTCAAACGACACTAAAAAATACCCGGAAACAACGCAAAATCCTAGTCTAGAATACTCAATACATTGGTATAAAACCAACTTAGCAAATACCCCCAAACTTAGACGTTTGCTTGTCATCAAGCAATTACAGATTCTAAAAATCGACAAACATGAAGGAAACAAAAATAAAGACGACTGACTCAATAAACCAACTGTGAAACTTCACAACCAAACCCATTCGTCAAATTTCGTTTTACTATCAATCAAGCACGTATTTTCACAATGTGATCATGAGGTGGAATGTCCATGCCAACCCCGTTTTCATTATCCAGATAATTCACGCAATCAAGTATTTTCAAAATGATCCACTTTTTGAATATAAAGATGAGATGCTTACCGGACTCCATAGGCTTGCCTTTCACACTAATCTGCACTAATGTAGGCTAATGTAACACAAGGATCAACAGGACTTTTAAAGCTTGTAATGTGGGCATAGGGCAAGGTAGGAAAATATGGGATTAAGTGGCTCAAATCACCCAAACACACAATTATCACTTCAATCACCAATTAGCAACTACCCTTCACCTTTTAACCTCCCCAATGTTTATGAACCTTCAATCCCGCTGAATTTTCTCATTTTTTTTTTCTTTCTCTTCTTTTTCGGAACCCCCAAACTTATTCTTTTGCATACATAGGGTTTCATATTTTCTTTTCTCGGGCAACTTCATTCAATTAAATACAAACCCTTCTCATCATACCCTCCTCAACCTTCAATATTTTTCTATACTTTGTGTGTATGAGTGATGGGTAATTAGGATTTTCACATTTAGGTTCTGGGTATTCGATTGGTTGCCAAAGAAACGGATTTATAAGGCTCAAAGGGGGACACTAGAGAAAATAATATACAAAGGTAGGCATTTTAGGCTCTCGCTTGTTCAAAGATGGCCTAAATCATTTCCTTAATGTTACTTCACCTAGGATTTCGCCTCGACTAATGATCAGACAAGTTCTAGAATCTGGTGGGATCATAAAGGAACCACTCAATTGCCTAAATCATCCCCAAATAAATCAACAGAGTTAAGCACATAGATGGAATTAATGGAAAGAAGATTAAATCACAGTTCAACACATGCTCTCTTGACCGTTCAACTCATATTCGACAAATTCACTTAGTCATGCAGTTTCACAGTTTTACAAACGACCCGACTCGACTCTAGACTCTTTTTTCGTTTTTTTTTACTCAAGACTCGACTCGGTGAATAAAAACAGACTGCACCCCCCCAAACTTAAAACGACATTGTCCCCAATGGAGAGGTGGGAAAAAGGACTTTCCTGGTAGCCGAGGAGCGAAGGCTCCTTAAATCATGTGGTACTACTACGTGTAGGAGGTGTCTCGTATACGCTCCCAATGCATCATAGCGTACAAACTCGTGGGTGTTATATGCCTCCGAGGTATGGTCTTGTTCTTCCCATTCGCCTTAGCCCGATCCCTCTTTGGTTTCACATTTTTGCAACCTAGCAAGGTAGACAAGAAAACAAAACTCGTGGAACCAAGGAATTCGGTTATGGGTGAGAAATCGAAAATCAAAGCACATACATAATACACCCAAGTAGAAAATATAGTGTCATGTCAAAAAGATAAGCATAGATATACAAGATAGCACTAAACAATGTGAAATTGTCATTGGGGCATTTTATCAAACACCTCATATGCATGAATTTGGGCAAAAATAGTGAATGCAATGGATAACTCAATTCAATCCCAAAATTCAATATCAAGCCTAAGTCTAACATGATCAACCAATCCACAAAACCACAAATCAACAACAATTATCCTAGCACTTCTACAATCCAATCACACCAAAAATCACAAGAAGGGAAAAATCATGGGGTGGGGTTTGGAAAGTGGCAAACTTACCAAATAATGAGTGGATGAGATGAAGATGGTGTATGTGTGGTGTTAGAGTGGTCCTTTGTGAAGATGGAGTGGGATATGTGGGATTTGCACAAAAAAAGAGGGAAGGGGTATGATGCAACTTACTACTCTTACAAATGCAAAAAATTCAGGAAAAAAAAAAACAAAAACAACTACTAAACTAAATTAAAACTAAGAAAGCAATAAAAGGGGCTCGGGTTGCCTCCCAAGAAGCTATAAGTACTATAATTAAAATAGCTTAATTCTATCTGGAAATCGAAAAGAGATGAGTTTTTACTAGACTAAAAATGAAACTAAAAATAACTAACAAATTGGTCCAGACAATTAATCAAACACGTAGAAGAAGAATTATAGAGAGTTGATTTCACTTAGTTATCCTCTATGTTCTCAATCCAGTTCATTAATCACAAGTTATTAATCTATAAGCCAATATTCCTACCGTTTATCACTTTCTCTCTCGAGTGCCAAGTGATTCTAGGTTCCAATTTCTGATTTCGATATCTCTATAAAAATCATAAATTAAACCCTAATACGCTCAATGAATATTCTATCACAGGCTTCAAAAGATTCATAAATCTCTCGATTCTATGAAACCCTAGGTTGTGCTATTCTATGGTCAGGCGTTCAATTACCTCTCTCGAGCGTCAAATCAAACACACCAAACAATCTAAATTATTAATCAGATAATCCAGATGCAATCAAATCAAATAGCACAAATAGATTAATAAACATGCGAATTTCATGAACTGGAAATCAAAACATAGGTTCAAACGTAAGTTACATCAATCTCCTAGAAAAGTAGGTTTAGCTCATGTTCGATATACAAAAACTCATAAAGAAATGATTATACATCGATAGGGTTCAACAAAGATACTAGAAAAATAATTCAGAATGATTAAAGGATGAATCCTCTCTATTTCCAGAAGATAGATGCCTTCAAATCTTGTCCCAAACTCTTTCTCCTTGCGTAAAATCGTCCCTTGTGCTCTCTAAAATGTCCGACCCCTTTTTTGCACGCCTCCTTGGTTTATTTATAAGTCGAAACCCTTGAATTTGCGTCAAAACGGCCCAAAAATAGCTCAGCCCACGTTCAGGCCCATCGCGCGCTGCAGCGTGCCTATTTGTACATCGTTGTTGCTGGTTGTTGGCGCCCGGGCGCTGAAGTCTGCCTTGGGCGGCAGCTTCCTAAAGTTGAAAATCTGTTGGTCTTTGTCTTGATCGCGCTTGACCCAGTGCACGCTTCGTCGTCCCTGTTGCCTTGCTTCTCTACACGCTGATCGCTACTTGCTGCTGGATATCGGGCGCTGCAGCCCTTGAAATGGGCGTTGCAGCCTCTCCCTTCATCATGCCTGATGTACTATTGGGTTTTGGCGATGCGGCGCTCGATCTTGCTCAGTATTTTTCCATTTTTTCACTTTTAAAATGCGATCTTCACCTCCCAAACATGTTTTTCATCGTTTTTGATCAGTTTCGGCTTCCAAGATTATTCCCAACTCTCAAACGACACTAATTATATAAATTCAACTCAAACGACACTAAAAATACCCGAAAACAACGCAAAATCCTAGTCTAGAATACTCAATACGTTAGTATTGTTTGATACATGTTTTTATCTTAATTTTGATGATTTTTTTTAATTGTTTTCCAAATACTCCTAAATGATTTAAAATGGTTTTAATATTTTCCGGAGTATTTCTTCAAGTTTTATTTTAGATAAAATTGGACAACACTTTTAATGATTTTATGTTTATAAGTTTTTACTTCAAAAACAAGATTCTTAAATGTTGTCTAAATACTCCCGATTGCTTTAAAATGTTTTTACTAAATTTTCGGAGTATTACTTGAGTTTTATTTTTGACAAAAATTGGACAATATTTCTATCTCGAGGTCAACCGGTCGCTGTAGAGGGCAACCCGTACCTGAAGATGAATTTTGAAACAGAAAATGAGACGGATGAGAAAGTGACCAGGTCGACCAGGGTGTCAACCGGTGACGTCGACCGGTCAACACCCACGTCGACCGGTACACTGGTATTGTTTTTGAAACGAACGAAACTTTCTTGTAAAATCCTTAAGGGGATCGGTTGGGGTGATGGTCGGCCGAGGTCTATGTTGACCGTCACCCCTTGTAAATTTGCTTTGTGTTCTTTTCTTTTCTTTTATCGATCTTGTCGGCCGTGCATCTATGGTTTGACAAAAAAAAATCGATCGTTTGACAACAGACATCTTTTCCTTAAATTGTGGGATTGATTTCTAACAGCTATATTCTTGATTTTAATTGTATTTTTCTGTAGATTTTCAATCCCCGAGAGGAGCCTATGCTTGATCAATCATCTCCTATAAATAGAGAAAGTTTTGGAGCAACCAATACAACAATTGAGATACAATACAACAAGATACACTTCAAGCAAACACTTGTTCTTCATAGTTATTATTCTTGTTGTAATTTTGCCTAACTTATCACTTTCACATCCTTGAGGTCTAGGCTATTCTTGATTACACTTTGCACTCATATTGTAATATTCATTATTGAGTTGTAATCTTGGTTTTTGGTCATCATTCAACACAAGACATCCTTGTGAGTATTCTTGTAGTAAGAATACACTTGGGTGATTTAGGTGATAGGTGTTTCAAGAGTGTGGTGCTCTTGAGGTGTTGGAGAATTTGGTATTCTTCAAGATTGAAGATTGTGGTGATCTTCAAAGGTGCCGTTGAAGGAAGATTGTGGTAATCTTCAAATGAAGATTGTGGTAATCTCCAAAGGTGGTGTTGAAGAAGAGTGTGGTGCTCTTCAAGGTGTTGTAAGTTGAGTTTGTATTAATTTTGGTAATTAATAAAATTCTTTTTCTTTTTGAAATCCATCCCGGATATACTGGGGTGGTAGAGGATTAGGCCCTAGGTGGGTTGAACCTCTATATATCGTCGCGTGTTGTTTACATTCCGCACCTTTGTTATTGTCTTTGAGCATTCGGTTCGAAAAAGAGGGTAAAATTGAAAAGATGGAGATAATCTATTAAACCCCCCTCTAGATTATCGTAGCCGCTTGGACTTACAAGTGGTATCAGAGCCAAACTCTTTGGCAAGCTCGTTTCACATCGTGAGTGAAGAGGAACGATCGTTGGCTACAAATGAAGCTCATCTTACCAGCACCTCCACCACCAAGCCACCATTATTTGATTCCAAAAATTTTATATTTTGGAAAGAAAGAATGGAATGTTATCTACAAGGTTGCGGGTTCGATATTTGGAACATCGTCATAAATGGAGAATCCATTCCGATGAAAGACACACCACACACCTCCAAAGGCCTCAAAGAGCTAAATGATGAAGAGAAGAAAAGCATCTCCTTAAATGGTAAAGCTCTCAATATTTTATATTGTTCACTTACTAATTTGGAATTTGATCATATCGTAGGAATTCGATCGGCTCATGGAGTATGGCAAAAATTAGAAGCCATTCATGAAGTATATGCAAATGATAGAAGCAACTCAAAAGCATCTACTTCTAAAAGGGATACAATGTCAAATCTAAGGAACAAGTCTCTTACAACTTCCAACTATGAAGAAGTTGAACATTGTCTTATGGGCATCGAAGAAGAAAACGAGGTATGTCTTAAACCCTCTACTTTTTATGATATTGTTATTCAAAATGATTATAGTGATTTGCAAAATGGTTTTGATGATCTTCAAAATGAATTCCAAAATTTACTTGTTAAGTACAAAAAATTGAAAAAGGAATTCAATGTTTTAAAAAATGAAAAGGATAGTTTATTTACTTCCTATGAATCACTATCATGTGCTCACACCACCACACTTGACAAGGTTAGAAACCTTGAAAAACAAAATAGTCTCTTGTTGAGGATATGAATTGCATGAAAAATAATTTATCAAAATCAAACTTGAGTACCAATAAATTGCCCAATATTGTGAATGTTAATGGTTGTGATAATTTGAATAGTGAACTTGATCATGAGCCTAATATTGTCAAGCATATGAAAAAGAATCGAGTTCCTATGCATGTTAGTAATATTACTTACTTTTATTGCGGTAAGAAGGGTCATACGGTAAATACTTGTCGGGCTAGAAATAGCTCTAATTATTGTTGGAGACATAAAAGTCTCAAAACTAATCCCAAAGGACCCAAGCACTTGAGGGTACCCCAAAACAATGTTATATTAGGTACCCGACGGAACAATAATCGAAAAAAATTCATACCGCCAAGGAAACATCAAATGAACATCTCATTTGATCAAAGAAGGAGAAAACATTTTCAACAAAGTCAATTTCCAAGAAGAAGATATAATCAAAAATGGGAAGAACACAATGCTTGAAAATGGAGCAATTGGAGAAGCCATCATCAACAAGGTGATTTCCAAATGGGAAGATATCATCAACAACGGGAATGGCACAACCCATGGAAATGGCGTAATTGGTAAACCGTATCTCCCCATTTAAATATGCATTTTATTTAGTTATTATGCATGTCTTTATTTGTGCCTATATTTTCAAAATGAGTTTTCATAATTTTAAAATTAAGGTCCTCAATAAATATTTGTGTTTATAAAATCCTTTGAAAATGAGACCTTGCATGTTGTTTTTAAATTCTTATGGATTTCTATAGCATAAGCATTTTTATTGTGATATCTCTCATTACTTGGCCTACACTTGTGCTATCATATCTTGTGCAAAATTTGTTTAAAGTATTGTGTAGGATTTATATCTCGTATTCATTGGCTATCGTCTATTACTTCTTCCAAGAGTTTCTTAAACCATCGAGATATGTTCACTCGTATTATTCTTAGAACTCGATATTGTGTTCATGTCATGTTTATGCACAATTCTTTCAAAATATTTCATTTCAACCCCTTAAGTGCCTCTAAATGATTTTGTAAATTTTTCTCAAAAGGGCACTACTCGCAAAATCTCGTTTTTCTAGAATGCATGTTTTATCGAAACTCGTATTCGTCAGATTTAGTCCTCGATTACTTTTTTGCAAAGTTTTATAACTTTTGGGGTGAAAAATCGAATTTTTGAAAAATCTGGAGAATGAAAAATTGCCTTTGGGGCCAGTCAAAGCGGTCGACGGCCAGCCGCCATCACGCACGTCGACCGGTCGCACCCCACCTCGACCGGTCGCCCAGGCAAATGTTTTGGGTTTAAAATCGTATGTTCTTCACTTTGAAACAGAACTTCAAAATATCCCCAAACCCTTACCAGCGCAGCATTACCCTCTTTCTCTATAATCCTCAATTCTTCATCAATCTTTGTGATTCTTGTTGCTAATCCACTTCTTTTTGCAAGAATTTTACATATATGGCACATCCAAGAAATTCCACCGGTCAAAATCCCACTTCCAAGAGAAGAAAGGGCGGAGAGGGTTCTTCGAGAAATCGGCAAGAGGAAGCCGAACAATGGAATATTCGAGCTACCCAAAGGAGTGTAGCTCAAGAACGTGATGATATTGAAAACCCGATACTCTCCAATCCTCAAATTGCCGAACTCCGCGAGACGATTTCATTCAACAATTGCCGTTGGGCAAAAAGTAAGAAACCTCTTATACCTCAAGCTCCTCGCTCTAATAATGTTTTAGATTTTATCAACAAATTTGCGGAGTGGTACTATGAAAATTTGAACATGGGTGCAAAATTGATAGCTCGTACGAAAATTTGTCGATTTAATTCATTTACAAATGAATATCGTACTATTAGAGGATTCTTTGAAGAGCAAGGGTGGATGTACTTATGGGAACATCCTTATGTTTTATATGATGATGATGTAATTCTACATTTTTATTCCAATATGTGGGTTGAATATGATGTTCAAAGGAAGCCTCTTGCTTTGAATTCGTTTGTAAGGGGTCGTCATTTTAGGTGGACTCCTAATGAAATTTGTCGGCTTTTACATGTAAGATAAGGTGGTTGGGACTATTTTTCTTGTGCAATTTGGAATGATGAGATGTTGGGAGTTTCTATGAAAGAAGTCAAGACTTATTTGGGTGTGTGGCCAAAATATTCATTGTTGGCGATGACTCTTGAGCACCGTATTATATCCGTTATTGTCGCCTATTACATATGTGGAAAAGCGGGAAAAATGCCTAGCAACATGGACTAACTTTTGACTTATAAGATTGCTAGAAGGGAACCGCTTAATTTTGGCGCTATTCTTATTCAATGTCTAATTGAGTCTATTACTCAAGGAAATAAGAAGTTTGTTATGGGCAATTGGATTTGTAAACTTCTTATACAATCGGGACTACCTTTGTCGGAGTGTAATTCGGAGGTATTTCAAAATGATTTTGACATTGATAACATCTCCCAAATGGTCACTATGTGCAAAATTATGGACATCCGACCTACTAAAATGGCTAGAGGAAGAGGCCAAGGTTCCCCAGATCCAAACGACTTCTTTGATGATGCCGAGGCCACGAGATTGGCGGAGGAAGACGAACCGAGCAATCCAGAGGGTAATACCGGTGCTCAACCGTCTAGGAGGTACACCCAAGCCGAGTATGATGATTTAAGAACATTTCATGAAGATATGTATGAGGCTTTGGAGCAAAAGACCTCCAAAATGCAAAAATCAATCGGCAAGTTGAAAAAATTCATCAAAGATCTTATTCCCGGAACTTGCTTCCCTTCGGACGAGGAATGATGTCCCCACCCCTTTATTATCTTAGCATTTTCTCTTATTCATGGTGTTTCGTATTTCTATGAACTATCTTGTAAAACTCTAAATTGCACTAATGAGATTTGCTTGTTTTCTTGAAAGGGTTAAAATAGCAAGTTGAAAATGGCTTGTGGATGATCATGATATAGATGGAGTATTTGATGGTAAAAATACTCTAGTTTGGCATTGTTTGATAGTTGGTATGAAGTACTTGATGGTAAAAGTGTTTCTTTTAATTTTTGCTTAAATGCATTTGAGATGCCTTGATCATTTTGTTTAGATGGATATTTTGGGACATTTGTAATGTCTTATTTGTATGCGCTAATTGATGGCTCTTTAATTTTTGCTTGATGGCATTCGTAATGCCTTGATCTCTTATTTGGCTAAAATTATCTCAATTGGGTCGAACCCTTGAGAATTTACTTTGTTAGGCCTATTATTTGTTGCATATATGTTGAAAATTGCTTTTGGTGATGATATGAAAAACTTGGCTAAATTTCTTTTCCAAGGGCTATATACACTTTCTTCAAATTTTGACGCCCGTCAAGTGTTCGATAAATGTTTCAATGAAAGTTTCATCACCTACATGATTCTCTTATTTTCAAATGTCTTAAATTCTTATTGAGATCATGTTTTTGGCCAACAAAATGAGCTTATGCACTTCTTGATACATTTCTCCTATTTTTCTTTGGATTCCAAGCTTAATTCTTTCAAAGGATGATAAATCGTATTGTTGGCGCATTTTGACAAACTTGTATAATGTTTTTACCATCCTAACATTCTTTTTGATGATTCTAAAGGGGGAGAAACAGGATATTGGCTCGTTAGCTCAAAGAAGCTAATAAAAGCTTGTTATAAAAGCTATAAGCTATGGCATCTTAAAAGCCATAAGTTGTGAATTATATTTAGTCCAATTGTTGCTTGATGGACTTATATACTTGTCTAATGATGTTTTGTTGACAGGGGGAGCTTATAAGCTCTTGAACAAAATGTAAAAGCTAAGCTTTTAGCTTATGGTTAATTGCTTTTACATTATTCTTGATGTCTTGTTGATAGGGGGCTTGTCTTTTTCTTGCATAATATTTACTCCCTTATCTTGGTTGCTTATGTATTTTGGAAAGTTTGGTTGCTTCTAAACGGTTAGATGTTTTTCCGGAAAATCGTTTTAAAATTGTCCTCCTAATATTTCTAAAAATTGTTTTGGTTTGTAATCATCAAAAAGGGGGAGATTGTTTGATACATGGTTTTATCTCAATTTTGATGATTTTATTTTTACTCCAAAACATTGTTTTTAATTGTTTTCCAAATACTCCTAAATGATTTAAAATGGTTTTAATATTTTCCGGAGTATTTCTTCAAGTTTTATTTTAGATAAAATTGGACAACATTTTTAATGATTTTATGTTTATAAGTTTTTACTTCAAAAACAAGGTTCCTAAATGTTGTTTAAATACTCCCGATTGGTTTAAAATATTTTTACTAAATTTTCGGAGTATTTCTTGAGTTTTATTTTCGACAAAATTGGACAACATTTTACTGTCTCGAGGTCAACCGGCCGATCGCTAGAGAGGGCAACCCGCACTGAAGATGAATTTTGAAACAGAAAATGAGACAGAGTAGAAAGTGACCGGTCGGCCGACGGCCGACCAGTGTCGGCCGTGGCGTTGACCGGTCGACACTCACGCCGCCGGCCGACCTGGCATTGTTTTTGAAACGAACGAAACTTTCTTGTAAAATCCTTAAGGGGACCGGTTGGGGTGATGGTCGACCTAGTCGAAGTCTATGTCGACCGATCACCCCTTAAATTTGTTTGTGTTTTTTTCTTTTCTTTTTTCAATCCCCAAGAGAGCCTATGCTTGATCAGTCATCTCCTATAAATAGAGGAAGTTTGCTTCTCAAAAAAAAAAAATAAATAGAGGAAGTTTTGGAGCAACCAATACAACAATTGAGATACAATACAACAAGATACACTTCAAGCAAACACTTGTTCTTTATAGTTATTATTCTTGTTGTAATTTTGTCTAAATTATCACTTTAACATCCTCGAGGTCTAGGCTATTCTTGATTACACTTTGCACTCATATTGTAATATTCATTATTGAGTTGTAATCTTGGTTTTTGGTCATCATTCAACACAAGACATCCTTGTGAGTATTCTCGTGGTAAGAATACACTTGGGTGATCTAGGTGATAGGTGTTTCAAGAGTGTGGTGCTCTTGAGGTGTTGGAGAATTTGGTATTCTTCAAGATTGAAGATTGTGGTGATCTTCAAAGGTGCCGTTGAAGGAAGATTGTGGTAATCTTCAAAGGGAGATTGTGGTAATCTCCAAAGGTGGTGTTGAAGAAGAGTGTGGTGCTCTTCAAGGTATTGTAAGTTGAGTTTGTATTAATTTTGGTAATTAATAAAATTCTTTTTCTTTTTGAAATTCATCCCGAATATACTGGGGTGGTAGAGGATTAGGCCCTAGGTGGGTTGAACCTCTATATATCGTCGTGTGTTGTTTACATTCCGCACCTTTGTTATTGTCTTTGAGCATTCGGTTCGAAAAAGAGGGTAAAATCGAAAAGATGGAGATAATCTATTCACCCCCCTCTAGATTATCGTAGCCGCTTGGACTTACAAGTATAAAACCAACTTAACAATAATAAAAGTTGTACTAATTATTATTGAACTTTTTTGTTCTTTTTCTCTTCTTTTTTTTTTTGGCTTTTTTACGTGTGTAAAATTTTCCATAGTTAATGATATGTTGTAGTTAGATTTTGTTAATGGTCTTGTCAAACAATTTCTATATCATGAAAAAGATACTATTTTGTTTTTGTTTTTGTTTTAACAATACATGGCATCGTAGAGAACAAATCGAAAACGGGTCAAATCAAAGAATACCGGCTGGGGGCAAAAAAAAAAAAAAGTATCAATCTAGATCCGACCGAATAAAATAGTAACCAACCCACTATTTTTAGAGTCGGATCCATGAAAATGCATTGCAAAATTCTTGTCAATTGGGCCGGGCCGATTTTTGGGCTAAATGGACTGAGTCAAATAGGCCAGATCATTTCCAACCACCAAAAATAGAATCTAGTCCAATCTTTTCATCCGACCGCCTAAATTGACAAATTTTTTTGTGCATATTGATGAAGTTATTAATGTATTCGTGACTATAATGGTTAAATAAATGAAATATAAGATGAAATAATATTTCGAAACACATAATCACTGCCTTAAAAATCGGTTACGCTAAAAACTGATGATCGATCCAATCCAGTTAGCAAAAAAAATCACTTTTTTTGTGGTTGAAACAACTTTAATTTTCTATTTGGGTTAATTACACTTAAATTACCTGAACACCTAGTTATAAAAGTGAACCAAGCACGTGATTAACCGTACGAAATGCAGGAAATTATCATATGAATTTTGGTTTTTAACGAATTATAAAAACATTATAATTATATTCCTTTGCATAAAGTTGGTGAGTAAATTCAATCAATTAATAATATTCATTTGTTTTCTTCGTCTGATTAGTAATGGGGTCACATAAAATGTCAGCTGTAGAAATAAATTTCCAACAATAATTAAGCAACCAAGCAATCGATTCATTCAAGCCAGGTCCGCCTGTCCCAGCTGCATCAAGCCACCCACCATATCCCCACTCAATTCTTTCACTTTGCGATAATTACAAAAATCCCCCCAAGGTTCGGGATAATTACAAAAAAAAATCCAGAGATTTTTGAACATTGCAAAAACGAAAAACCCTTGAGGTTTTGATTCCATTTTGTATCCTCCCTCTTCACAAGCAAAAAACATTTTTCAACCCCCCTCCCATATTTCTAGAAATACTACAGTTAACTCCTTAAATTTAAGTCAAAATCAAACCTGGTGGGGCTTTTTGAAATTTTGAAACATCTCTGGGTTTTTTTGGTATCTAGCCCAAACCTCAGGAGGGGTCTTTTGTAATAATCCCTAATCAAGCAAAACCTTTATTGGTTGAATCACTTGCTTTCATTAGCCTAAACCAGATTTTGTCCCGGCTACAGGTCTAAGCATCGAGTGCCCGAGAGATGACTGGGAATTTGATGTAGGGCCAAACACGGAATTCGAATTTGAGGCTGACGAGGATGGTTGTATAGCCGAAAGGGGAAATCTTGGACCATGCCCATACATCCCCGGTTGGTGCATGTGGGGATGGATGTATTGGCTATTTCCATACCCGGGAATTGAAGGCGGATTTTGAGCGCCTGAAACTTGCTGTCTACTGTTTCCTGTATTTAAAGCACCAATACCTGGTGGTCCCATGGGTCGAGATACTCCGGTGGACACAAACTGTGGCGGCGTCATGAGGGCCCGCTCTGAAGTGATCCTTTGCCTTGTCCTTTCCATCTGTTCGCATTCTCTCATTAACAACGTCTCGACTTCTGCAAACTGCTTCAGTTTCAGCTCCAATCTCTTCAACTGGAAGAACAGTGCATTGAGGAACCAAACATGTTAGATATGTTAAGACGCTTGGCTAGTACTATTAACAAAGTGGCAGTAAAATTTTCAACTAGAATCTATACTACAGTTCTGCATTTTTAAAAGAGTAACCTCTATACTACAGCACTTTTGACATTTGACTCGATTGATATAATCAACAGCGAACCAAATTAAGCAACAGTTCTACATGCACACAACACTACTAAATTTCAATCCCATTTATTAGCTATTCACTAATCACTTATAACATTTTAAACACACACCCCAATATATATATATTAGGGATGGCAGTGGGATGGGTAGGATGGGTAAACATGGGTACCCACCCTCTCAGACCCTAATGGGACGGGTATGTATAGCTTTATACGGGTTTGGGACGGATTTGGGATGTAAAATCAATACCCATTTATATACGGGTAGGGTACGGTTTCACCCCTAAAGAACCCTCTACCCGAACCCGTTTATATTTCACTCACGTAAAATATTTTCATATATACATATATATAAATAAAATAATAAAATCTTATGTATTTATGTGTTGATGATGTAATTATATGGATTAAATGATGTATTACTGTTGATTATGCCATTTTAAGGAATTTACTGGCTACATTTGTATTTTTGTGTTGCTTTAGATTTAGTTGATGGTTGATGATTGATGATAGTTACTGACATGCAGAATTAAACATGGTTAACTATTACTATTATTAAGAATTTAACCTCACCCCTTTTTCCAATTTAGGCCGTTCTGTAGGATCATCGGGCACCCTGAACTCTTTATTAGATGAAGAGTTTTCCAACGTCTCATTTGTAAAGCCATCATCAGACCAATTATCAACCTCAAAATTGTCATCGGATTCATAATCAGACAAGTACTGTGAGACACTGTCATCATTATAGTTCAAGTCGGACTCATTATCATCTCCGAATCATTACCATTATGTTCATCAATAATTTGCTCCCATGTGGGCTCTACATTGTATGATGTCAGCGAAAATCGTTAGGTTATTTAACGGTTGGATTGAATTGTTAGACAAATCAAACCACAGGGGGTTTTTTGTTAGACAAATCAAACCACAGGGGTTTTTTCGTAATTTTGAAAGAAGTCTGGGTTTTTTTGTAATTAGGCCAAACCTCGGGGTTTTTTTTGTAATTATCCCTTTATACAATTAAGTACAAGTTTTTATATCAAATAAATGGGGTTTGGGTGGGTACGGGTAGTATGCGGGTATCAACAAATGGATTTGGGACGGGTACGGGTAATAGATGTAATTTCTTAATAGGGTTTGGGATAGGTACGGGTAGTATTAATATTATAGGGTTCGGGTACGGATACTATTAAATTGGTGGGTACCCTAACCATGGCCATCCCTAATATATATATAGGTTCACCAAAAAAATTTACACTTCAGCTTATATCTTATCTTCCAGATATATCAATTACTATAAAATTCGAATTAGAATACACAGCCTGAAATTCTAATCAACCTGGTGAAACAAGGACAATACCTGATGATTTACGATATTAGCAGACAACCGCTGGATTTCACGCTCTTCGTGATCAGCAAAAAGCTTTGCCTTCACAGCAGCAGCAGCAAGACCATCTTTCGCAGCAGCTTTCACTTTCTCAGCAGATAAAGTGACAGCCTCTTCATCATTTTGGCTCGAAGAACCTTCGAGACATTAACAAAAGAAATCAAACATAATCTATTTGGCTCCAATGAACTTCAGATATGTTATTCAGGGATAAGAAATCAGAAGAATGCCAACATAATCTATGTTATACCATTTTTTTTACTCGAATTCGTGATATCTCCATGAGGGCTCCCTTCCTTGCCACCATCAGCATCCTTAGATAATGATGCCAAGGATGCGTGGGAACAGGCAGCAGCCACTCTTGGCCCCAGTGTAGAAGCAAGAAATGCTACCTACAACAGCAAGATGTATTTTATAAGAAAATGTAGTGAAGTGCAAATGCCATGAAATGAAGCAGCGTGCAAGATAAGTTTAGTAAATTCAACGATGAGATGGGCATCTGAATGAGAATGGTACAAGGATTAGAAAAGCGGAGCTTCAATCTAAAACTGGTGCATGGCTGTACTATCTCCATAAACTAAATTCTACAAAATTTAAACATTTACGAGTGTCTACTACCAAATGAAAATTTTCAGATATTTTTTGCCTGAAAAAGACTTCTGGGGGGAAAAGGGGGAGGGGGGGCATAATTAGAATCTCTTGTCCAGCACGCAGAACTTGGTCGTGCTAGAGGCTGGCGTGCAGGAATTGAGGGGATATTTGCACATATGCATCTAGATTTTTCATCAATACGTTATTTAGCAAAAAGGTAAGTTAAACTAACTCCAGAAGCTCCAAAACCCAAACGGGCGAGGAAAGAAAATATGAGAAAAATGATAATGAGAGAAACAAGTGGAAGGCGTGATCCTCATTATTGTTAAGACACAGAGAGATGCAAGCAAATAGACAAACACGGCAACAAGTCCCTTGCAAGAGGACAAAAACTATACATGCAAGTAGAACGAATGAGGAAATGAAGGAGAGTGTGGAGGAGACAAAGAAAACACAGTTGCACAAAATCTACAAAGCATGAGTATTGAGTCCTTGGAGAAACAATCTACCAGACTCATCACTGGATTTCCCGAGTTTGCAAAAGGAAATTTGCTTTCAGTATCACACCCTTGCACGCTGAACCCTGTACCATAAATGAAATGCCAAACATAAATGCATGGGGCTTCCTCAATGTTAAGACCAAGAAACAATCTAGATAAAACACCAACCATTTGCATTTGACTCTGATCTTTCATGATTATTATCATGACTCCAAAAATTTGATGTGCTTGGTAAATCAATACTTTCTAATGGAGCACCATTTAAAGGAAGACGGACAAAATGCACGATGCATTGTGCTTTTGATTTTGAGCCAACATGCTCTGCAATTTTGTTCCAGTTTTCGTTGTAGAGTTGCATTCCCTCGAGCAGCAGTAATGTTTCCTGGTCACTCCAACTATCTCCATCTCCATCTCCATCTCCATAATCCTTCATGGAATTGACCTTCAAAAAGTCTAAGCTAGAATGACCAGCGACAAATCTTCCCTCATGAAAGCAATCCAAACACAGCAGGACATCAGCCTGTCAAAGAAATGGGTTAGACACAAAAGTCATACATCATGGAATAGAATCTATCAGTGTCATCGTCCCACAGCTGTGTCGTTTTAGGGTACATATTACATGCATGAGTCTTTAGTCCTCATGCCATAGACACAAAAATTCACAACTCAAAAGTAAGTCCTTTGGCTGCAATGACTGGTAGGTTAGTATTACATATATCTTCGCAGAAATCAAATTTATCACAGCCCATAGCGAGCTATATGTGATATTTTGTGGAGTTCTTCGCACCCCGTTCAGACCCAGTAATGCATAGACACAAAAGTTCTTGCTACTTGAACCCAACTAGGTTTAAATGAAAAAATATATTTCCAGCACCACTGCGTCAGTCATCAATATTTCAACCCAAGCAACTTCACTGATTTGGAGATACATCATACAAGATCAAAGGTGTAAATAAGATATGCCTATCCTGCACTGTACTGATTATGATAGCAATGGCAATTTGATTTCATGGTAAAGATACAATTAAGTTTTTCTAGTTACCATGTCAGATGAAGTTTATTTGATCTCACAAGACTGCATAACTTTGTCTTATTTTTCTACATAAACAGATGATTCAATACTTTGCCAAGTATTGTTGACAATATAATGGAAGCGACATATCACCGAATTTACATTGGATCTTGAGCTGATTAATTTCATACTTAAATAAAAGTGCAAACGTATTTTAATTTGAATAATGCCCAAACAGGTTCATCAAATGATCAAATCTGAGCTCATGTTTAAACATGCTAAGTTCCACTTGGCTCTCCTTGAATCATTTAGGCCTAATATTAGCTTCAATTAAAAGTTCCATCAAATTTCGCAGCTTTGTCGATCCATATCCCTGTTTCTGAAATGTCAAGTAACTTAAAATAATAATTACACAGCTATTTCCATATCGAGTAAAAGCTAATCAGTCCTGAGTACCACCTTACACCATACATTGCGGCATGCAATTGAGAAACAAAGTTAATATGCAACTTTTAAGGCCAAGAAACTATCTCATAGGCAAGCACCAGCTATACGGAATGAAGTGAAACAAAGATGATTTTATAAGATATTTAATATACATAAGGAATGATACTCCGATAACAATAACATGCAAACATAAGGGTGCCAGAGAGTGAGTTGAAATTCCAAAATTAAGGCATTTACCTCCTTCTGCGACTGATAGCACACAGTAGGAATAGGCCGAGAACAATAATGGCATTGGTGTTCAGATAATTGCTCTCTGATAGTAATGTCAAAGTCAGAGTCCTCTTCATGCCGACGTGCAAGTTCTGGATAAGCATCAGCGGCCTTGAGCCTGCATTTGGGCTTGTCAAACTGGATTAAGCTATCTACAGATTTCAAAGCAGCAGAAGGCACGCGAAGTTCACCATTTGAGTCCTCATATAGATATGTCTCATCCTTATGGGCCTCATTTTTAAGAGGGCGTGCACAATAGTTGATGATCCCCCAATGATCAAGAAAACGCACAATTCTAGTTAAATCATCAATATCAATACCAGCTACTAGCCCCTGGCAATCGGCAACTGATAGGTGCTTTTCTGGGTTCTCCATATACTTTGCAACAATGAAATTTCGGGCCTCCATGTACTTTTCTGGAGTATGATCTGCCGACTTCCCAGAGAAAAAGTGTGGCACCACTTGTCTCTCCAATCTATGCACGGAGCTTGGTGAAAACCAGTCTGCTTAAAGAAATATATGAAGTACAGAAGGCCAAATTAAGTCAATGTACCATTTCAGAAAGCATGCGACAGTTCAAGAAGATCAATTAGACGCATATATGGAACAGATAACAGAACCAAAATGACCAGAAAACATAGACTTTGTCATTTAAAAAATGTGAATAGTCAAATAGCCACTGACCGAAGAATAGAAACCTACTAGATTCTTAAGCTCATAACTTTTATTCTGGAAAATACATCAAAAAAGAAATCGAAAAAAATATATTAAACTTATACACAAAAGAAGAATAAACCATCATTCATAATACAAAAGAATACACTTTTAACATTAGGGAATTTCAAACACAATTAGAAAGTGAGGGAGCGAGACAGGAATTAGTGTTTACATCTTACAAATTTAGATTTAATACTTGGAAAAGTATGATCTCATGATTAAAGGGCCTGCATCCTACATTGAGTCGAGCCATTGTCCTGGAGTATATGAAATAAAAGAGAACTTGCAATTCTTTAGTCAGCACATGTTCAAGTGATCTATTAGTCTGCTTCAACCATCAAAGCCATATACTAGCATATAGATCAGTAGTTTTTTTAATCAGGCACTTCTATTACCAATAACAACAGAATAAAATAAAATCAAACAAACACAACGAATGCAAACACAATAACAAAGACAGAACACGCAACCTGAATGTACTGGCACAACATGGACACGACCTGCACTCCCAAGCCGTTTAGAAACACCATTGCCTGCAATTATCCTAGGTGGCATGATCACATGTGGCCCACTCCCACCGCCGCTTTCAGTTTCTTCCGTAGGAGCCCCTAACAAAGCAGGACTGTCACGAGGCACAGCAGAGAGTGCCTGCAGCTGCCCATAAGAAATATTCTCCAGCCGAGCCACCCCAACCTGCCCTTGACCTCCGCTCTCCCCATTTCTGGCAGCCCTCTCTGCATCCACAATTCCAAGGACTAAGGAGTGGGGCCTACTCACCACCCTCTTAATTGCAATTGGGAACTCACAAATTCTTAATCCACCATCAACCAACTTTTCACTCTCTTTCTCTCGCGACATCTGGTTTGCCCTGTATCCGCTATTATTGTGGGGATCATCATCGGTTTCCAGGTGGTTTTGTGGTGGGTCCAGATCGAGGTCGTCATCATCTTCGTTGTCCTCAAATGTGTCATCATTCTCAGGTTCTTTCAGTTTAGAATTACATGCAGCTCGGTGCTCCCTTTTCCGCTTCCTCCACCTTGCTCTTGCCTCTTAAAAAGAGAGAAAAAGAAAGGGAAAATGCAAACAAAAGGAAGCAAATTATAATTCAATCTTTTTCATTTTAATTTCAAAAATATCACTATGAATGAACAAATACTACATTTTTCAATGAACATTTGCAAATTAAAATTCCCCAACTGTCACCGCAAATAACCGCAAATAAGGGCCTTTCACATTCAAAATATAAAACGTCACAGACTCGCACTCTGTTGGCAAATGGGTTCGCGACGATACATCTGTCACACACCAAAACCTATATTTTTCAGCTATACTTAACAAACGGATTTGTGTATTGACGAGGAAAAGGCGGGAAACGCAAAGCCCCGAAAAAACGGACTTAAGCTTCAATTTCACAAAAGGCCCCTACTGGCCACAAAACTATCAACAAGTTAAAATCAAAGACCTTTAACTCAATTTCAATTTTCACAACAGTAATTTAGCTAAAATTTCACAAACCGCTCCTTAATTAACACGCAAAAAAAAAAAACAGAAAATATTCACTAATATCAAGCTTTAATTCAAAAAAGAAAAGATATGTGCATGCGCGTTGCGTGTGGAGAAAAAAGTGGAATTAGGGGGTTGTAATACCTGATGAGGAAACCGGCATTGCTGAAAGGAAAAATTAAGTGAGATTTATGGAGGGTTTGCGGGGTTTAAGGGTGAAGGGAGAGATTTGTGGGGTCTCTGTGATTGGTGAGGTGGAGAACTGAGGTGTGTGTGTTTGTGTGTGTGAGAGAAGAAGAGAGATGGGGGTGGGGGAACTCGGAGAGCAGCTTCTATATTGGGGAAAATCGGAAATGTATTTGTTTGGTATTTTTCAATTTTCACAGCTGGTGAAGTGGGATGATATTCATTTTTGGTCCCTCGGGTTTGGCCTAATTGGAATTGCTACCCCTTTTTTGTGTAATTAATTAATTAATTAATAGTTAATAAATAAATTGTTTTACTAAAGAAATTACTTAAACGAAAAAACAGAGTATTTAGGTTTAATTGGAATTTTAGTCATTATAACATAATTCACATGCTCCCGTGAAACCATAAGAAAATTCTTTCACTACTCTCACTACTCTCTCACACAACTAAACCAAAGTCCAAAGTCTCCCCCTCCCTCTTTCTCTCCCCCACAATTAGCCATCTCCACCGTATCTCTCCACTTTACGAGGCCAGAGACTATGGACCTATTGTACAATGGTCTCCGGTGACAAGCTCCTCCATTTCTCTTTGCGGGCATGGGTTTTGTGTCTGCTCGCAGATTTGGAGTCTGTGAAAGCGGCAACAGTGATTGTGTGGCGGTGATGAGTTGTGGCGTCGATGTGAGAGAGGAAGAGGTTTTCAACATATGTATTTTTCATGGTCAATCTCAATAGGTACTCTAAACACCAAGGTCGAAATCTTATTGTGCCCACTGCACAAAATAAAAAAGTGGCTCATGTAGGTTGCCTTGCCAATATGGAAAAATCCATCATTTTTCCTTTCTTGCCTTTTAGTTTGATTGCTAGATTATTTTTTGTTTTTCTGTCTTTTTGTTGTTTCATTTTTCCAGTTGAAGGGTATTAAGCAGAATAGTGACATGTCTTGCAGCGCATGATGGTTACTCATGCCCGAGTATTTCGTGTTTTGTAGTATCCATCGAGGAGTGTCGAATTCTCTTAGCGTATGAATGTTTTAGTTTTGGATTTGAATTGGTTTTGCTAATTTCCTGATTAATTTATCTTTAGTCAAGTCAGCATATAGTCAGCATGTTACGATTGTCGTTGTAATTTTTTAGTTGATCTAATAAAAAAACTATCTTTTGAAGAGAAAAAAAACTCTTAAGGTTTAGCAGTTTCAATCTTTTAACATATTGAAGTGTCAGTCTGAGCCCTTCACGAGTGCACCTTTAATCGATATGGGAATTTCAATGCTATAATTTTAGCGATTATTTTGGCTAAAGGAAAAAGGTATTATGAGAACATTTTAAATGTTGAAACACTTAATTGTAGAGCTGGAAAAATTGGTCCTACCCGGCGAATCCAATCAATTCGCGTATCGAGTTGGGTTGTGTTCCATTTTTAGAAACCTCAGAAGGATCAGGTCTACTTTGGCTCGGTCCAAATGACCTAAAGCCCAACAAGCCCCACGGTCCGATCAAAAGTATACATGATGGGCTGGATTGGGCCTCAAGAAATGCGGTGCAATGAAATTCCAATTTTATGACTTGGCCCGTTGGGCTCGGGATGGTCCGAACATTCCCAACTCTACTAGTTGGACCAACATTATACAAAATAAGAATTTATAGGACCACAACTATACAAATTAAAACTCATGGGATCACAATTTTTGCATAATACAAATTATAAGGGGTCACAATTACCCGAAATCAAATTTTACGGGATTAAAAAGAAAAAAAAAATCATTTTCTCCTCCTCCCGTGGCAGCACAAAATCGCACTGCAAGTCCTATTCTTCTACATGCAGTCACCGAGATCATTTCTAAGCATGAAAAGACCAAAAACACCCTTGTCTCCTCCGCCGACAACTCCTCCAATGCCACAACAGTGTCAATCCTTCGGCAGACTCCTCAAGCCTATTTCCAAAAAATGCCAAAACATTTTACAAAATCCCCAACCACTCATTCTCGCCGTCGGAGACGCCGCCATCGAATGGAAACCCCTCAATATTAGTAAGTATGAGCTCTATTTGCCGCTCATTCTCTCCACCAACCAATCTTTCAGGTGGAGACAAACTGGCACATTGCAGTACACTGGCCCCGTTGGACCCCACCTTGTCTCCCTCAAGCAACTCGAGGATAACGGTATAGGGTATTATTATCATTTCACAGACAGTGAGGATATGGCGAGAATCGATCTTTTTGACTTTCTGAACATGGGTATTTCTCTAAATGAGATGTGGAGTGAATTTTAAGGCTTCTGGTGAGAGGTATGTTGAGCTAGCATTGTATTTGGAAGGGGCTGGAGTTCTTAGGCAGGATCCATTGGAGTGTTTGATTCAATTTATTTGCTCATCTAACAATAATATACATGTGGAATTTATTTCATCGAATGGGGAGTGTTTGGGGAATTTGGAAGGGTATGATTTTTTAGAGTTTCCAACTCTGGAGAGAGTGGCATTGATATTTATATTTATAGTGAAAATGAGGAAGCTCCTTACAATCACATGTGAATGCATAGTTCCATACAAGATTTTCTATTGGTTTATCATTTTGCTCCCATCAAAAGATTTTTCAAAATTACATTCAAATATAAGTGAATGCAAAAATGATGCCCGGATTTTTTTTTATTTCATTCTACATGAGGTTGGTCAGTATTTGACTACCACTTGAGAGGCTTTCAATTATACCAAATTTGAACATAATAGTGCATTACAAAACAACAAAGCCAAATATTGGAATTACGGTATATTACAAAATTATCATACAGTTCACATAAAACAGTCTACCATGACATAGAAGATGAAGTAATATGTCCATCGAGTGCAAATAATTTAGAGAAATATGTTGTTGTCATAGGGAACTATGCAAAAGGGGTAAGTTCAAGAATTGCCTTTTTTGAGGTTTTAGTTACAATTCTAGCCTTCGTTATTAAAAAAATTCAAATTTTTACAGAAGTTCTCAATAATCAATATACCCTTTATAACAAATAAGAAAACATGATTGAATTTGTTCCAGATATCACAGAATATGAGCACTCTCCATTTCTGTCACATGTTTCTTTCGTGGCATTGTTACACCTACTTAGATCCAGTCTATATTAAGAGGTTTTAATGAATTATGTCAGGTCTCCAGCCGGTAAACTTAACAGGGCATACTCTTACAAGTTCTCACGACTCTATGTTATAAGTTCCAAACTAAGATTTATAGGTGAAAATTGAAATAGTCCATTACGACCATATCAGACTCAACATGATTCCGTAAATTTAATAAATCCCTTAAAATTCTTACCTTTATTTGACCAAAAACCGCACCAGGTAAGATGGTTTGCAAAGCCACCTCTATGAAAAATAGAGCCTTTCTTTCTTAGTCTGATTCTTTCCAGACTTTTTCCAAAGCAACTCTTTCACCTCTCGGCTTACGCAATGATCGGAAGAACTCTCTTCAATAGCCCATGATTGAAAGAGATGTAGATGAGAACAAATTCTTTTTCATAGTCTGCTAATTTTCTTCTTGTTGCATCTCGTCGATACGATATGTTGATTTACCTTACTAGTCATATGCCCTAAAGGTTGATTGTCAGGTGGTACTTTTCAATAGATAAGTGAATCGCGCTCAAGTGGTGGTTGTCGAAATATTTGATCCTCGTTTTCCTATCTGGTGTGGTCTTAGATTTCGTTGTCCCTTTCCGTTTCACGCAATAGCATGCTCAAGCAAGCGGGCTTCGCCGTGTAGCTTCCCGAATTAGTCGAGTAGCTTCTTTCCTATGCTCCGATGCTCTGCTGGCACCTGCTACCCTTTAGGTATACATTTATGCGACCCATCTTGAACTCTTTTCCATGATGTACTTCTAATCAAACTAATCCATGATTCTATTTTCCTATTCAAGGACAGAGATTGAAACACTTATAAGCACTGTTGTTTTCACTGTTAAGGTAAGGACAGATAAACCAAATCGCTGTTAAAACCATAGCTTGTCCCTTGAAAGAGCTCCGGTGACTATTCGTCGCGAGAAAAAGGTCAAGAGTCAGCCATCAACACAGATGGAATTAATTGTAAAAAACTCTTCCAGACTATACCATGAAAACAACCTATCCCAAGTCATAGTGGTGCTTATGCAATGGTTGGCTACCTCATACGTTCGTACCGCTCCCACTATTGCGTAAGTTGCTCATAAGATGATTGTAATGTCGAAGCGGCAGTGATATAGTGAAAAGTTGGAGCTTTTGTGATAGTGACAGTCAAAGTGGAAGCAACATCATCAACTATTGAATCAACAGAGGCATAAACGGAAGAAGCTAAAGTCAAATCAGAAGAGAGAGGGGGAGAGAGAGCTAGAATTGAAGCAGGTCATCTACTGACCATGTTTGTAGACGACTCAGGTAGTCCTGGTAAACCGATCAAACAAGATCTGGATTTGGACTTCTTGTGCGCATCCTCTAAATCCGAGGTTTGAAAGTAGCACTTTTCATTACAGTTGGCCTTGTAGTGATTCACGGTGTGAGGACGATAGCCCAATGCTTTCTTGCTTGGTGCCTCCGATCCTTGCTAAAGTAGAAGATGTGGTGCTGGGTCACAGATCTTGGTGGTTTCAAACCCCTGCCCCCGGGGTTCTATGTAGAACCACGACCTTCTCTTCTCCCCGCCTTCTTGACATGGAGTACCACATGAACCATGCTTTTAAACTGCTTCCTTTCCTTCCGTGCAAGAAGAAGCGAACTCTTTCAATTAGAAAGCGAATAAGATGAAAAAAGTGAACCTTCGGTCGGTTGAGAAACTCTGTCGAAAGACTTGAAGAAATCCAATGGGACACCTCAAGACTAGGACTTTCAAAGGGCTTCTCAAGGGCTGCATGGTAGGCGGCGACGAACGTTGTAATGGTCATGTGTGAATGTCGGGGGCTCTTGGGCTGGCACCACGCGAAGATCTTCACCTGTTTATGATTGAATGAGTGAATCTGCCTTCCTCCCCTTAGTCCCAAGAACCGAAACCATAGTCGATGTTCTTAGTGCTGTAAGTGGTACGCACGCCTTAGTCTTAGACTCAATCTTTATTTTATGACAATTGTAAAATAAGGCTTCCTTGATTCTTCCTAAACTTACATACCCCAAATCCTAATACTTCAAATTCATCAACAACCTCACCCTACCTTCAGATTGCCTCAAAGATGGAAACCCCAATTACATTTGTATACAGCATGCTAGGTGCGTGGCCGTTGTGGAGAAGATGACACAGCCGGCGCGATGGAAAGAGTAGAAGAACTTTGTACAAAACTCAAGACCTAACTGCGCGATGGGGTGATTTATTGTATGGGGGTATTTAAGTCATTTGGCTCTATATCCTATTTAATTCAAAATTCCAAACAAAAGAATATAAAATATAATTTTATCTCACTAGTTGTAATCCAAAAGGACAAACATAAATAATCCAAGTACAATTTAATTTGTGAACAGTGCAATCTTGTTCAATTCAATCCTAATGTCATAATCCCATACACATTGCCAATCGAGGCCTTATCGGTTGAATCAATTGCTTTTATTAGCCTAAACCAGATTTTGTCCCTGTTACAGGTCTAAGCATCGAGTGCCCAAGAGATGACTGGGAATTTGATGTAAGGCCAAACATGGAATTCGAATTCGAGGCTGACGAGGATGGTTGAATAGCCGCAAGGGGAAATCTTGGACCATGCCCATACATCCCCTGTTGGTGCATGTGGGGATGGATGTATTGGCTACTTCCATACCCGGGAATTGAAGGCGGATTTTGAGATCCCGAAACTTGCTGTCTGCTGTTTCCTGTATTTAAAGCACCAATACCCGGTGGGCCCATGGGCGGAGATACTCCAGTGGACACAAACTGTGGTGACGTCATGAGGGCCCGCTCTGAAGTGATCCTTTGCCTTGTCCTTTCCATCTGTTCGCATTCTCTCATTAACAACGTCTCGACTTCTGCAAACTGCTTCAGTTTCAGCTCCAATCTCTTCAACTGGAAGAACAGTGCATTGAGGAACCAAACTTGTTAAACATGTTAGATGCTTGGCTACTACTATTAACAAAGCGGCAGTAAATTTTCAATTAGCCAATTCCAACTTAGAATCTAAAAGAAAAACCTCTGTGCTACAGAACTTTTGACATTTGACTCGATTGATATAATCAACAGCGAACCAAATTAAGCAACAGTTCTGCATGCACACAACATTACTAAATTTCAATCCCATTTATTAGCTATTCACTTATAACATTTTAACCCCTCCCCCAATATATATATATATATATATATATATATATATATGTGTTCACCAAAAAAATTTAGGTGGCGATTGGATATGAAATAAATTCCATTTTTGTTCTGCTGGAGAATTTTTTTGACCAAACATGCGATTGTTTAAGAAAATTTTCAAAATGAAAGTATATCCAATCGCGCCGTTACACTTCAGCTTATATCTTCTCTTCCAGATATATTAATCACTATAAATTCGAGTTAGAATACACCTGAAATTCTAATCAGCGTGGTGAAACAAGGTCAATACCTGATGATTTACGATATTAGCAGACAACCGCTGGATTTCACGCTCCTCGTGATCAGCAAAAAGCTTTGCCTTCATAGCAGCAGCAGCAAGACCATCTTTCGCAGCAACTTTCACTTTCGCAGCAGATAAAGTGACAGCCTCCTCATCATTTTGGCTCGAAGAACCTTCAGAGAAATTAACAAAAGAAATCAAACATAATCCACTTGGCTCCAATGAACTTCAAACACGTTATTCAGGGATAAGAAATCAGAAGAATGCCAACATAATCTATGTTATACCATTTTTACTCGGTCGTGATATCTCCATGAGGGCTCCCTTCCTTGCCACCATCAGCATCCTTAGATAATGATGCCAAGGATGCGTGGGCACAGGCAGCAGCCACTCTTGGCCCCAGTGTAGAAGCAAGAAATGCTACCTACAACAGCAGGATGTATTTTATAAGAAAATGTAGTGAAGTGCAAATGCCATGAAATGAAGCAGCGTGCAAGATAAGTTCAGTAAATTCAACGATGAGATGGGCATCTGAATGAGAATGGTACAAGGATTAGAAAAAGAGGAGCTTCAATCTAAAACTGGTGCATGGCCGTACTATCTCCATAAACCAAATTCTATAAAATTTTACACATTTATGAGTGTCCAGAAAAGGGGGAATAGCTAGAATCTCTTGTCTAGCATGCACTTGGTCGTGCTAGAGGCTTTTGTTCAGGAATTGAGGGAATAATTGCACATAATGCATCTAGATTTTCATCAATACTTTATTTAGCAAAAAGGTAAGTTATACTAACTCCAGAAGCTCCAAAAACCCAAACAGGCGAGGAAAGAAAATATGAGAAAAACGATAAGAGTTAATGAGAGAAAGAAACAACTGGAAGGCATGATCCTGATTTTTGTCAAGGCATGGAGAGATGCAAGCAAATAGACAAGGACGGCAATAAGTCCCTTGCAAGAGAGGACAAAAACAATTCATGCAAGTAGAACAAATGAGGAAATGAAGGAGAGTGTGGAGGAGAGTCAAGAGACAAAAGACAGTTGCACAAAATCTACATAGCATGAGTATTGAGTCCTTGGAGAAACAATCTACCAGATTCATCACTGGATTTCAGAGTTTGCAAAAGGAAATTTGCATTCAGTATCACACCCTTGCACGCTGAACCCTGTATCATAAATGAAATGCCAAACATAAATTCATGGGGCTTCCTCGATGTTAAGACCAGAAAACAATTTAGATAAAACACCAACCATTTGAATTTGACTCTAATCTTTCATGATTATTATCATGACTCCACAAATTTGATGACCCAGATGTACTTGGTAAATCAATACTTTCCAATTGAGCACCACTTAAAGGAAGACGGACAAAATGCACGACGCACTGTGCTTTTGATTTCGAGCCAACATGCTCTGCAATTTTGTTCCAGTTTTCGTTGTACAGTTGCATTCCCTCAAGCAGTAGTAATGTTTCCTGGTCACTCCAACTATCTCCATCTCCATCTCCATCTCCATAATCCTTCATGGAATTGACCTTCAAAAAGTCTAAGCTAGAATGGCCAGCGACAAATCTTCCCTCATGAAAGCAATCCAAACACAGCAGGACATCAGCCTATCAAAGAAATGGGTTAGCCACAAAAGTCATACAGCATGGAATAGAATCTACCAGTGTCATCGTCCCAAAGCTATGTCGTTTTAGGGTACATATTACATGCATGAGTCTTTAGTCGTCACGCCATAGACACAAAAATTCACAACTCAAAAGTAGGTTAATATAATATATATATATATATATACATATATCCAGAAAACAAATTTATCACAGCCAATAGCGAGTTACATGCAATATTTCGTAGAGTTCTTCACACCCCGTTCAGACCCAGTGATGTATAGACACAAACGTTCTTGCTACTTGTACCCAACTAGGTTTAAATGAAAAAATATATTTCCAACACCACTGCATCGGTCATCAATATTTCAACTCAAGCAACTTCATTGATTTGGAGATGCAAGATCAAATGTGTAAATATAATATGCCTATCCTGCACGGATTATGATAGCAATGGCAATTTGATTTCATGGTAAAGATATAATTAATTTTTTCTTGTTATCATGTAAGATGGAGTTTATTCGATCTCACAAGACTGTATAACTTTGACTTATTTTTATACACAAACAGATGATTCAATTTTTTGCAAAGTATTGTATTGTAGACAATATAATGGAAGTGGCATATCACCGAATTTACATTGGATCTTGAGCTGATTAATTTCATACTTAAATGAAAGTGCAAGCGTATTTTAATTTTGAATAAAGCTCAAACAGGTTCATCGATTGATCAAGTCTGAGCTCAAGTTTAAACATGCAAAGTCTCACTTGGCTCGCCTTGAATCATTTAGACCTAATATTAGCTTCAATTAAAATTTTCATCAAATTTACGCAGCTTAGTCAATCCGTATCCCTGTTTCTGAAATGTCAAGTAACTTAAAATAATAATTACACAGTTATTTCCATATCGAGTAAAAGCTAATCAGTCCTGAGTACCACCTTAAACCATACATAGCGGCATGCAATTGAGAAACAAAGTTAATATGCAACTTTTAAGGCCAAGAAACTATCTCATAGGCAAGCACCAGCTATATGGAATGAAGTGAAACAAAGATGAGACAAATTTTATAAGATATTTTATATACATGACTATAAGGAATGATACTCCGATAACAATAACATGCAAACATAAGGGTACCAGAGAGTGAGTTGAAATTCCAAAATTAAGGCATTTACCTCCTTCTGCGACTGATAGCACACAGTAGGAATAGGCCAAGTACAATAATGGCATTGGTGTTCAGATAATTGCTCCCTGATAGTAGTGTCAAAGTCAGAGTCCTCCTCACACCGACGTGCAAGTTCTGGATAAGCATCAGCGGCCTTAAGCCTGCATTTGGGCTTGTCAAACTGGATTAAGCTATCTACAGATTTCAAAGCAGCAGAAGGCACGCGGAGTTCACCATTTGAGTCCTCACATAGATATGTCTCATCCTTATGGGCCTCATTCTTAAGAGGAGGTGCACAATAGTTGATGATCCCCCAATGATCAAGAAAACGCACAATTCTAGTTAAATCATCAATATCAATACCAGCTACTAGCCCCTGGCAATCGGCAACTGATAGGTGCTTTTCTGGGTTCTCCATATACTTTGCAACAATGAAATTCCGGGCCTCCATGTACTTTTCTGGAGTATGTTCTGCCGACTTCCCAGAGAAAAAGTGTGGCACCACTTGTCTCTCTAATCTATGCACGGAGCTTGGTGAAAACCAGTCTGCTTAAAGAAACATATGAAGTACAGAAGGCCAAATTAAGTCAATGTACCATTTCAGAAAGCACGTGACAGTTCAAGAAGAAGATCAATTAGACGCATATATGGAACAGATAACAGAACCAAAATGACCAGAAAGCACAGACTTTGTCATTTAAAAAAAATGTGAATAGTCCAATAGCAACTGACAGAAGAATAGAAACCTAGATTCTTAGGCTCATAACTTTTATTCTGGAAAATACATCAAAAATAGAAATCGAAAAAATACAGTAAATAACTTTTACACAAAAGAAGAACAAACCATCACTCATAATACAAAGGAATACACTTTTAACATTATGGAATTTCAAACACAATTAGAAAATGAAGGGGGAGGAATTAGTGTTTACATCTTGTAAATTTTAGATTTAATACTTGGAAAAGTATGATCTCGTGATTAAAGGACCTGTATCCTACATTGAGTCGAGCCATTGTCCTGGGGTATATGAAATAAAAGAGAACTTGCAATTCTTTAGTCAGCACATGTTCAAGTGATCTATTAGTCTGCTTCAACCATCAAAGCCATATGTAGCATATAGATCAGTATTTTTATTAATCGGCTATTACCAATAACAACATAATAAAATAAAATGAAACAAATACAACGACTACAAACACAATAAAAAAGACAGAATGTGCAACCTGAATGTACTGGTACAACATGGACACGACCTGCACTCCCAAGCCGTTTAGGAACACCATTGCCTGCATTTATCCTAGGTGGCATGATCACATGTGGCCCACTCCCACCGCCGCTTTCAGTTTCTTCCGTAGGAGCCCCTAACAAAGCAGGACTGTCACGAGGCACAGCAGAGAGTGCCTGCAGCTGCCCATAAGAAATATTCTCCAACACAGCCACCCCAACCTGCCCTTGGCCTCCGATCTCCCCATTTCTCGCAGCCCTCTCTGCTTCCACAATTCCAAAGACTAAGGAGTGGGGCCTATTCACCACCCTCTTAATTGCTATTGGGAACTCACAAATTCTTAATCCACCATCAACCAACATTTCACTCTCTTTCTCTAGCGACATCTGGTTGGCCCTGTATCCCCTATTATTGTGGGGATCGTCATCGGTTTCAGGTGGTTTTGTGGTGGGTCCAGATCGAGGTCGTCATCATCTTCATTGTCCTCAAATGTGTCATCATTCTCAGGTTCTTTCAGTTTAGAATTGCGTGCAGCTCGGTGCTCCTTTTCCGCTTCCTCCACCTTGCTCTTGCCTCTTAAAAAGAGAGAAAAGAAAGGGAAAATGCAAACAAACGGAAGCAAATTATAATTCAATCCTTTTCAGTTTAATTTCAAAAATATCTCTATGAATGAACAAATACTACATTTCTCAATGAACACTTGTAAATTAATTTCCCAACTGTCACCGCAAATAAGGGCCTTTCACATTCAAAATATAAAACGTCACAGACTCGCACGCTGTTGGCAAATGGGTTCGCGAAGATACATCTGTCACACAACAGAACCTAACATTTTTCAGCTAAATTTAACAAACTGATTTGTGTATTAACAAGGAAAAGACGGAAAACAGAAAGACCTGAAAAGACGGACTTAAGCTTCAATTTCACATACGGCCCCTACCGGACACAGAACTTTCCACAAATTAAAATCAAAGACATTTAACTCAATTTCACAAACAGCAATTTAGCTCAAAATTCACAAACTGTAATTTAGCTAAAATTTCACAAACCGCTTCTTAATCAACCCGCAAAAAAACAGAAAATATTCGCTAATCTCAAGCTTTAATTCAAAAAATAAAGATATGAGCATGCGCGTTGCGTGTGGAGAAAAAAGTGGAATTAGGGGTTTGTAGTACCTGCTGAGGAAACTGGCATTGCTGAAAGGAGAAATTAAGAGAGATTTATGGAGGGTTTGCGGGGTTTAAGGGTGAAGGGAGAGATTTGTGGGGTCTCTGTGATTGGTGAGGTGGAGAATTGAGGTGTGTGTGTTTGTGTGTGAGAGAGAGAGGGGAAGAGAGATGGGGGTGGGGAACTGGGAGAGCAGCTTCTATATTGGGGAAATCAGAAATGTTATTGCTTTTTGTTTGGTATTTTTCAATTTTCACAGCTGGTGAAGTGGGATGATATTCATATTTGGTCCCTCATGTTTTGGCTAATTGGAATTGCTACCCCTATTTTCTGTTTATTTGATTAATTAATAGTTAATAAATAAATTGCTTTACTATAAAAATTACTTAAACAAAAAACACAAAGTATTTAGGCTTAATTACATTTTTAGTCATGTAACTCTTAAGGGTTAGCAATTTTAGTCATGTAACTTCTTGATGTGCCAGTTTCAACTCTTGAAGACTAGAGCTGGCAATTTTTGGGTCGTCCCGACCTACTCGATGATTGGGCTGTGCTGGGCTATGTTTTTCGGAGTCCGAGTGGCCCGAGCAGCCCGACACATTTTATATGTAAAAATGTGTTTTGGGATGGGTTGGGCCGAGAAAATCACATGCAAGAGTGATTTTCAGACCAGTTCGACCCTCACCGATTTTACGTATTGGTCCAATGGACTCGGGCTAGCCTGGCCCAGCCCGAGCATTTGCCAACTCTATTGATGATTGTACCCTTTAATTTAGATGGCAATTTCAGTTCTATAAATTTTAACGGTTATTTTTTACTAAAAGAAAAGGGTATTATGGGAACACTTGAAATATTGAAGCACCCAATCGTGGAGTTAGCAAAATTGCCATGGCCCATCGGGATGTCCCGATCGGCCCCGCATGTAGGCTCGGTTGGGTTCCATTTTAAAGGCGAAAAAAGGTCGCGCTCTACTTGGCTCAGTCCAAGGCCCAAAGCCCATAAGTCGATGGCCCGATCGATATTATACATGATGGGCTCGGTTGGGCCATAAGAAATGCGGTCCAATTATTTGGGTTTAGGTGATCGCCCGATTTTTTACGACTTGGCTCAAGCAGAGCTTGGTTGGGCGATCTGCCCAACCTAAAATATAAATATAAGGCTAGCCTGTGGTTTGGTCAACCCTAATAGATTTAAAAATTAAATGAGATTCGAGTTAATTAGGTCACTATCTAACAAAGCTAGCATATTGTGAATCTAACCCAAACTTTACCATACTTCGGGCTAAACGAGTCACTATTATGCTACAAGTCAAAAAGATAAAAACATGCACAGGGGCGTGGCGGCCAGCATAAGTCTGCCACAGGCCCTAGCCCAATTTTCTTTTCCCTAGGCTTCAACTATTTTTTTCCCTTATATATATATATATTCATTTTTTACATAAAAAACGGGACAAAAAAATTGGGGTCTTGCGAGGCGAGGAGGCCCCCTAACTACGCCACTGAACATGCATAACATTAACATTTTCAAACTGAATATTCAAAATTAAATGATCCATAATAATAAAAACCACACATAGTTTGTAATTGCATTACACATACAATATCTTAAAGTTCAAACACTCAAATTTAAAACAAACTCATGCAAACAAGACAAAAGTACACTACTAAATAACTAATAATCAAGTATCATTCTTAATCAACTTTAATATTTTATTGGACAAAGTATTATCTTCCATGTTTTATTCATTTAAAATGTATAAACAACAAAAACTAATTGTTAGTAAGAATTTTATTTTCATGCATATATTATTGAAATCAAATCGTAAAAAAAAAAACTATAAAAGAATCACAAACGAGTTGTTGAATTAAAATGAGTTAATAAAGAATTGAAAGCTCTTAAAAATAAATACTTACACCATACAAACTAAAATCATCATGTGGATTTGAAAAAAATACTAGTAAGAGATAGTATAAAATAGATAGAATATTATAATAATATTTTAAAATGGCGGGCTAGTCGATTAGCCTGCGGAACTGTGTAAATGGCCTCAAAATGGGCCAAAATAATTTAGCTTAACCCTATTTTTTTCTTTTTAAACGATCCGAGCCGCCCGACCGACCCTTTTAACATTTCTACCAACTAGTTGTTAGCTTTACCAATTGGAACCAAAATCATACAAAATCGGAACTTATATGACCAAAATTACACAAGTTAGAACTTATTTGAATACAATTACACATAATAAAAATCTCACGGGATCAAAATTACTACCTAAAATATTTATGGGGTTTCGGGACCAATTTTACAATTAAGCGTTATAATTGAAAAACAAATCATTCAATATATATATATAGGCAAAAATGTTTTTTTAGTCCACTAAGTGACGACTTGAAGATTTAGTCCACACTTTTAAATTTTTTGAAATTAGTCCACTAAGTGGCAAAAATTCGGATTTTTAGTCCAGTGACCTGCAATAACAGGTCACAATCCTATGTGGATTTTTTTTTCTTTTTTCTTTTTTTCTTGCCTCAAAATATGAGTTGTTTTTGTTGATATGGCATTTTGGAGGAAAAATATTATTTTCAATGTAAATTAAGTAAAAATATAATATTCATTATGAATAAAATAAAAATAATTTGCGAGAATATATTTAATTTTTTATTAGTCGAAAAACACAAAATATTCCTTTTAAAAATTGATGAAAAATAAGAATAATGTTAATAAATTTTAAATATTTTGATTTAATAAATATATTCAAAATATTTTAAAATTTATTAACATTATTCTTATTTTTCAAGAAATTTTAAAAAGGCTGTATAAAAAAAACTTTGAATTATAAAAAAACATATAAAAAACTATGTAAATTTTAAAAAATACAAAAACTATTTAATTACAAAAAATCTGCATAAAAGATATTTAAATTTTAAAAAACTGTATAAAAACAATTTAATTATTTCTCTTTAATTGTAAATATAAAATGTTATTTATACAATTAAATAATTTATAATTTAAACATATTATATAAATAATTTTTATTTTATAATTTCGAATATATTTCTCCAAATAAAATATCTTAAATTTTATTAACATTATTTTTGTTTTTCATGGATTTTTAAAATTATTTTTCCGTTTTTCAAATTAACAAATAATTTAAATATTAACATTATTCCATGAAAAACAAAAATAATGTTAATAAAATTTAAGATATTTTATTTGGAGAAATATATTCAAATTATAAAATAAAAAATTATTTATATCATATGTTTAAATTATAAATTATTTAATTGCATAAATAACATTTTATATTTACAATTAAAGAGAAATAATTAAATTATTTTTATACAGTTTTTTAAAATTTAAATATCTTTTATGCAGTTTTTTTGTAATTAAATAGTTTTTGTACGCTTTTTTAAAATTTACATAGATTTTTATACTGTTTTTTTATAATTCAAAGTTTTTTATACAGATTTTTAAAAAAATTCTTGAAAAATAAGAATAATGTTAATAAATTTTAAAATATTTTGAATATATTTTTAAATCAAAATATTTAAATTATATTAACATTATTCTTATTTTTCATCAATTTTTTAAAAGGAATATTTTGTGTTTTTCGACTAATAAAAAAATTAAATATATTCTGCAAATTATTTTTATTTTATTCATAATGAATATTATATTTTTACCTAATTTACATTGAAAATAATATTTTTTCCTCCAAAATGCCACATCAACAAAAACAATTCATATTTTGAGGCGAAAAAAAAAGAAAAGAAAAAAAATTCCACATGGATTGTGACCTGCTATCGGTCACCCACTAAAATCCGAATTTTTGCCACTTACAACTAAATTTCAAAAAATTTAAAAGTGTGACTAAATCTTCTGTCATTCACTTAGTGACTAAAAAACATTTTTGCCTATATATATATAAAAGAATCAGTTTCTCCTCCTCCAGTGACTGCACAGAATCGCACTGCAAGCCCTCTTCTTCTACATGCAGTCACCAAGATCAATTCTAAGCATGAAAAGGCCAAAAACACCCATGTATCCTCCGCCATCAACCCCTCCAACGCCACAACAGCGTCAATCCTTCACCAGACTCCTCAAGCCCATTTCAAGAAACGCCGTAACATTTTACAAAATCCCCAACCACTCCCCGCCGCCGCCGGAGACGCCGCCATCAAATGGAAACCCCTCAACATCAACAAGTCTGAGCTCTATTTGCCGCTCACTTTCCCCACTGGCCAAACTTTCCGGTGGAGACAAACCGGCGCATCACAGTACACTGGCCCCGTTGGGCCCCACCTCGTCTCCCTCAAGCAACTCGAGGACAACGGCGTAGGGTACTATTGTCATTTCACAGACAGTGAGGATATGGCGAGAATCGATCTGTTTGATTTTCTGAACATGGGTATTTCTTTAAATGAGATGTGGAGTGAGTTTAAGGCTTCCGATGAGAGGTTTGCTGAGCTGGCATTGTATTTGGAGGGGCTAGGGTTCTTAGGCAGGACCCATTGGAGTGCTTGATTCAATTTATTTGCTCCTCTAATAATAATATACAGAGGATTACTAAAATGGTGGATTTTATTTCGTCCAAGGGGAGTTTTTGGGGAATGTGGGAGGGTATGATTTTTCGAGTTTCCGACTCTGGAGAGATTGGCATTGGTATCAGAAGCTGAGCTTAGAGAGGCCGGTTTTGGATACAGGTCGAATTTCTTTCTTGTGTTTGTGTTAGATGATTTTGAATTTTGATGTTGTTTTAAGTTTATGTATGTAATGGTCAATCTCACACCAGCACCACAAGTTTGAGGCTTCAAATCAGTGTGCAAATTTAGGTACTAAAACTTAGCGCTTAGAATGAATGATACATTTAACTATTTAAGTAACTAACCTGATGAGTAGGGAGAGGTGAATAATGATTAATTAGGGGTTGTACTTGAAACACATTAGCATTTTCTCATTTTCATCAACTGGTTTGCAGCTTCGGATAATGAAATTTTTGTTGTTATCGTGCTATGTGAGTGTTTGCAAACGCTTAAAGAAGTGATTCATAAAAAAAGCGGGGAAAAAATCATTTTTAGTGTTTGCAAATGCCAACTTTCGTTTTTGCATTTGCTTCATTGAATCAAAATCTAAAAAGTAGGGGTGGAGTGCTTCTAATTTCGGAAAAGTACTTTTGCTATTTTGTAAATAAAAATAGATTTCTGTTTGACATCTCTTATCATCAAATTTGAAAAATATGATAACGGGCTGCTAATAATAAAAGGGTGTTTTTGTCTTTCTATCCAAAAACTCATTTTGAATTTTTTATTTTTTCCCTCAAAACACTTTAACTTTGATATTTTCAGCTTTTAGTTTCGATTTGCAAACACTACCAATTTCTGATTCTCATTTACTTTTAGTTTACACAATAGATCACTTCTCCTTTTAGAAGAAGTGTTTGTTTGCAAACACTCCCTACATACCATACAACTGTTACATTCAAAAGGATAGATCCACTTTTCTAACCCTTCTAATCTGTCTTGGAAACTGAGCAGGGCTAAATATATTGTTGGCACGGTGGCAGCTTTGCAATCAAAACCCGGGAGGTGTGGAGTGGCTTGCCACCCTTCGTAAATTAGATCTTCAAGAGGCAATTGATGGTCTATGTAGTTTACCCGGTGTTGGTCCCAAAGTGGCTGCATGCATTGCTCTGTTCTCTTTAGATCAACATCATGCCATTCCAGTTGATACTCATGTGTGGCAGGTGAGGTTTTAAGAAGTTTTCATTTTTGGTCAAGAGACTAGTGTATGCATATGTAAGTTTTTTTTTTCTGTTTTAGAAAATTTGTTATGTGGATAATTGTTTGTTCTTTATAGATGAATGTGTATGTGAGCCTTATTATCCCTTTACTGAACTACAGCTAGCATTCATACTCCATGACTTGATTGCCTGAGTTTTGTTCGAGGAATATAATTTGCTTGATACTTTCAATGATGATCAAAACTATGGCTCACTCAAATAAAACTGTCTAGAGTAATGATCAATGTTTCATCTCATTAGCTCGAAATACTCTTGTTTAAACCTTCATATAAATCTTGTCTCACCAGATAAAGGACTAAGCTATGTGGTCCACAATGATATGTCACTATTTGTTTAGTTGGACTGTAATAGTTTTTAGGATGTGTAACTTAATATTTTGGAGTTGTTATCCATATTCCTTTGTTCTGACTTTTCATGATCAAAATCTGTTTCTGCATCCTATTAAGGACTCAGGTATCGACCTATACATTCCATTGAGATGATGCAAATTCCAAATTTGACAAAAAAATGAGTCAAGTAGACTTCTTCTTGCACTAGCTTTTTCTACATGCATTTCTCTCTTTGTAAATGGTTGCATCTGGGGCTTGCTGTTAAATAACTTAAACTAAATCATTATATTTTGCTTAAGCATCTATGTTTATATATTGTTTTTGCAATTAAATTAATGCTTGTCAAAGTCTTTTATAAAAAATATTTTAGGGTTTATATCTGATTAAACACATGTTTCTGCTCTCAATGTGAAAGATTGCGACCAGGTATCTCATCCCTGAACTGGCGGGCACCCGCTTGACACCTAAAATCTGCAATCGTGTAGCAGATGCTTTCGTGAGCAAATACGGGAAGTATGCTGGATGGGCTCAAACGCTGCTTTTCATTTCTGAACTGCCTTCTCAGAGAGCCCTTTTGCCTTCAAGCTTCTGGAATACTGAGGAGAGAAGCTCCCCAAGCTTCAAATGAAAATTCAGGCAATACAAGAAACAAAGGAAAACCCCGGCATTAAAATAAAAACGACTGGTAAGTAAATGCTAAATGTCAATGCTAGCTCATGTTATCTCTCAGCTTTTTTACTGATTATTGTGATTGCAATTTGCAAATGTAGTGCCTAATGCTTTCAATTTATTACCTGATCATTTACAGGATTCAAGCAACAATGATGATATTCATGATAGCAGTCATAGTATTTGTCATATTTTCTTCAGTCAAGCATCACGGTAACTGAATTATTGAATTTCATTGAGGATTTATTGAAAGTTCTACCTTCATTTCAGTCTTCCGTTTGTATAACATGTAGCGTTATTTGCCAAATATATTTTAAGTTTTAAATTGTGTCTCCTGTATTCTTACTATTCCTGTCGGTGATGTCCAATATATATAGTAGGCGGTTGATAAGTTAAACTTCCCATTGATCAATTACATGAGAATCTATAGTATCATTGATTAAACATGCAGAAAAATCGTTGAAATATCACACGGCAATTAGTAGAACATGTGGGACACATGACATTCACTATAAAGTCTGAAAATTAGTTGAAATACATCTAAAAGTGTGAGGTATTATGTTGATTCATTTGGCTTTTGTTCCATCTTAGGTCGCACTTTTTCTGTTCAAATTAATGAATAATTTTTATATGTTTGTTTTTCCTGGTTCGAACTGTAGTATTCGTTAGTCTTAAGAGTTACTGCAACTGCTATCATTGGCATTGAGCCTCAATCAACAAGCCTTTTGGAGTTCCTGGGCATGGGTCACCTCCAAATTTTTTGTCTGACCAATGAATGGAACACATCTTCTTCCCTAGACAAGCCTGGGAAATAGTCATATTAAGAAAAAGTTATGAGAGTTGTCATTGAAACAAGAGCAATTAAATTCTTATTGGATAACTTAGCATTTTGTTATGAAAAAGTCATTCATCAAAGACCAAATTTGGTGCATGTTTGTATTCCACCACCACAAAGTGCTTTAGAAATTATTCAAATCCCTGCTAGAGCAAAACTTGTACTGCATGCTTATGAATCTACAAGACTAACAAGAAACTTCAAAATATTTAAGGCACTTGTAAAGAGAGTGATTTTGATATCTTAGCAAAAGAGTAAGTTAAAGATGGTCTTAATTTCTAAAATGAAGCTAATGATGTTACCAACTGGTAATACCTCCCTGCTAATCTATTCCCATAAAGAGAAGTTTCAAGATTAAAGTCAACTTAATTTTTCGTATGATTATTTTCATTTGTCGAAATGTTTTTGTATCTTTTCTGTGTATAAGTGAAAATATTATCATTTTAGGTTATCCTATTAAAGATAAGACAGTTTGCTATGTGACATAGGCTTGCTGTTGAACACTACACTGTAGACCTGAGCATAGAATGTTATATGCATTCGTATAGGTGGAACAGCTAACATAGTTTAAATAACTTAGTTAAAATAATTAACCATTCTTCGCAATGAATACAAAATAAACAAATAAAATGACGAATAATAGCTTACTTTCTCCACAACAGCTCTGGAATTGGTTGAGTGACAGCTTCCAAGAGCATAATTGTTGCAATCACCTGAAGGACTTCCAAAACTTGCAAATAAAATTTTCGAGATTTTTGTTTTTGAAGGACAATGAAGCCGAACTTTAGGTGTTCTCCCATTATCCTTATTTTCGTTTAGAGTTTCTCTTTTCCATGAAGCTACTGGAGGTGGATTTGAGTCTGACACGTGTCTACATACTTTAGTTACTGAAACAGTGTCGACCGATATGCCAAGAGGATTGCCAATTTCTTCTTCAAACAATACTAAAAGGTTATCTGTAGGTTTGAGGAAGGATCTTGGTATATGATACCTGAATTTGTTAAGAGGGTGTAATCAGAAAATTAAAGGAAGGAAATTCTATTTCTATAATGCTGCAGATTATTAAGTTAAAGGGATAATTACAAAAAAAAAAAAATGAGGTTTGAGCTAATTACAAAAAAATCCAAAGATGTTTCAAAATTACAAAAAGCCCTCTCAGGTTTGATTATGTCTTACATTTAAAGGAGTTAACTGCTATAAATATCAGGGGAAAGGGGGTTTTGAAATGCATTTTGCTTATGAAGGGGGAAAATGCAAGATGGAGTCACACCTCAAGGTTTTTTTTTTTTGTAACTTTCAAAAACCTCCGGAGCTTTTGGTAAGTAACCCGAACCTCATTTTTTTTAATATATAATTATCCCCAAGTTAAATATACTGGAAGATTAGAGTTGCAAACTTTTGTTCGAGGAAACATAATAATTTCATAAAAAAAATTAGGATATTTATATAATCTCCAAGTTGTATGCATATAGTGATGATCTTACCATATTTGTGAAGGAGAACCATCAGGTGTAAGAAAGGAGATCCAATATCGGCCAATACTTTGACCGTTAATCCATGCTTCGCCTTTTCCCATGGAGCCAAGATTTAGTGCAACAGGATCAGTACCCTCAGGTGCATCAAATTTGGACTGATAGTAGGCGGTAAATCATTATTTATGGTTATAGAGAAATGAATTGAAAGGTCATAGAACTAGGCTATCACACGTGAAGAGAAGTTTAAATAGAATGTAAACTTGATTATAACTCGTTAAGAACTGACATTTTTGTGCGGGGTTTGCATTTTTCTGATAATGGGATTTGGATATGTATAGTGTAACAGGATTTTATACAACAAAAATATGAAGAATTTTAAACAAGGCCAGGAGATGATGTAATATCTCACCTCCTTAACATTTAGTGGATATTACACTGTATTGATACAGAATTATCCCATGATAACGCATTTAATATTTGAAAACGAGATCATGAATTTACTAAATCAGTGCTTTTTTTTTTTAATATCTGGATTGGTATGTTTTTGGCTTCATATGGTGATCGGGTGATGGCTTCATATTCCTAAGGAAACAACAATAATCCATGTTATTGTCTAGCTTATATCGTTGAACTTGCTGAAGTGAGATAAATTATTTAGTAATGAATGAATGATTTGACTTCTCATAGGGAACATTTAGGCTGCGATTGGATGTGAGCGAGAATCCATTTTCGTCCCGCTCGAGAATTTCTTTTGACCAAACATGCTATTGTTTATGAAAATTTTCAGAAAATATACTATTCTCTCACTTTCACTTTTTCTTTCACCAATCACATCTACACATTTTTTCACAAAAAATAATCATTATTACACATTATCCCACAAATTTCACTATTCATTAACTCATACATTTCTAACTACCAATCACATCCAATCATTATTTTACTATTTTCACATCAAATCAACTTTCATCATTACTTTTTCATCATTACTTTTTCATCTCACATCCAATCACACTCTCAAAGTTCATTTTTTTCTCCCAAAATTTTTTTCACGACTATTCTCTCGCAAAATGAAAATTTTCAAAATGAAAGTATATCCAATCGCACCCTTAATATTTGAATATTTTGTTACTGAAAAGACACAAAGATAATAAGCCATGACTAAAATCCATGTAATAAATTTTTTAAAAATGATTGGTTGATGTTTAGTCTTCTGAATTCTGATGAAGCTTGAAATAATTCCATCATTTATTCTTTATGTGAGTTCAAGAAGCATGAATGCCAATTATATTCTGTATGACACTCGACAATTACATAAGAATGAATAATTAGGAAACCATTTGGAGGTACTTTTATCTTTACCTTATACCATTTAAGTGGCTGCAAAGAGGAGTTAAACTTGTTCCATTGTGCGTTATTTGATCCTTCTTCTGTATAAAGCTGTAACCTCTCTCCTAGTAATCCAACCTTCGCAACAATTGACAAATGAAACCATATTTAAAATCGGCAGGAAGAACAATCAGCAGTTTTAAGCAAACCTTTATAGGAATATCACTAATGCACGAACAAAGCTGATAAGGTCCAAGGAACTAGAAATTTGGTTAAAATCATGAGTCTGCATTATACTATTTGGTTACCAAGGAAATAGTTAAAATCATCTTCATAGGATTTTTGAAAGAGGGTTTTTCAAGTACAGTCTACAGAATTAACTACCTGATACCCCCATGAATAGTTGGTCAAATTCTTGAGAACTTGATTTTCTTGAAGGCTGACAGTTTGCAATCCAGCAGCTCTACGCTCCATATGTGCCCCTGAATCCTAGAGTCACCATTTAAAACTAAATAACATCAACATTGATTTGACTGGCAACACCACAATAGTGAGAAAATTATTCACAAAAATGATCTGTACCTGAAAAAATTTCAAATGAACCTGGAAGTGAAAAGGATTTATACAAGATAACAAAAGAAGTAAGATAGCATAATTACTGGTAGCCCAACCATAATGCTTAGCAAAGAGATGTTGTTCACTCCACTGTTTAAAGCGACAGTGGTCTCCAATGTGAAACTTGTATTTCTATAGATCCCATGTCCAGAACCTAAGGAGGTAAATTACAGACAAAAAATTTGTTGCTGTGAGATTGGATAATCTAAAGGGATAATCACAAAAAGTCCCCTAAGGTTTGGACTAATTACAAAAAACCAAGAGGTTTTCGAAAATTACAAAAAAACCCTTAAGGTTTGATTGTGCCTTATATTTAAGGGGATAACCATAATATTTTATATGTGTTAGGGGGTTTTTGAATTGTTTTTTTCTTCTGAAAGGGGAAATGTAAGAGGGATCAAACCTCAAGGAAGTTTTTGCAATTCTCAACAACTTTTGAGTATTTTTAGTAATCAGCCCGAACCGCAGGTTTTTTTTTTTTTTTTTTTTTGTAATTGTCCCTAATTTAAATGCATTTTTATTGTAACTGTAAGAAAGCATGTTGTGACTATTATACTCTCATAGTCTTATTAAAAGTACTTCAAGGGTGATGTTTTCTGTGTATTATTTATCTTCTCAACCAAAGTTTTGTCTGTTTGGTGCGTTTTTGCATTAACGAGCATTTTTTACCAAATGGTCAATATAAAAACTGAGAGGGGGAAAAAGAACAACTTCTGAGGGAAAAGAAAGATGACGTATATGAGAAATAACTTGGATTTGGGATAGTAATCAAATATCAAAAGAAAGAACTTGAAGTTAAGGCATTTAAAGATCTTTTTGAATTATAAAGTTGATGTAAGTAACAAAAACATACTCTGTTTGGATTTATGAATTTTGTTGTAAGTTATAACCTCAGTGTTATCTTACCAATAAGTACTCCATTGACAAATGCGCGTAATACATGTCCACGAGACTGTACAGTGATCACAGACTGCGAGTCCTCGGATTGCTGATAACTACAATAGGTATGTTGCTGTCAGTAGCTGCCAACATTAATAATAGGAATCATGAGTATGATTAATGTTTGCTTATTCTAGTATCTTCTTTTCTGAGCATATGCTTTCTACATATCTCGGTCGCAACTTGCAAGACAACTCTAATATTTTTGCGTGTAGTTTCACAACTAAAAGAGAAAAAAAAAGGGTGGTTTTCACTTAATAACAGCTTTCTATGCCAAAATTGGAATTGTTCAGACACGTTAAACTTACCGTTTGTAATTGTTGGAGAAAAGTGGAGAAAATACTTTATCGCATTAGATTTCCCTAGGATTTCTATTTTGATGCCTAGTCTTTTTTTTTTTAAAGAAGTGGAGAACAGTACATTTTTCAATCATATTGTAATGACAAATTCTAAGTTGAAGTTTGATGATTATATGCAAGCAAGATATTTGACTTACCTGGCTGTGTACCATAGATAATCTGATGCATCTTTTGTAGTGTTCATCTGCTCTAGCAACAAATCCGATCTCAGTGAAGTATCATCAAAAACTGGAATAACTTCATCGCATTCTTCCCATATTTCCGGTGAGTCCAACTTCACAGCTAGTTGCCTTGATCTTGTACTAAATTGTGTGCTTACCTGTTGAAGGTGAATACAAGGAATGAATGTTTGTTTCATAGTTAATTACAAATAATACCCTTGAGGTTCAGTCTATTTACGAAAAAGTCCATCTATCTTTTAAAATCACAAATACTCCTTGACAAGTGTTTCTATTTCAAAAATTGCACCCCTCAAGTGGGTGTTTGTAATACCTTAAAGAGGTTTTTGTAATTTTGAAAGTTAATTAGAGCCTTTTGTAATTAGGTAAACTTCGGTAGTTTTGTAATAAACTCCCAACATAAGGTATTCTGGTACATGCCTTGTCTGTGTTAAACGCCACAGTTTTACAGTCTGGCAAGATGCTAATTGATTTAGGAGGAAGTTGATATGTTCGATTTAAAAACTGGACGTCTGCATTGTTTACACCGTCTGTGTTCACGAGAAATGCTGCACATTCTCCTTTATCTCCAGAGTATACATAGGCCTGGTTTACGAAAGACAGCCAATCGTATATGAACATCGAAGAAAGTGGATTTCAATGAATTTTAAAAATATTCGGAATTCTTGAGAATCTTACATCTTGTCGTGCACCCAAAGAGAAATTAGTTTGTAATCCATAAAGTAGAGTCTGTGAGCATAGCTTTACTGCTGCATGCAACTCCTGGAGATGACCCCATTTTGGCTGTCTGATTAAACCTACAAGTTTCAGAAAGTTGCATCATTAGTTATTGGGATAATTACAAAAAGCCCCTGAGGTTCGGGCTAAACAAAAAAGGGGGTTCTGAAAATGCGAAAAAAACCCCTATGGTTTGATCCGTCTTACACTTTCCCTCTCTATAAGCAAAACACATTTTAAAACCCCCCGATGTTTCTAGAAATATTACAGTTACCCCTTTAGCCCTAACATCAGGGGGTCTTTTGTAATTATCCCTTAGATATTAGAATGCTTTTGGAACTGGAGATTTGATGCATATTTGTGATTTTGTGTGATGTATTACCATATTCATCCAGGGGAGCTTGATCATAATAACTGGTTATTACAAATGCAGAGGCTGTTCTTCCAAAATTCGTTCCTCCGTGATACTGAAAGAAGAGACATATACTCTTAGTGATCAAATGTATGTTTTGTTGACTATTACACAATGCTTGTATTTCTTTTCTCATTTCATATTGATTCTTGGGATACTTACGAAAATACCCTTGATATTTGGTCTAATTACAAAAAGATCCATCTATCTTCTAAAAGTACAAATAACCCTTGATATTTGTTTTTGTTTTACAAATTGCACCTAAGCAGAGGTATTTGTGTAAATAAACACAAACATCGAGAGGGTGTTTGTAATAGTATTTGTAATTTTAAAAGATAATTGGATTTTTTTTGTAAGTAGGCTAAATTTCAAGGGTAGTTCTTTTATAATTTCCCCTTGATTCTTTTTATTTTCCGTCGTCAATTTCTTCGTGTTGACATTGAGGGGTAATAAAGCTTACCATGTAATAGTTTATGTAGCTCCCATTCATTTTGACCATGAATAGAGCAACCTGATAAGCAATGTCCTCAGCTGATCTGACTTTGGTGATATTGCCATATATGTCATAGCTTCAAATGGAGAAGATGATAAATTGTAATTGAGACATTTCCATTGCATAGTATTGAAGTAAGAAACATGTTTTTTTTTTTTTTTTTTTTTTGGCATATCTTACAAGTGTGTCCAGTTTTCTGTCCAAATTGCTGGCTTGTTTGGTGAGTTTGGTCCTACAAATGTTTCTCCACATCTCTGTCCATTGCAAGCATTGATCTGCAAATTCCATGTTAAATCACTCAATAGTCACTAGCATTGTACTTAGAAATTGTCAATTTTTTTACTCCTGGCCAGTGGGATGGCTCAAAAATGGCCTAAATGGCCTGAGTTTTCTTAGGCCCGAGATGAGCAGGGTTTTTGGCACCCACATGCCCGAAAAACCGGGTCAGCTTCATCAACCCGTTTCTTCATTTGTATTTTCGTAGGCTGGACTGGACTCCCAAAAATAGTCTTGATTCTTGTTTGATCCTTTTAACCCATTTGACACCTTAGAATTATTGGCCCCAATTTGAGTGGGCTAGATGGGTATTTGCTCTTAATGAAGCTTTTAGTAGGCCCATTATGGGACCCAATATCATATCATATGGGCCCAATTATTGGGCCAATGGGAATTTGAGGAAATTGGAGGAGGGTTTTAGTTTATACCACAGGATCAGGAGCGTCATCTTGCTTGCACATTACCCATGGCACACCAGTCTGAAGGCCCACAGCCATCTCTGCGGCCCAACGGACATAAGGTGGGCCTTTATCACGGAAAGCTTTTTCTACATTTTGGTACTCATTCTCAATCTGCATAAGTTTTGATGATCCCAAATATAACTACATTTTTTTGTGTGTGTACAATTAAGCATTCAAAATTCAAAAAGGTAAAATGAAATTCAAGAGTTTAAACCTGAGAAAGTATAATTGGACCTCCTTGTGAGGCATATAACTTCTCCGACTTCATTAGGTCCACTATTTTCGTCGTAAAATTCTTCATGTAAAACTGTCATCCAGAAAGTTTTTTTTTTTTTTTAAAAAAAAGGCATGAAATTTAGTCACATTTTCTGTATTTTTGGATATCATAGTAATTTAAGAATAATATCGATACCTTAAATGGTTCATTATCGGATCGAAATACAATGTCAGGAACATCATGGAGCCAAAATGGAAGGCCTCTGCATCGACAAATATAGTAAATTAGCTTTTGCAAGTATAAGACAATCATGAATTTATTTTTGAAATAGATATTTTTGTTTTTAATTATATTGGTTTATAAATAAAAAAGAAAAACAAATCTCAATAATACTGAAGGTTTTAAGTAAAATACCCATAAGCCCATTCACTCTCAATAAAGGGCCCAATCCGAAGGCAAACATAGAGACCTTGAGATTGTACTTCCTTTATAAATTTCACTATATCACGTCTTCCACTGAAATCATACTGAAATTCCTTGAAAATATCAGTTTTGTACAATTGAAATTACAGAGAGAATTGAGAAAGAGATAATATATATTATAGTGTGTGATTTGAATGTGTATTGTGTGTGAGAGCATGGGTGTACCTTCCTTAGGCCCGGGCCGGGTTCCAGCCCATGATTGTCTACTTTGAAGCTCATATTATAAAATATTTTTTTTTATATATTAATAATAGTAGCCCACCCAACCGAATTTATTAGTCAGTCCACCCATGTATAGTTCTTTTTTTAGCCTGCGTAAGCTCGTTTATAAAATTACCCAATACCCACATCCCAAACTCATTTGTGGATTATATTATTCATGAATTTTCTGTCCTAAATGCTCGTTAGACACAATTTCAATGAATATTGGAGACAAAAATTTTATAAAGTTTTATGGTATTGAAAATTTTCATTTTCTAGCCAATCATATCGTCAATTTCTGGACCCCGCCACTCTGCGAGAGAGAGAAAATGTACCTGTCCAGGCTGGGGCTCATGAAGGTTCCAAAATACATAAGTGTCGATTGCATCTAGTCCGCCTAATTTGGCTTTCGATATAAGAGATGGCCACATCTGTGAGAATTATAAAATCATTAAAGGTATGTACGTGATTATATTATAAAATGAAAAGCTTATATTGTCACAGAAATTTTTTTATGTCCAAGTAATAGAGCTGACAATGGATTGGACTATGCAAGTCGGGGTTTTAGCCATATACCTGGGTCGTGTCGGCCAAAAATTTATTTGGGCCGTATTTTGTGCCCAGACCAACCCAACAAGTGTATTTTTTATTGGATTTGTCCATCTCTACCCTAAGCCTAACCTAAAAATAAAGTCCAACACAATTCTATATACAGGTTGGCCGGATCGGATCGTCGGATCCGACCAATTTTGCCAGCTGTTCTAGATATTATTCAAGTGGGTAACATCTCATAAATTCCTAATTCGGTTTTCTATTACATCAAACCTTTTGTTACTTTCAAAGGCGGTCTACTAGGACAAAAATGTAATCAGCATCAATAATTAGGTGGGACAAAGAGCAGTTCACGTGCATCAACTTGAAGCAAATCCATTGCTCTTCCTTAAGAAAAAAGGAAGAAAAAAAAGGTGGCAAATAATGTGTAAAATCGTTGAAAATTATGTGTACTTCACAATAAAGTAGTTTGAGTTTTAACATGTAATGAAATGAAGCTTTTTCCCATGCTTTTCTTGCCTTTATGGGTCTTGTCCATCTGAAGTAACATTGCTTTCCTTAGTCTTGAAACCAGGTGACCCACCCGATTTCATATACACACACCTGTGCGTGGGTGTGTGTGGATTCAAGGGTGGATCCACCCACTGGCTGGCAACTCCTGGCCGTGCTTGGTATGGACACACACGCCTTTATGATAACAACAAACTTAAAATGGTTACAACTTACAAGGCACCAATATTGTCATCATCTATGATATTTCTAGTAGTGTAAATTTGGGTAATCGGGTCAGATTTGCGTGTGATTTCAGGTTTTCGGGTTACGTTTAAAATACATCAAAAATTAACGGAAAAAAACAACTACATTTCAGATAAATTGGTAACTTCGTGTCGGGTTCGTGTTAGTCGTGTTTGTGTTCGTGTTTCTCTCATTAACTTCAGGTAGGGTTCGTGACAGGTTTTTGTGTCGGGTCAGGGATTGACACCCCTAAATATTTCTTCATCTTTCTAGACAAATAAAAAGAAAAAGAATAAAAAAATACTAACAATTAAAATTCATGGTTGATTAAGTAAAATAGTAGCTTCATTTAGTTCATTGTAACTACCATCAAACAAAAGAATATATCAAAACAACCATGTGACACATATTATTCAATATTTCTATCGTGTTGCTAACTAATTCTTTCAAAGTCAACAAAAAAAGAGAAAAAGAAGAACTTTTGAAAAGACTTTCGTCCATTTATATTCAATCCCATCATGTTATTTAGTTACATTGTTTCATCCATTTTCTTGCTAAAAAGTAAAGAAAACAAAGAAGAAGAAAAAAAAAGATCATTTTTTTTGGGGAAACTTTCATTTATTTCAACTCATCCCTTGATCTTATATCCCTCATTTTTCCAAGTTATAGTTCAATATAAGAAAACTTCAATCCTCACATTGATTATCCATTTATTTGAAAAGTAAAGAACACAAAAAAAAAAAAAATTGGGAAATTTACACTCAATTCAACTCAATCCCTTAATCTTATATCCCTCATTATTTTACAAGTTATAGTTAAATATACTGAAACAACTTTAGTGCGCGATCGAATATCCTTTCATGTTGGATATTCTTTTTCTGCTCAAGAATAATGATGAAAAAATAAAAGAAAAAGAATAGTTTCGATAATGTGATTGAATATGATATGAAAATGTAATAATAAAAATTGATTTGGTATATAAATAGTAAAATAATGATTGAATATGATTGGTTATTAGAAAAATGTGAGTGGCGAAATGAGTAATAATAATTGATGGGAGAAAAAAAAAGTGAAAATAAATGATTAGTATATTTTCAGAAAATTTTCATAATTATTCACATTTTAGACTAAAGAATATCTTTCCAGGGGAACGAAATTAAAAAAATTCCATTAGCAATCGCAACCTTAATTTTCACATTGATTTCTTCATAAAAAATTCAAAGGCACCTCATGATTGTTACCATGAAAGGAAATCAAGAAAACAATTACCAAGAAAAGTAAAAAAAGCAAGAAAAACACACACACACACACAAGAATGGTTAGATATGCATGATTGGTAGTCGGAAAAATGTGAGTGGATGAATAGTATAAGTCATGGCAAAATGAGTAATAAAGATTGATGGTCGAAAAAAGTGAAAGTAACTACTTAGTATATTTTCTGAAAATTTTCATAATTATTCACATTTTGAGTAAAAAAATATTTTTCCAGCGGAACGAAATTAAAAAATTTCCATAAGCAATCGCAACCTTAATTCTCACATTGATTTCTTCATCAAAAATTCAAAGCACCTCATGATTGTTACCATGAAAATAAAATCAAGAAAAGTAAAAAACAAGAAAACACATACACACACGAAACACACACACACACACAAAAAGAAAAACTTACATCAGGAGTGCTTCTTGGATAATGAATTGAACCAGAGAACAAAAGCTTCCTCTGCCCATCAATGATTAGTGACCGTCCATCATAGGTTACATCGCCACCACTTGCACCGCCTATCGCCGTCGCCGCCACCAATCCAAACCACCACAACCACCGGAAACCCACCATATCTTCTCTACTAACCGAGCCCCAAAAACCCACTACTAAAATAAAACGTCCAAAAAAGTACAACTACTTTTTATTTAATTCACACACATACAAAAATGCCAAGAAATATTCCTATATATCACCAACTCATTTATCGTGGCCAAAAAAAAAAAAAAAAACCTTAGCGCTTACTATTGCATGAAATTGTTAGTGTCCATAAATAACTTAAGTGACTCAAACGTATAAGCTAAGATAAAGAAGTTTCTAAATTCAATGAGAAGGTAAGTTGTAGAGTAATGCATGAATTCTTGCCTTAAAACATGCCATAGTAAGAGCAATAAAAAAAATCTTTCTTCCTTTTAAAGAAATTGGAATGGGTATCTTATGCTATAAATGTATATCATAAATGCATGCAAGAATCAATTTCATGTAACAGGGATAATTACAAAAGAACCCCTGAGGTTTGGGGTATTTACAAAAAAAACCCAGAAAAGTTTCAAAATTACAGAAATCCCCTTAGGTTAATTAAGTTTTTTCTTACATTTACTCCATTTATAAGAAAAAATATTTTATACACCACCTTACACTACAAGAAAATTTCAGTTTACCGACAGAATTTACCGACAGAAATGATTTTGTTACTAAATTTTACAATTACCTACAGAACACCTACAGAATAAAAAATATCATTTTTTTCCCAAATTATACCGACAAATCACCAACAGATTACCGACAGTTTTTCAATTACCGACAGATTTTCTGTAGGTATTTACCAACAGTTTTAGATTCTGTAGGTAAATATTTTACCTACAATGGTTTTACCTACAATGATTTTACCTACACTTTACAATTTTCTTAACACTTACCTACAGATTTTTCTGTAGGTAAACTGGTTTTTTCTTGTAGTGTTATATTTATGAAAATATTACAATTACCTCATAACGGCATAGCCAAGAGACTGTAACAGGGTGGACCGATACACAAAAATAGGGTGGCCGAATAAGAAATCAAAAAAAAAGATACGAATTATAACTAAAATATTTTATTTAAAAAAAAAGATTCTTACAAAAAAAATTTTGTTAAAAAAGTAGGATGGACCAGTGCCCAAGTTGGTTGACCCCTAGATCTGCCAGTGCCCCCTTATATTAAAGATGGAATCGAACCATAAGGGGGGTTTTGTAATTTTGAAACTTATCTGTGATCTTTTGTAAATACCCCAAACCTCATGGGGTTTCATGTGATTATCCCAAAAATTAAATATGTTCATACATAGCATGTTGGAAGACCAAATCAGCACGATAAAATTAAGGAGGGAGGGAGGGGGAGGGGTTATTTCTTGGAATATTAAAATATTATTAATTCTTGATATGATCCAAGTTTCATTAGTCTCTAATGGTGGGGTGGGTAAATTAATGAACAAAATATTTGACAGCTAAAAATTTAATGTTTTATTTGAAACAATGAAGCATTGTGTGCATGTTTTACTTACCATATAGAAAAATGCTAGTTGTCATAGCCGATCGAGGTTGTGAGCTGGTTGCATGTGATTTTTTTTTTAAATTCATCTAGGGATATTTGAAATTGAGCTATATATGTGATCAACTTTGGTCAAAAGGGAATATTAATAAATATGATATAATTTTAGTCAAAGCTTATAACGTGTTCATCAAATCATGATTTTTCAATCTATATAGCTATCGAGTCTACATAATACTAGTAATGAGAGCTGCCAATGGGCAGGTTTGCCCGTCGGGCTTTTGAAAATTTCTGGGCCGAATGGGCAGGGGCGGAGCTAGACCCGAAATATTGGAGGGGCTGAAAATTTTTTGGGGGGCTAAATCAATAAAAAGTAAATATTTAGTACTAAAAATTAATATTTAAAAATAAAATATACCTATAAAAAATTAAAATTTCAAAAACCAATCACAAGGGAGGATACGCCCCTGCGAATGGGGTGCCCGATTTTGGTCAAGACATAGAAATATATGGCTAAATCTAACCCATATGTATATGTTGTACACTTAAGCTATTGGGTCGGACTAGAAGTCGGGCTAGCCCACAGGCCAATTGAGCCAGGGTAAATAAGCCTATTTTTTTGGGCCTAAAAAATTATGGCTCAGCCTAATCCAAACCTCGGGCCAATCGGGTCAGTCCACCGGCCGGATTGAATTTTGTCAGCTCTACTTATAATAATTAGTCCTTGGTATTTTGGACTGACTATCAACTTTATAGTTTACCTGTATTTGAATTACAAATTAGGCATCGAGTGTGATGCAAGTGGTTAAATATTCAATTTCCTAGGTTACCACTTGGGTTTGATTTTTGAACCGAACCACCCACTCTTATCAGGCCCTATCATAACTGTACTCAAAAAAGGAAAAAAGAAAAGAAAAATTACAAATCTTCAATTTTCACTAATTCCATTTTTTAAACCATATATGCATTAATTAGTTTAGATGGTATTTTATTTCAAACCTTGAATTTCTAGTTTGCCATATTATTTATCAATTTCCTAAATTGTTATGGTCTCTTAAACCTAAGTAGATCATTTGTCAAATGGAAACAGTCAGCCACTTATGCACAAGAGTCGTGCACATTAGTTCTAGAATAATCAAGTAAAGGTTGAAGTTCTCAACTAATCACACATTCACACTCAGCAACAAAACTGTTATTTCTAATGGTACTAAATTTACAAGAAAATCATTGGATTTTTGCTGCAAGTTATATTCCACATTTTTTTTTTATAAAAAACAAATCTCATGAAATCCCTTCCACATTATAATTTATAACTTAAACACCTAATAACAAAATTTCCCGCAAAAGATATTAATTCTATATGACCCCAATTTCTTTTTTCTTTTTAATGTGAGTGTTTCATATGCTATCACTCTAATTCTGTAAATCCAAAACTAAATATTGTTCATTTGAGATCACTCTCGTGCTACAGTGGAAGAGACTCCTGTTGTAAGGACAGTTAACCTAGGTTTGCTCTCGTACAAGTCTATGTGTCCCCTCTCCTATTATCCCATTATACTCAAAAAAAAAAAAAAAAAGGTTCATTTCATTTTAGTTTGGGTTTCATAATGGGTCATTTGTTTAGAAAGAATAGGCTTCTTAATGGGCTGAACTCATCCGAAAAAAACCTAATTACACCACAGCCCGTCAGTTTACGCCGACCCAATAGAACAATATCAGAACCGGCCCAGTTCTTTACTCCGAACTGTCCCCCACCTCCCCCACATTTCTCTTTAACCGTGGCATTGCAATGCGTATCATCGCTCTCTCAGAAAGCTAACAAAAAAGCTTATACTGTCAACAATTTTCTGCATCTAAATCTCTCTACCACTGTTCAAAATACCGTACCGTACCGGCCGGTTCAACCGGTTATACCGGATACCGGTGGTCGGACCGGTACGGTAAGGTCCTAATAACCGTTTTAACGGTTAAACCGGTCAATACCGATCAATACCGGCCATACCGGCCTAAAACCGGTTGAACCGGAATTTGCTTTTTTTTTGTTTTTGTATTTTTTTCACTTTTTTTATAAAAATAGAATTTATAAACTTAATATTTAATATATTTATGTCATTTTTGAGCTAAATATATACATTTTTTCGTTTTAACTAAACATATACAACTTTCCCTTCTATACTAATAAATTATATTCATATTTTATATAATATAATTTCAAATAAATATTTTTTATTAAAACCGGTAAAACCGGCGGTTGAACCGGTCCGACCGGTTGAACCGCATACCGGTGGCTTGGCCGGTTTGATCACCGGTACGGTATTTAAAACACTGCTCTCTACATCTAATTTCGCTAAGTATTGTATGCGCATGGAGTTCCTATTTATGCATTTGTATGTTAAACCATTGTTTTTCCTCCCTTTTATTTATGTGATTTTGTTGAAATTATTTAATCGCGAGAAGAAAATTGCAGAAGTTCGAGTATAATGGAAATACGTTGGTAGCAATGGTGGGGAAGAATTGGTTTGCGATAGCCGGCGGCTTGGGGTGCAGCTGCAGACCATCACCACGATAATCGGTCTCGCTGGCCTCGCCATTGATGCGCAAATCCTGTAAAATTGCTATACTTGATCTTCTCTTAGTCATTAAATTATGTTTGGGGTTGAAATTGTGTCACTGCGTAGAGCTATGTGCAGATTCTGAAAGCTTAGCGGGTATGTATTGTAACCAGCATGTTTGAGCAGGCTAATGATTTTTTTTTTCCTGGAAAGATTAAGTGCATATATGTGCTCTTGGCTTTCTTCATGGTGCCTTATATTGGTGTAAGTTTCATTGAAGAAGGAGATTAACATTTAAAGGCCTGTTACACATTCATCATGATAGATTTCCTGCTTCACATTTAGAGTCTCTCATCAAGTTACTGAAACAATGTCCACTGATATGCCAAGGGGATTGCCGACTTCTTCTTCAAACAATACTAAAAGGTTGTCTGTAGGTTTGAGGAAGGATCTTGGTATATGATACCTGAAATAGTAAGAGGGTGAAATCAGAAAATTAGAAGGAAATTCAATTTGTATAATGCCGCAGATGAAAGTTAGTCTGTGAATTGTACTGAAAGATTAGGGTTGCAAACTTTTATTTGAGGAAACATGATAATTCATAAAGGATTAGTATATATGTTAAGATTTAATCTCCAAGTTGTATACATATCGTGGTGATCTTACCATGTTTGTGAAGGAGAGCCAGCAGGTGTAAGAAAGGAGATCCAATACCGGCCAATACTTTGGCCATTAATCCATGCTTCGCCTTTTCCCATTGAGCCAAGATTTAGTGCAACAGGATCAGTTCCTTTGGGTGCATCAAATTTGGTCTGATGAAGGCAGAAAATCATTATTTTATGGTATTGGAAAATGAATTGGAAGGTCATAGATATAGTGATATACAAACTAGACAATCACACGTGAAGAAAAGTTTAAATAGAATATAAACTTGATTATCACCCCTTAAGAACTGACATCTTTGTGCTGGGTGATCACATTTTTTTGATAATGTGATTTGGATATATGTATTCTTTATCTGAATTGATATGGTGATGGCTTCATATTGCGCCTTACGATCTGGCTTTAATAGTTCTTTAGTTAATCTTTATGTTTGAATTGAATGACATTTATGGTATCAATTTGAATAAACAGGATAAAGAGTTCAAAGGTATATGTCGAATCGATTTCTAAGCAAACAACAAAATTCCACCTTATTGTCTAGCTTATATTGTTGAACTTGATGAATTGAGGTAAATAATCTAGTAATGAGATTCTCTCAAGTTAACTGCTACAATTAATGGAATGACTTCTTATGGGGGGAGTATTTAATATTTGACGAAATTGTTACAGAAATACACAGTAAAATAAGTCATGAAAATATTATCATGTGTGCCCTAAAATCCATGTAAATAAATTTAGATATTTTTTTGGTTGGTCAGTCTTCTGATGAGGCTTGAAATAATTCTATTCCAATTACATGAAAAAAGAAACAACTTGATTGTATCGAGACTTCGTTATTTCAGTTCAAAAAAAGCATGAATACCAATTATGTTCTGTATGACACAGGATAATTACATGAGAATGAATAATTAGGAAACCATATGGAAATATTCCTATCCTTACCTTATACCATTTAAGTGGATGAGAAGAGGAGTTAAAACTGTTCCATAGTGTGTGATTTGATCCTTCTTTTGTATAAAGCTGTAACCTCTCTCCCAATAATCCGACCTTTCCAACAATTGGCAAATGAAACCATATTTAAAATTGGCAGGAGGAACAATCAACGGTTTTAAGCAACATTTTGTAGGAAAATCACTAATTGTTGGTTACTGGTTTTTTCATGCACATTCCACAACTATGTAACTACCTACCTGATATCCCCATGAATAGTTCGTCAAATTTTTGACTACTTGATTTTCTTGAATACTGACAGTTCGCAATCCAGTAGCTCTACGCTCCAAATATGGCCCTGAATCCTGGGGTTGCCAGTTAAAACTAAATAATAAGGATTGATTGGAATGGTAACAACGATAGTGATAAAAATATTCATAAGAAGTGGGGTCTATGCTATGCAATCATAAAAGTGATCTGAACCTGAAAAATGTTCAAATGGACCTGGAAGGGAAAATGATTTATACCAGAAAAGGAAAAAGTAAGATGGAATAATACCGGTAGCCCAACCATAATGCTTAGCAAAGAGATGTTCACTCCACTTTTTAAAGCGACAGAGGTCTGCAATGTGAAACTTGTATTTCTATAGATCCCATGTCCAGAACCTAAGGAGGCAAATCATAGCCAAAGTGAAATCAAAAGAAAGAACTTGAAGTTAAGGTTAATGGACAAAATCATATTCTGTTTTTGATTTATGACTTGTGTTATAACCTCAGTTTATCTTACCAATAGGTACTCCATTGACAAATGCGCGTAATACATGTCCACGAGACTCTACGGTGATCACAGGCTTTGAATCCTCGGATTGCTGATAACTACATTTGGTATGTTGCTGTTAGTTGCTAAGAACATTTATAATAGAAATTATGAGTATGATTAATGTCTGCTTATTCTAATATCTGCTTGTTAGAGCATATGCAATTCATATATTTGGTTGATAGGCAGCTCAAAACTCTTATGTGTAGTTTTCACAAAAAGAAAAAGAAAAAAGAAGAGGTTTTCGTTGAATAGAAATAAAATAGTTAAGCATTTATATTACTGATTGTACTTTATGGCATTAAATTTTATCTAGGATTTATATTCCGATGCTTAGTTTTTAAGCAAAATCAGGTCTAATATGGACTTATGTGTTGACATCTTTTTACGTAAATGCAACTTTCAGTGCCTTCTGAAGTACGAGTCACTCTTTTATGGAAAGTTACTCTATTGTGTGTTTAAGTGGAGAACATACATTTTCAATCAATATTGTAGCAACAAATTCAAAGTTGAAGAGCTTAGATGCGACCAAAAGATTCTTCAAACAAATTTACGGATATCGACTTACCTGGCTGTGTACCATAGATAATCTGATGCATCTTTTGTAGTGTTCGTATGCTCTAGCAACAAAGCTGCCCTGAATGAGGTATCATCAAATACTGGAATAACCTCGCTGTATTCTTCCCATATTTTTGCTGAGTCCAACTTCACAGCTGGTTGTCTTGTTCTTGTACTAACTTGTGTGGTTACCTGTTGACAATGAAGACAATGAATGAAGGTTTTGTGTTAAGAGTTAATTACAAAAGATACCCTTGAGGTTCAGTCCAATTACAAAAAAACCCAGTTATCTTTCAAATTACACCCTCGAGGGGGTATTTGTAATACCTTTACTGTTTTTTTTTTTTTTAGTTCTGAAAGATAACTGGAGTTTTTTGTAATTAGGTTAAACTTCAGGGGTAGTTTTTGTAATTTACCCTTTGTTTTATGTAATGAACTTCTAGCATAAGGTATTCTGGTATATGCCTTGGCTGTGTTAAATGCCACAGTTTTGCAGTCTGGCAAGATGCTAATTGATTTAGGAGGAAGTTGATATGTTCGATTTAGAAATTGGACGTCTGCATTGTTTGTACGGTCTGTGTTCACGAGTAATGCTGCACATTCTCCATTTTTTCCAGAGTATACATAGGCCTGTTTTAAGAAAGACGGCCAAGTATATATAAACATCGAGGAAATTAAAAACACAAAAACTTATGTGAGACAGTGTCATGGATATTTCAATAGAATTTTGACCCAAACTCATACCCGTGAATAGAATACATATTTTTGTGTGAGACAGTCTTATGAACTTAGATCCATGAGACGGTCTTACATAAGACCTCCTCGTTAAAGAAATATACAGAAATCTTGAGAAACTTACTTCTTGTAGTGCACCCAAAGAGAAATTAGTTTGTACTCCATAAAGTAGAGTCTGCGAGCATAGCTTTATTGCTGCATGCAACTGCTGAAGATGGCCCCATTTTGGCTGGTTAATTGAACCTTTAAGTTTCAGAAATTTACATCATTAATTATTGGAATGCATTTGGAACTTGAGATTTGATGCTTATTTGTGTGATATACTTACCATATTCATCCAAGGGAGCTGGATCATAGTAACTGGTCAATGCAAATGCAGAGGATGTCCTTCCTAAATTGGTTCCTCCATGATACTGAATGAATAGAAGTATACTCTTAGTAGTTCACAGAAAATAAGAATGATCAAAATATGTGTCCATTATATTTGATATTTGATTCTTGGGTTAATTACAATTTACACAGAATCGTAGGGCTATCCCAAACGGGCTCTTTCCTTAACCCTTTTTCCTTTTGGGCTTTCCATCCGCGTCGCACGCATGGACTTCCCATGAAAACCACTTCCAGGGGTGGGGCAAGTCCATGAGTGGCGACGCGGATGGAAAGCCCAAAATGAAAGGTTAAGGAAATGGCCCGTTTGGAATGACCGACGATAACCGTCGGTCATACAAATACCCTTGAGGTGTTTAGTCTATCCAAAATATCCATCTATCTTTCAAATTACAAATAGCCCTTGATATTTCTTTGTGCTATACAAATTATACCATTTGTATATTTGTTAAGTAAATACAAACCTGGCTGGGTGTTTGTATTACCTTAAGGGATATCTGTAATTTTGAATGCTTACTGTATATTTTTGTAATTAGGTTAAACCTCAGGGGTAGTTTTTGCAATTTAATCTTTAATTCCCCCCCCCCCCCCACACCATGTTGTTTTATAGTTGAAGGGGTGTTCAAGGTTTGAATTTGCCTATGTAGAGGTGTAGACAAGTTTACCATGTAATAGTTGATGTAGCTCCCATTCATGTTGGCTATGAATAGAGCAACCTGATAAGCAATGTCCTCAGCTGATCTGATTCTTGTGACATTGCCATATACGTCATAGCTTCAAATGGAGAAAAAAGATAAACTGTAAATTATTACATTTCATTGCATAATGTTTTAGGAAGAAACATGAGTTTTTGGCATATCTTACAAGTGTGTCCAGTTTTCTGTCCAAATGGCTGGCTTGTTTGGTGAATTTGGTCCTACAAATGTTTCTCCACATCTCTGTCCATTGCAGGCATTGATCTGCAAATTCCACATCAAATCACTAAACACTTTAGCATTGTACTAGTGTGAGCCAAGTTTGTTACTTTAGATGTAGTGGACTAGTTGGGCATGTGTCAGTAATGAAACTAAGTAGGCCCATCATGGCCTCATATCAAACTTCATATGGGCCCAATGGGTTTGCGATCCATAGTCTTAAGTAATAACAGTGTTCTAAAAAGCGCTAAGAGCTAGGCATGCAGCAGACTGGAGCCTAACGTCAAGACAGAGCCTGGGCGGACTTGGCGAGGCTTACCACAGGGTCAGGAGCATCATCTTGCTTGCACATTACCCATGGCACACCAGTGTTAAGGCCCACAGCTGTTTCTGCAGCCCAACGGACATAAGGAGGGCCTTTATCGCGGAAAGCTTTTTCTACATTTTGGTACTCATTCTCAATCTGCATAAATTTTGATGATCTGAAATGTGAGTACACTTAACATACAAAATACAATAAGGTACATTTGGACGAGAGGACTTGGATTTGATGAAGGATTTCTAAATGATTCTATCTAAGGTTAATTTGAAATCCTGCGAAATGATTCCAAAAATAGCTTTGAATGATTTGAAATCCGTTATAGAATTACTTCATCCAAACAATCTCAGTAGATTTATTATATTATGGAATTGAACAAATCCATCAATTCAAATGAAGCCTAAGATAAAATAAGCCGAGAAACTCTACCTGAGAAAGTATAATAGGACCTCCTTGTGAGGCAAATAAGTTCTCTGACTTCATCAGGTCCACTATTTTCGTCGTAAAATTCTTCATGTAAAACTGCCATCCAGAAAGGCAAAAAATTTACTCACATTTTCTGTATTTTTGGAATATCATAATAATTTAAGAATAATATTGATACCTTAAATGGTTCATTATCGGATCGAAATACAATGTTCGGAACATCATGGAGCCAAAATGGAAGGCCTCTGCAGCAGCAAAATTTATAAATATTAGCTGTTGTGTATTTATTAAAATATAGAATTTTTTTTAAATAATTAATTATAGTGGGTTTCCGGGAAAATAAATAAGAATAAGCAAATACCCATAATTCCATTCAGCCTCAATAAAGGGCCCAATCCGAAGGCAAACATAGAGACCTTGAGATTGTACTTCCTTTATAAATCTCACTATATCACGTCTTCCACTGAAATCATACTGCCAATTATTTGCAAAATATCAGCATATATTAGAGTATTAGACAATGGACTTATACACCTATTATATGTGCCAGTGTGTTATTTTGAAAGTGAATTTGTGATGAGAGAGAGAGAGAGATTCACTTGTCCGGGTTGGGGCTCGTGAAGGTTCCAAAATACATAGGTGTCGATTGCGTCTACTCCACCAAGTTTGGCTTTCGATATCAGAGATGGCCACATCTGTGAAAGTTATATAGCCATTAAATGTGTACAAGATGATATTATTAAAAACAATTTCCATTACGTAAATTTTATACGTATTCAAGATAGTATTTCAAGTAGCCAAGTAGGTAACACCCCATAAACGCATAATTCCTTTTACATTAACAATCAAACCTTTTGCTAATTTTCAAATGCAATCTATTAGGACAAATGATAATCAACATCAATAATTAGGTGGGGGGAAGAAGAGTAGTTATCAATTTGTAACATAAGATGGAGTATTTTCTTTTTCATGTAGCTAATTTTTTCTTGGAAAGTGAATAAAACAGATAAACATAAGAAACTTTTGAACGACTTTTTTCATCCATTTCTATTTATTCCGTTAACCATGTAATGTTCTTTAGTTAATTATTTTCTTTCATGTTGTGGAATTTTTTTGCAAATAAAGAAAACAAACGTACAAAATATTTTTTTTGGGAAAACTTACATTTATTTCATTTCAATAATAACTTTAATCCTCACATCTATTGTCTTCATATAAAATTCAAAAGCACCTCATTATTGTTAACAGGGGCGTAGCTAGCCCACATGAATATCCCTAGCCCAAGCACATTTCCCCCTAACTCGACTATTTTTTTCCCTTAATTTTTTTTTTCATTTCTTTTCCATAGAAAAAAGGGCCCCGACCCCCTAGCTACGTCCCTGATTATTAACAAGAAAAAACACAAGTAAACAATTACCAAGAAAAGAAAAAGAAAAACACACAAAAAAAAAAAGAAAGAAAATTGGAAGCCTACATCAGGAGTGCTTCTTGGATAATGAATTGAACCAGAGAACAAAAGCTTCCTCTGCCCATCAATGATTAGTGACCTTCCATCATAGGTTACATTGCCACCACTTGCACCACCTACCGCCGCCGTGGCCACCACCGCCACCAATCCGAACCACCACAACCACCGGCAACCCGTCATATCTTCAATTATCTACTCCACGAGGGGGGGAAAACCACAAGTATATAAATTGTCCAAAAATATACAAGTACTTTTTTATTTACATCTATCCTTGTATTCATACGCATACAAAAAGGTGAATAATTCCTATCACCTACTTGTTTATCTTAGCACTTACTAATATTGCATGAAATTGTGTAAAAAAAAAATAGTGATTCAATGTGTAAGTAAAGAAAAAAGATGTTTTAAATTTAATGGGAAGGTAAGTTATAGAGTATCTATATGAAAATATGCATGAAATCTTGGTTAAAACATGCCTTAATTATGAAATAGAAGGTTGAATAGGAAAGTGGAATAGGAAATATGATCCCAATAATGGATTCAGATTTTGTTCTACTTTTAAGAATCCACTTTATTGGATGAATTTAATGTTAGTTATTTCAATATTCGGATGGGATCTTCTATTCCAGGATGGTGTTTCATCTCATATTCACCGAACGGATGATTGACACGTGTATACAAGTTACCATATTAATTTTGGAGCATAAATCAAGGCTAAATTGTGGGTTTTTATGGCAACTTGTATACACGCGTCAATTATCCATGCGGTGGAATATGAGATGAAACATCATCCTGGAATAGAAGATCACATCCGTTCAATATTGCATGACATGCCAATGATATACTACAACGTGGAATTAGAAAGTAAAATAGGAAATCTGATCCCATGAATTCAGATTTATGTTCCACTTTTCTATTCAACTTTGTATTCCACTCCGTTGGATGAATGACATATGTTATTCATCCGAATGATAAAATACAAGATTGAATAGTAAAGTGGAATGGAAAATATGATTCCAAGATATAGAGTATATAAATAGGAAGTATGCATGATTTTTTGCCTTAAAATTAAACATGCCACAATAAAGGAAAAAATAAAATAAAATCTTTGACTACTAAAAAATTAAACATCCCAATGTTTTTATTTGGAACAAGGAAGCATTATCTGCATTTTTTACTTACCATATAAAATGCAAATTGTCATGACCGAGGTTGTGAGCTGATTGCATCCATTGAGTGCTATTTGAAATTGGATTATGACCTATGAGCATCTTATTCCTTTATTTATATTTTATTGAATGCAAAAAGTTTCTTTAGTCAAAGTTTATGGTAAAAAGGAAAAGGAAAATATTGTTTCTAATTATTGTATTAGAATTGCAGCCTTTTATAAATCATTTCAAATCATATAAACAATTATGTTGCAGGTGCATGGAAGGTAAATCACTTCAAGATGTAACATAAGACATGGTTACAATTTACATTAACATCTAAATAATCCCTTAAGTTCGGGCTAATTACAATAAACCCCAGAGGTTTTGAAAATTACAAAAGAAAAAAAAAGTTATTTAGGTTTGATTCCATCTTATATTTCCCCCTTCATAAGCTAAAAATATTTAGAAAACCCCATGATATTTATAGAGATGTTACAGTTACCCCTTAAATTTAAAACATAATTAAACTTGATGAGGTTTTTAGTAATTAAAAACATCTTTGGGTTTTTTTGTAATTAGCCCAAACCTCATGGTGATTTTTGTAATTATCCTTAAAAATAATAATGTTGCCCTTGGATGATTTTATTTTGGGTGAAATGACCGTGCTAATATATGAAAGATGCATTAAGAATTTGTGGAAATTGGAGGTTCCTGTTTGATAAATGTTTTTATCATGATTTTGATGATTTTATTTTAAAGTGTTTTTACACCAAAATAATGTTTTTTAAATGTTGTCCAAATACTCCTAAATAATTTAAAATATTTTCACTAATTTTTCGGAGTATTTCTTCAAGATTATTTTCGACAAAAATTGGACAACACTTTTGATGATTTTGTGTTAAAGTGTTTTTACACCAAAATAATATTTCTAAATGTTGTCCAAAAAATCCCGATCGATTTAAAATATTTTTACTAATTTTTCGGAGTATTTCTTGAAGTTTATTTTCGATAAAAATTGGACAACACTTCGGTCTCGTGTTCAACCGGTTGCCCTATAAGACAACCCGTGTCGAAAGATGATTTCCAAAACAAAACGAGATGTTTTGAAAAACCCTGGAGGTCGACACCAGTTGACCAAAAGGTCGACCGCCATTGCTGAAGAGAAAACAAAAACTCTGTTTCTCAAATTTGTAAGCAGGGACCTGGCCCCTATGGGGGCGGCCAGGTCGGACCCTAGGTTGACCGGTCCAACCCTTCCCGGACCGGTCCCTATGTTAGATTTTGCTGTGTAATCTCATTTTCTCTATTTGTGCGCGACCGGTCGCCCTATATGTTTATCAGCAAATTCTAACCGTTGTGCGGTAGACAACTTTTCCCTAAATTGTGGGGTTGATTTCTAACAACTATAATCTTGATTTTAATTGTATTTTTTTTTTTTTTTTAGAAATCAGTCCCTAAGAGGAGCCTATCCATGATCAATCATCTCCAATAAATAGAGGAAGATTTGAAGCAACATAAAAAGAGAGCAAACAACACAACACAACAAGAAATCTGCAAATTTGTCTGAGTCTTTATTGTCAGCATTCTTGTTGTAATAACCTAAGTATTTCACTTTCACATCTTGAGGTCTAGGCTTATTTCTTGATTACACTTGCACTCAAATATTGTATTATTCATTATCGAGTTGTAATCTTGAATTTGAGCTCGTCATTCAACACAACATATCCTTGTGAGTATTCTTGGGTAAGAACACACTTGGGTGATCTAGGTGTTAGGTGCAAGAAGATTGTGGTAATCTTCTTATTGAAGAGTTTGGTGCTCTTTGAGGTATTGAAGAATTTGGTGTTCTTCAAGGTTGAAGATTGTGGTAATCTTCACAAGGTGTCGTTGAAGATTGTGGCAATCTTTAATGGAGATTGTGGTAATTGATAGGCGTGAGTTTTGCATGTATTTTAAGGCGTATTTCGAGCTATAATGATGAGTAAACATGCATATACTCGCGTTAAATGTTACATATTCACTCCTTGTGGAAAATATATTACACTTTGCTTATTTTGTAGGGATTTCATGATATTTGAAGCTAATTGAATACGAATACGAGGAAAGAAAAGTGGAAACACGGAGAATTGAGTGGATATACGAAAAGTGAAGCCTAAAAGAGCGAAAGTTGAGCGTTTACGGAAAAGACAGGGGGCACACGGGTTGGGCGTGCCTCAAGACACCACCCGTGCACCCCTGTATAAGGATTATTGGAGCTGCAACATGGCGCACGGGTAGCCCATGCATGGGCGCACCACGCGTGCATCCTACAGAGGATCGGATTATTTCACTGGAGTGGCGCACGGGTAGGCCGTGCTCCGACGCACCACCCGTGCGCCCTACAGAGAGTTGGGTTATTCCAGCAGGGTGGCGCACGGGTAACCCGTGTGTGGGCGCACCACTCGTGCGTCTGCGCTGGAATCCCATAATCTGCAGCATTAAGCCCTAAACTTGATGGTGGGTATAAAAAGGCTTTTTGGGGGGCGCACACAAGGAGATTCTGGCATTTTTGGGATCTACAACACAAGACAAGGGTCAACTCTTGGAAGGAGACATCAAGGAGACAATCGGGTTGCATCGGAGCTTGAAGAACGGAGATATATCGAGAGATTGTCGACGTTACTAAGTTTTTCTTGCTTCTCTTTTAGTTTCAATCTTTCATTTTCATTTGTAATGACTTTGAACACTTTGTTTATAAGTTGTTTAATCATGTGTAGCTAAACATCTTGTGATTTCCGGGTTTTGGAAGTAGATTAACGAACTCTTGTTGGATGTTTTAATCTTAGTTGAAGTTATTATCTTGAAGCCTATTTGAGTATTTTGAGTTTATTCTTGTTTTATCACTTGATCAATGATTTAACTTGTTTGATATATTGATTCATAATTCAAGAGATGAGTTTCAATATTAGATCTTGAATACTCGACACAAATATTTGCATGAATCGAGAGGTTTGTAAATATTTGTGAGTTTGTGCTTTTGGGAGTTGAATGCTTCATGTTGAGTAGATATGCTAGCATAAGTATTTCGATCTACGTTTTATATGCATCTCGAGAGGGAGGATAAAATAGTTTTGTGATCGTCTTATAGGAATATTGATAATAACGTGGCTTGATTAAACCGTACAACAAGAGGATTATTAATCGAAACCTTAACTCGGAAATCCATTTCATTATCTTGATACTTCTTTCATTTGCGTTATCTTAATCTTGTGTTTTAGTGATTTAAATTGTCTTAATCTCAATACAACAATCATCCAATTTCGATCGTCTAAATAAAAATAAGACTATCTTGGATCAATACTTAGCATATTAATTTATTAGTCTCCGTGGATACGACCTTGCTACCCTATTCGATAACGTACACCGTACACTTGCGGTGAAGCTAAAAATATAGGCGAACAGTAATCTCCAAAGAGGTGTTGTAAGTGTTTGAAAAATGGTTTTATCATGATTTTGATGATTTTGTTTTTACACCAAAACAATGGTTTTAAAGGTTGTCCAAATACTCCTAAATGATTTAAAATAGTTTTAATATTTTCTGGAGTATTTGCTCAAGTCTATTTTCGATTAATATTGGACAACACTTTCAAAGATTTTATGTCAATGGGTTTTCACATTGAAACTATATTTCTAATATTGTCCTAAATACTCCCGATTAGTTTAAAATGTTTTTACGAATTTTTCGGAGTATTTCTTGAGGTTAATTTTCGATAAAAATTGGACAATATTTCTGTCTCTTGGTCGACCGGTGAATTTTTCGGAGTATTTCTTGAGGTTAATTTTCGATAAAAATTGGACAATATTTACCTCTTGGTCGAACCTGGCCGACCTTATAGGGCAACCCGTGCATCAAGATGATTTTTGAAACAGAAAATGAGACGGAAGAAAAATCAAGGTCGACCGGCCGCCTCGGCCGATCGGCCGTCCCGTCGCCTCGCCGCCCAGGGTCGACCGCACTGCAAGTGTGCAAAATCTCCCTGTTCTATTTTTGGAGAGGTCGACCGGCTAGGGTGATGTCGACCAGGTCCGAGCACCCGACCCGTCGCCCGTGTAATTTTTCAAGACAATTTCAAACGCCCTTTGTGCGAAAATGCCCTTTAGTTTGACAAAAAAAATATAACCGTTGTGCAACAGACCATTCTTCCTTAAAATGTGGGATTGTTCTATAATCGATTTTTGTATCCTTATGAGACAACCATATTTATTTTAATCTCTTTGTCTTATTTGTAGACAAAAGAAAACATGGAGGAGCCCATGAAGGAGCTATGTTGGAGGAGCCTTTGGAGGAGCTATGTTGGAATTCAAATTTGAAGGCTCTCTCATATAAATAGATGAAAGCTTGAGGGATCAAACATAAGACTTGATACAAACAACAAGAGATATCACAAGCACATAATCTTTGTTATTCATTTCAACATTCTTTTGTAATAGCCTAAGTACTATCACTTTCACATCTTGAGGTCTAGGCTTTCATTCTTGATTACACTTGCACTTTTGAGTTGTAATATTTTTCAAAGTGTAATCTTGATTGTAATTCATCAACCAAACACAAGATATCCTTGTGAGTATTCTTGTGGTAAGAATACACTTGGGTGATCTAGGTGATAGGTGTTTCAAGAGTGTGGTGCTCTTGAGGTGTTGAAGAATTTGGTATTCTTCAAGATTGAAGATTGTGGTGATCTTCAAAGGTGCCGTTGAAGGAAGATTGTGGTAATCTTCAAAGGGAGATTGTGGTAATCTCCAAAGGTGGTGTTGGAGAGTTCGGTGCTCTTCAAGTCGGAAGATTATGGTGATCTTCGCAAGGTGCCGTTGAGGATTGTGGTGATCTTAAAAAGAGATTGTGATAATCTTGAAGGTGTTGTTGAAGAAGAGTGTGGTGCTCTTCAAGGTGTTGTTGTAAGTTGGTGTTGTATTAATTTTTGGTAAATTAATAAAATCTTTTTCTTTTTGAAATCCATCCCTGGATATCTTTGGGGTGGTAGAGATTAGGCCCTAGGTGGGTTGAACCTCTTTAAATCGGCGTGTGTTGTTTACATTCCGCACCTTCATTATTTTGTTTGAGCATTCGGTTCGAAAAAGAGGGTGAAATCGAAAAGATGGAGATAATCTATTCACCCCCCCTCTAGATTATCGTAGCCGCTTGGACTTACAAGTGGTATCAAAGTCAAACTCTTTGGCAAGCTCGTTTCACATCGCGAGTGAAGAGAAATGATCGCTCGCTACTGAACGAAGCTCATCTATCCTACCTCCACCACCAAGCCACCACTATTTGATTCCAAAAATTTTATATTTTGGAAAGAAAGAATGGAATGCTATTTACAAGGTTGCGGGTTCGACATTTGGAACACCGTCATTAATGGAGAATCCATTCCGATGAAAGATACACCACACACCTCAAAAGGCTTCAAAAAGCTCAATGATGAAGAGAAGAAAATCATCTCCTTAAATGGTAAAGCTCTTAATATTTTATATTGTTCACTTACCACTTTGGAATTTGATCATGTTGTAGGTATTCGATCGGCACATGAAGTATGGCAAAAATTAGAAGCCATCTATGAAGTATATGCAAATGAAAGGAGCAACTCAAAAGCATCTACTTCACAAATGGATACAACATCAAATCCAAAACATGGGATAAGCCTTCTACAACCTCCCATGATGAACGAGGTTGAACAATGCCTCATGGGCATCGAAGAAGAAAACGAGGTAAGTTCTAAACCCTCTACTTCTTATGACAATGAATTGCAAAATGAATATAGTGATTTACAAAATGATTATGATGAGCTACAAGATGAATTCCAAAACTTGTTAAATACAAAAATTTGAAAAAGGAATTCATTGTTTTAAAAATGATAAGGATAGTTTATTTACTTCCTATGAATCACTATCATGTGCTCACACCACCACTCTTGACAAGGTTAGAAACCTTGAGAAAGAAAATAGTACTCTTGTTGAGGATATAAATTGCTTGAAAAATGATTTATCTAAATCCAACTTGAGTGCCGATAGAATGACCAATATTGTTGATTGTTGTAATAATTCAAACTAGAACTTGATCATAAGCCTTAAGGGTGTCAATCACATGAAAAAGAATCAAGTCTCTAAGCACGTTGGTCATTATGCTCCTAGAATTATTACATGCTTTTATTGCGGTAAAAGGGTCATACGGTAAATACTTGTCGGGCTAGAAATAGCTCTAATTATTGTTGGAGACCTAAAAGTCTCAAGACTAATCCCAAAGGACCCAAACACATGAGGGTACCACAAAACAATGTCATATTAGGTACCCGTGAAATAATGATCGAAGAAAATTCATACCGCTGAAGAAGGCATCAAATGACTGTTTCATTTGATCAAAGAAGGAGAAACTATTCTCAACAAAGCCAATTTCAAGAAGAGGTACAATCAAAAATGGGAAGAACACAATCCTTGAAAATGGCAAAGACATCATCAACAAGATGATTTTCAAAGAAGAAGAGACTTTCAACAATGGGAAGGCAACAAACCTTGGAAATGGAGTAATCAAAGAAGTCATCATCAACAAAGTGACTTCTCAAAGGGAAGATATCATCAACAATGGGAACGGCACAACCCATGGAAACGGCGTAAATGGTAAACCGTATCTCCCCATTTAAAATATGCATTTTATCTAGTTAGTATGCATGTTTTTATTTGTGCCTATATTGCAAATGAGTTTTCAAGTATTTATTCTTTAATTAAGGTCTTCAATATATTTGTGCTTTTAAAAATATTTTTGAAAAAGAAGACCTTATATGATGTTTTTTAAAACTCTTGTGCATTTTTTGTAGACTAGGGTGTGTTATCATCTCCTATGGATTTTTATGGCATGAGCTTACTTGTGATATCTCTTAGCCTACACTTTTATCATTATGATTTGTGCTAGATTTGTTTTAAGAATTGTGTAGGATTTACATATTTTCACAAATGGCCATTTACGTCAAGAAAGGCATAAATTATCGAGGTACGTTTACTTGTATTATTCTTACTCTTATAGACTCGATATATGTATTGCCATGTGCTTATGTGCTTGTTTTTCATAGTATTTCATACAAGTGTCATTAAGAGGATTTTTAGATTTTTTTTTTGAAAGGCACTATTCGATATTTGATTGCACATATTTGCTTTGTCTAACTCTTGATTTAATGAGGTCTCAAATATAAGCTCTAGGATTTTCAAATTTCAAAAGAGACCTTATGTAGCTTTCTTAAGCTTATTTTAGACTCTTGATGATCTTCTAAATGCATAGTATGTGCTTCTTGCTTCATGGTCTATATATATGTAGTGTCTATTTCCACTATGCTCTTATGCAAGATATTTTGTGATTGATGATTGAGGCATGTTTTTACACTTGGGCTATTTTTCTCTTGCTTATATAAGCGATGCCGGTAATGAGTTTGTTAAGTTGTGTAGATGAGAAATGAAGTACTCTAAATATTAGTTACCTCAAAATATTTGTATGTAAATGTTCTATTATGAACACCTTAGATCAATTGGATGCCCTATGATGATAGTGATGAAGAAGACAAAAAGGGTATTCCGGAACAAACTCGATGACCAAGGCAACATTGGTCGAACTAAGGCGAGGTTAGTAGCTCGAAGGTATTTTCAAGAAGAAGGTAATTAATTTTGTTGTAACATTTGCACTCATAGCACATTTAGTAGCTATTTGCATTTTACTTGCCCATTCTTGTTTTAAAAGAAAATTTCAAGTTTTACCAAATGGATGTTAAATCCAACTTTCTAAATGGTTTTATTCAAATATAAGTCTATCGGAGTTTAAAATTTTAGGCCAAATGATTTTTATAAAAGGCCTTGTACGATTAATAGACTTAGCTATTTTTGCAAAATGATTTTACAAAAGGTAAAGTTGATACTACACTTCTTGTTTTGAAAAAGGGCAAGGTTATTTACTTGTGCAAATTTTTGTTGATAATATTTATGGTGCTACTAATGAATATTTGTGCAAGATATGTTTTTCTAAGTTGATACTAGGTGAGCTTGAGATGAGAATGATGGGGGAACTCAATTTCTTGCTTGGACTACAAATTATTCAATGCCAAGAAGATGGTTATATAAGAACTCTTGAAGAAGTTAAGCATTGAAGGAAGAAGAACCATCTCAACCTCTATGGCTAAAGATTGACAAAGGTTAAGAAAGGCATATCGGCCGACAAACAAATTCGAGGTATGTTTTCTTGTATTATTCCTATAGACTCGACATTCCATATACCTTATGTCTATAAGCTCGACTTCAAAAATTATCCCAACGAATCTCATTAAAGTGCCATTAAAAGAAATTTTCAAATATTTGAAAGGCACTTCTTCTTATGACTTGTTGTATCCAAAGCTTTAAAACGTTCTTATTTTTTCGGGATAACAAGTTCGGTATCTATTATACGGTTATTCGTATTCAAAATTTGGTTCGTCATAATCGAACTAAACATATTGAGATTTGATATATTTTTTAAGGGATTGTGATTTTTAACAAAAAACTTGAGATGTGTTTAATTCCGTCTCAAGGATAACTCGCAGACTTTTTGATCGTTAACCGCCGAGTATTTTACCTCATTTCGAGCTTGATTTTGACATAATGTATATTGAATGGGGTCTACGTTTGCATTTTGCACGTTTTAAAACTTAGGGCGAAAAATCGGATTTTTGGATCAAATTTGATTTTCAAAATGAAAAAAAACCACTTGGGTTCGATTGGGGCAAGGCACCGTCGCCTGCCGCCGACCGGCCGCCCATGCCCTGGACCGGTCGCCCTGGATGATTTTTTGGCTAAAAATAGTTCTGTTTCCAAACTTCGCCATTTTGGCTTATTTTGTCCATTTTCCGTCCCCTTCGCAAATTGCACACAAATTTCACTCCAAATTTGTTTTATTGCATACATTTTATATTTTGGGGATTATCTAGCTCGGTTATCATCATCATTGCTCGACTTTACCGATTGAATGGTAAGAATTTCACTATCTTTAGCTCAATTAGGTTGAACCCTTGAGTTTGTGGCTTATATGTATTTTTCTTGATGTAATTCATATATGTTTGTGATGAGCTTATTGATTGTTGATGAATGATATTTGTTATATTGTATTTGGTGATGAAAAACTTGGCTTGATTTCATTTACAAAGGCTATATATAACTTTTTCTATTTTTGACGCCCGCCAAGTGTTCGATAAAACGTTTCAATGAAAAATTCATCACCTACATAACTCTCTCGATTTCAAAAGTCTCATATATTTATAGAGATCATGTTTTTTGCAAAACAAATGATTTTTCATAAGCTTCTACAAGTCGTATGATTCGACTCTTCTATTTGGTTTAAAAGCTTCAATGTTCAAATGGCTCGATACATCGGTTTACTTGCGCACTTTGATAAGAATATATGATGTATTTATCGTGCTAACATTCTTTTTGATGATTCCAAAGGGGGAGAAACAGGTTATAAGCTCATTAGCTCATAAAAGCTAAGATAAGCTTAACGAAAAGAAGCTATAAGTTATGGCTTCATAAAGCCATAAGTTGTGGATCATATTTAGTCCACTTGGTGCATTATGGTTATGTATGAATCATGGTCCATTGGTTGCGGATGGACTTATATATGTTTTTAATGATGTCTCTTTGACAGGGGAGCTTTTAAGCTCAGTATTGAAAAGCTAATATTTTAGCTTATGTTTAAGTTGCTTCTATATAACTCTTGTTGTGCATATTGATAGGGGGAGCATTTGCTATATGTGTTTGAATATCTCTACTCTCATCCTTGTGTTTTTATTGCATGGAATGTTGTCACTCAACGGATAGTTCTCTTTAACCTGTAAAATTGTTTTGTTTTCAAAATCGATCTCGTTAAAATTGTTTTGGTTTGTAATCATCAAAAAGGGAAGATTGTTTGAAAAATGGTTTTATCATGATTTTGATGATTTTGTTTTTACACCAAAACAATGGTTTTAAAGTTGTCCAAATACTCCTAAATGATTTAAAATAGTTTTAATATTTTCCTGAGTATTTGCTCAAGTCTATTTTCGATTAATATTGGACAACACTTTCAAAGATTTTATGTCAATGGGTTTTCACATTGAAACTATATTTCTAATATTGTCCTAAATACTCCCGATTAATTTAAAATGTTTTTACGAATTTTTCTGAGTATTTCTTGAGGTTAATTTTCGATAAAAATTGGACAATATTTACTCTCTTGGTCGACCGGGCCCTATAGGGCAACCCATACCTGAAGATGATTTTTGAAACAGAAAATGAGACGGAAGAAAAATCAAGCGGTCGACCGGCCGTGCATCCTGGCGTCGGCCGTCCGGTCGACCGGTACTGCAAGTGTGCAAAATCTCCCTGTTCTATTTTTGGAGAGGTCGACCGGCTTTAGGGTGATGTCGGCCGGTCGAGCACCCCTCGACCGGCCGCCCGTGTAATTTTTCGCAAGACAATTTCAAACGTCCTTTTGTGCGCAACCGGTCGCCTTTAGTTTGACAAAGAAAATATAAACCGTTGTGCGGCGAGACCATTCTTCCTTAAAATGTGGGATTGTTCTATAATCTGATTTTTGTATCCTTATGAGACAACCATATTTATTTTAATCTCTTTGTCTTATTTGTAGACAAAAGAAAACATGGAGGAGCCCGTGAAGGAGCCTATGTTGGAGGAGCCTATGTTGGAATTCAAATTTGAAGGCTCTCCTATAAATAGATGAAAGCTTGAGGATCAAACATAAGACTTGATACAAACAACGGGAGATATCACAAGCACATAATCTTTGTTATTCATTTCAACATTCTTGTTGTAATAGCCTAAGTACTATCACTTTCACATCTTGAGGTCTAGGCTTTCATTCTTGATTACACTTGCACTTTTGAGTTGTAATATTTTTCAAAGTGTAATCTTGATTGTAATTCATCAACCAAACACAAGATATCCTTGTGAGTATTCTTGTGGTAAGAATACACTTGGTGATCTAGGTGATAGGTGTTTCAAGAGTGTGGTGCTCTTGAGGTGTTGAAGAATTTAGTATTCTTCAAGATTTAAGATTGTGGTGATCTTCAAAGGTGCCGTTGAAGGAAGATTGTGGTAATCTTCAAAGGGAGATTGTGGTAATCTCCAAAGGTGGTGTTGGAGAGTTCGGTGCTCTTCAAGTCAGAAGATTGTGGTGATCTTCGCAAGGTGCCGTTGAGGATTGTGGTGATCTTCAAAAGAGATTGTGATAATCTTGAAGGTGTTGTTGAAGAAGAGTGTGGTGCTCTTCAAGGTGTTGTTGTAAGTTGGTGTTGTATTAATTTTTGGTAAATTAATAAAATCTTTTTTTTTTTGAAATCCATCCCTGATATCTTTGGGGTGGTAGAGGATTAGGCCCTGGTGGGTTGAACCTCTTTAAATCGACGTGTGTTGTTTACATTCCGCACCTTCATTATTTTGTTTGAGCATTCGGTTCGAAAAAGAGGGCGAAATCGAAAAGATGGAGATAATCTATTCACCCCCCTCTAGATTATCGTAGCCGCTTGGACTTACAGTAAGGTGAAATTGTGGTAATTAACAATTTTTTTTTCTTTTTGAAATCCATCCCGGAGATACTGGGGTGGTAGAGGATTAGGCTCTAGGTGGGTTGAACCTCTATATATCGACGCGTGTTATTTACTTCCCGCATTTTCATTCTTATTTTGGCTTGTTTGATTCAAAAAAGAGGGCATAATCGAGAAAATGGAGATAATCTATTCACCCCCTCTAGATTATCGTAGCCGCTTGGACTTACAAGTGGTATCAGAGCCAAACTCTTTGGCTAGCTCGTTCTACATCGCGAGTAAAGAGGAAAGATCAATGGATACGAATAAAGTCTACCTTACCGGCGCCTCCACCAACAAGCCACCACTATTTGATTCCAAAAATTATACATTTTGGAAAGAAAGAATGAAATGCTATTTACAAAGTTGCGGGTTTGATATTTGGAACACGGTCATAAATGGCGAATCCATCCCGATGAAAGATGGACCACTCACCTCCAAAGTCCTCAAGGAGCTCAATGATGAAGAAAAGGAAATTATCTTCTTAAATGGTAAAGATCTAAATATTCTTCATTGTTCACTTATATTTTCGGAATACGGTCATTATTCGAGGAATACGATCGGCACACAAAGCATGGGAAAAATTAGAAGTTATCTATGAAGTATATGCAAATGAAAGGAGCAACACAAAAGCATCTACCTCTCAATTGGATACAACATCAAATCCAACAACATGGGATGAGCATCCTACAACTTCTGATGATAAAGTCGAACAATGTCTTATGGGTTTCAAAAGAAAAACGAGGCGCTCTAAACCTTCTACTTCTTATGAAAATGAATTACAAAATGATTATAGAGATTTGTAAAATGATTTTGATGAGCTACAAAATGAATTCCAAAGTTTGCTTGTTAAATACAAAAATTTGAAAAAGGAATTCAATGTTTTGGAAAATGATAAGGATAGATTATTTACCTCTTATGAATCACTTTCATGTGCTCACACCACCACACTTGATAAAGTTAGAATCCTTGAAAAGGAAAATAGTACTTTTGTTGAGGATATTAATTGCATGAAAAAGGATTTATTAAAATTCAACTTGAGTACCGATAAAATGACCAAAATTGTTGATGTTCATAGTTGTGATAATTTGAAACTAGGATTTGATCATAAGCCTAATGTTGTTAATCACATGAAAAAGAATCAAGTCTCTAAGCATGTTGGTCATTATGCTCCTATAATTATTACTTGTTTCTATTGTGGTAAAAAGGGTCATACGGTAAATACTTGTTAGGCTAGAAATAGCTCTAATTATTATTCGAGACCTAAAAGTCTCAAGGCTAATCCCAAAGAACCTAAACACTTGAGGGTACCAAAAAACAATGTCATATTAGGTACTCGGTGGAATAATTATCAAAGAAAAGTCATATCGCCAAGAAGACATCAAATGCCCGTTTTATCTTGTCAATTGGAGAAGCCATCATCAAAGTGATTTCTCAAGATGAGGATACTACCAATAAAGGGAAAGACATAACCTGTGGAAATGGCGAAATTGGTAACTGTATCTTCCTATTTTAAATGCGCATAATGTTTCATTATTATTATGTGTGCTTATATTTTTGCTTTAACTGTCAAAATAATTTTTCAAAATATTTTTAAAATAAGGTCTTCAATATATACTTTTTAAAAGTCTTTTGAAAAGGAGACCTTATATGATGTTTTTCTAAAATTCTGGTGCTTTTGCTAAGACTTATGTGTTTTATTATCTCTTATGAATTTATATAGCATAAGCATACTTGTGACATCTCTTTGCTTTTGCCTACACTTGTATCACTATGTTTTGTGCAAGAACTTTTTCTAAGAATTGTGTATGATATATATATATATATATCTTCACTAATGGCTATTTATGTCTAAATATGTTAAGAGTGACATAAACTATCGAGGTACGCTTATCATTGTTATTCATCTCATAGACTCGATATATTTTTGCCATATGCCTTTGTGCTTGCTTTTCAAGATGTTTAAAAGTGTCTTTCTTAAGTGTCATTAAATGGATTTTTTGATTTTTGAAAGGCACTATTCGATAAAGCTTGTTTTATCCGAGACTTGTAAAGAATTATATTTTATTTTGATAAAACATTCAATTTTTATCCTCCTCTCAAAGTTATGCATTTGTTTGCACATATTCATGTCCTTAGCCTTATTTGCTTTGTCAAAACTCTTGTTCAAATACTTATTTTAAATAAGAACTCGACTATACGCTCTCTGATTTTTAAATTTAAAAAAAGAGACCTTATATAGCTTCCTATAAGCATATTTGAACTTACATGTTTTATTAAACTCTTGATGATTTTTAAAAGCATAGTATGTGTTACTTGTTATAGTGTCTCTATTATTCGATATTACTATGCTCTTGTGCAAGCTATCTTGTTAAGATTTTGCAGAAATTTTTGTATTTCGAACAAGCTTGATGACCAAGGCGAGGTTAGTAGCTCAATGGTATTGTCAAATAGAAGGTATTGATTATGTTGAAACATTTGCACCTATAGCACGTTTAGAAGCTATTCGCATTTTACTTGCCTACTCTTGTTTTAAGAAAATATCAAGCTTTACCAAATGGATGATTAATCCGCCTTTCTAAATGGTTTTATTCAAGAAGAAGTCTATGTAAAACAACCGGGGTTTGAAAATTTTTCTAGGCCAAATGATTTTTATAAAAGGCCTTGTATGTTTAAAATAAGCACCCCGTGTATAGCATGATAGACTTAGCTATTTTCCGCAAAACGATTTTACAAGAGGTAAAGTTGATACTACTCTCTTTGTTTTTGAAAAAAGGGCAAGATTATTTATTTGTGCAAATTTATGTTGATGATATTATTTTTAGTGCTACTAATGAATCTTTGTGCAAGAAATTCTCCAAGTTGATGCAAGGTGAATTTGAGATGAGCATGATGGGGGAGCTCAACTTCTTCCTTGGATTTCAATTAAGCAATGCCAATAAGGTATCTACATTTCACAATCAATATATACAAAAGAACTTTTGAAGAAGTTCAGCATTGAAGAAGGAAGAAACGTTGAAGAAGTTCAGCTTTGAAGAAGGAAGAAACGTCTCTACTCCTATGGAAACTTACATCATGATTGATCAAGTTTGAGAAAGGCATATTGGTTGACAAACAAGTTCGAGGTATGTTTATCTACGTTTATTACTCCTTTAGACTCGATATTTTTTATGCCTTATGTCTATATGCTCGACTTCAAAACTATCCCAACGAATCTCATTAAAGTGCCGTTAAAAGAAATTTGCAAATATTTGAAAGACACTTCTTCTTATGGCTTGTTTATCCAAAGTTTTTAAATATTCATATTTTTTCGGGATAGCAAGTCCGGTGATAATAATTTATAATTCCTCAAAATATGGTTCGTCCTTCATAAGCTAAAAATATTTAAAAAAACCCATGATATTTATAGAGATGTTACAGTTGCCCCTTAAATTTAAAACATAATTAAATTTGATGAGGCTTTTAGTAATTAAAAACATCTTTGGCTTTTTTTGTAATTAGCCCAAACCTCATGGTGATTTTTGTAATTATCCTTAAAAATAATAATGTTGCCCTTGGATGATTTTGTTTTGGGTGAAATGACCGTGCTAATATATGAAAGATGCATTTAGAATTTGGGGAAATTGGAGGTTCAATCTAGGACTTATGCTTTTTTTTTTTTTAATAGAACCATATAGGGACTTTTGCTAACAAGACTAAATTAACTACTTTTCACTTATGTACAAGTGTTGCAAGGATCAGTTGAAATTCTCAACTAGCCATACTCAGCAACAAAATTATTATTTTTAATAAAATAATTAAATCAGGCATTGGAGTGGAGATTTTAATGTACTAGTTTACAAGAAAAGAATTAAACCATATAGTTTCTAATCATTGTATTAGAATTGCAGTCTTATAAATCATTTAAAAATAATATAAACAATTATGTTGCTGGTGCATGGAAGGTATATAAATCACTTCAGGATGTAACACATGACATGACATGGTTACAATTTACACATGCACCTAAATAATAGGGATAAAAAAAAAACAAACCTGAAGTTCGGATTAAGTACAAAAAAACTCCAGATATTTTTGAAAATTACAAAAAACACGAATCGAGTTCGAGTAGTTTGATATTTTTCCACATATTTTATTACTTGTTTACTAATCGAGCCGAGTTCCAGCCGAGTTTTATATCTCATCGAATGAAAAAATGTGTTCAAGTTTGGTTCGTTATGTTAACAAATCAAGCTCAAATGAGCTTTTAACAATCGATCTCGAACCAAGATTTCGAGAACCTTTTTCATTTTTCTACTTAGTTATAAGCCCTAAATTCTATGAATCAGAGACCAAAAACTTTTCATTTTAGTTTGGGTTTCTAAATCGGCCATTGTTTATAAATAATATGTTTCTTACTGGACCGAACTCATCTCAAAACAGCCCAATCTACAGACCATCAGTTTACTCCAGCCCAAGAGAATAATCACCAAACCGGACCCGGTTCGTTTACTTCGAATTGTCCCCTCCCCCAAGCCACCAAACCGAAAAAAGCACACATTCTCTCTTTAACCCTCACCATCTCTCACAAAGCTACAGAAGCTTTTGCTTTCGATTATTTTCTGAATCTAAATCTCTATCTACATCTCAATGTCGGTAAGTATGGTATTTCGTGTGTAGTTCTGTTTCTGCATCTGTTTGTTAAACCCTAGCTTATTTTGTTGAAGTTAATTAATCGTGAGAAAAAAAATTGCAGATCTTCGAATATAATGGAAGTGCTCTGGTGGCAATGGTGGGGAAGAATTGCTTTGCGATCGCCAGTGACCGGCGACTTGGGGTGCAGCTGCAGACCATCGCCACTGACTTTCAGAAGATCTACAGAATCCACGATAAGCTCTTCATCGGTCTCGCTGGCCTCGCCACCGATGCGCAAACTCTGTAAATTTGCTATACTTAACTAAAACTCTTAGTACTCATTAATTGTGTTTGGAGGGTGGAATTGTGTCATTGCCTATAGCCGTGTGCAAATTCTGAAGCTTGAAGTGAGAGATAGGCTTGTAACATTTAAATTCCTCTGAATTGACTAGAATGGCGGGTATGTACCAGTATGTTAGGGCAAACTATTAAAGTTTTTCTCCTGAAAGATTAAGTTCACCAGTGCATGTATGTGCTCTTGGCTTTTTCCACGGTGCCTTATATTAAATGCCTGCTTCATATTATTATCATGATAAGTTTTCTATTTTTGGTGCTGCTCATTTTGGGGAAAGGCTGTAGAATAAGCTGGCATTTGAGAGTGATGTGCTGAAAGAAGTTGGATACTCGCCTGTGGATTTGATGTCTATAAAAAAATACTGTAAATCAAAATAATAAAATTTGATTTTCAAGTAATACTTTGATTTTGGTTGAGGAATATGTAGTAAAAATGTTTTCTAGATACTAATATATGCGGAGAAGCCTTGGTTCTCTGATGATGTATGCATTTTTCATGAGTTTATCATAATTTTTTACACTGGCGTAATGTTTTTTTTTTTTGGGTTGAATCCACTTGAAGGCATCAAAGGCTTGTTTTCCGACACAAGTTATATCAGCTAAGGGAAGAGAGGGACATGAAGCCTGAAACTTTTGCTAGTCTTGTATCTGCAGTTCTCTATGAGAAAAGGTAGGTAAGACTGTTTCGCAATACGTATCTTGTTGAATTTAGACTTAGTTGTCGTTGGAACTGTTATTATATTCTGGAGAACTGTTATTTTTTAATTGTCGTAAACCCTTAGAATCATTTTCTGATTGCCTTGTTCTTTTGCCACTTTATCCTTGTATGAATGTGTGCTATATTGCTTCCTTCAATTAAAGTGGAATAATATGTTACTCATAAAAAGTATATTAGGAGCTTCAGTTAGATAGAGACTTATATAATAATAATGCCTTTCTTCTTTTCCTGGTTCAGGTTTGGTCCATACTTTTGCCAACCTGTTATTGCTGGATTGGGCGATGAGGACAAGCCCTTCATTTGCACTATGGATTCCATTGGGGCAAAGTACGTCAGACTTCTTTTCTTCATTTTCTGATTGTTTTACTTTTGACCAGTAATGAGATTTCTTTCTAGCTGCAAGAAGAAAAAATTAGTTATCATGAATTGTCTAAAGTTTCTACTCTTACCCTTTCGCTTGGATGCCTTTTTTCTGGTATTCTGTTTTGGTATTTAATTAAAAAAGTTAATTAGACATTTTATTACAGATTCAGTATACTTTGCAGAAATTTAAGAATTCCATATTGCCACATGTTATAATGTTGTGATTTCAAGTTTTTCTCTTTTTAAAGGTTTCCGCATGATTACTGCTGGTATCAAATGTGCTCCATCTTCATCTGTAATAGTATACCCCAATGCTTAAAGCCTTGGGAATATTCATGTAGCTTAATGCTTTGTTTTGTAGACATTTCTCCAGAATTTACTTTCCAGGGTTTCCTTTTTTCATTTATAAATGCAGGGAACTTGCCAAAGATTTTGTTGTTGCTGGAACTGCCTCAGAATCGCTCTATGGGGCTTGTGAATCAATGTTCAAGCCTGACATGGTTTGTAATTTGCTTGATGTTTCTTATATCTGCTAAAGTGAGACTTAAACTTTCCAGGATAGACATTGTTTTTCTTTCTTATATTCTTCGGTATGTCCCAGTAGCATCTGCCCATTTTGTGTACTGGGTTGTGGAGAAAATCAAAGTAGACAATGAATACACCAGTGCTTGAGAACAAGTTCCTCCAATTGAGACTGTTATATGATATTATGATCGAAAAGGACTTCTAATTCTCCTATTGTCAGCCCTCTTCAATTCCAGCTTTTTCTGTCGGTATTTTGTGTTGGGTAGTGTGGTGTCATATTTTATAGTATATGTTATGTGAAATTAAGATTTAATAATACTAGAACAGAAAATCTGAACCGGATCAAGGGGAAATGATACTGCTGTTTTTAACCTCTTGTGATTTGTGAATACATATCAATACATAAGGTAGATATTCGAGGACAATCGGAATCGCTCTCCTCTTGTATAGTATGATCCAGCTATTTGATTCCCATTTGTTTTGTTGTTTTGGTGCCTGTGAACTGCCATTGCTTAATCTCCCTTTTTAGGAATCAAATACTTATATTTTCTCACTTTGGCTGCCTTATTTCTGGATGGATTGAGATTTCGTTTGCAGTATCATGATTATTATGCATCTTCTTTAATATGTGATGATTTCGTGGGAGGCTGTTAATGGGATCGTAGTTGAATATGTAGTTTCCCACTTCTTCTAATGCATCTAATCTCTCTCTCTCTCTCTCTCTCTCTCTCTCTCTCTCTCTCTCTCTCTCTCTCTCTCTCTCTCTCTCTCTCTCTCTCTCTCAAACCATGTATAAAGTTCCAATATTTCTTTTTTCAAAAATTGAATTGCCATGCAACAGGCGCGGATTAGTTGATTATTTTTATTTGTACCAAATATACAGGAACCTGCGGAATTGTTTGAGACCATCTCACAAGCTCTGCTATCATCAGTGGACCGCGATTGTTTGAGTGGTTGGGGAGGACATGTTTATCTTGTGTAAGTGGTTTTTCGGTCACTTGCCTTTTTCTTTTGCTGAAATCTTATTTGGTAAAGGAAGTGCTAATTTTAATGGAACTTCCTCAGTAAGAACTTGATTGTTTGCTTGAATCTTTCATATTGTTGCAGCACACCAACTGAAGTTACAGAGAGAATTCTCAAGGGAAGGATGGATTGATTTTTCTGCACAAAAACTCGAAGACCTTTCTATATTTCCCATGAATATGTGCACTAAAAACTTCCTTCATTGTTGGATTTATGTTCTGAAATTTGAATATTTTGGTGATAGAATGCTCAGAAAAAGTTATGTTGTGTGACATTAATGTTTATTTAGATTTCAAGAATCAGATGTTGCACTTATCGTTCTAGTCTCTTTAAATTCTTGCATAGAAAATGAGACACTGCACTTCTAAATCTCTTGTATGCTGATATCTTGCTTGGAAATGTTAATGGGTTGGCTGATGATTTTATGGAGGCCCAAGAGTGAGGGATACATGAGGATTGTAGTCTATAGAAATATATCCTAACCAGAAATAAAAATCTCAGTTTGAATCGAAATCAAATTGAGATTTTCGGTTTTGGTTTGTAGTTTTTCATGTAGATTTTTAGATTTGTTTATCTTTTGATAATTTTTTTTAAATGGTTTATCAAATTCTGTTACGAAAAAAATGGAAAAGAAAAAAAAAGACTTGGACTTAATATTCAATTAAGTTTTGTACTTCATATTAATAATAATATTAAACTATCTATATATACTATTAGAGTGTAGAGGAATTAAAGTTCGTGTAGTTCGCCTAGACATTTGGTTTAAAACATGTTTGATGTAGTTATGAATATAAAACATCATAATAAACATTTAACATTTCTTTTAGCATATTTTTACCAAAAATAATAAAAATTGTTGGTTTTTACCACGGTTCCACCCATAGTTCTAAACGGTTAAAACCATCGCCCACGGTTTTGAGACAAAAGAACTCGCCTATACGATTCTCGATTTCGGTTTTCGAATCATTAACCATGGTTTGGTTCGATTTGAAAACCCGGTTTCAATTCCAGTTGGCCACCCCTAAGATCAGGTCTAGAAATGGGTTGAGTTTAAAATTATTTGGACTAGGTTGAAATCACATTCGACATTATTGTAACGCTCTATTAATGGTGGCATTGCCATTATATCCAATTTTCATTGATATGATATAAAATTCACACTAAGTACTTATTTTCAGATAAATATGTTTAGAGTCCTAATGAAGATATAAACTTAGGCTCTTCCCTCAAACCCTAGTCTCCTCTTCTCTCAAACTCTCGTTTGCTTCTTTTTCTTGTTCTTCATCATTAAGGGGTGATTTTTGGCCCTTTTTGGCCTAAAATCACCCCCATCTACATCTTTTTATTTTTATGTTTTAATAAGTGGTATATCCACGTAGATCTCGGATATTTGTTTTTCTCTTATATGTGATTTCGCCGTCTGATGCGATGTTTGGTTTGTAGCCGTCTTGTTGCGGTGTTTTTTGTGTTTTGGGCGATTCAGACGAGCAAGTTTTCGGTTCGACAGAGATAAATCAAATTGTGGTCTTCAACATGTTGCATCCTAATCATGGTATTCTGGCGTTATAGATTTTTCAAAGTTGTAGGCTTTAATCCGTTTTTTGTTATTAACCTAGATGCTATGAAATTTTTCATAGGTTCATCTTTTATGGTTTTTAACAAATTTGTTTCTGTCTTCTATCGATGTATTGCTAGTTTGAATTGATTAATAAAATTATTTTTCTTTGTCAAAAAAATGTTTAGAGTCCTAATGACGTATATTCTAAACTAAAAACTTAACTGAAAAATAAAGAAACATGTTTATGATGGGCATATAGTATTTGAGCCCAATGATAGCCTTACTGGGCTTGGGCTTACAGAAGTCTAAACCCAATGCATCCAATTTTTTTAAATGGCATTTACAAATGAACAGATGCAAACGTTCACGAGGTCAGTTTTCAAACTATCCCTCCCCAGTCCACAACGCCGACAGCCACCACCACCACTACCACCGTCCACCACCGCTGGACCCGCCGCTCGCGTAAATCCCATCCGCGCTCCTATGCTAAATTTCTTCAGCCGTTCTCCGTCTCAATCACCACCACCGTATTAGAGAAGGATTTGGGGAACCATTTTCCTGAAGGTGAAATATCTTTTGGCTTGGAAATTTTCGCAACACTTTCTGTTGCAACAGCGTTTTACAGGTGAATCTATTGCTGTTCGTTCATTTACTAGAGTTTTTGAATTTTGATGTTTGGTTTAGGGTTATTAGGTTTTCACAATTTTTCTTTGCACATAGGTTCTTAGGAGAATTATAAACTAATGCAGGGAGTGGGACTATGATTCGAGACAGAAAGAAAACAATTGTTTTGGAATGGAACGATAGTTGTATTCAAGATGAGGATAAAATACCAATTTCTGTATGAAATGTGTAAATAATGAAAATTTCAACTTTCAAGTTGTGAAAAATTATAAACTTTCATTTACATAAGCAGCAACAAGGGGTGCAGCCATAAAGCAACAGTGATTAGAGGTTGTTGCTTTTATAGTGTAAACCCACTGGGCTTGTGGTCGCTTCGCAGTTAAACCGGCGGGATTGGCCTATCCGGATTTGAAAACACAGTTTTCCTCATTTTATTTGGAAGATTTGATTTAAACTTCATAAATGCCTGATCACTGTCATATTTCAAAATTTTCCAGGTTGTTCTTACACTGATTTCATTCATACTTTAAATTTGACCAAAAAAAAAAGGTATCACTAATGTAATTCTTGCAGAAGTATCCCATTGTGTTGGTGACATTATTTTTAGAATTTGTTTTTGATCTTTTATATTGAAAATGTTGGGATTCATTATTTTTAGTATTTTTTAACTCAATTTTTTATTCTGTATATTTATTTTTCTGGTTTTGCAGGACAATGTGAGGAAGAGAGTAATCATCGGCATCAGCAGTTATTTTTGCCTTCATCAATGGGGAATGCGGCTGGCTCATTGTTCTCTGGATTGGGTCAAGTTGTTGGCAACATTCTTGGTCATCCTCTTGATTTCCTGTCCGGAAAATCTTGCAAGTAATCATTGTTTCTATTAGAGATCACTCAATTTCAATCATCTTGTTTTTCATTGTGATATGCATTTTGCTACAATGACGGTCTTGTAGTAATATGTAAAGACGTTTCCATGACAGAAAGTAGTTTCCATTCGGCTGTTTTATCAGCATTGTGCTTGTGTGAATCAACCAAATTTGTTGTATGTTTTGTATAATCAGAAAGCTAAAGTTTGATCTAATTCTTCATGCAGCTCAGTATGTCGTCCAACGTGGGATTTCACCTGTTACATCGAAAACTTCTGCGTAGCTCATTTGCTCAAGTTTGTCATGGTGGCAATGTTGGTCTACTTTGGTGAGCACTGAAGCTGTTTGAGTTTTCAAAAGGGATAATTACAAAAACTACCCCAGACGTTTCGTCCAATTACAAAAAAAAAAACTCCAGTTATCTTTCAAAATCACAATTACTCTCTAAAAGTGCTACAAACACCCCTTGAGGTTTGTATTTACCTAACAAATACTCCACTCTTGAGGGTGCAATTTGTAAAAGAGGAACAAATGTCAAGTGGTATTTGTAATTTTGAAAGATAATTGAGTGCTTTTGTAATTAGGCTAAACCTCAGTGGTAGTGTTTGTAATTAACTCTTTTTAGAAATAGGAATAATTACAAAAAAAACCTGACTTTCGGTTTAATTATGAAAAGGCCTAGAGGTTTTTGAAAATTGCAAAAAACTCCTTGAGTTTAATTATGTCTTACATTTTCCCCCCTTCATAAACCAAAAACATTTCAAATACTCCCTTGATATTTATAGAACTATTAGAGTTACCCTCTTAAATTTAAGACAATCAAATCTCAGGGTTTTCTTTTTTTGTAGTTTTGAAACATGTTAGGTTTTTAATTGTAATTAGCCCAAACCTCGTGGGGGTTATTGTAATTATCCCTCAAAAATATTGTTGAATTTTTCGCCAAAAGACATCCCTAATTTTGATTATGTTTTACTTACACGGTTGCTTGTGACGACACCGATGCAGTTCTCTTGTTCTTGTATCTGTTGTACAATTTGGGAATCTGCCAATGCATTTGTCACACTCTATGTCGAATCGTATGGGCCTGTTTTGCTACTTGTTTCTCAGCATTACACTTTTGTTGCTCCTACTTATGTTACAAGCTTAAAACGGTCAAGAGAACGCGTAGAAGGAGAAGGAGAAAGAGGGACATTGAGGAATTTGCTGCACCGAGTAATAGTACTAGCGAAGACGAATATGAATTAGAAGAAAGCTCCATAATCCAACAACCTAGAAATCATGAACATAGGAAATCACGGTTTAATAGAAGGCGAAGTTACAAAAACGAGCATTTGAGGAGATCTTTAAGGCCTACTACTCATCGAGCACACGTGGAGTTATCTGGTAATTCCGTTCGTCTGCATAGGAATAAGCTAATGAAGAATATTGGTGATCGTAGTAGCCCACTTCATCATCATATTCGCGTAACTAGGAGTTCAAAATTCTCGGTGAAAGGATCTCGGGGTAGAAATGGGATTCGTCATAGGAGTAGATAAGGTTTAGGTGAATGTAATGAAAAAAAAAACCCATAGTTTTGATTCTACTGACAAAATTACATAGTTGCTGACAGGGGAGTTTTAGTACCTCAGCTTATCTAATTCTGGATATAGGTATAGGATATCTGATTTTACTTGCATTTTTTGAAATTTCTGCAAGATTTGTGCAAAAGTTTAGCAAGAATTGATTGAAACTTATTCACAAGATTTCTTAGCATATGTTCTTTTTTAATTTATCATTGTATTTCTGCAAATTTTTTGTTATTTTTAGTATGTTAGTATTAGTATGAAATTCTTAATTATTTTTTTCAGTGAGCTTAATGCAGATTTAAGTGATTTCATGTCCACTGAATTGAAATTAGCTTTCTCTTAGTAGTATTTTCTTTATTTCTCAGTTATATTCTAAGTATTAGGGAATGTTTGCAATAACTAGAAAAAATTGCTCCTCAGCTTTTGGCTGAAAAGAAAATCACTTTTTAGTGTTTGCAAATGTCAAATTCTGTTTCTGATTATATTTCATTTAATTAGAATATAAAAACGAGGAGATAGCCGATAGGTGCTTTAGTTTTCTAATTCTACTTTTGGTTTGACTTTTACAAACAAATAAGTAATTTTACAACTTTTTACCAAACACTCTCAACTTATGTCGTCTCATTCTTAACTTCAAATTCTATTTGCAAAAATTATCAACTTTTAATTCTCAACTACTTTTACTTCTATTACAATAAATCACACTCTTGTAAAAGCATAAGTTTTTGCAAAACACATTATATTTGAATGGTGAATCAGAAATTTCAATCAAGTGCTATACAACTTTCGGCGCACGCCCCATTTCTTGATGATCTTTATTTTGTCCTATCTTATTAATGACTGCAAAATTGGGTTTCACTTACAAGTCTCACTATTCCTATTTCAACCAACAAAATTGTGCAACTTGGTTGACAAAATTACATATCAACTTGCATGTGTGCATGTGTGCATGTGTGCGTGTTTGACCTTATTCTAAAATATTATGTTGTGTTTTAGAGGCATTGAGGTGATTCACACTGCAAAAAGTCACCAAAAAAAAAAATCGTTCTTTTTATATTAACATTTGCAATTTCTCCATAATTAGTTAAAAAATCACACGAAAAAATATTTTTATATGTAAAAGAATTTAATACTAAATATAACAATCCAATATCCTTAGATAACCTCTGGCTTCATTCCTAATTGAGAGAGTTACATCATTAAATGGATGTGCTATTAAGAGCATGTCCAATCATTGCCCTTTAGTTTTGTCGGACTTTAACTATTTTAGATGAAAATTTAGAAGGATCAAGTTTCAACTCCAATAGACGCCTCTATATTCACTCTACATTAGAATATTCCATTTGTATTCTTTCTTTTCTATATTGAATTAATATATTTAATTTATCAATTTATAATTTAGCTACATATTTTTAGTTTATATTTAATATTATAATTATTTAATATAATTAAATATAAATATAATTTGCATTAATTTTCAAATTAATTATTTTTAAAAATATATATATAAAAATCCTTACTTAGTGATCAGTTAATTTAAACACAAAAATAAAAATTATCTTATGTATTTTTGATTATGTGTTCTAATTTTACTCGTATCTTAAGTACTTTTATTTTATAATAAATTTTTAGTTTATTTTTATTAGTAAATATTATATAATATATATATATATATATCAAATGAAACAGTAACACTTCATAAATAAACATGCCAAAAAAAAGGATAAACTATATAACTTAAATTAATATAAAAATCAAAAGAAAAAGAAAAAAAAAAAAGAGATAGAGGGGTGACTAGAGGGGTGAACAGTCACAGCTCTTAAGCCCGCCTTTAGTTTTGTGTGTGGTTGGAGATCTCTAAAGACCATTTCCACTCAAGAATTACATCTATATTTAGGAATATAACCTTAATTAAAAAGGACTTTAGATCATTCCCTCAAAAAAAAAAAAAAAAGGACTTTAGATCATGGTATGGCCAATTTTAGCCGTCAATTTGTTGGACAATTTTGTCCTTTGCAGGATTTACTCAATAGTCAAATTTTGTTTATTTGTTATTTTTGTTTTTATTTTTTAAAAAAATCGGACTTTGCCTGTTAGAACAATTTTTGAAATACAATAATTATATTCACAATATTTTCAGAAAAATCATAAATCAGTCACATGATAGTGACATGCAAATTAAAATACCAAAAACATAATAAAATCATAGTCAATACTAAACATGTTACATGTAATATTTATCTATCGGCAACTTCAATTCATGTCTATCTGTTTCACACACAATAAAATATCATGTGTTAAATCCCACAAACAATTCTCAAGTAAATAGTATGGAAAACTCCACAGCTAGTGTAATTAATTGCTGACCTTAATGGAAAACCCTTTCTAATTAAAGTATTAATTACTTTGGAGTAAAACAGAAGAAATTCAAAGTTGAGCACGCATACATTTCACCTAGACAACCTCGTTATAGTAATTAAAGCTGAAGTCATGTCACTTTTAATTTGCTAATTATGCTAAGTTTAGTGGGTTGATATTAATGTTTAACACAGTTTTTCCATGTTTGTCAACACTTAATCAATGTTTTATTTATTAGATAATGGTGGAATTTTTACACTCTTTGTGATTTGGATAAACTAATTTAGTGTGGGTTGAAAAGTTACGGCTGCTTTTCGAAATCAAGAAACATGTGAATCAGTATTAATCACAAAACATGTTTTAAGTAGAAGTCTTTAATAATCTAGTTTTCATTTTTTTGGGAAAAAATAATGAGTACAAAAAAATTGTTTCATTGCTGTTGAATCTCTCTTATTATTATTATTATTATTATTATTATTATTATTATTATTATTATTATTATTATTATTATTAAATCACTCTAATAACTCAATGTTTCGATAAATCATTCTAACCCAATTTTTTCTAAGTCCTCCGAATCGGTAGATTCTTTGTACGGGAACTTACCTGAAACACCATCAAATATTAGACGGACCCTACTCTGGGGTTGTGAAACCCTTCCGACGCTCAAGTCAGCACGTATAGGAAAATAATTCCCAAAGCAAAAAACAACAATTGAGAGTAATGAATTCAGAATACTTACAAGTCTTTTTATACATGCGTTGATGAATCATATATGTTTAGTGTAATAAAGTGGGTCGTTTGGACCATAGTAGGCCTCATGAGCTGTAAATAGTGAACTGGGTTTCATAGACTGCTCAATAATTGTTTGAATATCGTGGATCAATTGTAAGTTAAACATAATAATAAATACTCGCGAGTGAATAATTGAATAATGACATAATCAAATAAAAAAAATATAATTACTATTTTACCCCATAATTATTATTTTTTTATTATTATATAACAAAATAAATACGTAGTATTACACTGCAATTTCAATTCAATACTTCATAATTATAGAGTTTTTGAACTTATCCATTTTTTTTATATATAAAAGAGAAGACGAATCCAATGAAATCATGAAGTTTGTTTTACCAAGCACCAATACCGATGTACATTATTGGCATATTGGCTTATTATAAATGTCATGTTGAATTTCTCCAATATAAATAATATATATATATTTTTAATTTTATTTATTTATTTTGAAGAAAAAAGGTAACGTTGAAGTGACGTATCATGTTCAATTCTTATCTTCTTCCCTAATTAAATTAGGGTACTGCTGAAAAAAGGACAATAATTAATAATCATGAGATTAGAATTATGAAATGAACTAGATTCTTTTTGTATTTTGAAGTAATTAATTCTGATTAGTAGATAAGCCATTAATTATAAATTATAATCCTAGATTTGTTTTCATTTTTGCTTTCTTTTATAAGCTTTTAATTGTTGATCATAGTGCATTAATTTGAATTTTGACTACAAATTAAGATTGCTCGATCTACGGAGTAATAAATGCTTTTATTTAACACATGGGCTACTCAATAGATGTGTATTATATGACAATGGATATGTACAACTTTCATAGGTTGAGAATCAATATAAAAAAAATTAAGTGTAACAATTGAAATTTGGATCGTAGTGCATGTGAATTCAAAAATATATAGCTCATTCTATGGGGTATTAAATGGTTTTATTTAACACATGGGCCACTCAATGGGCGTGTGTGTGTATTATATGACAATATGGATATGTACAATTTCTATTGGTTAAGAATAAAAATAAATAAATTGAAGTGTAACAATCTTTAATTTTTTTTTTGATAACTTAGTTTCCCTTCAAACTTACGCCAAGGCAAACAATCTTGAAATTTTGATCATAATGCATGTGAATACAAATATATATAGCTCTTTATAGGAGTAAAACATGGGCTACTCAATTATGTGTACTATATGACAATATTGGATATATACATCTTCCATAGGTTGAGAATCACTATCAAAATAAACAATCTTGAAATTTTGATCATAGTGCATGTGATCACAAAGATAGATAGCTCTTTCTATGGAGGTATAAAATGATTTTATTTAAAACATGGGCTACTCAATTATGTGTACCATATGACAAATTGACAATGGATATATATATATATATATATACATCTTCCATAGCTTGAGAATCATTATCAAAAAATTAAGTGTAACAATCTTGAAATTTTGACTGATTTTATTGTTATGAATAAAGTCTAATTAATCCCAATGTATAATTCATCATGGATGAAGTCTAGTCGCAATGATAGAGTTGAGATCCTAAACTCAAGATTTTATTGAATTCCATTATTTATTCATGTAAACGTTTCTTTTGAAAATCTCTTAGTTGAAGTCTTGATTTGTTATTATCAAATCAATTGTGCTAGTTTAAAATATTGAACATTGATACGATTCTACATATTACCTCAGTTTTTCAATCTAATATGAAATAGGTTACTCCGTTCGTCTGCATAAACATGTGCAAAATGTCGATGATGATGATGAGATTTGCAGTCAAATTGATGATGGATTCCTACTGCGTGCACGAAGAAATTTGTCTGCAACGTACTAGAAAAATATATAAAAATGTGATACTTGGTACATCTAAAGATGATTTCATTATTTGGTATATAATGGTGCGTAGTTTTACAAACAAATGCGTCCACGCATAAACGAATAAGAAAATTTGTTCGCTTATGTTCGTGGAACTGCTTCGGATCATATCTCATCTTTACACATATTTGTTTTTTTAATTATTAATTATGTGATTGTGTATGATAATATATATGATTTGAGTCTATCCACATTGCCAATCAGAAAACACTAGAAACTTGATTGGATATATGGCATTAGACAAACCTCCAAAAATGTACAAAAAAATTGAAGCCAAATTTAAATTCTGCACCTCAATATTCATTCATAATATTCATTCATATATCTTTGATTTGATACAACTTGCAACATATAGCTAGATTGTACTACACTTTATTTAGAGATTTTGTGGCCCCATTACATGATTCTAGGCCAATCTAAAGGTCCAAATTTCACAAAAGAAAAATGATATTTCACTATTTCAGTACTTAGGATAAAATGTCAGATGATCACTAAGATACATCGTCTGCACAAACATGTGCGTGAAAATGTAATAAGATGATGATGAGATTTGGATGCAAATTGAGATGATGGAGCATTTCACCTACTGCGTGCACGCGAGAGTCCACTGTTTTAAATACCGACCTACATGCCGGGTTTTTGGCGTAACCGATTATCACAAAATATAGCGACCCATTTGGCACACAAATAATAAAGCCCTTAAAATCGTTTTTGGTTAAACCGGTCAATAATACAGTGAAATCAAACATTTTTATTCTCCAAAGACAAAAACCTCTACTTAAATAACGCTATTCTTTTTTAACCGATTTTTTATTTTTTTTTTATTTTTTTATGTTTATACTTTTTATAAAAAATAAAATTTATAAACTTAATATTTAATATATTTATGTCATTAATTGAAATTTGAGCTAAATATATAGATATTTTCCTTTATTTAACTATACATATATACAACTTTTCCTTTTATATTAATGAATTACATCCATATTTTATATAATATAATACCAAATATAATTATTTTTTATTAAAACGGTAAAACCGGTAAAATTGATTTTGAACTCATCCGACCGGTTGAACCGCTTTATTTTTGGCGTTTTGACTTTAATCACCTTTTATTTAAAACAAGGTACATATTTTTGACTACCCCATCATGTCTTATTTATTACTTTGTGCAAAGAGAATTTGACCATGTACTACATTTGCATGGTGTTTTTAGCGGAAAAAAAAATGAAACCTAGCCTTGTGTTTACATAAAAAAATTAAAAATAATAAAATCAATTTTATAATTTTTTTTTAACGTAAATAATAAGATATATAATAACAAAAATATAATGCTCCAACTTTAATATTTCAGTCTTACTAAAATAAATTACGAAATAAAAATATTCATTATAATTGACTATAGACAAAAAGACAAAAAAAAACTAATAAATTAGCTATAAAAAATTGATCTTCATGCATTTTTACATTCTTTAATTCTTTTCTTTGGTTTTGCAAACTGAAAAAAAAATATATATATTAATGATAGAATAGAAAGGCAAAAAGAAAACTTTCAATTATATTTTTTGGTTTGCAAAACGAACAAGCTAGGTAGAAAGGGAAAAATATAAACCTAATTTTTGCTTCCATTGGAAATAGAACTTGAGCCTAAGAGGATGTACAATAGCAGATAGGCTAACTCGCTCCTTTTGCCATTTTTTTCAACTTTCTTTTATATACCAATATATACATATAAACTAATTGGAAAAAATCAATGATCTATTTAGTTTCTTTGAGTTTTACCCTTTATTTATATACCTTTTTTACCACTTTATTGAACTTTAAGTTGGGACTTTTTGGCGTGCAGCCACCCACAATGTGGGCATATGTGGTCAGGTTTTTGTCATTTTCTACATTATTCTAAAGTCCAAAGTCAATCAAACTAGGTTTCTATGAACCAAGAAAATACACACATAGAGATTATACACTAATACATCTGAAAGCTAACTTTGTCTTTTCCAAATATATATTTTTATATGCGGTAAAATACTGATATTAATTTTACTTGAATTTAGGTAAAATAAATTAATATAAAAAGTGAAAAAGCCAGCCATATATGATTTCTAACCATAGATGCCAGATTATTCTGGGCTAAGTTGTAACATTGGGCAAGGTCTATTCGGTTTTGTCAGGTTTCAGGCTATTTGTACTGGACCAAGTAAGGGCATGTCCTTAATTTCGAGCCTGTGAAAGTGAAACCTAGCCCAGCCATATATATGGGTCGGTCCGTCGGTCTGGGCCAATTTTGTTACCTTTACATACAAACATATACTTTGTTGGTCGGGTCGTGGGTGTTCAAAAATCTTGAATTCTTGATAGGGTGGTCTCGAGTTTCAGCAAACCAAACCCACTCCATTAGTCCATTGTCATCCCTAATATAATTAATGTTATAATAAAATTATTTATAAATACAAATTGTTTTTTATTTAAAAATTTACAATTTATTTGTAATACAAAAGCAATGACGGATCCACACTCCCACCTATGAGGGCACGTGCCTCCATAGTTTTTTTTAAAAATTTCTCTTATAGTTTTTTTTCCTTTTTTAATAGTTTTGTCATTCTTTTTTACTATTTACTATTTATTTTTTAAAAAATATATATTAATTAGGTTAAAGAAAGCAAAATGTGCCCCCATTAATTATGTGAAGCTTATTATTGTATTTATTCTGTGTCCCCTTACAGAAAATTTATGGATCTCTAGATCCATCCTTTGCACAAGAAGCTAAAAGATACATATTTTTGTTCTAATGTAATTGTCTTTAATTATTACTTTTGTGCAAAGAGAATTTGACCATGTATATATATGCATGTGTGTTTTTATACACATGTGTCCATCTTAAGGCGGCTGCAAGTTGAATTTGGTCAAGAGAAAATTAGAGGACATGCAAATGGAATTAAAAAGCTGGCAAATTTTCATTTTAATGCCAAAAATTATGCTGGAGGAAAAAAAAAGGAAAATACTGTTGTATAATCCTATTAAATTTAATGATTAGTATATATCTATTGAAATTCATGTTCCATTGTTTGTTTGAATTTATTTTGTATTATCTATTTTGATGCACTAACATGCCCAATGCATGTTTAAAACAGGTGATCCGAACAGCCTTGTGTAGAAAAAAAAACAAAACTCAAAACTTAATTTAAACATTACATTAATTAATTTCAATTTTGACATTTTTGAATGTAAATTAATAGTTTAATTTGTAAAGAATTAGTTTATGAACTTGAATATACATGATAAAATATATACTCCCTCCAATTTACAAAAAATATCGTTTTAATAATTCTTTTTTTTTTCTAAAAAGTATTACGCTTTGACATTTTCAAAGCTAATGAGTAAAGGTTTTTCCTAAATTGTCCTTATACCTATTAATTCATATAGTAAATGCACTTATAAATTATGATGTATTATTTGTCAGCTCACATTAACTAAGGGTATATATGTTTTTTAGTATATATCATGAAAGAAGAGGGAGTGGTGGGAATATTTCCTAAATGACGTGTTCGACTTTTGCTCCTCCTTTAGCAAACTCAATAAATTATTATCCTTGCGTGAGACTTTAATGGCGAACCCATCAAGTACAAATACAGATATGCTAAACTAATTTGATTCCAATTAAGAGTGTATATGTTATTTTAATACTTTCTTTAATATGTGTGTATTTTTTTAAATGATATTTATTGTGAACTGGAGTAATTTTTATTTAGAAATCAATAATCTATTTAGTTTATTTGGGTTTTACCCTTTTTTATACCTTTTTTACCACTTTATTGAACTTTAAGTTGGGACTTTTTGGAGTGTAGCCGCCCACAATGTGGGCATATGTGGTCAGGTTTTTTGTCATTTTCTACATTATTCTAAAGTCCAAAGTCAATCAAATCAAGGCCATAAATTATGATGAAAAAAATAGAGAATTTATATTAGTTCACTTCATTTGGACCAATTTTTTGCGGCCAAAAACTTATAATCAATAAACTCACGCGAATCTTCCCTGGGCAAGTTTCTTGTGATATTTTGTCTGAAAGCTAACTTTGTCTTTTCCAAATATATTTTTTTATATGTCGGTAAAATACTGTTATATTATTTTTACTTGAATTTAGGTAAAATAAATTAATATAAAAAGTGAAAAATTAAAAATTCATACTTAATTGGCAGCCATATTAATGATTTCTTCGCTGAAAGTTGGACACATAGATGACCATAGATGTCAGATTATTCTGGACCGAGTTCTCTTTAACTACCATCGGTTTTTACAAATCTAATCAACCATGCTTAAATGAACTTAATCCAAAAAATACACATAAATTAAATAACACAATTTAATATATTGTTGTTGAATTTTAATTAAACCCAATATTATGTGAATACACAAATTTTAATTATTATTTATAGTTGCAAACTTGCAATTAGAAACTACTGCACATTTATGGATATTTAAATATTTATGAAGGAAGTTTCCTAGAAAGTGTCTAATATTTCAAGAGAAAATAAATTGCAAAGATGTTTACATAATTACAAAAAGATTTTGCAAAGTATTATTATCTGATTAATTTATTATAAGAATATTAAATTAGCCTTTTAATTCAATCAAATATTAAAAATATTAGTAGTAGATTATAAATTTATTCAGTAGTAGTTTATAGAGAGTTCAGTATATTTGTCAAAGATTACTTTGAAAAAGTACATGTATGGCTTTGACTACATTGGGAACAAAAGGTCTGAAACCTGGTGCAATTTGCCATGTTAATCGGATTTTCCAAATATTGATAATTGCATTCAGGTATTATTACTTTTTTATCTTTTCATTGAGATGGTCAACGATTTTATTATTGTCATAATGTTATAACTATTAATTTCCCAAAAAAAAAAAAAACAAATTCACTTGTAATAATGTGATATATATTACATCAACTATGATTTATGAACATTATATATATAATGCAATTTTATATATAATTTAAACAAATTATATTCTTCATATTTTTCTTTCAATACTTTCTCTAAATTTAACACGAGTTTTGTTTACAATACGTGAATCACAATTTGAAATCTTGTTTAAAAACACGTCAAGAAAAGAACGTCCAAATAAACACAAATTGTTGTTTTTAATTTTAGTTAGGTCGGTAAACAAACAGAATTTTCGACGAACACCTCATGAACAAGCTCGGTTAGCATTCATTTATTAAACTTAATAAACATAAATAAAAAAATAAAATATATTCATTTTTGTCACGAACATGTTGTGTTTGTTTGATTGATGTTTGTTTATTATTTTTTTTTATTATATATTTACTAATTAACATTCATTACTTTTTATAAGAAAAATAAATTTATTTTAGTTTACTATTACAACCCCATTTACTTTTGCAAATATCATAATATTTTTTTAGTTAAGTATCCATGAACAAATATATTTAATGTTTTTCATAAATACATTATGTTTATATAGTTGTTTATAAATAATTAATGAACGCATATATTCGTGAATCGTTCGTAAACATATTTAATTACTAAATAAATCTAAAATAAGCAAAGAAACCCGAATAGTCATCGTTCGTCTGAGCTCGGTTCGTTCACACAGGAATACAAAATCTGACCAACCTCACTCCAAAATCCCACCGTTTGCATGACTCTCCAACGTGTCATTGACTCCTTTCACCTCCACCTCCTTTTAAGTCCCTCCAAAATCCATTACGTAAGCAGTGACAAAATCACTCCACTATACCCCACCACTTGCCCTCCCGCCACGTGTCCTCCCACAACCTTATCACCCACGTGTCTTCTAGAACCTCCGCCCTCACTCCCCGCCACGTGTCCACCTTCTTCCTCTCTATATATTTCCTTCATTCCCTTGCGTTCTAAGTTTCACAAAACCCCTCTCCTCTCACTTCACCCCCTTCGCTCTCCCCAAAAAATCCCCAATTATTTTTCAGAGCGAAAATCAGAAAAAAAATTGAAAAAATGGCTGCTGTAGATTTGCAATTACCTCCTGGATTCCGATTTCACCCAACCGATGAAGAGCTTGTGATGCATTATCTGTGCCGGAAATGCGCTTCTCAATCGATCGCCGTTCCGATTATTGCTGAAATTGATCTCTACAAGTACGATCCATGGGATCTCCCAGGTATTAATTAAACCTAATTTTTTTTTCAGGATTTAATTGATGAAATCTGTTACTGAAATGGATTGGTGATTTATATTTGGAGCAGAAATGGATTGGTGATTAAATCGCTGCTACATTGTTGAATAATTGCAGGTATGGCTTTGTATGGTGAGAAGGAATGGTACTTTTTCTCGCCTAGGGACCGGAAATACCCGAACGGTTCGAGGCCGAACCGGGCGGCTGGCCATGGGTATTGGAAGGCGACCGGAGCTGATAAGCCGATCGGTCATCCGAAACCGGTTGGTATTAAGAAGGCTTTGGTGTTTTACTCCGGCAAGGCTCCGAGAGGCGAAAAAACTAACTGGATTATGCACGAGTATCGCCTCGCCGATGTGGACCGGTCGGCTCGAAAGAAGAACAACAGCCTTAGGGTGGGTAGTTTGAACCGGATTTGACTAATTAAATTCGAAAATTGCAAAATGACCCCAAAAAGTTTTTTCGTAAAATGAAGGGATAATTACCAAAACTCTTGAAAGTTTTGACAATAATTACAAAAAAATTGAGAGATATTTGAAAATAACAAAACACAACTTAAAGTTTGATTCTGTCTTGCATAAATATTACAAAAATCTCCTTGAATTTTATAAAAATAATACAGTTAATCTCTTGAATTTAAAACAAAATAAAATATCATTGTCTTTTCTTAATTTTTCAAAAATATCTTCTTGTTGTAAAATAGCCAAATGGTTCGGAGGATAATTTTTGAAATAATTATTCCTAAAATTATTTTAATCTTGGAGAAATAAAAGAATCAATTATTATCGGCTGGATTAAAATTGACTGATTAAATGATTCCTTCTTATTTATTTTATTCCAGCTGGATGATTGGGTGCTGTGCCGCATATACAACAAGAAAGGCACATTAGAGAGGCAGCAGCAACACGTCATCAGCCGGGAGATGACGAGTGCAGTGACGTCAGAGGAGGACACGAAGCCCGTCATCCTGACGTCAGTCCCGGAGGCGTTGCCGATGGCGTACGACGACTTCGTGTACCTCGACGCATCGGATTCCATCCCGCGGCTGCACACGGACTCGAGCTGCTCCGAGCACGTGCTGTCGCCGGAGGTGGAGAGCGCGCCGAAGATGGCGGAGTGGGAGAGAACATCCACCCTCGATTTCCCGTTTAATTACATCGATGCCACTGACGGCGGCGCCACCGGGCTGATGGGGTCGCAGTTTCCCGGGAACTATCACATGGAGCCAATGAACGATGTGTTCGCGTACATGACCAAGCCGTTTTGAAATCCGTGCTGATCGGGATGAAATCTCATATTTCAATTTTTTTATTTTACTGAAAGAAATGTGTTGTGATACACGTATTAGTGAAATAAGGAAGTGGAACAAGAAATCTCAATTTAGCCCGATTTGGGTTTTTGGTCGCACGTGGCACAGGAGGCTCGGGTCTATGAGTGTGCACGTGCGACTCAAAGTATTGATGATGCTAAGTGGACTAGTGTAGTACTATAGTGACTTAGTGTTGGTAATTTGTATTAGATTTTTTTTTTTAATTTGGGCTGGTTTTTCAAGTGTTAGTGTGGGTTTAGACTGTAGTGGGTTTAAAAAAGTGTTGATACAAATGGAAATTGTGGTATTTATATCCATTTTATTTAATAATTCAATTATTTTAGAAAAAGATAAAGTGCATGCTCGTTTATTTATTGAGCTGATTATTATCTGATTAAAACAGTTTCGATTATTTTACATCACTCTTGGATATAATTTGTTGATCACTTTTGCTTCTGGTACTAAAATGTGAAAGTGAATGGGTATTTGCATAACAATAATAATATTTGGATTATGTTATATTCTCATTTTGATTTTATAAGTTAAATATAAAAGGATAATTTTTTTAATATTTTCTTTAATCGAGGAAATTTGAGTGTTAGCTGTTTTTGAAAATGCATTTTGATGTGAAAGATTTGAAATATGATTTATGATGTGAAAGATGTTACAATATTGTATATTATAAATTAAAAAACTACATTTATAATGATTGAGCAAGAGAAATACTTATTTGAGATTTTAAATGATAAAATATAAAAACGGGAATGTAATTATTGAAAATGTGTTGAATCCAATCTAATCTTTTATGTATTTATCATTGTAATTAGGGATAATTAAAAAAAAAAACTCGAAGTGCGATTTAATTACAAAAAACTTCAAAAAGTTTTGAAAATTACCAAAAAAAAAAAAAAAAAAAACGTTGATGTTTGATTAAGTCCTTCATTTACCCTCTTTACAAACAACAAATATTTCTAAACTCCCTAATAGAAATCTTGTAGTCACACCCCTTAAATTTCTACAATCAAACTTGGTGGACTTTTTATAATTTGAAACATCTATGATTTTTTTTTTTTTATAATTAACCAAACCTTGGGTTTTTCTTTTTGTAATTATCCCTTATAATTATTATTGATTTTTTAGCCCCAGTTACTACCCTTAATTGTTGGTCCATATACGGTTGATATTTTTAATACCAAAAATTAAATTGAAACGAATTTGGGATCAATCTCCAAGAGATGTGTGTTATAAGGACAAATAACCTGGGTTCGATCCCATATAAATGCGTATGTTCTCTCCCCAAATTCCCCCATTGTACTTAAAAAAAATATTTAAAAGAACTTAGTCGTTCTTGGAATAGAAAATAAGATTATTTTCGCATATTCTGGAGAGATGCTATTTAATATTTACACTCAATTTTAAGTGAGGTACAGCAAAGACCTTGTTTTTTTTTTTTTTTTTAGAAGAACAAAGACCTTTGTTTTTAAACATGAATCATACATGCTTATACGGTGGTCCAGGAGAAAAAAAAAAAAAAAAAAAAAATTAGGGTCTGTTGAGTGTTTATCATTTGGACCATTTGGCCCAAAACGTGTTGCTACAGTATGAACCATTGTGGTCCTCCCTTTTCACATTTTTTCTTTCTTTATTTCCTTGTTTTTTTGTTAATAATAATACTTCTCGTAATTATGCCAGTGTAAACATTTTCTTCAGCATTAAAAAAAAATATATGTTTTTTTTTTTTTATTTTATTTGGTAAAAATGGGATAGTATGATGGAGACATACGCACTTTCGTATGAGATCAAACTCAGATCAATCGCTCTTACTACTCAAGTCTCTATCGCTGCAACATTTCGTCTTTGAAAATACATGAGGTTTGGACTAAATACAAAAAAAAAAAAAAAAATCAATCCATTGGTTTTTGAAAATTACGAAAAAGCCATTGACCTTTGATTTCGTCTTTATATTTTTCCTATTCATAAGTAAAAAAACATTTTAATAGCCCATCTAATTTTTGTAAAGATATTACAATTACACTTTTAAATTTAAGATAAAATCAAATCTCAAGGGAATGTCATAATTTTCAAAACCCTCTAGGGTTTTCTGTAATTAGACAAACCTTAGGATTTTGTTTTTGTGATTATCTCTAATTTTAATTGGAACTTGTTTATACGGTGCATTTACCTTTTTTTTTTTTAAATATCCAGCTATACGGCACTTCCATCATGTAAACTTTTGTTTCATTTAATTGTGGGTGTCACAATCATGTAATTACTTATATTGTTACTTAGACAATAGAAGAATTTGTGGGATAATTGGTTTTGTTATAGGTGACCAAAATGAATAACGAAGTGGGAAAATTGTATTGTCTTGATTTGATTCTAAAATAAATATTTTTTACATTAGCATTACAAGAGAAAATAAAAAAAAAATGAAAGAATTAAATAATAGTTGAGTGGTTAAGACTCTCAAATTTTGATTAGAGGTTTGGGGTTCGATTCCCACCACCTAAATTTTATAGTGCACATATTAGGATGGAGGGGTTGATGGGAACCCCCACTTCCTGGGCCTGCAAACTTGAGAGTTTTACCATTCGACCACTTATTCGATTAAATACTAAAAAAAAAATAAAAAATAGATGAATTAGAGTTTAAGAAAGTGGACTGTGTGATTGTTCATGATTCAAACAATGATGGCCCATTAAGCTCAAAATGCAAGTACATCGAGCAGCAAGTTTGGCCCAAATATAATCACACAGTTGGACCTAAAAAGTTATAAACAATGGGCCGATTGCAGTATCCGCCAACTCCTTTTTTACGTGGCCCATTTAGATTTTTTTTTTTTTTTTTTTGGTCAGGATAATTTTTATGATAATAAAATTTCAAAAAATAATGGGAAAATTACATAAAATACCCTCTTTTTGGTAAACATACAAATACGCTCCTATCACTTTTGTACCTATTTTTTCTTTTTGTACCTATTTTTTCCTTTTTTCCCGTTCCTACATATTTTTAGATTATTTTCATTTTTTTTTTCATTTTTTTTGTTCTTGTATTGCTTTATATGTTATATATGTTATTTCGATGTTTGAAAATACTTTTACCTATTTTTTATGTTGTTTTTCATTTATATATTATTTTGTACATTTTTTCTATTATTTCAGTGTTGTTCTATAATATTTTTAATGTTGTTCTAATAATCTTTTTTTTTTCCATGTAGTGTTCAGTGTATAAATACAATTTTTACCTAAAAGCTCTTTTTATTCATGTGGCATTTTTTAATATTTTTTACTTTATTTATGGGTTGTTTCCATACCATTTTTAATGTTGTTCCGATGTTTCTTTGTTGTTTCCATGTAATTTTGATGTTTAAATATAATTTTTGCCTATTTTACTCTTTGCTCATATGGTGTTTTCTATATTGTTTCTGATTTGTTTTTATATTGCTTCCTGATTGTTTCCATTTTTTTATGTTTTCATGAATTGGATCAAAAATTGAATTATGTTTTTTTATTCATGTTGTTTTTATAATATTTTTAATTTATTTGGTTTTAATATGTGTTGTTTTATGTGTATATTTCTTGATTTTTTATAGGACTTCGAATATAAAATTGATTATTTAACGAGGACAAAATTTATTTCTCACTAAAATTTTATTAAAAAAGGCATATTTGAAACATGTTAGAAACAATCTTGAAACAAAGCATAAAAACGTCCTAAAATCTTGGTGGGAACATAAAGTTTTGTAAAAAATAGTATCGAAAAGTGTAAAAGACTGACATTATCTCAAAAAAATGAGACATTTATCTCAATTGCCCAAAAATAATAGCACCTTAATAATTTTTTTTGGTAATTATTAACTCTTCACGTAAAGCTTGCCTTTCGGCCCTTTTTCAATAAGACAATATTAAAGGCTTATTTTCATAAGGATAATTAAAGATATCAGGAATTGATGACTATTGAAGCAAAAAAGTGTCCTTGAGCAATTTAAAAAAGTTTGACCAATGAAAAAGCGACACCAAATTCAACAACAAAATAGCCTATGTTTTTATGATTGTGATTTTTAAGTTTCCCCCACGCAAAAGGGTTGAAAAGAAAAAATATATATAATATTGAGGAATAAACTTCCTTGTTCCAATGATCCTGTTAATTCGTTATTTTTACCATTTGATCCTAAAATAATACTCTTCATTATAAAATTTAATTACTTTTAATATAATGTGAATTTTTTTAGATTAAGGGTATTTGACTAAACTTATTTAAAAGGCCTTATAATCTCGTACATCTTATAAAATGCTTTAGAGTTTATTATATATTATTTCTTATTTTAAAAATAAATGGTTGAAGTGTTTTGATAATATAAGATGAAAGAACTTATAACATGTTATTAATGATATTTTTATGATTAAAAAATAAAATGAGGTTGTTAAATAAGATCTTATTTGTGAGATCCCAACTTTTTAAAAAAAAAGTTTAAAAGTTCATTACATCTTATTTTGGGAGCTTATAACATCTCTTCATAAAAACTTTACCAAACGCTTTTAAAGAATATTATAAGTTCTCAAATATTTTATAAGATGTTTTTAAAAACTTATAAGCTCAGTTAAACACCTTTTGAATATTACCAACGTAACTATGTATATTCTTGACTTAAGTTCCTATTTTTAGTTTTGGATTTTTGTTAATTTAAAAGTCGAAAACCGAGATCATTGAAGGTTTTTTTGATTCCTTTAACCTTTTTTCCCTAGCAAAATCTGTATTTTAGACTTTAGAGTTGCAAAATTAATAAAATGTAACAAGAAACATCACGGGTTAGAAATTGAAGTTAATTGACAATTGTCTCCAATGAGCACGATTGGAATATCTCCTTCACATTATCTTAAGAAAAATTCTCTTCATTAATGTTTCATCCGGAAACTAATTATAGTAAAAAAATTCCATTCAAGTTTAGGAGACTCAAATTTATTATAGCCAAATCATCACATTAATACCTTAATGCAATTTAATATTCCTTTTTTTTTTTTTTGTCGACCCAGAGTATACTCACACCAGTTGAGCACGGACCAAGGACCACACACTTCCTTTGGACTTTTGGGACATCCGTCTAGAAGTGTCAAATGGGTCGGGCCAATCCGCCGTGCGAAAAACGAAAAATTGGTTTGATCTGGCCCGAACCAAATAGTGACAGGGCCTCTGTTTTTTGAGCCCGGCCAACCCAACCCACAAGATATGCTAAAAATCCTAGCTGATCAGGCCGTCCTAGTTTCTCGGGCCTAATGGATTGGGCTAAAAAGTCCGATTGATTTCGGGCCTCTAAATATAGAGGTCATTCCGGTCTTTTTACCGGGCCAGGCTAGAATTGACAGATCTATATCCGTCCTTCTCAGGGATAGTCCTAATCTTTGTGGGATGAAGGATAACTCCAACCCCTCACTACGTGTTAGTCAAGTTTGAACATATGATTTGTGGTCGCAATTATAATTCCAAGGCCACTAGTCCAACCTTGGGGGTTGGGTTTATTTTATCTTCCAATTTAGACATAAATGGGTTTCTTACAATTTCTTTCTTATATTTTATATTAGAAAAGCCAACTTTAGAAAATCTATCACCTTATAATATTGGGAAATTGACAAAAATACCCAATTTTTTTGAGACAATGTCTGCCTTTTAGGTTTCCCGGTACTATTTTACCTAAATTTACGCTCCCATGTTTTTTTTACACAACAATACGCTCCAACAAAAATTTCCGGACTTTTTTACGCTTTGTTTCAACATTGTTTCTAACATGTTTCAAATATAGAAACAATATAGAAACAAACCACAAACAATATAGAAAACACCATATGAGCAAAAAGAGTTAAAAATAGGTAAAAATTGTATTTAAACATCAAAAAATTCATGAAAACAACAAAGAAACATCGGAACAACATTAAAAAGGGTATAAAAACAATCAGACCAAAGAGGCATACCCCCTCTCTCTCTAACTTTTTTTCTCCTCCTTCTCACTACAAACCCTAACTCATAAACCCCTTCCCCTCCCTCCCACTTCTCAGCCTCCAACCCCTTCCCCTCCTCCTCCTCCCCTCCTTATCCCCTCCCATCCCTAGCCATGCTTCATGATGGAGGTCAATGAAGGCATATCTCTTGTGTTATCCGGAGGTGATTTCTGATCGAGAGTGGAGGCAAGTCGGAGGTCGGAGCTACATAGAGGAGAGTTGGAGCCGGGTAGGTGATGGGTTGTGGTTGTAGATCGGGTGAGGGAGAGACATTTTTCTTTTTTTTTTTTTTTTTCGGTTTTTTCTGTAATTTTTTTTTGAGTCTTTATTTTACCGGTTGATTTGCGAAACTCGTTGGCGGTCAGTATTTTCTGTCTTGCAGTGCATGATGTAGCTCGTGCCCGGATTTGTTCGAGTTGGGTAGTCTCCTTTGAGAAGTGCCTTAGTCCTCCTTTCGGAAGTGGTTTGGTCTCCTATGAGTGCTTGATTTTCATTTGTTTTGTGTTTTAAAATTATTGTATTCCATGTAATTTCCCCTATAATATTTATAACAATAATTTCTGAGGCCCTAACACAATTTTACTCAATTCAAAACCCTGCAATAACTCTACAACTATATGCTATGAATAATTAATTAATTAAATTTAATTAAAACCTGACAGAAAATAATACCTAAAATATAAAACTTGATTAATACCCACATATTTCGGGACCCATTAATCTGATAATTATAAATTTTTTGACCCCATTGTTTACTTTATTATTATTATTATTGAACAAAATTTATGAAATTTTGATCTAACATGTAGCAAAAGCCCATACACTGATACACAATCATGTCGACTGATACGAACAGTACTATTTCCAGGACATATTTTGTCTATTTCTAGGGAGCAAAGACAACATGTCACGTGTCTCCAGCGATACAGCCGCGAGTGGCAATAGCAAACCGGAAGGGTACAACAGTAATTTCCCCAATCAGACAATACACGGTTCCCAATTATCCTTTGAAAATGCCCTCCTTAAAAATTAACGGTCATTTCAGCTTTTTTCCCCTTACACTGCCCAAAGTAAAAAACCATTCGCCCTTCAACTCTGACACAGTTTTTCTTTTTCTTTTTATTTTAGTACTTTTTATTTATATTTACATTTATTATCCACATTTTGGGATTTGTTGTAAAGTTTTTTACGGGCGGCGCTATTCACACCATTATTTCCTCTAAGTAAAATGCCATGAATTTAAAATACTACTTTCTTCTATTCACAATAAGTGTCTTTTTAGGAAAAAATACACAAATTAAGAAATGCATAAAATACTCAATACACCCTTAATCATAAATGTTGCTTTGAAAGAAAACAAAATTAAACATTGTTGCTAATAAATATAAGGACAATTTAGGAAAAATATTTTTTCAATAGTATTGAAAACATCAAAAAGACATTCTTTTTGAATAACTTTTTATGTGTCAAAAAGACACTTATTGTGAATAGGAGGGAGTATAATGTTTTTACTATTATAGATGACACGATGGCTTAAATGATAGATAATATGATGGTACGATGGCTCAAATGGATACAACGCGATGGTGTGATGTCTCAAATGGAATAATGACACGACCATCGTGGCATTTAAGACCCTAAAATAGCATTGTGCGAAATTGAAACACTCATCGGCCATCGCGCCAGGCTGCCAGCAAAACAACAATTATCGCAACCCAAAATTTACACACTATAGTGTGTGAAAATTAATAAATCTTCAACTGGTTCATCGCCGGGAATCAATCTTCATTGCTTGTAGATCCTCATTACACGACAGAGATTAATGAGAGTTGTATAGATTCAAGAAATCGAAGGATGTATATTCTAGTGATAGAGTCAAGTTTTACTTGCGAAAGGGTAAATTGAGAATTTTTTTTTGATGACCCAGAGTATCCTTACACCAGCTGGAGGCACAAATCCAACTTTTCCTTTGGACTATGGAACATCCGTCCTTCCCAGAGATGATCTTAATCTCTGGGGGAGGAGGGACAAACCCCAACCCTCACTCCGCGATAGTCAAGGTTAAACTCAGGACCTTGAGGTGCAATTGCGCAACCCTGGCGCTTGCGCCAACCTCTTGAGGTTAAATTGAAAAGTATTGGACGTGCATTAAGTAAATAAGTTATTTTTAAAAAATGGGTGGGCGTATTTAAAAAGTGGGTCTAGAAAAAAAATTACCTTTGCTTTTTTGACATTTATTGATTGATTTGATAATTATGTAACTCATCAGTAACATTTAAGTACATTAAATATTTGGGATAATTACAAAAACACCTCTCATGTTCGGGCTAATTACTAAAAAACCCAAAATTTATAGAAATTACAAAAAATCCTTTAAGTTTGATGCGTTTTACATTTTTTCCTTCATATGGAAAAAATATTTCAAAAGTTTCCTTTATGTTTATCAAAATATTACAATCACACCATTAAACTTAAGACACTAAAACCTGAATTTGTTTTTTTTTTAATTTTCAAAAAGCTCTTGGTTTTTTTTGTAATCAACCCAACCTGAGGGGTCATTTTGTAATTATCTCTAAATATTTCCTTATCACAATTTACAAAAACAATCATGAAAACGATAAATTTTCAAGGCAATAAAATAATATTTTTTTCAATGTAAATTGTATTAAATGTATTGGTTTAAATTAAAAAAATAAAATAATAAATTTTGAACTGTACATTGCACATGTAAAACAAAATCCTTTTTCAGAAAATATGAAAGAAAAAAGGGAGACACAAAGGAAAGAAATGAAAAAAAGAACACTCTCTACGGTCTCTCTCTGTATCTCTCCCTCTCTCTCTCTCCCTCTGTTTCTACCTCCATTGACGACTTTTCTTTCGACACAGTTAACATCTTGAGGTAAATTCTACCATTTTCCGGTTACCTTAGCTGACTAATTTAAATTAATCGTTCAATTTTGTTAATTTTTTTGTTTACAATTTGATTGGCGCTTGTATAAAATAATAGTCACCTGATCCGATCTCCCTGTCATTATTTTGATTAATTTATTCCCAATTTCGCATCATTGTAATGCTAATATAGATTATTTGCATGCCTATACATACATATTTATCATGTAATGCCATACTATGTACTCTGTTCGTGTACGTCACTTGTATGTATGCGTCCGAAAATTGTGATCTGGGGTTGAACGGAAAAAATTTCCGTCTATAAAGGTTTGCAGCTTCTCCTTGATGGTACCAATGGCCTGAATCGTCGTACAACACTGCTGTGTGTGTAATGTATATGACGTATATGGAAAAGTTTGTAAGAAATTGAGGTTGGGAGATTTTTGGGAGTGAGGGGAAAGCTGAATCTTGGAGAACTCCAGAAAGAGGCGTAAATCTGGCGGTATTTACCAACTTTTGGGCTCAGGTAAATTGATGATGATATAATTTTTATTTTTATTTTTAATTTTCCTTTATTTCTTTTAATATTTTGGCTGGGTATTTGTTATTTCTGCAGAGGGGATATGTTTTGTGATAATTAAACTAGTGGATCTCCACAGGTTTACTGAATGTGAAATTGTTTTGAGGTAATTTTGTCACAAACCATTTAGAATCTTTGTATAATTGTATTAGAGTAATTGTATTTGCCATTTCGATGGATTGAGTTAGAATGAGAAGGAAATGTAGGTCTAATTGGATCTTTTCAGTTTGATTATATGGTATTTGGGTGCTGGTATCTAAAAGAGAAATTTTAATTAGTTGTAAACTGCAGGAGGCACAGAATTTTGTTGAAAAGGGTGGAGTTCTTTTGCAAATGTCTAAGTTAGCTCCTGTTGGACCAAGAGACCCAAAGGCTTCATCTCTATCCCAAAAGAATAAGTAAGTTCGCTCATCAGCTAATTGTCTCTGAAAATGATGTGCTGTGTTTCCAGACAATTGCATTATGGTCTGTGGCTTACGCACAAGGAAATTAAACTGAAATTTGGTGGCACAGCTAAGCAGCTGTTTCACCTTAAAATAGAAAATTTTTAATTGCTTAATCCGTGTTCGATTTTTGTTAGAGAAAATTAAAATATTTCACTTGTCAAAAACCAATGCCACTGGCTTCGAAATTGTTGGTTGTGTTGATTGTCACGCATTGGTATGTTGCACTCTAAGTAAGCATCAAGTGTTTTTTCAATGAGAATTTGTAAAAGTTTATATTCTCAAACCTTAGTATTTACTGCATTCTTCTTCGTAAGTCACTGCTGCTACATATAGAATTCCTTTGTTAATGAAATCCAATAACGTCTATCTTCAGGGAACCAAATGGAACTATTGAAATGGATGATCCGGAAAAGACAACGTCAAGGGTCGCTCAATTGGTCGAACAACTACATTCCAACGCGTCTTCGCCACATGAAAAAGAACTTACCACAGCTTGTTTGCTAGGTGTAGCTAAAGCAAGAAAGGCAGCACGAGCTCTTATTGGTTCGCATGGTCAAGCAATGCCGTTGTTTGTATCCATTCTTAGAACCGGTACTGTACTGGCAAAAATAAATGTTGCTGCAACTTTAAGTGTCCTGTGTAAAGAAGAGGATTTGAGGGTAAAGGTGCTTCTAGGTGGATGCATCCCCCCATTACTCTCACTTTTGAAGTCTGATGCAGCTGAAGCTAGGAAGGCAGCTGCAGAGGCATTATGTGAAGTGTCATCTGGTGGACTTTCAGATGATCATGTGGGCATGAAAATATTCGTCACAGAAGGCGTGGTGCCAACTTTATGGGAGCAGTTAAGTACAAAAAACAAGCAGGACAAAGTGGTAGAAGGATTTATCGTAGGGTCATTAAGAAACCTTTGTGGCGATAAAGATGGATATTGGCGAACAACTCTCGATGCCGGTGGAGTGGATATAATTGTCAATCTTCTCTATTCTGACAATCCTGTTGCTCAATCCAATGCTGCTTCTCTCCTGGCACGCCTGATGTTGGCTTTCACAGACAGCATACCAAAGATAATTGATTCTGGGGCAGTCAAAGCTTTGGTTGGGCTTTTAGGTGAAGTGAAAGATGTCTCTGTGAGAGCCAGTGCTGCTGAAGCATTAGAAGCCCTTTCTTCGAAATCAACCAAAGCTAAGCAAGCTATTGTTGATGCCCAGGGCATGCCAGTGCTAATTGGATCCATAGTTGCTCCTTCTAAAGAAGGTATGCAAGGGGAGTGGGGCCAGGCTCTTCAGCAGCATTCAATGCAAGCTTTAGCAAATATATGTGGTGGAATGCCTGCATTACTGCTCTATCTCGGAGAACTTTCCCAGTCACCAAGGTTAGCCGCTCCAGTTGCCGATATAATCGGAGCACTTGCTTATACTTTAATGGTATTCAAGCAGAGTGGTGATGAAAAACCATTTGAATCAACAAAGGTCGAAAGCATTTTAATTATGCTCTTAAAACCTAGAGATAATAAGTTGGTACAGGAGCGTCTTCTTGAGGCGCTGGCCAGCCTATATGGAAATCCAGACCTATCATGTGTAATCAATCAAGCAGAAGCAAAAAAGGTGCTTATTGGACTCATAACAATGGCTACTGGTGATGCCCAGGAATATTTAATTTTGTCCCTTATACGATTATGCACTGAAGGAGAAAGTGTGTGGGAGGCCTTGGGAAAGAGAGAAGGAATTCAGATACTAATTTCGTGTCTGGGTTTGTCCAGCGAACAACACCAAGAGTATGCAGTTGCGATGCTTGCAATCCTGACTGAACAAGTGGATGACAGCAAGTGGGCAATCACTGCAGCTGGTGGAATTCCACCACTTGTCCAATTAATAGAAGTTGGATCCCAGAAGGCAAGTGAAGATGCCACTTATATTTTGTGGAACTTGGGCTGTCATAGTGAAGAGATTCGAGCTTGTGTTGAAAGTTCTGGAGCCATCCCAGCATTCTTATGGCTCCTTAGAAATGGTGGACCAAAGGGGCAAGAAGCTGCTGCTAAGGCTCTGACAAAGCTTATTAGGACTGCTGATTCAGCCACCATTAACCAATTGTTAGCTTTGCTCTTTGGAGACACTCCAAGTTCCAAGGCCCACGTCATCAAAGTTTTAGGCCATGTACTTTCCACAGCATCACATAGTGACCTTGTGCATAAAGGTGCTTTTGCAAATGCAGGTTTGAGGTCACTTGTCCAGGTTCTCAATTCATCAAATGAGAAGACCCAAGAATACGCTGCATCAGTGTTGGCTGATTTATTCTGTAATCGGCAAGATATATGTGATAGTCTCGCTACAGATGAAGTTATTAATCCTTGTATGAAACTTTTAACTAGCAAAACCCAAGGCATTGTAACTCAGTCAGCTCGAGCATTGGGTGCTTTATCTCGTCCAACCAAGACTAAGACTACTAATAAGATGCCTTATATTGCAGAAGGCGACGTTCAGCCCTTAATCAAGTTAGCAAAAACGGCATCCATTGATTCGGCCGAAACTGCAATGGCTGCATTAGCAAATTTGTTGTCAGATCCTCAAGTAGCTGCCGAAGCGCTGGCTGAGGATGTTGTTTCAGCTATAATAAAAGTTTTGCGAGAAGGATCATTGGAGGGTAAAAAGAGTGCTTCGCGTGCTCTTTACCAATTACTGAAGCACTTTCCACTAAGTGATGTACTTACTGGGAGCGCCCAGTGTCGATTTGCTATTCTTGCAGTTGTTGACTCTTTAAATGCAATGGATATGTATAGCAATGATGCTGCTGATGCCTTAGAAGTTGTTGCGCTGTTGTCTCGAACAAAGCAGGGGAGGCACTCCAATTACCCAGCATGCTCTGCCCTTTCTGAAGTTCCGTCAAGCTTGGGGCCTCTTGTGCACTGCCTGTGTGAGGGACCGCCCTCAGTGCAAGATAAAGTGATAGAAATTTTGTCAAGACTTTCCAAGGATCAACCAGTTGTGCTAGGTGACTTACTGGTTTCAAATTCAAGATCAATTGGTGTGTTGGCTAGTAGAATAATGAAATCTAGCAGCCTGGAAGTGAGGGTTGGAGGAACAGCACTGCTAATCTGTGCTGCCAAGGAACATAAACTTCAATCAACGGATGCACTTGAGGCATCAGGATACATGAAACCTCTTACGTACACATTAGTGGATATGATAAAGCAAGATCCTACTGGTTCTTCTCTGGAAATCGAAATCAGAACCCCAAGAGGTTATAGAGATAGATCAGCTTTCCGGAATGGAGACGAATTTGATGTGCCGGATCCTGCAACTGTGTTGGGAGGGACTGTTGCCTTGTGGTTGCTATCTATATTTTCTTCATTTCATCCGAAGAACAAAATCACTGTGATGGAAGCTGGGGGACTGGAAGCCCTATATGACAAGCTTGCAAGACATACTACCAATGATCGGGTAGGGTATAGAATTTATTAACATTTGTTTCTTCCTTTAATTTATTCTATTTCTTATTTCTAGCAGTATACGTGCCTATCGAAGATTTCTACTTTATTTATATTGTTAACTATTAATTTCTGACCGTTTGTATATAATATATATAAATTCTCATGTCGATCTTGAAACTGAAATGTTGCAGATGCAGGTGCACAAAACCATCTAGAAACTAGGCATAAATCACAATTTGCATTAGTGTAATTTTCTTTATCATTAAGCATATTTGAAAACCAAATTGCTTCCTGAAAGTCGGCACCTCTTTTCAGGCAGAGTTTGAGGACACAGAGGAAATATGGATCAGCACTGTTCTTGCAGCTGTACTTTTTCAGGATGCTAATGTGGTCTCCTCTCCTATGGCCATGCGTTTTGTAAACCCACTTGCCGTCCTCTTGAAGTCAGATGAAATGATTGACAGATTTTTTTTGCTGCTCAGGCGATGGCTAGTCTTGTTTGCCATGGAAACAAGGGAATAAATCTTGCTATAGCAAACTCAGGTGCAGTAGCAGGAATAATAACCCTAATAGGACACTTGGAATCAGACATGCCAAATCTGGTAGCCTTATCTGAAGAATTTTCTTTGGTAAGGAATCCCGACGAGGTAGTTTTGGAGAATCTATTCCAAATCGATGATGTCAGAGAAGGTTCTTTTGCTCGGAAGACTGTTCCTTTACTTGTTGATTTGTTGAAACCCATTCCTGATAGACCTGGAGCACCCCCGGTTGCTATTCGCCTTTTGACTCAGATTGCAGATGGAAATGATACCAATAAACTACTCATGGCTGAGGCTGGCGCCCTGGATGCTCTGACTAAATATCTATCTTTGAGCCCTCAAGACCTAACAGAGGCAACCATATCTGAATTACTAAGAATATTGTTCAGCAATCCAGATCTTCTAAGATATGAAGCAGCAATTAGTTGCATGAATCAACTCATCGCTGTTCTTCATTTGGGATCAAGAAGCGCAAGATTAAGTGCTGCTAGAGCCTTAACTGAACTCTTTGATGCTGATAATATCAGAGATTCCGAATCGTCAATGCAGGCAATTCAGCCTTTGGCTGATATGCTCGATGCTACTTTGGAATGTGAACAAGAGGCTGCTTTAAGTGCATTAGTTAAGTTGACCTCTGATAGTGACTCAAAGGTAGCTATGCTGGCTGAAGTCGAAGGCAATCCTCTTCATAGCCTTTGTAAAATCCTCTCGTCTGCTGCTTCTTTGGAGTTGAAGACTGATGCTGCAGAATTATGCTGTGCGCTTTTTGGTAATCCAAGAGTCAGAGAAATGCCAATTGCTTCTAAATGCATAGAACCCCTGATATTGCTGATGCAGTCCGATAAAGAAACTGCAGTGGAATCTGGTGTATGTGCTTTTGAAAGATTACTGGATGATGAACAACAAGTGGAGATTATATCGGATCATGATTTTGTTGGTATGCTTGTTTCTCTGGTTTCTGGGTCAAATCATCGGCTTATTGAAGCAAGCATCAGTGCACTTATTAAATTAGGGAAAGACAGAACTCCGCGGAAGTTGGATATGGTCAATGCTGGAATTATAGATAAATGTCTCGAATTACTCCCTACTTCTCCGAATTCAGTGTGTGCCTTGATTGCAGAGCTCTTTCGTATCTTGACAAACAGTAGTGCCATTTCAAAAAGCTCATCTGCGGCGAAAATTGTAGAACCTCTGTTTATGGTACTGCTTAAGACAGATTTTGGAATGTGGGGACAGCATAGTGCCTTGCAAGCACTTGTTAACATTCTGGAGAAACCTCAAAGTCTTTCGACTTTGAAAGTTACACCTAGCCAAGTCATCGAACCTCTAATCTCATTTCTCGAATCCCCATCGCAAGCTATCCAGCAGCTGGGTACAGAGTTGTTGTCTCACCTGCTTGCACAAGAACATTTTAAGCAAGATATAACCACAAAAAGTGCAGTCGTTCCTCTCGTTCAGCTTGCAGGAATTGGCATATTAAATTTACAACAAACTGCAATAAAGGCATTGGAAAACATCTCCTTAAGTTGGCCAAAGGCAGTTTCTGATGCAGGTGGTATTTTTGAGCTTTCGAAGGTCATCATTCAGGATGACCCTTTACCCCCTGAGGCTTTGTGGGAATCTGCTGCCTTAGTTCTCTCAAATCTTCTGCAATCTGATGCTGAATATTATCTCAATGTTCCTATTGTGGCACTCGTAAAAATGTTGCGCTCATCCGTGGAGAACACCCTCAAGGTTGCATTAAATGCTCTCATGGTTCAAGAAAAGACTGAAATTTCAAGTGCTGAACTGATGGCTGAAGCTGGTGCTATAGATGCTTTGTTAGACTTGCTAAGGTCTCACCGATGTGAGGAAGCTTCTGCTAGACTACTGAAGCATTATTTAATAATACACGAGTACGGGAAATGAAGGCTTCTAAATATGCAATTGCACCGTTAGCTCAGTATTTGCTAGACCCACAAACAAGATCACAAACTGGTAGACTTCTCGCAGCTCTTGCTCTTGGTGATCTTTCTCAACACGAAGGACTTGCTAGAGCTACTGATTCTGTTTCTGCATGCCGGGCGCTTGTGACCCTTCTAGAAGATCAGCCGACAGAAGAAATGATAATGGTGGCAGTTTGTGCATTACAAAATTTTGTCATACGCAGTAGAACTAATAGGAGAGCTGTTGCTGAAGCCGGGCGGGGTATTGGTGATTCAAGAGTTGGTGCTGTCTCCAAATTCAGAAGTTGCAGCACAGGCAGCATTGCTCATCAAATTTTTATTCTCAAATCACACCCTTCAAGAATATGTATCGAATGAGCTAATCAGATCGTTGACAGGTAACTTTCTTTTGAAATGTTCTTGCTTTAACTTTTAGCTTGTCTTGTGATAGGCAAAAATATGCAAAAATACTCTACGCATGTTATTCTAAAGTATATGAGCGCATATATTTGGAGTGGGTGGAAAACTTGATTCATAAAAACAGCTCAAGGAACTACCTGATCCGTCTTCTATTGTTGTATCTCCAAAAAGAAAAAAAAGCATCAGATGTCTTACTTTTTAAGTAATACTTTCTATTTTTAAATTAGAGATCAATTTTTTTTTTGTTAATTCCCCAAATTCGGCAATATATTATTTGTTGCCTTTTCTGCTGGCCTTTTTTTCTGATCCTTTAAATAGACATTTTCCCCAACTTTTTCTAAGAAGATGAGCACATATATCTGGAGTCGGTGGAAATTTTGATTCAGAAAAACAGCTCTTGGAACTACCTGATCCATCTTCTATTGTTCATTATCACCAAATAAGAAAAAAAAAATCAGAAGTTTTACTCTTAAATAATAATATTTTTCTAAATTAGATATCAAATTTTGTTACTTTCCCGGATGCAGCATTATATTAGTGTTGCCTTTTCTGTTGGCCTTGTTTCTGGTCCTTTATTCACATTTTCCCCAACCTTTTTTTTTTTTTTTTTTTTTTTTTTTTTCATTTTACATCTCCCATTTCACTCATTGAAAAGGGTGAATCCAGACAGCTATCTTTAGGTCTTCTTATCAAACTGTGTCATTGCAGCTGCTCTAGAGAGAGAATTATGGTCCACAGCGACTGTCAACGAAGAGGTGTTGAGGACAATACACGTTATTTTTTCCAATTTCCATAAGCTCCATATTTCGAAGCAGCAACACTGTGCATTCCCCATTTGGTCGCAGCACTGAAATCCGGGAGTGAGGCTGCTCAGGATTCAATATTGACTACCTTGTGCTTGCTGAAACAGTCATGGTCCACCATGCCATTAGATGTTTCCAAATCCCAAGCCATGGTTGCATCTGAAGCCATCCCCATTTTGCAAATGCTTATGAAAACTTGCCCACCGAGTTTTCACGAAAGAGTAGAAAGCTTATTGAACTGTTTACCTGGTTGTTTAACAGTCACCATTAAACAAGCAAACAACTTGAAGCAGGTCATGGGAGGCACCAATGCTTTTTGCCGATTGACTATAGGCAATGGCCCTTCTAGGCATACTAAGGTATTGAATTAGTTGACTGTAAATTGTTATGTTCGTAGGATGCTGATGAGATTGCTTAGTACTTGAATTTTTTTGCCTAAATAATTGATAGGGATAATTAAGAAGCCCTCCCTCCCTCGCAAGGTTCGGGCTAATTAAAAAAAAAAAAAAAAAACAGATTTTTGAAAATTACAAATACCCCCTTTAGGTTTGATCTGTCTTACATTTCCCCCCCTCATATGCAAAACACATTTCAAAATCTCCCTTTGTGTTTATCAAAATATTACAGTTATCCTAAGACACAATCAAACTTGAAAAAGTTTTCTTTAATTTTCAAAAACCTCTTGTTTTTTTTTGTAATTAGCCCAAACCTTAGGGCCTTTTTGTAATTATGCCTAATTGATATATACCTAGCTGTTAATATAATGTCTCTGAAAGATGATACACTTCCACCTGCAATGACTGGACATGAAACTGACATTACTACTGTGCCTCTTTTATCTTTACTGGTAATGATATGTCCAAGGTAACATATTTTGTTACTAGCAGTCTTTTGATTTTATTTATATAATAAAATTTATAAGGTGCATTAATCAAGCTCTAGGACTTTAGCTGCTTATAATATTCGCTCATCTGCTTATAATCGTGATTATATCTGTTAAATACTTTGTCAGGTTGTAAGCAATAACACCTCGCCAGAATGGAAAGAAGGGTTCGCATGGGCCTTTGATGTACCACCTAAGGGGCAAAAGTTACACATTGAATGCAGAAGCAAAAGTACTTTTGGAAAGGTAACTGGCTTTCAGCTTAATTTCATTCCCATGTTTGGAACTTCTCTCTTTATGATCGTACATTGAATGGATTAATCTGTTACAACACTATCTCTTGTTAACATGCAATTCTACTTTCCAGTTGAAAAGTAAAATAGGTTAGGGTTAATTACGAAATTACCTTTTACGGTCAGTCTAATTACAAAAAACACCCAGCTATCTTTCAAAATTACAAATATCCCCTCGATGTTGTTTTTATTTTACAAGTTCACCCTTTTGAGGGGAGGAGGGGGTTATTTGTTAAGTGTTTGTAATATATTAAGGGGGTATATATAATTTTGTAAGATTTTACTGTAATTATGCTAAACCTCAATGGTAATTTTTGTTATTTACCCAACGGGTAAATCCATCGATGTTGTTTTTATTGCTTCTGATCATCTGATGATAATAAACACTTCGACACAATGCCATTGTTAGTTCGTAACAATCTTGAAAAATGGTTGAGAAAAAAAAGTCTTATTTTTTGATGTTGTACACTTTCCTTTTTTCAGACAACTCTTGGTAGAGTCACAATTCAAATTGACAAAGTCGTGAGTGAAGGAGTATACAGCGGTCTTTTTAGCCTTAGCCATGATACCAACAAAGATAGCTCTTCCCGAACGCTTGAAATTGAGATAACCTGGTCGAACAGGGTCGAATGAAAGTGCATGCAAACACATATTTCAAACATTTAAGGTACAAGCTTGGCACTGCACAAAGGTATAATCCATTTGAATTATGGTGAAAGCGCGTGGAGTTAGTTTACGTTATCGTAGATGTGAATATCTGCCAGAAAGTTAAAAAGTCTTGTAGTTACTGCATATTATGATGCCATCTGAATTGCAAAACGTGAAACGATAAAAAGCGTTTGCCAGTTGTAGTGTGGGATATAGAATGAGGGCATTCGATTTCCACGGTAAGAAGTTTTTGGAGTTTTTACAACAGCTTCTTGTACAGGAAAAAAAGTCTAGTGGTGTAGCTGCATAATTAGAAAAGTGCTCCTCTCTATTATTGGTAAAACGAGGTTTGCGCTCGATATTATGTAACTGGAAAAATAGTATCAGTTAAATGTAAATGCATATGAATTTTTGTCAATTTCTGGATATATTGTTTCTTGGATTAGGCCTATCTCATTCTTATATGGTCTGATATTCATGGGGGTTTTACATGAATATGCATTTGTTGGAATCTATTTCAGAGTATCTACCAATTTTCTAAAATTGCAGAGTGTATCTCCTTGTTTTGATACTTAAGCATGATATTCCAACCTCCTTAATGAATTAAAATATGATTTTTTTTATATTGCCATGCTTAAGGTGATGGCTCTTTTATCTTGATGAGAATCTCAATTTGTTACATTGGATGTCAGTCAAAATTGCCTGCATTTTCAGCTGCTGTATGGCTTCATCCAGAATTAGGGGTGGCAATTCCTTACCCAATCCGACAACTCGACATGAACCCGACTCGAAATTACTGGGAGAAACTCGAACTTGAATACGAGAAACCGAAACCCAAACACGACAAACACGAAGTTACCAGTTTGTTTAAAACCTAGTTATTTTTATATTTTAATTAATTTCTGGTGTATTTTAAGCATAACTCAATCTTAAACCAGACACGAAGTTACCAACTTGTCTAAAACGTAGTTATTTTATATTTTAATTACTTTCTTATGTATTTTAAACATAACCCGAAATCAATTCGAAGCCAAACACGAACCCGAGTTGGTGACCTAAATTGCCACCCCTATCTAGAATGCTTCGGTTCAAAAAGGTATAACACTTGCCGATAAAAAAATGGTGAAAATTAAAGGTTTCATTTTGATAGAATGACTTATAGCCAAGGATTCAAAACTTCTATACTAATAAATCCATTGAACTTGTTTGGGTAAATATTTCAAATACTTAGAATTATAACTGAATTCTTTGCAATGCATAGTTGCACTTTTCGAAAAAGATTCATTTTTTTCCCCATTGAATAATAATAGATGAGTCCATCCATGGGAAACTAACCACTTGAAAAGCTTGCTGCTCAGTTCTCACATAAAAACTCAACTAGCCATATGCATTGTCTGATTTGAAAAATCTATAAGACTGGTAATCCGAATGGACGTGCGACACATAACTTACAAACGTTAAGACGACACGTTTAGTTAAGTCACCAATACGAGGACGTAAAACGTCTTTCAAGAACAAATATCAGCTTGAGATCTTGCAAACGTCCATTGAAAAATAGCCTATATACCATAACTGACAAGAACATGTCGTCGATGAGACGGAAGAGTAGACATGAGATTAGAGTAACAAAACATAGTTTCTACCGTGTACTCGAGCATATCGTATAAGATCTTGCAAACGTCCATTATTTTGCAGCAGCAACAAGAGAAGCTCTGGCTCGCGTAAAAGCAGCGATTAGCGCCCCGAGTTGCAACTTGTCACTGCATGCTAAACTCAACCTGTATCTGCATTTCAAATGCATAATGGGAAACTTAATACAAAATTAACACAGACCATATACATGGAATAAATGCCAATTAGTTCTGCCCTATAGAAAAAGGCCCTTACGAAAAATAGGGATACAAAACTACTCCTAAGGTTTAGCCTAATTACCCAAAACTCTAGTTATCTTTCAAGAATTACAAAGACCCCCTTAATGTATTACAAACACCCCTTTAAGGCTCATATTTAGTATTTACCTAACATATAACCCCCTCTTGAGGTACAATATGTAGAATAGAAACAAATGTTGAGGGGGTATTTGTAATTTTGAAAGATAATTGGGTATTTTTTTGTAATTAGGCTAAATCCAAGGGTAGTTTTTGTAATTAACACTCAGAGTTGAGATCCAAACAACTACTTTAGCAGAATAATACCAAGGGATAATTACAATAACACCCCTAAGGTTTGGGCTAATTACAAAAAAAAAACCAAAATTCTTTGAAAATTACAAAAAACCCTTGAGGTTTGAATCCGTCTTACATTTTTTCCGGTGATTTTCAAAAATATTTCAAAAAACCCGATATTTGCAAAAATATTTCAGTTAGCCCCCTTAAATTTAAGACAAAACGAAACCTGAAGGGTTTTTTTGTAATTTTGAAACATGTCTGGATTTTCTTGTAAGTAACCCAAACCTCAGGGGTGTTTTTGTAATTATCCCTAAGATCAATTTGTAGTCCAAGCTTAAGTGTACACAAACAAAGGAGAAGGAACATACTCGACATCGGCCATTTCATTTATAAGCTGAATGCGGACATCTGGCGGCATTTTGATCTTAAAAACAAACCTGATATCAAGTAGCAATAGATGAGTAAAAGGAAATCTTTGCCAGGTGGACAAGCAAAAATGTGAGCACATACATGGTCACTTCTCTCACAATATCAACCAGAGCCAACCCTTTTCTGGTCTTGATTTCGGAGATTCCTGCATTTTGTTAATTGCAACAAAATAAATAGATGAATAGCTGAAAAGCACAGTAGTATAAAATATTCAGCATCGACGATATACTTTTGCAGCTAGTGGTGAAGGACTCATTCAGGAGCCAATAGGAAATCTGCTCAATGTCTTTAGGCAAAGGATTTCCAGTGCACAAGTACACAGCATCTTCTGTGATCTGCTGAGAAGCCATATGTGTTGACTGCAAACAACCAGCAATAATTATAGTATTTTAGGATGAGGTCGAATTGAAAGGGGATAAAACTATGGCCAAATTGAGTACGCTAAACGAGAACTCGAGAAGCAAAACCATTATGCCAAAAACACATGCACTGTATCATTTATATGTCCAAATTGACAACAAAGTTCTTGAATGGGCAGAGTACATAAAGATCATCATGAAGCTCCATCAATGGATTTTATATTTCCAATCTGACTTCTTCTCGAGGATAAAGTTATACTCAGCAGGCAAAGAAAAACAAATAAGACGCTCGATCAAGAAATTAACCTGTAAAATGTTTAAGGCCTTTCTCATGTCACCATTACTAAGCCGTACAAGAGCTGTCAGACCATTTTCAGGAACATCAAGCCTGAATAGATGAAATGTGAAGACAAATTTATATTAATCTCAAACTCGTCACTGAAGCCATAAAATAACCTTCAATAATTCTAGTTGTCTATTTAAACTCTAAGAGCTGAAACCCATCCAAACAACTATGGCCGTGCATGAGTACACAACTTACCCTTCAGCATTAATTACATGTTTAAGCCTCTCCATGACATGAACTGCATCTAGAGGAGCAAAGCGGAATCGTGTACATCTTGATTGTAATGCTGGAATAACCTTGTTGACATTGTTGCAGATCAGAGCAAATCTAGTGCTTTTCGTGTATCTCTCAATCACTGCAAAGTAAATACATGTAGCACAGTTCAGTAATCTAAATCAAATAAAATAGAACAATGGATAAATCCAAAAGAAAAGTAAAAGCTACATGCCTCTACGGAGAGCAAATTGTGCATCCTTAGTCATAGCATCCGCCTCATCCAACAGAATCAATTTTACAGAAGACTTTGGACTACAAAACAGAAGCTACTCAGGTAAATCTGAAGAAAGTTCAGTCACTCTTTGCATTACATAAGTTGTGCAGAATTTGGGCGAAAAAAGCAAAAACCAGGGACACACAATAACTGTATTATAATTGCTGCACAGGAAAGATGTGCAAAACCCCATAAACTCATTGAGGAAACAGCTTCAGAATTGATTAAACAGTGTTTTGGCTATACTATTTCACTACCTGCTGGGAGTTTGTCATGGACTTTGCACTCAGAACAGTATGAAATCTTCTTTAAAAATTATATTGGCCCATGCCAAAAGTGCATTTTCCAGTTATTATACCATGACTGGCAGCTACTATTTGAAGCGAGCATAACAAATATTCACAAATCAACCAGCCGAGCAGGCAATGCATCCATATGTCAGTGCATGTATACGAATACATTACTTCATAGTCATATACAGACAACCACGGGCATAGAAGTTCATACACACATATATGCATACTCTTCTCCTGGACGCGTGTATATACACCTCAGACGTAATGAGAAACCCTCAATTATCCTATTAAACATACACTCAGAAGCTGACACAACTATACTTCCTGCAAGCAAATCACAAGCAATAGCCTCTCAAGAACCAACGGTACTTAGTTCAACAATAATTCAATTACAAACTTTTGAAATAGTCCCAAAGCTTCTTTAGTCCATTTCTCTAACCAAATCTAATGGCTAGCATATATTCAATTTTTAAAATAAAAAAAGTTATACAGCTTCATGCGCACAAGGATTCATCCATGTGACGAGTTATAGAAATAAAGAGACGTCCACATAGTAGCACATATGTGTTAGTAAATACCCAAAAGATATGCTCTGAGTGCTTGCAAAGTCCTGAATCTGCTGCCTCACCACATCAATACCACGATCATCAGATGCATTCAGCTCCAGAACCATGTTGTGCAACTGGTTCCCATAAAGCTTCCGAGCCAGTGCCAAGACAGTGGACGTCTTCCCAGTCCCGGGTGGTCCATACAGTAGCAAATGGGGCAATCTGTTTCCACTTGCTAATCTATCAACTGTGGCACAAAAAACCCTCCAAAAGTTATAAATACATACAAGAAACTAAGCATGTAATCTATAAACATGCATTTACCGTAATGCAGCAGACAAAAAATTACAAATGCAAACAAGAAACTAAACATATAAATTATACATGTGAATGTACCATAATGGAGTAAGATATATAAAAAACAAATATTGAAAATTGACATACAAGAGCTACCGATTGTGACAATGATGTGTTGGTAGAGTTTAAAAATACAATCACAAGTTACAGGGGATGTCAAATATAAAAGTGAACCACTAAAACAACAATGCAACGGAAGGGTACAACCCTAGAATCTTAGAAGATTGTGACAGAAAGTTAAACATTTTGCTACTCATAGCATTTGCTGAATGAAATCTCAAAGAGTACGCTATAGTAGAAACAAATTGAATAGGTACAAAACGATATGATTCCTTGCACATGATAGAAAAACAAGAATCTAAAAAAATACCAAATTTATCAGAATACGTCCGCAAAAATCTCCACGCAACATTCAAATTCAAAGAGTCTGGGGGCTAGTACAATTAGCAAAGTTTTAACATTCTAAAAAGCAAGCCCACCAACTGTTCGGATAAATGCGAAAGAAACAAATAGTATAAACATAGTGGGAGAGGCGACAAGGGATCTATCTTTACTGGTTTCAACTATATCACGGTGCGCAGCGACGTCGTCTAGAGACTGAGGGCGGTACTTCTCGACCCAAGGGGTGGCTTTGGTGTCCGGCGGAGCAGCTGAAACGACGACGTTTTTGCCCTTGTCAGGTTTCAGAGACTGGCTGTTATCGTTATCGTCGTCGATGTCCATGAGAGAAATCACCTCCGCCATTTTCTGCAAGGATCAAAACGACGGCGTCTTGGTTGAGCTGCTTTTCAGGCGTCTGCAATTTCTTCTCTAACTGGCACCGTGCCGCGCACTTTTATGGGTGCTGTGGCTCGTGGAGTTGCCTCCGGTAGATATGCTCCGGTTTTCTGCAGTGAGATGTAAGTTTTTAGGGTTTTAATACTGGAAGTCGCCATTACCCTCCATGTGGTTTTTCCTCGTTCAGTAAAATTGGATGAAACGTGATATAATGGAACCACAGAGGACGCGCATCGGCACTTTGAGGATATTTGGCGCCAATGTTGGCTTTAGTTTGGGAAATTATATGGAGTTTTTCCTTTCGTATTTACTTTATATAATATATATTCCGAATTTATTAAAAAAAAAGTTTACAAGTTATTTATTTATTATGATTTCATTTTTGTTTTCAAATTTGAAACTTTAGACCCAACAATTAGTGACGCTTACGAGGAATTTATTCTAATTGTTTGTTTAGAATTTTTCTTAATAAAAAGAACACTATTTATGCCTCACTGCATCCTAGTTCTTCAAAAAAGAAAAATGGAGTTTTACTTCACTTATAAGATTTGATGAGCTTTTTTTATTCTGGAAAAATATTTAACCGTATAGATTTTAAAAAAAATACTATGAATTGATCCTAAGTTCACATTCCATATAAACAATTTTGATGGAGGGATATATCCCACATCGAGTGTCATGCAAGTGGAATGTGACTTATGGAGCCTAGTCAATGAAAAATGCACTAAAAATGGGCGTCTTTTCCAAGACAAAAACATTTGAGGCTCGTGCCACCGCATGGTCACATCCCAACTCGATGTGGGATGAGCCCCACTTGACAACTGTTCACACGTGTTAATCCCGCCCCAATGTGTAAGTTAACTAGTATATACTCACCCAAGAGGTATTGTCCAATGAAGGGTTTAACCTAAAAAGAATAGAAGTGTTTAACCATCGCTTATAAACCAAAGTCCACCTGCATATTGACTTGATGTGAGATGAATCACTCCCCATCAAATTTATAATAATAATAATAATAATAATAATAATAATAATAATAATAATAAACAAGGGATGAGTTCGATTAAACCCGCTACCAATACCTAACGCTTCGAACCTAATTAGATTTTTAAAAAAAAATTGAAATCCATGCCCACCCCGGAACCCCAAATTTAGACTTGTTTTAGTGGAATGTATTTATTACGAATCCACCACACTAACATTAGTAAGTTGCACAAGTTCATTTCTCACTGTGTAGGAAGTGTTTGCAAACACTTGTACTTTTGGAGGAAGCGATTTATTGCCACGAGAGCAGCAAAATAGTTGAGAAACAGAATTTTTGGTAGTGTTTGCAAATAGAAATTAGAAATTGAGTTAAGTTCAGATAAAACATTTGATGGATAAGAAATTGAGTAAAAGTTTTTTTTTTTTTTTTTTTTGTATATAAAAGTCAAACTGGATAAGTTCAAAAGTCTAAATCACCCCTTCGTCTATTCTGATTAAATGAAGCGAGCCAGAAGCTGAAACTGACATTTACAAACCCTTAAAAATAGTTTTGTTTTCCCAACTAACAGCTAAGAATCACTTTTTTTAGTGCTTGCAAACATTCCCGTATCATCCAAAGAGTCCAGCTCTTTATCAATGACAACTTATCCATTCTCATGAAGCTTAATAACTCCCAATTCAAGTCCATTTCATCATTCTCCATATTCAAACTACATTACAACCTTTACATTACCATTTACCCACTCCATATTTACCAGTTTGCACACAAAACTCTAGGGTTATTAACAGACCAAAATCTGCCTGTATATACTAAATCTCACAGCACAGAGTTATTATTACACTACATCTGACTAGGAATAATCACTTCTTCTATTTTCTGCATTGTCTCCCCCAGAAACCAAAACTTGCAGAAATTTCTTCCAAGAAACCATCACTGCCAGGACGATCGTAAGGCAGACAAAAGCCTTCGTCATAATCACGATCGGTGCTGTTAATAAATTAAAAAAAAGAAAAAAAGAAAAAAAAATTCTGGTGAGATTGCCCCCAGCCTAGTAAAGCTGAAAGCAAACACAAACAAACAATATTATAATTTTGGTCAGGACTTTGGAAGCCTGTTGCAGTTTGCGGGAGCCCATCCGATCTGCTGTCTCTCGTTGTCGTAGATCACCAATTTATCTTGAAGAGAAATGTCTGCACTTTTCACAATCAAATTGGTAAACAAAAAAGAGATTTTATATGCATTGGATAATGTATTTAAAATTAATCCTATACCTCCAATCACATTGATATTTCCTAATCCGACTTCCCCGCCGTTCAAGATGCCTAAGCAGACATTCCCTTTTTCCTGAATCAAGAGTATACCAGATCAAGCTTTCCATAATACCAAAGGTAAATTACAATAACTGCCCCAAAGTTTAGCCTAATTACAAAAAACTCTAATTAGAAGGTATTATTACATACACCCATTGAGGTTTGTATTTACTCAACAAATACCCTCCTCTTGATGATGCATCTTGTGAGATAGAAACAAATGCTAATTTTGAAAGATAGTTGGGTTTTTTTGTAATTAGACCGAACCTCAAGGGTATAGTTTGTAATGGGATAATTACAAAAACCGTCCTGAAGTTTGGACTAATTACAAAAAACAACCCTGAAATTTTTTAAAATTGCAAAAAAAATATCCTTGAGATTGACTATATATCTTACATTTCTTCCTTTATAAACAAAAAATATTTCACAAACCTTATAAAAGTTAAAGAAATATTACAGTGACCCCCTTAAATTTATGACAGAAGCAAACTTGAGGGGGCTTTTTGTAATATTGAAACATCTCCGGGTTTTTTTGTAATTAGCCCAAACCTCATGGTTTTTTGGTAATTAACCCTACAATACTCGTTGGTTCCTTTTTCTACCCAAAAGAAAAAAACAAGTAAAAAATGTTACTCACTGTGACAATAAGATAAGATTCGGGGCGGAGCTGAAATTGAACATTTTTCGCATTCGTAAAGCTCAGAACCAAAGGCTTGAAGTGGTTAACGGCATCACGAATGGATTTGAACGGTTTAGCACCTTTCCAACACATGGGAAGGCTTTTATCCTCAACTGCATCTTTCAGTTGTTTTCCATTCAAGTCTCCTTTTATCTGAGAAAAATGCCATCTTTATTAGCTCCTACATGAAAGATTTTAAAACTTTTCGAGAAAACATCAAACTCAAAACTCACCAGAGAAACTAAAGCATTGTATGCTTGAGAGCTGAAGTAAGTGTAAGTACTTCCACTATCGAAAACTATAGGAAGGCCCTTAATATTAGTAGCTTGACCGCCAAATTGGAGGTCTGCTGGTCCCAAAGAGTAGTATTTTCTGAATAGCAAGTAGGACACAATAAACATATGGTTATTTAAACTTAGAGAAAATTTCAAAAACTACCCTTGAAATTTAACTTAATTACAAAAAAGACCCATTTATCTTTCAAAATTACAAATACCTCTTTAAGGCATTACAATTTACAAACACCAAATTGAGGTTTATATTTTCTTAACAAAATACCCCCATCAATAAGGTGCAATTTGTAAAACAGAAACAAATATGCATGGGCGTCCCCTTGTGGTGCCTTGTGCCCAAAATTTTCAAAACTCCATTGTTTTATATGTATTTGATTATAAAATATTAATTTTTGGTACATAAATATTTGATTTTTATTGATTTAGCCCCCCAAACTTAACTAGCCCCCACAAAATTAAATGTCTAGCTCTGCCCCCTGCAAATATGAATGGGATATTTTGGGTCTATTTGTAATTGGACTGAATCTCAAGGGTATTTTTTGTAATTAATACTTAAACTTATATGACTATAGACTATAGATAATGAAACTTACGATTGGCTCAATATTGGTTTCCAAACTATCCCTGAGTCAGGAAGAAAATCATCTCCAAAGAAAAGGAACCCTCCACCTTGTCCACTTAAACAGTGACCAACAACATTTCGGGTCAAACCCATGTTGCGTAGTTGAGTTAAAATGCTCGATTTACCAATGCCAAGGCCGAGGACTCCGTCTGTGTAAGGTAGATGAGTTGTATCTTGAACTTCTTGATTGTAACCACATCTACACATAGGTAAGGATAAAGATATAATTCTGGGATATTAAAAGAAATAGCCTTTTTCTACTCTAACCAATCAATAATGAAACGTTGAATTTAGCCTCCGCACAAAATGAAACGTTGAAAAAACATAGAATAAAAGTATGGGTAATTATAAAAACTACCCTTAAGGTTTGGCCTAATTAAAAAAAAAACAATTATCTTTAATACCCCCTTAAGGTATTACAAACACCCTGTATTTTCTTAACAAAAATCCTCCTATTGAGGGCGTAATTTGTAAATAGAACAAATATGAAGGGTGTGCTTGTAGTTTTGAAAGATAGCTGGTTTTTTTTTGTAATTAGACTAAACCTCAAGGGTAATTTTTGTAATTAACCCTTAAATTTTTTTAAAAAGTTCCTCACCCGAATGCTAGCTGTGGAGCTACCGTTGTACCATTGGTCAATCTAAGAGGAACCGAATCCTTAACAAGTACACCAAGAGACGAACCATAGTCGGCATAATTAATCTCATAATCACACTGCTCCTGTGGTGCCTGACAATGATGGTTCCCAGGCCCGTGAAGGGACGTACATATAGGATCATGGCATGTGATTAGGTTTTGTTTGGGTTTGTAAAGACCGTGAGGGGCCTGAAAAACATTTTAACACAAAAAAGATCGGCATAGTTCTCAAAACCATTGAACTTATTAAAAATGTGGAGGAAATAGTTTACCGGAGTGCATTTCGTGCAAGGTGCATCACACTGAAGCCAAGTAAGATCACTGCCGGTGTCTATATCAAGAAAGTAAGGTTTCGGAGGATGGCCGACGCTGATTGTTACATGAAAGTACCTATATAAAATTGGAAGGTGAATAATCGATAGTGCATAACAGAAACTAGATGAACAACAATAACAAATAAAAGGGATTTCACTAATAATTATAAAATGTACTACAGAGTAAACACAATGTTTCATCAGCCAATGCCCGTTTGATCCGGGGATTAAATAAACTGAAAAGAGACAAGTACAAAAATGGCATGTAAATACATTGAAATGAAGGAGATTCTTTAACAAAACAAATTTTTACAAGGACAAGGTTCACACAAATTGTCAAGAACTCAGTAGAAACATTTTCACCCAAATTTTTACAAGAAACTTGGTTTTAGCAGTCACAAATAAAAGACAAACACCTTTGATTCCTAAAACATTCCAAAATTCTTGTACTAAGAAACCAAAAAAAAAAAAAAAAACTCAAAATCATCACATAACCAGCAAAATAACTTCACAAATAAATGACAAACACCTCTGATTCCTAAAACATTCCAAATTCTTGTACAACTTAAACCAAGAAAAATAAAAAATCAAAATCATCACATAACCAGCAAAATAACTTCACAAGTCCAAAAACCAAAAAGAAAACAGTCTTAAACCTACAACCCATCAGCATTTCTAACATCACTACAAAACTATTCACTATTAAAAAATTAAATCAACTGTCAATCACATTCACTCAAAAACCCCAATTTAAATCACAATCTATTACGAATCAAGAAAGTCAAGAACACAAAATTTATCAAGAAATACAACTATGCAGCCAAACAAATATTCACAAACAAAACAAAAACACCCCTCTTAAGATCACATCAATATTCTCATTCCCCAACAAAAATGTAAACAAATTAAATTCAAGAAAACCAAACAAAACAGTGACACACCCTTTAGGATAAACATTTCCAGAAACGGGAAAAATTACAGAGGACCCAAATCCCTTGGCCGATTTTGGCTGCTTCTTGTTGATGGTCTGAGGCTGATAAGCAGCCGTTGCAATCCATGCCAAAAGGAACAACACCAATGCTCTGAGGTACATCTTTTGATGCACACAAGGGATTTGAAAAAAGTAAAAAGGGATTTTGGTCGCTCAGAGAACTGATGACTGATGAGAAAAGAGCTGGACTTGTACGAGGACTCAAAAGAGAGAATAAAATAAAAATCTTTAAAATCCTTTTCTTTTTTTCTTTTCGTTTTTGGGGAAATTTATTTGTCTATACTAAAAAAATGTCGGAAGGATATTCCAAGAAATGGCAGCAGTTGAAAATTCCACGTGTGTGTGTGTGTTTCTGGGTCGTTGTCGTGTTCTTGGAAATTTCACTTCTAATACGCGGTAGCGAGACTGGGAACGCGTTCAGACTTTACAGACTAGGAAATCACTATTTTATGCACTAGTTTTTATTTATAATTAAACTTGATCTCTCAATGGGTAGATGTGGCAATGGGCTGGGTCAAACCCCGGGCTGGCTGGGTCGGCTCGCGGGCCGGGCTTGATTTTGCCACCTCTGCTCATAGGTCGAGTTAAGAAAACCACAACATACCCCTAGGGGATGTGATATTCGTTTCTCTGGCACCCGCAACGTGGAAGTTCGAATCCCACTGTAACAAGGTGGAGGATGATTTCTTGTGTGGTGACTCAATCTAAAGCAGCTCAGGACCATAACTCGTTGAGACATATCCCTCGATTCACTTCATCCACGAAGCTCTAGGGCGGGCCAGTGGAGGCCCTCATGGATGAGGTTCATCCTTTAAGAAACAACATAGGTCAATCTGTGTCCATCCTGCGGATAACTTTAGTGGCAAAGATGAGGGGCCGGAGCTGAAGACTTGATTTTTTCCTTCAATATTATAAATTGTTGGTAACTGGCAGAGCTGGCAAAAGATAGGACTATATGAATAGAGGTGGAAAAATCAAGCCCGGTCTGCTAGTCGGCCCAGCCACTCCGAGGTTTGGATCGGGATGGGCCATGTTTTTAGGCCCAAAAAAGTCGGGCCTATTTCGTCCGACCCGAATTGCCCAACGGTACGGGCTAGACCGACTTTTTTGAGCCAACCCGATCTTTTCGAGCCGACCCGATTTTTTTGTACATGTCATTTTTGCGGCCTGGCCAAAATCGGGTTGGCCCGACCCATTACTCTTATAGGACAAATGGTCATCTCACCCAACTGAGTGGGAAGTCAAGACCGAATAGCCTAGTCAACTTAGATGACTTTGAGTATTGGAAACAAGCTTGATAAGATGAGTTAGAAAGGTCAACAACGATCGAGACAAAACCTCAATGGCAAACACACACGCCATCATTCAAGACAAACACAATAAATAATAAATTAATATTGTCAATCATGCAATGACCAGAAAATGACATGTCCCCCTATCAATGTAGGAGTAATGATTGTTATCCCACTAATTGTATTAGTATAAATAAAACTGATTTATTGTTAGAAAAGAGCTTTTGACAAACACAATAAGCACTTAATTAAATACTTATGGCAATCGACTAGAGTTTTAGCTCGGTTCTCATCAATAAAATACGCATAAATTCCATTCTCAGCTTCTTTGTATATGTTATCTCAATCTTAATCACAATACGCGTGTCGTTGACCGAAACAGACGTCCACATAAATTAAAATTTTTAATTGAGAAGTGATGCACCGACTATTAAATCTTCAGACTTCATCAATCATCATCCAAATATAATTATATTTATCTTATAAATTAATTATTTTAGAATGTCAAGTAAAAGTATCACTTGACAAATAAAAACCGTATTTATCCTTGTTTGACTAACTTGATAGGCCAAGAAAAACTTTCTTGTCACGACACAACCCATGCGAATGGGTTTAAAGCACATGATTGGGCCATGAGCCTAGGAATTATCTCACATTTGATAATAAAATCTCACCCTTTACAATATTATTATGTAATCCAGCCTTTTTCCAACACATTCATTGTCTGTTTTTGTCCTCCATTTTCCACCTCACTTTACTTCTCTGCCCCATATGCTACCATTCGAGATGTCAATCAGGTTAGGTCGGGCTAGCTCAATCAGGTCCCCCCCAAAAGGGTAAAATTGGGCCAGGCCAGATTGGCCCAAAAATCATCGGACCGGTTTTTCACATCCCAGTATGGCTCGTGTAGTGCATTTTATGTCTGGCCGATCGGACCACAATAGGCCAGGTCTTTTTTTGGCCTGGGAATTCTTAGCCCAGTCTGGACCTTATATTCGGGTCCGGCCTAAATTGACACCTCTAGCTACCATTATTTACTTTATATTAATGTAAAAAAGGCATTTTAGAATTTTTTTTCCCACATAATCCTTAATGCCAAAACAATGAACTGTAATAAACACTACAAATTAAACACCTTAGAGGGTGTTTGACTAAGCTTATTTAAAAGGTTGTATTTTAAAAATATATGGTCGAAGTATTTGAATAAAATAAGATAAAAGAGTTTATAAGATGTTAGTAATGACATCTTTGTAATTAAAACTTCATAAACACAAGCACTTTTAATTAAAATAAGCAGGTGATGGCGAAAACAAAAACTTAGCCGCCGCCTCCACCGCTTCTCTCACTCTCCTGCGGCTACTTTCAGAAGTTACAAATTAAACTCTCTCTCTCTCTCTCTCTCTCTCTCTCAGAGAGAGAGAGAGAGTGTTCTCTCTTTTCGAATTTCGCCGTCTTCATCACATATGTTCCTAATCTCTCGATCATGGATTCAGATTTGTTGTTGTTCCCTGAAATTAATCCAAATATTTATTTTATTAAACATGGATTGTGCGCACAAGAAACTAGACTATCCGATCCGGATACGTGTCTTGAACAAGACATGGATCCCATCTGTCACGAGCATGCAGGTCTACGATCTGACTCACAACGAACATGCATGGCCAGAGAACGCCACGATTTGTTGCAATTTGAGAACTCGATCGTCCCCCTTCTCCTGCAGGGTTCTGGGACGATCAAGAATGATTTTCAAGGTCCGATTAACTCGGGTAAGGCTCCAACGCTTTGCTCAAACTCTATCACCTAGGGATACTTCACAACCCGTAAAAAAGGGAGAATATTTCTCTATCACCATGGATGAAGAAATATATCAACAACGCACTGCGGAACTACGCAATTTTTTGATTGGCTAGTTATTGATTCCTAAAGATACGAAACCTAGTTCTCTCGAAGATCTTAAGAAGCAATTGACAGAGGTTTGGAGAGTTAATGCCAGCTGGCGTCTCATATCTCTTGGAAAATGGTATTATAATATATAATTCTCTAACTTAGTTGATCGTAATAGGGTTTTTCTTAAACCTTCTTGGAATTTAAAATCGGGTTCCATTGTCTTACAAACTGAATTCCAGATTTCAACCCTTATAGGATTAATTCTTCCAAGGCTCAAGTTTGGGTAAGGATATATGAATTAAGCATGGAATATTGACATCCGACTTCGATTATGAAGCTGGCGAGTGCACTTGGAAGACCAATTTAGATCGACGGATGTTCTCTAGACGGATGTTCTCTAGCGGGGGAGGTTGGTCATTATGTCAGAGTTCTTGTTGAAATGGATTTAAATTCCCCTTTGCAGGAGTTTATTATGGTAGAAAGGGTTGCCCATTGCTTTTTCGTATCCCTTAGCTACGAAAACCTACCGGAATTTTGTGTGCATTGTCAAATTGTGGAGCATTCTATTACGAATTGTAGACAAAAGACGAAGAAAATGGTTGACAGTGATCGGGTCTGGTGGGCCCGACTAGAGAAAGATTGAAGGTTCGGAAGGAGAATATTGAAAGGATTCCTATTAGTAAGGAGAAGGAACTTATTCCAGAAACTTGGGTTAAAGTCCCGACTAGGCATGCTCGTGCTACAACAAGGAATCTTGATACAGGAGGAGGTTCAACAAATTTGGGGATCTCAATCAGAAATTCTTTTGATATCTTGGAAACTAATGTGGAGGCGATGCACGATCAGGTTGACATACCAAAGGAATCACGTCTTAGGTGACAAAATGGGAAAGTGGCAGGATCAAGTCCATGAGGATTCGAAGGGTCATGGGCAAGTAAACATTAACAAGGATCGTACTATGGTTCTTTATAAGCCAGGTTCGCATGAGGCTGAAATGGACGCCCAGAATATAGTGGTTTCTACTAATGCAAGGGTGTTGCAGACAAGTAAACCCTCAGAGACTTTTAAGGCGATGGCAGTAGCGATAAGAAAATGATGGTCGGACATGACCAACGAAGAAGAATAAGACAAATTAGATGCTTTAAGGGAAAAGTTAGGTGACTCCTCAACTACTCTGTTTGTCTTCCACTTATGTGGTACCTCAGAAGCTATGGATACTATGACAATTGTGACTGGAGGATCTTGGACAGACATTACACATGATACATCAGTCATCAAGACGATACTCGAGCATGTGCTAAAAAAATAAATCATATTGTCATTCGAAAATCCTCTAGAAATAGACATTCATCATTTAGATTGGGATTTTAAGTTATTTTTATTGTTTTTTCTTTTATGGGGTACTCTTTTTCCTATCAAAGATTTTTCCCACTAGGTTTTACTTTGATAGGTTTTCGTGAAACTCCTATTTTAAAGCTAGTTGCTTGGTTTGTGAAGTTTAGATTCCTTTATTTTTCTTTTTTAATATATATTTCGTATTTATTCAAAACAATCTTTGTAATTAAAAATGTAGAAGTGAAATGAGATAATTAAAATAAAATCTTTTTTTTGAAAATAAGGCAGGATTCTTCACATTTAAAAAAAAAAAGAATTTATAAGCTCTCAAACATCTTTTAGTTTGAGATGCTTTAAAGAGCTCCAAACACCCTCTTAATCCAATAACCCAAATAATAAGTTATACCAAACTATATAATACATGAACAATACAATAGCGGTCTTTGGGTGGGTAACGTGGTCAGATTTAACTTATTTAATATATATTTGTTGCCTTATTAGAAAATACTAAGGATAAATTATTCAACAAAAAAAATCAATTAGAATTAATAGTGGACGGTTACAAGAGATATTTGGAGAAGAATTCATTAACATATTTCTTCCATCTTCCACGATCATTGCCTAAAAAATAGCATCCATTGAGTTTCAAAACCCCTTCAAAACAAAAACATGGTTCTTCTTTCTCATACATCTTCATCTTCCCACTCCATAAAATTCCCAGAAAAATTGCAGAGCACCATACTGGAAAAAAGGCCAATGCAAGAAGCAAAAAAAATTATTTCAACGTACTATTTTCAACAAAAAGCTTCAACTTCAGCGTCACTCCAAGAAGAAATTGCAGCGACAATATCTTATGCCATCTAATTCACATCTATTAGTGAAGAAAATGAGACCATTACAATTGAAACTCTAGCAAAAAGAAGAGAAAAATGGGCTTCTTCAAGACATCATACTCTGCATCGAAATAATACTATATATGCGACAAAATCTTACTAAATAAGCAGTAACCGAACATAAACATGCGATAATTTAATAACAGAAAAAAATAATTGGCTGAAAATATTTTATATATTTCTCAATAGTGGGTAATGGAGAATGTTTATGAAAACGAAATTGAATTTTGTATAGGCTAGGCACATCTTAAAGATGCTTTCTTTAAGGTATTAGTTCCTCCCACCATGGTGTAAATGGTTCTCAAGGAATTAACCTCCAGGATACAAAGCATATTTCACAGAAATTCCAAGATTACACTTCTTAGAATTTTTAGGAGCATCAATCACAAGTTGTAAAATAACAACAGTAGAAAGTAGGAAAGAAATAATCTCGTAGGAATTTTATGGAATAAAATTTCCATCTCTTTTTCTCCATCTGATTTGTAGAATAATTGGAATTATTTATAGACTTCCAAAGGTTGCAATTAAAAGTTGCATCCTTCTCAAAAAGGTGGAAGTTATAAATATTCCAAATGTTGCATCTCTTCATTGCAATCCTTCCCAATGGATATCTTCACATGAAAAGGCACACACCTTTTCACATAATATTTATTTTCCATATTATTTATTTCTTTCCTCCTTCAAATAATATATAAAATATACTATATAATATATGCATAAATGAATGCCTAGCTAAATGATGCTATGACATGTGATGCAATAAATGCAATACACTATATTATATGTAAATATACAACAATCCCCCACTAATTTACATATAATATATAAAAATAAATACAACTTGTTTTACACAGTGAATACCCACAAAGTGGACGAGCCTTTAACTTTATGGTTGAATATGTAACACTAGGAAAACATATTCTCACTATGCATGATTCATGCTCCTTTTTAATCTTGACAGCACCTTTGTAATGGGCCTTGTGTTGAATCCTGGTTTTCACAAGTACTCTAGGATTTTACCGAATAATCCATAAGAAGCGGCCTTTCACTTCTCTACTTGTATAGGTAGACTTATCAAGAATGCCCATAACGCATTCCACGATGCTATAAGCCTATTAAGGATTTTAAATCCAGCCTACTCTTGTTATGGTATATAAAGTGCATAGATCAGATACGAGAATTTGAAAATAGTGTCACCCCCACTATTTTAAGATATGCACTTGAAATGTATCCCAGTTTCCATTTCGCCAATGTCTAATATTGAATTGCTTTTTTAACTCTCATGCATAAGGTGACAAATGTGTGACTTGTACCTTAAGATAAAGTTGGTTTCAATCAAGACATTATTATAATCGGTAAGAGTCTCATATCTCTCATGATCTTTGTGATTTTTTTCGCTAGATAAAGGTTTTGTTAGTGGATCAACTAACATATATCTCGTAGGGAGATACTCAATTACAATCTTCCCTTTCTTAATCATACTTCTTATATGATTATCCTCATAGCAATATGTTTGTTATGGTTTCTCTCATCCTTTGTATTATAAATCACAACTTGATTATCACAATACAAAGTAATAGGACCCTTTGTAGGATTTATATAAGGAATCTCTGTAAGAAATATTCCAAGCCACACAATATATTTACTCGCATTAAACATTGTTATATACTCATATTGCGTAGAATATAAAGCAACACAAGTTTGCCTCTTTCAGAAATCCAAGTGACTATGACACACCCAATAATGAACAACCAATCACTAATTGACTTAGAGTCAAATCATATTAGTTGCTCAATTTGCACCAGTATAACACTTTCAAGAGTAACATTAAGTAAAAACACAATTTTATACTTGCTACTCTTAAACACAAATTCTCTAGTTGAACAATATTATGAGCCATCTCCAATTTAACTGTATAAAAATTAAAGTCTACAAAATCGAACTAGGCTCAAAATCTAATTTTAATTAAGTTCAAAAACCTAGATTTGGACTTAAAATGAAAATTATTCATAAAGTTCAACTTAGCCCAGTAATCAACAAATTATTGTTTATACACATAATGATAAAAGTCCCAAAACAAGTATAAACTTAAAAGACCGCCGTCTCAACCCGCTGCCTTGCGTCCGCCGCCATCGACCACATCACCGTCTTCGTCGCCCAACAGAACAGCCCGTCTTTTCTAGGCTGCCGCCCAATCTATTGGCTTGCGCCGCCGCGCCGGTGATTCAAGGGTCGAGCGGAGTGCCAGATTTTATTCTGGTTTTGTGGGTTGTGATTTCAATTTTTTTTTTTAATAATCAAAAGAACTTTTAAAACCATAAAGTACGTACTATGAAAATTAAAGAAAATTCTCACTTAGAAAGAATTCCATACATGTTATCAAACAACAGAAGGAACCAGAAAACCATTATCTTAAGTTTCCCAAGAATTTCTGTATTGCTCAAGACTAAAACTGTAGAACCGACTCATAAGGCAATTTTCTAAACTAAACTTATGAGTTATGAGAATTAGAATCCAAAATTGAAACTCCAAAACATATCACTAATTAATCAATCATGGCATTAACTGACTACATCCGAAAAATTCAGTAATATCTACTGTAATTATAGATCAAATAAATCCGATTCTCAATTAATTCAACTAAACATAAATATTTTAAAGCGTACCAGAATCCATCCACAAATAATTCTGAATAATCGGATATATGATCTCCAAGTGATCGGTTATGTCCTTTTCTTTTGCCACACATTCCTGTTGTCTCCACCAACTTTTGCTTTCACGCTTTCCCGATAACAAACTTCATAGTGGGAGGAATTAATACCTTAAAATTATTGTATATATTTCTCAATAGTGGGTAATGGAGAATGTTTATGAAAACGAAATTGAATTTTGTATAGGCTAGGCACATCTTAAAGATGCTTTCTTTAAGGCCTTGTTTGTTTATGTTTCCAATGGCCTCTTTCCAGTTTCCAACTATACATAAAAGTGGAATCATGTTTGTTCATAAAATTTCCAATGGAAATCATCATTTTCATTTTCTATTTTTCACATAAAACAACATCTCAAACCTATAATTTCTATTCTCAAACTTATACACTACCCTACATCACTCATCATTACTTATCAATCACTATTCTCATATTTTAACCCAATTATATATGTGGGACCCACCATTATCAACTTTATCTACTTAAAATATTACTATTTTTAAATTATAACTATCTAATGGGACCCACCAACTATAATCTTACAAATATAATATTATATATTCAAATTAAAATATTGAAGTGGACCCACCAACTTTTCAATTATTATATACATAAAATAATATTTCAAAACTACTCAAATCAAACACAATCTCATTTCCAACCCTACATAAAACACATTTAATTCATTCATCCAAACACAATCCCAATTTCCACACGAAAACCAATAAATTCTCAAAATTCTATTTCCAACTCCAGAAACTGGAAATGGATCATGGAAACATAAACAAACAGGCCCTAAGGTATTAATTCCTCCCACATGGTTCTCAAGGAATTAAACTCCAGGATACAAAGCATATTTCACAGAAATTCCAAGATTACACTTCTTAGAATTTTTAGGAGCATCAATCACAAGTTGTAAAATAACAACAGTAGAAAGTAGGAAAGAAATAATCTCGTAGGGATTTTATGGAATAAAATTTCCATCTCTTTTTCTCCATCTGATTTGTAGAATAATTGGAATTATTTATAGACTTCCAAAGGTTGCAATCAAAAGTTGCATCCTTCTCAAAAAGGTGGAAGTTATAAATATTCCAAAGGTTGCATCTCTTCATTGCAATCCTTCCCAATGGATATCTTCACATGAAAAGGTACACACCTTTTCACATAATATTTATTTTCCATATTATTTGTTTCTTTCCTCCTTCAAATAATATATAAAATATACTATATAATATATGCATAAATGAATGCCTAGCTAAATGATGCTATGACATGTGATGCAATATATGCAATACACTATATTATATGTAAATATACAACAAAAAATATATCAAAATCATATTAAATATGTAATATATGCATGCTAAATAAACATTAACCAATGATTTAATAACAGAAAAACAAATTGGCGGAAAATGCAAACAAGTCATATTAAATATGCAACAACACATTAAATAAGCATTAACTAAAAAGCAATGGTTGGACATGCACCAAAATCATACTAAATAAGCAATAAACATACAATGACTGAAAATACACAAAAACCATATTAAATATGCAACAAACTCATGCTAATTAAGCAATAATCAAAATTTAACCCTGCAATAAATATGAAAAAACATTCACCAGTTGTCTTATAACAAATTCTTACTATATATGCAATAAAATCATACTAAATAAGCAATAATCGAACATAAGACTTGCAATGATTCAGTGCCATAAAAACTACCAAATTTTGAAACCTCCTAAAATTCAAAAAAATCCACTATACACACCTGTTGACGCGACGTGGGGGGAGTTAATTATTCTATTTCCCTTTTGACTTATCCATAATTGGACAAATTATTGTACTACACTTAAAATCAATTAAAAGAAAAACACTAAAAAGACATTTTAAATCTTATCCATTAAAAAAATGTCCAATGATGCAGATTTGTCATCGCGTACTCATCCCAAGATAATTGTCTTATTTGATCCAAATCTTATAAATAATATCATAGTTAGTTGGTGGAGTGACAAAGAGATATCATGTTTGATCTTTTGAGGTGAGGCCTAGAGATCAATTCCAAGTTGATGCAAAGTACAAGAGAAATTATTTCCCTATCTCTAACAGTTTTTCTCTTTTTTATTTGTTCCCTACTATAAATTATATTGAATGATATTTTTGTAACTTTATATAATGAAACTGAAATCTTAAAGTTGGAGTATAATATTTCCGTTATTACACATCTTAATTTAAATATAAAATCAATGAAATAACATTTGAAACATTAATTTTATTGTTTTTAATTTTTTTATGCATACACAAGGATCCCCTTTATTTTTCCACCCCAGCTCCCTCAAACCGGCTCTGGAACAATACAATCCTATCAAGTCGTAAAAAATTTATCCAATCCCATCAACAAAATCAGATGAGGGCCTAATAATAATTTGGGCATGGACTAGAATAACCTTTGCTTAGGATCAACAAAAAGTCAAAAATCATCAAACTTAAAAGGATAAATCATACAACAAACAAATAACCTGCCCTTACAACTTTCTTACCTGTTCTTGCAAATAAAAGGCCTCACAAGGCGCTCAGTATTAAGGCTAACCATCCAATATTCCATTGGGTTTATTACCTTCTCTCTCTCTCTCTCTCTCTCTCTCTCTCTCTCTCTCTCTCTCTCTCTCTCTCTCTCTCTCTCTCTCTCTCTCATCTCTCTCTCCATCTCTCTGTATCTCTCTCAGCAAACCATCCATGGGAGACAATTCAAGATCACATTCCCAGGATTTGTTTCACATTCTAGGATTTGGAAGCATTTGCAAGGCATGCAAATCCTTGATCTCCAAATGTTTCCCAGAGAAGAAAACAATTTTTTTCAAGAAAATGGGAAATATAACCAAGCCCAAATCAACACAAGAAGATAACAAGGTAAAAATTTGCATCAAAAAACCACATTTATCCATTCACAATAATGTCTATGTATGTTGCAAATGTCATATTAGATTCACATCATGATTCAAAATGACATAAAAAACACAATCTCATTTTCATTTCATTTTTCATTCTGCAGACCAATAGATATAAAAACCAGACATCCTTAAACAGAAAATCAGACAGACGAAACGACGACATCGGCCTGAATTCTCCTAAAGCTTCGTTCCGACGCAGAAGCTGCGACGATCACATGAAACGGTCGCCACAGTGGAGCCCGCCGGTTCAGACGAGTCCCCTTTCGAGAACCGCGAGCCACGGCCCGTCTACGCCGTTCATGAGAAGTACGAGCAGGAAAATGGCACCAACCAGAGCATCACTTTTGAGGACCATGTCCATGAGCCAAAGAAACAGCGTGGATGCATCATCGGCTAGTGCATTCCCGCGCGCGCTTTCTAGAAGCGCGAGCCGAACGGGGTCCACCCCGATTCTCTATACGAACTCAAATGGGCTCATGAAACCCCCTGCAATGGAGCAGCAGCTAGATTGCACCCTTGAGGAGCTTTGTTTTGGATGTGTCAAGAAGATTAAGATCACAAGAGACGCAATTACGGATAACGGGTAATTATAACTTATAAGAGTTCTTGGTTACTTAAAACAACTTGATCACAATGCAAAGCCTCTGATTCAAGATAACAAATATTTTCCAAGATAAGAACCATCAAGTTTGCTGAAAATCATCATATATAGGCAACAAAATAGAATAAAACGAAAAAACTAACGACTATACGATATTAGATTACTATATGCAATTTTCATCATAATCTAAAAGTACGGAAGGGCGCTTTAGATTTCTGATTCTACTTCTGGTTTTGACATTTGCACACAAATAAAGCATTTTTACAGCTTATTCACCAAAGATTCTTTTTTTAACTTATTCAACTTATAGCTTCTATTTGCTAACACTACCACGTTCTGATTCTCAACTACTTTTCGATTTTGCTACAACAAATGACTTCCTCTAAAAGCAGAAGTTTTTGCAAACACTCCCATAGACAACACAAAACTTTCATTTTTTGTTGGAAATGTCTAATAACATTGAATATTAGATTACTAGATGCAAAATGGCAGTGAAAATAGATTCTCAGACTCACTAAATACCTTGTTTCATGAATGTTGACAGGCAAATAGTAGAAGAAGATGAAGTGTTCACAATAAAAGTGAAGCCAGGATGGAAAAAAGGCACAAAGATTACATTCGAGGGCATGGGGAGTGAAATACCCGGCACAGACCCTGCAGATGTAATATTTACGATAGCAGAGAATAAGCATCCAACATTTACTAGACAAGAGGACGATTTAGAACTCGGAGTCGCAATTTCATTAGTAGAAGCTCTTACCGGTTGCAGTCTTCCAGTCCAGTTACTAGGTGGGCAGATAATGAACTTGACGATCGACGATGTAATACACCCTGGTTACAAAAAGATCATAGCAGGACAAGGCATGCCAAGGCAAAATGATCCAACCACAAGAGGAAACTTGATAGTCACATTTTCGATCAAGTTCCCGAAGGAATTGACAGAAGAACAACGATCCGATGCTGCTAGTATTTTACAGCATGCTTGTTAAACAAGGTGTTTTTTTTTGGTTCCATTTGTTAGGGTAAGGAGACTAGAGTATTACAGTGTAGAAACATGCATCAGGGATTTGGAGATTTATAGAATTCAAGCAAATCAGGTGCTCATTCTTTTCTTTCCTTATATTTTGTTTCTTTTATTGTTTGTTTTGATTGTTTGCTACAGGGCAACTGCTAAATTTCTTCATGATTTTAGGCAAGTGGTTAATTTTGAGGGATAATACAAAGATACCCCTGAGGTTGGGATTAATTACAAAAAAATAAAACTAGAGATGTTTGAAAATTACAAAAACTCCCTTGAGGTTTTATTATGTGTTAAATGTAAGGGTGTAATTGCAATATTTTCACAAATGTAAAGGGGGTGTTTGAATTGTTTTTTGCTTATGAAGGGGGTAAAGTGTATTACAGAATCAAACCTCACAGGGTTTTTTGTAAGTTTCAAAAACATGTGGGTTTTTTCTGTAATTAGACCAAACCTCAGGGGTAGTTTTGTAATTATCCCTAATTTTAAAGATAATCTAAAAGATTTCCAACATGGTTTAGGCATCAAATTTGGATGCTTCAAAGTAATGTGCCTGTTTTGGAAGACTGACAAACAAACCACCTATGGAAACTAAGTGTACTCATAAAAATAAGCTCAAAAACAAATATTATGCAGATGGAAAAAACGATAGAGATTATTAAATTATGTAGATCGACATCCAAATGAGTTCTTTGTATTGAAATGAGGCAAAATATACAATCTGCCTGCATTACAAACACATGACAATGTAGGAAACAAAAATATTTTGACCTATTTGGCCACACATTATTAAAAAAAACCTGAAACTATACAACACGGTCTCGTTAAGGCCTATAACTTCTTACTAATGGTATATAGGCATAGCCAACTTTGTAAAATCTTACCAACCAATCAAAGCACGTAGAATACTGAGAATATTGCCGCTTAACATGGCCTTGAGAAATTTTAGCTTCCAAGGGGTGTATGGTGGGTATCTTGCAGCTACATCCCCATTAAACCCGCGTTGTAAAACCGGCTTTTTATGGCTGAAAGCATCAAAAGAATATTTCCCATGGTAAGCTCCCATTCCACTTTCCCCTACGCCTCCGAATGGCAACGTGTGCTCCAAGCTGCACCAACAAGTTTGTTACTATGACTCGGTTATATCAAGTTGCATTTTCATCATTTTATTGGGATAATTACAAAAACTACCCTGATGTTTGGGTTAATTGAAAAAGAAAACCAGATATTTAAGAAAATTATGGAAAACCCTGGAGGTTTGATTAAAATGTAAAGGAGTAATTGCAATATTTTTACAAATGGAAGGGGGTGTTTGAAATGTCTTTGCTTATAAAAGGGGTAAAGTGTAATATAAAATCAAACCTCATGATTTTTTGTAATTTTAAAAACTTGTGGGTTTTTTTTGTAATTAACTCAAACCTTAGGGGCAATGTTTGTAATTATCCTTTTTTTCTTCTTCTGATAACTACATTGTTTCTATTTCAATAGACTGGAAGATTGATCTACCAAAAACGTCGAGGAAGAAACAAGAAAGAGACAATTCTAAGCATGCATGGTGACCATTTGAAACATGTCTTTAATCAATTCTAGTATAGCATCATATCAATCTGAAATTTATATGGTTCAAAATAAGAACTTTTATAAAAAAATAGGGATAATTAAAAAACAAATTTGGGGTAATTACAAAAAAACCCATAGATGTTTCAAAATTACAAAAGCCTCCTCAAGTTTGATTGTGCCTTAAAATTTAAGGGGATAACGGTAATATTTCTTTATCATGTGGTTTTTCGAAAATGATTGGAAATGATCTAAATCAAAACTCAAGGTTTTCTTTTAGCATTTTCATAAATCTGAAATTTTTATGGTTCAAAACCTAAGGTTTTATTTATCCCAAAAATATATAAATATATATCAGATGTATCTGTTCATTCAGAAGCACTACACTGATGTTGTTTTACAATACATTTTTCACATTGATTTTCGCATGTCCGAGCTTAATATCAACGAATTAGCTTCTTTTATTCCCATTAGAAATTCCGATTTCACCCAATTGTATCAGCAAATGCATGGATTACCAGTTACCATCTTGGTTGACAGTTGACACCCACCGTATTTATCAATATAAGCTATGTTTATGCGTGCAAACCTAGAAAGCTTTTGTTAGTTTATCACTGCACGGAAAAAGACTTACATGTAGAGCTATCTCATTTATGCACATGCCCCCTGCTGAAACGCTTCGTATGAATTCCTCCTTCAGCTTTTTGTCATTAGTAAACATATATGCTGCTAGAGGCTTTTCTTTAGTATTAATCAGGCCAATGCTCTCCTCAATTTTGGCAACCTTTGTATTAAAGAAACAACAAACAAACAACACAAAATTAATAATGATTCCCTTGGCTAAAACAAGAAGAATCACCACAAAAGGATGAATAAATTTTTCCTATTTGCTACTTTTCATTTTTAACGAAAAGTAGCACGTCACACCAAATTTCGATGTTTAACATTTTGCCCGTCAAATGAGTAGCTGGAATTGCATCTCAAATTTAATTTCCTCATTGACTGGACATCTCATATCTGTTTTAACTCATACTATGTATCAGTATCAGCAAAAATAAAACATATTTGGTCGAAACTAAAATACCAACATGACATACATGATCTTTTCATTTTTCTTCTTCTTCTTTTTTTTTAATGGCAAGTTACATATCATCTTTAGAATATTTGTTAGGGATAATTACAAAAGACCCCCTCGGGATTTGGCTAATCACAAAAAAAATCTAGAGATGTTTCAAAATTATAAAAACTCCCTGAGGATGACTTTGTCTTAAATTTAAGGTGATAAATGTAAGGTTTTTTTTTTTTGGAAATGTTTCTTGCTTATGAAAAGGGAACTGTAAGACGAAATCAAACCTCGAGGGTTTTTTTGCAATTTTCAAAAACCTATGTTTCTTTGTAAATAACCCGAACCTTAGGGAGGTTTTTGTAATTATCCCTATTTGTCATATAAAGTTGGTACAAACTAAAAATGCACCAGAAGCTTATTAAGTTTACCGTGACAATGGGAAGTAAAGGACCGAAAATCTCCTCATTCATCACAAGAGAATCTTGTGAGACATCCAGTAATACAGTTGGAGCAATCTTGCTGTAAAGACGAAAGAAAAAATATTAACATGGATATCTCATCTATTAAAACAAGATCAATGTTGAAGAAGAAAAGAACCGCAAAACCAAGTTTCTAGAACTCACAGTTTATCTCTATCCCGTTTACCTCCAATAACTACCTTTCCAGAAACCTTCTCGTCGTCCAATAACTTTGTCAAACGGTCAAAATGGCGGGAATTTATAATGCTTGACAAGTCATTTGATAGGAGAGGATCCTTCCCATAGAAATTCTCCAGCTCACATGAAAGAGCATCCACCTAAGAAGTATATCAGGATTTGAATAAATAGAAACCATAAATATTTGATGATATGCAAAATATAGTAATTCAATCAGACGCGCTTGCTTACCAATTTCAAAGCATACTCTTTTGTAGTCACTATATAATCAGGCGAAACACAGGTTTGTCCACTGTTGCATGCCCACTTGCCTGAGATTATTCGTCTTGCCGCAACCTTTTCCAAAGCAGAACAACTTTACTATGTTACTAACAATTTTTAGTAAGGGATAGTTACAAAAACTACCATTGAGGTTTGATTCTGTCTAAAATAATTTAATGGGGTAACTGTAATATTTCTAGAAATATTATGGTTTTTTTTTTTTTTGCAATTTCCAAAACCTTCTTTTTTTTTTTGTAATTAGCCCAAACCTCAGGGTATTTTTGTAATTATCCCTTTTTAATAAGGGATAATTACAAAAAGTCCCCTGAGGTTTGGGCTAATTACAAAAAAACCAAGAAGTTTTTAAAAATTATGAAAAGCCCTTGAGTTTTGATTGTCTTAAATTTAAGGGGGTAAATGTAATATTTGATAAATGTAAATGGAGTTTGAAATGTTTTTTTAAAGGAAAATGTAAGACATATCAAACCTAAAGGTTTTTTTTTTTTTTGCAATTTCCAAAACCTTCTGTTTTTTTTTTTGTAATTAGCCCAAACCTCAGGGTATTTTTTGTAATTATCCCTTTTTAATAATCAAGAAGTATAGTCCCTGCTGGTATTGATTTCACGAAATGGTTCAGTTTGGCACAACTTTGGACAAATACAAAGACTTACTTTTAAGTCGATGTTTGAATCAACCACCACCGGACATTTCCCACCGAGCTCCAAAACCACTGGTGTAAGATGCTTTGCAGCAGCTGTTAATATAATGCGTCCAATCTTGCTATTCCCTGTGGGGTTACTTGTTCGACACGAATCAAAATAAAAAATTTGTTTCTATTGGCAAATTTTTTGTAACCATGCCAACAATTAATCTCTTCTATTTTCATATAAAGTAGAGATAGGACTATGTTCGGAAAAACATGACGCATTCCATCTCCAAAAAGAGCACAAAAGTTTTAACGGATAATTACAAAAACACCCTGAGGTTTGGGTTAATTACAAAAAAACCAGACATGTTTCAAAATTACAAAAATCCCTTCGGGTTTCGTTTTGTCTTAAATTTAAGTGGGGTAACTGTAATATTTTTGTAAATGTCAGGGTTTTTTTGAAATATTTTCGAAAATCACTGGAAAAATGTAAGACGGAATCAAACCTCAAAGGGTTTTTTTTTTTTTTTCAAAGAACTCTGGTTTTTTTTTTTTTGTAATTAGACCAAACCTTAGGGATGTTTTTGTAATTATCCCAGATTTTAATAAAAAAAAAAGAATAAACAACCAAGAAATGCTCTGTTTCTCTGTGAAAAATGATGGTTTAAGTGACACTGAGTTTCACCAATAAATAGAATTTAGTTATTTTTTGGCTAAAACTTAAAAGTGACATTTGATTTCATCATGGAATAGTACTTGATCACCATAGCTTAACGATTTTTTTTCTCCAAAAAACGTGTTCTCATTGCCGAGTCTAACTAAGAGAAAATAACTGTGTGATTAATCCTACTGCTGAATGGACAGTTTCATGGTTCTTTGTCCTTGAAAAAAAAGGATAATGCCGTCGGACAATCAATTTTTGTTTAATTAAAAAAATATTAACAAAACAGGTGGAACGACAACACAGTATTTGCAAAATGCATACAAACCAGCCTACGGTTGTCAAACAAATTTGATAGCATAAATATCTGGCACCCGCTTTCAGATAAAACATGTCAAATTTCCAGTACAGAGAGCACATATAATGCCCCAATAAAACAAGTTAAATTTTATTTTCTTCCTATTTCACAGCAATAAGAAACTACAAGCATTTATGCATTGATGAATTATGTTGTAGGAGGTAATTGAAAATATAAAATACGCGAATGATTGGCTTTCTATTATTACCTGTATAAAATATTTTATCCCACTTTTGTTCCAGCAATGCGGTTGTTTCGGGTACGCCGCCTTCAACAACTTTTACAGCCGAGACATCCAAGTACTCGCGGAGGAGTTTCGATAGCAATGATGACGTAGCAGGGGCAACTTCTGATGGCTTCAAAACTACAGCATTACCAGCTGCAATGGCTCCAATGAGTGGTTCGATTGACAACACTATTGGGAGAATCGGAAGAAAAAAAGGAAGCCAAAATAAAGCAGAATATCAGTAACATGTGGTACGTAGGGAATGTTGCAAAAATTGCTGCTTCTAAAAGAAGTGATTTATTGCAGTAGAAGTGAAAACTAAATGAGAATCAAAAGTTGGTAGTGTTTGCAAATAGAAACGGAAAATCAATTAAGTTAATAAAGAGTCTTTGGTGAATAAGTTATAAAAGTGCTTTTACATACTTCAACATGAAACCAGTAGCAAAATCATAAATCTAAAACACCTGTCCTTTGCTTTTAGATTCTGATCAAATTATACATAAAGCAAAAGTTATAATTGAAAACACTAAAAACTATTTTTTTTTCCAGCTTTAAGCTGACATTTACTCTTTTTAAGCGTTTGCAAACACTCCGATAATAAATGGTGCTCAAATCAACACGGCACTTAGTTTATCAATTCATAAAGCAAAGGTGTACAACTGAAGTTTGGTTAAATAACATACAAAAAGGATAATTCCAAGTTGATATAACCAATACGACGCCCAAAGGTTCCGACACTATTTCAGCTGATGACGGATACGTCGTCATTGACGTTTTCACCTGCAATCATAAAAAAATTTACCATTGTATAACCTTTGTTATCCAATAAACAAGAGAGTTATAATTTATAACAATTTTAAGCTCTGGAATTACTTTTTCTGGCCTCGTCCATCGACGTAATTCCTTCAACGCCAACTTGCAAGCTGATGTTGCTCCAGCAATCTGTATGATGAAAGAAAAATGTCGGACACCGAAAACGAAGAGACAACAAGACTAAAAACTTAATACATGATGGAGTATATTAAACACTTTTGTGCCAAATTCTTCAGAAGACTAATTATAGTTTCAAACTTAATTTGTTACAAAATTGAGCATCCTAGGACTGAAAATGAGGTTATAAGTTAAGGGCTCAAATTTACGGAAAAAACAGAAGTTTTTCCGAAGCATTCCTCACAATGCAACAAGGTTTAAAAGCTTTACAATGAGGGGTGTAAACTAATTGCAAAAGTACAAACTTATTTGATTTTTAATCGAGCTTCAAAAACTATGTTTGAGCTTGGTTTTTAATTATTAATCGAATCGAGCTCAAACGAACTTTAGTCGAGCCAAACACGAATCGAGCTAAATATCTTATTCTTTTTTTACTAATCAAGCTTTACATCTTATCAAACGGAAAATGTATTTTATTCATTTTTTACTAATCGAGCCGACTTTACATCTTATCAAGTGTTCTCAAACGAACCGTTTTTAATGATCGATCTCGAATCGAGTATCGAGCAACTTGGTTTGTTTTTCAACCCTAGCTACAATCTGTTATCTGTCTCTAGAAATGATTAGTCTGTCCTCCTCTTGTCAGTCATTTCAAAAAAAGAACAGGGACTTTATTTTGGCAATAGTTAATCCAAAGATGAAATGAGATTTAAAAATGCACAGACTGTCAGACTTATACATGGTAAGCTTAACATAGGAAACAGGTTATATTCTTCTTGGTTACAGATACTTCGGAAATTTTCAATTCACAATCTCCCAAGTCAACATTTTTTAATTTAGAGTGAAGCAACAATAGTTTAGTATTTCAGAATTTTAATCAAAAATTTTGCTACAGATATAGAAATAGGGGTGAAAATCGAACCAAGCTACTCGATAATTGACTCGAGATCGATTGTTAAAAGCTCGTTTGAGCTCGGTTCGTTAAGATAACGAACCATGAACATAATTTTTCGTTCAATAAAATATACAGCTCGGCTCGAGCTCCAGCTCGATTCTAGTAAAAAAATATCATACTACTCGAGCTCAAATCGTGTTGGGCTCGACTAAATCTCGTTCAAGCTCGATTCAATTAATAATCAAATCAAGCTCAAATACAATTTCTGAACCTCGATGGAAACTCAAACAAGCTTGAACAGTACTATATTTGGCTCGACTCGATTCCTTTACACCCCTATAAAGAAATAGTTGTAGTTGAAAAAGAATATATATTTTCCATGTGCACCCATGGTAGGCCCTCGTGTTTCCATGAAATCCCAAAATTAAAAAAAGAACCCAGAAAACCCCAGTTTCATTAAATGAGCACAAAACATTAAATGCACATGACAAATAAGACAAAAGAAATTCACAAACCATTTTACATCAAGATTCATGAAACAAAGACAAAACGCATTTAGTAACTCAAAATAAAAATTCCCAAGTTGCAGGATTTGAATGTTAAAAACAGAGAAAAAAAATACTGCTACATCATTTATTAAGAAATAAACACATGAAAGAATCTAATAAAGACATGAAACAATAAACACATGATTTAATTGCAATTTTGGTCCTAAATATATGAGAATGGCATATTTGGTCCTGTAAATATCTTATGTAGAATTTAGTCCTTTAAGTTTGCCGTAAATTTGCGGATGGCATATTTTTAGAACAATCGTCCAATAAATATCTTATGTAGCAATTTTGGTCCTTTAAATCCAAATGGATGGCATATTTGGTCCTGTTAGTATCATATGTAGCAATCTAGGTACCGTAAATTTAAGTTTTTATGCAATTTTTAGTCCGCTAAGTTTTATTTGTGTGCAATTTTGGTCCCTAATGTATAAGTCATATTTCATCCTTTTAGGACCAAAATTGCACGGGAACAAATTGCTACATAGCATGCTAAAGGACCAAATATGCCAATTTTTTATACTTACGGGACTAAAATTGCTACAGACAATAATTATATCACTAAATATGCCAGTTCCTTATATTTAGATGACCAAAAGTGCAATTAAGCCATAAACACATCAAAACAGCAGCTCCCAGTTCGAAAAAAAAAATTAATAAATAAATAATTTTAAAATCCCACCTCATGAAGAAAAGCTTCGAGTTCTGGTTTATTGAGATCAGAACGCAAAGCTTCAGTAATTTCTTTTTCATGGTGAGTCGTGATTTTGAGAAGCGCTTTCAACTGAGAAACCCGCCACTCCAAACCCTTCGTCTTGCCGCTGCTGTAGACTGATCTCAAATCCTCCGCCACGGTTTCGACGCCAATAGCCATTTTTTTTTCGGAGAAAATATTTAAAATTGCCGGGTTTTTTTAAATGATTTTTCCAATGCCTATCGGCTGTCACCTTTGTCTGTTTATATATCCTTTAGCTGTGTCTGTGTGTGAGCTGAGTGTTTCTGTGTGTGATGAAAGGTTGTTGATGGGTTTTTTTGGCTGGTTTCGTGGCGTAGCCGGCTAATATGTATTGTTTGATGTTTGTATGTACATGTTTGAATGAATTGTTTTTACTTATTTATGGGATAATTACAAAAACACCCCTGATGTTTGAGCTAATTACAAAAAAAACGAAAATGTTGCAAAAAGTTAAAAAAAAAAACCTTATATCCTAAATTAAGGAATTTAGGAAGTAACTGTAATATTTTTATAAATATCAGGAAGGGTTTGAAATATTTTCAGGTTTCGAAGAAAAATATATAAGACATACTCTCATGGGGTTTTGTAATTATCCCTTTATTTATATTAGGCGGATTGGATCTTTGGTCTAAATAGATTTTTACCCTCATATTCCATGGATGATTAATTGATTATCACCTGTATAAAAATTATTATATTAATTTTGAAGAATAAATCAAACTTAAATTATGAGTTTCTAATATGGTAGTTTTTATGCACATGACAAGAGATAAAATATCTTTTAGAACATATTCTATGGATGATTAATTGATTATCATCTGTATAAAAATTATCATATTAATTTTAAAGTATAAATCAAGCCTAAATTATGAGTTTCTAATATGGTAGTTTTTATGCACATGACAATCATCGGTGCGGTGGAATAAAAGATAAAATATCTTTTAGAACAGATGAGCTCATCCGATACAAATAGCCTGGATATATAAAGTGGTTTATTTAGTTCTTATATAATGTATAGCGTTTTTTGTCATCTAAAAAATAATTTAGTAACAAAATAGTGAAATATGTCGTGGAGTGATTGGGTAAACATTTTGGTTGTCGCGGTAAATATGTCATATATTATACTACGGATAATTACAAAAACTACCACTCGATATAGACTAATTCAAAAAAACTTCAAATGGGCTCCATTTGTATTGATGGATTTGGAGCTAAGAATTTCAAATCCATAATAAAAAATTCATTAAAACTGTTTGGATGAATTCATTTTATAATGGATTTCAAATCCCTTGAAATTATTTTTATAGTCATTTTGGAGAATTTAAATCCATCTTAAATGGAGTTAGTTGAAATTATTTCTTCAAATATTTTCCCCAAATCCAAATGCAACCTCAGTTGTTTTATAAATTACGGTTATTCTATCTCTTTTTTTTTTTTGATAAATTTACAGTTACTCTCTTAAAGTGTTAAAAACACCCCATTGAGGTTTGTATTACCTATTAAATACCCCCTCCTCAATCCCCTCTTGAATGTACAAATTGTAAAAAAATAATGTCAATGAGTATTTGTAAATTTAATAGATAACTGAGGTTTTTATTTACTCTTCTTGCTTTGTCAGCCGATAGAGATATATGTCGACCTAAAGCGTATACTTCTATTTTTTTCTTCTTTAGTTTAGTTAGCCCATTTAGCATAAGGTTTCTCTCCTACTAACGAATCATAAGTATCTATCTATATGTTTTTTTAGATAAGATTAACGATGAGATTTATTATAGCTTTTTGCTAGCTAAACCTTATGATCATTTTTGTAATTACCACTTTATCATTATCTAATTGTGATGTTGCTAAAATCCGCAGATTACTCCAAGTTAATGAATTTGAGAAAAAGTCCAAGTTCTTCTCCGAGATTGCTGAATTCTTCGGATGTGAACTAGTCTACAACACACTTACACAAAGAACAAGGTTAGGGGGTCTATGGGGTGGTCCCAGGGAGAACTTCTCCAACGCTTGGGGCAAGTCGGAATCGATCGATAGAAAAAATCCGAGCAGACGAAAATATAATTCGCAGTAATTAATTGAACTTGCTTACAGATGAAGACTTTTTATAACTGGATTGATGGGTCGCATGGGCCTTGTAGACCGAATAATTACATCTGTGGCCCAATAATAATAAAAAATATTGGGTAATAATTGTGATTAAATAAATATGTTAAATATACTACTACTACTACTACTACTACTACTTAGGAAAGGTGGTTTCTTGCCCGCAACAGATTGTTTCACCACTTGTCCTAAACTTCCACATATTCTGATTTATGAAAATTGAAAGCTATTAGTATGACGAAATAAAAACTCTCACGTAATATTTATAATTAGCATAGCTAGGCGCTAGCTATAGATATTTGTCAATGTTACATTGGTTGGCTCTGATTATATTTGTTCTCATGCATTAAAAATTTATTAATGTAAGTTTTTGTTAGAGGCAACAACGGCAGAAGACTTTTTATAACGAACGAGGGTTGTTCATGTTCGCTCGTTTATTTTAAAAGGTTGTTTGTGTTAAATTTGTATAATAATTATTTAATAATCGAACATTTTCTTGCGAACGTTGTTTCACACTTGTCGGTTCATTCTGATTTAACATGCTATTAATTGTTCATGAACAACTATATGAACATGTGTATAAAAAGTTAAATACACCTTGTTCATGAACACTCAACTCAAAATAAATGAACATTATGATGATTGCAAATGAAATAAGTTGTAATATTAAACTAAAATAAGTTTATTTTTCATAATAAAGTAATTAATATTAAGGAGTAATGTATAATTAATAATTAAAAAAAATAATAATAAACAAATATCAAATTAACACTAAATGAACATGTTTAAAAACGAATTCGTGAACAAATAAACGACACTAAAAATGAACATGTTCGTAAACAGTTCGTGAACATAAACGAACAGATTTTCTTGTTCGTTTATGTTCATTGAGTTTAATAAACGAACGCTAATCGAGCTCGTTCATGAGCTGTTCGTCGAAAGTTCTATTCGTTTATAACCCTAGCTAGTTTTTGTATAGTTATCTACTTATCTTAAATCTTAATGATGTATAGTTTAATTATAATAATTATTCTTCTCTTACATAGCATAAATGGCACAATCATGAAATGGTTCTTATTGAAAAATTAATGAAAAATTAAGGCATTGTATGGTTATGTTTCAATGGACCATTTCCAGTTTCTAGTGTTGGAAAATGAATTTTGAAAATTTATTGATTTTCGTGTGAAAACTGGAATTATGTTTGGATGAGTGAATGAAAATGAGTTTTATGTAGGTTTAGAAATGAAATTATGTTTGGTTGAATAATTTTGAACTAGTATTTTATGTATATAATAATTTAAAAAGTTGATAGTGATTGAATATTTTAATTGAATATATAATATTATATTTATAAGATTGTAGGCTAGTGAGTCCCATTAGATATACATGGTAATATTTTAAGTAGATAAAATTGATAATGGAGGGTCTCACATATATATTTGGATAAAAAAAAATGAGAATAGTGATTTATGAGTGATGTAGGGTAGTGTATAGGGTTGAGAATTGAAATTATAGGTTTGAGATGTTATTTTATGTGAAAAATGGGATTTTTATTGGAAATTTTATAAATAAATAAGATTATATTTCTATGAATAGTTGGAAATTGGAATTGGAGGCTTGGAAACATTAACAAATAAGGCCTAAGATTTCAAATGTATGTGACAGGAAATAAAGCTTTAACAATAATTATGCTAAGAGCCTAAGACCATGCACAACCACCAAATTCTGCATATTTCCAAACGTATGGTCCCATTTGTCAACTGGATGATATAAATTATAATTCCTTTTCTAGATCTTATCACGAAAAGGACAATTAATATAATTCCCCAAAAATCACAATCAGCTTTATATATTTCTCCACAAAAAATTAGTTTGGTGGCCCTCTTTCTTTTTATCTGACGTGTTAAGGTCATATACATACTGACATAAGTCGCAGTTGTTGATGACCGTGACCTATATTAGAAATAGGGATAATTACAAAGGAACCCTAAGGTTTGGACTAATTATAAAAAAAACCAGAGATTTTTCAAAACTATAAAAGTCTCCTTAAGTTTGATTCTGTATAAAATTTTAGGGGGTAGTTATAATATTTTATAAATATTAGGGAGGTTTGAAATATTTATTGAGGGAAAATGTAAGACGGAATTAAACCTCAAGGGATAATTTGTAATTTTCAAAAATCTATGGAACTTTTTGTTATTATCCCGAAACTCAGGGTTTCTTTCTTGTAAGAGATAATTACAAAACCTACCCCTGAGATTTTGGGTAATTACATAAAAAACTAGAGGTTCTTGAAAATTACAAAAATCACCTTGAGATTTAATTTTTGTATTAATTATACTTTGCCCCCTTCACAAGCAAAAACATTTCAAATACTCCCTTTACGTTTGTAAAAATATTACAGTTGTCCCCATACATTAAAGGCATAATAAAACTTGAGGTTCTTTTTTATAATTTTGAAACTTCTTTGGGTATTTTTGTAATTACCAAACCTCAAGGGTAGTTTTTGTAATTATCCCTTTTTGTAATTATCCCTTAGAAATATGGGCGAAATTCACACTCTTTATGAATATAACTAAATTTTGCATTAAATCGTGGCCCGTTTTTATGAAGCATTTAGAAAGCGTGTGAATCTTGTATTGGAAGAAGTGATTTATACCACTACTTTGTTGTGGGCGTGACCAATTTTTTGTGAAGTTTATTGATGTTAGGTAATTTTTGTTGAGATTTTTCTATGAATGGTATAACAATAAGTTTTACTCATTTAAAATACTTTTTTTTTTGTCAAATATTGGTTATCTATAGTTTTGGTGAGACTAGTATTGATTCTTATCAAATTCACACCACCAAAAATTGGTTTCTTGTTAAATAGTCCAAAATATTTGGTAATCAAAATTAGGGTGTTGGATTTGACTTAATAAAAACCTTAAGTGAAAATCAATTTCAGTTGACATTTTTTTCTGAATTAGTATGTATGTTAACCTCTTTTTAAGAGTTTCATTTAGGAGAAAAAAATACCCTCATTGTGAATGATTCAACAATAAGTGTTTATAGAATTATTTGTTAGAAAAAAATATTAATAAAAGGTATGTTTCTGCCTTTTTGAAAGGATTAAGCACCAAAGTAATGTGTAAACACAATGAGTTAAAGTAAAAATAAGGGATAATTACAAAATACTATTACAAGGTTTAGTTTAATTACAAAAAAAAAAAAAAAATCAGTTGTCTTTCAAAATTACAAATAGTTCTTAAGGCCTATATTTACCTAACAAATACACCCATCTAGTGATGCAATTTGTAATATAGAAAGTAGTAACATTAATTGTTAATAATATTTGTAATTTTGAAAAATAGAAGGATTTTTTTATAATTAAGCTAAACCTCGGGAATGGCTTTGGTAATTATCCCTAAAAATAAAAGGACCTAAGAGTGTGGATGGTTGGCAATTTTTTATTAAAACATTCCCATCAAAAAATTAATTTGCACATAACATGTTATTATTTTCTCAAAAAAAAATGTTATTATTTGTAAAAAAAGAAAATTCAAAATACACTATACATTCATTCCTATTTTTCAGTAATTAATCACAAGCAAATTATTATTTTACTTAAAAACATCACTATTAACTATCATCATTACACAATCGTATCACAACTATACTAATCAATCTCACATTTTTCAAATCATCAATCACATCCTATCACCACTTTATTAAAAAAAATACAATCAATCTTATCCTAACATAATTCCACAACTATTCTCTAACCCTAGCCTCCTTTTCTCTCTAACCATCTCTCTTTTATTTCTCTTCTTGTTTCTCATTGTTAAGGGGTGATTTTTGGCCATTTTCGGCCAGAAATCACCCCATCTACATCCTATTATCAATTTATTTACTAAATAAGTGGTTTTCCACATAGATCTGGATTGTTTGTTTTGTTGTTTTTGATTTTGCCGTCTTGTGCGGCGCTTGGTTTATCACCGTCTTTGTGCGGTGTTTTTCTTGTGTGGACAATTCAGACAAGCAAGTTTTCGATCCGTGACGAGATAACAAATCGTTATGGTCTTCAACATATTGCGGATCCGGAATCATAGGTATTCTAGACATTCTGAGAATTTTCAAAATTGTAGGCTTTAAGCCGGTTTTTGTTATTAACCTAGATGCTATGAGTTTTTTCATAGTTAATCTTCCACGGTTTTTAACAGATTTGTTTATGTCTACTATCGATGTATTGCTAGTTTGAATTATTTAATAAAATTATTTTTCTTTTTTGTCAAAAAAAAATACAATCACATTAAATATCATCATCACATTTACATCTTACATCCAATCTGTACTCTCAAAATTTATTTCTCCTTTGTTCAAAATAATTTTCTCGCACTGTTCTCTACAAAAATAAAAATGAGCAGAACGAAAAGTGAGCCGACTTTACAACACTATACTTATTATTTTCATCCTTAAATACTCACTCCTAAGTTGCCCGAATCCATTCACTAATTGACACGTGTCATGTCTTATTATTATTTTTTTAAAGTAAAAAATAAACCCAGCAAAACAAATTCCCGCCCGTCTATGCCGCCCATCAAATTTCATAATCAGAAATTTTCAAATATTCCGAATTTAAATGCTACAAAAAAATCTTCATTCATATTCATCCAGAAGGACCAAAAATATGACCCAAAAAAAAAAAACTGTGAAGAAAAGGTGAGTGTTTCTCTGGTTCTCTTGAGGCGGTGATTCTGCAATACGCCGCTCCAGTGCTCCGTTACGTGATTGAGCTCTACCTGCAGAAACGTCATAAGAAAAATCGAGTTTGCTGGAGCACAAGATCGAGCTGGACCGCTAGCATGAAAGGACGATTGTAAATTTGGGGTTTTTTTTTTTAGAAAGAGGAAAAGGGTTTAGATAAAAATGAGAAAAAGTATTCATATTCTGTGGTGTCTTCGTTCAGGTTGTCGGAGCATCGTATATGATAATATCTGATTTTTTTAATTTTTGAATTGAGTTATTTTTTCTCCTTATGAAATTCAGTGTTACATTTAGTTTTTTTATGATAAATGTTAGCTTTGTCCTATCTCCAAATTCTTTGGTTGTTGTATTACACTGAATGCATCAAGACAAGATGTTTGAAACATTATTCCTTCAATTTATTCTAATTCAATTAAAAAGTGGATGTTGCTTTAACTTTCATAGGTAGAGGTTGAGCATGAACGATTTAGAACCTGGGCATACAAAGCGTAATTGTCAAGATGGAGTTGGTGCGGCAAATAGCTCAGAATCAAAGGCTAACATTGTGATTGATGAAGATTTTCTCGAGGAGAAAATGTGCATCCTTATGGCATGTGTTTAGTTGTTATGAAAAAGGATGTGATGGTGTTAGCGGTCGCCGAGTTTACACACGGCATTGACTTGGCATGGATGCGGGGTGTGTGGTGGATGTTATGTCGATGGTGAAGGACTTAGGAGAGCCAAGAGCTAGAAGTTGTACCATAAATTTTCAATGGGGTTTTTTCGACATGTGCCGATTGAAATTCTTAGAATGGTTTATTCTAAGTGGTCTACTTATATGGTGGAGTAGGATTCTCGGTTTGAGAATGATGGTTCTCGGGTTGAGAATCATGGAGTTTCTTTTTTTTGCCAAGGTGGAGTTTGTTGGTTTTGGTGTCAAAATAGAAGAAGGAGTTTTTGTCCCACATAGGTTGGGAAACAAAAGGGATGGGAGCCTTAAGACTATTTAAGGAACCCATGTGTTTGATTTCAAGTCTGCACCAATCAAATACACTATAATCTTTTTGTATTTTGATTCTTCTAAATTCCTTTCTTGTATTCTTTTGTAGAATTGGGAGAAAGGTGTGAGTTAGTCAAAGATTTGTAATAGTGTGGGAGTATTGGAGTCGGGAGTCGGGAGAGAGAATTTCTGTGTGATTGTATAAATTTTTCATACAGTAGAATTGCTCTGCGGGTCGTGATTTTTCTCCGGTTTTGGAGTTTCCACGTAAATCTTGTATTGTGGTTTGTTGTTATTTTATTTCTTAATTATTTTTGCTTGTCCCTAGGAATGAATGGGAATCGTTTTTCCCAACATATCTCTGAATCATTGAAAGCTGAACTTTAAATTCAGTTGGATATGGCAAAATGTGAAACTTCATGAAAATATACTTCAATAGAAATAATGATTACTGAACAAAAATGAGAGTTAGGTACTCAAAATTCAACCTGGAAGAAGCAAATAAAGATGATAATCATGTTTAAACTTTAAACAGCCAAAGAAGATGGAAATGATTCTCATAAAATAAAACTGCAAAATATTCCAAAGAATCGAAACTACGTTACAAGTTTAAGGTGATAAATGAAGCAGATACAATATTGCAAAAGAGCTCCATGATAGACAAGAGACACAACATGAATCAAATAAGAAAAAAATTCATTTTATTTTAGAGTTGCAGATATACACAACCGATGGAGAAAAAGAAAAAGATATATAAAACTAAATCTTGTCTTAGATACAGGAAAAAGAATAATACACATCATTTTCACACTACTGAACAAACATTATATCTCTTGCAAATGACCTATTCTGGAGAATAATTTGAAAGCAGAATTCCTCTACAATCAAAATGGGACAGAAGTCAGTTTTAATCCTTTTTCGGTTCTCGCTCTCTGTTTTTCTTCTTTCTGAACTGGCCATTTTATTCTTATTCCTTTTCTGCTATCTTTGCTCCATCACTGGAGTGGTGCTCTAGCATTCTCGAAAGTGGTAACGAAATCTTTCCCCTTTCGTTCCTCTGTTCCTCTTTGCAATTTTTTTTTTTTGGGGTTTTTCTGTTGGTTGGTTCAGCTACAAGATGTAAGCCAGCACTGGCAATGGCATACATGATACATACCAGAGAATACACATATTTACATATTTCATTTTTCTTGTTTTGTAGATTAATATGAATGAAACGAAGAGAATTTTTAGTTTATATTTGAGGGTTGAAATTCAAAATTTGAAACTTAAAATCTGAAAATTTCTGATTATGAAATTTGATGGGCGGCATAGACGGGCGGGAATTTATTTTGCAAGAAAATTCGGATAAACCATGGTTGGGTTCTTAAGACTTAAGAGGTTGCTGGGATTATTTTTTATTTTAAAAAAATAATAATAAGACATGACACGTGTCAATTAGTGAATGGATTCGGGCACTACCCTTCGGTTAGCATCAAAATAATAAGTGTGAATTATCATTAATTTGATTTGACCTTTGAGAATTGAGGTTAATAACCCTAAGGCGGCTTAAACGAATCCTAAGCTCCTAATCTCAACTTGTAGTTGGACCGTTCTAACTTGAGATTTAACAACTCGGCCCAAAAGTCTTGGCCCTATATCTAAGGCCTATTCAAATATCACTAAATATAAGCCGGAAAATGTTTTTTTTTTTTTTTTTTAGATTTGTAAATTCTTTTATTTGAAGTTAAAAGTACATGATTATTTATAAAATCACATGATAATAAATAATCGTATATCAAATCTCAAATCGAAGGAGGAAAAGAAAAAGTATTATTAAAATTAGGAAAAATATTCACTATTCTTGTGAAAGTCAAAATTAAATTCTTATAAATGAAAAATCTGATTTGTGCTTTGGTTCTATGTTTTGTCATTTGATTGGTCAGAATGTGGTCCCATAATTATTATACGATTTCAAAGAAAAAAGTGCTACAGCAATAGCAGTTTTTTTCCCTCTTAGATAGCGATTTAATGAGAGCTTTAATTGTATTTAGGGATAATTACAAAAACACCCCTGAGGTTTGGGTTAATTACAAAAAAACCATACATGTTTTAAAATTACAAAAATCTTTTCAAGTTTCATTTTGTCTCAAAATTTTAAGGGGGATAACTGTGATATTTTTGTAAATGTCAGGGTTTTTTTGAAATATTTTCGAAAATCACCGAGAAAAATGTAAGACGGAATTAAACCTCAAGGGTTTTTTTTAATTTTCAAAGAACTCTAGTTTTTTTTGTAATTAGTCCAAAACTTAGGGGTGTTTTTGTAATTATCCCTTGTAATTGATTGATCTTTATTTTTTTTATTTTTTATTTTTTTTAAGAAAACGTAAGGACATGCAAATTAAGATTATTGAAATCTGACTTTTGACTAATATGTGAATGAAATAGCCGAAAGAAGTTATATACTATGTACAAAGTTTCTAATAGTGGACTATGCAATGCAAGATATTGAAGTGGTGATTGATATATATATAATACAAATATAGAGTGGTGATTGTTTATGAAAACTTTCAGAAAATATTTTACTTTTTCTCATATCAATCACTATCTACACATTTTTTCACAAAAAAATTAATCATTATTACACATCCTTCCACAAATTTCACTATTCACTCACTCACACATTTCTAACTACCAATCATATTCATTCATTATTTTACTATTTTTAAATCAAATCAACTTTCATTATTACTTTTTCATCTCACATCCAATGACACTTTCAAAATTCATCTTTTTTCTTTCAAATTTTTTTTCACTATTATTCTATAGTAAAATGAAAATTTTCAAAATGAAAACATATCTAATCGCGCCCTTAGATACTGGAGATAACAGTAACATTTCAAATAATATAATAACACTTGACACCTTTCACTCACAATGCACATATTACTTTTAGGATAATTACAAAAACACCCCAGTGGTTTGGACTAATTACAAAAAAAAAACCATTTTTACTGAAAATTGCAAAAAAAAATAAAAAAATCATGAATCTTTTTCCCTTCATAAGTAAAATTTATTTTAAATCCTCCCTGATATTTATAGAAATATTATAGTTAACCCCTTCAATTTGAGACGAAATCAAACTTGAGGGGGCTTTTCGTCAGTTTAAAACATCTTTGATATTTTTTGTAATTAGTTCAAACCTCAGGGAGCTTTTTTGTAATTATTCCTTACTTTTATTAAGATTCAACCTCTGTTGATAAAGATCAAGGAAAGGCTTTCCTTTTTTGATGTTCATTTTACACATATTTTTAGAGAGGGGAACAAAATGCTAATTCCCTTGCTAATATATTCAGGGGCGGAACCAGGACCGCTGGTAAGGGGGGGCCAAAAGTAGTGGTGTCATTTTCGTGTTCGCGGGTCGTGTTAAACGGATATATTATAGGTCGACGATCGAATCCGAACACAATTTGTTTAATTATTCGTGCTGCGAAGATACATGACACGAACACGACCTATTTATGACACACGAATGTCGGACACGCCGCGAAAAACCTATATAATTTAAATTTGACACGAAAACAATAAAAAAATGGAGAAAAAATTAAAATTACAAAAAATAAATACATTAAATATTAAAAATTTAAAAAATGCATCTAATAAATTTTTCATCATCATATAATCAAACTAAAACATCACAAAATATTAAATTAAATCTTTAACTTGTTTAGAGTCTCTTTTGCATATCACGAAAATCATCTACAATTTAATTTATATTAATATTTTTTGTAATTTTCTTTTCAATATATATTAACAAATAATTATGAGAAGCCCATCTTTTAATGAATAGAAAATATATTTTTAAGATGATAATAAGAAAAATAAGACACAAAATCTCCAATTTTTAATTTACTAAAATTCTATTAAAATTCATGCAATAATTTTTATCTGAACAAAATTATGAGAGGGGGCAAAATATTAAATCATAAAAATATAAGTACTGAAATTAAAAAAAGTAAAAAGTTGGGGGGGGGCCAGGGCCCCCCTTAGAATACATGTGGCTCCGCCACTGAATATATTGACTTCCATTCACAAATTTGTACAGTATATTATGCCTCATCTTCTCCTAGAGAAATTCAAGGTATTTGTAGAGTCGATTAGTTAGGCAATCCTTCATTTAGAATTAAAAAAGGTTTTAGTATTGAATAATATAGGATTTCACTATGTAGGCTTTGTAAATGTTCTACCATCCTTGTGAAAAAAAAAACTAAAGCCATTTTGTAGGCTTAGTGTATTTCATAGATCAATAGCCCACGTTTGTGGACTAATAGGTGGATTTAATTATTCCCACATGGGTGGCTAAATCAAGTAATTGGGAAATAAATAATTCCGTCAGGAAAGCATGCTAGAGTTTGCCTATAAAAAGCATCAATGGGCAATGCAAAATTATCCCAAAACAAATTGTGTGAGTAAAACTCTCGATATGTAAAGTTTTTCTCAGTTTAAATAGTGCTTGTTTCTCCTATTTCAAGATAGAAAGAGTGATATAATTTCTCCTTGTATTTAGAGAGAAAGTGTTATAATCCCTATTTTTATAATAAATTGCTCCTACACTTGCATGTGGTTTTTATCTCAAATTTATTTTGGAGTTTTCCACGTAAAAATATTCGTGTCATTTAATCTTTATTATTCTCATATCACTATTGTCATTGCTTTGTTCCGATCCGTAATTTCCTAACACCTTGTATCAGGAAACTGTTCATATCAATAGTATAAGTTGAGGGGATCCTTAGCCCTCCACCCTTGGGGTAATTTGCAAAAAGAAAAAAAAATATATATATAAAAACTACTGATAAAGCTTGGAGTAGATCTCTTGTAAGATGGTCGTATGGTACAATGTATTGCACGTTTAGGGTAAAAAGTGATAATTTTTAGTATAAAATGTGGTGCTTTTAGTGTAAAAAATGATACTTTATTTGAAGACACTTAATTTCAATGTATTGAGACAATGTATCACTTTTTACACCAAAAATATTATTTTTTTACACAAAAATTATCACATGTTACACCGTACGACCGTCTTACACAAATTTTTGCCTAAAGTTTTGACTGAATCAAAGGGCTAATTTAACAAACTAATTTACTTTTCAAACCAATTCAACAAATTAATGCAAAAAAAACAAAAATTAAAAAACAGGTGAAAACATAGTTGGTAACGCTGTTTTCCGACCAACGTTGTTTTCTCAATTTCTTTTTTTTTTTAAATTTTAATTCAAAAAAGAATTTATATGTTTTTCAAACCGAAATTGAACCGCAATGCTAGAAAAATCGAACCGAACCAAACCGAATTAAAATTTCACCTGTTTTTTTATTTTTTTTTTACATTAATTTGTTAAATTGATTTGAAAAGTAAATTAGTTTGTTAAATTAGCCGAATCAAAGATGGGGCTATCATGCTATGGCAGTTGGCACCTAATATGGGGTATGTGCCCCCATAACTTATCTTCTTTTCCTTTTACTATTTACTTTTAAAGTTTATATATTAATTAGGTAAATAAAAAGAAGTACGCCCCAACGATAGTTTTGGTTGTGGCTTGTAATTAAGATTTATTCTGTGCCCCAATGGTCCATTTGATGAGAAAATTTGGATTTAAAAAAGAGAATTTAGGGGAAGGATTTCAAATAATTCTAAGTAAAAAGAATTCAAAATCCTCCATGATTCCAAAAAAATAGATTTCAATGATTTGAAATCTATTATAAAATGACTTTATCTAAACAACATAAATGGATTCATTATTACGGATTTGATATCCACAACTTCAAATCCTTCCATCCAAATAGAGCATGTAAGAAATTATTGGATTCATCCCTTGACTATTCAGAATTATCAGTACATAATTGGAAAGATATACATGGGTTTGGAATTAGCCTAAACTTCTTAGATCGGCTAAATTGGCACTACACCTTTGGATAGGGTAGATTGCAATTTTACTCCTTTAACTATAAGGTATTTGCACTAATAATCTTTGTAAAAACCATGATTTGCAAAAAAAAAAAAAGTCGAGTAATTTTAAAAAAGCTCTCGATTTTAGTCTTTTGGTCCCGAAAATTGCAAATTTAGCAAAAAAAAAAAAAAAATGGTTTCCACATTTTCGGCCACATGAGTTGATGTGAAAACCAATTTTGATTATGTGGATATCCTCCAAATGAATTTTTTTCATGTCTTGTCCCAATCAATATGTTAACTCACTTGTAGGATGTCCACATAAATGAAATCAGTTTCAACATCAAAGAATTTGACCAGAAATATGGACATATGAATTTTTCCGACATCCAGACAACCAAAGGACTTAAATCAAGCTTGCTTTGAAAGTTACAACACTTTTGGCAAATCGTGATTTATGTAAGACTATTATTGCCAAATGCCAACCCATATATGGATCATCTCCATTTAGGATGTGTAAATTTCTTGTACATTTGGAGAGAGAAAGACACATATGCATCTATACATACACATACACATGTATATGTGTATAGATGCATGTGTCTTTCTCTCTCCAAATGTATGTGTATGTGTATAAATGCATATGCGTCTTTCTCTCTCCAAATGCACAAGAAATTTACACATCCTAAATAGAGAGGATCCATGCTCATTCAATGCAACGCTTAAGGATGATCTCCTGAGTCCTGACCACACAAGGCTCGGTTTCAGACCACATAATCGAACTTCAAACCATATGATCCCGAGACTAGGCACGACATGATATGATTTCATTTTATAGGTCAGAAATTTATTCGATTTTAATCGAATTTGAGTACATTAAAATCTCACATTGTAACCAATTTTAAAGTCGAATGTATATTCAAATCCGAATTCAATTATAAATATCTAAATATAGTTTCCTCATTTTCAACGTTCACCGTTCAATCCAACTGAGGTTACACATACGGATGATTATCACCAATGAACATACAAAATATCATAAACTTACAACTGTAGTCATATTTTGTATTAAATACATTTTTGGCCCCTCAATTATCTGGCATACCCAGATGGGATCTTCTTCAGCATAGACACGGAGACACTATTACTTATTAAAGGCATGCAGGGACAAGTGAAATCATCTAATTCCATTTAGTATTTCATCTTCTATTTTGACGGTATCAATTATACATGCCATGTGTACATGATGACGTCATGATTGTACACGTGGCATTTACACAGTTCACAGGAATATATGATGAAATATTAAATGGAATAGAAAATCTCAATTGATGCAGGGACATGCAATAATGTAATAAGTCTTACAAACCAATCAAAGCACGAGAAATACCTAGTATATCGCCAGTTATCATGGCTTTCAGAAGTTTTACCTTCTCAGGGGTGAATGGTGGGTATCTTATATCAGCATCTCCAGCAAAACCTCGTCGTAAAACGGCCTTTTTATGGCTGAAAGTATCGAAAGAGAATTTTCCATGGTACGATCCCATTCCACTTTCCCCTACTCCTCCGAATGGCAGAGTCGACTCCGCAATCTGCACCAACAAATTTGCTAAGGTTGCGTATGGATTGAAAGAATTTGGATTTGGGGGAAGGATTTATGGAGAAAACTTCAAATGACTCCATATAAGATGGAAAGAAATTGAAATCCACAGAAGTAAGAGGTCGCCCAAACAACCTCAATAGATTTGTTATTATGAATTTAAAATTCTTAGCTTCAAATCCATTAATTTAAATGTAGTGTTAAGATAAATTCCAATCTATATATCAAGTTGTATTCTCATCCTTTTTCTTTGAGTACACTACAACAATTGTCCCTAAAGTATAGCAAAATTACAAAAACAAATAAATAAATCAGTTACATCTTTCTAAAGTACTAATATCCCCTTAAAGTATTACAAACATCCCCTTAAGGTTTTGTATTTATTTAACAAATACCCTCAGGTGCAATTGGTAATATAGAAACAAAATATCCATTGGGTATTTATAATTTTGAAAGATAGCTGAGTTTTTGTTATAATTTGACTGAACCTCAGGGGTATTTTCCGTAATTAACCCTTTTTTGTTACCTATGAATGGGATCTATTATGTTTCATCTCCTATTCCATCCAGAGGGATGATTGCCACATGTATATAACTTTCCATATGGTAATATAGAAACAAAATATCCATTGGGTATTTATAATTTTGAAAGATAGCTGAGTTTTTGTTATAATTTGACTGAACCTCAGGGGTATTTTCCGTAATTAACCCTTTTTTGTTACCTATGAATGGGATCTATTATGTTTCATCTCCTATTCCATCCAGAGGGATGATTGCCACATGTATATAACTTTCCATATTAATAGAAGATGAAACAAAATCTTGGAATAGAAGATCACATCCTCATTACTTATGCCGCATTGGGTAAATGGCATGAGAAATACTTACATGCATACTTGTCTCATTAATGGCCATACCACCTGCCGAGACGTTTCTTACGAATTCCTCTTTGAGCTTTTCGTCATTTGTAAATAGATATGCAGCGAGAGGTTTTCCTTTAGAATTAATCAGGCCAATGCAGTCCTCAATTTTGTCGACCTTCATATTGAAAAAAACAACAAACAACACGAAACACAATCAATACAGTAAAAGATGCCCTTAGCTAAAATAAAATTCCCTTTTTTGCTCTTTCCTTTCACAGAAAAATTAGCACCACCCAGATTTTTCTCAGTTAAAACAGTCTGCCTCTTTGTTTTCACCATATTTGTATTAACAAATTAGTGTACCGCAAAAGTAATAAATATTAGAGATAATTACAAAACTAGCCTTGAGGTTCAACCTAATTACAAAAACACCAGTTATCTTTCAAAATTACAAATATCCCCTTGGGATCGTATTTACCTAACAAATAGGCAAAATTGCAAATTTGGTCCTGTAAAAATCACATTTTGCAAAAATGTCCTGCAACTATAGTAAACTCTCGATTGTAGTCCTTGAAAATGCACGGTTTGCAAAATAGCCATGTGACTATATGTAAATCACAATTTTGGTACTAATTTCACCGAATTTCAGTCACGTGAGCGGCACATTAGTTCCCAATTACCTATGAAATTAGGACCAAAATTGAAATTTTCATACAGTTACAGGACTATTTTGCAAAATGTGCATTTTGCAGTACCAAAATTGAGACGTTTATATAGTTACATGACATTTTTGCAAAACATAATTTTTAAACCTTTTTGCTGTAGCTCTATAGTTATAGGACTAATTTTGCAATTTTGCCTAACAAATACCTCTTCGGGAGGGTGCATTTTGTAAGATAAAAACAAATGTCAAGGAGAAAGTTGAAATTTTAAAAGATAGCTGGGTATTTTTGTGATTAGGTTAAACCTCAGGGTAGTTTTTGCAATTATTCCTAAATATTATTCATGTAAAAAAGTTGGTTCAAACTAAAATATAACAGAGGCTTGTTAAGTTTTACCGTGACAATGGGAAGTAAAGGACCAAAAATCTCCTCATTGATGATAAGGGAATCTTCTGGGGCATCCAATATAACAGTAGGAGCAATCTTGCTGTAAATACAGAAAGAAAAACAATAACAAATATATTACTCATCTATTTAAAAAAATAAAAAAAGCATTGCTAAATTAGAAAAAAAGTGCAAAACCAAAGTTTTGGAACTTACAGATTGGCTTTATCCCGTTGACCTCCGATAACTACTTTACCAGAAATCTTCTCGTCGTCCAATAACTTTGTTAATCGGTCAAAATGGCGGGAATTTATAATGGTTGACAAGTCTTTTGATTGCAGAGGATCCTTTCCGTAGAATTTCTTGAGTTCAGATGAAAGAGCATCTATCTGAGAAGACATATCAGAATTAGATCAAACAGAAAACTAAATTAACACATTTGTTGATAGGCATAATTACAAATACAACCCTTGAGGTTTAGCGTGATTACTAAAAATAGCAAATATCTTTCAAAATTACAAATGCCTCCGAAAGCGTTATACCTCCTTCTTGAGGGTGCAATTTGTTAATAGAAACAAATGTCAAGGGTATCTGTAACTTTGAAACATAACTGGGAATTTTTTGTAATTAAACTAAACCTCAGGGATAGTTTTTTCAATCAGATGCGATCGTTTACCAGTGTCGAAGCAAATTCTTTTGTAGTCATTACATAATCAGGCGCAACGCAGGTTTGCCCATTGTTGCATCCCCACTTGCCTGCGATTATTCGTCTTGCTGCAACCTTATGAAAGTTTTTCACAACTTTTATGATGCTAACAAAAATTTAATAAATGTCCGCAAAAAGGTCCAATTTGGACAACTTTGGATATATTGAACAACTTACTTTTAAGTCGATGTTTGAATCAACCACCACCGGACATTTCCCACCAAGCTCCAAAACCACTGGTGTAAGATGCTTTGCAGCAGCTGATAATATAATGCGTCCAATCTTACCATTCCCTGTAGAGTTACTCGAGACGAATTCAAAATCAGAACTCTGTTTCTAATGGTAATGTTTTATGTTTTTGAGACCAAGGCCAATAATTAATAATATAAAGTAGAATGTTTGAAATGTTTTGCTCCAGAATCAAACCTCACAGGGTTTTTCGTAATTTTCAAAAACATGTGGGTTTTTTTGTAATTAACTCAAACCTCCATGGTAAATTTTGTAATTATCCCTTAATAATATGTTGAAAGAAAAAAGGAGGCATTTGGTTTTGTGTCATAGAGAAAGCCTCAGACGCATACCAATACTGCAATACATACACCTTATAATCTTCACTAGAACAGTTTTTTTAACCATAATTGAACAGATTTGAGAGCATAAAATCTGCTTTCAGAAAAAAGATAATAACTTTCTAATGCAGACAACATCTCCGTATAAACAAAATAAATTCTTTTGCCCCTAATTTGATTTTGACAGCATTAAGAAGTGACATAAAATAGGTGAATGATTGGCTTCGTTATTACCTGTGTAAAATATTTTGTCCCATTTTTGTTCAAGCAACGCAGTCGTTTCGGGCACACCACCTTCAACAACTTTGACAGCTGATGGATCCATATACTCCCCAAGAAGATTTGACATCAATGATGACGTGGCAGGGGCAACCTCTGATGGCTTCAAAACAACAGCATTACCAGCTGCTATAGCTCCAATGACTGGATCAAGTGACAACTCTAGGAAGGAAAGGAGGCCAAAAAGAAACCAGTTTTAATTGTGCAAAGTACTGGGAAATTGCAAAATTAGTCCCTATATTAGTTAAAGGGGGTGTAATGATATTGATCCCTTTTTCAGAAAAACAAAATACATGGATAATTACAAAAAAAAAAAAAGATTCGGGCTAATTAGAAAAAACCATGAATATTTGAAAATTGCAAAAATCCCATCAAAAAATAAAAATTCAAAATCCTCCCGCATATTTATAAAAATATCACAGTCACCCCTTTAATTAGTTAAATTTAAGATAGAATCAAACTTGAGGGGACTTTTTGTAATTTTGAAACCTCTCTGTTTTTTTTTTGTAAATAGACCAAACTTGAGTTTTTTTTTTTTGTAATTATCCCTATAAATATATGTACAAATTATATAATTGTACTTATATATATCATTTATTGATAAACATAATCCTGCTCAAATTAAATTGACAATAAGACCCTATAATTATTAAAAAATCTCTATAGTGAGTCCTAAGACCATCTCCAGTAGTTTGCACTACTTTAGTGCAGAAATTACACTATTTTAGTGCAAAATCTACATTGCATCTCCAGCAGTTTGCATTACTTTATCCACAAAAAAGAATATTCCATAAGATTCCTTCTTTTGTTCATTTAATATTATTTTTTATTACTTTATAATTAATAAAAATATTAAATAATTAATTTTATTTGATATCATATTTATTATAATTTATTTTATGCAAGAATTATAATTTTGTGTGTAGTATTTTAAATCTCATATTATTATTCAAATTATACATTATTTAAAATTAATTTATCACATATAATTGAATTAACTTTAATATTATTTTTTATTAAATTCATTACAATATAAAATTAATAAGAATGCTTTTTATAAAAGGAATTTAATAGCAATATTTAAATTTAAGAAAAACATATAAAAAATTGAAAAAAAAAAAAGAGTAGCGCTTAAACAATGCAGCGGCATTTGTGCAGTGCACTGTAGTGATTCTAAAATAGCGCATGTAAGTAGCGCACTGCTGGAGCATAAAAAGTGGCGCCCAACTCTAATTTAGTGCAGTGTTGGAGTTGGCCTAAGTTACTTAGCCGGATATCGAAATTTATGCCGGAAAGAAAATGTGACATCCATATGAGGTAAAAGACAGGGGATTGGGCATTCTTGTCAATTTTGCTTACGTGGACAAAACATAACTTATTTAGTACTTAGGAAAAACCTTCAAAATTATCATTAATTTTAATTTAAATTTCAACGTGCATTAAATGTCAAAATATTAAAGTCAATTTAAGTTTCTCATTGAAAAGAAGTTTTTTTTTTGTTTTTTTTGCCAAATAGGCATGTTTTAGTCCATATCATATTATTTCCTCCATCAATGCATAATATAAGTCATGTTTTGTCCACATAAGCTTGACCGAAATGCCCAAAATCCCAAAAACAATTTCTAGTATGTGAAACTTCTCGGACGAAAACTTAAATTTGAACACGATTTATCATAATAAGAGAGAATCAGAGAACCAACTTACTAAATGGATAGTTCCACGTTGATATAACCAATACGACACCCAAAGGCTCAGACACTATTTCACCTGTTGATGGGAAATTGATCATTGATGTTTTCACCTGTAACAAAAATAAACGAAGTATAACCTTTTTATCCAACAACCAAGGGTCCAAGAGAGTCATTGGAAATTGGATAATTACAAAACTACCCTTAGGTTTGGGGTAATTAAAAAACTACCCCTGAGGTTTGGGCTGATCACAGAAACTACCCCTGAGGTTTGGGGTGATTACAAAAAATAACCCCGAGGTTTGGGGTTACAAAAAAAAAAAAAAAAAAAAAAAAAACTAGAGAAGTTTTAAATTTACAAAAAAAAAAATAGATGTTGGATTCGGCTAAAATGTAAGGAGATAATTGTAATACTTTAAAAATGTGAAAGGGATATTTGAAATATTTTTGCTTATAAAGTGGGTAAAGTGTAATACAAAATCAAATCTGGAAGGAGTTTTCGTAATTTTAAAAAACCTATGAGTTTTTTGTAATTACCACAAACCTTAGGGTAGTTTTTGTAATTATCCCAAAGAAGTTTAAGATCTGAATTAACTACAAAGTTACTTTTTCTGGCATCATCCATCGATGTAATTCCTTCAATGCCAACTCGCATGATGATGATACTCCATAAACCTGAATGATAAAAGATAAATGTTAGTTACAAAAAAATAAAATGAAAACAAAAGAGACAATAAGATTAAAAACATAATTCACCATGGAGTACATTAAGAAAAGACACAATCAAATATATAATTGTCTAACAAAAAAGAATTTTGATAAGAAAATAAACAAAATAAAATTTTATTTTGGTAAAACAAATTGGTATATCAAAATTACGATTTAGAATATGCCAAAAAAACTTACTAATTCCAAAAATAAAAACATTCACATCACGTTTTTATACCTTAATCTTCAATAATATTTGGAGATGGGAATATATAATTATTTATTTTAAATTAGAAAAATCTGAAATATGTGAAAACTCGATTTATTGAAACTAAGATATTTTAATGTTTTAATATTAAGAAAGTATAAAAATTGTTGTTAAAATAATTTTACCTTAAAAATTAAAATTTATCCAAATTATGCTGTGAGAGTGAAAATCCGATTTACTGAAAATAAAAAATAACAATATTTTAAATTTGAAAATTATAATTCAACTATCAAAATAATATTAACTTAATCGTGTAATAATTATAATTTTATCTTGATTTATAATTTTTTGTTCGTGTCATGTTTCGTATCGTGTCATCTTGTATCGTGTTTTATCATGTCATTTGTCTCTGCAACAAGACGTCGTGTTCGTGTCCCAAAGATGTGTTATCGTGTTGCACCATTCATTACCAGTCCTACTATTTATATATACAGATAGATAGATAGATTTTGGAACATTTTTAAATTTATGAAATTTACATATCAAAAAAAAAAAGACAAATGAAAAACGTAAAAACATGTGAGATAGTGAAATTGCGTGAGGCGATATTTTAGTGTAAAAAATAATATTTATCTAAATACACGTATTTTGAGAAATATCACTTTTGATATAAAAAGTATTATTATTTACACTAAAAGTATCACCACGATCTCGTCGAATATGATGAAATGGTACCTACCTCATGAGAGAAAGCTTCGAGCTCTGGTTTGTTGAGGTCAGATCTTAGAGCTTCCAAAATATCTTTCTCATAGTGAGTCGTTATTCTGAGAAGCGATTTCAACTGCGAAACTCTCCACTCCACACTCTTCGTCTTGCCGCTTCTGTAAACTGATCTCAGATCCTGCGATACCCTCTCCACATTCTGAGCCGTCCGATCAACCACTGGACCAGGCGCCATTGGATGAAACACGGAAACATCCATCGGATAAAATTTTAGAAACTGGAGGTAAGGTAATTAAAACTCTACAATTCTGCTAACGAGTAACTATATACGATGGGAATTGAGAAATCAACCAGAAAAAAGTAGTATTAATGGAGAAGCGAAACGAAAAGGACAAATAATTATGAAGATAATATACAGAAATCGAAAGAGAGTTGACCTTGAAATTGGGGAAAACCATGGAAAATCGAACCAGAGAGAATCGTGGCGCAAAACCATTATAAAAATACCCACGTTTAATGCTATTATTTACACGAGAAGCATAAAATATTTCAGAATTTGGAGCAGGTGGTGATTTAAATTTGTTTTAATCGTCGACAGATCAACTGAATATCCAAGTGTTGTCTTTACTGATTGCTCTCTCTCTCTAGTCTCTATATATATGCGTGTAAGCAAGATAGTGGCTAACATTTAGCAAGGCCCAAGGGCCATGTTGAATTTTTTTATTAAGGGTTTATTACCCACATAAGTCATGGGCCAAGGTTGTTGAATATTTATTTTGGGGAAATTACATGGAATGTACTCTTTCTGGTAAATATACTAGAAAATATGCTCCTAATAGTTTACCTATTTTTTTTTGCTTTTTTTACGCTTGTACATATTTTTTGATTATTTTTACGTTTTTTTTTGTTCCAGTATTGCTTTATAGTTATATATGTTGTTTCGATGTTATTTAAATTTGTTTCTTTATTGTTTTTTGTTCTTGTATTGTTTAGTGCATTGTTTTTATTGTTTCTGTGTTGTTTATAATATTTTTAATGTTGTTCTAATAATTTTTTTTTGTTTCCATGTAGTGTTCAATGTGTGAATACATTTTTTACCTATTTTTAAGTTTTTTTTATTCATGGGGTTTTTTTTTAAATATTTTTTTACGTTATTTTAACACGGTTTATAATGTTGTTATGATGTTTCTTTGTTGTTTCCACGTAATTTTTGATATTTAAATATAATTTTTACCTATTTTTAACTCCTTTTGCTCATATGATGTTTTCTATATTGTTTTTGGTATGTTTCTAAATTATTTTTTTGGTTGTTTCCATATTTTTTATGTTTATTCATGCATTGGGTCAAAAATTGAATTGTTTTTTTTTATTCATGTTATTTTCATAATATTTTTAATTTATTTGGTTTTAACATGTGTTGTTTTATGCGTATATTTCTTGATTTTTATAAGACTTTGAGTATAAATGGATTATTTAACGAGGGCAAAATTAATTTTTTCACTGGAATTTTATTAAAAGAAACATGTTAGAAACAATCTTGAAACAAAGCGTAAAAAAATTCGAGAATTTTGGCGGGAGCGTAAAGTTGTGTAAAAAGAAGGGCAAAAGCGTAAATTTAGGTAAAATAGTATCAGAAAACGTAAAGACTAACATTGTCTCCAAAAAGTGGGGCATCTATGTCAATTGCCCTTACAGGAAATTACATAGAATACCCTCTTTTCGATAAATATTCCATAAAATACACTCCTATTAGTTTACCTATTTTTTTCCTTTTTTACGCTCCAGCATATTTTTTAATTATTTTTACGCTTTTTTCATTTTTTTTGTTCATGTATTGTTTTATAGTTATATATGTTGTTTCAATGTTGTTTAAATTTGTTTCTTTGTTGTTTCGATATTTCAAAACAACTTTTACCTATTTTTTATGTTTTTTTGTTCATGTATTGTTTTGTACATTATTTCTATTATTTCTATGTTGTATTAGTGATAGTTTTTTCTTGCATGATTATATCTTGTGTTTGTTCGCGTTTCTGTATGCGCTATAGTTGTCTAGTGAGCTTTTGAATTTTGCTGTTAATATGTCCAAATTCCCATTTATCCCATGAGCGCAGTGATTCTGCACAATGCTTTATTTTTTCTACAAAATAACCCTCATGTTGGTTCCACGAATTTTCAATCACCTGTTTGCACCTGTCATGTTCTGTCCATATTTTTTCGAATCTGAATACTCTACGGCGTTTCTTGTGGTTGTCTGACTGTAAACCTCATGTGGGATACATTAAACTCCACCAATATTGGATTATGATCTGATTTAATGCGTGGTAGATGTTCAATTCTACAGAAGGGATGCAATACTCTCCATTCTTCATTAGCCATAGCTCGATCCAATCTCTCCATAATATTAAAAAGTTGTTATGATATTTTTTTGTTGTTTCCACATACTTCTCGATGTTTAAATACAATTTTTAGCTATTTTTAACTCATTTTGCTCATATGGTGTTTTCTATATTATTTTTGGTATGTTTCTATATTGTTTTTTGGTTGTTTCCGTATTTTTTATGTTTTCATGTATTGGGTCAAAATTTAAATTGTGTTTTTTTATTCATGTTGTTTTTATAATATTTTTAATTTATTTTGTTTTAATATGTGTTGTTTTATGTGTATATTTCTTTATTTTTTATAAGATTTAATGGGGGCAAAATTAATTTTTTCACCGAAATTTTATTAAAAGAAACATGTTAGAAACAATCTTGAAACAAAGCGTAAAAAAGTCCGAGAATTTTGGCAGGAGCGTAAAATTGTATAAAAAGAAGGGCAGAAACGTAGATTTGGGTGAAATAGTACCAGAAAACGTAAAGGCTAACATCGTCTCAAAAAAGTGGGACATTTATGTTAGTTGCCCTTTGAGAAAATTACATAGAATACCCTATTTCCGATAAATATTCCATAAAATTGTAAGTCCAAGCGGCTACGATAATCTAGAGGGGGGGTAAATAGATTATCTCCATTTTCTCGAATATGCCCTCTTTTTCGAATCAAACAAGCCAAGACAAGAATAAAGGTGCGGGAAGTAAATAACACGTGTCGATTTAAAGAGGTTCAACCCACCTAGGGCCTAATCCTCTACCACCCAGTATATCCGAGATGGATTTCAAAAAGAAAAAAGATTTTATTAATTACCAAAATTAATACAACAACACCTTACAACATCACCTTGAAGAGCACCGCACTCTTCTTCAACACCACCTTTGAGATTACCACAATCTTTCTTGAAAATTACCACAATCTTTCTTCAACGGCACCTTGTGAAGATTACCACAATCTCCCGACTTGAAGAATACCAAATTCTTCAGCACCTCAAAGAGCACCACGCTCTTCAATAAGAAGATTACCACAATCTTCTTGCATCTAACACCTAGACCACCCAAGTGTGTTCTTACCACAAGAACACTCACACGGATATCTTGTGTTGAATGATAACCCAAATTCAAGATTACAACTCGATAATGAATAATACAATATTGAGTGCAAGTGTAATCAAGGAATAAGCCTAGACCTCAAGATGTGAAAGTGAAAGACCTTAGGCTATTACAACAAGAATAATAACAATGAAGAACAAATAATGTTTGCTTGAGTGTATCTTGTTGTGTTGTAGTTTTCTCTCTTATTGTGTTGCTTCAATTCTTCATCTATTTATAGAAGATGTCTTGAACATGATAGGCTCCTCCTAGGAGATTGAAATCTGTTAAAAATTGCAAGACAAATGAAGAATATAGTTGTTAGAAATCAATCCCACAATTTAGGGAAAAGCTGTCTGCTACATAACGGTTAGAATTTTGCTGTCAAACATTAGGGCGATCGGTCGCGCACAAATAGACGTTTGAAAATAAGAACACATTTTTACACAGGGCGACCGGTCACGAGGGGGTCCGACCGGTCGACATGCACCTGGACCGGTTGGCCTTGTCCAAAAATCAATACAGAGAAGTTTGCAAAATTTCCCAAGCTTCAGACATTGGTCGCCCTATAGGCCGACTGATCGACGACACCGGTCGCCCTATAGGGTGACCGGTCACCCACTCACCCTCACAATTTTCAGCAAATATGAAGTTCTCTGTTTTGCACAACTTTCAGGTACGGGTTGCCCTATAGGGCGACCGGTTGACCTCAAAACAAAAGTGTTGTCCAATTTTATATTGAAAATAAATTTCAAGAAATACTCCGAAAAATAGTAAAAACATTACCGATCGGGAGTATTTAGACAACTTTTAGAAACATTGTTTTGGTGTAAAAATACATAAACACAAAATCATCAAAAGTGTTGTCCAATATTTGTCGAAAATAAACTTGAAGAAATACTCCGGAAAATTAGTAGAAACAATTTAAATCATTTAGGAGTATTTGGACAATATTCAAAACATTGTTTTGGTATAAAAACAAAATCATCAAAATCATGATAAAACCATTTATCAAACAGTTTCTTTGTTGTTTCCACGTACTTTTCGATGTTTAAATACAATTTTCACCTATTTTTAACTCTTTTTGCTCATATGGTGTTTTCTATATTGTTTCTGGTATGTTTCTATATTGTTTTTTGGTTGTTTCCATGTATTTTATGTTTTTATGCATTTGGTCAAAAATTGAATTGTGTGTTTTATTCATGTTGTTTTTATAATATTTTTAATTTCTTTGATTTTAATGTGTTGTTTTATGTTTATATTTTTTTTATTTTTTTATAAGATGTCGAGTATAAAATGGATTATTTAATGGGGCAAAATTCATTTTTCACTGAAATCTTATTAGAAAGAAACATGTTTGAAATATATTCGAAACAATCATGAAACAACAATGTAAGAAAGTCCGAAAATTTTGGCGGGAACGTAAATTTGTCCAAAAAAGTATCGAAAAGCGTAAAAAACTGTCTTATTTCCGAAAAGTGGGACAATTTTGTCAAAACCCTAAATTTTTTATTAAGGGTTTGTTGCCCACATAAGTCCTAATAAGTCATCATTTTCTTTATATTTTATTTTCTTTAATTAATCGTGTTTGACCACACAATCTTCAAGGTGTGACTGGGGGAGCGAGCGGGCACACTATAAATGCATATTTTGGTGTAGATCTATCATACAAGTGGCTCACTTCTTTTAAAGCAAAATACTTCATTCATCTATTTACAAAGTGGGACACTTGTTATTCATCATCTATGAACCAAGTGTAATAAATATGATGTAGCATGTATAGGGGTGGCTATGCTTCTGGAATCGCCGGTTCGGTTCCAAAACCACCGGTTCCACTTCCTCCATGGTTCCGATTTCGTAAACCAGAATCATTTTTTTCTCTTTTGATATTTTTTTGGTTTTTATATAATTTGTCAATTTCAGTTGAAAAAAGGGGAAGGAAAAACATAAAAATAATTGAACTTAATATTCATAATAATATTTAGTTTTGGACTTAATAATAATAATAATAATAATAATAATAATAATAACAACAATAACAACAATAATAATAAAAACAATAACAATAATAATAATAATAATAATAATAATAATAATAATATTAAATCACGAGTTTGTAGCTCGAGTGGTATCGTTCACCCATTATAAAGGTATCAACCGAGGTTCGAACCCGTTATCTTTCAGTTTTTTTGAAATTTATCCCCTCCCCTCCAACCAGTACTCCCAATCTATTAAAATAATAATAATAATAATAATAATAATAATAATAATAATAATAATAATAATAATAATAATAATAATAATAATAATAATAATAATAAGTTATCTATGTATACTCTTAAGGTCTTGATGAATCAAAGTTGACTTAGCTCACTTACAATATTTGGTTTAAGACGTGTCTAATACGGTTGCGAATATAAACATCATAATAAATATTTAATATTTCCTCTAGTGCATTTTTACCAAAAATAAAAAATAAAAATCATCCATTTAAAAAAAATAAAAAATATCGATTTAAACCTTAAAATCGACGGTTAAAACAGCCGGTTCCACATATTTTTAGACCAAGAAATCGAAAACAAAACTGGCCTACACGGTTTCGGTTTGAAACGCGATTTTGATTCCATTTGACCATCACTGAGCTGCTAAGCATGGACATTACCGAGCGACAAGTGTTACTATCAATAATTTTAACTATTTTATAATAATTTGAATAAATTAAAATGGGAGTGTTTGTCATCACTAAAAAAAGCACTTCTTAAATTTTGGCCGGAAAAAATCGATTAGTAGTGTTTGCAAATGCCAACTGTTGCTTCTGATTCTGCTTCATCTAATCAAAATCTAAAAGCAGAGAAATGAGTGCTTTAGATTTTTGGCTTGATATTTACAAACAAATAAATATTTTTCCAACTTTTCACCAAATACTCTTAACTTCTGATGCTCAACTTCTAATTCTATTTTTGAACACTACCATTTTCTAATTCTCAAATATTTTACTTCAACTAAAATAAATCAATTTTACTAAAAGAACATATGTTTTTGCAAACTCTTTCAATATCTTTAAGAACGAATGGAATCACAATTTTTTATATAATTAATAATGTGATAAGATCTCTCATTTTTCTTTCATAAAGTGATCTATTGTTAACTTCTATTTCTATGTTGATAAGATTATATTATGAATAGGATGGGTTATTAGATTTTTAAACTTAATTTGAATAAATTATAACACTTTAATTGGATAATATTGGAATCACGAATATTTTTATATAGTAAATGTGATAGAATCTCTAAATTTTTTTCCATTATCATACGGTGAGACGGAATGGACTAATCTCAACTATCCTCTTATAAAAATCAAATGTTAGATTAAATTGATTAATAATACATTAAATATTTAATTTAATCCTCAAAGGTAAATTCTTAATTAGTTACTAACAACTATATTATAGAGAGAAAAACCGCACCATTCACGATATTCTACCATAACAAGCTTCTTGCAATATCTCCAAATCACTCTCAGAAAATTTCATTCCCATCACTATTGACGATATCTTAGAATTTATAGATAGAAAAGAAAAAAACATTGCAATATTATAGAGAATCGACGAAAATCAATCCAATGATTTTGATTAATGTCGATAGACAATCATCAATTGGAGAAGAAACTCCAACCAATAACATAGATGGAGTAAACTATTATTTTCACGAAGTAAGACAATGGATAGAGACTTATGAAACGATGCATATAATTATAGGATGCTGCATAGTTGAAAACTATGCAACAAAATAAACTATATACGCATTGTCTAAAAGCTATATATGCAGTATAAAAATCTACATATACAATACATTATATTCAACTATGCATGTGTCATAAATTATGCAAAAAAAATAAACTAATTATGCATTATCTATAAGATATCTATGCAGTATAAAAATACTAAATATGCAATACATATATTATGCAGTACATATATTATACAAAATGTCATAAATTATGCAACGAAAATCAACTAATTATGCATTATCCAGAAGCTATTTATGCAGTGTAAAAAACTAAAGATGCAATACATATACCCAACTATTCAAAGTGTCAAGAATCTATGCAACAAATATCAACTAATTATACATTTTCTAGAAGCTATCTATGCAGTATGTAAAAACTAAATATGTCGTACATTATACTCAAATATGTCATAGTGTCATAAACAGTGCAACAAAAAATAACTAAATGTGCATTATATAGTAGCTATGTATGCATCAAAAGAATCATAATAATGTTGGATTCCGAGAAAAAATTTGAAAAAAAATTTTGTCTCCTAAAATAACTCCATTAAATAAGGCAGTTACAATCTCACCCCATAAAAAAATGGTTTCAAAAAGTCAAACTATACCAAAATCGATGGATAATAAAAGCATCATTATGCCCTTAATCAATTAAAATAAACGAAAAATCACCTAAAATACTGGAAAAATCACAACTATAAAAACATCCAATGAAAGATTAAGATTAGTCCACCCTGTCTCACCAAAAATATGTGATCTCATTTGAACCAATTCATATATATATATATATATATATATATATATATATATGGCTCATATGTTTCTAGTTTCATACCCCTATTTCAATTTCATATTATTCATAAATGTAAAAATATGTTTGTTTGATGTATCTTCAATCAAAATAAATCATTTAATACATTTATATTCCCTCTAAAAAATAATTATGCACTCATTCTCATATTTTTCAAACCTAATTTTAAATATTATGATTTATTGTTGTTCTATTACATTTACACAATCACACCATTTCACTATCTTCCCATATACTCCATCCGTCCCAAGTATATAGTCCATTATTACTTTTTGGAATGTCCCAAATATAGTCCATTATTACTTTCTATATTTTAATAGTAATTTTCCATTCTTTTACTGTTATAACCCTATTTAATATGCATATTATAATTTACATTATTCATTTTATAATAGTAATCCCATGAAATGCTTCCGAGTCGATTTCATAAAATCAACACACACTTTTTTTTTTCTTTAGTAAAATAGTATATACTTCCTCATATCATTGAGACGATACAGAAATCACTCTACAATTATATATTACAAATTAATCATGGAAAACATTACATAAAACTGTATTTCTCGTCAAGTGTAGAAAGAAAAAGATTGGCAGAGAAAGCATTAATAAGTATTTCATCCTCTATTTTAACGGTATCAATATATGTCACGTATACATGATGACGTCATGTTTGTACATGTGACATTTACACATTTCACATATTAAATGGAATACAAAATTTCAATTGAGGCAGGGATAGGCAATAATATAATAAATCTTACAAACCAATCAAATCACGAAAAATACCTAGTATATCGCCAGTTATCATGGCTTTCAGAAGTTTTACCTTCTCAGGGGTGAATGGTGGGTATCTTATATCAACATCTCCAGCAAAACCTCGTCGTAAAACGGACTTTTTATGGCTGAAAGCATCGAAAGAGAATTTTCCATGGTACGCTCCCATTCCACTTTCCCCTACCCCTCCAAACGGCATATTTGGCTCTGTAATCTGCACCAACAAATTTGTTAAGGTTGCATTTGGACTGAAATGATTTGGATTTGAGAGAATGATTTATGGAGAGAACTTCACATAACTCCATATAAGATGGAAAGAAATTGAAATCCACGGAAGTAAGAGGTTATCCAAACAACCTCAATGGATTTGTTATGAAGAATTTGAAATCCTTACCTTCAACGCCATTTATCCAAATGAAGCCTAAGATAATTCCAGTCTATATATCAAGTTGTATTCTCATTGTTTTTCTTTGAGTAAACTACAAAAATATTTCCGTAAGGTATAGCAAAATTACAAAAACAAATAAATAAATCAGTTACATCTTTCTAAATTACAAATATCTCCTTAATGTATTACAAACATCTCTTAAGGTTAGTATTTACTTAACAAATACACTGATGGGGCAATTTGTAATATAGAAACAAATATCAATGGGCTATTTACAATTTTGAAAGATAGCCGAGTTTTTATTATAATTTGACTGAACCTCAGGGTATTTTCTGTAATGAACCCTTTTTCTTTTGATCAGTGCATTGTTACCTATGCGGCATTAGAAAGACGGCATGAGAAAGACTTACATGAATAATTGTATCATTAATGGCCATACCCCCAGCCGAGACGTTTCTTATGAATTCCTCCTTGAGCTTTTCGTCATTTGTAAATAGATATGCAGCAAGAGGTTTTCCTTTAGAATTAATCAGGCCAATGCAGTCCTCAATTTTGTCAACCTTCATATTGGAAAAAACAACAAAACAAAATCAATACAATAAAAGATGCCCTTAGCTAAAATAAATTCTCTTTTTTTACCCTTTGCTTTCACATAAAAGTAGCAGCACCAAGATTTTTTGCAGTTAAAACAGTTTGCCTCTTTATATTAACCATATTTGTGTTAACAAACTAGTGTACCACAAAAGTAATAAATATTAGAGATAATTACAAAAACTACCCTTGAGGATTGTATTTACCAAACAAATACCCTCTTCTGGAGAGTGTAAGGCAAAAGTTGAAATTTTAAAAGATAACTGGGTTTATTTGTAATTAGGTTAAATCTTAGGGTAGTTTTTGCAATTATTCCTAAATATTATTCATAAAAAGTTGGTTCAAACTGAAATATAACAGAAGCATATTAAGTTTTACCGTGACAATGGGAAGTATAGGACCAAAAATCTCCTCATTCATGATAAGGGAATCTTCTGGGGCATCCAATACAACAGTGGGAGCAATCTTGCTGTAAAAATACAGAAAAACAGTAACAAATATATTTGTGTTGCTGAAAAGAAAAAAAGTGCAAAACCAAGTTTTTTGGAACTTACAGATTGGCTTTATCCCGTTGACCTCCGATAACTACTTTACCAGAAATCTTCTTGTCGTCCAATAACTGTGTTAATCGGTCAAAATGGCGGGAATTTATAATGCTCGACAAGTCTTTTGATTGCACAGGATCCTTTCCGTAGAAGTTCTCGAGTTCAGATGAAATAGCATCTATCTGAGAAGACATATCAGAATTAGATCAAACAGAAAACTATATTAACTCATTTGTTGATAGGGATAATTACAAATACTACCCCTTCAGGTTTAGCCTATTACAAAAAAAACTCCAATTATCTTTCAAAATTATAAATACCCCCAAATGTATTATACCTCCTCCTTGAGGGTGTAATTTGTAAATAGAAACAAATGTCAATGGGTATCTGTAAATTTGAGACATAATTGTTTTTTTTTTTTTGTAATTAGACTAAACCTCGGAGATAGTTTTGTAGTTATCCCCTGTTGATAGAGTGCATAATATGATTCTTCAATCAGATGCGATTATTTACCAGTTTTGAAGCATACTCTTTTGTAGTAATTACATAATCAGGTGCAACACATGTTTGTCCATTGTTGCATCCCCACTTGCCTGCGATTATTCGTCTTGCTGCAACCTTTTGAAGGTTTCACAACTTTTATGATGCTAATAACAATAAATTTAATAAATGATATTTTCTGATATTGGTTCCGCAAAAAGGTTTGGGTTGGACAACTTTTGTCCCAAACAACTTTGATACATAGAAGGATTAATTATACTAACCCTTAAACTATGTGAAGTTTTGCACTTTGCCCCCCTTAAATTTTTTTTACCCCTAAACTTAACATTTTTTGTACACTTTTACCGCTGCCCTCTGAGGAAAATACTAAGTTAGGAGGTAAAGTATTACAAAAAAAAAAAAAAAAAGTTTAGGAGGCAAAGTGAAAATAACTTACATACTTTAGAAGACGAAGTGTAATACTCTCGGGCAAAGACTTACTTTTAAATTGATGTCTGAATCAACCACTGCTGGACATTTCCCACCAAGCTCCAAAACCACGGGTGTAAGATGCTTTGCGGCAGCAGTTAATATAATGCGTCCAATCTTACTATTCCCTGTAGAGTTAATTGAGTCGAATTCAAAATCAGAACTCTGTTTCTAGTTGCAAAGTTTTTTCAGACCAACGACAACAATTAATATATTGGGCCCCAAACCATTGGAGTTTTTCTACTTTGCCCACTTAACCTTGAATTGTTCTGCTTTACCCCATAAACTTTGCAAATTGTTGCACTTCGCCAATAATTTCCAAATTTACCCCTTAACCTTTTATTTTGTGATCTCTGAAAATGGCATAGCCTATTGATGAAATTTACTATTATTTAATAATATTTGTATATTGACCAAAGATGAGAAGATTTTGAGAGAAAATTAATCCAAATAATTGTTCAAGATGTAACAGCTATAGACAATCAGTGAGGGGTAAATTTGGAAATTATAGGCTAAATGCAACAATTTGCAAAGTTCAAGGTAGTAAAGTAGAACAATTCAAAGTTAAGTGGACAAAGTAAAAAAAAACACGAACAGTTTGGGGGGCAAATTAAAATTCTCTCTCCTCAATTCCTATTATAATTTAATAATAGGGTTAGTTATACTAAACCCTCTAAACTATGCAGGTTTTTTGCACTTTGCCCCCCTTAACATTTTTTGTAACATTTTATCCCCTTAACTTAACATTTATTGTACACTTTACCACCTCTACGTGGGGTATGGTGTGAGAAAAATACTAAGTTAAGGGGCTAAAGTGTTATGAAAAGAGTATAGAAGGCAAAAAAAATTTGCATACTTCAGGAGGAGGCAAAGTGTGATTTAACCTTTAATAATATAAAGTAGAGATAGGGCTATGTTCAAAAGACATGCACCATTTCATCTCCAAAAAGAGAGAGAATAAACCATAAGGACTTCGTACATTTTGCTGATATTCATATTGCCACATGAGTAGAGAAGGCAAGAACGTATTTTCAGACTTGTAATTTGCGCTTGCAAAACTTGGTACATATGGTCCAAATTTCATCACATAAGACACTGGACTTGGGAATTTTTTTCAAAGAAAGATTAACAATTTTAAGGTGAATTTCTGTGTTGGTTGTTTCATGACAAATTTGCTAAAAAAAAATCTTCCAATCAACTTTACACTGAAAAATGAAAGATGAAGAAGAAATGATATATGCCACAGCAATTTATGAAATCAGTAACGACTAACGACATCCGATCCATTTTTGTTCATTACTTATTAATTAGGAATATAATAGAAGGCATATCAAAATTCCAAAAAAACTTTTTCTGCCATTCATACAAGATAGTACAAATATAGACATATATAGATTAATAATAGGGATAATTACAAAAATTACCCCTAAGCTTTGGGTTAATTACAAAAAAAAAAAAACAGAGATGTTCGAAAATTAACAAAAAAACCTTTGTGGTTTGATTCTATGTTAAATAACTTAAATGAAAGGGGAAAATTGCTATATTCTTACAAAAGTTGGTGGGGTATTTGAAATGTTTTGCTTATGAAGGGGTAAAGTGTAATCCAGAATCAAACATCACAAGGTCTTTTGTAATTTTCAAAAACAAGTGGATTTCTTTTGTAATTAACTCAAACCTCAAGGTAGTTTTTGTAATTATCCCTTAATAACATGTATGAAAGAAAAAAGGAGGCATTTGGTTTTGTGTCTTTGAGAAAGACTCGCACACACATACCAATACATACATTTGTAGAGAAGAAAGAAAATTGAAGCCATTATAATCTTCAGTAAAACAAATCTTTCCCCAAAATCAAACAGATTTCAGAAGAAAGATAATAACTTTCTAATGCAGACAACATCCCCTTATAAACAAAATAATTGTTTTTTGTCCCTATTTGATTTTGACAGCATTAAGATTTAAGAAGTAACACATAATAGGTGAATGATTGGCTTCGTTATTACCTGTGTAAAATATTTTATCCCATTTTTGTTCAAACAACGCAGTCGTTTGGCACACCACCTTCAACAACTTTGACAGCTGATGGATCCATATACTCCCCAAGAAGTTTCGAGCAATGATGACGTGGCAGGGGCAACCTCTGATGGCTTCAAAACAACAGTATTACCAGCTGCTATAGCTCCGATGACTGGATCAAGTGACAACTCTAGGAAGCAAAGGAGACCAAAAAGAAGCCAGTTTTAATGGTGCATAGTATAGTCATAGGGGTGTAATGATATTGATTCCGTTTCAAAAAATATGAATATATGTGTAGATTATATAATTGTACTTATATAGATTATTTATTGATAAAAATAGCCCTATTCAAATCAAATTGGCAATAAGACCCTACAATTATTAATAAATCTTAATAGTGAGTCCTAATTTCGCCCGGAAAAAAATGTGACAGCCATATGAGAAAAAAGACGGGATTTTGGGTATTCTTGTCAATTTTGCTAACGTAGACAAAACCGAACTTATTTAGTGCTTAGGAAAAACCTTCAAAATTTTCGTTAATTTAATTTTAAATTTCAACATGCATTAAATGTCAAAATATTAAAGTCGAATTAAGTTTCTCGTAAAAAATAAGTTTTTTTTTCCGTTTTTGCCAAGTAGGCATGTTTTAGTCCATATAATCATTCGGTTTCCTCCATCAATGCACAACATAAGTTATGCTTTGTCAACATAAGCAAAATTGACCGTAATGCTCAAAACCCCCCAAAAAAATCTGGCACATGAAATTTCTCGGGCGAAAACTTAAATATGAACATGACTATTTTTGCCACACTAGCTATAGCTACGACACCAATTTTGCAATTTTTTGCAAAGTAACAAGTAACTCACTATGTTATCAATTCATAAAGCAAACGCGCAAAACTTAAGCTTAATTACCGTGAGGTAAAAATATTCAGATTAATCACAGAAAGAGAGAACCAACTTACTGAAAGGATAGTTCCACGTTGATATAACTAATACAACACCCAAAGGCTCTGACACTATTTCAGCTGTTGATGGGAAATTGATCATTGATGTTTTCACCTGCAACAAAAATTAGCGAAATATAACCTTTTTAACCAACAACCAAGAGAGTCATAACAAATTGGATAATTACAAAAATTACCCCTCGGGTTAGTCGTAATTACAAAAATTGAGAGAAGTTTCAAAATTACAAAAAAAAAAGGGATAAATGTAATACTTTTACAAATGTAAAGGGGACACTTGAAATGTATTTGCATATGAAGTGGGTAAAGTGTAAGGGATTTTTATAATTTTCAAAAATCTATGAGCTTTTTTGTAATTACCACAAACCTCGGGGTAGTTTTTGTAATTATCCCTAAGAAATTTAAGCTCGAATCAACTATAAAGTTACTTTTTCTGGCATCATCCATCGATTTAATTCCTTCAATGCCAACTCGCATGATGATGATACTCCATGAACCTGCATGATAAATGTTAGTTGCCCAAAAAACAATGAAGAGACAATAAGATTAAAAACATAATTCACCATGGATTACATTAAATCTTAAGTTGCACATGAAAGGTAACACATAAAAGTATCGTGCCAATTCTTCAGCAGAATAAATACATTTTCCACATTACAAAATTAACCATACTAGAGTCTGGAAATTAGGTGCTATAGAGTAACAAAAATTTAGATGAAAATATTATTGTCATTGGACCAAAAAAAATTGTAAAGTACACACGGGAACCAAAATAGTTAAAAACTAAAAAAAAATAAAAATAGGAATAAGGCATAATCACAAAAACTACCCCTGAAGTTTTGGGTTTTCTGAAAATTATAAAAAACCCTTGAGGTTTGATTTTGCGCTAAATGTAAGGGAGTAATTGTAGTATTTTACAAATGTAAGGGTGGCGTTTGAAATGCTTTTGTTTATGAAGGGAATAAAGAATAATACAGAATCAAACCTCAAGTTTATTTTTGTAATATTCAAAAATATCTAGGTTTTTTTAACTTAAACCTCAGTGTAGTTTTTGTAATTCTCCCTAAAAATAACATAATGGATGTTCTTGAACTAAAATAACCATGTTTGTAGAAGGAAATCGTAATAAAATAAAAAAATACCTATTAGAATGTTTTAATAATAAAACATACGTTCTTCAAAAAGTTTTACTTTAAAATAATTCTGGAACATCTTTAAATTTATTAAATTTGCATATCCAAAATAAAATTACAAAAATTGAAGGTGTCCACAATGTGACTTTGTGATATGAATATCAATACAAAATATTAATTCTTAAAGAGGTCAATTTTAATTTGCTCTCGAAATTATGCGTGTTTTTCTATATTACCCTCTTAATTTTGAATTGTTCTATTTTATCCCTTAAACTTTGTAAATTGTTGCATTACTTAGCCTATAATTTCCAAATTTACCACTTAACTTTTACGATTATTTTATTTGTGATCCCTGAAAATGGTATCATAGCCTAAGTTTATTAAATAAAATTACTATTAAATAATAGTGTTTGTATATTGACTAAAGATGATGATATTTAGAGAAAACTGATTTAAATAATTGTTCGAGATGTATCAGCCATAGACAATCCACTAGTTGTGAGAGGTAAATTTGAAAATTATAGGTTAGGTGCGCCAATTTGCAAGTTAAGAGGTTAAAGTAGAATAATTCAAAATTAAGTGGGTAAAATAGGAAAGAAAAAAATAAAGAATCTGATGAATTGATTCCAACCTCATGAGAAAAGGCTTCGGGCTCTGGTTTGTTGAGGTCAGATCTTAGAGCTTCCAAAATGTCTTTCTCATAGTGACTCGTTATTCTGAGAAGCGATTTCAACTGTGAAACTCTCCACTCCAAGGTCTTCGTCTTCCCGCTGCTGTAAACTGATCTCAGATCCTGCGCCACCATTTTCTCCACATTCTGAGCCGTCCGATTAACCACTGGAGCAGCCATCGGAAGAAACGTGGAAATAGCCATAGGATAAAATGTTAGAAACTGGGGGTAATTAAAACTCTACAATTTCTGCTAACGAGTAACTACGATGGGAAAATCAACCAGAAAAAACAGTAGTATTAATGGAGAATCGAAACGAAAAGGACAAATAATTATGAATAAAAGGTACGGAAATCGAAAGAGAGTTGACCTCGTAATTGGGGAAAACCTGGGAAAATCGAACCAGAGAGAATCGCGTGGCAAATCTCAGAACCATTTTTACAATAAATCTGAAATACCCACGTTTCAATTTGAATGCTATTATTGTTTACAGGATGAGCATTAAATAATTTTAGAATGTAGGGCACGCGGTGATTTCAATTTATTTATCACCGAACATCGATGTGTTGTCTATTCTGATTTCTCTCTCTCTCTCTCTCTATATATAGTAACTGTGTAAGATACTCGGCAACTGCAAGGAAGGTCCGAGTCTACATGGGCCGACTTTGTAAGGGAGCTCTTATTTGCACCTCAATTTCTTATAAATACACTTCACTTCCTATTTTCACAAATTTAAAATGACTAGTATGCCCTTATGGTAAAAAAATTACATCCCACCACTTTTGCACGATCGTGACTTATTTTAGATATGACATGATGATGCCACACTTTAAAATAGGGTATGCTCGTCAGCTCGTGCCACATTTTTTACATCAGTTTCTTAAGGAAAATCGATGTAAAAAGTGTGGCACGATTGAGCCACACTTTAAAATAGGGTACAATCGTGCCACACTTTCTACATCAGTTTCTTGTAAAAAGTGTGGCACGTCGTGCCCTATTTTAAAGTGTGGCACGATCGTGCCATGTATTAAAATAGGGCACAATCGTGCCTATTCGAACATGTCAAAAAAATGCACGATCTTGAAACAAAAAAAAATCCAAAAATTGTAATATCATTTCGAACCCAACCTATAAAACCTTTAATCTATTAAAAATGACACATTTTGCACTTAATACTACAATTAAAATAGCACGATAGCAAAAAAATAAAAATTAACAACTGAAACCCTAGAGAAGAAAAAAAATTCTGGAAAAGAAAAAAATATTGGGTGTATTTATATTTTTTTTTCACGGTAAGGGCATAATAGTAATTTTAAGTTATTTTAATTTTGTGAAAACTAGGGGTGGGTGTATTTATGAGAAATTGGGGTGCAAATAGCGGCTCCCATTTTTTAAAGAAGAAAAAAGCTCCCATTTTGTATTTAGTTTTATTTTTTTTAAAGGGAGGTCTCTTGTCAAAATTCGTGAAACAGGGCCCCAAAATACCAATACCAAATCAGCTAGAAAAATCCAAAAACAATCAAAAAAGCCAAAATCCTAAACCTAAACCCAAGGCAAAAAAAAAAATCATAAGCCATTCTCTCTCTCTCTCTCTCTCTCTCTCTCTCTCTCTCTCTCTCTCTCTCTCTCTCTCTCTCTCTCTCTCTCTCTCTCTCTCTCTCTCTCTCTCTCCATCGGAGCAGCCCATGGCGGATCCAGGAATTAGTAGTAGGGTGGGCTAAGAAGTTAAAATTTCACTAGGAAAATTATCTATATATAAAACAAATAATATATATAACATATTATATACTTAATATTATTTGTTTTCTTGCCACAAAATAACAAGAAACTAATAACTAAATATAAAAAAGCTAGAAACATAGATAACTTTTTTAATTTCATACTTGATAAAGACTTAGGGGTGGCAAATCGTTTGAACAACTCGACGCGATAAGCTAAAGCCCAGACACAATACAATAACCTTATTGGGCCTAAAATTTATATCCAAGCACGACGCGCTAAAAACAAGAGAAACATGGTTCGGTAAGACAGACGCAATAAACAAAACTTTTAAATTAATTTAGTTAGGATCCTTAGGCCATCAAACTAATAAAACATATAATTTTCTTAATATATTAGATACTTAGATACATATTATAATAAACTATCAATACAAATAGTTAAGTACAACTTAAAAGTAATGACATAATAAGTATATAAATAATAAATAAGAATCACAAAAATAAATTAAAAATCATAAATATATTAAACATAATCAATATCAGGATAACACAAAAGTTTTACATCATTCATTCTTGATTTTTAAATTGAATTTAGATTTTGGGGCGGGACTTGGGTTTTGCATTAAATTTTAGGGGGGGGGGGTTAATTTTGAATATTGTTGAAATTATGATACTAAAAATAAAATTTTTGAAAAATTGCACTGGGGCTTGCATCCCCCATGTGGATCCGCCTATAGGAGCAGCCAACCCACGCCACATAGTCTCCATCGTCGATCTCGTGAGCGGAGCGATCTGCCACAATGCAAACTTTTCCACTATCCCTCATCTTTATTTATAGTTAATTTGTGAATCAGTATGCTTTCTACCAATACAAACCAAGAAGCCGAAGGTACCACCAAGAAGAAGAGAATCAGTAATACGTCTCACAACTTTTTGTGTAAAAATTATGGTCCTCCTATTATAGTGATTGTTTCTCTATAAAAAGGCATTAACATTTGTGGCATTACTTTAAATATTCTTTTAATTAAAAGTGATATTTTTACGCTGAAAACTCATATTTTAGATCGAAAAGTGATATTCTCAACTGAAGAAAATTAGTGTTAATTGCGGTATTTTGTAAAAATAAAAGTGATGTTTTTGTAATAAAAAGTAATACATTTAGATCAAAAAGTGATATTTTTTTATCAAAGAGAATTACTAATGCGTTTTTTTTTAATTAAGAAGATGATACTTTTAAGAACATAACCGATACTTTTAAACCAAAATATGATACTCTTAATTGGAAGAAAATAGTGATACAATCCTTTTTAAGAATAATATGATACTTTTATACTGAAAATCAATACTTTTAACCGAAAAATGGTACTTTTCAGATTACGACAAAATAGTGATATTTGTAGTATTTTGTTGGAGAAAATGGTGATTTGCTCACATGTTCTTAATAAGAAAACATTAACGAGCACATAATATTTCACCTTTTTTATAGTTTCTGCAGGACGAAAATTAAATAGAGATTCACAATTCGTGAACAACATATCTAAGAACCTTGACGTTTAATACGTGTTAATTTTACAAATAAAAATTATTAACATTTTTATTTTATTTTATTTTTCCGAATCGAGTTAAGGTGCAAGCTTATGCGCTCATACTTGCAATTGCATGTATCTTTTTGCTATTTGCTCATTACCGATTCAGAATGGGATCAACTCAAAAATGCTGTCAGTGGGCCAGTAATTTTTTTTCCAGTCAAAACATTTAAGTGGCACATGGTCATCTCGGGGGTCATCTAGGAGTGTAAACGAATCGAATCGAACTCAACAAAATATTGTTCAAGCTTATTTGATTTTTTGTCGAGCTTCAAAAGTTGAGTTAGAATTTGGTTTAGTTACTAATCGAGTCGAACTTAAACGAGCTTTAGTCAAGCTGAATAGGAATCGAGCTCGAGTAACTTTATATTTTTACACATTATATTAATCTTTTACCAATCGAGTCAAACTCGAGCCGAACTTTATATTTTATAGAAAGAAAAAATTGTGTTAAAACTTGATTGTTATGTTACCAAACCAAGCTCAAACAAACTTTGAATGTCCGATCTCGTGTTGAGTGCCGATTATCAGGCAACTTGATTCGATTTTCACCCCCTACAATCATCATTATACTATCGCCTGGATTTTACCATTTATGGCCATTTTAATGTGTCATAAACGTGATAAGGAAACTATTGCCTTTTTAAACCTTTTCCCCCTCCGATGTGAAAACATGTTAATACTAAGGGATAATTACAAAAACTCCCTGAGATTCAGGCTAATTACAAAAAACCCAAATTTTTTTGAAAATTTCAAAAAAAACAGGTTTAATTCCATTTACATTTCTCCATTCATAAGCAAAAAATATTTCAAAAATCCCCCTAATATTTCTAGAATATTATAATTACCCCCTTAAAACTTAAAACATCATCAAACATGAGTTTTTTTTTTTTTTTTTTTTTGTAATTTTAAAACATCTCTAGGTTTTTTTCGTAATTAGCCCAAACCTTAGGGGGGCTTTTTGTAATTATCCCTAATACTAATAAGTTTGCTTTTTCACACGTTTAACAGCTAGAAAACATGTTAATACCAAATATTCTGCAGTTGTAAAGGGTGAAACTGATTATTTGGTTATGCACGCTGACATCTAAATGAGTTCATTAGACTGATATTGGGCAAAATATAATTTTTTTTCTAGCCTTTTCAGCTTGTACCAGGAAAGATGACAGAGACACAAAAGCAACTAAAAAAAAGGCATATTTAATATTTAGCCACAAATACAATACAATATCACCAAAACTTGAAATTACAGCACAGACAAAGGGCCAAAATTTTTCTTTTTACTTATTACAATTTTTCTTTTTTGAGTACATATCTTGAGAGGACGGGATTCGAACCCGAGACTTATGGTCTGAGCATGATAGTCATAACCACTGCACTACAATCCGATTCACAGATGCAACGGCAACTTCTTATTAAAGCATGGAGGAACAGCCAATTGTAATGTAATAAATCTTACCAACCAATCAAAGCACGAGGAATGCCTAGTATATCGCCGGTCAGGAGGGCTCTCATAAGTTTTACCTTTCCAGGGGTAAATGGTGGGTATCTTATATCAGCATCTACAGCAAACCCTCGTTGCAAAACGGCCTTTTTATGGCTGAAAGTATCGAAAGAGAATTTTCCATGGTACGCACCCATGCCACTTTCCCCTACCCCTCCGAATGGCAGAGTAGGCTCTGTAATCTGCACCAACAAATTTGTTAAGATGACTCAAGTCTATTATCAAGTTGCCTAAATTACAAGCTGAGCCTGAGGTTTAGCGAAATTACAAAAAAAAAAAAGCCATCTACTACTTTCAAAATTATAAATATTCCCTTAAAGTATTTACAAACATCCCTTGAGGTTTATCTTACAAATACACCCTCTCGCGGGCGAATTTTGTAAAGTAGAAACAAATATCGCTTGTTAATAGTTGGGTTTTATTGTAATTAAACAGAAGCTAAAGGGTATTCTTTGTAATTAACTCTTTTTCTTTTGTCAATGCATTGTTGCCTCTAAGAAAACTAGAAAACAGCATGAGAAAGCTCGTAAAAGAAAAAAAAAAAAAAAAAAGGCACGAGAAAGACTTACATGCATAACTGTGTCATTAATGGCCATACCCCCTGCCGAGACGTTTCTTATGAATTCCTCTTTGAGCTTCTTGTCATTTGTAAATAGATATGCAGCGAGAGGTTTTCCTTTAGAATTAATCAGGCCAAAGCTGTCCTCAATTTTGTCGACCTTCATATGGAAAAACAAGAAACACAATGTTACAAATCTTCTTTTCAGGCTAAACATCATTAAACATAAGCAAGTGACAACGCACCTATAGTTGCATTGCTGGCCATCGAAATTCAAGGCATATATTTTAACACACAAACTAAACGAAATCAATATAGTAAAAGATGCCCTTAGCTAAAATAGATTATCCTTTTTGCTCTTTGTTTTTCTCAGTTAAAATAGTTTTGCCTCTTTGTTTTCACCATTTTTGTGTTAACACATTCGGTGCACCGCAAAGTAATAAATGTTTATCGTATAAAGTTGGCTCAAAACTAAAATCAACCAGAGGCTTATTAAGTTTTACCGTGACAATGGGAAGTAAAGGACCAAAAATCTCTTCATTCATGATAAGGGAATCTTCTGGGGCATCCAATATTACAGTTGGAGCAATTTTGCTGTAAAGACGAAAGAAAAATATTAACATGGATACCTCATCTATTTAAACAAGGTCAATGCTGACGAAGAAAAGAAGTGCAAAATCAAGTTTTCGAACTTACAGATTGGCTCTATCCCATTGACCTCCGATAACTACTTTACCAGAATTCTTCTTGTCATCCAATAACTTTGTTACGCGGTCGAAATGGCGTGAATTTATAATTCTTGACAAGTCTTTTGATTGCATAGGATCCTTTCCGTAGAAATTCTCGAGTTCAGATGAAAGAGCATCTATCTGAGAAGACATATCAGAATTAGATTCAAACAGGAAACTAAACTCACATTTGTTGATATGCTTAATATGGTTCCTCAATCAGAATCGATAGCTAATTAGTAATTACCAGTTTTGAAGCATACTCTTTTGTGGTTATTACGTAATCAGGCGCAACACAGGTTTGTCCATTATTGGATCCCCACTTGCCTGCGATTATTCGTCTTGCTGTAATCTTCCAAAATCTCAACTTATAAGCTGCTAATATCATTTAATTTAATAAACGGACAATTACAAAAACTACCACTGAGGTTTAGCCTAACTACAAAATTAAACCAAATTATCTTTCAAAATTACAAATACCACCCCCTTGAGGTTTGTATTTACCTAACAAATATCCACTCTTGAGGATCCGATTTGCAAAATAGAAACAAATGTCAATGAGATATTTGTAATGTTAAAAGATAACCGAGCTTTTTTGTAATCAGGCTAAACCTTAGGGGTAATTTTTATAATTATCCCTTAATTTAATGAATGACACTTGCTGGTATTGGTTCCAAAAAAAGGTTCAGTTTGGACAACTTTGGATAAATGGAACAACTTACTACTAAGTCGGTGTTTGAATCAACCACCGCCGGACATTTCCCACCAAGCTCCAAGACTACAGGTGTAAGATGCTTGGCGGCAGCTGTTAATATGATGCGTCCCACATTGCTATTCCCTGTAGAGTTGTTGATACAAATCAAGATCAACTTTGGATGTAAAATTTTTGAGACCAATGCCAACACTTATCTCTTTGCAATATTATTCAATAATATGAAGTAGTCAAGTAGAATTACGGCTACTTTCAGAAAACACGTGGCATTTCATATCCGAAAAGAGCACAGAAGTTTTAACAAAATAGGAATAAATCAAAAGGACATCGTACATTTTGCTGAATTTCATTTTGTTATATGAGTGGAAAGCAAAACATACTTTTAGGCTTCTAGCTTAGCAGCTTTTAAGATTTGGTATGTATGACACAAAATTTGGGATTTTTCTCATCTGTGTTAATTCTTGACTTCTTGTTATAAGGAATTTGCTAAAAAATATCTTCCAATCAATTTTCATAGTTTTTTTCTCACATGCACTAAATGTGAATGATGAAGAAGAAATATGATATGCCACAACAAATTATGTGTTCAATGAAGGCCATCAAATCCTTTTTTTCTTACTCAACAATTGTAAATCAGGTATATAATAGTAGGCATATCAAATTTCAAAAATCTTTTTCAGTAATTCATGTATGATAATATGGAATATGGATATACTATACCCACATAAAGATAGGCCAATTATACGTATGAAAGGGAAAGGGAGGTATTGGTTGTGTTTGTCTGAGAAAGCCATGTCGACACATACCAATACAAAACTTTGTACAAAAGAAAGAAAATTGTAGCCACTTAATCTTCATAGCAACATCTCCAGGCAACTGCTTTCAGAAATAAGAAGACAGCATCCCCTTATAAACAAAACGGATGATTACAAAAAAAAAAAAAAAAAAGGGATGCTTCAAAATTACAAAAAACCCCAAGGTTTGATTTTGTCTTAAATTTAAGGGGATAACTGTAATATTTCATAAATAAGAAGACAACATCCCCTTATAAACAAAATAAGTTTTTTTGTCCCTCCGTCTTTGACAGCAATAAGAAGTAGCAATGTTCATGCATTGATCAATTATGTTTTAGGATGGAATTGAAACATATAATAAGTGAATAATTGGCTTCATTATTACCTGTGTAAAGTATTTTGTCCCATTTTTGTTCAAGCAACGCAGTCGTTTCGGGCACTCCACCTTCAACAACTTTCACAGCTGATGGATCCATATACTCCCCAAGAAGATTTGATAGGAGAGAGGATGTTGCAGGGGAAACCTCCGATGGCTTCAAAACAACAGCATTACCAGCTGCTATAGCTCCGACGACTGGATCAAGCGACAATACTAGGAAGCAGAGGAAACAAAGCCAGTTTTAATGGTACTCAAAGCAACATGGAAAATTGCAAAGTTAGTCCTGTAATTTTAGGTGTGTGGCAAAACTAGTCATATTCAAGTTAAATTGGCAATAAGACCCTATAATTATTAAAAAAATATTAATGCTGAGTCCTAATTTCATTGAAAATTGAGATTTATGCCTGAAAAATGATGTGGCAGTCATATCATCATATGAGGAAAAAGATTAGGGGATTCTGGGCAATGACATTATTTTGGCAGAAATCTCAATTTCCAGCCAAATTCTGACTGAAATCGAGAAATTTTGATAATCATAGGGTAATATTGCCAATTTAAACTTGAAAGACACTATTTTTATCACATTACGGGACTAATTTTGCAATTTTTCCCAAAATCAACAGACAACAAGTCAATAGGTTATGGAATTGTAAGATATATATTACATGAATCATAATAAGAGAGAACCAACATACCAAAAGGATAGTTCCAAGGTGATATAACTAATACGACACCCAAAGGTTCTGACACTATTTCTGCTGATGATGGAAAATTGATCATTGACGTTTCCACCTGGAACAAAAAATAGGGAAATATAGCCAGCAACCAAGAGAGTCATGACAAAATTGAACTCTGAATTAATGAACTATAAAGTTACTCTTTCTGGCATCATCCATCGAGGTAATTCCTTCAACGCCAACTTGCATGATTCTGATACTCTATAAACCTGCATGATAAACGATAAATGTTAGTTACAAAAAACATATATATATGAAGAGAAAATAAGATTAAAAACATAATTCACGATGGAGTACATTAAATGGGCTTTTGCACATGAAAATGTAACATAATTCAACTTTAAATTGTGAAATTGACATATTATTCAAATAAAAAATTGTAAACTTAATTGAAATTGTCAGTGACATGTAAAAAATAGATTTAGCAGATTAAACTTTCTTCCAACAACTAGTGCAAGAATGTGAGCATTATCTCATAATCGTGAAAAACTTACACTTATGTTGTGTTGCAAAATAAAAATTAGGATAATCTCAAATAATAAGCAGAGAAGGTGGAATCAAAATAGTTAGAAACTAACAAATAAAAATAACAATAATGATGTTCTTGAACTAAAATAACCATGTGCGAAATGAAACCATAATAATTTTAAAAACAATAGTACAAATACCTGGTATAATGTTTTCATAATAAATTACATCACATAAATTTTTCAAGATGTATTACATTAAAATAATTTTGCAACATCTTTAAATTTATTAAATTAAGGATAACTACAAAACTACCCATGAAATTTAGTCTAATTACAAATAAACTCAAATTATCTTTCAAAATTATAAATGCACCCTTGAGGTTTATATTTATCTAACAAATACGCCTCTTGAGGCGTTTAAAAGGTGTAATTATGTAAGTTGCGATTTTTTGAGTAATTAAGCTAAATATCAGGGGTAGTTTTGTACTTAACCCTTAATATCAAGAGATAATTACAAAAACCTCCCTGAGGTTTGGGCTAATTACAAAAAAACCCGAAAATATTTCAAAATTATGAAAGAAAGACCTCAAGTTTGCTTATGTCTTAAATAACGGTAGTATTTCTAATTTTTCTATAAGTATCAGGGGTTTTTTTAAAATATTTTCTGTTTATGAAGATAAAAGGCAGGGACGGACACAGGGAGGGGCTGGTGGTGGCAACCGCCCCCCTCATCTTGCGATTGAACCCCTATAATATATTATGTAATAAATTAATATAGTATATATAAATATAAACCAAAATATTTTGCCTCCCTCCCCTTCAATTTCCATGTAATTTAGTTATAAAAACTTGTATGTTTTGTTTTTATTTATATTAGATTTGATTTTGCTAGAGCCGGTCCAAGGTTTCGAGGGGCCTATAGCAAAAAATAATATATATATATATATATATTCAAAAATTATATATCTTGCCCCCCACCCCCTATTTTTTTAAAAAAATTAAGGTATTTTTTTAAAAAATAGTTAATATTTATGTGTATTTTTTTTAGTTTTTTATTTGGCCCACCCCAACTTCGTATATCGGCCTACCCATAATAATTCCTGGCTACGCGGCCATTGTATATATACATATATAAAAAAATTGGGGGTACTCGTTGGTGGGCCCCTGTGAGGCGGCGCAGATGGCCGCCCCTGGATTTTGCCCCCCCAATCATAAATTTCTGCGTCCGTCCCTGATAAAAGGTAAGAAATAGTCAATCTCAATGGGTTTGTTTGTAATTAGTCAGAACCTTAGGGAGTTTTTTTGTAATTATCCTAATATCAATACAAAATAATTATTATTCAACACCATGAAAACAAATAAAGAATCTCATGGATTTGTTCCTAGACCTCGTGTAAATAAGCATCGTTTTCTGATTTGTTGAGGTCAGAACGCAGAGCTTCGAAAATGTCTTTCTCATGGCGAGTGGTTATTTTGAGAAGTGCTTTCAGCTGTGAAACTCGCCAATCAAATGTCTTCGTCTTGCCGCTTCTGTAAACTGATCTCAGATCCTGCGATACCCTCTCCACACCCTGCGCCGTCGGATGAACCACCGGAACAGCCGTAGGATTAAACACTGAAACATCCATCGGATAAAATTATAAAACTCTAAAATTCTGCTAAAGAGTAAACTATATACGATGGGAATTGAAAAATCGACCAGAAAAAAGGTACTATTTATGGAGAAATCGAAACGAAAAGGACAAATAATTATGAAAATGATGCACAAAAAAATCCAAAGAGAGATTACCTCCGAAATGGGTAACCTGCAAAATCGAACCAGAGGGAATCGGGTTGCCACAAAAACCTAGGTTTCCAAGCGATCTTCAAACCCCACAATTTGTGCTATTATTTACGCGAGGAGCATAAAATATTTGAGAATGTGGAACCTGTGGTGATTTAAATTTTGTTTTAGGGCAAGTTTCCCCTAAAATAGTAAGTTCACGAGGGGAATTTGGAGCAATTCAAAATTATCTCCGGCGTGAATAGTTGTCGCTACATGGAGCTGTACACCGTTCAATCTCCGGCGTGAGAGGGGATTTTCCTTGCTTTTGGCGGGAACATAATGGGAACAAAGAACGTACACACAAAGTCCGCCCTTTTTGGCATAAACGTAGTAATATTAAATATGTTACTAATCTAAATAAATTTTGGAAAAGAGATAAACCTCAAAATTTCAAAACTTAATAATATTTAAACCTCAACAAAAATAATAAAATAATAATTATTTATAATATTAAATTTCTACCACAATAAAACTCATAAATTAACTAGGAAATTTAAAAATAAACTAAATAGAATCCTCAACACACAAATCACTATCTAAAATATAAGATATTCTAAAATCATAAAACTTAAAAGATAATCAACTATATATTATCTCTATCATTCTCTCCGGGTCGAGATGATTCATCTTCGAATCGGAAGAGAGATCGCATTTGAAAAACTATCAAACCGTGGAGGGGGCGAGGAGACGAGTTGGAAAAATAAGGTGAATATCATCATGTATTTGAGTTTCATCAAAAATAAAAAAATTTACAAGTTGATATCCATCCCTGTAAAATATATTTTCCATCAATGCTGACATTAACAAATTTGTCCTTATATTTTATCAATTCTGCCAAAGACGGCAATAATCTCCTCTTGATGATTAATATTTTATCTATATGAGAAATTAATAGGGTTGGAAGGGGTGAGACATCAACAAAATCTTCGATCTTTGGATGAGGAATACAATATATATGTTCCATCAATGAATCAACATCTTCAATTTCTTTATCAAAAATCGGTGGGTCATCATAACCACCATATTCCTCCTCATTGAAAATTGGTAGGGCTATCATAGTCACCATTCTCTTTAAATTTAAGAAGTTTTTTTATAACCATGGAATGAGATCTCCATCTTCCTCATCAAAAAATGGTGGTCCATCATATCCACCATTTTTAATGTCACTTGAGAATAAAACATTTATGTCCTTGGATTAAGTTTCCAATTGGGTGAACTAGATGGGCACAATATCACATGCAAACTAACAACCATCAACAAATTATTTTTCAACAAGTCTCTTGATTTCTTGAAATTGGATGCGATGCGCACGATATGGTATTGTTTTGCCAGCAAGTGGATCTGCTGACGGATTTGTGCGGTGTCGTCCATGCATTGTGGATTCAGTCTGGACAATATGGTTCATGGAATGTTAGAGATACTCTTAGTTGACTAGATATCAACTGATTGCTCTCTCTCTCTCTCTCTCTCTCTCTCTCTCTCTCTCTCTCTGTGTGTGTGTGTGTGTGTGTGTGTAAGATAGTCGGCTAGCTGCGATGTTGTGTCTCGTGTTCTCTAGTTTGTATTATGACATGAGTATTACAATATTTAATTTCACGATATTCTGATATGCCACAAAATACTTGTATAATTTATAAGATATGTAATTAGTGCTAAAAATATACTTGACACGAAAATATTAAAAAAAAACTAAAGAAGCTAAAATTACAAATAAAATCATTTAAGTCAATAGAAAATACATTCAATAATTGGGTGGGTTTTTTTTTACCCTATTTGGATAGTGAAACAACTTTTCTACACATTTTTATAAAAAAATATTTTTTTTACCCACAAAGACAAAAATACTCTTACTAAAGTAGCACTATCATGTTGCCCCTATAGAGCTGCACGATTGTGCTAACATTTAGGGTGACACGATCGTGCCCCATAATGTGCTGCCCCATATGGTGGCACGATCGTGTTCATATTATGGTGGCACAATCGTGCTCATATTTATGGTGGCACAATCGTGCTCACGTTTATGGTGGCACGATCGTACCATGTTAAATATTCCAGTTTTTTTTTCTCTTCTCGAAAATAAGCAAATTTCCCACATTATACATAAATATTTGAAGCAATAAATAAATTAATATGGTTCAAGTGACTTAAACTTATTTTCAATCGTGTCTTGAATCTTCAAAAATAAAAAACATGATTGAAAAAGAAAAAAGAGAAGATTGTTATCTTTGGAAAAAAGACGAAAAGAAGAAAGAAAAATTATATTTCTAAACCAAGAAAGAGAGTGGGAGAGGATAAGGTCATTTGTGACATTTCATTGAAAAAGTTGGTAGAAAAATGGTTTTTATGAAAGTTAGGTAAAAAAGTGTTTTCCTATCTCAAAAAGGGTAAATGGCCATTTTCCCTTCAATAATTTTTCCAACAACACATAACCAACTACAGTATCACAAAATATGAAAATAACATGTATATTGTACAATTAAATGGGTTAAATATGTGAATTAGATTGACACGTAGACCAACCTAACCCGACCTATTTCTTTCCGTGTTAATCGTGTCCGATTCAAAATTGACTTGAACCAGTGAAGGCTTGTATATGTACCTGCTAACTTCGTATTAAGTTCATGTTGAATTTTCATGTCGTGTCACAAATTGCCACCACGAGCTAGCATGTCTCGTGTTCTTTTTCTTTTTTAATTGGGAAAATGAAATGAGATACTCAGGATTCAAACTGATCTGCTTCTCGGGTAATACACACTTTGTCCACACAACCAACCTCTGAATCCCCCAAATCTCAATGTTTTTGAACTTTGATTTAGTTTTTGGAATAATTACAAAAACACCCATGAGTTTGAGCTAATTATAAAAAAATCCATACATTTTTTAAAATTAAGAAAAAGTCCATGAGGTTTGATTTTGACTTAAATTTAAAGGGTTAAATGTAATATTTTTATAAAATTCATGGAGGTTTTTGAAATGTTTCTTATGGAAGGAAAAAATTATAAGACGGAATCAAACCTCAAGAGTATTTTTGTAATTTTCAAAAATCTTTGAGTTTTTTTTGTAATTAATCCAAATTTCAAGGGGCTTTCTTTACCCATTAACTTCATTTTATTAAAAGGGTTTACTGCCCTCAATTTTTTCATTAGATATTGACCTCGTTACCGTATCACAATCCTCAAGTTATGTGTGGGAGAGGGTCAGGTGTTGTAAACCCCTAATTTTATGACTATAAGAGAGTTAGAAAATAGGATATTGATTCATGAAAATTGCCTAAACAAAAGGAAGTATTAAATAAAATTCTCATATTTGCATACGTAATGGTTAATATTCAAAATCTTACAGTACGACAACATCAAAATTTAAAATAAACTAGTTCAACTCCTTAAACAAAATATTTGACTCTAAAAATATGAAAGAAACAATAAAAATAACTTTTGGCATCCACATTCATCGCCACATGTCTTTGCCAAGCTCCTTAACCTGAAAAGTGTTACTAAATATGGGATGAATTTTAAACTCGCTAGAATAAAAAATCATCCAAGATAAATGCGCATGTAAATTATCAATGCATCAAGCCATCAATCACACGCATATAATATGTTGTTCTATTATACCATAAGATATGTAGCCCAAATATTATTATGTTTCTGTTTCTGTTAGCCCATATGTCATTTTGCTTCTAGTAGCCCGAAGGATATTCTATTTCTCGGACATGCATCATGCTTTACTAACAATTTAATATACGATTAATAAAAGACAAATTATAATTCTCATCTCAAAATGCAGTTCAATAAATGCGAAAAGCAACTATTTAAATGTTAGGTCTCGTGTTCTCCGTGTCCCACAAATAAAAAGCACTCTGCCGGACTGATTTTGGTGGGTGGTGACGACGATGAGAAAGATGGATTCTAAGTTGTGGTGTTGTCGGTGGTGGTTATGTGACTTTGGAACTGGGCTATAGAATAATGAATACAGAATAATATACCGTGGGCTATAAAATTGATTTAGTTTTTGGAATAATTACAAAAACACCCATGAGTTTGAGCTAATTATAAAAAAATCCATACATTTTTTAAAATTAAGAAAAAGTCCATGAGGTTTGATTTTGACTTAAATTTAAAGGGTTAAATGTAATATTTTTATAAAATTCATGGAGGTTTTTGAAATGTTTCTTCCTTATGGAAGGAAAAAATTATAAGACGGAATCAAACCTCAAGAGTATTTTTGTAATTTTCAAAAATTTTTGAGTTTTTTTTGTAATTAATCCAAATTTCAAGGGGCTTTCTTTACCCATTAACTTCATTTTATTAAAAGGGTTTACTGCCCTCAATTTTTTCATTAGATATTGACCTCGTTACCGTATCACAATCCTCAAGTTATGTGTGGGAGAGGGTCAGGTGTTGTAAACCCCTAATTTTATGACTATAAGAGAGTTAGAAAATAGGATATTGATTCATGAAAATTGCCTAAACAAAAGGAAGTATTAAATAAAATTCTCATATTTGCATACGTAATGGCTAATATTCAAAATCTCACAGTACGACAACATCAAAATTTAAAATAAACTAGTTCAACTCCTTAAACAAAATATTTGACTCTAAAATATGAAAGAAACAATAAAAATAACTTTTGGCATCCATATCCACCGCCACATGCCTTTGCCAAGCTCCTTAACTTGAAAAGTGTTAATAAATATGGGATGAATTTTAAACTCGCTAGAATAAAAAATCATCCAAGATAAATGCACATGTAAATTATCAATGCATCAAGCCATCAATCACACACATATAATATGTTGTTCTATTGTACCATAAGATATGTAGCCCAAAGATTATTATGTTTCTGTTTCTGGTAGCCCATATGTCATTTTGCTTCTAGTAGCCCGAAGGCCATTCTATTTCTCGGACATGCATCATGCTTCACTAAAAATTTAATATACGATTAATAAAAGACAAATTGAAATTCTCATCTCAAAATGCAGTTCAATAACTGCGAAAAGCAACTGTTTAAATGTTAGGTCTCGTGTTCTCCGTGTCCTACAAATAAAAAGCACTCTGCCGGACTGATTTTGGTGGGTGGTGCCGACAAGTGGTGGAGGTGCTGCTAGGTGAATTGGGTTATGGATTCTAAGTTGTGGTGTTGCCGGTGGTGGTTCTGTGACTTTGGAACTGGGCTATAGAATAATGAATACAGAATAATATACCGTGGATTTTTTTTTGTAGTGGTGTTTACTGGGACTCGGAAGGAAAAAGTATTTTTACCTGGGCTTTCTAAAAGAAATCTGATAATTTGGTGAAAAATTAAAGAAAATTGTCTTATTTATACTGTGTATTAATCTAACGACGTAAGAATTCTAATCTAATTGTTAATGTTAATTTGAATCAAAATAAGAATTCTAACGGTACAATGATAGTATCATACTTGTGAGGCCTAAGAGTCTAATGCACATTAATTATGAATGATAAATAATTCGGAAAAAAAAATCACAATAAAATTATACTCATACTAAACAAAATAAACAAAATAATAATAATAATAATAATGATAATAATATCGTTAATACTAATTATCTCATAAGAATATGGGGTATTACAAGTCTTATTACAAGTGTTACTATCAATTTTTTATTTTATTTTTTAAAATAACTTGGATAAATTATAATATTTTAAGAGAGATTGGGATCACGAATTTGTTTTTAATTAATAATGTGACAAGATCTCTCAATTATTTTTATAAAGTGATTTATTTTGTAACTTCTATTTCTATTTTATAAATTATAAGATCATATAATACTATTTTTTAAAAATATATATAGTTTTTCTCGATAATATAACTTTTGGAATAATTCAAATTTACTTCATTTTATTATCAATTTACCTATTTGTAATCTTATTTGTCTCAGTTATCTCAGTGGCAACCGGGGGGTGGGGGATCTGGCATTCATGTACCCGCGCCGCTAATGATCGGGGCATAATCGAGTGAAGTGAATCGGGGATCGGGTGGGGCATGAGTGGGTATCCCCATTTGTATTTTCTATAATTTAAATAATATTCATATTTCTCAATTTATATATTTTTAACAAAAAATATATACATATTTTTTAAATTGATGTGTTATATTTTTTAACACTTTTAGAAGTTATCATCAAGTATATTAAAGAAATTGACTATTAGATGATAATTATAAAAAATATATATTTTATATATAATATATATACAATATAAAATATACTTAATATATAATTATATATAATGGGGGCGGAGTAGGGAGATCTAAACCCATCTCTGCCCTATTGACATAATCAGAGCGAGAACATGTTATGTTAAGTTGGATTTTCACCAACAAAATAGATGTCATAAACTTAGATATTATGTTGTTTTTGAGTAAATTGAATCTATATTATTGGTTGAGTTGTATATCGAGTTGTAACATGTATCAAGTACCAAAGAACCAAGAAAATGGATGAAAATCGGAGGGAAAAAAAGCTCATACATGATATTTCGCGATACACAAAAGCATAAAAGCATATCGTAGTACGAACTAAAGAGAAAAACCAAGAAAGTGCTCTGACTCATGTACCTCAGGGAGTACCACGGTACAAAACCACCAAGTACTGTGATACAAGTAAGATGTACTGTCGTACAAAATTGTTTTGTAGAATGTACCGCAGCACAAGTCACATATACCGATGTACACAGTTTATTTTGTACACATCTCTCTACTGAAGTAACTCCAATTTCACTTGTTTCCTACTGTGTTACATTCAACACATACCGCGATACCTACCAAATACACTTCAGCAAAAATGCAGTTGTACACGACGAGAAATGATGAAAACCTTTCCTTACATCAAAGAAAGTTTAAGGCAGCAGAAAGAGAAGAAAAAAACAAAGTAATAGAGAAAAAAAAAATAATGGAAGACAAAATAAAATGGAACAACAAAAATGTCAAAATGACATAAAATAAAATAAAAATGCAAGAAAAATAATAGAGGTTCAACTATAAATAGAGGTGAGCTACAACAGAAGAAAGCATCCCTCGGAGTTGAGAATACGTTCATTTCTCAGCATCCATATTTAGGTTCATATTTTCTGTTTTCTACAGGTTCGCACAAATAAACGTTTTGCACAAGTACTTAGCAACAATTGATAGAAAGGAGAAGGAGTATGAGCTTGCTACAAGAAGCTTGAGAAATCTTTTAACCGGATATAGACAAGTTTCTTTTTACCATCTCTTTAATTCTTGTTTTGTAATTTGTAGTAGAACATATTTGAATATAAATTGTTGTAATTGATAGATATGGTCATGAGCTAAAATATCCATTTATAGATGATGATGCAATTGAATATTTTATTTTCATGTTTTGATCTACCATGTTTCTATTAGTTGATTTATCTATAATGTTTGTTTTAATCGATCAATAATTTGGATTTTTTTTTGAGTTACTCACACACACTTTACTGGGATTGAACCCCTAACCTCCCACACATTGGAGGAGTGATACCACTAGGCCAAATGGCTGGTGGTTTTGGATTATTTTGTGTATACATTTATCAAATCTAGGCCCATTAAAAGCCCATAAGAAGAGTCACAAGCACTGTCATTTTAAGTCCGTCCATATTTATGTTGGAATTTGGTCTTGAAAAATGGGTGTTGACCCGATTTTGACCAAATAATTAAGTAGTTTCCATTAGTGAAAAATAGAATTAAATTATTTGTAGAAATTCTACTAAGAGAGTAGATGAGAATAGCATTTGGAATTTATCAAAACCGATTCCGGGTGAATGAGAAATTAATGCTAGAAGTTAGCCACTTAATACAAATAAATGGTATGGAAAATGGAAAATATAGAGAAGGAGAAATGATTCATCCCACATAGAAAAATGAGGATAAGTTTGCACACTTAATATATACCAAGTTGGACTTATGGGTTTGAGCCCTTGGGGGCACCCAAGTTTTTAAAGGGGTGAGGACCTACATGCTTGTGGGTTTGGTTCAAAGCACACACGCGATTATGTCATAGTATCCCGATTTTGACCTAATAATTAAAAGGTTTCCATTAGTGAAAAATGAAATTAAATTATTTGTAGAAATTCTACTAAGATAGTAGATGCGAATAACATTTGGAATTTCTCAAAATCGATTCCGGGTGAATGAAAAATTAATCGTGATTATGTCATAGTATGCCTTTATGTGGATGATATATTGATTATGGGTAGTAGTCATGATTTAATCGTGAATACTAAGAACATGTTAAAGAGGAATTTTGACATGAAGGGCATGTGATTATCTGATGTTATATTAGGGATTAAAATCTCTAGAACTAATTGTCTTGTCACAATCCCATTATGTCGAAAGCATACTTAGAAGGTTTAATGCTTTTGATAATCTTCCGGCTAAGAACACCTGTAGATCTAAGTCTACACTTGGCCAAGAATAGAGGTGAACCAGTTTCTCAGCTGGAATATGCAAGGGTAATTGGAAGTCTTATGTACTTAACGAATTGTACACGTCCAGACATTGCATATTCAGTGAGTAAACTAAGTAGGTTCACAAGTAACCCGAGTACGGATCACTGGAAAGCCGTGACGAGGGTACTTAGATATTTAAAGTATACCATGAACTATGGAATACTTTATACGAGATATCCAGTAGTGTTAAAAGGATATTGTGATGCCAATTGGATATCTGACACAAAAGACTCCAAGTCCACAAGTGGATTTGTTTTCACAATAGGTGGAGGAGCGGTGTCGTGGAAGTCTTCTAGCGAGGCGTGCATAGATCGATCCACTATGGAATCCCGATTCATTGCATTGGATAAAGTGGAGAAGAAGGCTTTGAATGGCTTAGAAACTTCTTACAGGATATTCCTTGTTGGAATAAGCTTGTGCCTGCTGTTATGATACATTGTGATAGTCAATCAGTAATTGGAAGGGCACAAAGTAGTATGTATAATGGTAAGTCTAGACACATACGTCAGAGACACAATACCATTAGACAGTTGATTTCGAATGGGATTATTTCGGTTGACTACGTGAAGTCAAAGGAAAACCTTGCGAACCCGCTTACGAAAGGCATAAATCGAGATCAACTATATAAACTATTAAGGGGAATGAGTTTAAAATCCACAACTTAAAGAATGTTCATAGCGGTAACCCAACCTTGTAAATTGGAGATCCCAAGACCTTGGTTCAATGGGACAACTAAGTTATGAATGTTCAGCTGAACACTTCGAAAATGTGTTAGTTCATTCTCGATACATCCAAGTGAATGTAAACCTGCTGAATGTGGTGAGGTTAAGTTTAAGACTTTTAATGATTCCTATACTAAAAGGTGGAGTATGGCAGGATACTCTTCAATAGGAGATCACCTATATAAGTGAGAAGTAATGGTCGCTTCTAAAGAAACACTTATGAATCTAAGATATGGTCCAGGGGCTAGACACAACGTGAGAACAACAAGTGTTAGAGTTGTTATTGTGTAAGTACTGTTGTCTTGGTTTACACGAACGACTGAGTAGTTCAAGACATCGCGTCACTAAGCAGCTAGTAAATCCGATAGTATTTTACTAAGGAATGTTCAAAATCACAAGCTACCTATCCTGATGCAATAACGATTCGCCGAGACTTTCAAGCGAATCTGCATACACGCATGCATTAATTTCATTCATGTGGGGGATTGTTGGAATTTGGTCTTGAGAAATGGTTGTTGACCCGATTTTGACCAAATAATTAAGTGGTTTCCATTAGTGAAAAATAGAATTAAATTATTTGTAAAAATTCTAATAAGAGAGTAGATGAGAATATCATTTGGAATTTCTCAAAACCGATTAAATTGAATGAGAAATTAATGCTAGAAGTTAGCCACTTAATACAAATAAATGGTATGGAAAATGGAAAATGTGGGGAATGAAAGATGCTCCATCCCACATAGGAAAATGAGGATAAGTTTGCACACTTAATATATCAAGTTGGACTTATGGGTTTGGGCTCTTGGGGGCACCCAAGTTTTTCAAGGGGTGAGAACCTACATGCTTGTGGGTTTGGTTCAAAGCATCTTGTTGTGTGCCGCATGCCCCGCTCGCCCACCAGCTCGGCTCGGCCGCGCCCGGTCGTGGGCACGGGCTTGGGCTTCAAGGCCCTTATTCTTTTTGGACCAAAACTTTTAAAATAAATGTTTAATTAATTTTTGTAATTAATTAAATGGATTTAATTAATTTTATAATTAATTAAATGGATTTCAACTGGGAAGAGGTTCACACCCGAGCATAGGTGGACGCACGGGTCGTGCGCCCTGCCGAACTTTTGCGAACTAGCACACGGGCTGGCGCACAGCCCATGCGTCGGGTCGTGCGCCCTGCCGAACATTGGCGCCTGCCCGTGCGCCCCTGAACAGGTGCGTCTGTCAGTGCAAAATGTGTCTTTTTGAGCCAAATGATGCGATCTTTCCATACGAGGCACCTGAGGCCTATAATAATCGACCCCTGATGACTGAATAAACATATGAAATAATCAGCAACTTAAAATCGAGCATTGCATTCTGCATATTGTCTGATTTCCTCCTTCTAAAGCTTGAAAGTTAAAAACACCTTTGTTGTTCGTTGTGTTTCGAGTTTGCAAGTGTTGTAAACTCGAGACGTAAATAGTCGTTGTATCTTAGGGATATACGCCGGAACCGTTAGCACTAGTATACGGGGCATTTTCGTCTTGCTGAGACTGAATCGAATTCAGACCTCGACTAAAAGCCATACACACAGCCATTTTCTTCCTATACAGAAACCACACCATATATTTCACCCAACAATTTAATCTTGAAAAATCAAAATCCGAGAAAATACCGCAACTCCACTTTACCAATTTCTTCACGGCCAATCAAGGATTTTATTCTCGTCACCGCACCGGCAAGAAATCGTTGGCGATTTGGTACTTAATAAGAAAACATTTTTTCATGGACGACAAACTTTAAGAAAATAATAACATCGAGTACTTAGGTTGTGATTGGTTGTGCTTTTGTTCCGTCTACTTTTATTTTTCAAGTGAATAGTGGTGATTTTTTTTTAAAGTGAAAATAGGATGTGTAGAGAAAAAGTAATGATTGTGTTGATGTGATGGATAATCTCTTGGAATGTTGATTGTTTGTGAAAATTTTTATGAAAAAAATAGTGTAAAATATAATGCAAGAAATTGAATAGAAATAAAAATAGATCTTATTTTATACCTGTTGCTATCAAGGTTGGACAAAAACAATAAAAGTAGTGATAAATTAAGAAAATTATCGGAATTTTTTAATGCATAAGAGGATGAGTGAGAAATAATAGTATAATTGGGTATTTGGGAATGTGAGAGAAAGGGAAGAATGGGTTGTTTTTGGAGAAAAATGAGATTTTCTTAAAAATTTTCATTTCTTCCATAAACAATCATCACACTTCCCACAATTTTTTCACTCAAAAATAAAATAGGAAATTTTTTCACAACCAATCACAATCTTAATATTTCACTTTAACTTTTGAGTAGGTCTCTTGTTAGACCGTCTCACGGATCTAAATTCGTGAGACAAATCCCACAATTCGAGATCCGGATCTGGTACCCGGAACTGTAAAAAAATAAATTGCAGACGCTCTCTTCTTCTATTAGACCGTCTCCTCTCTCTCACCCTTTTCTCTTTCTCCCCATCCCATTTGTTTGCAGAAAAAAAAGTATTAGTGCTACCTACAAGTCGAGCAAAGCAGAATTGGCCCAATATATTGGTGATATATTCTTCTAGCACAATCAACGGGAACTTAATGACGCTGGATTTAGCGAAGGATGGGGAAGACGAAAAAGGAGGAAAGGGTTTTGCTGCAATTAAATTAGGGATTTCTCTGATGGCAATTAAATTATTCATCATCCTTTCTTCTTTCTGCCTCTTTCGTACTTCTAATTTTTACTTAATTCTCATTTTAATTGTGCAAGAAATATATTCGAAAATTCAATGTTAATCAAGCAAATCCCCTCATGGTTCAAACATCAGAACAATAAAATCTTTTTTTATCATTTGGCAACAAGGATTGGGTCATTTACAGGCTATGCAACTTTCTTGAGGTTTACATTGACTAATGAAGTCTCTGCAACAATCCAAAAATAAAGTAGTATTTCTCAATTAAGTGATACTTTTAACACAGAAACTGATACTTTTAACACAGAAAGTGATACTTATATATGAAAATTATTTATCATAAACAAATGAACAAATTAATAGTATTAACATGCAAACTGATACTTTTCACAGGAAAATTGATACTTTTAGCATGAAAGGTGATACTTCTATATGAAAGTATTTCTCATAACACAGAAAATATGTTAAAAGTGATACTTTTAACATAGAAAGTGATACTTTTAACACATAAAGTGATATTTTTAACATGAAAAGTGATACTTCTATATGAAAGTATGTTAAAAGTGATACTCAATTATGTGATACTTTTAACAGGAAAAGTGATACTTTTAACACAGAAAGTGATACTTCTATATGAAAATTATATATCAGAAACAAATGAACAAATTAATAGTATTAACATGCAAATTGATACTTTTCACAGGAAAATTGATACTTTTAACACAGAAAGTGGTACTTCTAACATGAAAAGTGATGCTTCTATATGAAAGTATTTCTAATAACACAGAAAATATGTTAAAACTTATACTTAGTTATGTGATACTTTTAACACATAAAGTGATACTTTTAACATGAAAAGTGATACTTCTATATGAAAGTATTTCTCATAACACAGAAAATATGTTAAACGTGATACTCAGTTATGTGTACAAATTGAAGAATCGCAACAAATCGAGGGAAAATTGGAGACAAATCGACGAAAAATTCGAATTTGGGGCGCGGGTGATGAAACATGGGAGAATAACAACGGGTTTAAGGGAAATAGAAGGGTTTCTGGGGTCTGGGGGGTTCAACGGGTTTTTTGGGGAAGGTTCAGCAGGTTTGGGAGGGAGGGTCAGCGGTTCAGCGGGTTTGGGGGCGCAAGTGGGCATGCGGATTTAGTGAATGGGGCTCCGTCTCACGGAACTAAATATGTGAGACGGTCTTACATAAGTTTTTGTGTTTTTTTTTTGTTTCTGCACGACTAAATTTGAATACAAATATATTGTGTTAGTTAAACTAACATGAGATTGCCCGAACAACATATCTAAAACCTTGCGTTTTAATGAAGGAGGAAATTAAATTCAAAGACAAAAAGTTTGTATGAGAAGATATCATGCATATATACTATGAGATGAATCCTTGTAATATAATTACAAATCCAAGTGCAAACCCATAAAAAAATCTTCATGAACTTAAAGTACATGAAACAATCTTATATAAGACCACATCCTCAAAAATTAGGATCATTCCTAAGAAGGACGTATGTCCCATAGTCTGAAGAAAGTGTAGGGTATATGCCCCAATAGGGGGATATTCTGGGTTGACAAAAAAATAAAAAATTGTCAGACCAATATGTTTTCTTCAGTCAAAATATTTAAGTGGCACTAGTCATCTAGGGTTATAAACGAATTGAGTCAAATCAAACATAATATTATTTTGAATTTTTATAGTGCTTCAAAAATTGTGTAAGAAATTAGTTTGATTATTAATCAACTCGATCTTTAGTTAAGCCGAATACAAATCGAGCTAGAGTAGTTTGATAAGCTTACACATATTATGTTAATTTTTTACTAATCGAGTCGATCTCGACCCAAGATTATTTTATCAAAAGAAAAATTGTATTCAAGCTTGGTTCATTATGTTAAAGAATTAAGCTTTTAACGATCGATGTCGAGTAGTTTGATTCGATTTTCACCGCTATAGTCATCATTATATTTTCACCTGGATTTTACCATTTCTGGCCATTTTAATGAGTCATAAACGTGATTAGGAAACTTACTGCATTTTAAACCTTTTCCACCTCCGCTGTGAAAACATAATACTAGTATGTTGGCATTTCATACGTTTTAAGAGCTAGAAGACATGTTAATACCAAATATTCAGCAGTTGTAAAGAGTGAACTGATTATTTGGTTATGCCCATTGACATCTAAATGAGTTCATTAGACTGATATATTAGGCAAATTACAATTTCTTTAGGTTGCATTTGGATGGGAGGATTTGGATTTGGGGAGAGAATTTAGTGGAGGATGTCAAATGACTCCAAATAGGAAGGATTTAAAATCCTCCAAAATGACTCCAAAAATAGCTTCCAAGGATTTGAAATCCATTATAAAATGACTCCATCCAAACAACCTCAATGGATTTCTTATTATGGATTTAATATCCATATCCCAAATCCTTCCATCCAAATGAAGCCCAATGGATTTCTTATTATGGATTTAAAATCCATACCTCAAATTCTTCCATCCAAATGAAGCCTTAAGCTTTTTCGCATGTACTACGAACAGATGACAATGCGAGAGACAAAAGCAACTAAAAAAAGGGGACCAAATTTCATGTTCCATTTTTCTATTACATTTCCTATTCCACATGATGAATGACAAATGTCATTGAGATGAACTTGAATGTTGATTAATTTAGTGTATCTGCACGTGCCATTCATCCGGATGATGGAATAGAAAGTTAAATGTGAATCCAACAAAAGGCATATTTAGTATTTAGCCACAATACACTATCACCTTACCTTGAAATTACAGCACAAACACAGGGACCTTTTTTTTATCTTATTACAAAGTACCTTTTTTTTTAGTACATATCCTGGGAAGGGAAGGAATGATGGGAATCGAACAAGACCTCTAGTCTAAGCATGAGAGTCATAACCACTGGTCCACTGGACTACATTCTGATTCCCAGATACAGGGACAACTTCTTATTAAAGAATATGCACGAATAGCCGATTGTAATGTAATAACTCTTACCAACCAATCAAAGCACGAGGAATACCTAGTATATCGCCAGTTAGGAGGGCTCTTTTAAGTTTTACCTTCCCAGGAGTAAATGGTGGGTATCTTATATCAACATCTCCTTCAAACTCACGTTGTAAGATGGCCTTTTTATGGCTGAAAGTATCAAAAGAGAATTTTCCATGGTACGCTCCCATTCCACTTTCCCCCACCCCTCCGAATGGCAGAGTAGGCTCTGCAATCTGCACCAACAAATTTGTTAAGATGACTCAAGTCTATTATGAAGTTGTAATCTCATCCTTTTTTTCGTCGCGTAAATTACAAAACCTGTCCTTGAGGTTTAGCGAAATTACAGAAAAAGAAAAAAGAAACCAGCTACTTCTTTCAAAATTGGGTAATTGGCAACATGCACCCTTAAAATACACCTGATTTGCACTGTGCACCCTAAAATCTGAAAATTGGACTCAAAATTGCTTTAGGGTGCATAGTGCAAAGAAACACTTAATTTAATGGTGCAAAATGCCAAAAATCCAATTTTAGGGTGCACAGTGCAAATTAGGTGTATTTTAAGGGTGCAGGTTGCCAATTACCCTTCAAAATTACATATATTCCCTTCAAATATTTACAAACATCCCTCGAGGCTTAACAAATACCCCTTCTTGAGGGTGAAATTTGTAAAATAGAAACAAATATCAATCAGGTACTTAAATTTTAAAAGATGGTTTAGTTTTATTGTAATTAGACTGAACATCAAGGGTATTTTCTGTAATTAACCCTTTTTCTTTTGATCAGTGCACTGTTGCATCTGCGGTATTAGAAAATGGCAAAAAGGCTTACATGCGTAATTGTCTCATTAATGGCCATACCCCCTGCCGAGACGTTTCTTATGAATTCCTCTTTGAGCTTCTTGTCATTTGTAAATAGATATGCAGCGAGAGGTTTTCCTTTAGAATTAATAAGGCCAAAGCTGTCCTCAATTTTGTCGACCTTCAAATGGAAAAACAAGAAAAACAATGTTACAAATTTTTCTTTCAGGCTAAACATATTAGTTGCATTGCTGGCCATCAAAATTCAAGGCATATATTATAACATACAAACTAAACGAAATCAATACAGTAAAAGATGCCCATAGCTGAAATAAATTATCCTTAATGCTCTTGGTTATTCACAGAAAAGTAGCACAACCCAGAGTTTTCGCAGTTAAAATAATTTTGTCTCTTTGTTTTCACCATTTTTGTGTTAACACATTCGGGTGCACCGCAAAAGTAATAAATATTTGTCGTATAAAGTTGGCTCAAAACTAACATCAACCAGAGGCTTATTAAGTATTACCGTGACAATGGGAAGTAAAGGACCAAAAATCTCCTCATTCATGATAAGGGAATCTTCTGGGGCATCCAGTATTACAGTTGGAGCAATCCTGCTGTAAAGACGAAAGAAAAATATTAACATGGATATCTCATCTATTTAAACAAGGTCAATGCTGAAGAAGAAAAGAAGTGCAAAATCAAGTTCTGGAACTTACAGATTGGCTTTATCCCGTTGACCTCCGATAACTACTTTACCAGAAATCTTCTTGTCATCCAATAACTTTGTTAGGCGGTCGAAATGGCGTGAATTTATAATTCTTGACAACTCTTTTGATTGCATAGGATCCCTTCCGTAGAAATTCTCGAGTTCAGATGAAAGAGCGTCTATCTGAGAAGACATATCAGAATTAGATTCAAACAGGAAACTAAACTCACACATTTGTTGATATGCTTAATATGGTTCTTCAATCAGAATCGATAGCTAATTAGTAATTACCAGTTTTGAAGCAAACTCTTTTGTGGTTATTACGTAATCAGGCGCAACACAGGTTTGTCCAATATTGCATCCCCACTTGCCAGTGATTATTCTTCTTGCTGCAACCTTTGGAAAGCTCAACTTGTAAGATGCTAATATCAATTAATTTAATAAAGGGATAATTGCAAAAACTACCACTGAGGTTTAGCCTAATTACAAAATTAAACCAAATTATCTTTCAAAATTACAAATACCAACCTTAAGGTTCACGAATACCCCCTCGAGGTTTGTATTTACCTAACAAATATCCACTCTTGAAGATGCAATTTGCAAACTAGAAACAAATGTCAATGAGACATTTGTAATTTTGAAAGGTAATTGAGTTTTTTTGTAATCAGGCTAAACCTTAGGGGTAATTTTTATAATTATCCCTTAATTTAATGGATGACAGTTGCTGGTATTGGTTCCACAAAAAGGTTCAGTTTTGACAACTTTGGATAAATTGAACAACTTACTACTAAGTCGATATTTGAATCAACCACAACCGGACATTTCCCACCAAGCTCCAAGACCACAGGTGTAAGATGCTTGGCGGCAGCTGTTAATATGATGCGTCCCACATTGCTATTCCCTGTAGAGTTGTTGATACAAATCAAGATCAACTTTGGATGTAAAATTTTTGAGACCAATGCTAACACTTTATCTCTTGCAATATTATTCAATAATATGAAGTAGTCAAGTAGAATTACGGCTACTTTCAGAAAACACGTGGCATTTCATATCCGAAAAAAGCACAGAAGTTTTAACAAAATACGAATAAATCAAAAGGACATCATACATTTTGCTGAATTCATTTTGTAATATGAGTGGAAAGCAAAACATACTTTTAGGCTTCTAGCTTCGCAGCTTTTAAGATTTGGTATGTATGACACTAAATTTGAGATTTTTCTCATCTGTGTTAGTTCTTGACTTCTTGTTAAGGAATTTGCTAAAAAAAATCTTCCAATCAACTTTCATAGTTTGTTTTCTCACATGAATTAAATGATGAATGATGAAGAAGAAATATGATATGCCACAACAAATTATGTGCTCAATGAAGGCCATCCAATCCTTTTTTCTTATTCAATAATTGTAAATAAGGTATATAATAGTAGGCATATCAAAATTTCAAAAATCATTTCCGTAATTCATATATTATAATATGGATATACACACAAAGATGGGCCAGTAATACGTATGAAAGGAAAAAAGGGAGGAATTTGGTTGTGTTTGTTTGAGAAAGCCATGCCGACACATATCAATACAAAACTTTGTACAGAAGAAAGAAAATCGTAGTCACTTAATCTTCATTACAACATCTCCAGGCAGCTGATTTCAGAAATAAGAAGACAGCATCTCCTTATAAACAAAAGGGATACAACAACAACAAACTAAGCTTTAATCCCACTACGTGGGGTCGGCTATACGGATCATATCGCGCCATCGTTTACGGTCATAAGCCATATTTTAGTTTATTTCTAGGTATAACATGTCATGTTTAATAGTTTCTTTCCAAGTCTTTTTAGGCCTACCTCTCCCTCTTTTGATTTGTGTGAGTGATTCTCTACCTTCTAAACGTCGCACAGGTACATCTAAAGGTCTCCTATAAACATGTCCAAACCATCTTAATCGTGTTTCTCTAATTTTCTCGTCTATTGGTGCTACTCCCACTTTGTTTCTAATGTGTTCATTTCTTATTCTATCTAATCTAGTGTGTCCGCACATCCATCTTAGCATTCTCATCTCTGCTACCCTCATTTTTTGTTCGTGTTCATATTTAGTCGCCCAACATTCTGCTCCATAGAGCATTGCGGGCCTTATGGCCGTTTTATAAAATTTTCCTTTCAATTTTAATGGTATTTTACGGTCACAAAGGATAGAAGATGCACTCCTCCATTTATTCCAACCCGCCTAGATCCTATGTGTGACATCTTTATTGATTTCTCCGTTCTCTTCAATTATAGATCCTAAGTATTTAAAACTCTTTGTTATACTCACTTCATGTCCATCAATTTTAACCTTCGTCTCATTGTTCCATTGTTTTTACTAAAGTGGCATTCCATGTATTCTGTTTTTAGCCCTACTTATAGTAAAACCTTTTGATTCTAGTGTTTCTCTCCAAACTTCCAATTTTGCATTTACTCCTTCCCTTGTTTCATCAATTAAAACTATATCGTCCGCAAATAACATACATTCGGGGATGGATTTTTGTAAGTGTTTAGTGATTTCATCAATTATTAGGATAAAAAGGCGGGCTTAGAGAGGATCCCCGATGCAAACCTATAGTGTTTGGGAATTCACTAGATATTCCCTTGGTGTCCCGATACATGTTGTTATACCATCATACATATCTTTTATGGCATCTATGTAGCTATTTTTATTCCTCTTTTTCCAATACGCGCCACATTATATCACGGTTGACTCTATCGTATGCCTTTTTCAAGATCAATAAAAACCATATGTAAATCTTGTTTTCTCTCATTATATTGTTCACATAATCGTCTAATTAAGTGTATAGCTTCAATTGTGGATCTTCCTGGCATGAAGCCAAATTGATTATCTAATATACTAGTTTCATTTCTTATTCTTGCTTCTATAACTCTTTTCCCATAGTTTCATTGTATGACTTATTAATTTAATTCCCCTGTAATTTGCACAATTTTGTATATCCCCTTTGTTTTTATATATAGGTATCAATATACTTTTTCTCCATTCATCGGTATTTTCTTAGTTTTTAGAATAACATTAAATAATTTAGTAAGCCATGATATTCCAACTCCACCTAAACATTTCCACGCTTCAATTGGTATATCATCTAGGCCAACCGCTTTTGCAGTTTTCATTTTGTTTAGTGCTTTTTCTTTTCATGAAGTTGAATTCTACGATAAAAGGTACGGTTTCTATTCGATTCATTGGCTTTAGTTCCCCTAATGTGACTTCATTTCTCTTCTGGTTCATTAAAAAGATTATTGAAATACCTCCTCCATCGATCTTTTATGTCCTCGTCTTTCACTAAAATGTTTTCATTCTCATCTTTTATGCATTTAATTTGGGTTAGATCTCTTGTTTGTTTTTCTCTAAATTTTGCTATTTTATATATATCTTTCTCTCATCTTTAGTATCTAGTTTCTTATAGAAATCTTCATATGCCTTGGTTTTGCTTCATATATTGCTCTTCTTACTTCTTTTTTGGCGTCTTTATATCTTTTAAGGTTTTCTTCGTTTTTACGGGAATACAATACTTTGTAACTAGTTCGTTTTCCTTTACCTTTTCTTGGATTTCTTGATTCCACCACCATGACTCTTTATTCCATTTATTACCATTTGACACCCTAATGTTTCTTTTGCGATCTTTTTCATTTGAGTAGTTACATAGTTCCATGTTTCATCGGCTTTGTCTTCCACTTTCCAATCCATGGTTTCTACTAGATATTTGACAAAACTATCTCTTTTTCTATATTCTTTAAGTTCCACCACTTAATTCTCGGTATGTTAATTTTCTTTCTCTTTAAGTGTATGTTAATAAGTTTGATATCCAAAACTAGTAGTCTATGTTGGGTGGTGAGGCTTTCTCCGTATTACTTTGCAATTTTTGCATATTTTTCTGTCGTTTTCCCCGGTTAGAAAGTAGTCAATTTGTGATTTGTTAGGACCACTTTTAAATGTGATTAAATGTTCGTCTCTCTTTTTTAAAGAAGGTATTACCTATAATAAAATCATAAGCAAATCGCAAAGTCTAGGATGGTTCTACCCTCATTGTTATTCGCGAGCTAAAGCCATATCCTCCATGGACCCTTTCATAATCTTCATTATCTTTCCCAACATGTCCATTTAAGTCTCCACCTATGATGACTTTTTCATTTTGAGGATTGATTGCATTAGAGTTTCTAAATCTTCCCAAAATTTAGCAATTTCAGTAGCATCATCTAATCCTATTTGAGGTGCATATACACTAACAATATTTATAAGTTCGTTACCTACTACAATTTTAAGGGATATGATTCTATCTCCTTTTCTAGTTACTCTCTACTACTTGATCTATGAAGAGAGGATCTACAATGATACCCACCCCATTCCTAGTTCTATCCTTTCCACTATACCAAAGCTTATAACCTGTAGTATCTAGTGTCTTGGCATACTTCTCGCCTACCCATTTAGTCTCTTGGATACACATAATATCTATGTTTCGTCTTTTCATAATATCTACGAGCTCTATAGTTTTACCTGTCAAAGTACCTATGTTCACCGCCCGATTCTATACTTTCTAATTTTCTTATTATCATTTGTGTTCCTCTTATTAGTGTGTGAGGGCTCTTGTGTATTTTTCACTACACCAAGCCATATGGAGGTGTAGCGGTCCTTGCCAAGACACCGCAGTCGGACCTGCAGCCTCTCCTACGGGGAGCATCTGGCACTTGTCACGATGTCTTATATGATCCATACCATAAGGAAATGACAAGAGTTTCTACGGCGTCAAGCCGACCTAACGCAACCCTCCTCCTTTATCCGGGCTTGGGGCCAAAACATATAGGCGGGTTGCCCTGTCTATATGCAGCGGAGTTTTATAAACAAAAGGGATAATTACAAAAAAGAAATGCTAATTAAAAAAAAAAAAGATGTTTCAAAAATTACAAAAAGCGCCTCGGTTTGATTATGTCATAAATTTACAGGATAAGCGTAATATTTTAGAAATAAGAAAAAAGATCATCCTTATAAACAAAATAAAATTTTGTATCCCTCTTCGACTTTGACAATGAAGTAGGCAATTTTCATGCATTGATCAATTATGTTTTAGGATGTAAATGAAACATATAATAGATGAATGGTTGGCTTCATTATTACCTGTGTAAAGTATTTTATCCCATTTTTGTTCAAGCAAAACAGTCGTTTCGGGCACACACCACCTTCAACAACTTTGACAGCTGATGGATCCATATACTCCCCAGAAGATTTGATAGCAATGATGATGTAGCAGGGGCAACCTCTGATGGCTTCAAAACAACAGCATTACCAGCTGCTATAGCTCCGACGACTGGATCAAGTGACAAAACTAGGAAGCAAAGGGAAAGGATCCAGTTTTAATGGTGCTCAAAGCAACAGTGAAAATTGCAACGTTAGTCCTGTAATTATAGGTGTGTGGCAAAAGTAGTCCTATTCAAGTTAAATTCGCAATAAAACTCCATAATTATTAAAAAATATCAATATTGAGTCCTAATTTTGTCGAAAATTGAGATTTATGCCGGAAAAATGACATGTGGCGGTCATATGAGGAAAAAGAATCGGGGATTCTGGCCAATGACATTATTTTGGCAGAAATTTCAATTTCCAGCCAAATTATCTGTTTTACAATTTTTCCCAAAATCAACAGACAACAAGACAATAGATTATCGGATTGCAAGAAATATGCACATGAATCACAATAAGAGAGAACCAACATACTAAAAGGATAGTTCCAAGGTGATATAACTAATACGACACCCAAAGGTTCTGACACTATTTCTGCTGTCGACGGAAAATTGACCATTGACGTATTCACCTGCAACAAAAAATAGCAAAATATATCCTATGTATCCAACAAAAAAAGAGAGTCATAACAAATTTAAGCTCTGAATTAATTAACTATAGTCTATAAAGTTACTCTTTCTGGCATCATCCATCGATGCAATTCCTTCAACGCCAACGTGCATGATGCTGATACTCCATAAAGCTGCATGTCAATAAGATTAAAAACATAATTCACGATGGAATACATTAAATGTGCTGTCGCACATGAAAAGGTAACATAATTCAACTTTTTATTGTGAAACTGATCTATTATTCAAATAAAAATAATTGTAAACTTAATTGAAACTTTTGGTGACATGTAAAAAATAGATTTAGCAGATTAAACTTGACCAACTAGTGCAAGGATGTGAGCATTATCTCAGAATCATGAAAAACTTACACTTACAATTTCTTGCAAAATAAAAATTAGAATAATCTCAAATAATAAGCAGAGAGAGTGGAATCAAAACAGTTAGAGACTAAAAAAAATAACAATAGTGAATGTTCTTGAACTAAAATAACCATGTGTGTAAAAAACCATAATAATCAAAAAAGTTAGTACAAAATACTTTGTATAATGTTTTCATAATAAATTCCATCACATAAATTTTTCAAAATGTATAGCTATAAAATAATTTTGGAACATCTTATTAAAATTAGGGATAATTACAAAAACTACCCATGAGGTTTAGTATAATTAAGAAAGCTCAAATTATCTTTCAAAATTACAAATTAAGCATGCTTGAAGTTTATATTTACCTAACAAATGCCCTTCTTGAGCCCATTTGAGGTTTAAATTCGTAAGCTAAAAACAAATGTTGAATGATATTTGTAAGCTTTTTTAGTACTTAAGCTAAACAGGGGTAATTTTTGTAATCAACCCTTAATATCAATACAAAGTGATAATTATTCAGCACCAAAATAACAAATAAAGAATCTCATGAATTTATTCCCACCTCATGAAAATAAGCATCGTGTTCTGATTTGTTGAGGTCAGAACGCAGAGCTTCGAAAATGTCTTTCTCATGGCGAGTGGTTATTTTGAGAAGTGCTTTCAACTGTGAAACTCGCCACTCAAATGTCTTCGTCTTGCCGCTGCTGTAAACCGATCTCAGATCCTGCGCCACCTTCTCCACGCCCTGAGCCGTCGGAGGAACCACCGGAACAGCCGTAGGATGAAACACTGAAACATCCATCGGATAAAATGTTAGAAATTGTAATACGATGGGAATCGAGAAATCAACCAGAAAAAAATAGTAGTATTAATGGAGAAGCGAAACGAAAAGGACAAATAATTGTGAAAATGATATACAAAAATCGAAAGAGAGTTGACCTCCTAATTGGATAATCTGGAAAATCGAACCAGAGAGAATAATAGGGTAGGTAAAGTCTCAAACCCAGATTTCCAAGCCATCTTCAATACACACAATTAATGCTGTTATTTACACGAGGAGCATAAAATATTTTAGAATGTGGAGCTTGTTGTCACGCCCCGTGACATTGGGGTGTCTTTCGCTATAACTACTTGGTGGATTGTCTTTGTGAATATCAGTATGTGGCTTGCCCGGTGGTTTGTGGGTACGTGTACATGACCCTTCCTGATGTTCGAGGCGAGCCTACCGGTTAAGTTCGGGAGCTTGTCGCTAGTCGTGGACTTGACGGTGAAGAAGAATTGCCATCCTTACCCCATCGGTGGATCTTTGGAGCCGCATTCACGATGAGCCCAAGGGCGAAACCAGTGGTAGTCTCGTGGGATAAGGTGCCCTGTGGGCCGGGGCGCGCCGGCATCGTGTGGTGGCCGAAATGGCTGGCCGTGACATTGTGGTGATTTACATTTGTTTTAGTCGTCTCGACTACTACACGTGATTGTGCTCTCTCCCCTCTGTCTCCCTCTAGAATAGACGGCTAGCTAGGAGCGATGATCAAAAAATCCCCGAGTTTAGGTCTCTCTTGTTCGCCTACGTTATTCTTTCAATTAGGCCCTGTCTAACCCCGCTCACATCCTGCCTAACTCCGCTCAGGCTCCGCCTAGGCGCTAGGCCCCAGTCTGCCGTCCAACTAGCGACTAACGATTTTTAGAACATTGATCATCATATCGGGTTCGTGTTTGATTTTAATTTGGGTTATATTTAAAATACATCAAAAAATCAATTAAAATATAAAAATAATTACGTTTTAGATAAATTGGTAGCATTGTGTCATATTCGCGTTAGTCGTTTTCGTGTTTGGGTTTCTCTCAGAAACTTCGGGTCGGATTCGTGTCATGTTCATGCTGGGATATCTTATCGTGTTAGAGATTATCACCCCTATGGCGTGCTTCCCCCTTCATGTTAGGGAGTTCGTGTTATGACACAAATATTATAATATTTAATTATACAGTTGTTCGACAAGACAAAAAATACCTATAAATTTATAATATATGCAATTAGTGTTGAAACCTACTTGGCACGAAAATATTTAAAAAAAAAAAAAACAGAAGAAGCTAAATTTACAAATAAAATACCTTAAATTAATTTTAAAAAAATACATTCAATAATTTGTTCAACATCACATAATCAACTAAAACATCACAAAATATGAAAATAACGAATCTACTATATACAACTAAATGGGTTAAATAGGTGCATGTCAACCTGGCCTGACCTATTTTTTTATGTTAATCGTGTCTGACTCGAAACAGACTCAAACCAGTAATGACTGATGACATGTACATGTACATGCTAAAATCGTGCTAGGTTCGTAACGAATTATCATGTCGTATCACAAATTGCCGCCACTAGCTAGCAAGTCTCAGGTTATCTTTTCTTTTTTAACTGGGAAAAGGAAATGGGATATCTCAGAGATTCGAACCAGTCGGCATTGATTTAGTTTTAGGGATACTTACAAAATACTCCTGATGTTTGGACTAATTACCAAAAAAACCATAAATTTCTGAAATTACAAAAAGTCCCTTGAAGATTGATTTTAACTTAAATTTAAGGGATTAACTGTAATATTTCTATAAAATTCATGGAGGTTTTGAAATGTTCTTGCTTATGAAAGGAAAAATTGTAAGTTAGAATCAACCTTTAAGGGTATTCTAGTAATTTTAAGAAAATCGGGTTTTTATGCAATTAGTCCAAACTTCAAGGGGTTCTGTAATTATCCCTTAGTTTTATTATGTTAAAAAGGGTTTATTCCCGTCATAATTTTCATTATATTTTGTTTATTTTACTTGCACTAACTTTTGGACATTTAGTCACATGCACGAGTTTTCAAAAAAAAAAAAAAAAAAAAAAAAAAAAAAAAAAAATTGTCCTTTTTAATTATAATATATAATCACGTTTGACTTCCTTAACGTATCACGATCCTTGAGGTATGTGTGGGAGAGGGAGGGAGGAAGGTCAAGTGTTACTATCAATAAATTTATTTATTTTTTAAATAATTTGGATAATTTATAATATTTTTAAGATATATTGGGATTAGAATTTGTAAGTGAGCAGGCGTTCGTGAAAGCAATTCATGAATATGCTTTCGGATAACGTTCGTTTATGTTCGTTTATTTAGTTAAGTGAGCATAAACGAACACATTTTGAGGCTCGTGTAATAAACGAGCGAGCTTGAACATTTCTATACCCGCTTACTAAAAAGCTCGTGAACAAGTTTGTTTAGTGTTCGTTTATAAATGTTCAAGAACAAGCTCATATAATATTTTTTAGACTTGTTCGTGAACAAACTCGTTAAGGAGCTCGACTAATAACTTGATTATTTTAAAAAATAATTAAAAATATTTTATTTTAATAAAATTAAAAGACTTAAAGCCCTTAAGATACATAATACTCTCTAAACCCTACCCTAATATGTAATATAGTGAAAAAAATCATTAAATAAGCTCTAACCCATATTTTTCAACTATTTCTAATATAGTTTTTCTTTGCCAATTGTTTGGTTAGTTACTTAGTATATGTGTATTTATTTTTGACAATAATTTATGTGTATTTTCATCTATAAGTTTAAAAAATGTTTGTTTGTTTATCGTTCACGAAAAAAGCCAAATTTTTGTTTATTTGTTGTTCGCGAACAAAGTTATTAATTGTTTGAACATATTGAACACGAACTCAAAACGAACACGTTCACGAGCATGTTCACAAACATATTCAAGCATTAAATTTTCTTATCAAGCCGAACACGAACAAGCTTTTTTAAAATTGAATCACGCTCAAGCCAAGCTTGAACATGTATAAAATTAAACGAACATATGGCAAACAAGTTAAAGCTCGGCTCGGCTCGGATCGTTTACACCCCTAATTGGGATCACGAATATGTTTTATATAATTAATAATGCAATAAGGTTTCTCAATTCTTTTTATAAAGTGATTTACTTTGTAATTTTTATTTATTGTTTATAAATTATAAGTTCATATTATAATATTTTTTTATTAATATATATATAATTTTTCTTGATAATATAATTTTTGTGGTAATTCAACTTTACTTCATTTTGATCATTAATTTACTATATTGTAATCTCAAATGTCTCGGTTATCTCCTTATATTCTCAGTTGTCTTACTTTAACTCCTTATACTAGACGGGTCCATACTAGACTAGAACCGTTGAATCCAGTCAAATTTAAATCCAAATAAGTCTGATCCAGAAATATGCAACCGAATCCATCATGTTCAAGTGGGATTAGTCGATGCTACTCACTTGGGTAGCTACGAGTGGGTTCTATACCGTTGGATTAACACACACCCATGTGAATATGTGTGTGTGTGTTGATCTAACGGTATAGAACCCACTTGGGTAGCTACCCAAGTGGGTAGCATCTACTTTCTCGTTGAAGTGTTAAACCCTTTAATCAAACAATAGTTTTAAGTTTGTGATTGCCAAACTGAAAGCAAAATGTGTGAAAGTTTCCAAAAAATACATTATTCATTCATTTTAATTTTTTCTCTCTCACCATTGTCACTAATCAATTCTTCTCATTTTTCAAAAAATTCATCAAATCACCAATCATTATTATCATTTTCTCACAAATTATACTATTAATAACCTCACATTTTTCCACTACCACTGTTCTAAAAATCCCGATCTAGCTCTAATTAGTCTCCATAGGCGCTACTCTCCCCTCGTTCGCCTGCGTTATTATTCCGATTAGGCCATGCTTATGGCCTAACCTCCGCCAAAACCCTTCTTAACCACCTTGTGTTTCACCTGGCGCTAGTAGGCAATGGTCAATGGTGGGCTAGGCTTGACTTGGCCCAAGTCCGTCGGGCTTTTGCGAAATTTTCAACCCCGGTTGGGTTAGCCCGATTTTGATCGGGCCACGAAATTGTTTGTCCCAGTCCAGCTCATGTATACACTCCATGTAGAAAAATTTCAGGTCGGCCCAAAAAAATCGGGCTAGCCCTGTCCGTCGGAGCCATTCGGGCCGGCCCAAATAGGCCCGACTTTTTTTGGGCCTAAAAAACTATAGGTCGGCCCGCGGGCTGGGCTGGATTTTGTCACCTCTAAGCGCTAAGCCCCAGTTTGTCACATATATAGCTGTTAGAGTAGTGCCCTACAAGCCAATTAGTGGCGAGCATTTTAAACTATTGTAAAAACATCTTATTCATAATATTTATTAATAAAGACATTTATCTTTATCATTAATTGTTTTATCAATTGGATAAAGTCCCTATATCACATCTAGCTACGGGATGTGATTACGCATTTGATGGTAATCATGGAATGGTGTCTATATGGTTGTGGTCTTAAATTATGTTTCGAGTTAATGGTTCATTGAGATGGGACATCGATAATCCCATGAGACCCGCACATACGATGCATGCTCGAATGGAGAAATATCTCATTCCATAGATATTCGCATAGGGATGCTAGTGCATGTATGTGAGTGTTTGTTGGAGAACAAGTACACTGAACTACCCAGTGGAAATTCTTAGTGGAATTGTATATCGAATAAAGAATTTTCTAATTTACGATAGTGCTTTAATTAGTCCGTAGACTTGAGGGGCCATACTAGTCTTGTGCATAACACTATGCACTTTGATGTATCTCCCGGTTGCTTGACGATCGTAAGGGATTTATGTTGGGTGCCTATTCTTTATGTATGGGGACTAATGAGTCGCCAATAAAGAATTTGTCACATATGGACTAGATGAATCTCCTATGTTTTCATAATCGTTGATCCAAACAAAATCTTGGTCAGAGCAATGATGAATAGTGATTCATGAAAGGATCAAAGTGCCTTGAAATGAGATCATAGTTATTAAGTCTATAAAGGGTTTCGACTTTTACCATACCCTTGACTTAATCGGGAGGCTGCATGGCATTCGTATAATAAATAGGTTCGCTCGATATTTACCTAAGACTAGGTAATCGAGATGCACCATGCACCCTGCTAGGTGCTCCCTTGATTTGTGAGGTTCTTGATGTTAAGAAGTTAATTTCAAACGGATTAATTAATTGGAATAACTAATCGAAATATATATGATATTTATAAAGTTGCAAATGTTGCAAGCTCACTGCTAGCTTAGTTGTGAACCTAAAGGGTTACACACAAAAGACGAGATGGAACTTTTCTAATCTTGGATTGATTCAAAGAGTTGAATTCGTTAAATTAATAGAGTTAATTGAATGGGGTTTTAATTTAATTCACTCGATGGATTAAATATTTAAATAAATAATAAGATTATTTAATTGAACCTAATAAATATTAGGAAATCCAAGATGGAGTGAATAATTAATTAATGCAGTTAATTAATTATAAGAAATATAGATTAATTTAATTGTTGAATTAGTTTAGTCAATCAAATAATTGGATTAGCGTTTGATGGAATTAACTGATGGACATTAGTTAAATTAAATGGGCCAAGTTAATTAATTGGGGAATTCATTAATGAACATTTAATTAAAATTAAATGGTCTAGCCCAATTTAATAAGCTCACGTAGGAGAGCCTATCAAACATTTGGATAATGTAGAAGTTTCCTAATTGGATTAGTAAATTAACTTATGGAATAGTTAGACTCCTACGATAACTTTTATTACTTTGTTGGCAAGAAAAAGAATTTGGAATCGAATTCGAATTAAACCCTAAATTAATTATAAATACAAGAGCTTGTGAACAATCATGGACATTCAATCTTACACAAAAGGAGACATTTGTCGCCCCTCTATCGAATGATTTCGCAACTTTAATTTTATTAAAGGATAATTCGAAATGCCATCCGAAAATTTGCACTGAATACCAGAATTAAATACAAGTTGTTATATGCATATTTACTTTTATGTAAATTTTTAATTTCTGTTGCGTTTGCCCATCCCAAATTAAACGAAATCCAATCTATTCCTGACTTTTTAGAACATTGCTAACTACTAATATAACCAATCATTACTTTTATTATTTTTTGTATCAAATCAACTTTTTATCGTTATATTTTTATATTATATCCAATGACACTATTACAATCCAATCATTTTCTTTCATAAAAAATTTCATCACTAAAAAAAATTTTGAAAAATGAAACAATATCAATCGCGTCCTAAATAGTTTGATTATGGATTATTGCCGAATTTTCCTTTCTACGATATTTGCCTATTGGGCCAGACAGATCCCCTTCATCGTTTCAATTAGTTATCAATTTAAACAAATTGGATCAAATTCAAAGCCAGGCCCATTAACAGCCATAAGAAGACTCAGAGAGTCACAGGCATCGTCATTTTAAGCCCGTCCATATTTAATCTTGAAAAATCAAAATTCGAGAAAATACTCAAAATAGCCCAAACTGGACTTTACCAATTTCTTCGCAACCGATCAAGTTTTCGATTCTCGACGCCGTGCCGGCAAGTAATTGTTGGCGATTTGCTCGCAGGTACGCATCTTTTTGATGCTTTTTCCTTCATTTTTATTTTCGTTTACAACGTTTTAAGCTTCGAATCGGAGTTTTCCATGAGATCGCCGTTCGTGATTGACCATTCGGTGCTAGATCGGTCTTTATCTGCTAGTATATTAATATGTGTAATTCGCGATGTTTGGGGGGAAGTAATGGAAGAGGTTCGATCTGTCCAGTGTCTAGTAACCACCCTGTGTAATTTTACATTCTGTGAAGATAATATACTTGATGTAGTATGTAGGTTGATACTGGAATCGTGTATTGCGGAGAAAAATATTGTTAATTAATGTAGTTTTTGGATTGAAAATGAGGTTTTGTGCTTGTGAGCTTGTTGTTCGTTAGAAGTTATTGTACATGAGAAGGGGAGAAGCATTTATACATGGACATTATGTTGCTTGAAAATGTATTTCAGAAGTAACTTTTGGCAATTGCAGTCCTCAATCTATCATATATATCCTTGTTTGACGTTTTATTTGATAGTAAATTGATTATGTCCAAATCTTGGGCAGCATTTGTCGTTTACGAGCTTGTGGATCTTTAGAAGTTATTGTAGATGAGAAGGGGAGAACCGCTTATACATGGACATGAATTTTCTTTGCACACTATGTTGCTTGAAAATATATTTTCAGAAGTAACTTTTGGCAATTTCAGTCCTCATTTCCTCATATTTATCCTTTTAGATGCTATCTTTAATAGTAAAAATTGATCATGTCCAAATTTCGGCAGCGTTTGTTGCTGCTTCTCTCTCTCTCTCTCTATATATATATATATATATATATATATATATATATATATATATATATATTGGATGATGCCTACCAAAGGAAACTTCTCGACGCTAATATTGAAGCATCAAATTTTGTAGGTGCATTTGATATTATGCCAATAAAGAAAATATGTGATTTTTAATGATTATTTGATCAAGTGTCTCGCCTTTCATTCTATGGAGGGTCCCGTTGCCATCACAACTTTGTTATTGTTCTTGCAGATTTTCCCTTACTCTTTAGGAGATGTATGATAATCTTGGAGCGCAGCCTGGGGTACCTAGACCACCTAACGTCCAGCCAAATCCTTTTGGCAATACATTCTATGGTGCGAGTTCAGGATTCATAAAAGGTGGACTCGGTGCTTATGGAGAGAAAATCTTAGGATCTAGCTCCGAGTATGTGCAAAGCAATGTAAGTAGCCTAGGAGGCCGATAAAAGAGATTGGTTTTCATTATTAATGAGACTCAATCATAAAGAGTGTTTCAATATTTATTTATTTGTTTTCTTTTTTTTTTTGTTTGTTGAAATTTGTATTAACAGATCAGCCGGTACTTTTCTGATCCTCAATACTATTTCCAAGTCAATGACCATTATGTGAAGAATAAATTGAAGGTTGTTCTCTTCCCATTCCTGCACAGGGTAAGATTTTGGTCCACTGATATTTACCACTCCCACTATCTTGCATTATATTCTGCTCCTTTGCCGTAATGCTATTTTTTTTTTTTTTGGAAGTAGCATATTCAGTTTTTTCAATCTCTTTCAGGGCCATTGGACGAGAATCACAGAACCAGTCGGTGGCAGGCTCTCCTATAAGCCCCCAATTTACGATATAAATGCCCCAGACTTGTACATACCGTTTATGGCATTTGGTACCTATGTGGTTCTAGCTGGCTTATCTTTAGGTCTTCACGGAAAGTAAGTTTATCAATTCTTCTTATATTTGTTGTAAATTTTCTTCTATTTCTTTGGGTTTTTGCGCACTCATTGTAGTTTTCCTCTGAAGTGAGCTTCTTCTTACTGGTGCTTGGGTTTAGTGTATTGCAGAAATAAGTTCTCTTCCTGGCAGAACACATTCCTTATCTACTTTATTACATTGAAATATTAATTTTCTCTTCATGCTTCATATCTTCCTTTTCCTCTCTTTCTTTTCTGCATGTTTATGTTTATTACTTTTTTCTTGATTTATTACTACCGAGTCTCGTATAAACTAGAAAGTAGAGTTATCTTGAAATTATATCTCGCGTTTTGCTTCCCGATTTCCCCCTTTTTCCTCCTCTTTAATAGTACGCGCCTGAACCAAACGTACTCGTGTGAGGAAAATATATGCATATATAACATTTCAATTTCAAAGTTTTTGAGTAGTTATGAAGCTTCGAGAACACGTATTTAACTTTAGAATTTAACTTTTCTCTGCATAATAACATGAAAGTTGTTAATTACGTTCAAAAATTAGAATTGAGGCTGGGCAGCCAGATGAATGTTCTAACTTTTAAGGTCATATTTAACTTCCTTTCTCCTTAGACGGCCTACGGATCTGTTTTATCTCCTGCTGTTTGGATGTGCTTCTCTTTTGTAATATCATCTTTGCCTTTTTGTCTCTAACCCATATCATGTTTGAAATATTCCGAAAACCCCGTGATATTTATATCACAACTACCCCGTTAAATTTAAAACATAATGAAACCTAGGGGCTTTTTGTAATTTGGAACATCTTTGGATTCTTTTTGTAGTTAGCCCAAACCTCAAGTTTTTTTTTTTTTTTTTGCAATTATCCCAAAACTTTGGTGTCATTTTGCATAACCATTCTACACTGCCTTGCCAGGTTTAGCCCCGAAGCTCTTAACTGGCTATTTGTTAAGGGTATCGTCGGCTGGTCCTTTCAAGTTGCCCTGTTGAAAATGACATTATTATCCTTGGGTAGTGGAGAGGCTCCTTTGCTCGACATTGTGGCATATGCTGGATATACCTTCACAGGATTATCCATAGCTGTTTTGGGAAAAATATTTTGGGGCTATGCGTACTATTTTCTGTTACCATGGACATGCTTATGCATGGGAATATTCCTCGTGAAGACGATGAAGAGAGTTCTTTTTGCAGAAGTGAGGAGTTACGACTCGAGCCGGCATCATTATTTGCTGCTTTTTATTGCCTTGGCGCAGTTCCCTCTCCTGATTTGGCTCGGCAATATTAGTCTTAATTGGCTTTTCTAAAGTGAATAGTTAGTGTTAATATGACAATCAGAATTTGTATGAGCAATTTTATTAGCTTTTGTGGTTAAGCCTTTGGTCTGTACTTAGATTTTGTAATGCTGTGATATTACATGTTAGCAAATGTATTTTCCAGGAAATGTTCATGTTTATACTTTATAGCACTAAATTACTGATAAATGTACCAGGAAATTTGTTGCATGAGATATATTGAATTTAATACGAAATGAAGGGGAAGGAGTTCATTTTAGATGTAAATGAGGGTTTGGTCCATGCCACCCACTTGGGTGCCCTACCCTTAATTCATACATACACACACACTCACATGGGTGTGTGTAAAATCAAGGGTGGATCCACCCACTTGGGTGCCACCCAAGTGGGGGGCATAGACTACAACGTAAATGAGAAGCAAATTTATATTCGATGTGATTATGTAATCACGATTTTTCTGTTTTGCCCTTTTTTTCTAGGCAAAAACTTGTGTGAGATAGTTTCATTGATTATGTTCATGAAACGGATCCTATTTGTATTTAGAATCTAACCCAAACCCAGACTCAATAAAAAACCCATATTTTTTTTGGTTTTTGAAGATCCGTCTCATGAATTAAGTCCATGAAACGGTCTTATGAAAGACCTTATCTTTTTTCTATTATTTGTGATTTCCATAGTTGAAAGACGCATTTGTTCCATTTATTATTAACTATTATTCCCAAATGATAATTGACTCATTGTTTTAGCTATTATGTTTTTCATATTATTCAAATTAAAAATAATATTTATTATATTTTACATCGTTTTACCAACCGCATCTCCCCCAAATAGTCCTATTTCCCCTTACAGTGGCAAGGTGCTAAAAGATCTACTACTTTAATTTATATTTCAAAAATAGAAAATACTGTATCTAACTGTATAAAAGCAACCGCATATCGGTGAATAGGAAATGTTATACGAGTATCCACATGACCTAAATTATTAGAGTTTAAAGGTCTGATAAATGAATCGCTGGGAGCTTGTATGAGAGTTGGTTTGATTGCCCTAACGATAGCGGAATATTTCCGAGATGTTAATACACAAGACATACTTCTATTTATCGACAATATATTCTTATTCTCTTATGTATTTTTAAATATATAATTATATAAATATAAATTTGAATGAGGAATGAGGATCGAAGACCAATGAAAATTTTTTTTTGTTATTTTCGCCTCACATGCCACGCGGCCCACGCCACAATATTTGACTAGATTTTCATTTTTCACCCTAAGAATTTCTCAAATTCACTTTAAATAGAAGTATAAACAAACATGCCCCAACCATAACCTAATCGTTTTCCTTTATTAACTTGTTAAAATTGGAGGAAACTGAACAGGAGAGACTCCGCCCAAATACGACCTTCCACGCGCACTCCACAAATCCGGAACCAAAAGGAGACAAATCACAAATAGCCAATGACTGATCGTCTGACTATCACTACAGCAGCAATGGCTTCTCTCTCCGCCGCCGCCGCCACCACAGCCACCACTCGTCTCCTGCCTTCCGTCACCGCCTCCGCCTCCGCCTCCGCCAGACTCTCCTACCGTTCCTCCCTGTCTCTAAGCTCCGCCCGATCGTCCCCTCTCCTCTCGCACCGCTTTCTTCCCCAGGTAGCCGCATTTATTCGTTCGTTGTTTTGTGCATTATTTTTTCTACTTATTTCTAACCGTTTTGTGATAATTTTTTTTAGAAGAGCTCTTTGCGACGATTTTCGAGTGGGGGAGCTGGTTATTCGACGGTGTCGTCACCGAAATGCGCAGCATCGAGCCCCGAGCAGCTGAAGAGTGCGCGTGAGGATATAAAAGAGCTTCTCAAGACTACGTTCTGTCATCCTATTCTGGTAATTTTCTTCTCATTGAGTTTTCTGTTTTTGTGTTTTTTTTTTCAATTAATTACTTAGGATCTGGTTTTGAAGAATTACATAGACTAATTTGTTGAATATGCTGTTAGTTGTGGATATGCTTTTCCACCTATTGACTTCTGGAGATGTTCGATTCCCCTTAGTGTTTATTTAGGCAAGCTTTTTTACTTCTTAACTAAGGAGAACATGCTTCTTAGCGTTTGGATTATGTCTAAAGCAAGGTAGAAAAAAAGAAAACTAAATTTGAATTGACTCAGTGTAGTTTTACAAAAAATGTCAGATCAAATTTAGCCCTAGACAGTGAGAAAAAGGTGAATATTAGAGTCCTCTATGCAGACTAATGATGAGATATGTGATTGAAAAGGGTGTATACTTACTATGGTTGTTGCTGTTATTCTATTCTGATTGTTGTTTACTAGTACATCTGTAACTATTGTTGTTACTGTTAGTATTAATGTTGTTTTATCATGATGATGTTTATTATTGGGATATAGGTTCGCCTGGGTTGGCATGATGCCGGTACATATAACAAGAATATTGAGGAATGGCCACAAAGGGGTGGTGCTAATGGAAGTTTAAGATTTGAAATAGAACTGAAACATGGAGCAAATGCTGGTAAGCTTTTCATTTTTATGTCTTGATGTTTATTGATTGATGATTATGTTGCTTGACAAGTTGTGGCTGTACAGGGCTTGTCAATGCTCTTAAACTTCTTCAGCCCATTAAGGACAAGTATTCTAGTGTGACATACGCAGACTTATTTCAATTGGCTAGTGCTACTGCTATAGAGGTTAGTCCTTTTGATTCAACTTGAATACTTATTTTAACTAGTGACTGACTAATACCATTGTTCTAATTACAGGAAGCTGGGGGACCCAAAATCCCTATGAAGTATGGAAGAGTAGATGTGACTGGACCTGAACAATGTCCAGAAGAGGGAAGGCTCCCCGGTAAAATAAATGTAGCACTTGAAAATTTTGTTGTTACAGTGTGCACGTCTAAAAGCAACACAATTATCTAGGATGAAGATATTATGGATGACATTTAAGCATTTAAATGTCCTCTGAGTGTCTAGTTCTGTAAAATATGCTCAAGTAACTTGGTGTTCAATTGGCTTGTTTCCTAAAATACAATATAATAAACATCAATTTCAGCTGGTTCAGGATAAAATTTATTTCTTCATGATTGTGGATTAAATCTTTTCTTCAAAATTGGCAATTTAACTCTAGACTTCCTTTATCGCCCGTTTCCATCTCATTGATGATATATAGTTTTGTTTTTTTATTCTACAGCATCACATTTATTTAAAATATGCAATACAATTCTCGAACCTAATAATTCTCTTTTTATGTACTGGCATTCAACTTTAGTTCTATAGCTTAATTCCTTTATAACCTTAGCTATTAATATGCTCATTTATTAGATGCTGGCCCTCCTTCCCCTGCGGCTCATTTACGTGAGGTCTTCTACCGGATGGGATTGAATGATAAGGTAATTGTTCCTTCTAATATAACCTGATAGTTGTTGTCAATAATAGTGTTACAGCTGATGAGCTTATTGATGTCCAGGAAATAGTTGCTCTCTCTGGCGCACACACTCTTGGAAGGTCAAGACCAGATCGTAGTGGATGGGGCAAACCCGAGACCAAATACACGGTAGCAAAAGAGGCCATTAGTTTTATCATTTATTTGTCAATCATCACATTCTACTTTTTTATGTCTCGTTCATTTTAGCATGGAATGGCTTAGAAAGTACCTAAAGATTGCAGCAAAATTAAAAAAAAAAATAAGTACTCTCCTGTTTTCTGGAAGGGTAGGCCGATGCCCTGCAAAAGAAATCGTTGAACTAGTATCAATGATAAACCTTGAGGAAAAGGTCAATGTTCAATAGCTTGAAATATGTTCATTAGGAAGGATTTAAGCACTAATGAAGTAGCTAAGAATGGGTTCATGTATCTGTAATAACATAAAACATGTACAAGGCTTTGTTGAGTTAATCTAACATTGATCATTCATCCTTTCATTTTTGCTTCCCGAATTTGCATTAATCAGGTTTATGATGTCCACCTTTGCTAACATTCCAAAGCATCCACAATAGCTTATTAGTATGTGCAACTGTTAACATAGTAGATGCAAATTCTTTGCATGACAGAAAGATGGACCAGGGGCACCTGGAGGACAATCATGGACAGTACAATGGCTGAAATTTGATAATTCCTACTTTAAGGTGATATATGATGTAATCTAGTCTTCTGGTTTCCATTTCCGTACACAAGTTGCTGAGTTCTGTTCTTATGCATGGTTGATTTGTAGGATATTAAAGAAAAAAGAGACGAGGATCTGCTAGTTTTACCTACAGATGCTGCTCTATTTGAAGATCCCTCATTCAAGGTAAATAACAGGATGTCACCACATAAAGCTTTCCTTTTTAAGTTATGGCTTCTGAGCTTACATAGAATTACACATGTACAGGAATATGCAGAGAAATATGCTGAAGATAAAGATGCATTTTTCAAGGATTATGCTGAAGCTCATGCTAAGCTAAGCAATCTTGGAGCTAAATTCGACCCGACCGAGGTATTTATCATTGCCCTTGTCATTTTTGACCGATCCCTGTCTTCTTTCATCTTGTCGAAAAACCCATGTTAAGCTTATATGTTGTACTCAGGATTAAATATGAACTCATAATTTGTGTTTCCATCTTTATTGACTACACTAAAACTGAATTTATTTTGTGTTTTTCAATGTAAATTGTTACAACAACTATTTTCATTATATTTGACTCAAATGTTAATATTAATTGTTTGCTGCCCAACCTCTTCTCTTCTAATAATTCTTATTTTCATTGTCTTACCTTGATATTCGTTCGAGTTTATTATTATAATATGATTACTTTATAATCAGGTAGATAATTGCATTAAAATAAGCGATAATTACGAAAAGCCCCCTCAGGTTTGGGCTAATTACCAAAAAACAAGAGGTTTTGAAAATTACAAAAAGCCCCTTGAGGCTTGATTGTGTCTTAAATTTAAGAGGGCAACTGTATTATTACGATAAACGTAAGGGGATCTTTTGAAATGTTTTTTTGCATAAGAATGGGGAAAACGTAAGATGGATCAAATCTAAAGTTTATTTTTTTTGGTAATAGCCAAAAATCTTTGGGTTCTTTTTTAATTAGCCCGAACCCCAGTTAATTTTTTTTTTTGGTAATTATCCCTTAAAATAACACATTGATAATTTCTTTTGCAGGGTTTCACATTAGATGACAGTCTCTCAGGTCAACCTGAAAAATTTGTGGCAGCCAAGTACTCAACAGGAAAGGTAGGCATTAACAAATAGCTCACATGAACCTTCTACATATGGCTTTCCATTTTTCCATTGCACGGGAAGCTTTACGAAAATAATAATAACATCAAGTACTTAATATTTCGCTTTTTATGGTTTCTGCAGGACTAAAAATGAATACAAGTATCTTCTTTTCGTGTGCTGTTAGTTAAAAATAACAAGAGATGTGTGAACAACATATCTAAAACCTGGAAGTTTTTAATGAAGGTGAAGAAATAAAAATTCAATGAGTGTTATTTGACTTGCAGAAAGAACTCTCGGAATCTATGAAACAAAAGATTAGAGCAGAGTATGAAGGTTTTGGAGGAAGTCCAGATAAGCCTCTCCAATCAAACTATTTCCTAAATATCATGATTGTGATTGCTGTTTTGGCATATGTGACTTCTTTGGTTATGAACTAATAACGGTTTTGGTTTTACAAATACAAGTTGATAACATTTTATTTTATTTTTCCATTGATTTTGAATCTAGTTTAAGGTGCAAGCTTATGTGCTCATACATGCTCATACTTACTGATTCATCTTGGGAATAACTCAAAAGTGATATCAGTAATTTATCGCCTCAAACATTTATTAGAGCTATCAAAACGGGCCAGGCCCGCCCCACCCCCGCCTAAGGTAGGGGGTGGGTTAAGTGTTTAGTGGTCGCCTAGACGGGCTAGCCCGATGTGGCCCGCAGTGGGTCGGGCTGGACCTGCCCACCGAGCGGTGGGCTTCCCAGACCGTTTTGACAACTCTCAACATTTATATCTTCTGTTGTCATTTTTTTAATGCCAAGCCAGTGTTCCTTCTTTAATCAAAACTTTTAAGTGTTTAAAAAGGCGCTCCTTAGGCGCTAGGTGACACCTAATCGCCTAGTTGGGCTAAGGCTAGGCGATTTCTGTAAGGCGAGCTAAGGCGCCCGACTGCCCGAGGCGCTCAAGGCTTGCCTAGGGGCCGCCTCGAGGCGCTTTTTTTCGCTGTTAAGTTATTCCTATTTTTTTAGGTTTTAGAATATCTTTTAAAATACCAATACACCCTACTCTCAAAAAAAAAAAAAAAATACCAATACACCCTTACGTAAATGAAACCCTAGAAAAAGAATAAAATAAGAAGTTCAAAACCCTAAAAAAACAAATAAAAGAAGTCAGAAGGTCATGACAAAACAAACAAAGGAAGAGGAAAAGTCTGAAGATGATGATCTAAATTGGGGACAAGTTGGTAGTGCTGCTGGAGCTGATGAAGAGAGGTTTAATTTCATATCAAGGCTTATGCAATCAAATTTGCAAAATGATACTTGTTTGAGACTTTGAGTAAAGTATTAACTAATTAAAATTTTATTTTAGTATGAAATTAAAATTTTATCTTAGTATTGTGTCATACTTCATTAGTAATGATAACTTTCATTACTGAATTTTATTTTGTAAGACGGGCGCCTCACTTCGCTCAGGCACCATTTTCGCCTAGCGTATAGGCACTATGACCCCTAATCGCCTTTTGTCGCCTAACGTTTTTTTAAGTGGAACATGTTCATCATTATCATTTATCACCTGAATTTTACCATTTCAGGCCATGTTAATGTGTCAAAATGTGACAAGAAAAACCTATCATCATTATCATTTATCACCTGAATTTTACCATTCTTTTTTTCAAAAAATTAAATTGAATCTTCTTGAACCTCTGTTTTGAATTTTGAACAAAGATTTGAAGCTTATTTTGTAGTTCATTTTGAACCCCTCCAAAAAATCTAATGTGTCAATTAATAATGTTTGTTTTTTTTTCTTTTTTAAATGTCCACACAAGGGTATCTCGAGCGGACTTTTCCACGGTTTTCTGTATGTCACGTCACTTGCCACATCAAAAACAAAAATCCCATCATTTTATAAAACTTTCTGCACAATGGTTAAACTTATTTACCACTTTTTAATGGTCTTACCATCTAATTTATAAAATAATTAAAAATTTCACAAATATTAATTTCAATCTCTTGCTTTATACATGGGTCCTACACCAACACCTTTTTGCCATATTTTCTCCTTCATCAACCGGTTCATACTTACAAACCGTATCTTCCCTACAAACCTCAAATCTTCTCTCACAATGGTTGGGTTTTTGGTTGATACGATTTTTCATGAAAAATTCATCCAAAAACCTTACCATTGGAGTTGCCCTAGCTCTGCTAAATGTCCACATAAGTACCAGCAGACTTAAGAGTCCTCCACATGCGAATCACGTGTAGATTTTTGGCTGATTTTCAATTTTTCGACGAATTTGGTACTGAAAACCCACGTTTTAAGAGATGCAGCGTGTTTTAAGAGTTATAGAACTGAAATTGCACTTTTCCTGGCTCATTTAAATTTGTTTTGTTGAAATAACAAACTAAGGTTGAACGTCTTTTCATTTGATAAAGTTCTAATGTCGTCTCCACCACCACTCTATCAATACGCACGGGACAATTTCAATTTCAGTTTCCAAAATATACTGTCTATATTTATGCTTTTACTTTTAGCACTCCACTTTCTGACCATATCAATTTTGGTAACCTATGTTTTACTGTTTAACCATTTTCACCACATTTCATCAAATGCTCGTCAATTCTGGTACCCTATATTTTAATTTTTAATCCTTGCATATGTTACATAAAGCGATTAAAAAATATAACATTAGATATCAAAATTGACATATGTTCGATTGAATGTGGCGAGTGTGATTAACGAATAAAATATGAGGTATCAAAATCGATATGACTTAATGGGTACTAAAAGTAACATATGAGGTACCAAAAGGGGAAACAACACAAAAACCCAAGAAAAAGTGTGAGCTAGAAGGTTTTCCAGTTGAACATTCACAAGTCAAACTCAATTCTTAGTTTCCACAAAATTTGATGACACTTGAACATCATAACAATACTCAATTCCAACTTAACACTTTCTCAAAAAAAAAAAAAAAAAAAAATTCCAACTTAACACATTTACACCTTTTACGAATTAAGAGATCAGTACTCATTGTGCACAAGTCCGCCCATTTCATTATTTCCTCTTTGTTACTTTTCAAATGTAACATACTAATGTTGTAAAAAGTGCTAAGCGCTAGTCGGTGGCAGTTTATGGCCCAATACCTAAGTGGAGTCTTGGTGGGATTAGGCGGGATCTGAGCGGGGTTAGTTGGGGCCTAATCGGAAAAAAAACGTAGACGAATAACGGGTGCCTAACGCCTAGGCGAGGATTAATCGGGGCTAGATGTAGATTTTTATAACAGAGAATTCTATCCCTTCTACACTTAACTCATCACAAAAATGTACTATAAAAGAGAAATCATCCACCAACATATTTTTGAAATTCTTTTTTTTGCTTACGTAGGGGAAATGGTAAGATGGAATCAAACCTAAATATTTTTATTTTTTTTGTAATTTTCAAAATCTCTGGAATGTTTTGTGATTAGCCTGAACCAATGAATAAAAAAGTATTTGAATATTCTTTCGAATACTCGAATTGAATATGTTGATATTTATATTCGTATTCGCATGATATACGAAATTGAATGAATATTCTTATTTGTGTCTATATTCTATTTTTTCGAGTTTGAATAATACGAATTTGCATACCCAAAAAATATACGATTCTTTTACTCCCGTACCCAGTACCCTCCTAGATTTCGAAAAATAGAAAATCAATATTTAAAAAGAATATGTATATATTTATAGACGGAGCCATTTGAACAATCTCACTTACGGCCTTGTGAAGTAGAGATCTTGCCTTGGGGACCCATAATGAAAACCCATAGGATCTAATTTGGATCCGATCAGCATCCAGTACCATATATTTTTCACTTTGGTTTTGAGCCTAGCGGGCAAGCAAGTCATAATCGTATGTTGTAATGGGCTTTGTATATTGAGGCAAGTAGAGAAATATTCATACAACTTTTCAATTTTTTGGGGGATAATTACATAAAAAACCCTATTTGGGCTAATTACAAAAAACCCCTTAAGATGGTTCTGCTTATATATTCCCCCTTCATAAGCAAGAAATATTTCAAAAAAACACTTATATTTGTAGAAATATGGCAATTAGCCCTTTAAATTTAAGACAAAATCTAGCCTGATGGACTTTTTTGTAATATTGAAACATATCTAGATTTTTCATTAATTAGCCCAAACCTTAGGGGTGTTTTTGTAATTATCCCTCTTTTTAAAGTTGATATAAAATTTGAAGTGATATCTTTGTCTATGATGCTAAAAGCTGGACTTATCAGATAACCGGTTATGTCTTAGTCTCGGTAGTTTAGCCCGATTGAATTAGTCCAGCATCCCGCCCTCAACTCCCAGTCTTGACCAGCGCCAGAAACCCCCACCTTATCAATGGTTTCATTTGCAGATCTTGACAAAAATTCATATAAGCCGACCAAAAAAAAAAAAAAAGAAATATCGATATATATTTGTTCGACTTTTAAGTAGTGTATTTTTCTTTCATTGTTATTTTTATTTGAACTCTAAATTCTTTAATCGTACCTAAGTTAATAAGTCACAAATTTGAATTCATCAGTCTCTTAATAAATATGATTACAAGGTACCAGGGGCGGATGATAGAAGGGCCAGCACTGGGCTCCAGCCCAGTGCAATTTTTTTTGTAAGCCTATATATGTATATATTATTTTATATTTTTAAATTAAGCCCAGCCCAACCCATCTTCTTATATTTTTTTGATAAGCTACCAAACCAAATTCAAGCCCACTACACAACCCATCTACTACATACCATTTATATTTTATTCCAAAAGCAATTAAAAATACCAAGAAAATGGTACTGCTTCTCAATCCCATTTTCAAAACCTAACGTGAGGCAAAGATAGTAGCAGGCTAGCAGCAAGTTAAAAACTTTTGGATTTCTTCCTCCTAATTTTTCAATTGTTTTTTTTTGTTACCAATGTACATTCTTGCCCATATTTTATTATGTTTCTTTTTTCTTTAATGATTGTATTTTTCCTCTATTGAAGATATTAAATAATGATATAATTTTTTCTATGTTTTTGTTTGTTAACATAATAATTAATTACTAAATATATACGAAATAATGACTGTCCTTGATAAATTGCAATTGAATTTTCAGAAATTGCTTCAGACCAATGATGAAGTTTTTTTTACTTTTTAATAATGAATTGCAATTGAATTATCTATATTGGTTGTAAACAACAATGAAACATGTGAAGACGACATTTCATAATAAAATGGGGATGACTTTCAAGATTGTTTGATCTTTATATTGAACGAGAGTTTGTTAACAATATAGATGTAGCTTCTATTATTGATGAATTTTATGCTTTGAAGTTTCGCAGGGCACAACTTCATTAAATATTAAAATATATTTTTTTAATATAATATATTTTTTGTGTAGTTAAATTTTTATTTCTTAGCCCACCCTACTACTAATTCCTGGATCCGCCACTGCAAAGTACTAATTTATAATTATATTATCATGTATATATTTATAACATAAAACACACGGTTTTATTTATAGTACAATTTTATATAATTACAAAATAGGTTGGCCGAATTTCGCTCCGGCGCTCGAGGCAACAACCTCATTTGCTTCAATAGAGGACCGGGCCTGCGGCGGCGGAAGGTTGTTTGCCTATTTGGAGAAGGATAGGCTGTTTTTGCTGTTTTTTTAAGCTTATTTTCTTGTATTTTTTTTGTGGTTTTTCTTCCTTTTCACTTTCTTTCAGTCTTGTTTTATTGTTATTTTTCTAGTTAGTTTGGGTCTTTGGTAGTTCGATTGTGTTCTTTTTCTCTGTATCTTTGTAATCTTTTTTGTTTTCGGACGAGGGGAGAAGTTCATGGGCATGTTAATTTGTCTGGCTTGCAATGCGTGATGATAGTTCGTGCTTGATGTTTGTGTGTTTTACATCACTTTGGCTAGTCTCCCATTTTGGGAGTGATTTAGTCTCCTAAGGTGGGAGTATTTGAGTGCGTTTACATTCCTTCTTGACAATTGTTAGTGCAAGGAGGCACTACTACCAGTTGGTTACGGCTATATATTTAGTTTGAGTTTTCAATTTTTTGAATAAATGCAAAATATTATTAAAAAAAATGTAATGCACTGCTTACAAGCCAAACAACTAGCTTTAAAAAAAGGGTCTCGTTAAAACCTATCAAAGTAAAACCCATTGGGAAAAACCTTTGATAGGAAAAAGAGTACCCCATAAAAGAAACAACAAAAATAACTTAAAATCGCAATCGAAATGATGGACGTTTATTTCTAGAGGATTTTCGAAGGACATTGTCATGTGTTTTTTTTTTTTTTGCACGTGTTTGAGTATCCTCCTGATGGTTTGATGTATCCCGTGGAATATCGGCCCAGGATCCTCCAGCCACAATTGTCAGTGCGTTCATAGCTTCTGACGAATCACTTGAGTGAAAGACAATTGGAACAATTGACGAGTCGCAAATTGAACAGTTGACGAGTCGCCTAACTTGGGGTCTCGTTAAAAGTTTTATCGTTTCGAAAAGAAAAGGAAAACATTGAATTAGAAAAATGAGGAGCTTTTGCGAATTAGATAAACAGTTGGGGAAGTTTATTTCCAGATTAGGTTTGATTGAGTCTAAATCTATATAACACAACAAATGTATATACATTATAATATACTTCACGTGAATAATTTTTCTTGTAATCTATCACAAGACAAATATAATTATATTTTATAGGTCCCAATGGGTGTTTATGTAAAGTCTAGAAGGGGAGGGGGAGTTGAATAGACTTTACTAATTTTCGATTTTGTCCTTTAAATCTGAGTTTTAATCACAAGCCAGCTGAGTCCTTAAGGGACAACTTAGTTCAACCTTAACAGTAGAGTTAGCCACTCAACAGACTCGAGAGGGCTGTTGATAAGATAACTCAGCTGAGTGAGATGACTTTTTTAGAAATACAACAGACTTGGTTTTCAGTGGAAGTCTTACACCCTTTGTTTAAAATATATTTCGACACTTGTTTTAGGTTAAGTTATTATCAGTAGACTTAGCAAATTTATCTAACAGCAGATATAATAAGCAAGAAATAAATGTGCTGAAAGATAAAAGACACAAAATAATTTATAGTGGTTCGGGGATGGGATAATTCCTCTAATCCACTCTTCTCCAACTCCTGGAGGTAATCCACTAAGTAACAGTGACTTCGTTACAAAAGGATGACAATCCAAGCTTGGCCTTGATTAAACAACTGACTTTGCTTCTGGGACTCATGTTGGACCTCAAACACTTTACTGGATTAACGACTGTCCCCACAAACAAACTCGAGTCTTTTCTAGCATGTTTTATCCTCACTCACGCGCTTCCTGAAAAACTTCCCAGGAGGTCACCATCCCATGTCTACTCCAGGCCAAGCACACACTTAACCTTAGAGTTTCTATGTATGGGCACCAGAAAAGAAGATGCTTCTATTGGTATATGTAGTCAATATCAAATCCTTTAAACTCTCATTTAACTGTGCAATCCAACCCTCATGAGTTCGAATCGCGGGCCACGCCTCGCGCCTCTTTTAAAGCCAATTACAGGCAGGATGTTGGACCAAAGTCCAACAATCCCCTTCCCAGCACCTGCCATCATCTCAGCTCCAGTGCTTGGCAACCTCCGCTGCCCACCAAACTTCCTCAGTTCTAATGCTAACTTCTCCAGTTTAAGCGTCTCGTCATGCCATCCTCTCAGTTCCGACCACCCAACAACCTACACATTCAGTTCCAATCTGTTTACCTTAGTTCCGACCATCTGGCAACCTACCCTTAGTTCTGGTCAGTTTATCTCCTCTGCGCCAGCATCTCAATTCCACCGCTTCTAGCGACCTACCTTCAGTTCTGGTCTGTTTACCTCCGTTGCGCCAGCATCCTGGCAACCTCCATTGCAACGTACTTCCAAGGGAATTCAAACTCGGGACTTGCTCTGATACCAGTTATTGGACCTCAAGTGCTTTACTGGATTGACGACTGTCCTCATAAACCAACACGAGTCTTTTCTAGCACGTTTTATTCTCACTCACGCTTCTTGAAAAATTTCCCAAGAGGTCACCCATCCCATGTCTACTGCAGGCCAAACACGCTTAACCTTAGAGTTTCTATTGAATGGGCACCAGAAAAGAAGATACATCTGTTGGTATAGGTAGTCAATATCAAATCCTTTAAGCTCTCTTTTAACCGTGCAAACTAGCGCTCACGAGTTCGGATTGTGGGCCGTGCCTCGCACCTCTTTTAAAGCCCATTGCAGGTTGGATGTTGGACCAAAATCCAACAACTCAACTTTTCACAAGATAGCTGTCTTGCTACTTCAACTCCTTCAGATCTTTGGATTTGATCATGTAGCCCTCTAACGAATCCAAAGCTTGGCTCAACAAGAACCTCACTACACTTTTTTCAACCTTGGATGTGCAGACCCTTGTCTTTCAACAATGTTTCCTCTTCAACAGTTTGAAGTTGTCTTTCCTTCACTGAGTGTGTTGGATCGATTTTCTTCGAGTTTTAGGCTTGAGGATAGATTTATCACTTTTGCTCAGATTGCTTGAATGCTCTTGTGTGTCGTCAGTTGCATAAGTACTCTCTCAAATGAATTTCTCTGCCTTTTATAGTGTCTGTTTAAAAAATGTATACGTTGAAGAGATAGATCCATTTTTCAAACTACACTTTGAGGTCATTCGCTTATCTTATCTTGCAGCATTTGATGCAGACTGAACCTCGAATTAATACTCTGCAACATGCCTGAATCTTTGCAGGTTTGGAGGAGCATCTCATTGGTTTCTAGCTTTTTGCACTCTTTCAGCAAAACAACTTTATGGTTTGCAGTCTGACATGTTTCTTCTTTCATCAAAGATCTGACTTTGCTTATCAGCGGACATCTTCAGCTTTCTTGAGTCCTTTTTGTTGTTGAACCCCTTTGATATTCTTCTCCACTTATCTGAGAGTGACTTGGTTGTCTTAGCTGTCAGTCTGCTGACTAAGATAACTTTTCTGGTACTTGACTGATCCTTCACTGCAATACTCATGTGACACACAACAGAGTCTTCACTTCGATCTTCAGTCAACTTCTGCAATCTTCAACTTGGTTGCTTCGACTCAACTAATAGAATCTATCTATTAGATAGTTGATTTTACAGCAGAATTGGGTTGCCAATTTCCTAATCTAAATTTTACATAGCGTCATCAAAATCTAATACATAAATTTCCCAACAATTTTCCATGTAATCAGTTGTATTGGATCAATTAAATCTCCAATACAGTTGGTGGGAATAAAAGTTGAGTGCAATTAGTCATTTGGTTTTAAAATTTCACCCATTTTGAAAATATTTTTCGAAGCATGTATTAAATTTGTTTCTCGAGATATGGAAACCTTTAGAAGACGTCATTGAGAATATCATAAAAAATTGTAAATTAAAGAAGCACAACAAATGAAAAATGAAATATCAAAAGATAAGGAATTCTATACTAATTTATGATAATAGTATTCGAAGTCATTATATTAGTATTTCTATTAGACAAACAAGCTAATATTATAACAATTAAAGCAAATATGTAGGAGATTAAGGGAGTGTTTGCAAAAACTTCTGCTTTTAGAAAAAGTGATTTATTATAGCAGAAACAGAAGTAGTTGAGAATCAGAAGTTGGTAGTGTTTGAAAATAGAATTAAAAGTTGAGAATGAGAAGTTGAGAGTGTTTGGTGAAAAAGTAGTAAAAGTACTTATTTATTTGTAAAATTCAAACTAGAAGCGGAACGAGAATCTAAAGCACTCTCTCTCTCTCGCTTTTAGATTCTCGATTAAATGAAGCAAAATTAGAAGCGAGAAATTGGTATATGCAAACACTAAAAACTGTTTTTTTTAAGCAAAAAACTGAAAAGCACTTATTTTTAGTGTTTGCAAACACTCCCTAAATGGACGTGGATATGGTATGAGTATATTTTAGAATCATATTAAGCTATAATTAAATAAAATTATTTATAATATTAAACTAAGAATGGAAAAAAAAGACGAGAAAGAAAAATAATGGTTTAAATCTATTGTTCAAAATCCAGAACAACTCAATCTAGTTTATGTCACGCAATTGGCTTTACGAACCATTTATCTCCATCGATCGGGACAAAGGAGCTCACCATTATATGTAGTCTATTGTTTAGAATCACTTAGCATTATTCTAGATAAAAGAATCTGAAATTAAGAAAATCTAGAATATTATATAAGAGTCTGAATTCTAGAAGAGTCTAGAATATAATAGAAGAGTCTAGAATGTAGTAGAATAATATAGAATATTCTAGAATAGTCTAAAATGTTATAGAGTAGAACCATGTAGAAAGTTGTAGACTAGAATAGATAAATATAGAATAATTATAGAATTTGTTGGAATTTTTTGGAGAGTTCTAGATAACTTCTCCAACTGATGGGTCAAATGAATCACCGCCATTATTAAGTGAGTAGTATAAATATGGGTAGGATCTCATTTGTAAAGCATCAAATCATTGTAATCAAGTTTGAGGAAATATACAAGTGTTCTCTTTCAAGCTATCTTGTGTGCTCTTGTATTACTTATGGTATGTTTGTCTATAAGTAATTGAGAGTGATTGGGGAAAGTTTTTGGGGAGTGATTGGGGAAAGAAGGTTTGATTTGAAGTATTGAAAAATGTGTGTATTAGTATTGGGAAATGTGTGTATTACTAGAGAAATGCATCGAGAAGTGTAATGTATGCTGCGTAATGTATGTTTCATTGGTAATTGAGGAAAGTTACGAATATAACCAACCATGTTGTCCCTTTGTCAGGACCGCCAACTACCTTCACTTGGTCTCTGGCTTTTATGCATCTGTTGGGCTGAGTTTTCGCAAAAGACTCAACTTCATTCGGAGTTAATTGCACATTCTTCGTTTCAAGGACGACCGTCAACATTCTTTCGTACAAGAATCCGTCCTTGAATGACATGTGGCCTATTTCATCAAAAAATCCTGTCTCAATTGCATCTGGTCTCCGCTCCACAGTAATGTGGAGCTTTCTGGATAAAAGTAAAAATAAAATAAAGTCATTAAAAATTAATAATTACCAAAAAAAATTAGGTTCAAGCTAGTTACAAAAAATTCCAGAGGTTTTTGAAAATTACAAAAAAAAATTCTCATTGTTAGATTCGGTCTTATATTTTCCCATTTATAAAGAAAAAAACATTTTCAAACCCTACAATTACCCCTATCCAGCAATCAGCAGCTGTGCAGGTGGGCGGTATGCCTTTCTCTCTGAACCGTCATTTCTCTTCTAAAACAAATGCGTCATACAATTAAACCAGATAAATATTAAGTTACAAAATATAATTACGAGTGCAGCAGTTAAGGCCTTCAAGTCGATCCTTGGTATCAATTGGACAGTGGCCGTTTTATCGTCACTGTCAACTTGTGTAATCTTTCCAATATCTGATTCATATATCCCAGATTTGATCTCTTTTATGCCTTTAATGACCTATATCAAAACAAATAAGTCAATAAACCACTTAAATTGTGTGTATAGGTACAACTTAAACATGTCGAAAATGAAAAGTAAACAGTTGAATCATACCTCCCTAGCATTCGATTCTTTGTCGGCCTCCAGATAGATATAACCTGTGAGGCCGTCGGGTGCTATGGCAGCTGTTAGTTTTGTTGCTTCATGGCCAGCTTAGGAAATGTAAGATAAAGTCAATTGGTTTTCTTGTAATTAAAGGTTTTTTTTTTTTGCAATTTTCAAAAATCTTTAGGTTTTTTTGTGGGAAAATTGAAATTTTTGTCCTGTAACTTGTCATGCTCAGACTTTTAGTCCTCTATCTTGTCCAAGTTTGGTTTTGGTCCGATATCTTTACATTTTTTAGATATTTGGTCCGATTTTGCTGGAAAATTTTAATTTATGCCTGAAATTGCTGACTAGGCGCCAGTTTTTGCTAACTTGACAGTAAAATTTGGGGATTTCATAATTTTGACCACAAATTTGCCATTTGGACTATTTTTGACCAAAATAAAAATAAAAATAAGAATATGAGAGCATCTAAAATTGGAGGGAACTTACCTCTAATTTCGTGGTTTTTTTTAAAGCCTTTTTGGCCAATTGAATTCTATTAGACAAACAAGCTAATATGATAACAATTAAATCATATATGTAGGTGATTAAATTAAATGAACGTGGATATAGTATGAGTAGCTAGATTATAGAATAATATTAAACTATAATTAAATAAAATTATTTATAATATTATGCAACATCATGAAGTTATATATTCACCGGGATGGCAATGGGGCGGGTCGGCCATGACTCATACCCGTCCCGTGCATAGAACGGGACGGGACGGGACGGGTCAACCCATTCTGCCACGTTTTAAATTAAATTAAATGAGAAAAATGAAAACTATATATATTTATAAAATATTATTCACAAAATTTATTATTATCAATTTATAAATATTAGATATAATTAAAAATACATAAAAATTATATTATAATATATATTACAATATATTTTTAAAATAAAAATTATAGGCGGGGCGGAAGTGATACCCAGACCCGCCCCGCCCTGGGTCACGGGGGTGGGACGACCCAAACGGCGCGGTCCGGGGCGGGTACCTGCGGGGCGGGTCGAAATTGTCATCCCTATATATTCATCATCATTAAAAAGAATAAGATTTTTTCAAGAAATATAATAAAATTCAAAATTTTGTGGGAAATTAAATGTTTTCATAAGAAATAAATAAGAAAAAAAAAAGTATTTCCAGGAAATTGGAAACTTTCAGATTTATGGTATCATAGTTTTTGTGTAAACACGTGAAGATTTTTAATTCATGAGTTGTAGGTATTAGGTAAGAAATTCCAGAGTTCCAGTAATATTTGAACAAGTAATATTAAATTATTATGAAAGTAGCTTCTGTTAATATTAGGTTAACAGCTAATTCTTGCATTACAACCCAAATACCGTTAGAATCTTTGCTTGCAAATTTGAATAAAGACAAATGAAAGCTCAACCACCACATTACACGACTTACTAGTTTAATGTTTTTCTAATATAGTTTCACATGCTTCAAATTTAGATCTCCACGTCATGGACATAATACACATGTCAATTAGATGTCAATTATAACTATCAAAACTAGTCCGATCTGATTAGCCCGATGATAAAATCCTAAACTTGATTGTAATTTCATAGGACCTAAGGACTCGACCTGATTGGCCGAAAGACCGGACAGGCCGCCTCAATGTAATTTACTTGTATGTTTAAAGTATAAGTTGGGTTTGGCTCCGAAATGATGGTCCGAAGTATTTTTTGAGTCAACCTGACATGATTGTCGAAACCAGCCTAGGTCAATCAGTTCGATAATAAAGTGGGACTGGACTATAATTTTATAAGCATGAAAGACCTGGTATATTTGGCCGGAAAGATTGGACCAGACCGACTGTCCGATGTAATTTACTTGTGTGATTAAAGTATGAGTCGGGTTGAGCTCCAAAATAGTGGTCGGAAGGATTTTTTGAGTTGGCTCGACATAACTGATTTTTTTGCTTTGACCCGACGTGCTAGAACCGGCCGAATCCTTTCGATAGCTCTACCGCTAACAAAATCTCACAAGGAAAAAATTTCAAAAACTGAGAAATAAATCATAAATTTGTAAACAAATTAGAAAATAAAGAGTTTTTGGGAATATTCACTTTACTGTACTTGATTCAAATGGTAACTGATTTTTATCAAGAATTGCTTTTATGAATTTGTGATTGGCTAAAAGTTATTATGTTGTACAAATTGTAATTATTAAATTAACCGTTTAAATTTTTGTTTGATTTTATGTTTCTATAGTATTTTCTTTCACTTAGAAGAAAAGCGTGTTTGGTGAGTTGTTTTGAGGAAATATGTTATTTGGTGTTGGTCATAAATTTTAAAAAACTGCTAGGACCGCTCGAATCGCGCGCATTAATCCGTATCGTTCATAATATTTTATGACCAAAATCGCGATTTAAAATATCAGATAGAAACTACACTACTTTGTTGGTGCGGTTATGGTTTTAGATTTTGAAAAACCGCACCGCACCTCTATAATTTAGGGTAAAATAAAATATTGTTCTTTAGTCTTTAGTTAAATAGTTAGACAATAAATATGTTAAGTACTAATTTTATGATGATATAATTAGATTCACACTTTGTATACTAAACACAACGCATTTTATATAATATTGTTGTTAATCAAAACCACAAAATCGCATGCTACTGCCCGCCATCGCTTCAAGCCGCACCTTCGATTTTATGAATGCTTTTTTTTTTGTCATCAGATGTATCCCCACACATCTAGTCTAGCAGTCCGCCACACTACTCCGGGTCTATGGTGAGTCGCCAATCAATGGCGTAGCCAGAAAAATTTACGGGGTGGGCCGATACACGGAATCGGGGTAGGCCAGATAAAAAAGTAATAGAAAAACCATATAAATTTTAACTAAAAAAAATTAAAAAAATTTACCTTATAAATAATTTTGTAAAAAACAAAATGGGGGGGCCAGGGCCCAGGTTGGCCCCCCTCCCTCCGCCACTGTCGCCAATAACTAGCAATGAGACTAGTTCTCTGAAGAGGTGGATACACCCCAATACCCACTCTCCACGTTAGTCAGGGAATTCGATCCCCAGACCTCTAACTCACCAAGGTGAGCGCTCGCCACCAGGACAAACCCCTGGGGGTTCGGTTTTACGAATATTTTGAAAATGTTATTTAACCAAACCTCATACAGCAATTCGGTTTAAAATTTACTCAAAAAAATGCAAAATCGCACCGTGATCACTTCTAATGTTCTTAATTCCTTCATAAGCTAAAGAATTTACCTTTAAAAAATAAGGAACATGAGTTGGTGAATATTTGGTGGGAACTCATAGTGAATATCATCCGACATCCGTGTAGGTTCAATTCGGGGAGAGATCAACTACTATTAGATTTAGGGGGTCGAACACAATTGTTCTCTTTATCTGGAAGGATCTGGTTGTATGTCACCAGACCCTACCATAACACTGGTCAGTGCGTGTACTTTGGTGGCATCGATGAGGAGCCAGAGCTACTGTCCTTAGGCATAGTCAGTCGCAAACGTGAAAGTTGAGTTAAAAAAAAGAACACGAGCATGGTTTTTTTTCTCAGGCGATAGTTTTTTTTATTAGAACAACTCAAATACGGGAATTACAACAACAACCGTAACCAGGCCGACTTGACTAAATAGAAATCAAGCGAGGAATTGACAAGACCAATTCAAACCCAAATCACAATCCGAAACTAAAACACTTCTACGTTAGGAGACTTCGGCATTCCTCAATGGATACTGTAAAACACGAAACCCTAGGACATGAGCAACCATCACGCACTACAAAATATACATTATGGAGCAGCCTACGGACTTTGCCCTTCAATCAGAAAAAGAAAAAAAAAACTAGCAATCAAACTAAAAGGTGAGAAAAAATTATGACAAAATAAAAAGAACACCACACGAAGAAAATTGATCTCTCCAATCCCCAAATCTACAACCATATTTCGATATCACCACTCCTTGCAAAACTGCCATCGGCTCAGCGTTGGCCCTCCACGAGCACGGTTTAACCTTATACGATTAATTACTTGGTTGCTCTCAAAATACTCTTTTTCCACGAAATAGCTTTCCGGCCGAACTCCGCCATGAAACATGCACAAAAGTGGGAGGGTGCTCCGTCTTTCTCTCGATGCTTAAGTCAGAAACTTGGAAGAGAAGCAAGAGGCAAACATGTAATATGTGAAAGTAAAGTGTGATTAGGTTAAGAATGAACCTGGACTTGGGCTTTTATAGCTTAGTCCGGATTAGGATTTCCGTAAAATCCGGGATTTTGTTACGATTTGGTAATATAATCATCATTAAGATAGGATCGAATCTTCTAAAACCCTATTTTACTGACTAAGTCGGCGGGTTGGCCCAACTACAAGAGTTCTTCAGGTCGGCTCATAAGGTCATCTAATGTTGATCCTCATCATAGAGCTCTCATAGCTCACCCAAAGCTCGTCAGCTCATCAGGTCGGCCATTAGGAGAGCTCATCAACTCTTCAGATCGGCCATTAGGAGAGCTCATCGCTCTTCCAATTAGTAGAGTTCGTCGACTCATCATCGGCCATTAGGAGAGCTCATCAACTCATCAGATCGGCCATTAGCAAATCTCATCAGCTCTTCAGGTCGGCCATTAGGAGAGCTCGTCAACCCTTCAGATCGGCCATTAAGCTTCTTGGCTTCTTCGGCCATTAGCGAGGTTTCTTCCGATTCGGCCCATTAACGATTCTTTCGGCCCGTAGAGTCATGGCAACCTAAATGGACCATCATCATTACTTTTGTTTTATTACACTTGGATACCTAAATTAATTGCGATACCATTAAAAACAAATGTAATGTAAAGTTAAAAAAGGACAAACACTTTCTGTAAAAAGAAAAAGTGAAAAGGACCGAAAGAAAATGTCAAAAAGTCTGATTTGGGCTGAAAAAGAAGTGGGCCATTCTACTCGAACTTGAATGGCCCACTGATGTAACTCCAAACAGGGTATTGGTCAGAAGAAGCCCAACATCATTCTGTAAAATTTAAAAGTTGGCTTGAAATTTGAACTTAAAAGTCCTAAAAACCCAGTTATCAAGAAATCATGTCCCCACAGCATCTCAAAACCAACCCTAATTTCGCTCAAAGAAAAGTTGGCCACCTTGAAAAATTATTATGATTGTCTAATCTAAGGATAAGCATAAATCTTCAATTTGACCTATCCATCATTTCATAAATAGTTTAGCTTACTTTTTTTGCCCTATTATGTTTGATTTAATCTCAATATCTAGTTCAATTTGATTCTGGACATTATTGCATGTTATAGAAATCTTGCAAATCCGATTCTCAATGTTGAATTATGAGTTATTTTTTTATTTCAAGCATATTTAACATTTATTAAAGATTATTGAAATATGAAATAATATCACAATTTAATTAAAGTAGCTATGTGGAAATCCCTTTTTTTTTTATAACTCAGTTTTCAGTGTTATACTTGACTACACCTAAACCTGAAGACAATACTTTTGGTCCTTCATCGTTGTCGTCAAGGTAAACTACGAGATTTGCGGATTGACTAGTATTATGGTGGAGTAGCTTTGATACCTCATCGCTAGCACTAAGGTAAACCGCAAAATGTCATGGACTGAGCAGTATTGTGGTGGAGTCTGCTAACGTTCAATTAAGACCTGAACAAATATATTCGATCAAAAAATCTAATAATAATTGATATCTTAGTACTCGAACCCACCTATGATATGTGGAAATCTTAAAATAAAGTATGAGATAGAGAGGGTAAAAAGTTAAAACAAAAAAAAAAGAAGCAAGGAAAGGTAGAAGCAAAAAAAAAAAAAAAAAATTTACTGCAAGTTACTTTAAAAGTCCAACTTTTGCTTTTGGCTTTTCTTCCCCCATTTCAAGTGAAGACCTACAAAACCCAATGCAGCCATTATTGTGATTAGCATTTTGTCAGAAATATTTTAATAAAATGTCTGCAAAAAAAATAAAATAAAAAAAAGACAGTAAAATAGAGAGGTAGTAGTAATGATGCCAATAGTCATAATGACACCTCACCACCACCAATGGCGGGTTTCCTCTGCCACGCACCTCATCATTTATACATACATTATTTGTTTTTTTAATTTTTTAATACATGTATCATGTTGATCCAAAAAGAAAAAACCTATACTCTCAAAAAAAAAAAAAGAAAAAACCTACAATAATAAAATAAAAAATTCAGAACAAACAAAATAACAAATCCCAAAAAAAATTAAGACCCTTCTAGTCTCTTCAATTTTCACACACTACACACATCTCAAAGCACAATTTGTATTCCTTTTTTTCTTTGTTTATTTGCTACATTTCAGTTTTCACACACACTCGCATGAGGAACAATTTCCAACATTCACACAATAAGGATAAGTTATTTCATGAATTTAATTTAGGTCCATTACATTTTTGATTAACTTTAGGTAACAATGAATTATTAATTAAAAATTTATGGGTTAATAATTAACGATGTGTCAATTATTTAAATATGTAATGAACATGGACCTCCAAAGTCATAATCTCGGTTAGATAAAATGCTTATCGAACAATTATAGCAAATGTCTTAAAAAAAAACTATTATAGCAAATGCACGTACGAATATTTTCGTACACATTTTGAAGAATACACGTATTATAGTTATACATATGATATTTGTTGAATCAATGGTGTAACCAAACAAAATATTAGGGTAGATTGATATATGAAATTGAGGTAGACTAATTTTTTTTCTTAAAAAAATTATTTAAATTCTAACTATTTTTTTTTTCTAAAAACAATTCTAAGTATATTTTTTTTAATAAATGGGGAAAGGTTAAAGGGTGCAGGTTGTCCCCTGCCTCCACCGTTATGTTGAATAAAATAAAAACATTAATAATTTATAAATACACTAATTAATTCTTAATTTATGTCATAGTTATAAATCAAATTATATATATAGAGAATTAGTTTAAATTAAATTTTTATTGTCTGGCGATTATTACAAGTATCATTATATGAAATAATATCAAAATAAACCGTATTTTTATTTTTGAATAATTCTTTTATATTTGTATTTTATACATACGTTAACAAATCCATATATTTATAACTTCCGTATTTTTTGTGGATTTTATAACCATAACTTTGTCACAAATATTCGTAATTTACTAGTATGTATTAAATATCAATTTTTTTCCAACCCATATTTAATTTAACTAGCTATGGTCCTAGTTACACTTATCGAATTTTTTCCACCTCGTATTTAACTAGCTATGGTCCTAATTACACATTCGAGAATCAAATTAATATTTAATCAAATTCCGAAATATTTTCCCATAAAATAAGACCCAAAAAAATTAAAGTACAAAAAAATTCCCTTCAAAGTTCAATCTATGCGGTCAGCAAATTTCCCAAAATTTTCAAACCCTTCTCTCACCGGAATCTCTCTTCACCGCGTTTCCGCCGCCGCCGCCGCCGCCGCCGCCAAATCCAAGGTAAAATCTTATCACAGTAAAAGAGCATTGTACCTTCCGCTCGGCGAATTGTACATTGCTGTGTAGCTGAACAATTTCCCACCGCCATTGAATTAATCACACACCAAAATTTCCATATTCCCACACAAAATTTCCTTTATGCAAAACCCTTCTTCTCTCTAGAGTTTTCCTCATCTACTCCCAAGGGATCTCTCAATTTCACAATGCAATTGCTCGCAATTCCTCCAAGATTACCGCAGGTAAAGCACTCTACTGCGTCAATCTAGTATGGGTTGTAGTGGGTCGAAGGCGGAGGACTTGCCGTTGGTGGTTCGGTGCCGTGAGAGGAGGGACCTCATACGCGCCGCCGCGGACCACCGCTACGCGCTCGCGTCTGCACACGTGTCCTACTTCCGGTCACTCAAGGACGTCGGCGATGCTCTCCGGAAATTCGTGGATGAGGAGCTGATTACTGCGTCTGCTTCTTCTTCTTCCTCTTTTTCCTCGCCGTCTTTGACTTTGCCTCCGAATTCGATGCGAAAACACGGCAATGCTGATGAATCTTCGCTGCATTTACATGACGATGAGGACGATGTGGAGTCGCATTTGCATCTATCGGATTCGTCTTCTGAAGATGGGGATTCGGAAGATTACGGGCATCACCTTCATGAGCATCACCATCACGGACACGAATCAGAAGATGAAACGCATCAACACCGTAATCGTCAGGGTCATGTCCACAAGGGGAAGGGCTTTGATGATGAGGTAAGGCATTTACATAGTGAGGAGGGAACTTCGTCTCATTATCCTCCTGGTGGTTTTAATGGGTATGGTAATGGCTTTGGGAATGGATTTGTTAACGACCCGTATGTGAACCAGTATTCGTATCCATATCCATATCCATATCCGCAGCCGCCCCGTCCATATGGTGAGCCTTACATGGATCAGTGGGAGCCACAGGGCGTGCCGCCGCAGGTGCAGCCTTGGTATTATCCGAATAATGCCAATGTGTATTACATGAAGAAGGCAGCTCCGGCGACCCGAACGGTGCTTCAGGAGGCTCCGGCAGAGCCGGCTTACGGGTATTCCGATTCGTATTGGAACTCTCCAGCTGGTTATGGGAATGGCGGTTATGGTGGTAACTATGGATATGTTTCAATGGGTTCGCCTGTGAGGATGAGGAATAATGAGGGTGTCAAAGTGAACCAGCAAAAGGAGGCGCCTCCTCCTCCGTCACCCAAGGCAACGGCATGGGACTTTTTTAACCCGTTTGATGTGTTTGATAGCGGGTACCCTGATTATTATTCAAGTGGGAGATATGGATACGGGTCGAATTATAGCAGCCCGGATTCGACTGAGGTGAGGGAGAGGGAGGGGATTCCTGATTTGGAGGAAGAAACTGAGAGTGAGGTGTATAAAGAGGTTCTTAAGGGGAATAGAATGAAAGTTGAGGCAAAAAAGAGTTCTGGGGAGAGCAGTTCTCGCTCTAGAGCATTACCGGTACATAAGAGTAGTGAGGGTAGTTCAAGATCAGTGCCTCAGCGTAAAAGTGAGGGTAGTTCAAGATCAGTACCATTGTACAAAAATGAGGGCAGATCGAGATCAGTGCCGATGCACAAAAGTGAGAGTAGTTCCAAATCAGTGTCATCGTGGAGCAGTGAGGAGAGTGAGAAACCATCTATGCCAATGCAATATGACGGGGAAACTGCAAATCCATCTATGCCCTCTCGGTATAGTGAGAAGAGTGTGAAACCATCAATGTCACCCCCACATGGTGAGGGGACATCATGGGTAAATCAGTCCCCGGATAGGGAAATGGCAGGCTCGGTTAGTTTGAGTGATGAGAAAAGCAGTCCAGAAAATGTAGTGCTGAAAAGTGTGGATGAGGGTTATGTGAAGAAGAAAGGGGTGACTTTTGAGGTGGAGGAGATATCTAAGCAGGATGGTGATTCTTCCAAGTTGAGTAGTGTAACTCTGTTGTCACCTCGTGGCACTCGGGATTTGCGGGAGGTTGTGGCTGAAATTAGAGATGAATTTGAAACTGCTGCTAGTTATGGGAAAGAGGTAGCCGTGATGCTTGAGGTTGGGAAGCTGCCTTATCAGCCTAGCTTTCTTAAAGGTGAGAAGAATAATCTTCTTAAGAGTCTAATGATATGCAGTCTTGATTCAAACAATAGAGAACCTATTAATCGTATTTGTAAAACTTGTTTTCGGAAGGTCGGTGTCGTTAAGTCATGTTCTTCAAAGATTTTACATTGCAATTTTGAAGGTTATCTTTGAATTATGTAGTTCATTGCCATAAATAACTGCAGATTCCCCTTGCTTCCTGTTATTATTAGGTTTGGCTCACCCATTTATTTAAGTTAAACCTAGAATTGTGAATTTGATATTTAAAGGCTGTAGCTAGTCTACGAGAAAATGCACATAGTCTGGAATCTTAGAAGATATGGGGTCAATCTAGAAAACGACTTGTTTAATGCGTGAAGTATTTGAAATGATCAACTTACTGAGTTTGCTAGTCCATGGTTGTTGACATCCATTCACATATTAGCTTAACAGATGATGGTTATAGGTATTTCATGAGCTATATCAACTATGCCTATTTTCCACCAAAATATAGTGACGTGAAAAGAGATGAGCTATAAAATGACAATTGGTTGGAATACTTCATGCATATTAGAGTTTTTGCACTTGCGGCTTATATTTTCATTTGTTCCCGTAATTGCCATTTCTAAGCATCACGATGCCTGTGCTGCGAACTATATCTTTTTGGTTTTCGATTTGTTTATATACTGTTTTGGCCAACATTCTGTATCGTGCTTACCCCTTTCCTTCTTAAGGTTACAGTAATTCCTTTGTAGAGAACTAACACCTTTTCTAACAGTAATTCTCTCCCGGATATTATATCTGATGTCTCCATCAATGTCATTACGGGATCCTCCATCAATGAAATCCACGAAATCAGCTTCCAGGACAATGAAGTCGGCAAGATCTTACTTTGAAGATGTTGGGAAGGATGTAAACTCAAAGGCTTGTAACCTTTCGTCCACTCTGGACAAGCTGTATGCCTGGGAGAAAAAGTTGTACAAGGAAGTAAAGGTAAACTGATTTATCTTTTGATTTCTTAATTGCTGCCGTGCTGGTAAATTGCTATTCGTTCTTCCGTACAGTTTTTCAAAACCTAGGGGCTAGGAATGATCTTGATAATTGAGTTAGAAGGGGTTCTCATTCCATGCACAAGATGAGAAGTTTCTTTCATTTGATGGTTGCTCATCTGTGTATTTTATTGATCAATTTGGTGCTTTATAACACGAAGCTAATGAATATGTTCAAACCCATCTGAAAGTTCATCTTTTAAGTTATTAATTGTATTTTCTATCCCTGCCTCCCAATTCGTTGTAAGTCCTGTCTTGCAATTCAATCTTGCTCAGTTTTGGTAGGTGGTTACTTTGATAGGATGAAGAAAGACTCAGAATCATATATGAGAAGCAGTGCAAGAGGCTGAAAACATTAGATGAGGAAGGAGCAGAGTCTAGCAAGATTGATGCTGCCCGAGCTTCTATCAGAAGATTGCTAACAAAGCTCGATATTAGTGTTAAAGCAATTGATGCCATTTCAAGCAGGATCCACAAATTGAGAGATGAAGAATTGCAACCCCAGGTTGCTGAATTGATTCACGGGTATGGCCACACTCATTTCCTGCCCATTTTTTATAGTTAATATAACTTATTACACGAATTTGTTGTTTCAATAATTTTGTCTTTTTGTACTTAGCCTATTACATGCCGACCCCACGTAGTGGGATTAAGGCTTAGTTTGTTGTTGTTGTTGTTTACTTAGCCTATTACATTAAGATGATTTAATCTAGTATGCTATTAAGCATATAATTTAGCTGATAATTTGCTTATATCGGATCGTGCAAACTCTGATACACGAAAGCACTAGTCCATAAGTGGAATTGTTGAACACTGTCCTCATCTATTGTGCTTGTTGGTTTGTTGTATAGAAAAACAAGTGCATAATGTGACATGAAAAAATCTTAGGCTGCGTGGATATAAGGGAGATTTCATTTTCATTCCGCCGGAGAATTTTTTTAGACCAAACATGCGATTATTTATGAAAATTTTCAGAAAATATACTATTATCTCACTTTCACTTTTTCTCATTTTTTGGCAAAATTGTTTTTTTAGTCCTCTAAGTGGAGCCTCTCGGAGATTTGGTCCTTTTGTTTTTTCGACTTTGGATTCAGTCCTATAAATGAAAATTTTCGGACTTTTAGTCCTGTGACCTATTATAGTGGGTAAAATATACCTGTTTGCTGATGTGGATTTTAATTTTATGAAAAGTATTGATTTTTTAAAAAAGAAATATTGAGTTGGAAGTACATGTGGACTAAATTGGAATCTAAGTGAAATTGACATGGATAAATATTTTATTTTCCTTTTTTCTCCTTTTTTCTTTTTTCTTTTTTTTCTTTTAGTCTTTTTTCTCCCTTCTTCTTCCCTTCTTTCAATTTCTGCAACACAACCTCTTCCCTGAAGCTGCATGAACAGGCACCAATCCCCCGCTGCCGCACCCTCTCATTCTTCTTCTTTTCCTTCTTTCTCTAAATCCAATTTCACCTATCACCCTCGCGCCTCCTCCTCCACCTCTTTTTTTTCTTCACCCATGGATGTAGTTGTCGCCGTCTTTTCTTCACCCACTTAATTTTTGTATGTGTATAACTGCATATACAGATACGTATATATATAAAGTTTCATTTAAAAACAAAAGAAAACTGTAAAATAAAATATAATATTTAAAAATGTAAAAATAAATAATTGTGAGCCAGATTAACTCTCTTTAATTTTATATGTCAACTATGAATTTATTTCCCTAAAAAAAAAAACTATGAATTTATTAATATTTATATATTTTTAATTTAAGTATACATTTAATTTGAAATATAAAATATTTTTAATATTATTTTTGTACAATTTGTATTAATAATTTCTATATTTGGAATGAATGGAAACTATTTTTATTTTATTTCTAGTTGAATTACATATATTTTCCAACACATTAATGTGATTTTTATAATTATTTGTATTTTTAAAAATCAAGAATTTTTCTAAACATTATAGGAGATTTTTTTAATAAAATGTTATAATGAAATAATTTTTTTAGTAAAATATTTTAAAGACATCGATATTTCTTATAGTTTTGAAATATGACATTCACAATACTAAAAGTTAAATAAATAACTAAAAATATCAAATTTAAATCATTTTTTTTTTATTTTTTCATCTTGTCAAATTAGATTTTCATCATCAATAATATTAAATTTAAGTTCCAATAAAATAATAATAAATCTATTTGGATAATAAAGTGACAAGTTGGATTTTCTTTTTTATTTATTTCCCCCCTTTTGCCTAGCTCCAAGTTAGACGCCTTTTCATCATTTTTATTGAGAAACTAGTTTTTTTTTTAAATAGCAAAGTCCACATCATCCTAGCAGGTGACATTTACCTGCTATAGCAGGTCATAGGACTAAAAGTCCGAATTTTTTTCACTTAAAGGACTGAATCCAAAGTCGAAAAAATTAAAGGACCAAATCTCCAAGAGGCTCCACTTAGAGGACTAAAAAAACAATTTTGCCTCATTTTTTCTTACACCAATCACATCGACACATTTTTTCACAAAAAACTAATCATTATTACACAATTTCCCACAAATTTTTCACTATTCACTTACTCACACATTTCTAACTATCAATCACATCCAATTATTATTTTACTATTTTTAAATCAAATCAACTTTCATCATTACATATCCATTCACACTCTCAAAAACTTTCATAAGATATTTTTTCACTATTCTCTAGCGAAAAGAAAATTTTCAAAATGAAAGAATATCCAGTCGCACCCTTACTCATTTGCCTTGAAGAAAGAGATCTCAAATTCTGCAATATGTTTTCTCCCCAAGAAAAGATAGATTGAATAAATGTGCAGTGAACAGCAGTTGCTTTTGTTGCTTGCTTATAGTAAGAGTATTAGGTAGCTGATAACTGGTGCTTTCGGATGACATGTGCAGTGAACTACCTGATTTTCCTTGAATTTTTCGAGTCTTTTTTCCTTTTTGTTATCATGTATCTCTATTTTGTTAGAGCAAGTTCAGCTTCTCATAACTTTACTAAAATAATTATATTATTTTATTGAATAATACTACAATGTTAGGTGTATTATAATGCATACTTAATTAATAATTAAATATTCAAGATACTTCAAAATATTTAATTTTAGTAAGTATGGAACGATATGATTGATTACATAATTTTTTTGAAGAACTAAAATTTGAAACTTGAATAATAATATAATGTTATGAGTTCTTATACGAACTTACAATTACATTAATCATTCTTGTTGGATTTTTCATAGTTGATTTCATGAACTTCTTTGTATTAGATGCATTGTTATACACGATCAAACTGAGTATTTATATGCCAAAAATTGATAAAAAATAAACTGTTAACGTTAATTAAAAACTTTGAAGTTAATTGAATTATTTTTTTTGCCAAAACTAAGCACAACATTTTGATATTATTTACAATTATTATATAAATTCATAAAACATGTATAGGCTAATATTATCCATTGTTTACTTTGTTTTTTCACTGCCTGTTTTTCTGTGCATCTCTGACTCATTCCAACAAGAAATATAACTGAGAGTATTATTATTTACCCATGACCAAAAATATATTTGAAACTAACTCCTTTTCAATTTTTTTCTGAAAGTTTAAGGTTTATTATAATACTAAAGATGGCATTTGCAATTGAGTTTTTTATTATGAAAATAATGAGTTGTAATTTATGAACCATGTACAATTATAAAATTATAAATATTCTTAATATTTGAAAATTAATATAAATTCATATGTCACTGGAGAGATTTTAAAATTTGAAGATGATCTAATTCGTTTCATTTCTTCATAAATAATTTGTTGTATATATAACTACCAATCCATTTTAAAAAGTTGTGGCTTTCTTGAAAAATAAAAGGGATATGGTACTTTGAATTTTAAATAAGTTTCTGGTAGAACTTCCGGTCAAATAACAGTGTGTGGTCGTCAAAGATTCAAACATCAAGTTGCAAATAACTCCTTAAATTACTATGCATGATTTAGCATCAATACTCCTAGAATTTTGTTTGCACTTTTCATTTTGGCTGTAAATTCGTTTTCTCTCCCTCCCTAGAATTATTATAGATATATTTCATTTGTTGAGTAGATTAGAAAATATATCATAAGTACACAGTTCTGCGTACTACCTCATTTTAAATGGCTGAAATTATGTCTCTATGCATACTTATGACATATGATTGGAAAACTTTCCATTATTAAATGGATATTATTTGAAAATGCAAAGTATTTCAAGAGTTATAATAGAAAGAAGACATACTTTCTGTTTTTTAAGAAAAATTTGGGATATAAAAGGATACTTATCATGCAAATTAAGTAAATAAAAAGCTAAATGAACGTTAGATTAGTTAATTTCTTTTAAAATTACGTTAAAAGAGTAGTTTTGGCGAGTAAGAAATTCAAGAAACTTTCCAAGAAATTTTCACTTTCATAGTAGTATAGATATAAATATAGATTAGAGTTTCTTTATTTTTAAGTAATGAGTTGGTTTCTCCCTCAACCCCAATCCCCAATCTCTATTTGCCTTATATTTCCCCTTTACTGTTTGATGACCTGTATCATTTGTAGTTATAGATATTCAAATGTGAAGATATTGGTAACCTGATCTTGTCGTGCTTTTTACAATAGCTCGTGATCTTTTCCTTTTTGCTTCAAAAAATTCGAAATGTGCGATGCTCGCCCCTGTTTTATCTAATCAATGATGTCCTGTATATAGGCTGATTAGAATGTGGAAGGCAATGCTCAAGTGCCATCAAAAGCAGTTTCAAGCCGTGATGGAGAGTAAAATGCGTAGGCTAAAAGCAAACACCGCTCTCCAAACGGATTCAACCTCGCGGGCCACCACCGTGCTCGAACGGGAGCTTCGTGCGTGGTGCGAACGTTTCAACGAATGGATCAGCTCTCAAAAATCTTACGTCGAGTCCTTAAATGGGTGGCTTCTGAATTGTCTTCAGTACGAACCGGAATTGACTCCCGATGGGCCCATCCCGTATTCCCCCGGCCGGCTCGGAGCTCCTCCCATTTTTGTAATTTGCAATGACTGGCACCAAGCCATGGAGGCCATCTCTGAGGCACGAGTGGCAAACGCCATGAATACTTTTGCAACGAGCTTACATCAACTATGGGAAAAACAAGACGAGGAGGGACGTCAGAGGCTCAAAGCAGAATATATTTCGAAGGATTATGAGAAACAGCTTAGAGCATCACATCGTACGGAGAAGCGTGAACAAGATGATGCAATGTCTGAGAAAACCGGGTTGTCTGTAGTACCGTCAGAGTTGGACGATCTAAAGGTGGACTTGGACTCGATGAGACACAAATTGGCCGAGGAGAGAATAAAACACAAGGACGCGATGAAATTAGTGCACGACGCTGCTTCTAGTAGCTTACAAGGAGGTTTAGTTCCGATTTTTAAGGCGTTGGAGGTTTTTACTTCAGAGGCTCTAAAAGCGCATGAGCATGTTAGGTTACAGCATCCTGGGCAGAGCTCATAGGTAATGTTAATTGCTATAATCTCTAATTTTAGCAGCCATAGAACATGTAAATTACCCAGTTATTGCATTTAGAGAAGGTAGAATAATTTTTGTAGCTAATTTTTAAGTCAACAGGTAAGAAGTTTAATGTACAGAGATTCATTTATTTGTTGATTGTTGGGTTTTTTGTAATGGAACAGTTTTTAGGATATTTTGTTCATTTTAGGGACAGAAGGTGATCTTTATTGAGTTAGGTGGAAAGAACCATTATTGTTAATTATGAGGTAATTCTTTGTGCCTTAATGACTCTTTGGACAATTTATCATCCATGTTATTATTTCAGGTGGTCCATACCTAAATAATTTTGTGAATGAATTATTGATGGTTGATACATATTGGTCAAGTTGACATGGGGAAAATTTGTTCCCTAGAGCCCTAGAGAGACAACAATATATGGTCATAAATCACATTTATGTCTTTGCATAGCTAATTTCTAGCATCAAAGGATTCATATTACTCTTGCATTTCTACATTCTAAGTAAATAGGTGTAAACAAATCGAGTAAAGTCGAATTTAATATTGCTCAAGTTTGGTTGAATTTTGATGGAGCTTTAATAGTTTGGATTATTATTCTAATTGAGCTTGAACGAGTTTTATCGAACACGAATCAAGCTTGATGTTTTATACATAATTTTACTAATTGATTTAAGCTTCATATCTTACCAAACGAAAAAATAATAATCAAATTTGGTTCATTATGTTAACAAATCTAGCTCAAACAAGCTTGTATTGACCGATTTTAAATAAAATAGCTTGATTTGTTCCTCAACTACAAAGCTACAATAATTTATAATTGTTCTAATACTAACACGCTTAATTTTGGATTTTATATACGATGAATACCTGAAAAGAAGATGTTGACATGAGTAATATTTATCAAATCTATTAAAATCTCTTCAATTGTACAGTCTTGTACCGCATAAATCGCTCATCGTCATTTGTTTATTCCTTCTCTTTGCACCGACAGATCGCTCTTTGCCCTCTTCACGTCACACATCAAGGCCAACCAAACTAATCTTTCATATGCACCTATATGAGATACAAATTGAGAAAATGGCTTTAGATTTAACTCAAAATATTCAAGTACATAACAACAAATCAGATCTTCTATTGCTCTATAAGCTTTGGGGCTCGAATTGAATTAAATTAAACTCAAAAATATAATTTTAAATCCCAATATTTGCAAGGATACAATTGTAATTTCCTGGAATGGGAGTGTCAATAGCCCATCCCGTGAACCTTACACAAAACAAAACCTTATAAAAACCTCAGTCCCCACTCGGTTACCTTTTTAACATAGCAAAAACAAAGATCTTTTGAGAACTGAGATTCAGAGAAGCCATGGAGTTATCCAAAGTCTTGATAACCTTATTACTGATCGTGACTACAGTAATCGGTTCGATCTCCGGTTGCGTTTCCGCCGCTTCGGAGGAATCGGAATCGAAAGAGTTTGTGGTGACGTTAGATCACTCCAATTTCACTGATTTCGTTGCGAAACATAAGTTCGTCGTGGTCGAGTTTTACGCGCCTTGGTACTCTCTTTTGCATTTCTGTTTCTTTTTACGTGTTTTGTGATTTGTGTATACGTTTTGTACTTTCGAATGGCTGATTCAGATTAACTGTTCTTAATGCGTGTTGATTTTGCTTGATATGTGTGTTTTTGGGTTTCGATTTTGGGAGATTCGTTTTTTTTCTTCTTTTTTATACATTTTAGATGCCGCAATGTTGGTGTAAATTTATGTTTAGAAATAATATTGTGAACAGTTTAATTTAAAGAGATCATCTTGAGGTACTAAATTGGTGCGTTTTTCTTGGACTAGAATTAAAAATGTGATATAACTACTGTGGAGTGTATTTTGCTTGTTGAAGAGTGTTGGGAAATTGTTTTCCTATTTTCATTCAGCAGTAGATCTGTTATTACGGAATTAAGATGGTGTTTCTATTGGAAGGAGACACAAACGCGGTCATATGTTATAATGAATTGAATTATTAAATTAAGTCAAGTCTCCTGATATGTTCATATGTTGTTAACAGGTGTGGTCACTGTAAGAAACTTGCTCCGGAGGTATTTATCTCTTGGTAACCTGAAAAAGTTAACAAAAATATTGCTTTTAGACTCAAAGTATTACTGCAATCCAGATATATATTTAATCTGTTTACATGTGTCCTTGCATTTTCAGTATGAGAAAGCTGCTTCTATTCTAAGTACGATTGACCCTTCAGTTGTCCTAGCAAAAGTTGATGCCAATGAGGAGCAAAATAAAGTCCTTTCCAGTGAATTTGAGATTAGAGGTTTCCCCACTCTTAAAATACTGAGATACGGAGGTAGTGTTGTTCAAGAATACAAAGGACCCCGAGATGCAGATGGCATCGTCAGTTATTTAAAAAAGCAAAGTGGTCCTGCATCATTTGAAATTAAATCCCCTGAAGATGCTAGTTCCGTAGTTGACGCCGATAAGATTCTTGTCGTGAGTCCATTTTGTTTTCCCTACTCTCTCTCTCACATGTGTGTGTGTGTTTCAATGTCATATAAATGGAAATTTAACATAAATAAGAAAACATGTTTTTGTGATTTTATAGGTTGGTGTATTCCCAGAATTTTCTGGAGAAAAGTTTGAGAATTTCACAACTCTGGCTGAAAGATTGCGTGCCGACTATGATTTTGGTCATACTTTGGATGCCAAACTTCTTCCTCGTGGGGACTCATCAGCTTCAGGGCCTCTTGTTAGGTTGTTTAAGCCTTTTGATGAACTCTTTGCAGATTTCCAGGTATATGTCAGTTACATCATTTTCCTCCTGGCTATGTTATCTAACCTTTCACTCCCAGAATACTTGTACATCTGTAGTCTCCTTAACCCCAAAAGAAACTCTCATGCAGGAGTTTGATGTGGATGCTTTAGTGAAATTCGTTGAAGAAACTAGCACCCCAACTGTAACTCTCTTCAACAAGGATCCAAAGCACCATCCCTTTGTTATCAAATTCTTCAACAGCCCCAATGCGAAGGTCTGCTGCAATTTACATTGTTTGGTTCTTTCAAAGAACATAGATAATTCTGCATGGTAATTGACTAATTGTGCATTAAGTAGAGAGAAAAATTTAGGCGACTACTACAAGCTGCATCTTTCAACTAGATATTTGTTTAATCTGTCTGAATAACTCTTATCAGTAGTGCTTTCTGTATCAAAATTTCAGTTTATTGTTGAAAATGTAAGTTCATTTGGCAAGCATAAAATGTGCCTCACAGTAGATGTCTTATTTAGTAGTGACAGGGAAGGGCAGGGAAGCAACTATGTACTGAAGCAATGAGAGCAAGCATGTTGAGGGTCATTTGTAAATCATAAAAAGTTAATGGGCCTTATGGATTACCATAAAATAACTGAATTGTCATGGTTAGAAAAAATAAATTCTTGAGTGCTTGCGTACATCAGATGAATGTTTTTCAGAATAGGCATCCTGCCATGCGACCATTTTGGTGGCCATTTCACCAGGGACCTCTATATTTGATTTGTTGTAAACTATTTTTATTTGATATCAGGTATTCGCATATTTTTTTGTTCTTATGTCAGAGTTGTCAAAACTAAAATGTTGTTTCACGATCTGAATTTGGCCGTTTAGTTTTGGAAATTAATTAGTCGCATCTCGTCAGCCTAATGTCATCATTTTGTTTTTGGGTTTTAGTCAATTATTTGTCTTCATCACCTTGTTGGCTAATAATGCCGTTCTAGATTCCAACTGACATCATTTCATTTGAAATTTGGCAATTGAAGAGATTATTTTTCTTAGGAATGTGTGCTCCAATCATTGCTTAGGAGCTAAAAATTCTTGAAAATGAAAAGCATATGTTATGGAATTTTTTTTTTTAAGTTCTCCCACACTTGACAAAGCTTGAACTATGTTGCTAAGATTTCTCTACGATCCATTGTGTTTTTATTCCTCACCATGATTCATAATAGTTAATGTATCTGCATTGTTTCTATATTTTTGTAGGCAGTTTCATTTAATTTCTGGACAAATATTGTGCAATTATTTGATTATTTTCAACTCTAGCATTTTAAATTTGCTGCTCATGTTGAAAGATCTCCTATACCTTATTTGGAGCTATAATTCTGCTGTCTTCCTTTTTTCTTTTTCCTTTTTTTTTTGGTCCTGTTTGATACATGTATTGGTTTATTGTTCATCGAAAATTTAGGTAATCGCTCAAATGTGACTTTGTTGGTTCACAGGCAATGTTGTTTCTAAACTTTGCCAGCGAGCAGTTTGATGCATTTAAATCAAAATATCATGAGGTGGCTGCACTTTACAAGGGCAAAGACTTGAGTTTTCTAATGGGTGATATTGAGGCTAGCCAAGGTGCCTTTCAGGTTGGTCTAGATCAAAACCTTGTTTTTCATTCTTTTACTGACACATTACGATTATGCTGATCATTTCACTCTCTCGAACAGTATTTTGGCCTCAAGGAAGAGCAAGTTCCTCTCATCATTATCCAGACTAATGATGGAGGGAAATATCTCAAACCAAATGTTGAGCCTGATCAGGTTGCATCGTGGGTGAAGGACTTTAAGGTATTTTTCCTTCATTATTTGGCCTTATGTTCACCTGTTTTCCTACATTCGTCAAATCCAACTTCAGTATTTGATGATTGATATCATTGATGTCTTCAAATGACATTTTGGGAAACGGACATACGTGTTACTTTTGTGCAGTTTGAAAATGTATTTATTGCAGCCTTTTGAAATTAACTAATTTTAATTGCTAATGTTTCTTGTGAAGGATGGCAATGTACAACCATATAAGAAGTCAGAGCCCATTCCTGAAGCTAACAACGAACCTGTTAAAGTGGTGGTGGCTGACACCTTCCAGGACTTGGTTTTTAATTCTGGGAAAAATGGTGTGTATCTGTAGCAAATCTCTTACAACATTCTCTTACACTTTGAAATTTTCTGCATTTTAATCTCTTCTGCATGTTCTTTTCTGGTTTAAATCTTATGATTGTTTGCATGATTTACTTCCGATTTTTGTCTTGTTTCAACATAAAAAGTTATCCCATATTTTAGTCGGTCTGATTAGAGTTCTCTCTCTCTCTCTCTCTCTCACACACACACACACACATTGAGGTTGCAATTAACTCATCTATCCTTGTTTGAAATAATCAAACCTTTGAATCACTAGACTTATTGAACTATGCTCGGTTTTTTTTTTCGGGGTTATAGAACATGCATTTCGTTCTCCTTATAGTAAATATATTATCATCCTATCAGAAAATATTAAATGTTAAGTTCTATGTTATTTCCATGTACCTGCTGCTTGGTGAATTTATTTGGGATTACACCTCGAATGTGAGCACTATTTGTTTTTTCAGTTCTGTTGGAGTTCTATGCACCATGGTGCGGACACTGCAAAAAGTTGGCTCCAATCTTGGATGAAGTAGCTCTCTCGTTTGAAAATGATGCCGATGTTCTAATTGCAAAAATTGTAAGATTCACGACCTACCAACATAATGCTTTCAAGTCAATTTTGATATTTATGGAAATGATTTTACATTTACTCCATGAGATTAAAAAGAACATGTAAAAGGTAATATAATATCAGGAGCTGAAGTAAAATGATTCGCAGATTTTTTCTCTGATAATTTTTACCCGGGATTTCTAATTGTGAAAATATGTCCACTTTAAGCGAACAAAATGGTCCGTATGAGCAAGTGATGGCGAAAACCTACTACTGAAACAAATTAGCCAAGCATTTGATTTTCACTGCCCCATACATCTTTTTCCATTTGGTTTATAGCTTTTCATACCTGGAGATTTTGGGAGTGTTTGCGGTCACTAACAAAAGTGCTTTCTAAGCTTTTGTCTTTGCTTCTGATTCTACTTTATTTAAATAGGGGATGGGGGCTTCAGATTTCTGGGGCTTCAGATTTCTGACTCTGCTTCTGGGTTGACTTTTACAAACAAATAAAGCACTTTTACGACTTTTTCACCAAACACTCTCAACTTCAATTCTATTTGCAAACACAACCAACTTCTGATTCTCGACTACTTTTACTTCCGTTACAATAAATCACTTCTTCCAAAAGCAGAAGTTTTTGCACACTCCCTTTATTGGATACTTCCCTCATCTCACTGTGGCGAAGCCAGTCTTTTGAAATGTCATCATAATAGCCAGTCGATCATATTCTTGCAACCTGTCGCTGCCACACTTAGCGAGGACTTTTGGTTGGGGAATTTTTTTCCATATACTATAGCACACGGACAGCCGTATCGTGAAATTGTGGAAAATTGTAATTTCAGCTTCATAATACTTTAATTTTTTTTTCACTAATTCGTTTGTCTATTTCTATGCAGGATGCTACTGCAAATGATATCCCACAGGACACTTTTGAAGTGAAAGGTTATCCGACATTATATTTCAGGTCAGCAACTGGAAACCTGTTGCTGTATGATGGAGATAGGACTAAACAAGACATGATTGATTTCATTCAGAAGAACCGAGCCACGGTTGCCAAACAGGAGTCCAGAAAGGAGGAACTCTAGAGAAGGTAATGAAACTTTATTTGTATGTGTACTCAGGGGCGGAGCCAGGACAACTGGTAAGGGGGGGCCAAGAGTAAGGGTGTCAATCTTGTCGTGTATCGTGTTCGTGGATCGTGTTCTGACACAATCACACAGATATTATAAGTCTGACACGAACCTGAACACGACTCGTTTAATTATTTGTGTCAAGATACACGACACGAATACGATCCGTTTATGACACGAAAAACCTATATAATTTAAAGTTGACACGAAAAAAAATAAAAAATTGGAGAAAAAATTAAAATTACATATAAAAAATACATTAAATATTAAATTCGTGTTAAGTTTGTGTCAGGTTATCGTGTCGTGTCAAAAATTGACGCCTCTAGCCAAGAGTAAAAAACAAAAAAAATCCACTAATCTTTCAAAATTGCATAAACCCCCTTAGGTTGCATTTGGATGAAATGATTTAGATTTGTGGGAAGACTTGGGGGAAGAATTTCAAATAATTCCAGATGGATTCGAAATCCACCACAAGGACTCAAAAATAGCTCAAAATAGGAGTTTATGATTTGAAATACATTGTATCCGAATAAGCTCAATGGATTTATTATTACAGATTTGAAATCCTCAACTTCAAATTCATCCATCCATGGATCCGCAGACAGAAGCTTCCGATGTTAATATTAGTTTTCCTTTGTTTTGCAGGTAGCGCGTATCTTCATCGTTTCGAGAGAATACACTCGAAAACAATCGGAAGATTTTGGCTAGCCTCAAACTACAAAATTAGGACGAAAGTTTTAAACCCCATCATACCTGCTTACTCCCCTTTTGCCTGTGCCGAGCTTTTTCTATTAGTAAGTGAGACGACAAAAATGGTTTTGACATGTTACAAAGCCGTTTCAGATTTTTAGGTTTGCATTTACCTTCTGTAGTGACAGTTTTGTGGCTGTAGAGTAATTTGGTGATTTAATTATGAGATCATATTATAGTTTGTTTTTCATTGTGCCAATTTTCACTTTGCTTGGATAATCTTTATCTAACCTGCTGAAATAGGTGATATAAAATCCAGAACATCTAAACGACCCGATTAGTAAAAAATGAGAAAATATGTATAAAAATATCAAGCTACTCGAGCTCGATTCGTGTTCGGCTTGACTAAAACAGTTTGAGCTTGATTCTATTAATAATCAAATCAAACTCAAACACAATTTTTAAGCTTGATTAACATTCAAACAATTTGAATCGGCTTGTCTCGACTCGTTTAAACACTAACTCTAATACCAGGGGTCAAATTGCTTATAAAACTGTTCCCATTATAAAATGTTTGCTCACCAGTCTAATTTTTAAAACACTATTATAAAACTGTTCCCATTATAAATTAAAATAAATAGAATACATCGGGGAAAAAAAAGAAGTAAAAATGGTGATTATGAGGTAAATAAAATCATATATGTGCATAAATAAAGATTATAAGCTAATTTTATGGTCTAATATTTTTACTTTTTTAACTGATCAGAATAATTGATTAGATATTAGTTGTGCATTTGTTCACGAACATCACCAAATATTATATTCGAATTGAAGGATTGGGATTTGGCACCAAATTGAAGGACTGAGATTTTGGAGCCAAAATTATTAGGGGTAGCTTAGTCCTTTTATTAAACAGGTTAGTATTAAATCATCATTAATGCAAATTCACCTAACTTCTAGTCATCCAGATTCTAGTCATTCAGACTTATCGTAATTAATAATACGGATAATTACAAAAACATCCTTGAGTTTTGGGTTACTTACAAAAAAATTTAGATATGTTTCAAAATTACAAAAAATCCCTTCAAGTTTTGTTTTGTCTTAAATTTAAGGGGGGTAACTGTAATATTTTTGTAAATGCCAGTTTTTTTTTGAAATACTTTCGAAAATTAAATAAATATAAGACGGAATCCAACCTCAAGGTTTTTTTTTGTAATTTTCAAAGAACTCTGGTTTTTTTTGTAATTAGCCCAAACCTTAGTGGTGTTTTTGTAATTATCCCTTAATAATATGAACCTCTTCTTTATTGATAACTATTACATAAGTATGGCTAATATTTGCGATTAAACTATTTACTCTGTATAAGATAGAACGCAGCTAATGGATTTCTTATTATTTATTTTTCTTAAGTTTTATTTTCCATTGATTTAAGAAAATTTTCAAAGAGATTTATTTTCTGGTCAAAAATATTGGGCAGGGAACAAACCAAGCCACCACTACCAAATCTTGCCTGCTTTACTTTCTGTGCAATTTTCTCCAGTTTCAACTATAGTTGCATATAAAAGTATAAAACCAGTAGAAGTCGCTCTCACCTCCATTTTGTTCAAAAAACAAGAATCGCATCGCTTCCATCTTTGTCTGCAGATTTTCACGTGACAGAAAAAGGGACCAAAATCTATAATCCAAAACCCAATTGGCTTCCTTTTCTACTCTTCAGATAAGGCCTCGAAAACGCACATACACGGATACACCCAAGGTCAGTAATTTTCTTTTTGCTCATTTCTTGAGAAATTCTATCTGGGTTTTGAGCTATGGATTCAAATTTCAAATCACCTCAAAGGGAAAATAATAGTGATTTTTATCCATTTCTTTATTTCTTTCTTCTTATTAATTCTTGATCTTTAAGTGAGTTTGGTACATATTGGATGCCTTTTTCATCATTCGTTTGATTGCTTCTGTAATTTTCATTTTCCTTGAATTAGTGGCAATTTAGTGAAATCATCTCAATGGTTCAATCTTTTGAAACCCACATTCTCAATGCTTTGAATATAATGTGTTTGATGCTTCTGTTTAAAACCCATAATCTCAATTTTATGTTCACACACATTTACATGTGCATTGGGTGCAAATCACTGTTCTAAAAATCCCTCGCCTAGTCCCAATTAGTCCACTAGTTCATGCCTAGGCGCTAGGCCTCCCTTGTCCGCCTTGGTTATTATTCCGATTAGGCCCGGCTAACTCTGCCTAGGTCCCGCCTAACCCCCCTAGGCGGAGGCCCCAGTCTGCCACCCGACTAGCGCCTAACACTTTTTAGAACACTGGTGCAAATACGTTAATATGCTTTCGTATGTGAGTTTTGAAGTTATTTGAACTGTTAATGTATTGATTTTTTTTATATATAACTTTCCAGTGTATTGAAGAGGTCAGATCATTAGATTGAGTGTTGTTATGGCTTCAATGATGCTCAACTCCGTAAATTTCAGCACCGGTAAAGCTGTAAAATTCGAGTATGTGGGTTTAAAGCCATTGAAATTGCATCAGAATATCCTCTGTGTGAGGCCTCATTCGATCAAAATTGCACCACGGATGCTCACAATAAGGGCTAGTGAGATTCGTGACGATGGTACTATTAAGAAAATGGGAATGAGTGATGAGGAGTGTGAGGCTGCGGTTGTTGCGGGGAATATTCCAGAAGCACCTCCGGTGCCCCCAAAACCAGCCGCGCCAGCTGGCACACCGGTCGTCACCTCCCTTGTAAGTATCTGTTATATCTATTTGGAATGAAAATGCATTTTGTATTGATTTTTTGATGGTATCTGAATATATGAGGGAGCTTGTTTGCTCTAAAGTTTTGGAACTTCAGAATAAATGGCAAATAGTTGTGGTCTTTTTAGACTTTTCAGGATTAAGTTTTTGCGTTAATAATATATAGGGATAATTACAAAAACAGCCTCTTAGGTTTAGTCTAATTACAAAAGAGCTTTGTTAATTTTCAGAATTACAAATAACCCTTGACATTTTTGCTATATTACAAATTTCACCTCCAAGTGGGAGTATTTGTTAGGTAAATACAAACCTAGGGGGGTGTATTTGTAACACCTTAATGGGGGTATTTGTAATTTTGAAATTTAATCGGAATTTTTTGTAATTAGGCTAAACATCAGGGATAGTACTTGTAATTATCCCTAAGATTTATTCTAATAAAAATCTCTCACATATAGTGTATGGAAAATAAATTGCACCGTGCCATGGACTATGCTGAATTGTCATGTTTTTTAGAAAGTGACACATAAAATTATTCAATTCTCGACTTTCAACTCTGTAATGCATGCAATGATATGAATCATTTGAATGAGAACATACTGCAACAAACTTTGGCCATCTATGGTCATACCTTTTTGAATCCATACCACGCATTGATAATACTCACTATGATCTCCATAACGAAGAATTTTAGTGATATTATCTTATAATGTTTGTAACAGCCACTTAGTAGGCGACCGCGTCGGAATCGTAGGTCACCGGCGCTGAGGGCCGCGTTCCAAGAAACAACTTTAAGCCCTGCAAACTTGGTCTATCCACTTTTCATTCATGAAGGTGAATTTGAACTCTGAATGATTCGACAAAAGTGTTACATCCACATTTTAATTTCTAAAATCTATTTCAACTGTGTTTGGCAAAGCTCTCATAATACAATATATGCAGGTGTAGAAGACACTCCAATTGGAGCAATGCCTGGATGCTATAGGCTTGGGTGGAGACATGGACTTGTGGAAGAGGTTATTGCCTCTCGTCTTGTCCTATTTTCTTTGAAGCATGCCTTGCGTTTAAAACCCAAAATTTTCTTGAGTTTATATTATATTTAGGGGTAATTACAAAAAAGCCCCCGAGGTTCAGGCTAATTACAAAAAAACCCATTTTTTTTAAAATTACAGAAACCCCATTGAAGTTTGATATCGTCTTACATTTTCCCTCCCTTCAGAAGCAAAAAATATTTCAAAAACCCCCATGACATTTATAAAAATATTACATTTATCCCCTTAAACTTAAGACAAAATCAAATATGAGGGATGTTTTTGTAATTTTGAAACATCTTGTAATTAGCCCTAACCTCAGGGGTGTTTTTGTAATTATCCCTTATTTTTATCTAGTTCATAATAAGGAGCTGTTTAGTGCAAATTTACGAGCTTGATTATATCTAGCATAAATCAAATAGTCAATCTTTTAATAATTAATTCTAATAAATATAGTCCAGTGAGCTTTACGGGAAGTGACTGATGTATACATAACAGAACAACTTCAACTACCTGTACCGAATTTTCTAACAATTTCATGGCATATCTATTTCTGTTTCCTAGCAATCCTAGCATTTTCTAGGTCAACTTTTTCTACTGGAGCTAATTTATATTTGGATTTGGCAACTGAAATAATAATTAGAAAAAATACATTTAAGCTTAAAGATAATTTCCTATAAACTGCTTATCAGTGATGGTTTTCCGAATTGTTACTTGTGCATGTGGTAGGTAAATCTGAAAGGTCACAAGCTAGTTTTCTAAAAAGCTCATCTCACGCAGGTCGCTAAGGCTCGAGATGTTGGTGTTAACAGCATTGTGCTCTTTCCGAAAGTTCCTGATGCTTTGAAGGTTCTTACTTAATTGAAATAATTTTGCATTTTCCGACTACTATTAGTTTAGCATGGAATAGTCCTTTTGCTAGTTCTGTTGAGGTGCTGATGCATTTTAACTTTATTGGATTCTGCTACAGAATTCTACAGGAGATGAAGCCTATAATGAAAACGGACTAGTGCCAAGATCAATACGTCTGCTTAAAGACAAGTATCCTGATCTTGTATGTTGTTTTTCTCTATGGGGTCTCATTGGTCTATTTGAGTTAAGTTGCTTATTCGGGGATAATCAATATTGCCTTTGATAGTTTTCAAACCTGTATACCTCGTAGGTCATCTATACTGATGTTGCTCTAGATCCATATTCCTCTGATGGGCATGACGGCATTGTCAGAGAAGACGGTAAGACATGCTTCTTCTAGTACGTGCTGAAAATCGTGGTTCTTAAAAGTTTGTTGAAGTTGACTATTTTTTTTTTCTGAATATACTTTCATTAGTCTATTAAAAATTGAACCTTAACCAAATACAACAAATCTGGTCTTTTTTTTTAAAAGTTCTTTTATGGTAGTGTTTCTTAGAGTATAAATGTCCTTTACTTAAGAAAAAATTGTGACCTCTCAATGGTGTGTCGGCATTATGTTTGATGTTGATATTTCTCGAGTAAGTTTTAACTATAAAAGTCACTGCTATAATCAAGAACATTATAGCATGACTAACTTTTAAAAGATATTCCACTGATATCTTAGTATTTATTTTATCGGATTGCTTTTTTTTTTTCTTTCCTTAAAAAAAAAAAATTCAGTCAGTTTCCTTCCATTTTGCCTGTACACTGCAGTATGTTGAAGATATTTAAATCATTTGCTTAGAACTAGTTTTAAGAGGATTTCAAAGAGCATGTCAATAGCCTATGCGCTTGTTTGTAAGATACGGAGTCATCATGTGTCCCTTGCTTTTTCTTTTTTTTTCTCTGTCCCTGGTTTTCTTTCGGGATAATTACAAACTGAGATTTGGGCTAATTACAAAAAAAAACCAGAAAATTTTGAAATTTACCAAAAAACCCCTTGAGGTTTGATTCCGTCTTACATTTTCCCCCTTCATAAGCCAAAAAATATCAGAAACCCCTGATATTTATAAAAATACTATAGTTACCCCCTTGAATCTAACCTGATGGTTTTTTTTTTTTTTTTTTTTTTTAATTTTGAAACATCTCTGAGTGTTTATAGGAGACCTTTAGATGCGCCTGTGCGACGTTTAGAAGGTAGAGAATCATTCACACAAATCAAAAGAGGCAGAGGTAGGCCTAAAAAGACTTGGAAAGAAGTTATTAAACAAGATATGTTATATCTAGAATTAAATAAAAATATGGCTTATGACCGTAAACAATGGCGCGATATGATCCGTATAGCCGACCCCACATAGTGGGATTGAGGCTTAGTTTGTTGTTGTTGTTGTTTTTGAAATATCTCTGAGTTTTTTTGTAATTAGCCCAAACCTCAGGGGTGTTTTTTAATTATCCCTTTTCTTTATGAGTAAGAATTGCTAAATATGATTGATAAATATAATTTATATGAGGTAGCTCTTAGAGGTAACATTTAAAATTTCTGAAATACATTGCAGGAGTTATAATGAACGATGAAACTGTGCATCAGCTATGTAAACAGGCAGTTGCTCAGGTAATTGCATATCTGACTTCGCGTAGAGAGTAACTAAGTTTATATTTCCTGTATTACTTTTAAGTTTGGGATAATTACAAAAACACCCCTGAGATTTGGTCTAATTACAAAAAAAAACTAGTTATCTTTAAAAATTACGGATACCCTCTTCACATTTGTTTCTCTCTTACAAAACACCCTTCAAGAGGGGGATATTTGTTAGGTAAAACACAAACATTAAGGGGGTGTTTGTAACACTAAAAATGGGGTATTTTTCATTTTGAATGATTACTGGAGTTTTTTGTAATTAGGCTAAGGTGCTAAACCTCAAGGGTGTTTTTGTAATTATCCCTTTAAGTTTCACGAACCTTTAGTCCTGAGTGCAATTGCAACATAGAATCATAAGGAAATCTGCGTTTCCATAGGAAGTGATTCTCAGTCTCCTTTTGATATGTAAACTTGTATATGGATAATATGATGGAGCCTTTGATACGTAATCCGATGCTTCTGAGATTTCTTATGTGTATTTTTAAACAAGTTGATAATTTTATTACATAGTGAACTTGCGTTTGTAGGCCCGAGCAGGAGCAGATGTCGTAAGTCCCAGTGACATGATGGATGGTCGTGTAGGAGCTATTCGAGCGGCTCTTGATGCTGAAGGCTTTCAGCATGTCTCCATTATGTCATATACTGCCAAGTAAATATTTGATTTTATTATATTGCTTGTTTTACAAAAGTTCACTATTCATGCTTTTATGATGTTTAATAATTTAATTGGCAACGTGCTTAATTGCTAGGAACTACAAACTCAAACTTTTTCCATTTAGTTTATTTTCTCTATCTCTAAGTAGATTTTAGGTATAAATCCTCTTACTGGTGGTTCTTGTCCTTTACACCTCATATAGGCTCTAGTTTTGCATATCCTCAAATGAATAAAGTATCGGGATAATTACAAAAGCACTCCTGAGGTTTTGGCTAACTACAAAACAACCCAAACATGTTTTAAAATTACAAAAGGAAAACCTTAGGTTTGATTCTGTCTTAAATTTAAGATTTAAGGGGATAACTGTAATATTTTTATAAATGTCGGGGGTTATGAAATGTTTTTTGTTTACGGAGAGAAAATGTAAGACGGAATCAAACCTCTTTTTTTTTTGTGTGTAATTTCCAAAAACCTCTATTTTTTATTTTTCTCGTAACCAGCCCGAAATTCAGGGATTTTTTTTTTAATTCCTAAAGTATCTAATAGCATCTTCTCTTTGTCTTTGCACTTACTCAGGTATCATCTGTCCCCTTTTCCTCAAGGCAAAAACTTGTATGAGACGGTCTCATGGCCATTGTTCATGAGACGGATTCTACATGTAACTAGAATTTCAATCCACACTCAAACCCATAAAAATGACCCATGTTTTTTGTGCTTTGAGAATCCGTCTCATGAATCTAAGTCCATGAGACCGTCTCACATGAGACCGTCTCACATGGGACCGCCTCTTTCCTGAATACAAGTGGTGGTTATATGTTGACATCAATTGATAAACACACACTTGATTATCTGTACATTGCTATTAATTATTCATCTTCTTCAGGAAACAATGTTGATTTTCACTCCTCTAATATCCAACCCCTCTTGTTTACTCGATATATTCACTGTTTTTCAAATTGGATTGATATTTCAGGTATGCAAGTTCGTTTTATGGTCCTTTCCGAGAAGCATTAGACTCAAATCCACGTTTTGGAGACAAGAAAACGTATGTCACTTGGTCAACCTAATCTGGAGTCTCTTGAATTGTTGTTCTTTTTACGATCAACGGTTTGTGCTAACAAAGCTTGTTTTTGGTGAACATACTGAAAATAGCTATCAGATGAATCATGCAAATTATAGAGAAGCCCTGATAGAAATCCGCGAGGACGAGTCTGAAGGAGCCGATATTCTTCTGGTTCGCATGACATTTATTTATTTACCTATCTCTTTTGTGTGAAATTGAATTCATTACAAGAATTGAACCTAATATTTGCTGATAATACTTTCCTTAAATAATAGGTGAAACCGGGTTTACCTTACTTGGATATAATAAGGCTTTTACGGGATAACTCTCCTTTGCCCATTGCAGCGTATCAGGTACTTTCACATTATCAATGTTGGGTTAGTGTATATGGCTTCATTGGAATGAAACTCAGCCTGATGAGTTAAAATTGGCCCTATTTGAAAATCTTTCAAATACAGAGGCAAAGATTGTATATTTAATATATTAAACCATTTAATTTAATAAAGATTTGTGGAATGCATGATAGAGAAGGATATGTTGAAATAAAAAGTAAAATTGTATTTTATGGTATTTTTTCGTAAACTTATGCAAAGGCGCGAAAATGATTGATATTTGGGTAATGGAATAAATCTTAGAGATAATTACAAGAACTACTTATGAGCTTTACCTAATTACAGAAAACTCAGTTATCTTTCAAAATTACAAATACCCCTTAACATTTGCTTCTATTTTGCAAATGTCCCTCGGGAGCATAATCAGATGCAAGTTACCACTTGTGGGGGCACAAGTGGCACGTGCCCCCACAACCTTTTTTTTAATACTATTAGTTATGTATTTTATAAATTATATATTAATTAGGAATAAAAAAGGAAGTCTGCCCCTTTAATGCTCTCCTTGTAAATGCTCGATGGCTAGAACATTTTTTTTTGTGAATGTACTTATAACTATATTTAGTGATAATTACATAAAACCCCCTAAGGTTTGGGATACTTACAAAAGACTTATAGTTTCTGAAAATTACAAAAAAAAAAAAAAAAAAAAAACTTGAGGTTTGATTTTAATTTAAAAAGGTAACTATAGTATTTTTATAAAAGCCATGGGTTTTTCTGAAATGTTTTTTACTTATAAAAGAGGAAAATGTAAGACGGAATCAAATTTCAAGGTTTTTTTTTTTTTACAATTTTCAAACACCTCTGGTTTTTTTTTTGTAATTAGCCCGAACCTCAAGGTTTTTTTTTAATAATTATCCCTTTTATATATTTATTTTATTTTGTGCCCCCCTTCCAAAAATATTCTGGATCCGTCCCTGCTCGGGAGGGGTATTTACTATTTACTAGGTAAATACAAACCTCAGGTGGGGTATTTGTAATATTGAAATATAATTTGAGTTTTTTGTAATTAAGCTAAACCTCAGGGGTAGTTTTTGCAATTATCCCTAACTTATATGCAAAACTATTGTATTTATTCTGCTCACCGTTCTTTCTGATGCACTAGGTTTCGGGTGAATACTCCATGATTAAGGCCGGTGGAGTTCTTAAAATGATCGATGAAGAGAAAGTCATGATGGAGTCTTTGATGTGTTTCAGACGAGCCGGTGCTGACATCATCCTCACGTACTTTGCGTTGCAAGCGGGCAGATGCTTAGCCGGAGAGAAGAGGTGAGATGTATCTGTTCGAATCGTACGTTGTTACTGTGTGTAAAATTTTTGACCGTCGTATATTCATACCGTGTGTACTTGACCAAGAAATTCACCTTATTAATGCAGTTAAATAAAATGCATGAGTTTATTTCATTTGTCATCTTGCCCATTAGTGTGCTAAAAACATTAAATTCAGCAAAATAAATAGCTTGTTGGTGGGTTTATAGATTGTGTTGTATCTTGCTTCAGTGGCTTTGTCCATTTGTAACTGTATTTAGGTTCCATTTTCATTGTCTTTTTTTTCCTTTCCTTTTGGAAGTGAGTGAATGCTATGATGACCGGTTTTGCGTCGAAAGATTTGGAGTTAAGGATTTCAAATTATTCTAATTTTTAAGTGGATTTGAAAATCATTCCGAAGTTTGAAAGTATAATCAAATTGGTCATGATTTAAATTCATAGTAAGGGATAATTTAAAAAAAAAACGAGGTTTGAGTTGATTACAAAATCCCCAAAGATTCTTAAAAATTACAAAAATCCCATTTAGGTTTGATGCCGTCTTACATATTTTCTTGCATTAGCAAAAAATATTTCAACCCCCACTGACATTTATAGAAATATCATAGTTTTCTTTTTAAATTTAAAATCAAACCGTAAGTGGATTTTTGTAATTCCGTAAAAACCTCTGGATTTTTTTGTAATTAGCCCAAACTTGGGTTGTTCATAATAAGGTATAATTACAAAAAGCCCCTGAGGGTTTGGGCTAATTACAAAAAAACAAGAGATTTTTGAAAATTACAAAAAAACCCTTGAGATTTGATTGCCTTTAAATTTTAGGGGGTAAATGTAATATTTTAATAAAAACATAAGGGGATTTTTGAAGTATTTTTGGCATGTGAAGGGGGAAAATGTAAGACGGATGGTTCTATGGTTTTTTTGTAAATAGTCTGAATCTCAAGGAGTTTTCTGTAATTATTCCTCATAATAATTAAATCCAAACAAGTACAAGTGATTCACTAATATAGGTTTGTAATTCTTAGCTCTCAAATTCTTGGGTTGAGATAGATTCTACTCTTTGTTACATGCAATATTGATGTATTCCTATTATAAGACTACATTCTTGCTCTTAAAATTAAAAGCAATAAATCATGGACAGTAAAAATTAAATTAGTACGATGACATGGAATTTGAAAATGTTCATCCATTCCAAATTCCTAGAAAAAAAAAAAGAATAAATAAATAAATACTCTAATGCTTCTCCTTCTGTTCTGATGCATAGACAAATCTAAGTTACTGCTTTTTTCATACCATTACTTGATCATTCTCTCCAGAATGAAGGGAACTATTTTTTTTTTTTACTTGATTCCCATTTTTACCTATTTCCTAATGTAACAAAATTTAGTTATATGCACATATCTTCATTCTCGACGGAGCCCGTCGATCGAGATATTTATCTCGCGCTCGTTTAGGTATCTCTCCGCGATGGCAGCGTGAGCCGCCGCGCCTACAGGGAGGGCATTTTCGTCGATCATGAAACGCGGCGAGTGGGGCGAGTGGACCGAGCCGAGGGTCTCGTTCTTGATGCCTATGTAGAAGAAGGCCGCGGGGATTACCTCCGAGTAGAACGAGAAGTCCTCGGCTCCCATCAACGGCTGGACGACCCGGAAATTCGTGGGGCCCACCAAATCGACGGCCGAGTTCCTCACGTGTTGGTACATTCGGTCGTCGTTGATCATGGGCGGGTAGATTGTGTCTGAGTTCTTGAAGAAGTCTACCGTTGCTGAGCATTTGTAGACCTTGGCTTGGGCTATTATGACCTGTTTTGAGGATGTTAGAAAGTTTTTCATGAATCTTTCCAGAGTGGAAGTTTGGATCAAGTGGGGAGGCTAAATTACATATCTGGTCCATTAACTTATACTGAGTTGTATTTTGGTCCCTTATTAATTTAGGGGTGTGGCAAAAAAGACGCTAACTTCTAATTTATTGCACACTGAGTCCAATCTCTTTTGGCAATTGCGAAATCAACCGTAATTGTTCGCAATTGCTTAAAGAGATTGGACTCCTGCAACACACGATAAGTTAGTGTCCTTTTTTTGCCACTCCCCTAAATTAATGAACGAAAGCTTATAGTGAGTTGCATTTTGGTCCCTATGGGGGTGGCCAAAAAGGCAAAATTGCAAAATTTGACCTGTAATTATAAGACGGTAGCAAAAAAGTCCTGTAAAAATCACATTTTGCAAAAAAGTCCTACAACTATAGCAAACTCTCGATTTTGGTCCTGCAAAATACACGGTTTACAAAATAGTCCGGTAACTATATGGAAATCTTAATTTTGGTACTAATTTCAGTCACGTGAGCGGCACATGTAGTTACCAATTACAAGTGATATTAGGACCAAAATTGAGATTTTCATATAGTTACAAGACTATTTTGCAATATGTGCATTTTGCAGGACCGAAATTGAGACGTTTATATAGTTATAGGATCTTTTTGCAAAACATGATTTTTACAGGACCTTTTTGCTATCGCCCTATACCTATAGTTACAGGACTAATTTTGCAATTTTGCCGGCAAAAAATGACACTAACTTCTAATCTATTGCACACTCTCTTGCGGCAATTGCGAAATCAACCGGAATTGTTCGCAATTGCTTAAAGAGATTGGACTCGGGCAACATATCAGAAGTTAGTGTCTTTTTTTTGCCACATCCCGGACGAAAGTGCAACTCAGTATAATTTAGTGGGTCAAATAAGCATTTTTGCCCGAGTAGGGATGATGAATGACTAAACTAACCTCTTCTATGCGTTTGAGAAGTAGATGGAAGCTTGTGTTGGAAAATGCCCTTAAGGTGCCACCAAACTCAACCCTCTTTGGTTTTACATCAAGATCATCTTCTCCACTATTCAAGAAAGTTACAGAGACCACCTGAGACAGTAAACAGTATGAAAATACTAATTAGGTCTCTCTATGACTCTATGACTCTATTGGAGCTTAGTGATGCCAACTTTTAACAAAGTTTAAGATTGGATGGATGAGTGGTAAAAACTTAGGTTAATTACAAAAACTACCCTGAGGTTTAGTTCAATTACAAAATAAACTCATTTATCTTTTAAAATTAGGTTAATTGCAACAACAACAAAAACACCTTTAGTTTCAGTTTGATTACTAAAAACTTCAGCTATCTTTCAAAATTACAAATACTTCAATTTGTTTCTAATTTACAAATTATACTCTCAAAAAATTGATATTTGTTAAGTAAATGCAAACCCGAGAAATGGTATATTTGTAATTTTGAAGGACAAGTGGAATTTTTGAAATTAGGCTAAACTACATTGATAGTTTTTGTTTAATTTACATTTCAAAATTACAAATATCCCCTTACACATTTGTTTTTATTTTACAAATTGCACCTATTATCGCGTATTTGTGAAACATAAACAAATTTTAAGTGGATATTTGTAATTTTGAAAGACAACTGGATTTTCTTATAATTAGACAAAACCTCGGGATGGTAGTTTTTATAATTTACCCTAAAAACGTTTTCATTTTCGACCACACCAACGAGCTTCCGCGTCGTCTCATAAGAACGAAAGACGAGCTAGATCACGCAACGTAAAATTATGAAGTTGTACTCACCTGAGAGTCCAACGGATTAGATTCACGAGACACGATGCCCTCAGAATCGATCACCGCGGTGAGGCGGCCAAGATGGGGTCACCGGAGTGGTGAGGATTTCCATCGACGCCCTTTTCACCCGTTATTACAACCTTAAAGAAGCCACAACCCGCGAGTAACGGGCCGGATCTTGACCCGATGACAGCAGTCGGAAGAAGGTGCGATATGTGCATCGCGAAAATAGCCTCGACGTCTTCAAGAGCACCCTCTTTGATCATTCTTTTTGCACCATTTCCAGCTTCTTCTGCTGGCTGAAAGAGCAGTATCACTGTCCCCTGTCATGAGAAAAGCAGTGTTAGTATTTTTTTTAGTACAATGGGGGGAATTTGGGGAGGGGACACACGCAAGGGCGGAGCCAGGACGCTTTACCAGGGTGGGCCGATACACGAAAATGGGGTGGGCCGGATAGAAAATCCAAGAAAAATTAATACAAATTATAACTAATTTTTTTTTTTTTTAAAAATCCTCACTAAATTTTTTTTTAAAAAAAATGGGGTGGGCCCGATCGCCCAAACTGTCTCCGCCAAAGGGACACACGCACTCGTATAGAATCAAACCCGGGTCATTCGCCCTTACAACACACCTCTCAACCACTAGAGCACAAGGTTGATCCCAAGTAGTGTTAGTATTACTAGCAAAGTAAGAGCCAAAGATGAATCTAAGGATTAAATTTCAATAATCACCCTGAGGTTTAGCCTAATTACCAAAAAATTCAGCTCTCTGTCAGAAACACTAGTAACTACTTAAGGTATTACAAACACCCCTTCAAGTTTGTATTTACTTAAATATTCCCTTCAATTGGTGCAATTTGTAAATATAAACAAATATCAATGGGTATTTATAATTATGAAAATAATTGATATTTTTTTATTTGTGAACCTCAAGAGTATTTTTGTGTAATGATAACAAAAACTACCCTGAGGGCTTGAGCTAATAACAAAAAGAAAAACAAAGACTTTTGAAAATTACAAAAATTCTCTTGAGGTTTATATTACACTGTACCCCTTCATAAGTAAAAATATTTCAAACACTCATTTTACATTTATAAAACTATTACAGTTATCCGCTTGCGTTTAAAGATAAAATCAAACCTCTAGAATTTTTTTGGTAATTTTAAAACTTCTCTTGATATTTTTTGTAATTACCCCAAATCTAATGGTTAATTTTTGTAATTGTCCCTTTTGTAATTAACCTAAAAATCTATGAGCTGACCTCATAACAAACCACTATGTATATTACAACATATAAACATGATCCATAAAATGGTCCGACCCGTTTGGCTCAAAACACCAAGTTTGTCCGACCGACCCATTTGGCCCAAAACACCAAGCCAGCCAGATCAGTCCATTTTTCTGTATGTATCTTCATGGACTGACTCCAAAAATAGCGGCCCGGTCACTATTTTGGCTAGACCGGTCAGATTTTTCCCTTAGGCCAAGCGGGCCGACACCGGATTGGCCCGACCCCACGGTCCATTTGACAGCTCTACAACGGATAAACATAGTTTCAGAAAAATCATTGGACCAATGGATTGGCTTATCCCATTTTAGTATGATTTCCATAAATCAAGAATTGCAAATTGCTTTGGACAACCTATTCACCATCCCCTTTCCGACAAGGAAGCGTACAAATTGGCCAGACAAAGGTCCTTGTCTCTCGCTAATAGGATTTTCGACTACTGTTGAACATTTTATCTGTTAGAAAATGAAATATCACTCATGCCGACATCAAAATGCCACCAAAATTTCTTAATACTTATCTGGATGTTCACATTGCTTACCGTCTACTTCAAGTTGAGGACAAAAATATACAGCCTAAGTTAGATCCACAAGTGTCTCAATTTTGTAAAAATTTTAAATAATTAAAAAATGTTAATTGCAACTAAATCCTTTCAAGTTTAGACTATTTACAAGAAAATCCAACTATCTTTTAGGATTACAAATATTCTCGTCATATTTGTTTCTATTTTGCAACTACACCTAAATTTTTAGGGGTGGGCCGATAAACAAAAATGGGGTGGACCAGATAAAATACCATTAAAAGTTTAGGGGTGGGCTACGAAAATTTAGGGATGGACCGATAAATAAAAATGGGGTCGACTGGATAAAATACCACTAAAAATAATCATATAAATTCTAATTAAAATATTATTAAATTAGTATGATTTTTTTTAAAAAAGAATGGGCGTGGGGGACCGGGGCTCAGGTTGGCCCTCCCTCCCTCCTCCATTGTCTGGTGTTTAACTTAATTAGAAAAAGAGAATGTCATATGTGAGACCGTCTCATGATCTAAGTTAATGAGACGGATCCTAAACATATAAAAATATGGGTTCTTTTCACGGGTATAAATTTGGGTGGAAATTATATTAAAACATAGGATCCGTCTCATGGATATAATCCATGATTAAAAAACTCAATTATCTTTCCAAATTACATATACCCTCTTGGCATATGCTTCTGTTAATCTGTTTTACAAACCGAACCTCGGAAGATGGATATTTGTTAGAGAAACAAAAATCTGAAGAGGTGTTTGTACTTTTAAAAGATAACGGGTTTCTTGTAATTACGTTAAATTTGAGGGGTAGTTTTTGTAATTATCCCTTAAATAAATTCAAAACTTTGAAGAAGGTGTTTGTAAGACCTCAAACGGGTATTCGTAATTTCGAAAGATAATTGGAGTTTTTTTGTAATTAGTCTCCACTTCATACCTAATTTTTTAGTAATTTCCAAAAAATAAAGTCACATCTAAGTTCAACAAGGAATCTTGAATCAAATCACCTGCTCATCTTTCCAAACTATATATAGTTGTCATGCAATCAAATCCAATTTCTGAGGGCTACTCTCATGACACCTCATTTAAGACACATGCATTCTATCTCTAGTGTTTTTTTCTGTTTATTAACACCACTAAAAAAATAAAATGACACCAATGGAAAAAGACATCAAAAATAGAAATCCTAAATTGTTAGCTGCATATGATGATGCCAATGGTCCCTGCAAGTGGTTACCAGTCATTGTCAAGATTATAGTTGTATGTCGGGCCGATCTTTTGCCCACTGCCAAAAGAAAAATTCGAGTCGGCCCATTATTTTTAAGCCCTAGTCACCCATACTTTGAAAATATACGTAAAAATGGTTGGGCCAACCAGGTCGACTTAACCTATGAAATTACAGCCCAGTCCAGTCTTTTCGTCGGGCAGTGCTGGTTGTGACAGCACTAGTCAAGATGAAATAAAGAACTCCACACAACCTAACTAATTCGTTATTTATTTTCTTCCGACAGATCTTATTTTTGGTTTGATTAAGCAAGTGGATCTCCCGTTACAAATGCTCCCTTTGATGTGTGTATTTGCTTAATAAATAATCCTTCGTGAGGGTGCAATTTGTAAAATAAAAACAAATGTCAATAAATATTTGTAATTTAGACAGATAGTTAGGTTGTTTAGTAATTAGGCTGAACCTCAAAGGTATTTCCATTGATGCTCGTGCCCATTTAAGGGATTTTGTGAGTATATAATATAAGGTTTTCTCTCTTGCCCTTGTAAGTCGAAAGAGAACCAATGAATTTGTTAGTCGAAACCAGTGTTCTAAAATTCGTTTGGTGTTAGGCACGCGGTAGAGTGTTGCTTAGCTTCTAGGTTGGGCCAGGGCGAGGTGGCGATTCTAAAAAGCGCTAGGTCTTGTCGGGCGGGTAGCGCCTAGCTGGAGCCTGGGCGGGGCCTAATCGGAAAAATTTTTTGTAGGCAGACAAGGGAGCCTAGCGCCTAGGCGGGGACTAATTGAGGCTAGACAGGGAATTTTAGATGTAGGATTAAGCAGATCCTAATCGGAAGGAAAACGTACGCGAACGAGGAGAACCTAGCACAGACGGGAATTTTTAGAACAGTGGTTGAAACTCTCAACTCCATTTCCCTAATTCCTCTGTTTCTCATTACACTAATGATGTCCATACAAAGTTATTCCCTCATATAAAACTAAGCAGGAAACTAAAGATTAAATTCCCCAACCTACATGTATAAAATAGTCACAGATTCTCCAAAAAAATAAAGACAATGTGCACTGGATTCACCTCTAAATATATGATATAACCAAAGGAATAATTGCCTATTGAATCTTGATTTTCGTATAAAAGCATAAACTTAGCCGCACTAAGCAAACCATTTAGCACAAAAACACATTATATTATTCCTACACCTCAATTTGGCATCAAAATAATATTAGTATTATTAGCGTGCATTTAACGAAGCGATTTATCGGTGAAGAAGTCCGGATTCGAGTCTCGCAATTACATGGCCGAATTTAAAAAAGAACGGCGATTTAAAACGAACCTTCAAGTGATTCTCGCGCGCTTTCAAAATCCTAGCCGCGCCGACGAGCATCGCCACGTGGGCGTCGTGCCCGCAGGCGTGCATCTTGCCGGCGTTCTTGCTTTTGTGCTCCCATTCAACAGCTTCCTGTGAAGACATTAATAGAGATCAAAAAGTTGCTAATCAGAATCTAAAAGCCGAGGGAGGATTTTATTTTGAAATTGGGGTAATTACAAAAAAGCCCCTAAAAAAACAAGAGATTTTTAGAAAATTATAAAGAAAAACTCTTGATGTTTGATGAGGTAACTGAAATATTTTGATAAACGTAAGGAAGTTTTTGATTTTTTTTACATATAAAGGGAAAATGTAAGTAGATCAAATCTAAAGGGAGATTTTGTAATTTTTGAAAATCTCTGAGTTTTTTTTTTATTTTTATAATAATTAGCCAAAACCTCATGGGTTTTTTTGTAATGATCTTAATTTTTTTTAGGGATAATCCAAAAACTACCCCTACGGTTTGGGGTAATTAAAAAATGACTAAGAAAAAGTTTACAAATTAAAAAGAAAAAAAAAAGAAAAAGTAAGAGTTTTTTTTTTGAAGTGAAGAAAAAGTAAGAGTTGAGTATGTCTTAAATGCAATGGGGAAGTTGTTATGTTTTCCAAATGTAGGGGGTTTGAAATGTTATTGCTTATAAAAGTGTAAAGTGGAATACATAATCAAATTTTAAGATATTTTTTGTTTTGTAATTTTAAAAAAAATCTCAGATTTTTTTTTATGAGCACAAGAATTAGTTTTTGTAATTATCCCTTTCTTTTATACACGAACAAAAGCATTTTTACAAATTTTTCGTCAGATAGGTGTTTGGCTGAGCTTATAAGCTGTTAAAAATAGCTTATAAGATATTTAAGAGTTTATAAGCTCTTAAAATGTGTGTGGTAATTTTTTCCCAACAGAGCTTATAAACTCTAAAACAAACTGTTAGAGAGCTTATAAGCTCCTAAAAAAAATTACCTTCACCCCAACTTTTTTAAAAAAGAGCTTATAAGCTCCTTATTTTAAACATTCAAAAGACAAAAATATACTTAATAATTTTATAAGATATAAAAACAGCTTATAAGATCAACTATCTTATTTTATCAAAACACTCTGACAACTTATTTTTAAAATAAGATCTAATATCTTATAAGCTCTTAAAACAACTTATCAAATGTAGGAGCTTATAAGATATTTTAAATAAACTTAGCAAAACACCCACTTATTTAACATTTATTTTCGTTTGGTAAACACTACAAACTGTTAAATTTCAACTATTTCTCGACACATATGCTACAATAAATCAACTTACTCTAGAAAAAAAGTTCAACCCCCTCTTATTTATTCCTTATGGTCCCCCACCCCATCCCATCCCATTTTTCTCAACGTGCATACAAAAGGAATCAAATTAATTAAAGGGATAATTATAAAAACACTCCTGAAGTTTAGTTTAATTAAAAACCTAGAAATATTTTAAAATTACAAAAATGACCTGAGATTTGGTTATGTTCAAAATTTGGGAGACAATTGCAATATTATTTTTTTCTTGTGAAGGGAAATAAGACGGATCAAACCTTAATGAGTTTTTTTTGTAATTTTTGAAATTGCTTGGTGTTTTTTTAATTAGCCCTAACCTCATGGGTGTTTTTGTAATTATTGCTAAAAAAATTAAAAACATTAATTAGAACCTGAATCGGCAAGGCATCCATATCAGCTCTGATGGCCACAAATGGCGGTTTCCCAGTTCCAACCATCGCTCTGATCCCTGTTTTCGCCAATGGGAAACGGTAGCTTATCTCCAGTTCGTCCAATTCCTTCCTTATAACCTCACTAGTCTCGTGTTCCTCAAACGCCAATTCCGGATTCTCGTGGATTTTTCTCCGCACGCTTTTTATCCATTTCACGTTTTCCGGTTTCTTAGCGATTCTCAGGATTTCTTCGGAACATTCCCTGCTCCAAACACGGCACTCCGTACCGAAAATCGGGACTAGCGATTTCTTCTGCTCTAAACTAGACGAGTGGTTTTTCGACTTAAAAGCGTGTTTGCTCGGGGATTCGAAAGGCGATTCGAAGTAGGAGAAATCGTGATCGGTGGATTTTCGGGTGGTTTTAGCTGTGATCGTGAGTGAAAGCGCGAGTATGATGGAAATTATTTGAAGAAATGATGATTTTTTCACAAGAATCGTCATTTTGCAGTAGCGTTGATAGTGGATTTTTTTTTTGTGTTGTAGCAGAAATGGAGAGGGACTATTTTTTCTTTTCTAGAGTTTTATTTATTTTAAATAAATAGAGAAGATTGGAAAGGGTCTTGGTTATTTGGGGTGGTGACACGGATCAACATAAACTCGACCCGAATTTATCGAGAGAAACCCAAACACGAATGAGTGACACATCACATGAATCTGACACGATGTTACCAATTTACTTATTATAATTAAGGTTTTTCCAGAAGGTGAAATCTCTCATCTGAACCAGAGACCCCTTAGCCAGACAGGATGTAAATCGAGAGATATGCACGAGTAGCAGCCCGAGAGAATCAACGGGATATGAACTCAGAAATAGCCCTTGCAAAATTTCAGCAAAGATTTGTGACTCACAAATTCGAACCCGTAACGTCAAAGCACCACACTCTTGTTATCTTGCTACTTACTAACTTGCCTGTGTCCCTGGAGGTAATGTTGACAAATTCAACCCGAAATTGAATTCGAGTCTGACCTGATTATCCGAATTGGTTACGGGAAATAAGAGCACGTGGAGAAATGGTGAAAAGACGATTGAGGGCATAAATACGTCACGTGCAGGAATTTGTTTCTGAGAGAGAAGAGAATCATTGATTGAAGTTTGTAAGAATCGAACAGGTGAGTGGGACCCGCCATAAATAGAGCAGGTATTAGAGGTTTGGAAGTCTACGACTCTATTTTGCATGTGTCTCTTCAGAAACTGTACTTAATGTTTCATTTATTTCTTGGACGGTTTTTTTTTTAAAAAAATAAAATTAAATTGTTCTGTTTTACTAAATTTTATTTTGGATATAAATATAATTTGTCCTATCAAGTATCAACACGTTTTGTCTCTGGTCCCCGTCGCATCCCAAATTCGATTGGACTACAACGAAAAAAGAATTATAAATGAAAGTAAAGATTTTGTGATTGGGCTAAGAGTAGTCCGTCGTGGTCGTGGTATAACTAATCCAAACCATTGTAAAAATGAAACTGAATATTCAAAATCGTGAGTAGACACACTTACTATGGAATTCAAATACAATCCAATAGACTTAACCCGTTGGTCACCACAAGAAATTGCGGGGTGGAGGTTGTGGATTCTCGAGGATATAAGCGAATTGGGTTGAAGATTCGGTAGGTATTCATAGTTCAGTTGGGGAGGAGATCAATTATTATTATATTTGGGGGATCAAACATACATATTCTCTTTATGTGGGACAACCTCGTTGTATGGTAGCGAACTCCACCATAATATTGGTTAGTTCGTGCGCATTCTGCGATTTACCTTGGTAACAATGATAAGGAGCCAAAACTGATGTCCTCAGGTATAGTCAGACGTAAGCATGAAAGTTGATTATAAAACATTAATGAAAATACAAGTACAATAAAAAAAAGGTAAAAACAAAAATTCAAATGTTTCATAGAGTAGTTCAATAATTTTTTGTTTCTGTGTTTCTTTTTGTGACGTGGAGTATTGTTTTTCTTCTTAGTTCTTGTATCACACTTACATACTTTGACATTAATCTTTTTTTATTATATTTAATATTCTTATTTTAAAATATAGACAGCAATCAACCATATATAAAAACGCATATGATTAATGTGTAGTAATGAAGATTTATGATATATATATATATATATATATGAATGTTTTAGAATTTATGTGGTTCACATTTGATATTTACCAGTGTTCTACAAAGCGCTAGGCGCTAGTTGGGCGGCAGATTGGGGCCTAGTGCCTAGGTGGAGCCTGGGCGGAGTTAGGCAAGGCCTAATCGAAAGAATAATGTAGGCGGACAAGAGGGGCATAGTGCCTAGGCGGGACTAATTGGAGTTAGACGGGGATTTTTTAGAATAGTGATATTAACTAACCTAATAAAGTACTAGTTATCAAGCATAGAGCATGATTTCATATATATACATCGATCGTACATTCACTTTTTTGATTTGACAAACGATAGTACTAGTATTTTGTTGGGTAAAATTTGTAAGGTTTCTATTTAGGAAGAAAATGGCTGGAAATAAGTGTATAGGCTTAAGTCGAGGCCTGAATTAAATTCAGTCTCCGCAAGACGAAATACGCCCCGTATACATAGTGCTTACGGTTCAGACGTTCGTCTCTAAGATACAACGACTGTAAGTATGTGTTTTCAATCATCAGGGGTCGTTTATTATAGGCCTCAGGTGCCTCGTATGGAAAGATCGCGTCTTTTGGCTCGAAAAGACACATTTTGCACTGACAGACGCACCTGTTCAGGAGCGCACGATCAGGCGCACGGGCCGTACGTCTGCCCGTGCTCTGGTGCTCCAACGATCGACAGGGCGCACGACCCGACGCATGGGCCGTGCGCCAGCCTGTGCGCTGTTCGCAAATGCTCGGCAGGTAGCACGACCCGACCGCACGGGCCGTGCTTCCGCCCGTGCGCGGGTCCGAACCCTTCCCAGGTTGAACTCATTTAATTAATTACAAAAAATTAATTAAATCAGTTTAATTAATTATAAAAATTAATTAAATATTTATTTTAAAGGTTTTTTGTTCAAAAAGAATAAGGGCCTCGAAGCCCAAGCCCAAGCCCACGATCAGGCCGGGCAGCGGCGGTGGCGCGCGTGCTTTGAACCAAACCCACAAGCATGTAGGCCCTCAACCCTTTAAAAACTTGGGCCCAAGGGCCCAAACCCATTTGTCCAACTTGGGATATATTAAGTTTGCAAACTTATCCTCATTTTCCTATGTGGGATGGAGCATCTCTCATTCCCCACATTTTCCATTTTCCATACCATTTATTTGTATTAAGTGACTAACTTCTAGCATTAATTTCTCATTCACCCCTCGATTTTGAAAAAATTCCAAATGCTATTCTCATCTACTCTCTTAGTAGAATTTTTACAAATAATTTAATTTCAATTTTCACAAATGGAAACCAATTAATTATTTGGTCAAAATCGGGTCAACACCCCATTTATCAAAGACCAAATTCCAACATATTTTTCATATACTGGGTTGTTTTTCTATATATATATATAGTATATATTTGTGTAATTTATGTTTCCGTATATATTACATTCCAAGTCAAAAGGAATACAATCCACAAGTAAATTTTTTATTTATACCCTTGATTATATTTATTTATGATTTAAGTATCTAACTTGATTTTTTTATTGGTCTAGATCTGTTGCTCAGATCTAAACGGAGACTCCTTCGGGGGTAAGTAGATGCTACCCACTTGGGTAGCTACCCAAGTGGGTTCTATACCGTTGGATCAACACATACACATACACATCCACATGGGTGTGTGTTAATCCAATGGTATAGAACTCACTTGGGTAGCTACCCAAGTGGGTAGCAACGACTAAACCCTCCTGCGGCATGAATTCTGATGCTTAAATTAGTGATTGAACTTAAAACTAATATAGAATGAAGACATTTAATTAATATCGAATAAGTAATCAAATAGGATGTAATGTATACTTGTATCTTTTTTTAGATTTACACTAGAAGAAAATTCCAGCTTGCCGATATAATTTACTGACATAAATGATTTTGCATTAAATTTTACTATTACCTATATACAGAAAACCAACATAATATAAAAAATTAGTTTTTCTCAAATTATCCACAAATCACTGACAGTTTTTAAATTTGTCGACAGAAATACTGTAGATATTTACCTACAATAATATCAATTTATCTTAATATTTATCTACATATTTTTATATAGTTCACCAGATTTTTTTGTAGTGTTAGCCTGTTAGGTTTTGGGGTCCCATATTAATTTAGGGATTGACCTTCATCAAATGGCATGGGCTGTGGTCAAAAAATTGGACAGAATTGAAGACGGAATTTGATTTTGCCATTAGTGAGAGGTCCATTTCTCGTTATATATCCATCACCAATGGGAAGAGAACACAAAAATGCAACTTGAAAATCCATTTGCCTGTCAATTTTGTCAAGCCTTTTGGAAATGAATTGGCACAACTACGTCGTTTCAATGACCTAAATCCCTTTCATCTCCTTTTTATTATATACATTTACATACACCTTAATTTATTTTGTCATTATTAACTGAGATCATTTAATTAGGTTGAACAAATTAGGTTTACTTAATTGATTAAAGGACGACTAGTATTCTACCCGTGTGATCCACAATGTGTTTACCAATATTTTTTGTTTTAATTTTTCGGAGATTCAAACAGAGTGTATGCACATAGTGTATATTATGATTGATATGTGATATATAATTACGTTCTTACCAGGGGTGTAGCCAGCCTGCCTGGGTACCCCTAGCCCAACTCTTTATTCCCCCTAGCTCAACTACTTTTCTCCTTTAAAATATATATATATATATATATAATTTCTTTTTTATTTTTTCCATAGAAAAAGTGGAACAAAACAAAATTTGGGGTGCGCGGGGGGCGGGGAGGCCCCCCTTGGCTACGCCTCTGGTTCTTACTTTTCTGAGAAGTGAAATGTAACTATATGTGCTTGTTTGGGAACACTTTTGAAATGGACTTTTGGATCTAAAAGTTCATTTCAATAATAATTCATGTTTGATAGTTAATTTAGAATGGGCTTTTGGATAAGTTGCATCTCCAAAAAATCCATTCTAAAGAAGTGAGATTTTGAGGGTTTTTGAAAAGTTCATTCTAAAGAAATCCATTTGTGATATGAGACTCTACCCATAATAATGTAGGGTTGGTGTAATTACCAATACAAACTCGGTGTGCGAATGATAATTAGTTAATGATGATCCAATGGTTTACGCGACAAATTATGTTGGATCGTTACAAAATTCTTTATCATAGTTTAAAATTTTATTTACTAACCAAAGAAAAAAATAACACTTGTAATTTTAATATGAATTACAATTACGAAAACTAATATTGATTAAAGAGCTTATTAATTGAAGATTCAATATTAATTACAAATCATACTTGTAATTTTAAATTTAAATATACCACATATAAAATTTGTTGGAAAAGCTAGATGGTGTATATCGAATGGCTAAAAAATCGAGCAAAGTTTCGATACGAAAACAGATGTCGAGGCAAGAGTTAGACTATTTATCTTTAAGACAAGATTGCCCCGCGTACGGTATGCGGCAATTGGGGACTGATATATATAGAGCTCCTAGTGTCTCTTCAGATATATATAGAGCTCCTAGTGTCTCTTCAGACTGGGTGCAACCCGTGGTCCGGATCAGTCTTGATCGTCAGATCGCGCCTCTTAAGAGTGCGGCCCCGGGAGCACCGTCCTCGGTGCCTTTTGAGCTAGCCAAAGGCTAGTCAAAAAATGACTTGGTCCACTTAGGGTGTCTGTAAGGAGTTCCATTTGATTACTCCTTATTAGTGGTGAAGCTCTTTATTAACTAGTCAAACATTTAATATGTTTTCTATGTGGGATATGACTTTCCATATTCCCACCCTTTTATATTCCATATATAAAAGCATTTTAAGTGGCCAACTTTATGCATTTATTTCTCATTCACCCGACATTGGTTTTGAGAAATTCAAAATGCTAAACTCATCTACCCGCAGCGTAGATGACGTTTATCTCATTTATTTTATACTTCGAACAAATGAACCCACTTAAATAATTGGTCAAAATCGGGTCAAAATCCAATTTATTAAAACCAATTAGTTCCAACAAAATTGTCTTTAATAATGTGATGAATCTTGACCTAAATGTCTTTAATTTTCTTGTTATGCACGATCAATACTAATGGAAAAATTAGGACGATCTTCTCTTTCGTTAGATAAATAACTGTAGAGAGATTTGTAGCAGTAAATGACGAAACCGTGGGTAAGATAGGGTATGTATGGAATTGTTTTCAAATACAATTTTACAATTTTCAACTATTCCAGAAAATGAATTTATGTTTGTTTAAGAAATTTTCAATAGAAATAAAGTTATTCTCAGTTTTCATTTTTTATGGAAAAATTCTTTTGAAAATACAACCAAACAAGTTTTCACCATAATCACGTAAATCTATGTGAAAATATACTACAATCACGCAAAACGATGTCAAAAATATACTGTAATCACGCAAATCTATGTCAAATTTTTTATAACCAAACATATTTTCAATTCTAAACAGAAATTCAGACAACAAACCAAACATATTCTCAATTCTCACACGAAAACCAATAAAATTTGAAAATTTATTTTCCAACACTAGAAACTGGAAATTGGACTTGGAAACACATCCATACATGATACATCCCCTATTAGTTTTTAGTATTCTGTAATGATGTGTTGCGTGCATGATCTCTCCCTTTCACCTCATTTTTAATTATATACACACGTGTACGCATATATTTATATACACCTTAATTATTTTGTCATTATTAACTGAGATCATTTAATTAAGCTAAACAAATTAGGTTTAATTGATTAAAGACGATGTTGACACGTTTCTATTATTGGCAATTTACTTTGGACTTAATTACAACTTTTTTCATTTTGAGAATAATTTGAATGCATCTTTTTCTTTTTTTGACTGGTATGTGGAATTGTGGATGGATACTTTTATTGTCGTAAAGATTTGATTGCACGGAAGAATAAACGTGTAATTTATATTTTGGAGTCAATTAATTCCACATTAAGTAATCCAACTAACTAATGATTGCCCACTAGCGTGAAAATACAGTATATTTTGTCTATACATGTACTAAATAGACATATAGTACAAGCTTTGGATCGAATTATTGTATCAAAATATATATATATATATATATATAGACAAATGCTAATTTTTTTGTATGCACACTGACAAATAGCCAGGCTGGCCCGACCCAAGTCTGTCAGGCAAATGCAAGAATTTGGGTCGGGTCGGGATGGACCGCGACAAACTTCAATCTCGTTTCTTGGTAGAACCCAACTCAAATCTCATATTTATAATTAAATTGTATAAGGCCAACTTAGGTTTCGAGCCATTTGGGCTAGGTTAAAATAGGCTTGGTCCGTTTCGGGCCTATATAAATGCATGTTAGCCTAGCCTGCGGGTTGGGCTGGAAATTGACTGTTATATGTCGCATGTCTCATTTTTTCTTGAAATAATTAGATTTGTGATTAATTAGCATATATAATTTTTTATTTTATTTTATATCTCAAAAATATAATTTATTGTTTTTCAATTTTATATGTATTATACTTGTACTTAATTTGTAGTACTATAAAATATTTAATATATTATTTGTATATTATTCAATTTATATAATTTAGAGATAATTATCCAAAAATAGATAGTATATTCATAGACTATGAAAAAATTATTTTTATTTCTATTGGTTTGATATTAAAATAACATCTATAAATATTTTCTACAAACATTTAGATGTGTGTGTGTGTAATATGAGTTTGGCAAAAAAAAAATTTGGTCCTTTATCTAACACCACTTTGAGATTCCATCCTTTTTCTTTTTGCTTTTGACAAATAGTCCTTTTTCTCAAACAAAAAATTGAGATTTGGTCCTCTTACCACGTTATAGCAGACTTTGACTTGTTGGTGATGTGGCATTTTTATTTTCAAAATAATTAATTTTTATTTAGAAAATAATATTTAAATCTTACATGGCATCCTAAAAATTCGAAACACCACTTTAAAATCTAAAAATTAAATTTCTAAAATTTGATAATTTATTTAAAAAACTAAAAATAGTAAAAAAAATATTGAAATTATTTTAAAATTACAAAAAAAAAAGAATTTTGTTAAACAAAATATAAACTGTTTGAAAAAATCTGAAATTTATTTGAAATATTGAAAAATATTTTATTTTTGAAATAGAAAAACTCAAAATTATTTTGGAAAATTTGTTTTTAAACTAAAAGATGTTTAAAAATCTGAAAATTTGTTTAAAAAACTAAAAAAATTGTAAAAAACCTAACAATTATTTGAAATATTAAAATATAAAATTAAAAAAGTTGAAAATTGTCTAAAAAGAAGAAAATTAGTCTAACAATCTGAAAATGGATTAAAACTAAGACTTTTAAAATTTTTACAAAAAAAATTGAATTATTTTTAAATAAATCCGACAATTATGACAAATATATAAAAATAATATAATTTTTAAACAAATTTCAGATTTTTGAAAAATAATTTATAGTTTTTTAAAAACAATTCTAAGTTTTTAATCTATTTTTTATTTTATAAAAAATCAGATATTGTTTTTATAAAAATTTAAAAAAGTCTTTGTTTTTAATCCATTTTTATTTTTTCAGACAAAGTTTCATTTTTTTGAACAATTTTCTACGTTTTAAAATAGTTTATAATATTTCAAATAAATTTCAGATTTTTTAAAATAGTTTATAGTTTTTTTTAACAATTTTCATATTTATTTTTTTGTAATTTTAAAATAATTTCGATTTTTTTCTATTTTTAGTTTTTTTACAAAAGCTATCATATTTTATATATTTTATTTTCTAGATTTTAAATTTTTTTTTTGAATTTTTAAAGACACTGTTACAAAAATTCAAATAATTTTTAATTTTAGTAAAACAATTTTTAGAATTTTTAGATAATTTGTTTAGATTTTTCAAAAAAAATATTTTATTTAATTAATTTTTCCATCATTTAAGCCAACTAGGATGCCATGTAAGATTTAAATATTGTTTTCTGAATGAAAATTAAACATTTTGAAAATAAAAATGCCACATCAGCTCAACAGGTCAAAGTAACCTGCTATAGCAGGTAAGAGGACCAAATCTAAATTTTTTGTTGAGAAAAAGGACTATTTGTCAAAAGCTAAAAGTGAAAGGATGAAATCTCAAAATGGTGTTAGATAAAGGACCAAAAAAAAAATTTGCCTATGAGTTTTAACTAACAAATACGAGTTTGAACAAAAAAAACTTTACAATTGCCAAATTTTGAAACTTCTAATTTTGATCATGTAATACAAATTTGTATTGTTTGTATATTAATAACTAGGAAGATCGTACAATTAAGGCATTGTTTGTTTATGTGTCCACATGATCATTTTTCTTTTCAAATTATTCATAAAATAGAACCATGTTTATTTATAATTTTTTCCATGAAAATAATCATTTTCACATAAAATAACATCTCGAACATATAAGTTCAATTCTCAAACCTACCACCCTACGTCATTTATCAATCACTATGTCAATCTTTTTATCTAATTATACATGTATGACCTACCATTACCAACTTCATCTGCTTAAAATATTACTATTTTAAATTATATCTATATAATGTGACCTACAAACTACAATCTTACAAATATAGTATTATATATTTAAATTAAAATATTCAAAGTGGTTCACCACTATCAATTTTTCAAATTGTAATTTTTTTTTTGTGATACCGATGTTCCATGCTCCCACATAGGGGTGGGCATTCGGGGTCGGATAGTCGAGTCCCGACCCGATCCGATTGGGTATTACCCGCTAGGGTCGAGTATTTCTTAGGAACATCGGGTTTCGGGTACCCAAAACCTGATTGATATAAATTCGGGTCGTTTCATTTAAAAAAAAAACTAAAACAGTACAAAGGCATTTTCCTCTTACACAAGGCTATTTTTTTCATTTTTCAAGTTATACAATTATAAACTAGAGGAAATTACAAAAAATACTCATATCTTTTGGAAATAAAACTTTTTTACTTCATTTGGACATTGGTTTACGTTTGGTTTTACTTTTTGTATGCACGCCTAAAGTAAAATTTGTGAACATTTATATGAATTTACCTATTTATATACTATTTTTACTCCATTTGTTGTTTCTATATTTTCTTTGTGTTGTTTCTAGATGTTTCAGTATTATGTTGTTTCTTTTGTTCTTGTATTGTTTTTATTTTTTTTCAATTTGCTTTGTTTTAATATGTGTTATTATTTGGATGTGCTTTTTAGTTGTTTATAGGATTTTGAGTATAAGATTGATAATTTAATGGTGACACAAAATGTATTTCAATTAAATTTATTAGTGGAATCATGTTTGAAAACATGTTTGAAATAAATGGGTCACAAATGGGTGTCATACTTTATTTTTTCCTAACCTAATTTAAAGCTTTTGAAAACAAATATATAATAAAAGAAAAAAATATTTGGGGTGGGGGGCACGTGCCCCCCGGGAGCTATAAATTTAAATCCGTCACTGTTTTCAGAGAAATCAATCACTTGAGTTTGCAGTGTGGCAGTCTGGCAGATTGTTTGATTATTTTCCCATGCTAATGAAAATGGAAACTTTTTTATTTTCTTTTGACTGTTGGGTTTCTCACTTTTTTTTACATCTAATTGTTTGTTCTTTTTTTCCTTTTTTTTTTTTAAGAAAACATCTCATAGTTTTGAAATGATAGTTCTCCATATTGGATTATGCATGAGGTTTGGGTGAGAAAATTTCACAAAAAACGGGCAGCGTTTCTGATATACACACATCCGTGAAAATGGAATGATTATTTTTTTCTTTCGAAAACAAACAAAAAAACTAAAGGGGTGATTGTTTGACCTTTCGTTCCATTCATTTTTACTTTTAGAAAGAATAGTGTGAAAAAATTATTTTAAAAAGTGAGAATAAATTTTGAGATTGTGATTGGATATAAGATAAAAATGTGATGATGATAGTTGATGTGATAGTTTCTTTTAGTATAACTAGTAATTCCACCCGTGTATTGCACGCATATCAGTATTTTAACATTATTAATTTGTAAGAAAACTATTTACTAACATTGAGTTGATATTTATTACTTTATTTTAATAATAATATTCATATAAAGTAAATAAAAATAAGAATTTGTATATGAAATTTATATTTTTAATTATAAACTTAAATGTAAAATTCAGCTCGTTTATATTTATCTCTCAATATATGAATATTTCTATATTGGTATTATATTTGTCACTCTCTTTCTCACACACACTTTACCTCGATAAAAAAAATCCATATGAGACATATATTTTCATATTGAACTTGCATTGATGAAAAAAATAATGCTTGACATTATGAATAAATAAAAATCTTAACATTGTATTAATAAATCTATCAACTCTCCATGAACAATGTCAATGAAGAAATGTAGTTTACAAATTACGAAAAACTTCCTTATATACAACATTTGTAGTTTTGTTGCTACATTTATTATCATCATCACAAATTCTTTAAACCCTTACGATTAGTCACCCTGGATACATCAACGTAACATTGACCATGGTTGAATACTGGCTTTTTCAAAAGAAGCCCAACATGAGAGAGACTGTCCTTAACTTTTGTTGATAGTCATCGCATATGAAACAATCAAAGTAAATTGTCTTCATTGGAACTTGAAAGGCAACCTCGGATCGGATGGAGTCACTGTCATTCGAGAAATTAATACCTTTTGACCCTCATTGTTTCCTGTCAGAATCTTTGCCTCCAAAACGTGATCACCAAGCTTTGTAACAACCAACTTAGTGTCGTTGCATAAACTAAGTGAAAGGTCTATATTCCTCAACAACATCACTGGAGTTCCAACCTTCAACTTTAACTCATGATTCGCCACTCTAGAACACCTAATTGTGTTGAAAACTCCGGTGCGTGCACATCCTACAATAGGTCAACATTTGAATATGATTTGCACACGCTGTTAGAGTTCAAATATATCTTACATTCCCCTTCGTTTAATGAAGCCATATATTCATTTACATAATCGACCACATCAAGTATTGGTGCAAGGATTGCGCGACCCTCTAAATAAACTGAGCATTCATTAGTCTTACCAAACTATGGATATGTGTTTTCTACAATTGTCGCAATAGGGTCCCCATCACATTTCATAATATATTATCAGGAATTTCAATATCAACAATACCATCATTTGGACCTCCAACTGATCCATCTCCTACGCTCGCGATCCATTCTGAAAACTTCTTCAATTCAGGATACTCAGAATCTGAATTTAGATTTTGTAGCCTCATGTTCTTGGTTAACCTCAAAACCATGCAATACCTCTATAAACGTGAAGAATTGATCGTCGGAACTATGTATTGGCTGGTGCCTTTTGGAACCACAGGTAAGATTTGGCGAAAATCCCCACCGAGCACCATTGTTTTAGCTCCAAAGGGTTTATCTGAGCTATTTGGATTGTTGTATCTCATAATATCTTCCAGTGATTTATCCAAAGCTTCAAAACAATGTTTATGCATCATGGGGCTTCGTCCCCAAATTATCGATTGTGCATGTACTATTAGTTACGTAAAAGACAACCTTGAGATATTTTGCACGTTGATTCTTCAAGAAGAATGAATGGACATTTAAATCTCGAATAACCGCTTCTTCCGTTTGGCGTAGAAGCGGCTATGCCGCTAGACGCCACATTCGCAACAATTCCACCCCTGACCTTATGGTCACAGTAAAGTGTTCGCCACACAAAAGTTTTTCCACCTCCATATCCATATACAAAGAATATATCACCCTTTTTCAAATCAACCGAGACTATAACTTTATCATAAACTTGTCGATGCTCACTGTTCAAATTTCAATAAGATTTTTGTGATCTTCGCTCAATGTTTGACGATTGCACTTCATCAGAACTAAACTTTTTGTGAAAGATATCGCAACTCACGACATTTGGTACTGACATCTCCGGATAATCCTTTAAACTTTTTCCGAGCTTCTGCAACAACTTCTCAACTTCTACTAATGTTAGATTTTTTTATTTCATCATCACTCAGATTCTGTTATGAAAAATATCAAATGAATCAGTTAGTTATCAATTTAAATATAGCAAAATTTAATAATTCAATATAATAACATTTTTCATAACAATTTGTCTATACTTGATACCTTTATATTTTCTGGGCTGGTGTTGTTTGTATAAAACATCATCCAATAAATATTTCCAACATTTTTGCAAAACATATTTTGGACGGCTCAAATGGTCTAAATAAAGCAAAGTAGTGAACAAACCTCTCACGGACTATGCAGATCCCCAATAGCTTGCCTCAGTAATACTATCAATATATTCTCTATCATCTTCCGACAACTCCAAAGCATAACAGGCATCGCGATATGAACCGTACTGGGCGTTGTTAATCTTTTTTAAATCATCATGACATTTGGCAGCTCGGATTATGTTAAGCAGACACCTAGCATAATAATTATCACCAGACCCCTGGGAACATAGTAAAGTCGAGCCAAAGACAATACTCTTTTCCTAGGAACCCATCTCTAGTGTCTTTCTTTCAAACAATTTTTTGATAAATTCGCGCAAGTCATCATATTTTTGCTATGAGAATTTTTTATTAGCCTCAAACCAACCTAAAAACATACTTTGATTCAACTATTGAAGTTCAATGACTTCATCCAATGGATCTGCATCTGAAAAAATGACTCTCTGCTCATCTGGAAGATGAAAGCTCAATCGTTCGACAGGGGGATCTTTGTACTGAATTTCATATCCAAAAATTCTCCAAGCTGCTTCACATGGTGAAATGTAACGACAACCATAATACATATTCACCTCGTCGACATGTGTTTTTAAACCATCAACACTTGTACTCTTATAAAAAAATGCGGTGACTCTATCATTGCCTTTGTTGACATATTTGAACAAATACTTAATAGAGGGCATAATCGAGAAAATGGAGATAATATATTCACCACCCTCTAGATTATCATAGTCGCTTGGACTTATAATTTCTTCTTTCAACGAAACGAACAATCTTTGGCCACTTTGAATTGCAAGTGAAAGTTATGAATAGATTAGGGTATACGGCCTATCTACAAATTGCCATCGCATCTTGGTAATTCTGAATCATATAACGTGCTCCTCCAGTAAATGAAGGAGGTAACACAACTCGATTTCCAAGACTACAGGGGTCTGTTTTACCTCGGATCAGAGCATCGACAATCCCCTTGTACATTTCACTGCGCAGTTGTTTCTGATGGGTTCTGATATACCACAATCTTGATGACTCAACCATCGTGTTTCCATCTACAATGAATTGTTGTGTTAGTCTTCGACATAATAGTATGGTGGAAAACTCAATGTCTCTTTCATGCAACTGGTATGCAAAGAACTCCCTTTGGCTAACCCTTTTTCTACCTCCATTAGCGGGAGTTCTAGTTTCAAAAAAAGGTATATCTTTCCCATAACCATCTTTACCATAAGGAAATAACAATGGGTATTGTAAACCAAGATACGAAGGGTGTAATTCGTTGATACGTTTCAACTTTCCAGTTCGTGTCTCTACTATAATATCTATGTCACCCATTGACTGATCAAAATCGCCAACTAATGCAGCAATTTCTGAAACTGAAGGCAAATTATACCTCCTTGCATCCACACCTCTTCTACCAATAAGTCGTAATCTCACGTCTAAAATACCTTCATCGGCAATTTTTTCTCTGGCTAATGGCCTTACCAAAATATTGTATTCATCCAACATGGTTTTGAGTTGAACTACGATTTGACTGTGTAAATCAGAAATCTCATCATCGTTCCTGCATGAGAAATTTATTACAATTTGTTATTGTTGCATGAAAACGTAATACAATACCAAGCTCAAATTAAATGATAACTTATGTTTGATATAATTTTAGAGAAAGACTGTAAAGTAAATACATACCTAACTGAATTCATTCAATTTTTGACTTCATTCTCGATGTCATAAATATAAAGTTGAGCAAATTTAAGTGTAGAACCTTCTCTCCTGGCAAAGAAGCTTCCAATCAAATGATAGTTCTGGCCGTGCAATTGAAAAACTGGAGGAGAATTTCTCATGTTCATGTTCGAATCGATTTTTTCTCCCATAGAGGTGAAACAAAACATGTTGTTGTATGACCTGATATTTTCCAGAAAATGTTTATTTTTATCACTTATACAAAATATTAAATCATACAAGATTTTGTGGGGGTTTCTTCATTGAGACCAATTGGATTTTCCCATGTGTACACCATCCAGAGTATTTTGGCTTCATGGTACTAACACAGGAATTCAATCTCTCGTCATACCAAAAAAGTGCAGAATAATATTCACATTTGAATGATGAATCTCCCAGATCCTAATAACCTATGATGCAAAAACTGAATATTGTTTAAGATTTTCATGGAAATTGCTAAGTATCATTACTATGTAAATATTATAAGGTTATTAAATAATATAAAAAAGCACTATAAAAAATATAACAATTGTTCAAATAATATATAATCAAATACAACAATTAACACTCATATATGTTATGATAATAATTATATATATTATTTATGGATATGTAGTTACCATCATTATGAACATTATATGTTGCAGTTGTCCTTTTTCTGTGGATGGTGTTTGCTGTAGTATACCAGATTTCAAATTTGTAGCAGTTGATACTACAATCATTGCTTGTGTACATGGATAAGATGTAGATGCGTTCTTTTCATTTAAACTCGACAAAAAAAAAAATTGGAACCGTATTCCTTGGTATGGAAATTGCAATGTGTAAGAAATGTAAATGGAAAATATGAACTTCAAAATTAATTTAAAAAATTACAAATAACTTTAAAGTTTTGCCTATGAAAATTACCATTTTAAATATCACGGAAAGGCGTTCTTGAAAATGGATAGGTTATATGCTCAATTCAAAACTTTCACTATTTGTAAGTTTCTCGGACTTTTTAGTGCCGCGATCTGTAGATGTGGATCCTGAGAATCCAATATTTTCTACACACATACAAATTACAAAGTACCAATTATTTTGTGAGACTTACAATAGAGTCTATGACTATTATATGAATATTGTAAAGAATGAATACAAATAAAAGTGTAATACGGTAAAATAATTCCTAATGTAGAAAGTGAAAAGAATTGAAATTTTATCAATCATATCGTCAAATGTTTATAATGAATAAACATATTGTCCATTGGAATTTCTTACAGTTGTGCATAATTAAAATCATGTCAATAAAGTCATATTTACAATTATTGAAAATTTAAAATATATGTCAAAAAAATTATTATAATAAAAACTAAGAGAGTAAAACATTTTTAAAAAAAAAAATTCTAAGAAGCATATGGGTAAAAAATGAAAATGATGAAATTTTAGAGGTAATTAAATAATTATCTCTGGTTTATCTTCAATAACAACCATGACGGTTGAAGTTGCAGACAATGAATCATCCGTCAATGATTGTTCCAGTGATGAATGCGAAAGCTCCATCTCTTCTGAATCAACGTAAACCTCACCTTCTCCACCTCCGCCAGCACATGGCAAACCTCCGGCCGCTTCTCCAGCGATTTTTCTATTGAGCATTTCATCGCTCTCTCATCAGCCTCATCATCCACTAGTTCGCGCCTCTCACCATTGCGATTTTTGGATCGAATATCTCCGTCGTCCACTCCTCTCTCACGGCGCGGTGGACCAACTCGCAGAGATCCACGCCGTTGATCCCCGACGGCGCGGAATGCGCGGGGATCCTCCCAATCAGAAGCTCGAGAAGCAGGTAGTCGTAGCTCCAGACGTCGGATTTTAGTTAAATTGGTAATATTTTAGATTTATTCTTTATCAATATGTCCTTGTTTTAAATTTTGATTCATTTACCCATAAAGTGTTTATGACTTTTTACGATAATAAATACATGCAACACGTTTTGATAAACAAGCTATATTATACAACAATAAATACGATTAAAAATTTATGAACTTTCAAATGATATTACTAAAAAAGAGAATAGAAATCGCACCATTGCTCTCTATGTTTGTTCTCTATCGTATATTTCCAATAATTGCAGACCCCGGGAGTTTTGGCATTTTGTCACGCCCCAAACGTGACGCGACAACGATCAATCACTTAAACAGAAATAAATCAACAAATCAAAACCAAAGATACAAAATTCCAAGGAAAATAGAGTCTAATGCAAATGAATTTAAAATAACCACGAGTACAAATTACATCTTAAGGTCCGCGTTATCCGAATACAACCCAAAAGATTATCTTAATTAACTTACGGTCAAACAAAATAAAATGAAGGAGTCCAACAACAAATAAAAGAAAAAGGAAATGTCGCTCCACAACACCGATAGGGATTCAATCAGAAGGTTCGGTGCCTTCAACGTTTCTTCATCTAAAGGTTAGAAAACGAGGAGGAATGAGACAAAAATCTCGGTGGATGGGGTGATCGTGTGCAAGTGTGGCGATATAAATAGTTAATGCGAGAAATTTAGTTGTATGAAAACGTGTGAGAGATGATGCATGATTTCACACACATCCAAGCGTCGTGATAAACATATTAAGTAATATACTTATACAATTTGAGAAAACAGTTCATGGTCAAGTAGGCACTATGGTCCAAGTAAACATGAGGATTGCGTCACGGATTTGTAACGCCAATCCTATGCAAGACAAGTAGCGGTTGCGTCACGGATTTGTAGCGCCAACCTATGCAATACAAGTAGCGGTTTGCGTGATTTTGTAGCGCCAACCAAACGGGTCCGATTAACTCCTAATCGTGTGGATCGATACAACATTCCTTCGTTCTTCCTTGTAACTCCCGAGCAAGATGGTCCAAGACCACACCTTATCGCTCCATAGGCAAAGACAAAATCCACAGTGGAGCTAGCAAGGCTCGGATTTGTCATAATCATGATTATACCTCAAGTACTACGACCCGCTTCCCTTGGACAAACTCCGTCCCTCGGTTGCGGGATTAGGGCGATGGGGGAAGAGTGGAATAGCAAAATGAGCTGCCTGCCCATCCCCGACGTATCCATTCCGATCGTGAGCTCGACACACCAAGTTGACTCGAGCAAAATTAAGTACACGTTCGTAGTCAACTAGGCAATGAGTATATTGATTCTAAGCGCTTCATAAAAAGTTTTCAAAATTTGCGTAAAGTAATTATGGCGTTGGTGGAGTTATTTGGATGAAGATGATTATCGGGAGGATAAGCAATCTTCGATATCTTGAAAGATTAGGTGGAACATAAGTCCGTTATAGATTCAAATCGCAACACGAGGAAGTCGCCCCGCGATTGGGTTTTAATCGGTCAAGACGATCCGATAAGTCAAGTAGTTTTTGAGAAAATAAAATATTTTAATTAATAACTAAAGTCAGAGGGTCCAGGGCTGTTTTAGTAAATGAAAAATAATTTAAGTTAGGTCCTTGATAAAAAGAAAAATTTACAATTAGCCCCGTTTTGTAAAAACCAATACTTTTGGGGTTTAAAAATTGAATAAATAAATATCCCGACCTTGAAAAATTATGAGGTCAGTTCCTAAAATCTCTAAATTGTTCAGAGATTCAGGTTTTTAAAGTTTTGAGGTCGAGTTTTTATAAAATTCTCACATTGGCCCCAAATTTGTTAAAATTGTCATTTCGGGCCTTAAGTTTAAAATAATCGGAACTCACAAACCGGGAGGGCTTTTAATGTGATTCCAGTTGGAAAATGTCACTAAGGTTAGTGGGATATTGGAACAAAAACAGTTTTAAAACGCCATAAGTATAGATCCCTTAACTTTTGAAAATCTCATTTTTGTCCCATTTTGAAATAATTGCCTTTAAGGCTTTTAGGGTCCAATTGTTATGAAATTTGAACCTTGGGTCCAAAATATAATTATGTTATAGTTAAATTAGTATTTCCAGGTGCATGGGCTGCATAAGTCCTGGAAATTTCATTTGGGTCCTCAAGTTTAATCTTTTACAATTTGGTCCCTCAATTTTTAAAAATTACTTTCCAAGCTCTAAACACTTGGATTTTTGGAATACACTTAAAATATGTTATTTCCAGTCCCTTAAGAGTTAAAATTTCAAATTTCAAAATTAGGGTCTGGTACAGTTTCGAAATTTGCAAAATAGCCCCTAAACTTCTCAAATTTTACAATCTAGTCCTTGGGCTTTCAAGGGTTGATTTTATTTATCTAAAAACTCTTAAAACTTTATTAAAATATCAAAACATAATTTTTGAACCTGAGTTCAGTCCCAAAAATCGAAAATTACAGAGGAGTCCCTTAAATTTTATTTTTCTTGCAATTAAGTCCACCAACTTTCCATTTTTGCATTTTAAGTCCAAAAGTTGAAATTTAATCAATTATGCTCGACTTGTCCAGGTTATAAATCATTCAAAACATAGATTTCAAGAGTCATACACATACATATCCTTCTCATACAAAATTTCATCAAGTATAACAATAAAATGTGCATGTATGCCCTATTTTTCGATAAATCACATTTTTGAGCAACACTTGAGAATTTTTCCAACTTGATACAAGAAAATAGCATGCAATACATAATATATATCTCAAGTGCTCAATAACAAAATACTACATGCATATTTTCAATTTAAAACACCTAGAAGTTGAAAGAATTTTTCCACCCACCTCGTAGTAGTTTCTCGGGTTGATCTAAAATGTGGTCTTCTTCCTTGAATCAACTTCTTGACTAAAACTCTTGAAGATCAGCCCCTAAATGGTATCCAAACCATATTTTGGTGTTAAAATTAAAGTCTCAAGTCAAAAGAAAATATACTAGTACCAAATGGTTACTACTCACCTTAATATCTTCAAGTAGTCTCAAAAATGGAAATTTTCCTTCAAGCCTCTAACCTCCACTTGAGATGATGTAGGTCAGCCCCTAAACTCCAAAAATTTATATTCTTGAGTCAAAAATTAATTCTTCATGTTGTCAAGAGAAAAATACTAAAACCATAATTTTCTCACCTTAATAATATGAAATCTTGAATTTCCTCTTCAAGTTTGTAGTCAAATCTAGGTCTCTAATTCTTCAAGAATTTTCTCTAGAGTACCTCAACAAGAAGGATTCAACATTATTAGATGGTGAAGGTATAAGGTTGAGGATTGGAGAAGAAAAATAGAGTTGGGAGAAATGAAGATATTCTTACCTTATGCTTGAAGAATTTGATCCTTTAGAGAGGAAAATGGAAGCAAGTCTTGTGTTTTTATGATAATTATGAAATGAATAATATTGATAGATAAAGAAAAAAATAACAAAATGATTGATTCCCTAAGACAAGGAGCCAAAAGTTGGAGGGAATAATAATCATGGTGTTGGTATTTTTATTTATTAGAATTTGGTGGAAAGAAAAGTTTGTCCATCCTTTAAGCATGTGACCAAAAGTTGAGAAAAAAAAATATATATATGTAAATATATATATATATATATACATATATAATTGTAGGTCTTGAAAAGAATATGAAACAACCTCCCCATTTATGGTAATTTTCGAAATTTTTTAAAAATATAAAAAAATATATTTTTTTTTTTAAAAAAAATTGATTGGGAAATTGGTTGGGATGAATTATAGAATAAGATGAAATATTAGGATAAGGATTGGAATGTACTCCTAAATTGTTGGAGGTCTAATATTCCTAAAGTAGTAGTCATTCGATCAAGTATTAATACTAGAGGAAGAATATAAAATTGCTAAGCTCTAAAAATGCGAAATGCGTAATTGACGTTGGAAGGAATAAATAAAAATAGAGTCGAGTTTCATTAATAATAGGTTTGTGATACATAGCCAAATAAATAATCACTACATAACACCGAATCTCACGTTAAAATTCGGGGTCTCACATTCACCCTTTCCTTAAAAGAATTTGGTCCCCAAATTCTCTTGAGTACAATTCGGATATTGATTCCTCATGTCTTCTTCCATCTCCCACGTTGCGTCTTCGTCTCGGTTGTGATTCCGCCATACAACTTTAACCATTGGAATCTCTCTCTCATTACGCAACCGACGTACTGGGCCGTCAATGATTCTCGATTGGTTTCGGTGTAAGATAAATTTTCCATTAGAGGAGGAGCATCACGGTGATGATGTGCTCGTGGATCCTGGTTGATACCTTTTCAATCTCGATACATGGAATACATCGTGCATTCCCCGCCATCGCGTCTTGCGGAACTCAAGTCGGTAGGCTAACTTCCCGATCCTCCGCAAAATCTTGTAAGGTCCAACATATCTCGGACTCAACTTGCCTCCTTTCTTTGATTGATCAATCCTTTCCGTGGAGACAATCCGAGAATACTTCATCTCCTGCTTCAAATTCCAAGTCCTTTCTCCTCTTGTCTCAAGCGTAACTCTTTTGGCGCTCCGAGCCGTGCGGATCCGTTCCTTAATCAACTTGACCTTCTCCATGGCCTCTCCGAACTAAGTCGACCTTTGGAATCGAGGGCGACTTTCGTTTCTCTTTTGGAGTCCATTGGTCATCAATCTCCCAAAGTGTAGTGGAGATCTACACTTTCGCCCGCAAGGCTTCGTAGGGTGCCATCCCAATTGTGGCCTCGATAGCCGTTATTATAAAGGCGAACTCGGCCAATGGTAAGTACGAATCCCAACTTCCTTGGAAGTCCAACGTACATGCTCGCAAAGATGTCTTCCAGGGTTTGAATTGTTCGCCGTGACCGCCATCGGTTTGTGGATGTCTTCTTTGTCTTTGAAACTTAGTAGGTACCCACCTTATGTAAGCATTTCCCGAACTCCGAGACAAATCTCGGGTCTCTGTCGACACTATATCGACCGGCACTCCATGCGGTCGAATGATCTCTGATATAAATTTGCGCAAGTTTCTCGCAAGTTTCGGTTTTCTTCATGGGTAGGAAGTGTGCGATTTTCGGAGTCGGTCTCACGACTACCCATATAAGATCATCGCCTCGTCTAGTCCTCGGTAGATCCGTCACGAAGTCCATCGTTATGTGTTCCCATTTCCACTCGGAATTCTCAACGGTTGTAATAAACCGATGGTCGTTGGTGTTCGACTTTTACTCGTTGACAAGTCAAGCATCTCGCAACGAACTCGCTACCTGTTCTTCATGTTTGCCCACCAATAATCTTTTTCAAGTCCTTATACATCTTGTTTCCTCCAGGATGTATAGTGTATTTCGAACGGTGTGCTTCCGAGAGGATTCTCGTTTCCTAAGTTGCTCATCACTCGGTACACAAATTCTATTCCGAAATCGATGGTCCCATCTTCCCGTGCACGAGAATTCGATCTCTCTCCTTTGAGTATCTTCTCTTTTAGTTTTTGAAGTTGCACGTCAATCCCCTCGTGTTACTTTGATCTCGTTCATGATCGGGTTTAATCGAGATATTAGCACATGAAATTCGAGTCTCGGTTCTCGTCCGGATTCCAAGTGCTCAATTCTTCTAATGATCTCCACTCTCGAATCATTAGTCTAGCTAAACTCGTCTTTTACGCTAAGCGTCGCTACTACGTTAGCTTTCCGGGATGGTATTGAATATCAAAGTGATAATCTTCTATTAACTCCATCCATCTCCGTTGCCTCAAATTGAGTTCCTTCGAGAGAATAGATACTTTAGGCTCTTATGATCCAGTAAACCGTGAATGTTGCTCCATAGAGGTAGTGCTCCATTTCTTTAACGCGAACACTATTGCGCCAATTCCAAGTCATGCGTTGGGTAATTGGCTTCATACGGCTTGAGTTTTCGTGATGCGTAAGCAATGACCTTTCCTTCTTGCATGAGTCTGCTCCTAGTCCTTCCTTTGATGCGTCATCAGTAGACGACAAAGTTTTCTGTTCCCTTTGGAAGGGCTAAGACTGAGTCGTAGTAAGTCGTTCTTGACTCTTGAAACTAGCCTCACACTTGTCATTCCACTCAAACTTGACTTGCTTCCCGGTTAGTCGAGTGAGTGGTCCTATATCTTGGAGAAATCTTGGATAAATCTTCGATAATATCCAAATTAGTCCTAAGAAACTTCTAATCTCAATTCTGACTCGGGTTGTTTCCATTCAACCACCTGCCTCAGATTTCTCAAGGATCTACGGCGATCCCAAAGTTTGGATACTATGTGTCCCAAGAATGCGACTTCACTAAGCCAAAATTCGCACTTGCTGAATTTGGCATACGACAGGTTGTGCTCGTAGTGTCTCTAAAACAATTTTCGATGACGCTCATGTTCCTCTTTAGACTTGGAGTATACGAGTATGTCATCAATGAATATCACTACGAATTGATCCAAATAAGGTTGAAAGACTCGTGCATTAGATCCATAAACGCCGCTGGTGCGTTTGTTAGACCGAAAGGCATCACTACAAACTCGTAGTGTCCATATCCGTCCGAAATGCTTTGTTTTGGAAACGCCCTCTTCACGGATCTTTAACGATAATATCCTTGTTGTAAATCAAACTTGAGTACATCGTCGCTCCTTGAAGTTGATCAAACGATTCGTCTATCCTCGGGAGGGGATATTTGTTCTTGATGGTCACGCCGTTAAGTCCGCGATAGTCTATACACGCCTTAATGTGCCATCTTTCTTTTTGACAAACAAGACGTGGTGCTCCCCACGGAGACGTGCTCGGTCGGATAAATCCCACATCCATCGCTTTTGTAATTGAGTCTTCAACTCTTGCAACTCAACAGAGCCATTCTATACGGCGTTAGCGATCGGGCGGTTCCCGGTAATACCGATGGTGAACTCAACTTCCCTATCCGGAGGACAGCGGTGGTGAGTTCTTGTGGAAATACATTTGTATATTCCGATACTATAGGTACTTGATTAATTTGTGTCTCAACCTTAGTTTGTTTGTTAATTACAAACGCCAAGTACCACTTGTGCCCTCTAGTGATCGCTTCCCGCTTTCATTGCTGAAATGATTGGGGCAATCTTAACCCGTGCCCTTCCCGAAATTTCCACTTCCGGGCTTACCAGGGTTCACATAGTTTAATGGACTTGCGATGGCGTACCATTTGTGCATGGTGTGCACAACCATTCATTCCCAATATAATGTCGTATTCGGATATAGGTAGCAAGATCAAATCAGCAGAAAGTTTATCTCATCAATCTTAACTTCGCATGCATTATAGATAATATCTGTTATTATCGGCTTGCGCCCATAGGAGTGGACACTTCTAAACCTATAGGCATATGTTCCATGCATGCATGCAACTTGTGTACAAAATGTGGTCGCGACAAATGAATGCGTTGATCCAGGGTCAAATAGTACTTTAGCGTAGTGGCTAGATATTAGAAGCGTACTTCCACCACGCCTCATTGCCTCCGGAGCCTCATGTCCGGCTAGTGCAAATGCTCGAGCAGAGCATCCTTTCCGGTTACCCTGGCCGTTAGCCGCCTTCTCGTGGTTGCACTGTTTGGTCCTCTTCGTATTTCGGGCAATCCTTCACCGGTGTTGATTTACCACAACGAAACACCTTCCATGTTTACGCCAACAAACGTCATTGCGATATGACCGGTTTTTTGGCAATGTGTACATACTTGGCCCTTGCTTTTCCCTGTGACGGTCCTTTCCCTTTTTTCTCGTCTTAACAATCGCCCTTCTCAATTTTAACAGCGGCCCTTGATGGTTGTCCCATCGTTGTCCTTTTGAGATCGCTTTTGATGGCCTATTCAAATTTATTAATTGAATCGACCAATGCGGTTAAGTCCCGACTCAATGCGGAGGGTCGCTTATCAAGGGCCGAGTATGTTGTTATTTCAATCAAAAGTTGTTTCGAGTTCCACTTGATCCGTGTGAACTTATACAATTTGTCCGCCCGTCTTGATTGTTCTGGGGCATATTTGGATAACCGATGGAATTCGACTCATCGGGCCACAGACATGTTCCCCTGTCTCAACCTATGGAATTCATCCTGCGTGCCTCCTTCACGACTTGAGGTATGTATTGCTCATTGAATTCAAACCAGAAATTTTCCCATGTCCTATCTATTTGGTCCTGTTCCCACTTTCTCTCAACTGTTCTCCACCAATCTCGAGCAAAACATTCTAGTCGAACACGGCGAGCGTAACCTTTTTTCCCCGAGTATTGGAGAGCATTGAAGATATTCTCCGCTTCCGATCCATTCTTCTCGCTTTCACGTCATCCGGTTCCCCTAAGAAAGTCGGGGTCGAATCGTAAACCGTTCCAAGGTGCGGTCATTCGTCTCTCGAGTAGGTTCATGGTTAGCCGACGAGGCTCGCTTGTTGCCTCATAAAAACCAATATCTGTTGCAAGGCTATTGCGGTTAGGTTATCTCCTCGTGATTGGCGGAGGAGGTGGTGGTAGTTCGGGAGGGTACCCGTTCCTGGGTACATCCACATACCTACGGGAATACGGCGGGGGTCTCCTCGTCCACGGTTTCCAGCCATGTACTTGTAGTTTAGCTACAATTCAGAAAGGAATGATTTCAATAAGTACTTGCATATAACAAGTTATATCACAACAACAATACACAAGACATAGAATAAGTAGAAAAAGTATATTCATTGATGTGAAATTTGAATACACCCGAATGAGTTCATACAACAAGAATATAAAATCGAAGATAAACTAGAGTCGAGATACAACTTGATTAAGGTACAAATCGAAAACAAAATACAACAGGATGGAATTAAGCATCGACTAAAATCTAGCACATAAGTTATCTACTCGATGAGGTCGCCGTCATCATCACTAGCGGCCTCGTCCCATAATCGGATCTGATCGGGCCGAGGTACCACCTCGATTAGGCCGCCGGCTAAATCGCCACCGCTCCAGATCCGGAGCATCATCGAGTGGGCGGCTTCAAGCGCCTCGGGCTTTTCATCTTCCATTGATCTCTCATCCGGATCCTCTTCGGGATCTTCTTCAGATCCTCCTCGGGATCCTCTTCATTATCGGCCTCGAGTCGGGCATGGGTTCCGCCTCGGGTGGTGGCAACGGTGGTGCATTAGCCGCTAAGCGACCTCCAAAGCAAAGATCCCGCCGAGTTAAGGCATGTGTGAGGTCCTCTATCACCTGCATTTGTTTGATGATAGTATCTTGAGACGATCGATGGTGCCTCTCGACATGTATGCCTCCCTTTCCCACTTTCCGCGGCCTTCCTCGCGCGTTCCATCTTCGTGCGAGTAACTTCCAAGTGTTCCTGGATTGACGATTTGATCCTCGCGAGCACGGATTGTATCCTCGCGATCCTTAGCAATGAGGGTAAGATTGTTCTTCTTCTCTCGCTCTTTGCCGGAGGTGTGTCGATTCTTGGTTGCGGCGGCGTTCTTTCCGCCAATTCCGAGATAGCTCGAAGGTATTCCCGGTGCCGTGGTTCGTGTATGCCCTGGAAGTAATCACGTTCGGCGCGGCCTCCAATAATTCCCACCGGATAGGTGGCGTCGGCTCCATCCCTGAACAAGCCAAACTAAGAAGGATCACAAGTAAGAAAAGATAGGGAAGAACAAGGAAAGAATAACTAAGGAAGGTCACCAAAAGTCGGCTAAGTCAAATCAAGTATGACTATGGATTCTCCAAGTATAAATTTTAGCTTAACCTAAACATCAATAATATGGTTCTATGCCATTTTTGAAATCGATTTCACAACTTAATTAGTCAAGTCACGGTCTACCCAACACACCGGTCAGGGTCCTATCTCGGGTCGCCTTCGGTGTAAGTTTCCATCTTACTAGCCGAGCTCGATACCATAAACTGCCACGCCCCAAACGTGACGCGACAACGATCAATCACTTAAACAAAATAAATCAACAATAAACCAAAGATACAAAATTCCAAGGAAAATAGAGTCTAATGCAAATGAATTTAAAATAACCACGAGTACAAATTACATCTTAAGGTCTGGCAGTATCCGAATACAACCCAAAAGATTATCTTAATTAACTTACAGTCCAAACAGAAATAAAATGAAGGAGTCCAACAACAAATAAAAGAAAAAGGAAATGTCGCTCCACAACACTGATAGGGATTCAATCTGTAGGTTCGGTGCCTTCAGCGTACTCTTCATCTAAAGGTTAGAAAACAGGAGGGAATGAGACAAAAATCTCAGTGGATGGGGTGATCGTGTGCAAGTGTGGCGATATAAATAGTTAATGCGAGAAATTTAGTTGTATGAAAACGTGTGAGAGATGATGCATGATTTCACACACAGTCCACAAGCGTCGTGATAAACATATTAAGTAATATACTTATACAATTTGAGAAAACAGTTCATGGTCAAGTAGGCACTATGGTCCAAGTAAACATGAGGATTGCGTACGGATTTGTAACGCCAATCCTATGCAAGACAAGTAGCGGTTGCGTACGGATTTGTAGCGCCAACCTATGCAATACAAGTAGCGGTTGCGTACGGATTTGTAGCGCCAACCAAACGGGTCCGATTAACTCCGGAATCGTGTGGATCGATAAATGATTCCTTCGTTCTTCCTTGTAACTCCCCGAGCAAGATGGTCCAAGACCTGTCACCTTATCGCTCCATAGGCAAAGACAAAATCCACAATGAGCTAGCAAGGCTCGGTTTGTCATAATCATGATTATACCTCAAGTACTACGACCCGCTTCCCTTGGACAAACTCCGTCCCTCGCCGGGGATTAGGGCGATGGGGCCGGAAGAGTGGAATAGCAGCCGAGCTGCCCGGTTCCATCCCCGACGTATCCATTCCGACTGTGAGCTCGACACACCAAGTTGACTCAGGCAGTAAATTAAGTACACGTTCAGGTAGTCAACTAGGCGTCGAGTATATTGATTCGGGAAGCCAGTTCATAAAAAGTTTTCGAAAATTTGCGTAAAGTAATTATGGCGTTGGTGGAGTTATTTGGATGAAGATGATTATCGGGAGGATAAGCAATCTTCGATATCTTGAAAGATTAGGTGGAACATAAGTCCGTTATAGATTCGAAATCGCAACACGAGGAAGTCGCCCCGCGATTGGGTTTTAATCGGTCAAGACGATCCGATAAGTCAAGTAGTTTTTGAGAAAATAAAATATTTTAATTAATAACTAAAGTCAGAGGGTCCAGGGCTGTTTTAGTAAATGAAAAATAATTTAAGTTAGGTCCTTGATAAAAAGAAAAATTTACAATTAGCCCCGTTTTGTAAAAACCAATACTTTTGGGTTTAAAAATTGAATAAATAAATATCCCGACCTTGAAAAATTATGAGGTCAGTTCCTAAAATCTCTAAATTGTTCAGAGATTCAGGTTTTTAAAGTTTTGAGGTCGAGTTTTTATAAAATTCTCATATTGGCCCCAAATTTGTTAAAATTGTCATTTCGGCCTTAAGTTTAAAATAATCGGAACTCACAAACCGGGAGGGCTTTTAATGTGATTCCAGTTGGAAAATGTCACTAAGGTTAGTGGGATATTGGAACAAAAACAGTTTTAAAACGCCATAAGTATAGATCCCTTAACTTTTGAAAATCTCATTTTTGTCCCATTTTGAAATAATTGCCTTTAAGGCTTTTAGGGGTCCAATTGTTATGAAATTTGAACCTTGGGTCCAAAATATAATTATGTTATAGTTAAATTAGTATTTCCAGGTGCATGGGCTGCATAAGTCCTGGAAATTTCATTTGGGTCCTCAAGTTTAATCTTTTACAATTTGGTCCCTCAATTTTTAAAAATTACTTTCCAAGCTCTAAACACTTGGATTTTTGGAATACACTTAAAATATGTTATTTCCAGTCCCTTAAGAGTTAAAATTTCAAATTTCAAAATTAGGGTCTGGTACAGTTTCGAAATTTGCAAAATAGCCCTAAACTTCTCAAATTTTACAATCTAGTCCTTGGGCTTTCAAGGGTTGATTTTATTTATCTAAAAACTCTTAAAACTTTATTAAAATATCAAAACATAATTTTTGAACCTGAGTTCAGTCCCAAAAATCGAAAATTACAGAGGAGTCCCTTAAATTTTATTTTTCTTGCAATTAAGTCCACCAACTTTCCATTTTTGCATTTTAAGTCCAAAAGTTGAAATTTAATCAATTATGCTCGACTTGTCCAGGTTATAAATCATTCAAAACATAGATTTCAAGAGTCATACACATACATATCCTTCTCATACAAAATTTCATCAAGTATAACAATAAAATGTGCATGTATGCCCTATTTTTTTCGATAAATCACATTTTTGAGCAACACTTGAGAATTTTTCCAACTTGATACAAGAAAATAGCATGCAATACATAATATATATCTCAAGTGCTCAATAACAAAATACTACATGCATATTTTCAATTTAAAACACCTAGAAGTTGAAAGAATTTTTCCACCCACCTCGTAGTAGTTTCTCGGGTTGATCTAAAATGTGGTCTTCTTCCTTGAATCAACTTCTTGACTAAAACTCTTGAAGATCAGCCCCTAAATGGTATCCAAACCATATTTTGGTGTTAAAATTAAAGTCTCAAGTCAAAAGAAAATATACTAGTACCAAATGGTTACTACTCACCTTAATATCTTCAAGTAGTCTCAAAATGGAAATTTTCCTTCAAGCCTCTAACCTCCACTTGAGATGATGTAGGTCAGCCCCTAAACTCCAAAAATTTATATTCTTGAGTCAAAAATTAATTCTTCATGTTGTCAAGAGAAAAATACTAAAACCATAATTTTCTCACCTTAATAATATGAAATCTTGAATTTCCTCTTCAAGTTTGTAGTCAAATCTAGGTCTCTAATTCTTCAAGAATTTTCTCTAGGAGTACCTCAACAAGAAGGATTCAACATTATTAGATGGTGAAGGTATAAGGTTGAGGATTGGAGAAGAAAAATAGAGTTGGGAGAAATGAAGATATTCTTACCTTATGCTTGAAGAATTTGATCCTTTAGAGAGGAAAATGGAAGCAAGTCTTGTGTTTTTATGATAATTATGAAATGAATAATATTGATAGATAAAGAAAAAAATAACAAAATGATTGATTCCCCTAAGACAAGGAGCCAAAAGTTGGAGGAATAATAATCATGGTGTTGGTATTTTTATTTATTAGAATTTGGTGGAAAGAAAAGTTTGTCCATCCTTTAAGCATGTGACCAAAAGTTGAGAAAAAAATTAATATATATATGTAAATATATATATATACATATATAATTGTAGGTCTTGAAAAGAATATGAAACAACCTCCCCATTTATGGTAATTTTCAAATTTTTAAAAATATAAAAAAATTTTTTTTTTTTTTAAAAAAAATTGATTGGGAAATTGGTTGGGATGAATTATAGAATAAGATGAAATATTAGGATAAGGATTGGAATGTACTCCTAAATTGTTGGAGGTCTAATATTCCTAAAGTAGTAGTCATTCGATCAAGTATTAATACTAGAGGAAGAATATAAAATTGCTAAGCTCTAAAAATGCGAAATGCGTAATTGACGTTGGAAGGAATAAATAAAAATAGAGTCGAGTTTCATTAATAATAGGTTTGTGATACATAGCCAAATAAATAATCACTACATAACACCGAATCTCACGTTAAAATTCGGGGTCTCACACATTTGGATCAACAATGCAGATTACTAATCAATCAAAAGAGATTATAAAACCCGATGCAAAGTTTTATAGATTAAAGAAATAATTATGCTTTGAGGAGTTAGGAGAAACAACAATTAGTACTTATAACTTGATCAATCGGATCCAATAGAAAAAAGTCACGTCCAATTGAAGCATAAAAATCAATGTTAAAAGATACATAAAATATTATCATAAATATTTCTTTGGATATAATTCGTCCATTTTAACTTTCCGTATTGAGTAATAAGAAAAGTTTGACTTGACCGGAATTTACATACCATTTACAATATTGCTTTGTAAATATCACCGAATAAAAGAATTAAAAAAGAGCGAGAATTTTTTTGTTTCGGAATCCAAATTTTTATATAATATTTTCCTAGTTTAATATTATTTATAATATTTTTCTAATTTATATACATACATAATTTAGGAATACAATAAAAGTTAACATCCAATTAGTGAATAAAAATCAAAGCTATATATAGTTTTTAAAAATTATACACGTTCACTACTATGTTTCCTTTAAAACATAAAAATGGAAGGATATATATAGTTTTAAAAAATGATATACGTTAACTACTATAGATATATCTTTTTTGCCAAAAAATGGGGGACACATCAAAATACTGGTAACCTAGAATGTAACAATGCAACAATTACTTAAAAAACAAATAATATCGAAGTTTCTATCAAGAATAACACTTATAAATGAAAACGAAATAAAAACAACTTAAAATCTACAATCTATGGAATGTAACAGAAAATAACAGAAAATAAAAAAATAGAAAGTGTATATAAAAAATAATACAATATAAGGAATAAAAACAATATCGAAGCGTCTATAAGAAGCAAACAATAATTACGTAAAATACAACGATTGTAACAAAAAAATGTGTTAGCATGAGGAATAATACAAAAACAAACAAATCATACAAAAAACAACTTCAAAAAATACAACAAAACTATCAAGAATAATAATAAATAAAAAAAAGAAACTCATCAAATTTTGTCCGTACAAATCTACAATATAGTGTATATAAAAACTCTTCCTTAGTGTAGTATTCGAGTTCAATACTGTCAGTGTTGGCGGGACACTTGATGAAAACGAAAATAGAGGGGAACGTGAAGATGAAGCTATATTTGTTGTTTAGGCTTCGAATTTAGGATCAACAATATGAGAAAAGTGATGAAGATATGTAGAAGAACAATAAAAGTGATGAAGATATGTAGAAGAACAAAAGAATTGACGTTTGGCTTTAGTTCATATAATTATGGTGGGAAAAAATTTACCATTTATAATACGCGTCTTATAAGACAATGATCTTTATATTACAATGATTTTCTTATAATACATTCCTAATATAAGAATTTATAATAATTACCATTTATAATTTATAATAATTACCATTTATAATGTTTAGAATTGTTTCCTAATATAATAAACAAAAAGAGCGGGAAAAAAAAATTTCCAGACTTCTGCTATTATATATATAGATTAAGGCTGCAAATGAACCAAGCCGCTCGCGAGCTATTCGGGTCTCAGTTCAAAAAATATTCATTCGAGATCGTTTGTCAGGCTTAACGAGCCGAACTCGAGCTTAAAATTCGAGCTCGAACTTTTAAACGAGCCGAACTCGAGCTTACAGATATTTGGCTTAGAAGTTCGCGAACATGTTCGTTTATAGGCTCGCGAGCTTAGGCTCGAGTTCGGTTTGTTAATTGAGCTAAGCTCGTTGAAGCTTAAACGAGCCTTTTTACGAGCCGAACTCGAGCTAAACTTGTTAAATATATTAAACGAGCTTTTTATGAGTCGAGCTCGAACTCAATTATGAATGCTCAAATCGAACTCGAGTCGATCCAAAAACTAAACGAGTTGAACTCGAGCTTGTTCTTGTTCAGCTCGGTTTGGCTCGTTTGCAGCCCTAAGTATAACAATGATTAGATTTGATTGGTGATTGAAAAACAAGAAAGTAAATAATGTATTTGTGATATGATTGTATAATAATGATAGTTGATGTGATATTGTTTTGTTTAAATTATAATTGGATGTGATTGATGATTTGAAAAATAAGAAAAGTGAATAATGTATTTTTTGAAAATTTTTACAAACAATCACATGTCCATGCAAAATTTTGTCCAAAAAAGTGGAAGGGGTGGAAAATATTCCACAAGCAAGCACTCCATAAATACCCGAACCCGACTCCCCGGGTACCCGAATTTTTTGGGTAGATGTCGGGTACCCTTATATACTACCCGATAAGACCGGGTACCCGACCCGACTACCCGAAAACCCGATTACCCGACCTGATACCCACCCCTACTCCCACATGACTAGTCATCGGAAACAGCCTCGGCCCCTCAGGAACTGCCCCCATGTAAACCATGAGAAATGCACAGTGGCTCCCAAGTCCCTAATACCCTCAATTATCGCGCACAAGGAGTTGTTTCCCAAGTGATTGCTCCATACTGGACTCCTCTCTATCTAACCGCGGGTTCCTACTGAGTTACAGTCTCCCACACTACCGCTTGAAGCCATCAATATTAATTGATACCATTGCTATCATAAATTTGAAAAGTTTAACTAGAAATCCATTAATTCAACCACAATTTTACAATATTCTTCCAAATTCGAACACAAAGTACATGGATAATCCTCAAGACTTGAATGTGAATGGATGATGTGTTGGATGCTATATATCTTATAAAAGCTCTTGCTCTTTGTATATGGTAAATAAAGAAGAGTGTATGTACAAAAATGTTACACGTTGTTGACATTAATACACAAGAAATTTATTTATTCAAGATGTAGAGTTGTATATCTTTACGGATAATAATATATCCAAAATTTTGTTTATACATATAAAAGTACACACAATATGACATAAAATCCATACAAGCACGTGATCTGCTTTGTAACTATCTTTAGACAGTGAGTCAGTGGTCTAGGGCAGATATCAATCCTGTCATTCCAAAGTAAGAAAGTCTAAATAAAATTATAACCAACACAATAATTTTTCTCAATGTTCCATCATTTTTAACAAAAATCTCTCAACACCATTGTTTGGAGAGATACATCCACATTGAATGATCATTTGGATGGACTTGGACTCATAAGCAAGGGTCAAGCCCGTTACATCATTGGCACCGTCTGTGTCAATCCTGGAATGACTGCCCGCACACGTAGTCCACTCACACGGGCTTATAGGCAAGGGCAAAACCCCTCTTCAGACTCCCGGCACACAGAGTCCACTCACACGGGCACATGCTTATAAGCGAAGGGCGAGGCCAAACCACTCTCCCTAAGAGACGTTTTTTCTAAGACAAACCCGTGAGACTCAAGTTTATAAGACAAGAAAAGTAACTTGTGGCTGGATAGCTGGAAGTCCACAATGGAGCAATCACTCGGGGGACGACTCCTCCCGCGCGAGTTGATGGAGGATATTAGGGACCAAAAGCTAGAGACATTTCTCGTAGTTTACTTGGAGAAATTTACGAGGGCGGTGTTATTTCCCGAACTAGTCATATGTAGTTAGCAAAAACCCCTAAAATAAAAAAATTTGGTGATACCGGATTTTTTTTTATTTTTTTATTTTATCTGAACTGAAATTGTGTGTATGGACAGTAGGCCTTGATTTTGAAGTGACTTCACCTACCACGAGTATGCATGTGAGTATAGTAACCATTGCAATAATCAGATTTATTACCCAATAATTTTTTATTTACAAAAAAAAAACCCAATATTTTTTTATATATGGTCACGAGTCTCGTGACGGTCTTGTAAGTTGTAAACATGATGGTGAATTGATTTTATATTAGTTGTTTTATTTGAAAAATATACATTAGTTGACATAATATTCAGTTTTGGCCATTTCGGACTGAGTCAGGAAATAAATACTCGGGGACAAGATTTAATTTTGAAAGATTATTGAATAAATACCTGTTTAATTATTTTTTTAGGAGGGGCGGCAAATATTAGAATTTATTAATTTAGCTTTAAAAATATATCAATTTTAATATTTTATGAAATTGAAAGTGTTGTCATTACACACGCCTCTCTTGCCGATTCAGTCACAACATTCAATTCACATAATGTGTACGTTTGTACACGTGTCATTTATACAATTCATAAGAGTATAAGATGATCTTAATTGCTACATGAATTCAATCAACAGTACTGTGAAAAGAGAAACTTTATTAGTCATCAATTAATTTAAATTATTTTTTAATCCATAGAATATCATATCAAACATTAATATGTGAGTCCTACTTTGATAAAATAGAGATGGGAAAATAAGATTTTTAGTCCTGTAAGTTGGACCTTTTTGAGAATTAGTCCTCTAAGTTGTCACCTTCATGTTTTAGTCCTTTAATTTTCAAATTTCTAGATATTCAGTCCTTTAACTCAACAATTTTACTTTTAGTCCTATAACTTAACATATTTTAGAAATTTAGTCCTATAACTTAGCAATAGTTAAATTTAACTAATTTATTAAAAAGTTAGTACTCACACTTCACATTTTTTTATAGGACCAAAATTAAAATAACTAAACTTACTTTTTTAAAAATTAAATTAAATTATAAAAGGAATTAAAAAATAAATTAATTTGATTAATAACAAATTTAGATAAATAGAAATTTCTAAAACAATAAACAAATTTTAGGAAAATCAAAATAATTACATCAAATTAGTAAATTAAGAATAATTTGTCATATTTATATAATTTTAACCTTTAGTAAGGAGAATTATTTCCAAGAAGTGGATCTGGACTAGTGTACAAGATTTATTTATTTCAGAAGGTTAAAAAATTAATGCTTGAAATATTTTAAAAAATAATTAAATTAAAAAGTGATTAATTATTTTTATTTAAAAGTTAACTGTTAATTAAAATTATTTAATTTTAAAATAATATTTAATTAAGAAATAAATGCTTGAAGTCTTCTCACCAAGGGTTAATTACATAAATATAATACATAATTTTTAAAAGTTTTTAATAAATCTAGTCTCTGATACCATTTTAAGCACCAGGATAAATAGATTTGAAAAATTGAGATAAAAAAGTCTATTTTAAACTTAAAGGACCAAAACGCACAATGTCTTAACATATAAGACTAAAAATAATCTAAAGATGTAACTTACATGACCATAAAGCTAAAGATGCAAACATATATGACTAAATATTTAATTCAATATGAATTTCTAGGACTGAACCACAAACCTGCCAAGATAAAGGACCGAATCTCAAAATAGGCCAACTTACAGGATGAAATTTCTCATTTTCCCAAATAGAGATTGTAACTCTAAACATAACATCTGTAATTCTATAAATGAATATTTTTTATTTTTGAATTTGACTAAAATCTTGGAATAATTAAAAAGATAAGGGAAAAGATCTTTATTGAAAAGTAAATAAAATAAATATATTCTGAATTTTTAAATAATAAAATGGAACCAATTCGTTTTGAATATATAAATAAACGGCCTTTCACTGAATTGGTGGATCATATAATTGTTCATGTATATAAAGATCATGAAAGATATTATACCTCAATAATGGTTATAGAGAAATTTATTGAGTAGGGTCAAATCAGCAGAAATTGCATGACTTTGCAACATCTGAAAATTAGCATGTTTTCAGCTGAAAATGCGTGTGCACATGCTTACATGTTTAACTATTTTAGGATAATATAAGTATTAACTTAATAAATTTTGTACAAGAATATTATCCACTCTCTCACACTTCGTTTGGAAATGAAAATAAAATTCGTAAAATTAATTCAATAAAATAAAGGGTTAATTACAAAAATTACACTTGAGGTTTGACCTAATTACAAAACAATCCAACTATTTTTTGAAATTACAAAAAATACCCTTGAGGTTTTGTTTTGTCTAACATTTAACCCATTCATAAGCAAAAAAAATTCAAAATCATCCTTCATATTTATAAGATCATAGCAGTATACCCCTTAATTTTAACACTGAATCAAACCTCATGAGTACTTTTTATAATTTTGAAAGATAATCTCGGTTTTTTTTTGTAATTAGGTCAAACCTCAGGATACTTTTTGTAAGTATCCCTAAAAAAATTATATATCAATATCTATATAACGTGGTTGGGTGAATTTCTCATAACCAAACAAGCATAAAAGTGTTCGCTACAAGGCATGTCTTTTAAATGTTTTTAAACAAAAAACTGCAATATCAGTACATAATGCATTTATCTTCTTAAGTATAATACCATCATCCCAAAACAAACAAAAAAACAAACAAACAAAGAGAGAATAAAGACAGAGAAAAAAAAAGTTCGATAGAATATTGAAAGTTCCATATCATGTTTAAGTGATAACAAATGTACATGGAGTGACTGTTTGCATGACTAATAAAGAAGTGACGAACAAAAATTAAAATTCTCCCCAAATCTGCAAATCTGACGAAAAAAACTCAAACTCATCCGATCAAGCCAAATAATCTTTCATGTTAGATAAAAACACTTCTACAAGAAACTCACAAATAGAGAAAATGCCTAGTTAAAAGAAATTAAGAACATTACTCTCATAAGAGGAATAAAATATAAAAGCAAAGATCAAACAAAGAAAGAAAATAAAGAAATGAATATTCTCCCCATTTCCTGTAATTGAGAATGGGGAAGAAAATTCTAGTTTTAGGGATGAGATAGAAAATAAAAGGCTATGATTTTTTTTAATTTATTTATTTATTTATTTTTGTCATGTATTGCACAAATTAATGCAATTATTTCGTTGGAACATGGGTAGCATCATCATATTCTGATAAATGTTGGGCTGTTTAATTATTTATGGAAATTTAATTGAGGGCAATGGATGAAATAATGTTATCTAGTATTGATATATGGGTGCTATTATGTCGGGTTATATTGGTCATGGACCGATTATCCATTTTTAGGGGCAAATATTTAATTTTGTTTAGAGCATATGGAGCTCTTTTTGGAGGTTTTTGGTGGGAAAAAGCTGTACAAAAAAACCTCAAACTATTGTGAGGGTAGGTTTGAGGTTTTTAGAAAAGGAGCAGGTTTGTAAGAGCATCACCAGTGGTTTTTACCACAAACCTGTTTTTTTGTGGATTTTACATTGCCACTTCACTGCCACATCAAAAGAAAAAAAACCTCATTTTATTCTCCACAATCAAAAACCTCATACAACTTTTTTATGGGCCCCACAATTCCATTACATTTCTTAAAACTCCCCTCACAATAATTGTATGGGCCCCACAAAAAACCTGGTTTGTAAAAACCTCAAACCTCATCACCACAATGGTGTGAGATTTTTTCCATAGGTTTTTTTCCTAAAAACCTCCCCCCAAAACCCCCCATTGGTGATGCTCTTAGATAAATACAAATAAAAACAAGTTAATGGGGACTTTTTAAAAGAGATGTTATGGAAATATGGGTCCCACAACAAATTGTTGTAGGTTTTTACTATAGTGGAGAAAAAATGGGATTTTATTTTGACGTGGCAATAACGTGGTAATATGAAATCCATAAAAAAACGGGTTTTGTGGTTTTAACCACGGGAGATGCCCTATCCTGTCACTCCAAACCAATACAACCTATTCTAGATGACTAGCTTATATTGTTTGTTTAATTATAAAAGATACCCAACTTTTGACCATGCCTAATTGCCTACTATGATGATGCCTTTCTAGATCATTAGTTGAATCTATTAAAAAATAAGCTTTCTATATATCAAACAACATTAAAATAATTATTAAGCCTTTTGACTCACTAAGTAGGCCCAGTTCACTTGTTCATATACTTTTCACGAGAAGATTTTTCATGATGACTATATTCCATTGTCTAATTTGATGCAATATTCATAAATTAGGTACATCAAGATCATAATAGAGCAGATTATGTGATCAATTATGTGCTTAAGTGGTAAAAACTTGGTGTTGTTAGGGCCATCGAACTCGGTCTCAATTTTATATGAGTTACGTTTGTGTATTTCCTCTTCTACTAGCTAGCCACCATTATACTAAAAAAATAGAGCAAATTATCTAAATAAGTATAAATATGTTGATGACAGTTGGGAGATCACTGGTGCAATAGAAGCATGGACATGAAGGAGCGGTTCCTGGCAGACATCAAGGTGGAGGAAAACATGAATGAACTGGTCTCATAACCAAAAAAGAGGAGATTTTGAGATTGTACATGAATAAAGCTTAAGAAATTTGATTGGTACTATTCATACCAAGAAAATGTATTTTCTTTTTTGGTGTTCATCACATAGAAACTCTAAAATTAAGCGTGTTTGGCTTGGAGTAATTATAAGATGAGTGACTTTCTTGGGAAACTATTCTTGTAGCATTGATATGATTTCTAACTCGTTTTTATCATTTTTAACTTGCCACTCCAAAGCAATACAACCTATTCTTGATTATTACCTATATTGTTTCTTTATATTTAAAAGACACCCAACCTTTTTTTTTTTTTTGAGAATAAGACACCCAACTTTTTATCATGGCATTTGACAGTAATTTTAAAATGCCAATTATGATGATTCCTTTCCTCATCATATCATCATAAATCAATATTTCAATCTATTATAAAAAGTAAGCTATTTATTATGAAAATGCGTGACGTATAGTAACTCAATAACAATAAAAATACGATGATCATATCATGAATAATATGTACCCAAATTCATATAAAAAAATGCGCAATTAAAATTAAATCATCAATACTACATCATGGGACGAAAATATGTTTTTAATTTCATTTCTTAAATAAAAACTAAATAAAATACATTTTTTTTTAATAAATATGCTTCCTCATCAGTGACAAATTTTCCTGTGCCTGGAATAATGGCGGCGAAGAAGAAGAAAGCAACGTTGAACAACAACAACGGTTTGAATTCATTTATGAGAACTCCAAAATCCTAATTCGAAAGAAATATTTTTTCGTATTTTGCAAATTCTTTTGTTTTTAAAAGAAGTAATTTATTGCAGTAGAAGTAAAAGTAGTTGAGAATAAAAAATTGATCATGTTTGAAAATAGAATCAAAAGTTGAGAGTGTTTGGTGAAAAAGTTAGAAAATTGCTTATTTGTTTGTAAAAGTCAAACTAAAAGTAGAAGCATAAATCTAAAACACCTTAATTATCTCTTTACTTTTAAATTCTTTACTTTTAAATTCTGATTAAATGAAACAAAATCAGAAATCGAAGTTGATATTTGCAAACACTACAAAGTAATTTTTTTTAGACAAATACTAAGAAATACTTTTTTTAGTGATTGCAAACACTCTTATTAAAGGATAATACTGATTGATTTTCTAGTTATCAATTGACTGTAAATTGACTGCATAAAAAAAAAAGGGATAATTACAAAATATATGCATGAGTTTAACCAAATTACGAAAAACTCCAATTACCTTTCAAAACTACAAACACTCAATTGGAATTGCAAATTTATAGTTTATTACCTTACAAATCGAATGAGATCTTCTATTGCAAAATGATGTTTCATCTTCTATTCCACCGCACGGATGATTGACACGTGTATAAAGTTACCATATGAAAAAACCCAGAATTTAGGCATGATTTATGCTTCAAATTAATATGGTAACTTTATATACGTGTCAATAATCTGTGCGGTGGAATAGAAGATGAAACACTATTTTGCAATAGAAGATCGCATCCGCTTACAAATAGTCAAATACCCCTCACGGGCCTCTTGAGGATGCAATTTTGTAACATAAAAATAAATATCGTGGGTTACAAGTTTAAAAGATAAATTGATTTTCCTTTTTTTTTTAAAAAAAATTGAACTAAACCTGAGAGGTAGTTTTCGTAATTAATCTAAATATAATCAATAGACTTAACATTAACTCATATAAAGTAGGGCTGTAAGTGAACAGAGCGTTCGACAAACAGCTCGTGAATATACTCGGATAACGTTCGTTTATGTTCGTTTATTTAGTTAAGAAAGCATAAACGGACACATTTTGAGGCTCGTGTAATAAACGAACAGAGCTTGAACAATTCTATACTCGTTTACTAAAAGCTCGTGAACAAGTTTGTTTAGTGTTCGTTTATAAATGTTCAAGAAATAGCTCGTATAATAATTTTTAGACTTGTTCGTAAACAAACTCGTTAAGGGCTCGACTAATAGCTTGACTATTTTAAAAAAAAATATTTTATTTTTATAAAATTAAAAAGACTCAAAGCCCTTAAGATACATAATACTCCCTAAACTCTACCCTAATACGTAATATAGTGATAATTCTCATTATATAAGCTCGGCCCATATTTTTCAACTATTTTTGATATAGTTTGGCGAGGCTTGCCAATTGTTTGTTAGTTACTTAATTTATGTGTGTTTATTTCTTGACAATAATTTATATGTATTTTCATCTATAAGTTTGAAAAATGTTTGTTTGTTTATCGTTCACATAAAAAGTCAAATTTTTGTTTATTTGTTGTTCGCAAACAAAGTTATTAATTGTTCACGAACATATTGGACATGAACTCAAAACGAACACGTTCACGAACATGTTCACAAACACATTCAAGCATTAAAAAAATTATCAAGCCGAACACGAACAAGCTTTTTTAAAATTGAATCAAGCTCAAGCCAAGCTTGAACATGTATAAAATTAAACGAACATATGGAAGATAAGTTAAAGTTCGGCTCGGATCGTTTACACCCCTAATATAAAGTAGCGTGAAAAGAGTAGTATTTTCTTTTACGTGTTTTTCTTTATTATAAAAGCGGAAAATATTTGTGAAAAACACTTTTAAATACCCGAAAAACAATATAAAATAATAAAAGAAATAAATCTGTAAACTTGCAAATACCTAGGTGTGGCAATCTCTGACACGACACAATAACTCGACGTTACTCAGAGAAACCCTGAACACGACCACGAGAAGCCCAAACCCGAATATGACTGATAAGGGTAAAATATGGTCCAGGGCCGACTGCCTGCAGTGGGGCCGATCTGATGAGGCTCCACGTATTGGGCCGACCTGTTAAGCCTTGAGCATTGGGCTGATCTGAGAAGGCTCAGCGTATTGGGCCGACATGTTAAGCCTTGAGCATTGGGCTGATCTGAGAAGGCTCAGCGTATTGGGCCGACTGTTAAACCTTGATCATTGGGCTGATCTAAGAAGGCTCAGCGTATTGGGCCAACCTGTTAAGCCTTGAGCATTGGGTTGATTTGATAAGGCTCATAATATAGGGCCGACCTGTTTAAGGTCTGATGATTTGGCTGATCTGTTGAGCCTCCAGCTAAAGGCTTGGTAAATCGATTTAATTAGGCCAATTATGGTGGGCCGACTTGGTAAGGACGGGTTAGGCTTTCTCACGGGCTGATCTATAACAGCTCGGTTATATAAACTAGGAGGGTTGACATTCAGGATGCATCAGTATGATGACCTGAGGTGTCTCAGGTCAACTCGGAACTGAGGTCTTAAGGATGTAAAATTAGGGTTTTAGAAGATCCGATCCTAACCTAATGATGACTCTGACACGAGATCGTGACAGAATCCCAGATTTTACGGAAACCCTAATCCTAGCTAAGGTATAAAATCCCAAGTACAGGTTCATTCTAAACCTAATCACATCTTTACTGTTACATTGTATTTTTCTACCTTTGCTTCTCTTCCAAGACACGACTTAAGCATTGGAGAGGGGCCGAGCCCCCTCCCCCCCTTGTGCAAGTTTCGGGAAGAAGTTCAGCTTGAAGGTTGATCTGCGAGAGGAGGACGTTTTCGAGAGCAACCAATGACTAACACGAATCTAGTTAACACGATGTTACTAATTTGTCTAAAATGTAATTATTTCATATTTTAATTATTTTTTTATTATATTTTAAGTATAACATGAAACCAAATATGAATCTAACGTGATGACCCGAATTGCCACCACAACAATATCTTTCTTAAACGCAAGCTTCAAACGTTTCCAAGATTCAAAGAAAACGTTTTTAACATTGCCTTATCCTCTAATCCTTTTAAGGCTATAAATCGTCCAAAAAAAAAAACATAATTCAATTATTATGCCAAACTTTGCAAGTATAAGGGACTCCGGAACTTGGAAAATCAATTTTCAGTCCACTTTTTGAAGATTTTGTGGTGAAAAAATATATTAAAAAGAAACAAAATCTGATATTGATCATATTCAAAAACCCAGGATTCAAACAAAACGTTTTTTTGTTTCCAGATGATTATAGCCTCCAATTAATATCTTTAAGGCTAGAAATAGACCAAAAACAAAATAATTATATTATTATGTCAATACTTTGCTAGTGTAATTAACTCAGGAAATATTCTCCACAAAATTTAAGAGGTAACTGTAATATTTTATAAAAGTCAGGTGGAGTTGTGAAATATTATTTTGCTTATGACTAAGAAAATGTAAGACGAAATCAAATCTAAAAGGGAAATTTTTATTACCGTCTCCAAGTCCGAGGCAGCCCTAAACCCTTTTCCGGGGGCGATAACCGCCTTTTCAAGTCCAGTGGGATCATCGACAAATCGACCACGGTCTCCTAAAGCTCCAATGGCTTCGAGCAAGGTAAATAGGATGAAAACAGAAGAAGTGGCTCAGCTTCATAGATTGGAATTCCAGTTTCTAAATTTAGTTGTGCAAGAATTCATTTCCCTGTTATTGCTTCTCCTACTAGAGATGCTTGGACACAATGGGAGAGTTTGCAAAAACGTCTGCTTTTAGAATAAGCGATTTATTATAGTAGAATTAAAAGTAGCCGAGAAAGAGGAGTTAATAGTGTTTGAAACAGAACCAGAAGTTGAGATAAAATAGAAACAGAAACAGGGGGCGGGGTCCAGGTTGGGCCCCCTCACTCCGCCCTTGACTATATAGTGATTTTTTTCCAGCAAAAAACTAAGAATTTTTTTTTTAGTGATTGCAAATATTCCTAATATAGTTGATCGTTAAATTATAAATTTTTTAATTAGAATAATTTTTGAGATAAAATCTCTAGTAAGTACATGTAAAATTGTAAAATCAATGTTACAGACATCACTATTTTTGTCAAGTATAAAATACAGCGACGGTACAGTGCAAGTTGAAACTTTAAAATCAATGTTTATTCACATTGTAGTCGTGTTTTTTTCATTTTTAGTGATTTAATAAAAAGGTTGAATAAGAAATTCATTAGTCAAATGAGAATCTTCACATACCAAATAATGAAATAATTTGACTAAGTATGATTACTGTTTAATTACAACTTAGAAAGTTAAAACAGAACAAACAGCCCATCATTCTGATTTCAGTACTTCAATCAACTCAATCCTCTTTATATCTTCTCATTCTGATTGATAACTACTTGGAGTTCTTATTTTATTGTTGACTATTATATTTATTTATTATTTTTTCTTTCTTTGGGTGGAGTAGAACTGACAATGAGTTGGGCTGATCCCATCGTTTTTTGGAAAGTTTTGGGTCGGGCTATTCCGAGGTCGACCCACTAAAATATTTGGTACAACTAAGCCCATTTGTGTATTTTGTACATAAAAATGATCGGGCCACACTACAAGTCGGGCTACCCTTGACCCATAGGCCAATCAGACCAGGCCAAATAAATCCGGTTTTTAGGTCTAGAAAAGTATGGTCCAACCCAGCCCAAATCTCGGGATGGTCGGGGCGGACTGCATTTTGTCAGCTCTAGGTGGGGGTGGGATGGGGGTACCTGGTTACGTTTGGGGGGTAAAAACAACATAATTTTAGACGTATGTAATAAATATATTGGATTCAATACATTATAATCAACAATGACAGGTTATATTAAATCACATTAATCAAAAGTTTTATTCCCATATTTTTTGTTATTTAGAGTTTAGATCTGTATGCATATATATTTTAATTCTATTTAAGCAATTTGGTATCCCACTTCATTAGCATATATAAATTTTAATAAGGCCTGGATTTGGACTAGATAATACTGGGCTTAGTTGACCTGTACCTAATTATGATTTGATTGGTCTTATGTTCTTTTTTGAACTCAGGCCCACTAGATGGTTGTTTAGCCTCTGAGGCCTTCTTCAACTCATCTCATCTGACCCGGTTTTGGGTTATGAGTTCTTGATTGGGCTCAAGCCCAAATTTATGAATTATGATATGGCTCTCCTAAGCTCTTGATTGGGCCGAAGCCCATAGTTACGATAAGGCTCTTCTAACTAGGGGCGTCACCGCGTCAATTTGCGACACGACACGATAATCCGACACGAACCTAACACGAATTTAGCAGGTACATGTACAACCCTTAGCATGTTCGGATCAAAATTCGGATAGGACACAGTTAACACGGGAAATAAATAGGTCAGGTCAGGTCGACCCGCGGATCGACATGATTAACCTATTAACCCATTTAATTTTATAGTGACATATAAATTTTTCATAGTTTGTCATGTTTTAGTTGGTTATATGATAATGGACAAATTATTGAATGCATTTTATAATAATTTAATGTATTTTTTATTTCTAATTTTAGCTTTTTCTTCATTTTTTTATTTTTCGTGTCAATTTTAAATTATATAGGTATTTCGTGTCGGGTCCGGTTACCCGTGTTATAAACAGGTCGTGTTCGTGTCATGTATCTTGACACAAATAATTAAATGGGTCATGTTCGTGTTCGTGTCATACGTGTAATATCCGTGTCAGAAAACGACCCACAAACACGAAACATGACACGATTGACACCCCTACTTCTAAATTGGCTACACGATTATGAAATTCAGAGAAGCCATTCGTTTTGTTAATTTTTATAAAGGAAATGATTTAGTCCGAATCGCAAGTTCTTTTATTATTATACCTATTCACAAAAAGGTTCCTAAATTTAATCAAGCACATTTTGTGATCACAAAATAAATAAATAAAGAAATAAGGGATAATTACAAAAATGCCCCTGAGATTTTGAGATTTGGGCTAATTACCAAAAAAAAAACAAAGTTATTTGAAAATTACAAAAACTCCTTGAGGTTTGATTCCGTTTTACAACTTTCCCTTCACAAATAAAAATTATTTCAAAAAATCCCCTGACATTTATAAAAATATTACAGTTACCCCCTCAAATTTAAGACAAAATGAAATATGAAGGGTTTTTTTTTAATTTTGAAACATCTCTGTGTTTTTTGTAATTAGCCCAATCTCAGGGGTGTTTTTGTAATTCCCTCAAAATAAAGCCAAACTCATCAATTATCAATACGAAATTGAAAATGAAAGTGGAGACTAAAAATGAAATAAAAAAGGGAGTGAAAATGCTTGTGAAAATTTGTGTAACTAGATAAATTTTATTTGCTAACTTGCGGTTACTTGTGATTTTTCTTTTCTTCAAAATAATGATGTATTATGTAAGTAGATAAATTTTAGGGATAATTACAAAAACACCCTTGAGGTTTGGACTAATTACAAAAAATAAAACCAGACATTTTTGAAAAATGCACAAAACTCCTTGAGGTTCACCGTGTCTTACATTTTCCTTCTTCATAAGTAAAAGATATTTCAACAACCCCCTTGATACTTACATAAATATTACAATTACTCCCTTAAATTTATGACTGAAGTAAATTGAGGTTTATTTTTTGTAATTTTGAAATAACTCTAGATTTTTGTTGTAAATAGTCCAAATCTCTAAGAGGTTTTTGTAATTATCCCTAAATTTTATTACTAAACAACATCGTATCGTCCAAAACCATTACGCTTTCATCTCATAAAATACATTGCCCATTAATGGTCACTTTTCTAGAATTATTGACGTCTAACCATTGTTTCACTAAAAAACTCATATTATGTTCATTATATATTTATCGCCCTTTTAATTTACATTCTCAAAATTCATTGTTACGCTTTCTCATTTTTCTCTATTAAAATAAAATTTAAAACGAAACGAAAGGGCAATCAATAACTCCCAATTTCTTGTTGTTGTTGATATGTATTCCATCTCATATAAATACAAAATAAAATTATATAATTCGGGCTAATTATATACTTAAGAAAATATTCGTACACGTAACATGCACCTATGATATAAAATACAAAATAAAATACCAAATTGGAACATAAATTGATCAAGAAAAATGAGACATGGGAGCTCACAAACCTTCCACAAGATAAAGAAGTCATATGAATTAAGTGAGTCTATTAGACAAAACTTAACTCAGATGGTTCAGTACAAAAATATAAAGCAAGACTTGTCGCTAAAGGATATGCACAACAATATGGTATCAACTACAGTAAGACTTTCGCTCCAGAGCCCGACTCGACACGATACGAGCACTTACTGCATTAGTAGCTCAGAAACAATGGAAGATATACCAGCTCAATGTGAAATCGGCATTCCTTAATGGTTATCATGAAGAAGAAATCTATGTCGAACAACCTCATGGCTTCATGGTACAAGGGAAAGAAGAGCTCAAACTAAAGAAAACACTATATAGATTAAAACAAGCCCCACGAGCCTGGTATAGCAGAATTGATGACTATTGCACTAAACTTGGATTCAGGAGGAGCCAGAGTGAGCCAACACTATATATTCTGAGTGAGTCGTTCCAAGCGGCTGCGATTATCGAGAAATTGCAGCCATCATGGAAAGATTTTAAGAACTACCTCAAGCACAAGTGGGAGAAAATGGGGCTAGCGGATTTGATAGTTCGACTTCAAATTGAAGAGGACAACCGTGATTCCGATTGGAAATCGAAAATTGTGGGGGTGTGACCACACCTTATGGAACACTAGTGGAACATCTGTTGCATTTTAAATGTAACAGAAGGTGTTGCCAAAAGTGTTGTAACACCAAAACCACAATTGCACGTGTTGCCCAAAGTGTTGTAACACTAGAGGTAGACACATTAACAAGTTAAATCCGAAGTTTTACTAAAGATGTGATAAAATCGAAGGTTACACACATGTTAGGAATAAAGTCTAAAATATGTTAGAACGAGATTCTAACTAGATTATTGAGGCAATGTACTCACAAATAAAACAAAGTGGCCGAGAGCCATAAAAGTTCTGGATAATCTTGTGTTGAACAAGGATACTAGAAATTGGAAGGGGAAGTTTTACTTTAGCAAACCACATAAAGGAGAATACCTTGCAGTGTGGAGGTGCGTTGGCTAAAGTAGAAGTACCCAATGAAATAAATTCGGTATTCATGATATAAATGATGGTACGATCATTAAATTAAGAAATGTTGTATTTACTAAAGGTGTCTTTTCTTGCAAAAGAAAGAGGCAAGTCTAGACATTTTTGTCGAATACACAATACCATCAAACATTTGATTTTGAATGGGGTTATTTCGGTTAACTACGTGAAGTCAAAGGAAAACCTTGCGGATCCACTTACAAAAGGCATAAATCGAGATAAATTGTATAAATTATTAAGAAAAATTGGTTTAAAATCCACAAACTAAAGAATGTTCATAGCGGTAACCCAACCTTGTGAATTGTAGATCCCAAGACCTTGGTTTAATGTGACAACTAAGTTATGAATGTTCAGCTGAACACTTGGAAAATGTGTTAGCTCATTCCCGAAACTTCCAAGTGAATGAAAACCTGCTGAATGTGGTGAGGTTAAGTTTAAGACTTTTTATGATTCCTATACTGAAGGGTGGAGTATGGCAGGATACTCTTCAATAGGAGATCACCTATATAAGTGATAAGTAATGGTCGATTCAGAGAATCACTTATGAATATAAGATATGGTCCAGGGCCGAAATGGACATAACGTGAGAATAATAAGTGTTATAATTATTATTGTGCAAGTATTGTTGTCTCGGTTTACACAAACAACTGAGTAGTTCAAGATATCACACCACTAAGCAACTAGTAAATCTGATAGTAATTTACTAAGAAAGGTTCAAAGCCACAAGCTACCTATCCCGATGCAATAACAGTTCACCGAGACTTTCAAGCGAATCTGCATACATGCATTCATTAATTTCATTCATGTGGGGGATTGTTGGAATTGGGTTGTACAAAATGGGTGTTGACCCGATTTTGACCAAATAAATAAGTGGTTTCCAATAGTGAAAAATAGAATTACATTATTTGTAAAAATTCTAATAAGAGAGTAGATGAGAATAACATTTACAATTTCTCAAAACCAATTACGGGTGAATGAGAAATGAATGCTAGAAGTTAGCCACTTAAAACTAGAAAAATTGTATGGAAAATGGAAAATGTGGGAAATGAGAAATGTTCCATCCCACATAGAAAAATGAGGCAAAGTTTGCTCACTTTATAAATCTCAAGTTGGACTTTTGGGTTTGGGCCCTTGAGGGCACCCAAATTTTTAAAGAGGTGAGGACCTACATGTTGTTGGGTTTGGTTCAAAGCACATGCGCCGCCGGCCGGGTCGTGGGCTTGTGCCCTTATTCTTTTTGGACCAAAAACCTTTAAAATTAATTAATTTTAATTAATTAATTAAGAATTTCCAACTTAAGTGCTTCGCATCCAATCAAGTCGAAACTTTATCATTTCGTTCATATCCAAGCACGGGCCATGCGCCAGGTCGTGCGTCGATGCGAAAGGCTGAACAGATGCACCTGTTCGTTGTAGACATGTCTTTTCAAGTCAAAAGACATGATTTTTCCATACGGGCACCTGATGCCTATAAATTAAAACCCACTGCAGATGAAAATACATACGAAAAATACAAGATAATAATCGGTCATTGCATTACAGCATATTGACATTACTTCCCGTTCAAAGCTTGAAAGTTTCATACAATTTCCAGTTGTTCGATGTGGTTTCGAGTTTGTAAGTGCTAGAAACTCGAATAGACACATAGCCATTTTTTTAAACAATAAACCTTCCAGATATTTACCTAACAATGAGGATGATAGACATATTTATTGTGTTCGTGGGGACGAACAAGAAGATATGGATAAAATTGAGAGGAAACTTCAAGAGAGGTAGGGGAAGAGCTCCAGCGTTGAGTATGGCGATGAGGAGGAGGTTCCACTGCCTTCTGTTAGTGGTTCAAAATTATGGATGGTCAAATGTACAGTAAGATAATAGATGCTCTATCTATTCGAGTTTCTTTATTTTTCATCCTATAATATATTTCACTCGTTGGGTTTCGTAGACTGGCCAAGAACTTTCGCCATAAACTGGCTGTGCGCCTTTGGCAAAAGTACATTGGTAAAGGAAATGAATTGCAAATCCAAAGTGTCGTTGCACGCGATGATCTCAAAGGCTATATATATATAGAGGCCGACAAAGAGGCCTACATTCGGGGTAATTGATTCTTTTTTTCTTTTTTCAACTTCTTGCAGTTGTACTTATACATATATGTGAAATTCTATAAGGAAGGCGCTACTCCAATTAGCGCCTGACAAATTTTTTTCATTTTTTTCCTTATTTGAGTGTAGGCGCTCGATTAGAAGATAAAACACATTCGATACTTAGAGCGCTAATGCTTTTCTTCCGAATCTGCGTCTCTCTCTTAATGATGTTTGTACGGTCTGTATAACACCACATCCCCAACCAATTATTATTAACGAATCAAATCAATCATGATATAAATATATTTTATTCGTATTGGCTTATTTACAGAATATTTTTATATATTTTTTTTAATATTCAAATACAAAAACTGATTCTTATTCTTATTTGAAATATAAACGAATTAATTCGGATATTTATAACTTTAGCCTATCTTTATTTATACTAAGGCAACTCTTTGACCAATGACTAGGATTTATTTGATCTAATAGATATATTTCATTTACTAAAACAATCTAACAAAAATATATAAGACCACTTCAATATAGAATACTCTAAAATTCTCTATAATTTGTTTTCTCCAAATGCCACAAAATAAGAATGAGATATTTATTTGATCTAATAGATATATTTCATTCAATGAAACAATCTAACAAAAATATATAAGACCACTTCAATATATAATATAATACTCTAAAATTCTCTATAATTTTTTTTCTCCAAATGCCACAAAATTAGAATGAGATTCATTGGAGAAGAAAAATTATAGAGAATTTTAATGTATCAAATAAATATTTGTTAGAATTTTAAATACAAATATTCGAATTAATTCGTATATATTTAAAATAAAAATAAGAATCATTTTTTTGTATTTGAATATTAAAAAAAGTATATAAAAATATTCTGTAAATGATGTCAATACGAATAAAATATATTTATATCCTACTCGATTTGATTCGTGTATACCCTAATTGATTGGGAATGTGGTGTTGTACAGAGCGTACAGAGCTCATTAAGGGAAGAAGCAGATTGAGAAAAAAAGCATTAGCGCGAGAATGTGTTTAATCGTTTTGTTTTATGGATTAATTTACAAATATATTAAAAAAACTATTTCATAATAAAACGAGAAAAAAAGAAAATCTTAAAGTGAAAAAAAAAACTGCCAATTAGCGTCTACACCCAAAAAATTAACACCCCGAAAATTTGCCACACATTTACAATAATTTTTGGAAAATACTATTAACCGATGAAAAGTGCATATAATAAAGAGAAAGAAATCTTTCAACGCTCTTTGCAAAAAGAAAAAAGATAATTTCATGAAGGGTGGCAATGTTTGGGTGCAATTGGATATGCTTTCATTTTGAATTTTTTTTTTTTTGCTAGATAATAGTGAAAAAAATTCTGATGAAAGTTTTTAGAAAATTTTGAGAGTGTGAATGAATATGTAATGATTAAAGTTGATTTGATTTAAAAATAGTAAAATGATGATTGGATGTGATTGGTAGTTAGAAATGTGTGAGTGAGTGAATAGTGAAATTTGTGGGAGAATATGTAATAATGATTACTTTTTTATGAAAAAATGTGAGATGAAGTAAAAGTGAGATAATAGTATATTTTCTGAAAATTTTCATAAACAATCGCATATTTGGTCAAAAAAAATTCTCTAGCGGAACGAAAATGAAATCTCTTTCATATCCAATCGCAACCTTAGTTTTCAAGGTGATTTCTTGTAACGGATGGGTGGAGGGAAACCACCTTGTAAGTATAGATGGACTTATACTTCAACTATGTGATTTCTCACATTTTTATGTTTGATGAAGATCATGTTAGTCAATAAAAATTAACTTTTCACCTGTTATTTTTCAGGAAACTCTGCTATCAGGGATCAGGAAACATCCAGATATGGTAGACTTTACCATTTTTCTCCTTTCCCACATAACTAGAAATACATTCATTCTTACAATAGCCATAGTTAGTTACTAAAATTTGACATGTACAAAACATCTTTTGAAGATAGATCCAAAAAGAGAGAAAGCAATCCCAAGTTGAGCCAATCTTCTCACAAACAGCTTGTTTGCTTTTGTGAACCCGAATAATGGACATGTTTTCATACATATTAGATTTAAAATCTCAACAGAAATAATATTTTGATTGAGAAAAAAAATCCTAATCCGAAAAAAAATATTTTTTTCGTATTTTCTTCCGCTTGTGTATATTGGTTTATACAAATTGAAAAAACGAACAATTTTTTAGGGAATGTTTGCAAAAATTTTGCTTTTATAAGAAATGGTTTATTGCAATAGAAGTAAAAGTAGTTGAAAATCAGAAGTTGGTTGTATTTGAAAATAAAATCAGAAGTTGAGAGTGTTTGGTGAAAAATTTAGAAAAGTGCTTATTTGTTTATAAAAGTCCAACCATAAATAGAAATCTAAAGCTCCTATCTCCCGTCATTTAAATTCTGATTAAATGAAGCAGAATCATAAGTAAAAGTTGACATTTGAAAACACTACAAAGTAATTTTTTCCGGTCAAAAACTAAGAAGTGCTTTTTTTAGTGATTGCAGATACTCCTATTAAAGGATAATACTGATTGATTTCCTAATTATCAACTGAGGTCATAGATTGACTGCATCCCCCCAAAAAAAAGGATAATTACAAAATGTATGCATGAGTTTAATTGATTACAAGAAACTCCCGTTATCTTTAATTATAAAAACTCAATTGGAATTTGAGATTTGTAAGTTTATTAACTTACAAATAGCCAAATACTCCTCGAGAGGCCTCTTGACTTGATGATGAAATTTTATAAGCTAAAAACAAATATTATGATATAGTTGTAATTTTAAAAGATAAATTGATTTTTTGGGTAATTTGAGCTAAACCTGAGAGATAGTTTTCATAATTAATATAAATATAATCGATAAACATTAACTCATATAAAGTAGAGTGAATCGAACATCGGGGGGAAATAATAATAAAAGAAATAAATCTGTAAATACTTAAATATCTTGGATGGCAATCTCTGACACGATATTATAACCCGACACGAAGTTATTTATCGAGAGAAATCTGAACTCGACTAACACGAATCTGATCGTACGATGTTACTAATGTCTAAAATGTAGTTATTTTATATTTCAATTATTTTTTATGTATTTTAAGTATAATTCGAAATCAAATACAAACCTGACGCGATGACTAGAGGTGGCAAAATCCAGCCCGGCCCGCGGGCCGTCCCGGCCAGCCCGAGGTTTGGGCTGGGCTGGGCTGTGAAATTTTAGGCCCAAAAAAGTCGGGCCTATTTGGCCCGGTCAGAATGGCCCGACGGGTCGGGCTAGCCCGGCTTTTCGGGCCGGTCCCCGAATTTTAACACACAGATTTCATGTATGGGCTGGACTGGGCCAAGTATTTTCGCGACCCGACCAAAATCGGGCCGGCCCAATCCAGCCCGAATTTTTGGAAAAGCCCGATGGGCCCGGACTGGCCTGGCCCGGCCCGATCCATTGCCAGCTCTAGCGATGACCTGAATTGTTACCCTGCCACAACGCAATCTTCAAATGTTTACCGAAAATCCAAGATTCAAAGTAAACGTTTGTATCATGGCCTTATCCTCTAATCTTTTTAAGGCTATAAATCGTCCAAAAACAACGTAATTCAACTATTATGTCAAACTTTGCAAGTATAAGGGACTCCGGAACTTGGAAAATAAATTTTCAGTCCACTTTTTGAAGATTTTGTGGTGAAAAAAATATTAAAAATAAACAAAATCTGATATTGCTCATATTTTAAAAACCCAAGATTCAAGCAAAACGTTTTTTTTTTCTTCATGATAATTAATAATAGCCTCCAATTAATCTTTTTAATTCTAGAAATGGACCAAAAACTACATAATTATATTATTAGGCAAAATTATTTTTTTAGTTTTTTAAGTGGCGCCATTCGTAGATTTAGTCCTTTTTTTCTCGACTTTGAGTTTAATCCTTTAAATGGATAATGTTGGACCTCTAGCGCGTCTAGCGCGCTTTGTCCTCACTCACGCGCACCCTGGAAAACTTCCTGGGGGTCACCCATCCCATGTCTACTCCGGCCAAGACGCTTAACCTCGAGTTTCTATGTAATGAGCACCGAGAAAAGAAGATGCATCTGTTGGTATAGGTAGTCCAAATCATATCCTTTAAGCTATCCTTTAACTATGCAATTCAGCGCTCACGAGTTCGAATCGCGGGCGTGCCTCGCGCCTCTTTTAAAGCCCATTGCGGGCGGAGATCTTTGGACCAAATTCCAACAATCCCCTTCCCAAGACTGCCAAAGATCTCGGCTCCAGTCTTGGCAACCTCATTGTCCGCCAAACTTCCTCGCTTCTAACGCCAACTTTTTAGTTCAGCGTCGCGTCACGCCCGCCTCTCGATTCGGCCGCCCAACAACCTACACCTTCGATTCCATCTTTTACCTCGATCCGCCACCTGGCAACTTACCTGAGTCGGCAATTTAGGCCCTACCAATGGGCGCTACTCCAGTCGCCTAAGTTAAGGCGGTGGGCCTTAAATTTGAGGCTCGAAAAGAACCGGCCTATTTGGCCGCCCAAGTGGCCCGATGGCCCAATCGGGCTCAGGCCATATTTGGCCCGGTTTTTTCGGGCTTTTTTGGCCCGACATTTTCTTTCATAATATATATATATATATATATTTATATGTATGTAGATATTAACTTCAGGACTAAAATGCAGAGGTTTGATGTATGTGTAATATTTCATCTTCTTTCACCTACTAATTTTCTTAGTGTGGGCAACTATGACTATGGATCAGTAGCCAATTGAGAAGAGTTTTTGGATGAGTTAAATTTCTTTATAATTTTTAAGTAATTATAATAAGGCATGTAAAGATTCTCAGCATAGTGCATATTCTACTGTACTCACACATCAAACAACAATTACACAACTTACATTTTTTTTAGTAAATGAAATTAACACAAATTGATTGGTCAGTCCAAGAATATAACAACTGGTGTAGTTACTGTCTTACTGATATTTCTTTCATTCATTAGCTTTTTAAATAACCAAGTTTGAGAAAACACAACATTTTATTAATTTAAATGACATATACTAATATACTCCAAAAAACAAAATTACATATACTGATATAAGTATAACTTTTAAGTTCTAGTAAATGTTACAATCTAATTTATAATTTAAATAAACATATTAATATACATTTTTAATTAAAAAAGTTTTTAAAAAAAAATTAAATTCGGGCCATTTTGGCCCGGTGCCCCGATGGCCCATAGAAGGCCGGATGGGCCTAAAAATAGAGGCCCGCGAGGTCTTGGGTAGGCCCGCCTAGCCCGAAAATCGACTTGGCCCGGCCAAGATTACAAGTCGGCCTGGTTGCGGCTCTAAACTTACCCTTGATTCTGTCCACCCAAAGAACCTACACCTTCGATTCACCATTTTTACCTCGATTCCGGCCACTTAGCAACCTACCCTTCGCTTCTGGTCCACCCAAAGAACCTACACCTTCGATTCCGTCCGTTTACCTCATTGCGCCAAAGATCTCGCCTCCACCTCTCTTGGCAACCTCTCTTCAGTAGCGTGCTTCCAAGGGAATTCGAACTCGTGACCTCGCTCGATACCGCTTGTTGGACCTCTCTAGCGCTACTCGATTGACGATCCCCCCACAAACCAACACGAGTCTTTTCTAAAAGCGCGTTTTGTCCTCACTCACGCACCCTGGAAAACTTCCCGGGGTCACCCATCCCATGTCTACTCCAGGCCAAGCAAGCTTAACCTCGGAGTTTCTATGTAATGAGCACCGAAAGAAGAAGATGCATCTGTTGGTATAGGTAGTCCAAATCATATCCTTTAAGCTATCCTTTAACTATGCAATTCAGCTCACGAGTTCGAATCGTGGGCGCGCCTCGCCTCTTTAAAGCCCATTGCAGGGCGGGATCTTTGGACCAAATTCCAAAGACAAAATTCAGATTTTTAGTCTTGTTACCTGCTATAACAGGTAAATGTTACCTGCTAGTGAATTTTCTTTAATTCAAACTTTAAATAAAATCAAATCTCAAAAAAAAAATATGGCAATTTTTATTACCATCTCCAAGTCCAAGAGCAGCCCTGAACCCTTTTCCGGAGGCGATAACCGCCTTTTCAAGTCCAGTGGGATCATCGACAAATCGACCACGGTCTCCTAAAGCTCCAATGGCTTCGAGCAAGGTAAATAGGATGAAAAAGAGAAGAAGTGGCTCAACTTCACAGATTGGAATTCCAGTATCTAAATTTAGTTGTGCAAGAATTCATTTCCCTGTTATTGCTTCTCCTAGTAGAGATGCCTGCAGTGTACACCATATAGTTGATCGTTAATTATAATTTTTTTCGAGGAAATGCAAAAATCACTGAGGTTCGGACTAATTACAAAAGGAAAAAAAAAACCAAATAGATTTGATTCTAACTTAAATTTAAGCATGTAATTGTAATAAGTCTTTATATATCATGGGGGATTTTGAAATGGTTTTACTTATCAAGTGAGAAAATGTAAGTTTTTTTTTTCTTTTGTAATTCAAAAAAAATGAATTTTTTGTAATTAGCCCGAACCTCAAGTTTTTTCCATGAAGTCTCTTGTGAGACTATTTTACCGTGAACGTGGTGAGACGGAACCCCAAAAATAAATAAATAAATTTAACAATAAAAATAAATTTTGGAGAAGCAAAAAATAAACCCTAAAAATGAACCCATAAGAATAAACTATAAAACAAAAATAAACCCAAAAAATAAAAAATAAATCCTAAAAATTTAAAAATCCTAAAAAAAACACACAATCAAGAATAAGACCAAAAAATAAATATATACTCTAAAAAGACAAATATAAACTTTGAAAAATTGTGAGAGCTCCGTCTCACGAACTTTAACTCCGTGAGTCAGTCTTTACGTAATTTTTGCCTTTTCCATTACAACTTTTGTCTTGTGCAAAATACAGAAACGGGATAGTGTAAATAGAACTGTAAAATCAATGTTATTCACATTGTATAAAGTTGTGCTTTTGTGTTGCTCAAAAAAAAAAAAAGTTGTGCTTTTGTGATTTGACACAAAATAAAGAGAGAGAATTCATTAGCCAAAATGATCATTTTCAAATGCCAAAATACCAAATATAATTTGACTAAATAAGTATGATTAACAAGCATCCCGTCATGGTCACCTGATGACCTGACTTCAGTGCTTCAATCAACTCAATCCCCTTTATATCTTCTCATGCTGATTTAATTCCTTAGAGTTCTTATTTACTTGTTGACTATTATATTTCTTTGTGGTGGGTGGGAATTAAAAACAACACATTTTACATAATGCAGTGTTGTAAAAATCGGCCTAAGCAGCCGCCTAGGCATTCCCAGATCGATCCGATTTTGCTCAACTCGGCCAAAAAAATTGTTTTGGCCGAAAATCGGCCTAGGCTGCACCAAATCGGAGTTAGGCGCTCTCCTAGGCGGCCAAAAAATCGGGCCTAGGCGGAAAAAAATTGGACAAAAATCAGTAAAAATAAATAAATAAATAATAGAAAATAGTATTGTTCCTAGGCAGCCGCCTAGGCGCCCTATGCGATGGGCTACCGCCCGACTAGCGGCTAACAATTTCTGCAACCATGCACATATGTAATAAATATACCCATATTTTTTGTTATTTGGACCTATATATACTAATTGTATTTAAGCAATTTGGTATACGACTTCATTAACAATAAAAAAAAAAATCACGTTACCCGAATTTGGACTAGCTAATACAGGGCTTAATTGACCTGTACCTAAATGTGATTTGATTGGTTTTATGTACTTTTTTTAGCTCAGGCCCAGTAGATGGTTATATTTGCTTCTGAGGCCTTCTTCAACACATCTCATCTGACCTGATTATTGAATTGTGGGCTATACAGACACTGATTGGGCAGGATCAATTGATGACATGAAAAACACATCAGGCTATGCATACTCATTAGGTTTAGGAATATTTTTTTGGACATACAAAAAGCAAGCAACAACTGCACAATTATCAGCATAAGCTGAGTATATAACAACAGCAATGACTACCAGCCAAGCGATATGATTGAAGCACGTACTTGAAGACATGGGAGAACTACAAGACAAAACTACAAAAAAATTATGCGATAGTAAGTCTGCGATAGCAATGGCAAAAAATCTCGTGTTCCACAACAGAACAAAACACATCAAAATCAAGTATCACTTCATCTGGGAAGCATAAGCGAACAATGAAATTGAGCTGGAGCATTGCAAGACTGACGAACAACTAGCAGATATTTTCACGAAGTGTTGGAATTTTGGTCTTTGAGAGATGAGTGTTGATCCGATTTTGACCAAATAATTAAGTAGTTTCCATTAGTAGAAAATGGAATTAAATTGTTTGTAAAATTATACTAAGAGAGTAGATGAGAATAACATTTGGAATTTCTCAAAACCGATTCCGGGTGAATGAGAAATTAATGCTAGAAGTTAGCCACTTAATATAAATAAATGGTATAAAAAATAGAAAATATGAGGAAGGAGAAATGCTCCATCCTGTAAGTCCAAGCGGCTACGATAATCTAAAGGGGGGTGAATAGATTATCTCCATCTTTTCGATTTCGCCCTCTTTTTCGAACAAAACAAGCCAAGACAATAATAAAAGTACGGGAAGTAAACAACGCACGTCGATTTATAGAGGTTCAACCCACCTAGGGCCTAATCCTCTACCACCCCAGTATCTCCGGGATGTATTTCAAAAAGAAAAAAGAATTTTTATTAATTACCAAAATTAATACAACACCTTACAACATCACCTTGAAGAGCATCACACTCTTCTACAACACCACCTTTGAGATTACCACAATCTCCAACGGCACCTTGTGAAGATTACCACAATCTTCAACCTTGAAGAATACCAAATTCTTCAACACCTCAATAAGAAGATCATCACAATCTTCTTACACCTATCACCTAGATCATCCAAGTGTGTTCTTACCACAAGAACACTCACAAGAATATCTTGTGTTGAATGATAACCCACATTCAAGATTACAACTCGATAATGAATAATACAATTTGACTGCAAGTGTAATCAAGAAATGAAAGCCTAGACCTCAAGATGTGAAAGTGATAAGCTAGACAAATTACAACAAGAATGATAACAATAAAGAGCTAAAAACTTTGCTTGAATGTATCTTGTTGTCTGTATCTCAAGTGTTGTATTGGTTGCTCCAAAACTTCCTCTATTTATAGGAGATGATTGATCAAGCATAGGCTCCTCTTGGGGATTGAAAATCTATAGAAAAATACAATTAAAATCAAGAATATAGTTGTTAGAAATCAATCCCACAATTTAAGGAAAGTTTGTCTGCTGCACAACGATTAGAAATTTACTGTCAAACTTGAGGGCGACCGATCGCGCACTGATAAAGATTAAAAAGAAACATAGCAAAATTAACATAGGGCGACCGGTCCAGAGGGTCTTCGACCGGTCGACCCCTTGAACTCTTGAAGGACCGGTCCCCCTCAATGTTGTAACAAGGTTCGATTGTTCTGTTTCAACGCAAGACATGCAGGCACCAATCGCACCCTGGGCGACCGATCGACCTACTCAATATTACCCCCGTCTCATTTTATGTTCCAAAATTCATCTTCAAGTACAGGTTGCCCTATAGGACGACCGGTCGACCAAGAGACAGAAATGTTGTCCAATTTTTGTCGAAATAAACCTCAAGAAATACTTCGAAAATTTAGTAAAAATATTTTAAACCGATCGGGAGTATTTAGACAATATTTAGGAACCTTGTTTTGATGTAAAAACTCATTGATACAAAATCATTAAATATGTTGTCCAATTTTATCTAATATAAAACTTGAAAAAATACTCCGAATAAATAGTAAAAACATTTCAAATCATTTAGGAGTATTTGGACAACAATTAAAAACATTGTTTTGGTATAAAAATAAAATCATCAAAATTAAGATAAAAACATGTATCAAACAATCTCCCCCTTTTTGATGATTACAAACCAAAACAATTTTTAGAAATATTAGGAGGACAATTTTTTAAAACGATTTCCGGTAAAAACATCTAACCGTTTAGAAGCGACCAAAATTTCCAAAGTAACAAGCAACCAAAAGGGAGTAAATATTATCCAAGTATAGCACAAGCTCCCCCTATCAACAAGCACATCAAAAGCAATCAACCACAAGCTAAAAGCTTAGCTTTTCCATATTGATCTAAGTACAAGAGCTTATAAGCTCCCCCTGTCACCAAAATATTGTTAGACAAGTATATAAGTTCAGCTTACAACAACTGGACTAAGTATAATCCACAACTTATGGCTTTAAAAAACCATAGCTTATAGCTTCTTTCTCGAGCTTATTTTAGATTCTTTGAGCTAATAAGCTTATAACATGTTTCTCCCCCTTTAGAATCATCAAAAAGAATGTTAGCACGATAAAAACATCATATAATCATATCAAAGTGCGCAACTAAACCGATGTATCGAGCTATTTGAACATTGAAGCTTATAGACTAAATAGGAGGGAAAAATCGATCATACAACTTGTAGAAGCTTATGAAAACTCATTTGATTTGCAAAACATGATCTCTATAAATATATAGGACATTTGAAAACAAGAGAATCATATAGGAGATGACCTTTTCATTGAAACATTTTATCGAACACTTGGTGGGCGTCAAAAATTGAAGACGATATATATAGCCCTTGTAAATGTAATCAAGCCAAGTTTTTCATCACCAAAAGCAATTTTACAAATATTATTCATCAACAATCATCATGCTCAACACAAATATATAAGAATTGCATCAAGAAATATACATATAGACCAAGTTCTCAAGGGTTCCACCCAATTGAGATAAGAAAGTGGAATTCTTACCATTTAATCGGTGAAGACGAGCAATGATGATGATAATCGAGCTAGATAATCCCCAAAATATGAAATTTATGCAACAAAACTCATTTGGAGTGAATTGTGTGTGCAAATGACAAGGGGATGAAAAATGGAGTAAAAGAGCCAAAATGACTAAGTCTGGAAAACAGAATGCATTATATCTGAAAAATCAGAAGGGGCGACCGGTCATGGGTAAGGGCGACCGATCGAGCTAGTGGGCGATCGGTCGGCCCCTGCCCTGGCAGCCCACTGGTTCAGTTCTGTTATCAAAATCCAAAATGATACAAAAATCCAATTTTTTGCCCCTAAGTTTTAAAAACGTGCAAAACATAGACATCATTCAATATACATTATGTCATAATCAAGCTCGAAATGAAGTAAAATATTTGGCAGTGAACGATTAAAAAGTCCGTGAGTTATCCTTGAGACGGAATTAAACACATCTCAAGTTTTTGTTAAACATGCAATCTCTTAGAAAACGATATCGAATCTCAATATGTTTAGTTCGATTATGACGAACCATATTTTGAAAAATTATTATCACCGGATTTGTTATCCCGAAAATAAGAACGTTTTAAGACTTTGGATACAACAGGTCATAAAAAAGCGCCTTTCAAATATTTGAAAATTTCTTTTAACGGCACTTTAATGAGATTCGTTGGGATAATTTTTGAAGTCGAGCATATAGACGTAAGACATATGGAATGTCGAGTCTATGAGAGTAATAAAAGTGAATGAACATACCTCGAATTTGTTTGTCGACTGATATGTCTTCCTCAACCTTTGTCAATCTTTACATGGTAGTCATAGAGGTTGAGATGGTTCTTTCTTCTTTAATTCCTCACTTCTTCTTTTGTATACTTTGAGTGTGGAATATAACCACTTTCTTGGCATTGTTGAACTTGAATTCCAATGAAGAAATTTAGCTCCCCTCATCATGATTATCTTAGATTCACCTTGCATTGACTTAGAAAAATATCTTGCACAAATATTCATAAGTAGCTCCAAACATAAATTTGCACAAGTAAACAATCTTGCTCTTTTTAAAAAAACAAAGAAAGTAGATTAACTTTACCTCTTGTAAAATCATTTTGCAAAAATAGCTAAGTCTATCAAACCATTCATGGGCTCCATAGGTCGGCCCAATGCTTATGAGCTTTAACAGATCGGCTCAATGCTATGAGCCCTGTCAGGTCGGCCCATACCATATTTTACCCTTATCAAGTACAAGCGTTGGATCGAATTATTGTATTAATATTAAAAAAAATGTACAAATGCTAATGTCGATATTTTTTGATATCGATATTTCTTCTTCTTACACAAAAAATTTCGATATTTTTTGTATGCACATTGGCAAATAGCCAGTCTGGCCAGACCCAAGTCTGTCGGGCAAATGCAAGAAATTGGGACGGGTCGGGTTGGACCGCGACGAACTTCAATCTAGTTTCTTGGTAGAGCCCAACTCAAATCTCATATTTATAATTAAATTGTATAGGGCCAACTCAGGTTTCGAGCCATTTGGGCTAGGCTAAAATAGGTTTGGTCCGTTTTAGGCCTATATAAATGCATGTTAGCCCAGCCCGCAGGTTGGGCTGGAAATATATGTCGCATGTCTCACTTTTCTTGAAATAATTAGATTTTGTGATTAATTAACATATATAATTTTTAATCTTTATTTTATATCTCAAAAATATAATTTATTTTTTTTCAATTTTATATGTATTATACTTGTACTTAATTTGTAATACTATAAAGATATTTAATATATTATTTGTATATTATTCAATTTATATAATTTAGAGATAATTATCCAAAAATAGATAGTATATTCATAGACTATGGAGATTTTATTTTTATTTCTATTTGTATGATATTAAAATAGAATTTATAAATATTTTCTACAAACATTTAGATTTATATTAAGTATTACAAATATATGTTTAATTATGTATCAAATATATATTATACAGAATAAAAATAATTATATATTTACTAAAACTTACACCAAAAAATACAAGTATTGTTTAGTAAGCTGAATTGTACGGAAAACAAAAATATATTTTAATTATTCATATATATATATATGTGTAATATGAGTTTTAATCTAACAAATACGAGTTTGAACAAAAAAAACTTTACAATTGCCAAAATTTGAAACTTCTAATTTTGATCATGTAATACAAATTTGTATTGTTTGTATATTAATAACTAGGAAGAATCGTACAATTAAGGCCTTGTATGTTTATGTATCCACATTAACATCATTTTCCTTTTCAAACTATTCATAAAAGTAAAACCATGTTTATTTTTAATTTTTTCTATGAAAATAATCATTTTCACATAGAACAACATCCCGAACATATAAGTTCAATTCTCAAATCTATTACCCTACGTCATTTATCAATTACTATGGCCATCTTTTTAAATAATTATATATGTATGACCTACCACTACCAACTTCATCTGCTTAAAATATTACTATTTTAAATGATGTCTATCTAATGTGACCTACTAACTACAATCTTACAAATATAATATTATATATTTAAATTAAAATATTCAAAGTGGTCCACCACTATCAATTTTTAAAATTGTAAGTTTTTTTTTATACCGAGGTTCCATGCATGTTCCCACATGACTAGTCATCGGATAAACAACCCCGGCCTCTCATAAACTGCCCCCATGTAAACCGCGAGAAATGTACAATGGCTCCCAAATTCCTAATATCTTCAACTACCGCGCACAAGGAGTTGTCCCCCAAGTGATTGTTTCATACTAGACTTCCCTCTATCCAGCCGCAAGTTGACAGGTTCTTACTGAGTGCCAACCTCCCACACTACCGCTTGAAGTCCTCTATATTAATTGCCATTGTTATCATAAATTTGAAAAATGTAACTAGAAATCCATTGATTAAACCACAATTTTAAAATATTCTTCCAAATTCGAACACAAAGTACATGGATAATACTTAAGACTTATATATGGTAAATAAAGTACATGGATGATGTGTTGGATGCTATATATCTTATAGACGCTCTTGCTCTTTGTATATGGTAAATAAAGAAGAGTTTTATGTACAAAAATGTTACACGTAGTTGCTACTAATACACAAGAGATTTATTTATTCAAAATATGTAGAGTTGCATATCTTTACGGATAATAATATATCCAAAATTTTGTTTATACATATAAAAGTACACACAATATGTGAGACCCCGAATTTTAACGTGAGATTCGGTGTTATGTAGTGATTATTTATTCGGCTATGTATCACAAACCTATTATTAATGAAACTCGACTCTATTTTTATTTATTTCTTCCAACGTCAATTACGCATTTCGCATTTTTAGAGCTTAGCAATTTTATATTCTTCCTCTAGTATTAATACTTGATCGAATGACTACTACTTTAGGATTATTAGACCTCCAACAATTTAGGAGTACATTCCAATCCTTATCATAATATTTCATCTTATTCTATAATTCATCCCAACCAATTTCCCAATCAATTTTTTTTTTTTTAAAAATATATATTTTTTTTATATTTTTAAAAAAAATTCGAAAATTGCCATAAATGGGGAGGTTGTTTCATATTCTTTTCAAGACCTACAATTATATATGTATATATATATATATATATATTTACATATATATATTATTATTTTTCTCAACTTTTGGTCACATGCTTAAAGGATGGACAAACTTTTCTTTCCACCAAATTCTAATAAATAAAAATACCAACACCATGATTATTATTCCCTCCAACTTTTGGCTCCTTGTCTTAGGGGAATCAATCATTTTTGTTATTTTTTTTCTTTATCTACCAATATTATTCATTTCATAATTATCATAAAAACACAAGACTTGCTTCCATTTTCCTCTCTAAAGGATCAAATTCTTCAAGCATAAGGTAAGAATATCTTCATTTCTCCCAACTCTATTTTTCTTCTCCAATCCTCAACCTTATACCTTCACCATCTAATGATGTTGAATACTTCTTGTTGAGGTACTCCTAGAAAATTCTTGAAGAATTAGAGACCTAGATTTGACTACAAGCTTGAAGAGGAAATTCAAGATTACATATTATTAAGGTGAGAAAATTATGGTTTTAGTATTTTTCTCTTGACAACATGAAGAATTAATTTGTGACTCAAGAATATAAATTTTTGGAGTTTAGGGGCTGACCTACATCATCTCAAGTGGAGGTTAGAGGTTTGAAGGAAAATTTCCATTTTGAGACTACTTGAAGATATTAAGGTGAGTAGTAACCATTTGGTACTAGTATATTTCTTTAGACTTGAGACTTTAATTTTAACACCAAAATATGGTTTGGATACCATTTAGGGGCTGATCTTCAAGAGTTTTAGTCAAGAAGTTGATTCAAGAAGAAGACCACATTTTAGATCAACCCGAGAAACTACTACGAGGTGGGTGGAAAAATTCTTTCAACTTCTAGGTGTTTTAAATTGAAAATATGCATGTAGTATTTTGTTATTGAGCACTTGAGATATATATTATGTATTGCATGCTATTTTCTTGTATCAAGTTGGAAAAATTCTCAAGTGTTGCTCAAAAATGTGATTTATCGAAAAATAGGGCATACATGCACATTTTATTGTTATACTTGATGAAATTTTGTATGAGAAGGATATGTATGTGTATGACTCTTGAAATCTATGTTTTTAATGATTTATAACCTGGACAAGTCGAGCATAATTGATTAAATTTCAACTTTTGGACTTAAAATGCAAAAATGGAAAGTTGGTGGACTTAATTGCAAGAAAATAAAACTTAAGGGACCCCTCTATAATTTTCAATTTTTGGGACTGAACTCAGGTTCAAAAATTATGTTTTGACATTTTAATAAAGTTTTAAGAGTTTTTAGATAAATAAAATCAACCCTTAAAAGCCCAAGGACTAGATTGTAAAATTCTAGAAGTTTAAGGGCTATTTTGCAATTTTCGAAACTGTACCAGACCCTAATTTTAAAATTTGAAATTTTAACTCTTAAGGGACTGGAAATAACATATTTTAAGTGTATTCCAAAAATCCAAGTGTTTAGAGCTTGGAAAGTAATTTTATAAAATTTGAGGGACCAAATTGTAAAAGATTAAACTTGAGGACCAAAATACAATTTCCAGGACTTATGCAGTCCATGAACCTGGAAATACTAATTTAACTATAACATAATTATATCTTGGACCCAAGGTTCAAATTTCATAACAATTGGACCCCTAAAAGCCTTAAAGGCAATTATTTCAAAATGGGACAAAAATGAGATTTTCAAAAGTTAAGGGACCTAAACTTACTTCTTTTTAAAACTGCTTTTGTCCCAATATCCCACTAACCATAGTGATATTTTTCAACTGGAATCACATTAAAATCCTTTCCGGTTTGTGAGTTCCAATTATTTTAAACTTAGAGCCCGAAATGGCAATTTTAACAAATTTGGGGCCAATATGAGAATTTGATAAAAACTCGACCTCAAAACTTAAAAAACCTGAATCTCTGAATAATTTGGAGAATTTAGGAACTGACCTCATAATGTTTCAAGGTCGGGATATTTATTTATTCAATTTTTAACCCCAAAAGTATTGGTTTTTACAAAATGGGGCTAAATTGTAAATTTTCTTTTTATCAAGGACCTAACTCAAATTATTTTCCTTTTACTAAAACAGCCCTGGACCCTCTGACTTCAATTCTTAATTAAAATATTTTATTTTCTCAAAACCCCTTGACTTATCGGACCGCCTGACCGATTAATACCGATCACGGGGCGACTTTCACGTCTTGCGATTTGAATCTATAACGGGACTTATGTTCCACCTAATATTTCAAGATATCGAAGATTGCTTATCCTCCCGATAATCATCTTCATCCAAATAACTCCACCAACGCCATAATTACCTTACGCAAATTTTTGAAAAACTTTTCATGAATCGCTTCCCGAATCAATATACTTTCATTGCTGGTTGACTACCCGAACGTGTATTTAATTTCTTGCTGAGTCAACTTGGTGTGTCGAGCTCACAGTCGGAGTGGATACGTCGGGGATGGAACCGGGCAGCTCGGCTGCTATTCCACTCTTCCGGCCCCATCGTCCTAATCCCGCAACTGAGGGACGGAGTTTGTCCAAGGGAAGCGGGTCGTAGTACTTGAGGTATAATCATGATTATGACGAATCCGAGCCTTGCTAGCTCCAACGTGGATTTCATCTTTGCCTATGGAGCAATAAGGTGACAGGTCTTGGACCATCATGAACGGGGAGTTACAAGGAAGAACGAAGGAATCGCTGTCTGATCCACACGATTCCGGAGTTGAACGGAACGTTTGGTTGGCGCTACACTTCAGTACGCAACCGCTACTTGTAATGCATGGGTTGGCGCTACACTTCAGTACGCAACCACTAATTGTCTTGCATGGGATTGGCGCTACACTTGATGACGCAATCCTCCTGTCTGCTTGAATCATCGTGCCTGTGTGACCACGAACTATTTCTTAAACTATATAAATATATTACTTAAAATATATTTATCACGATGCTTGTGGGCTATGTATGAAAACATGCATCATAGCTCACGCGTTTTCATACAACCGTTTTCTCGCATTAACTATATATATCTCCACACTTGCACACGATCACCCCATCCACTGAGATTTATGTCTCACTCCCTCCTGTTTTCTAACCTTTAGATGAAGAGTACGTTGAAGATGTCGAACCTACCACAAATTGAATTCCCTCATCAGTTGATGTGGAGCGACACTCCTTTTACTTTTATTGTTGTTGGACTTTTCATTTTGTTCTTTTGACCGTAAGTTAAATTCGGATAATCTATTGGGTTGTATTCGGATTCCGTCGGACCTTAAGATGTAATTTGTACTTGTGTGTATTTTATTCCGTTGCATTAGACTCTATTTCACTTGGAGTTTGTATCATTGGTTTAGACTATTGAATTATTTCTGTTTAAGTCATTGATCGTTGTCGCGTCGCGTTTGGGGCGTGACACAATATGACATAAAATCCATACAAGCACGTGATCTGCTTTGTTGCTATCTTTAGACAGTGAGTCAGTGGCCTAGAGCAGATATCAATCCTGTCATTCCAAAGTTAGAAAGTCTAAATAAAATTATAACCAACAATATAATTTTTCTCAATGTTCAATCATTTTTAACAAAAACTTCTGCAACACCATCGTTTGGAGGGATACATCCACATTGAATGAGCACATGGGTGGAGTTGGACTTATAATAAGCGAGGGTCAAGCTCCTTTAGACAATATTACTTGGAGAGATACAGGCCACCCCGTGTCACATCATTGGTGCCGTCTGTATCAATCCTGCAATGACTCCCCGCACACAAAGTCCACTCACACGGGCTTATAAGCAAGGGCAAAACCCCTCTTCGGACTCCCTGCTCACAGAGTCCACTCACACGGGCACGGGCTTATAAGCAAGGGATGAGGGCCAAACCATTCTCCCCAAGAGACGCTTTTTTCAAGACAAACCCCTTAGACTCAAGCTTATCAGACAAGAAAATTAAAGTATAATTTGTGGTTGGATAGTTGGGAGTCAACTATGGAGCAATCACTTGGGAGACGACTCCCTGTACGATAGTTGAGGATATTAGTGACCTAGGAGCCAAATACATATCTCGCAGTTTAATTTACTTGCAGCAATTTCCGACGGCTGTGGCTATTTCCCTGAGTACTAGTCACGTGTAAGCATGAAATTTCAGTATAATTTTTTTTTGGGGAAGATCGGATTTTTTATTTATTTAATCTGAACTGAATTTGTATGTATGGACAGTAGGCTTTGATTTTGAAGTGACTTCACCTACCACGAGTATACATGTGAGTTTAATTAGTAACCATTTGAATAATGAGATTTATAACCAAATATTTTTTTGATATATGGTCACGATTGTGACGGTCTTGTAAACATGATGATGAATTGATTTTATATTAGTTATTTTATTTGAAAAATATATATTAGTTGACATAACATTCAGTTTTGGCCATTTGGGAGATTTATTTTTAAAAGTTATTGAATAAATACCTGTTTTAATTTTTCAGGAGGGACGGCAAATTTTAGAATTTATTAGTTTAGCTTCAAAAATATATCAATTAATATTTTATGAAATCGAAAGTGTTGTCGTTGCCACACGCCCCTCTTGCCGATTCGGTCACAACATTCAATTCACGTAATGTACTAATGTGTATACGTTTATAGACATGTTTATACAATTAATAGGAGTATAAGATGAAACATAAAATTGAATAGGAGATCTTGAGTGATACACAATTAGGTGGTGCATGAATTCAATCAACACTGTAAAAAGAGAAACTTTATTAGTAAATTAATTTAAATCATTTTTTAATTCCTAGAATATCATATCGAACATTAATATGTGTGTCCCACTTTGATAAAATAGAGATTGTAACTCTAAACATAACATCTGCAATTCTATAAATGAATATTTTTATTTTTGAATTTGACTAAAATCTTGGAAATAATTGAAAAGATAAGGTAAAAGATTTTTATTGAAAAGTAAAATAAAATAAATATATTCTGAAATTTCAAATAATAAAATGAAAATATATAATTAATTCATTTTGAATATATATATATATATATATATATATAAAATAAGAGACTATTCTTATAATAGTAACTCTTACTTTTCCTGCCCATTTTTCAGTTTCTAAAAATAATAATTTTTTTTTGCTTTACGAATTTAACTAATAAAATGAGATTTTATTATCTTTGGTGGTCAACCTTCTTTAAATAAATCACTTTTTAAAATTATATAAAAGATAGGAGTTATATAAGCTTTTCAAATCTGTGTGTGTACTGCATTAATTATTATATTTGTCTTTTTTTATTTAAACATTAATAATACTTTTCCCATTTTATATCTGTTTTTGACGATAATATATCCAATTAATCATCTTTTTACAGGCTTCAGTTTGACACTTATATTGCATATATAAAATAAAAAAAACATAATAAATAAAAGAAAATATATGATACATTTACTCATTATTTTATAATGGGGCTTTAAAATTATGCATTTGAGCTACTGGATACCAATTTGTATATTCATGTATTTTGACTATCTATAATACATGTATAATTTATATTTAAGCTTATATCATTTCTTCATAATTATATAAAATTGTATTTGAGTTGATTAAATTCAATCAAAAAATATTATTTTAATTAAAGAAAATATCTCAAAATCTGTATCCAATTATTATTTATTTTAATTACATATATCCATACATAGTATTATAATTAAATATATTCATGTAAGAATAAACAAAAAAATTATTTAATATGAAATTATATTCATAATAATGTATATAGAAAATTACTTCTTATATTTATTAACATACTTTTCATGTTAATAATTTTTTTAATATTTATCAGTGTATTTGATATTCAACTTTTAAAGTTGTGCATTTTGACTATTAGATATGAAGTTGTTTGTTTGATATTTTTTTGATATATGTACATATATAAAAATAGAATAGTTTTTATTTTTTAAAATGTTTCATTTTCCCCTAAAATTATATTGCTAAATATGAAACCAGATTTTTGTTTAATTCCTTTAATGATTCTAACAATTGTTTTAACTTTTTAAACCCTAAACAATATTGGAAATTGAAATGACTTTATTTGTGGATTTTATTGAAAATATAATACATTAATATTTAGCATTGGGAAATTGTATTTTTTTCAGACTGTTACTTTCTTATAGATAAATAGATATAATTCACATTCACAAAATTTATTATCAACCGAATTTATTGTCCTTAAAGAGAGTTTTTAATATAATAATTTATTTTTATATTGTTTAGCTGTATGATTTACAATCAAATTAATTAAATTTCTATTTTAATTATTTATTGAAATTCTAAAAAATTTGCAATTACTAAAATTATATTTGTACAAATACAATTCGTGCATCACCCATCTTGAAAAATGACAAATATGAGAACACAAATAGAATATAATAAATAGAAAAGTACAATACAAATCTCCACAACTAAATCTTTTTAAAAAATAAAAGTTGACTTAATAACATGAATAAATAAAATACATGGTAAAATCGGCAAAAATAAAAAATATCTTCAAAAATAAACCTAATGAAAACAATAATGTTGTCAAAACTATGTTTATTGCACTTAGTTATCCTATTATCTTATATACACGTGTTAACTTTTCATTTATTTTATAATGAGCTTTTGCAAGAAGCTTTGCAACCAATTTACACATACAAACAACTTTGGAAATAAATTTTCAGCTGAATTTAATAATATAACCTTGAAAAAAAATGTGACACCAATTTTCACACTTATTAAAAATCTTACTACAAGAAAATTCCAGTTTACCGACAGAATTTACCGATACAAATGATTTTGTCACTAAATTTTACAATTACCGACAGAATACCTACAGAATAAAAAATATCATTTTCCCCCAAATTATACCAACAAATTACCGACAATTTTTCAATTAACGACATAGTTTCTGTAGGTATTTACCAACAGTTTTAGATTCTGTAGGTAAATATTTTACCTACAATGGTTTTACCTACAATGATTTTACATACACTTGTAGTGTCTAGACATGACTAAAACGGAATAGGCGATGAAGGTACGCTTGTGCGGTTCTATGGAAAATCACTTTTCGAAGATGGAACACAAATATACAACTTTGAATGTATTATTTATAATTATGAAGATGATACTTTTTTTCTTTTTTGATTTCATCAATAAAAAAACATTATATAATGTCTATTGTTTGATGCTATATCATAGTTATTATGATGCAGGAGACATAATTTGTAGAATTATTAGGAAAATGCACACGTCACAGTACAAAACGAATGTCTCACAAATATACACCCGTGTGATGCACTGGTAAAACACTAGTATAAATAAATGACCTTTCAGTGAATTGTTGGATCACATATATGTTCATGTATATAAAGATCATGAAAGATATTATATCTCAATAATGGTTATAGAGAAATTTATTGAGTAGGGTCAAATCAGCAGAAATGGCATGACTTTGCAACATCTGAAAATTAACATGTTTTCAGCTCAAAATGCGTGTGCACATGCTTACATGTTTAACTATTTTAGGATAATAAAAGTATTAACTTAATAAATTTTGTACAAGAATATTATCCACTCTCTCACACTTCGTTTTGGATTTGAAAATAAAATTAGTACAATTAATTTAATAAAATAAATTACATATCAATATCATTATTTATGGTAGGACGAACTTTTGATAACCAAACAAGCATAAAAGTGTTCGCTACAAGGCATGTCTTTTATTTATTTTTTAAATAAAAAACTATAATACCAATACATAATACATTCAGTAGCGGATCCAGAAATTTAATAATGGGGGTACGATAGATATTTAAAAAAAATGTGCATAAATGGTGTTTAGTAGTTAAGTTGTACAACCCAAAATATTGAAATAAACAGAATACATACTATTAAAAATACAAATAACAATCGGGTTCGACGCGTCTTCATTTTCTGAAAGCGGTCTATGATACGATCATCTGAAACTTGTAGAAATATATCATTCTCAACAAAGGTGACCAAACAATCATTTAGTAATTGATCACTCATGCTATTCCGCAACCTATTTTTGACACAGGTCATTCCAGAAAATACTCTTTCTACACTTGCAGTGGCGACTCGGAGAATCAACATCAACTTGATAAGCAAATAAATTGTCGGATAAGTCACATGTTTTTTTGTTTCAACAAGCATCTTCAAAAGGGAACCAAGATCATGCAAATTTCGAAACTTTTCATCTCTTTGCATATCTTCAATGAATATATCAAGTTGACATTCAAGAGTCATCAAATCAATACTTGAAAATTGTAGAAGAGGACTCACTATCGATGGAGGGAGCAACACTATCTCTTTGTGAAGAGCAAGAAGTCCCTTGAGATTTCATTTTCTTGAACATAAATTGTAGAAGATCGGGTTGTTTTACCATTGTCTTGGTTTTCTTTTAGTTTGACTTAGGCATATGATTCTTCATTTCCTAATTAAGTTAACAGTAAACAATAAGAATCAACTATATATGTACAATAATATATTAATATAACCCCAATTCTATTATAAATCCACAATTATAATCATAATCCACAAACCCTAATTTATATTTCATTAACAACTAACTTCATAATAAACCCAATAATAAATAACCCAACAATTAAATTAAAATAATAAACATTAATTAAGCTAAATGATAAACCAAATTATAGTTTATTGGATTTGGGGAAATAATTAGCATTTGGTTCTCCCCTGGTTGGCTGGTTCGATTAGGACAATAGGACCTGTGTGCATTTTTTCTTTGTTAATCAAAATGCTTTACTAATACAGAATACTCTAAATTCAAAAGCCCTAATCTGAACAAAACCAAATCCCCAATAATCAAAATGCTACGTTTTAGAAAAAAAAAATATTTGGGAAATAATATACCTGTTATTGGTAATGGTGTTGTTTGCAGCAAGTTGTTTGGATGGTGTGGTCCTCCAATTTGTTTTAAGGAATAAAGTAATTGCGGGAAAGAAAAGGGGAAGAAAAGGTGGGGAATGTGTCAAACGTAGGTAAGGTGCTTTTAACTTTCTGAATTTTAATTGTTAAAATATAATTTAAAGTGGGTACAAATATATTATTAATATTTTTTTAAACTAATTTTTTTTTTCAAATTGGGGGTAAGGTTGTACCCCCAAGTCACCATGTACATCCGCCGCTGAATACATTTATCTTCTTAAACATAAAACCATTATCCCAAACAAACAAAAGAGAATGAATACAAAGAAAAAAAAAGTTCGACGGAACATTGAAAGTTTCAGATCCTCCACAGAGTGACTGTTTGCATGACTAATAAAGAAGTGGCCGATCAAAAATTAAAACTCTCCCCAAATTTGCAGATCTGGCGAAAAAAACTCAAACTCGTCTAGTTAAACCAAATAATCTTCATGTTAGATAAAAACACTTCTACAAGAGACTCACAAATAGGGAAAATGCCTAGTTTCAACCAAAAGAAGACAATACTCTCATAAGAAGGAGAAAACATAAAAATAAAGATCAAACAATGAAAAAAATATAGAAATGAACATTCTCCCTTTTTTCTAATGGAGAATGGGAAAGAAAACTCTAGCTAGTTTTAGGGATGATATAGAAAAGAAAAGACTATGATTTTTTTAATTTTTATATTTTTTTTTTGTCATGTATTGCACAAATTAATGCAATTATTTCGTTGGAACATGGGTAGCATCATCATATTCTGATAAATGTTGGGCTGGTTAATTATTTATGGAAACTTAATCGAGGGCAATGGATGAAATAATGTTATCTAGTATTGATATGGGTGCAATTATGTCGGGTTATATTGGTCATAGATTATCCATTTTTAGGGGCATATATATAATTTCATTTTTATCATTTGTAACTTGTCACTCCAAAGCAATACAACCTATTCTTGATGACTAGCTTATATTGTTTGTTTAATTATAAAACATACCCAACTTTTGAACATGCCTACTATGATGATGACTTTCTAGATCAATATTTGAATCTATTAAAAAATAACCTTTCTATTATATCAAACAATATTAAAATAATTATTAAGCCTTTGACTCACTAAATAGGCCCCAGTTCACTTCAATTGATATACTTTTCACAAGAAGAATTTTCTCATGATGATTATATTCCATTGTATAATTTGATCCAATTATAAAGGTACATATATCAAGATCATAATAGAGCAAATTATCGGATCAATCTTGTGTTTCAGTGGTATAAACTTGTGTTATTAGAGCAATTAAACTCAAACTCGATTCTATATGAGTGTGTATTCCCTCTTGCTAGGTGCTAGCCCCCATTATACTATAAGCAATAGAGCAAATTATTTAAATATGTATCAATATGTTGATGAAAGTAGGGAGTAATCGTCGGTGCAATAGAAACATGGATAAAAAGTGGCTCCTGGCAGGCGTTAGGTGGAGGGAAACATTAATGAACTGATCCTACAACCGAAAAAGGGAGATTTTGGGACTATACAGGTATGAAAGTGTACAGTTAAAGATAGCTTAAAAAATTTGATAGGTACTACTTATACTAACAAAATGTATTATGATGCTCATTATATAGAAACTCTGAAGCTAATCATGTTTGGCTTGGAGCAGGGACGGACGCAGTAATTCGTTCTTGGGGGGGCGAAATCCAGGGGCGGTCTTGAGGCGGCGCAGATGGTGCCGCCGCACAGGAGGCCCTCCGGCGAGGACCCCGCTAAGGGCCAACCCGGGCCCCCTCCTTTTTTTAAAAAAAAAATTACTAGGTAAAATTTTTCAAATTTTTTTAGTTAATATTTATTTGTATTTTTTATCTGCCCAATTTTTCTTGTATCACCACCAGAATAATCCTAGATACGCCATTATATAATGGCGTATCTAGGAATTATTAAGGGTAGGCCGATACACGAAATTGGAATGGGGCAGATAAAAAAAAACTAAAAAATACACATAAATATTAACTAACTTTTTTAAAAAAATACCTTTTTTTTAAAAAAAAAAAAAAGAGGGTGCCAGAGCCCGGGTTGGCCTCCTCTTATCTCCGCGATTGTATATATATTATTTATTGCTCTAGGTCCCTTGAAACCTTGGACCGGCTCTGGCAAAATCAAATCTAATATAAATAAAAATAAAACATACAAGCTTTTATAACAAAATTACATGAAAATTTGGGGGAGGGGGGGCAAAATATGTTGGCTTACATTTTTGTATACTATATTAATTTATTAAATAATATATTATAGGAGTTCAATCGCAAGACGAGGGGGGGCGGTTGCCGCCACCAGCCCCCCCTTGGGTCCGTCCCTGGCTTGGAGTAATTATAAGATGAGTGACTTTCTTGGGAAACTATTCTTATAGCATTGAAATGATTTCTAACTCGTTTTTATCATTTTTAACTTGCCACTCCAAAGCAATACAACCTATTCTTGATTATTACCTTGTATTGTTTGTTTACAATTAAAAGACACCCAACTTTTTTTTTCCCTTCGAGAATAAGACACCCAACTTTTTATCATGGCATTTGACAGTAATTTTAAAATGCCAATTATGATGATTCCTTTCCTCATCATATCATCATAAATCAATATTTCAATCTATTATAAAAAGTAAGCTATCTATTATGAAAATGTGTGACGTATAGTAACTCTAACAATAAAAATACGATGATCATATCCTGAATAACATGTACCCAAATTCATATAAGGCCAAACGATTATAAGTTTGTGTAATTACATCAAAATTAGGGGTTTGCACGAAGTTTTGAGATTCATAAATCTCCAGAACCGTCTCCCAAAATTTGAGATTTCAAAATCAATCTCCTAATCGAACCATAGAGAAAAAATCTCCATCCTGAACCGTCCCAAACTTCGATATGGTTCAATACAAAGATTCGATTCTAATGGAACGGTACAATTCAAGATGGAGAAGGAGATTAATCATAAATAAAACACGTAAAATATAAGAAAAATAAAAAATGAATGTAACATCACTAAACAATTATAATTCATTCTTTCTTTTTTTTAGTGCAATCCCAAAATATATTGTTGGCCTTATTGTAGCCTGAAATACTGAAATGTAAGGCTCAAAATAACAAATAAATTAAAATCTGATTTCAGCATGCAACCAATCAATAATAAAAATACAGATTAACATATGTGTCAACATTGTAGATGCTCTAAAATGCCAAGTCTACTAAATTACATGCTAACTATTTATTAAATAAATAAATTCAAAACTTATGAAGTAAAATTGATGTGACAAATAATTAAAAAAGTTGTTTACATATAATAAGATCTCAATCTCAAATATTATGATAATAATTAATTAAAATATATTACCAAGTCCAGATCATAATTTTAATATCATTCAATAAATTAATCTCAATAATGAATCGTAAAGTCATATATATTATAAAAATTATCCTAACTTAGTAAATAATTAAATATTACTAAATTAAAAACATAAATTATTAGAAACATAATACAATAATTATTTCAAATAAAATTCTAGGTTTATTGAATGTAGGGTATCACAATATCAAAATATAAATAAGATAAAAATAATATATATGTATGTATTACAAAAATCTTAAAAATCGGTTCTTGTTTTGAATACTCAGTTTGGTTCTCGGTATGGATATTTTAAAAATCTCCATAAAAAATTTTCGAGACGGTTCAATTCGGTGAAAGTCAAAAAGTCAACGGATATTTTCAATTAAATATCGATTAAAGCTTATGATAATCTCCAAGTTCCGTGGATAGCCCTAATTAAAATGGTCCATCTAATCAAATTATTTTGTAACAGTGTCACACGTTCACCCGACAATAAGAAATTCCACATCTATAATATTGTTGAGCAATCGCCATTGCCCACATTATAAACATGGAATTTTGTGAAAAAAATAATCAAGCATAAAGGCCTAGCTGAATGAGGCACCCCCTTTCTCTCTCTAACTCTCTTCTCTCCCCTTCTCTCTAACTCCCCCCAAAAAAAAAAAAAAACCCTAAGTTTCCCCTCCCTCTCCTTTGCAGTCCCCCTTCCTCTCTCCCCCTCCCCCCTCCTCCCCTCCCCCTCCCCCTCCATGGTTTCTATTGGAGGGATACCAAATGGCGGTCCCTTGGGCGTTTGAAGGTGGCCGGAATTTTTGGTCCAGGGCGAAAGCGGGTCGGAGCTTCACGGAGGTGTCTTGGAGCGGAGAAGACGATGGGCTGCGGCAGTAGATTTGGGAGAGGGAGAGGCAATTTTTTGCTTTTTTCTCTAGTTTGTTAGTATTTCTGTTGTTTTCTTATTTTGTTTGTGTTTTCTTTTCTCGGTTGATTTGCGAAACTCGTAGCGGATCGCTTTTTTCGTTACAAAGATGTAGTGGTTGCTCGTGCACGATTTTAGTTTTTTTGGTGTATTACGCTCCTTTAAGAGTCTTTGAAGTCTCCGTGGAGTGGGTAGTTTTGGGGTGGGTAGTTTTTTTAGTACATGTGAATCAATTGGTTTTACCAATTCCCCGCAACTCTTAGTTAGTCTTGTTTCGCTCTTAGCCCGTTGGCTACGATTGTAGTTGTAATTTTAGTTTTTGAGTTGTTTTAATATAATTCTATCGTTCGACAAAAAAAAAATAAAGGCCTAGCTAGTACAATTTAAAAAAAAAGGCGCAATTAAAATTAAACATCAATACTACATCATGGGACGAAAATATGTTTTTAATTTCATTTCTTAAACAAAAACTAAATAAAATACATTTATTTGTTTTAATTTATTAATCTGCTTCCGATCCTCATCAGTGACAAATTTTCCTGTGCCTGGATTAATGGCGGCGAAGAAGACAACGACGTTGAACAACAACAACAGTTCAATTTCGTTTATGGGAACTCCAGTTTCGGTATTAAGTTGTGCCAATGCGCCTTTTCCTTTAATAATTTCTACAATTAGAGAGAAAGCAATCCCAAGTTGAGCCAGTCTTCCGACAAACAGCTCGTTTGCTTTTGTGAACCCGAATAATGGACCTGTTTTTATACATATAGAGTTAAAGTTTCAATAGATCAATAATATCTATATTGAGAAAAAAAATCGAAGAAACATTTTTTCGTATTTTGCAAAGTCTTTTGTTTTAGAATAAGTAATCCAATAACTGTTCTGGCATAAACGTAATCAAGACACGCTCTATGCAAAGTATTTTGTTTTAGAAGAAGTAATTTGTTGCAGTAGAAGTAAAAATAGTTGAGAATCAAAAGTTTATCGAGTTTGAAAATAGAATCAGAAGTTGAGAGTGTTTGGTGAAAATGTAGAAAATAGTTTATTTGTTTGTAAAAGTTAAACCAAAAGTAGAAACAGAAATCTAAAACACCTTTTCTCTTTGCTTTTAAATTATGATTAAATGAAACAGAATCAGAAGTAGATGTTGATATTTGCAAACAATACAAAGTAATTTTTTTCAGCAAAAAAAAAAACTTAGAAGTAGTGCTTTTTTTAGTGATTGGAAACACTCCTATTAAAGGATAATACTGATTGATTTCCTAATTATCAATTGAGGCCATAAATTGATTGCATCCGAAAAAAAAAAGGGTAATTACAAAATGTATGCATGAGTTTAGTCAAATTACAAAAACTCCAATTATCTTTCAAAACTACAAACACTCAATGGGATTAGGGATGGCAACGGGGCGGGTTTGGCCAAACCCGAGACCCGCCCCGCCAAGGAAAAATTAGACTCGGGACCCGCCTCGCCCCGCCTCAAGACCCGCCCCGCCCCGCCCCGCCTCAAAACCCGCCGGGGCGGGTCTAGACCCGCTAGACCCGCCAAGTATTTTTTTTTAAATTATAATAATTTATATTTTTCTATTTTTGACCAAATTTTCAAAAGTAATCTAATGCCAATAGGTTAAAAAATAAATAAATATAATTATTCAACTTATTATAACTATTTTTTTAGAACTGGCTACTATTAAGATTTTTTTTAAAAAAATACTATTAGTATACTACAATAATACTCAACTAATATTTAAAATAAATATTCAAAGTAGAATATTACAAGATATTATATTAGTAAATTAAACTTTAAAAGTAAATAATATTATATTAGTACTCAACTAATATTTTTAAACATATAACACTCAAATTTAAAAATACATAATGCAAAAATATTTCAATATATATTTAAAAATATAGTAAAAATTAATATGTGGGCGGGTCCGGGGCGGGTTCTATTGGACCCGGGACCCGCCCCGACCCGGCGGATTTTGTAATCTTGGACCCGAGACCCGCTCCGGACCCGTTTATCCTGGTCTAGACCCACCCACGTCGGGCGGGTTTTGACCCGCCCCATTGCCATCCCTAAATGGGATTATGGGAATTAGACATTGTTAGTTTATTACCTTACAAAAAGTAAATATCCCTTACGAGACCTCTTGAGGATACAATTTTATAAAATAAAAACAAATATCGAGGGATATTTGTAATTTTAAAAGATAAATTAATTTTTTTAATTTGAGCTAAACCTAAGAGGTAGTTTTAAGTAATTAATCTAAATATAGTCAATAGACTTAACATTAACTCATATAAAGTAGCGTGAAAAAGAATAGTATTTTCTTTTACGTGTTTTAGTTTATTACAAAAGTGGAAATATTTGTGAATAACATTTTTAAATACCCGGAAAATAATAATAATAATAATAATAATAATAATAATAATAATAATAAAAGATATAAATATGTTAAACTTGCAAATACCTAGGTGTGGCAATCTCTGACATGACATGATATTCGGCGTTACTCGAGAGAAAACTCGAATGCACTACCACGAAAACCCGAATCCGACTAACACGAATCGACACAAAGTGTTACTAATTTGTCTAAAATGTATTTGTTTCATATTTTAATTATTTTTAATGTATTTTAAGTATAACCCGAAATCAAACATGAATATGACGCGATGACCCGAATTGTCACCTCTGCAAATATCATTCTTAAACTCAAGCTTCAAACGTTTCCAAGATTCAAAGAAACGTTTTTATCATGGCTTTATCCACTAATCCTTTTAAGGCTATAAATCGTCCAAAAACATCATAATTCATTAGTATGCCAAACTTTGCAACTATAAGGGACTCCGGAACTTGGAAAATCAACTTTCAGTCCACTTTTTGAAGATTTTGTGGTGAAAAATTATATAAAAATAAACAAAATCTGATATTGATCATATTCAAAAAAAAAAAAACACAAGATTTAAACAAAACGTTTTTTTCTTTCATGATAATAGCCTCCAATTAATCTTTGTAAGGCTAGAAATAGACCAAAAAGAAAATAATTATATTATTTTGTCATACTTTGCTAGTATAAGTAACTCAGGTAACTTGGAATATTCTCCACTTTTTTCAAGATTTTGTAGTTAAAAAAAACAATATATAAAATCTTATATTGATCATATATTCAAAACCCATGATTCTTATCTGGGAGGCTAATAATTTGTAAAACTAAGGGGGATTTGACTGAGTTTATAAGTTTTTTAAAAGTATTAGGTAAGTTACTTTTTAAAAAAATCTTATAAGCTTCCAAAATAATATGTTATGAAATAGGAATAATTACAAAAAAATGAGACTTTGGCTAATTATAAAAACACCCATAGATTTTTAAAACGTTGTACAAAAAAAAAAAAAAAAACCTAGAGGTTATATGTTGTAATAAATTTAAGGAGTAACTAATATTTTATAAAAGTGAGGTGGGCTTCAGAAATATTTTTTGCACGAGAAAAATGTAAAACGAAATCAAAAGTCAAAGGGAAATATTGGAATTTTGATTACCGTCTCCAAGTCCAAGAGCAACCCTAAACCCTTTTCCAGGGTGATAACCGCCTTTTCAAGTCGGCCACGGTCTCCTAAAGCTCCAATGGCTCCGAGCAAGGTAAATAGGATGAAAAACAGAAGAAGTGGCTCGGCTTCATAGATTGGAATTCCAAATTCTAATTTAATTGTGTAAGAATTCCTTTCTCTATTATTGCTTCTCCTAGTAGAGATGCATGCATGCAATGGGAGTGTTTGCAAAAACGTTTGCTTTTAGAATAAGTGATTTATTGTAGTGGAAGTAAAAGTAGTCGAACGTCTGCTTTTAGAATAAGTGATTTATTGTAGTAGAAGTAAAAGTAATCGAGCAGCAGTTGAGAATGATTTGGTGAAAAAGTTGAAAAATGCTTATTTGTTTATTAAAGTTAAACCAGCAGAATCGAAAATTTAAAATACACTGTAGTCGTGTTTTTTTTTTTACTTTTTTAGGGAGTTAATAATAAAAAGGTTCAAAAAAAAAACATTAGATGACAATCTTCACATCATCACAATTCACAATCACATGTTGACTAAGTATGATTACTGTTTAACTATACAACTTAGAATGTTGGTTAAAACTTAAAACCATCACCTGACTTCAGTACGTCAATCAACTCAATCCTCTTTATATCTTCTCATTCTGATTGATATCTTCTTGGAGTTATTATTTGATTGTTGACTATTATATTTATCTACTTTTTCTTTGGGTGTGGGTAGAGCTGGCAATTTATGGTCCGGCCCAACCAGCTCGAGGATTGGGTTGGGTTGGGCTGTGTTTTTATAGGTTCAAAATAGATCGGGCCTACTTTGGCCTGGTCCGACACAATTTATGTATAAAAATGTGTTTTGGGCTGAGTTGGGCCGAGCAAAATAGCGACACGAGTGATTTTGGAGACGGCCTGACCCAACCCAATTTTATGTATTGGCTCGGCCCGAGCTTTTGCCAACTCTAGGTGGGGACAGAGCTGGCAATGGGTTGGACCGATCCCATCAGGCGTTCGGAAAATTCTGGGCCAGATCAGGCCAGTCGAATTTCGGTTGACCCACGAAAATATTTGGCACACTCCAATCCATTTGTGTATTTTGTACACAAAAACGATCAAGTTGGTCTGAACCTCGACCCATGGTCCAATCGAACCGGGTCAAATAATACCGACTTTTTAGGCCTAGAAATCATTGTCCAATCCGGTTCAAATCTCAAGCGTTCGGGTCACCCACGGGCCAGGTTGCAATTTGCCACTGGGTGGGGTATACCGGCAATGGGTTGGACCCAACCCATCGAGCGTTTGAAAATTTTGGGTCAGATCAAGCCAGTCGAATTTCGGTTGACCCACGAAAATATTTGGCACACTCCAATCCATTTGTGTATTTTGTACACAAAAACAATCAAGTCTGTCTGAATCCCGACCCATGGTCCAACTGAACCGGGTCAAATAATACCGACTTTTTAGGCCTAGAAAATCATGGTCCAATCTAGTTCAAATCTCAAGGCGTTCGGGTTAGTCCATGAGTCAGGTTGCAATTTGTCAGCTCTAGATGGGGGTGAGATGGGGGACCAGGTATGATGGGGGATAAAAACAACATAAATTTAGACATGTAATAAATGTATTGGATTCAATACATTAATCATTTTAATATTAATAATAATCAAAACAATATCAGGTTAAATTAAATCACATGATAACAAGTTTTATACCCATTTTTTTTTTATTTAGACCTATATACTTATAAATATATTTTAATTGTATTTCAGCTATTTGGTATTCCCACTTCATTAGCACAATTAAATTTTAATAAGGCCCGGGTTTGGACTAGCTAAGACTGGGCTTAATTGGCCTGTACCTAATTATGATTTTTATGTTCTTTTTTGAACCCAGGCCCACTAGATGTTGGTTAGCCTCTGAGGTCTTCTCCAACTCATCTCATCCGACCCGGTTATTGGGTATCCGAGTTCTTGATTGGGCCCAAGCCCAGAGTTATGAATTATGATCAGGCTCTTCTAAGTTCTTGATTGGGCCCCAAGCCGAGAGTTATGATTAGGCTCTTCTAAATTGGTTACCTGAGCTAAGCTGAAGGGGTTGCACGAACCAAGCTCGACTTGAAATCCATCCTTAAAAGTTTGTCTAAACTCTGCCTCTAAACATAACGAACTAAATTTGCACATTTTTTTCCCGATAAAATATAAAGTTCGATTCGAGTGTAAAAATATCAAATAAGCTCAACTCCAAGTGTAGTAGTAGTTGTAAACGAGAATAACACCCGTTTGTTACACGGGATTTATCCAAAGATAAAATTTTAGTATCACAAATTTGAAAAACTTGATCAACATGGACTTTTTCAAGCTAATTGTGAGCAAATCCTTTATTTTTTTTTATTATATTTTATCTTTTATAATCATCGTTAAATTTGTTATCGTTAAATTTTGTACATACGATTGCCACATAGATAAATGTGAAGCCGTCATGTGGAAGGTGATGACATGTGTCAACTTTACTTTTTTTTTTCTTTTAGTATATAGAATAGATGGACTTATTTAATCTGATTATAATTTGGTTTGAATTATTTATTTAATAGTGAATATAATTGGTTAGTGGGTCAAAACTGGATTTAATAAGAGTATTTTGAAATATACGTTGGAGTTAGCATAAATCAAAAATTAAAAGATGCATATAAACCATATATATATTTTTTAAAGATAATATTTTTAAATGATAAAGTCGTCCACGTTCACGGCTACATCTATAGTTCTCATCCCGAAGATTTCTCACCCTCGGAAGTGGACCGAGTTTCGCCGACAGCTTTGTGCAACATGACAAATAAGATTATCTCTAAGATTATGAATGCGCGGTTGGTCTCGATTCTACCTTTGATTGTGTCGCCGAATCGAGTGGTTTCACACCCTCGTGTCATCTCGGATAACATTTTGCTCGCGCAGAGCTTATCTATGATATCACTAGCCACGGAGACTCTAATGTGGTGATGAAGTCGGATATGGCTAAAGCTTATGATAGGGTTCAATAGATTTCTTGTATACAACTATGATTCACATGGGCTTCCTCGTTCGGTGGATTGATATGGTTGGCGATTGTATTGAAGCATCGCGCTTCTCTCGTTTCAGTTAATGGTATCCTTCGGATATTTTCCTTCGACTCGAGGATCGCGGCGGGGTCTCATCTCCCGCCTTGTTTGTTCGGCGCGGGGGTATTTATCCCGGATTGGATTCCATTATTAGACGACACCGGGATATGATTTATCGGACGCGACGGGATTTTCCGGTGACTCATTTGCCTATGCCGATGATGTTGTTATCTTCACTAGGGCGTCGGCGATGGCCTCGTAACGCTTGAGGCACTTTCTCGAGCACTATTCTCGCTACTCGCCACCGGCGGTGTCCGTGTCGGAAGAGTATATTCTTTTCGCCCCACGTTACATTGACGGTGGGAGCACATGGTGCATGGTGACATGCTTTGTTCGCGATGACTTGCCGATGACTTATTTGGGTGTCCCTTTGTTCAAGGGGCGAATGACGAAAGAGCTCTTCCTTCCAGGTGATTCGAGGGATGTTGGATAGAGTTGTTGGGTGGTCGATCGACATCTCTCCTTTGGTGGGAGGCTCGCTCTTATTCGAGCACGCTAATGGCCACCCCGTTGCATATTTTTCAAGTCATGCACGGCCAAAGACAGATTCAGCACATTGGAGCGAGATCATGGCTAGATTCTTCCGGGGATCCTATGCGGGATGTAAGAAGACTCATTGGATCGATTGGGATATTATCCGCCATCCTATTTCGAGGGTGGGTTGGGGTTGCGCCGACTTTCGATATTGTTGACGCCTTTACAAATTGTGGTGGAGGTTACGCGAGGGCCATTCATTGTGGGCTCAATTCTTGATCGGCAAGCATCTTTATTACGGGCTTTTGTCTCCCTATAGAGCCTCTATAACACATAATCATAGTCATCGGTGGAGCGCTTGAGGCGGATCGTGTTCGAGCCCGGGAGCGGATTTTTTGGTCTATCGCGGTGGTAGTCGTGTCGTTTTTTGGGATGATATTTGGTTTGGGCATAGGCCGCTTGCGAGATCATTGTTTGGATCGGCCGTTGGGTCATATGACGGTTGATTGTTCATTCGCGATGGTATATGGGATAGAGATAGATTGTATCGTCTTGGTCTCCAGGATGTGGGCTTCCCGAGAGTCTCATTGAGTATATATCCGGGGGTTACGATTAACCGGGGTCGAGGAGGATATCATGCGGTGGATGTTTACCTCTCATGGTGGGTTCTCTATGTCTTCTACGGGATTCTCTCCGGGTAGAAATGCTCGAGAACCTTCAGTATGGTGCCATTTGGAACGATGCTCTTATTCCTACTATCTCTATTTTCATTTGGCGCCTCCTTCGTAATCGTCTTCCCGTTGATATCAAGCTTCGGCACGTGGCACTTCCTTGCCTCACGTTCTTTGGTGTTGCTTGAATAATCCACATTCATCTCCTCGAGTCGAATCTATCCCTCACCTCTTTTTGATGAATGATATTGTTCATCGTGTGGAATCACTTTCTTCCTTGATTTGACACTACACTTCCACACACCACCGATATGATATTGTTCCTTTCATTTTGGAGGAATCGCACACACGAATCACACATGAGGCACTTGAGTTTCTTGGTTCCCTGCTTGATTTTATGGTTTGTCTGGATGGAAAGGAATAATGTCAAGCATCGACACAATCCTTTCTTGGCTTCTCACATTATTTGGCAGGTGGAGCGGTATCTCTGGATTCTTATTTCAGGTCGGCGTTTGAGCCCTTCGGATTGGTCTAGATGCCTCCCTACTATGAGTTTTTTGCAGGGGAATGCTCCACCACGGGTTTCACGCATGCCTAGGTTGGTGATTTGGCGAGCCCCTCGGTCTCCTCGGTCAAGGCGAACATGGATGGTTCGTTTGATCGAGACACCTTGATTCTTTGGCGGAGGGGGGATTGATTCGAGATCATTCGGAGACTTATGTTGGCTTTTCATTGCTCTCTCCAGGCGGTGTCTAGCTTTCATCTTTGAGCTACTAGCGCCGAGATGGGACTGTGGCATGCCCATCGCTTTTCTCTTGATTTGGATCGAGTTGGACGCAGCGGCGGTGGTCACCACGATCACTTCCGTGGCGCTTGCTCTTGGCGGGTTTAGACACCGATTCGCATTCGAACATCTTTGAGGACCTTTAGTATTCGATTTCCCATTTACACAGAGAGGGAATCGACCAAACAGATCACCTAGCAGAGTTGGGTGTTGTTGCCCTTGGCAGTCACATTGTTGATGAGGGCACGACTTCTCACCACCTTCTTGCGCTCATTCGGATGGACCAGTTGGGATATCCGAGCTTCAGATCATTGGTTCTTCTTTTATTCTTTAGATTTCTCTATATGATAGTCTTTCTAGATATCGTAGTGATAGGTTCTTTGTTCTCTGATTTTCTCCCGCCTTGACGGGCATGACATTGTATGACATTTTGATTATTTGATATACATGTAGGGGATCACGCCTCAATCTCCCACCCCCGGGGTGTTATTTTGCTAAAAAAATTTGTTATTATATTTTAAATTTATAATCTTTTAAATAAACCTTTAATTTGTAGATAAGACTGTCATATGGAAAATTATAAAGTAGACATGTGGATTTGAAATAATGAAGAGTTGACACATGTCAAAGTTAATGAGGTGATGATATGTATCAACTTTATTTTCTCCTTGATAGAATGCATTGGGAAGTTTGGCAATCCAAAAAAATTTAACTGGGAAGTCTATTTTAAAATGCAACATCAATCGATTAATACTATATAAATGATTATATAATTGATTTTACAGTAATTTATTTAATGACATTGGTTGACAATATAATTATTAATTATCATATATTAAGTTAAAAACACATTATTTTCGTTACAAAAAATCTTTCTATTGACTTACCAAAGCAAAATAACGTCAATATTAGATAACTCGAAAACATACATTGGTCGTTGGATATTGATTATTTCATCTTCCAATATTGATTTATTGATTTACCAAAGTAAAGTACCGGCAATTCTATGATTGTTTTCTAAAGTTATAATTAATAAACTATAAAAAAATACTAATTGATTACATATACCAATTAAGTAATTATATGATTGATTTTATAGGACAATTGTAGTATTGATTAATCATGTCAATTACTTAACGTCAATTGGGTTAGTTTTATTTATCTCATATCAAGATATGAAAGAAATATGTATAGTTTGTTAGATAAATGTTTTTATCATGATTTTGATGATTTTATTTTATACCAAAATAATGTTTTTAAATGTTGTCCAAATACTCCTAAATGATTTAAAATATTTTTACTAATTTTTTGGAGTATTTATTCAAGTTTATTTTCGATAAAATTGGACAACACTTTTGATGATTTTGTGTTAATGTGTCTTTACACCAAAATAATATTTTTAAATATTTTCCAAATACTCCCGATCGATTTAAAATATTTTTACTAATTTTTCAGAGTATTTCTTGAAGTTTATTTTCGGCAAAAATTGGATAACACTTTTGTCTCGTGCTCAATCGGTCGCCCTATAGGGCAACCTGTATCTGAAAGTTGATTTCCAAAATAGAAACGAGACATTTGAATTTTTCCTAGAGGTCGACTGGTCGCACTAGTCGTCATTCGGTACCTGAAAGAAGAAAGAACAAAACAGAGAAGCTGATATATTGAAAACCCTCTAGGGGGACCGGTCCCTATGGGGGGCGACCGCTTGGACCTTAGGTCGACCGGTCCAACCCCCCTGGACCGGTCCCTATGTGTTTTTTTGCTATTTTAATTTCAATTTTGTATTAGTGCGCGACCGGTCTCCCTATATGTTTATCAGCAAATTCTAACCATTGTGCAGTAGACAACTTTTCCTTAAATTGTGGTGTTGATTTTTAACAGCTATAATCTTGATATTAATTGCATTTTTCTGTAGATTTTCAATCCCCAAGAGGAGCCTATCCATGATCAATCATCTCCTATAAATAAAGGAAATTTTGAAGCAACAAGTGAACCAATTGAGATACAAGACAACAAGATACACTCAAAGCAAATACTTGTTCTTTCATTATCTATATTCTTGTTGTAATAGCCTAAGGTCTTACACTTTCACATCTTGAGGTCTAGGCTTAATTCCTGATTACACTTGCACTCAAAATTGTATTATTCATTATTGAGTTGTAATCTTGAATTTGTGGTCATCATTCAACACAAGATATCCTTGTGAGTGTTCTTGTGGTAAGAACAAACTTGGGTGATTTAGGTGTTAAGTGCAAGAAGATTGTGATAATCTTCTTATTGAAAAGTGTGGTGCTCTTTGAGGTGTTGAAGAATTTGGTATTTTTCAAGTCGGAAGATTGTGGTAATATTCACAAGGTGCCGTTGAAGATTGTGGTAATCTTCAAGAGAGATTGTGGTAATCTCCAAAGAGATGTTGTAAGGTGATGTTGTATTAATTATGGTAATTAATAAAATCTTTTTTCTTTTTGAAATCCATCCCGAAGATACTGGGGTGGTAAAGGATTAGGCCCTAGGTGGGTTGAACCTCTATAAATCGACGCGTGTTATTTACTTCCCGCACCTTTATTATTATCTTGGCATGTTTGATTCGAAAAAGAGGGCATAATCGAGAAAATGAAGATAATCTATTCACCCCCTCTAGATTATTGTAGCTGCTTGGACTTACAAGTGGTATCAAAGTCAAATTCTTTGGCAAGCTCGTTCGACATCGCGAGCAAAGAGGAACGGTCATTGGCTACGAATGAAGTCTACCTTATCGGTGCCTCCACCAACTAGCCACCATTATTTGATTCCAAAAATTATATATTTTGGAAAGAAAGAATGGAATGCTATTTACAAAGTTGTGGGTTCGATATTTGGAACACGGTCATTAATGAAGAATCCATCCCGATGAAAGACGGACCACTCACCTCTAAAGTCCTCAAGGAGCTCAATGATGAAGACAAGAAAATTCTCTCCTTAAATGGTAAAGCTCTAAATATTCTTCATTGTTCACTTACATTTTCGGAATACGGTCATATTCGAGGAATACGATCAAATCATGGAAAAAATTAGAAGCTATCTATGAAGTATATGCAAATGAAAGGAGCAATTCAAAAGCATCTACCTTTCAAATGGATACAACATCAAATCCAACAACATGGGAGATAAGCCTTTTACAACTTCCGATGATGAAGAAGTCGAACAATGTCTTATGGACTTCGAAGAAGAAAACGAGGTATGATCTAAACCCTCTACTTCCTATGATAATGAATTACACTATGATTATAGTGATTTGCAAAATAATTTTGATGAACTTCAAAATGAATTCAAAAACTTACTTGTTAAATAAAAAAATTTGAAAAAGGAATTCAATGTTTTGAAAAATGATAAGGATAGTTTATTTACTTCCTATGAATCACTATCATGTGTTCACACCACCACACTTGATAAGGTTATAAACCTTGAAAAGGAGAATAATACTCTTGTTGAGGATATGAATTGCATGAAAAGGGATTTATTAAAATTCAACTTGAGTACCGATAAAATAACCAAAATTGTTGACGTTCATAGTTGTGATAATTTGAAACTAGGACTTGATCATAAGTCTAATATTGTTAATCATATGAAAAAGAATCAAGTATTTAAGCATGTTGTTCATTATGCTCCTAATATTATTACTTGCTTCTATTGTGGTAAAAAGGGTCACACAACTAATTCTTGTCGGGCTAGAAATAGCTCTAGTTATTATTGGAGACCTAAAAGTCTCAAAGTTAATCTCAAAGGACCCAAACACTTGAGGGTACAACAAAACAATGTCATATTAGGTACCCGACGGATTAATAATCAAAGAAAAGTCATATCGCCAAGAAGACATCAAATGTCCGTTTCATTTGATCAAATGAGAAGACAACATCACAATGAATTTCCAAGAGAAAGACATCATCAACAATTGGAAGGACACAATCCTTGGAAATGGAGTAATTGGAAAAATCATCATCAACAAAGTGACTTCTCAAGAGGAAGATACTACCAACAAAGGAAAAGACACAATCCGTGGAAATGGCGTAATTGGTAAACCGTATCTTCTCATTTAAATACGCATATTTTGATTGTTATTATGTATGCTTGTATTTTTGCATTAATTATCAAAATGATTTTTTTTAATTAAGGTCTTCAATAAATATTTGTGTTTTTAAAATCTTTTGAAAATGAGACCTTGCATGATGTTTGTAAAAATTCTTGTGCATTTACTTAGACTAAAGTGTTTTATTATCTCTTATGGATCTATATAGCATAATCATACTTGTGACATCTCTTATTGCTTTAGCCTACACTTTTACAATTATATTTTGTGCAAGAATTGTTTAAGAATTGTGTAGGATATATACCTTCATAAATGACCATCTACGTCATAAACTATCGAGGTACGCTCACCATTGTTATTCATCTAATAGACTCGATATATTTTTTTGTCATATGCCTTTGTGCTTGATTTTCAAGATATTTCAAAGTATCTCATACAAGTGCCATTAAGAGTATTTTTCGATTTTTTAAAAGGCATTATTCGATAAAACTCTTGTTCAAATACTTCTTTTAAATGAGGTATCAACTATATGCTCTCGGTTTTTCAAATTTCAAAAGAGACCTTATATAGCTTTCTATAAGCATATTTGAACTTACATGTTTTTATTAAACTCTTGATGTTTCTCTTTAAAGCATATTATGTGTTATTTGTTATAATGTCTATATTATTCGATATTTCTATGCTCTTGTGCAAGATATCTTGTTAAGATTTTGCAGAAATTTTTTGGTATAAACTCGATGATCAAGGCAACATTGTTCAAAACAAGGCAAGGTCAGTAGCTCAAGGGTATTGTCAAGAAGAAGGTATTGATTATGATGAAACATTTGCACCCATAGCACGTTTAGCAACTATTCACATTTTACTTGCCTATTCTTGTTTTAAAAATTCCAAGTTTTACCAAATGGATGTTAAATCCGCATTTTTAAATGGTTTTATTCAAGAATAAGTCTATGTAAAACAACCGGGGTTTGAAAATTTTTCTAGGCCTAATGATGTTTATAAACTTAAAAAGGCCTCGTATTGTTTTAAACAAGCACCCCGTTCATGGTATGATAGACTTAGCTTTTTTCTTTTGCAAAATGGATTTACAAGAGGTAAAGTTGATATTACTCTCTTTGTTTTTGAAAAAGGGCAAGATTGCTTATTAGTGCAATTTTATGTTGATGATATTATCTTTGGTGCTACTAATGAATCATTGTGCAAGAAATTTTCCCAGTTGATGCAAAGTAAATTTGAGATGAGAATGATGGGGGAGCTCAACTTCTTCCTTGAACTTCACGTTAAACAATGCCAAGAATGTGGTTATATTTCACAATCAAAGTATACAAGAGGTAACATCTATAATCTTGATATTAATTGTATTTTTTCTGCAGATTTTCAATCCCCAAGAGGAGTCTATCCATGATCAATCATCTCCTATAAATAAAGAAAGTTTTGAAACAACAAGTGAACCAATTGAGATACAAGACAACAAGATACACTCAAAACAAATACTTGTTCTTTCATTGTCAATATTCTTGTTGTAATAGCCTAAGGTCTTACACTTTCACATCTTGAGGTCTAGCCTTAATTCCTGATTGCACTAGCACTCAAAATTGTATTATTCGTTATTGAGTTGTAATCTTAAATTTGTGGTCATCATTCAACACAAGATATCCTTGTGAGTGTTCTTGTGGTAAGAACACACTTGGGTGATCTAGGTGTTAGGTGCAAGAAGATTGTGGTAATCTTTTTATTGAAGAGTGTGGTGCTCTTTGAGGTGTTGAATAATTTGGTATTCTTCAAGTCGGAAGATTGTGGTAATCTTCACAAGGTGCCGTGAAGATTGTGGTAATCTTCAAGAGAGATTGTGGTAATCTCCAAAGAGGTGTTGTAAGGTGATGTTGTTGTTAGTCCAAGTGGCTACAATAATCTAGAGGGGGGTGAATAGATTATCCCGGTTTTTCAGATTTTGCCCTCTTTTACGAAAGACTAAAGCAAAGATGAAATGCTAAGTGCGGAAAGTAAATAACATGCGTCGATTTATAGTAGTTCAACCCACCTAGGGCCTAATCTACTACCACCCCGGTATATCCGGGATGGATTTCAAAAAGAAAAAAAGATTTTATTAATTTACCAAAAAATAATACAACACCTTGAGGATTACCACAACCCTCTTTTCACCACCTTGAGGATTACCACAACCCTCTTACAACACCTTGAGGATTACCACAACCCTCTTACATCACCTTGAAGATTACCACAACCTTCAAACACCTATCACCTAGATCACCCAAGTGTATTCTTACCACAAGAATACTCGCAAGGATGTCTTGTGTTGAATGATGACCAAAAATCAAGATTACAACTCAATAATGATTGAAACAATATGAGTACAAGTGTAATCAAGAATTGAAAGCCTAGACCTCAAATTTGTGCAAGTGAAAGTGTTAAGGCTAATACAACAAGATATATGAAAGTGTTTGCTTTGTTTGCTCTTTGCTTGTATGGAGTGTTGTGTCTTGTTGCTTGAATGAAGCCTCTATTTATAGGAGAGGACTTGGCTTTCATTTCCAGACATTGGCTCCTCCTTGGGGAGTGATTTGCTGCAAAAGAAACCATTTAAAATGATCAATATAGCTGTTAGAAATCAATCCCACAAAATAGGGAAAAGTCATGCAACGCAACGGATAGTTTCTTTGATAAATAGGGGTTCGACCAGGTCACGCAGAGATAAGATTGAAATTGAATTCTGCGAATTTTTACACGGGGACCGGTCGGAGGGGGTGTGCGTCGTCGCCCTTAGTGTGACCGATTGGAGGTGACTAAATTACGAAACAAAGAAGACTGAACCAAGAGGGCTGCTCCCAGGTACCGGTCACCCACCGGGTCGACCGTCGCCTCTCCATTTTTTCTTACGTCCCATTTTCTGTTTCAAAACTCAACTCGGTAGTGCGGGTTGCCCTATAGGGCGGCCGAGTCGAACTGAAACAAATGTGTTGTCCAATTTTTATCGAAAATAAACTCCAAAAATACTCCGAAGAATAGTAAAAACATTTTAAGACGATCGGAAGTATTTAGACAACATTTAGGGACATTGTTTTGGTTTAAAAACGTATTTGAACAAAATCATGATAAAAACATCTATCTAACAAACTCCCCCTTTTTGATGATTACAAACCAAAATAATTTTCTCGAGGACGTTTTGAAAAATAAATAAATTTTCCGATTTTACAAGTAAAATATACGTTAAAGGCATTCCATACAAAGCTCCCTCTATCTATGAGCATATCAACAAACGATTATTATAAGTTAGAAGCACAATCTATAACAAGCTTATATAAAGTGCATATAGAAAACATAAGCTAAGAAGCTCCCCCTGTCACAATACTTATAATCTTTTGCAATTGAGTCCATAATACAAGCCATGGACTAGGTATTCTTGGCTTTAGGAAGCCATAACTTATAGCTTTTATTGCGAGATTTTATTAGCTTCTTTCGGCTAACGAGCCAATTTCATGTTTCTCCCCCTTTGGAATCATCAAAAAGAATGTTAGGATGATAAAAACATCATACAGTTATATCAAAGTGCGCAAAAGAGACGGTTTATCAACCATTGAGCAATTAATGCTTAAAATCCAAGGAAAATGGGAGAAATGTATCATGAAGATTTCATACGCTCGTTTTATTTGCCAAAACATGATCTCAATAAGTATTTAAGACTTTTGGAAGCAAGAGTATCATGTAGAAGTTGAAATATTCATTGTGACATTTCATCGAACACTTTGTGGGCGTGAAATTTAAAAAAGGTTGTATATAGCCCTTGTAAATGATTCAAGCCAAAAAAAATTCATCACCAAATTACATCAAACATCATACAAAACAACATAATAGCAAAGCTCAACAAGATCGTATGCAAAATATATCAAGAAATATACAAGAAAGCCATAAACTCAAGGGTTCAACCCAATTGAGCAAAGTAAGGAAAATTCTTACCATTTGATCGGAGAAGATGAGCTATGGTGATGATAAACATGTTATATAAGGTCCAAGTTGTGATATGAATGCATGAAAACAAGTTTTGAGTGAAATTTGTTTGAATTTGGCAAAGGGGACGAAAAATGGCAAAAATAAGGTAAAATGGCGAATCTTTGAAAAGAGCATGAACCGTTTTAATCCAAAAAATAGCTCAGGGCGACCGGTCGACGTTGAGGGCGACCGGTTTCCCTCAACTTGTTTAGCCCACTATCTTGACATTTTTGAGGAAATCCGAATTTTCAACCAAAAATCCGATTTTTCGTCCCTAAGTTTTAAAAACATGTAAAATGCAAACATAAGCCTCATTCAATATGCATTATGCCTAACCGAGCTCGTATGGACGCAAAAGTCTCGGAAGATAGTGGTTTTGTAAAAATGTCCGCTAATTGATCTTGAGATGGTACAAATAATATCTCAATTTTACGTTTTGAAACATAATCCCTTAGAAAATGATGTCGAATCTCAATATGTTTAGTACGATTATGATGAACCGGGTTTTGAGCAATATTTATAGCGGATATATTATCACAAAAGATAGGTATGTTTTCAAAAGAGCATTTGTAATCCGCTAAGGTTTGTTTCATCCAAAAAAGTTGAGTACAACAAAATGCGGCGGAAATATATTCGGCTTCGGCCGTTGAAAGAGAAACACAGTTTTGCTTCTTTGAAAACCAAGAAACTAGGCAATCGCCTAAAATTGACATGATCCAGAAGTACTTTTCCGATCATCAATATTTCCCGCATAATCCGAATCACTATAACCTTTAAGAGAAAAATTTTCATTCTTTGGATAAAATAAACCATATTGAATAGTGCCTTTCAAATATCGAAAAATCCTTTTAACGGCACTCATATGAGATTCTTTGGGATTGCTTTGAAAACGAGCACATAGGCATACGACATGAAGAATGTCCGGTCTACTAGCGGTTAAATAAAGTAAACTACCAATCATACCTCGATACTTTGATTCATCCACGGACTTGTCTTTCTCATCTTTGTCAATTTTGACATTTGTTGCCATGGGAGTAGAGACAGTTCTTCCTTCTTCAATGTCGAACTTTTTCAAAAGTTCTTTTGTGTATTTAGATTGTGAAATGTAAATACCTTCTTGACATTGCTTAATTTGGAGTCCAAGAAAGAAGTTGAGCTCCCCCATCATGCTCATTTCAAATTCTCCTTGCATCAACTTAGAGAATTTCTTGCACAAAGAATCATTAGTAGCACCAAAGATAATATCATCAACATAAATTTGCACAAGTAAACAATCTTGCCATTTTTCAAAAACAAATAGAGTTGTATCAACTTTACCTCTTATAAAACCATTTTGTAAAAAAAAAGAGCTAAGTCTATCATACCATGCACGGGGTGCTTATTTTAAACCATACAAGGCCTTTTTAAGTTTATAAACATCATTAGGCCTAGAAAAATTTTCAAACCCCGGAGGTTGTTTTACATAGACTTCTTCTTAAATAATACCATTTAAGAAAACGGATTTAACATCCATTTGGTAAAGTTTGAAATTTTTAAAACAAGAATAGGCAAGTAAAATACGAATAGCTTCTAAACATGCTACGGGTGCAAAAGTTTCATCATAGTCAATATCTTCTTCTTGACAATACCCTTGAGCTACTAACCTTGCCTTATTTCGAACAATGTTGCCTTGATCATCAAGTTTGTTCCGGAATACCCATTTTGTACCAATAATAGTTTGAGATGGAGGACAAGGTACTAATTCTCATACATCATTTCTTTCAAATTGATTTAACTCCTCTTGCATTTCTAAGAACCAATCATCATCCACAATGGCCTCTTTAGCATTTTTAGGCTCTTTTTGAGAAATAAGAGCTTTCTCGGTAATTTTTTTCCGGGTCATCACTTTGTCAAGGGGATCACCAATAATAAGATCTTTTGGGTGATCTCCCTTAAATTTCAATGCAACGGGAAGATCCGAGATATCACCTCTATCTTCTTGAGGACCATTTGAAGTGGACGGTTGATCATTTGATGTAGACGGTTGATCATCAATTTGAACAATTTGTTCAATAATATCTTCTTCATCACTTTCATCATTAGGTATTCGTTCAACACCCGAAGCTTCATTAAATTTGACATGGATGGATTCATCAACAACTCCACTAGTCTTATTGTAAACCCAATATGCTTTGCTTTTTGTTGAATATCCCATAAATATCCCTTCATCGGCCTTAGGATCAAGTTTGTCCAATTGATCCTTGGTATTCAAAATAAAGCATTTACAACCAAATATCTTGAAATAACTAATATTTGGAGTTCTACCTTTCCAAAGCTCATATGGAGTTTTATTCATTTTAGAACAAATATAAACTCGATTAATGACATAGCAAGCGGTACTTACGGCTTCGGCCCAAAAATATTTTGGAAGTGAAAATTCATTGAGCATGGACCGACTCATCTCTTGTAATGTCCGATTTTTCCTTTCGGCTACTCCATTTTGTTGAGGTGTCCTTGGAGCCGAAAAATTATGAGCATATCCTTTGGTTCCACAAAATACTCTAAATTCACCGTCAAATTCTCCACCTCGATCGCTTCGAATAGACTTTATAGTGTCTTCCTTTTCATTCTCAATAAGTCTACACAACTTAACAAACTCATTAACGGCATCGCTTTTATTGGTAAGAAAAAGAGCCCAAGTATATCTAGAAAAATCATCGACAATAAGGAAAGTGTAATGTTTTCCACTTAGACTAACCGTACCAATATCCCCATACAAATCAAGGTGAAGTAATTGGAGGGGTTTGGTTGTGGAAATTTCATTCTTGGGCTTAAAACTACTTTTAACTAATTTGTTCTTTTGACAAGTGTCACATAAGCCAAGATTTTCAAAATTCAATTTGGGTAGTCCTTTCACATGTTGGTTTTTGTAAATAGTTTTCAAATTCTTGTATCCAACATGTCCAAGTCGCCTATGCCATAAACTAGTTAAATCATTATTGGCGACTAAACAAGAAACATTTTGACTAACCAAATCACTTGTACAAATTTTGTAAAGATTGCCTTTTCTATTTGCTTCACAAATAATTTCATCATTTTTAAGTATAAGACATTTTTTCTTTATTAAAGGAAACATCATAATTTGAATCACAAAGTTGGCTAACACTTATCAAATTAAACTTAAGCCCTTCAACTAAAAGAACATTACTAAGAGAGAAAGAAGAGTTACCAATTTCTCCATTTCCAAGAATTTTTCCTTTGCCATTGTCGAACATGACCATACCCTCTTCTTGGAGCTTGATGTTGGTAAAAAGTTCTCTCCTCCCGGTCATATGACATGAACATCCGCTGTCCACGAGCCATTTTGAATCTTCCATTGTAGTTATAGCCCCTATTACCTACAAAAGAATTTCTTTTAGGTACCCTATTATTTTGGGGTCCATGGGAGTTAGTCTTGAGACCTTTGGGTCTCCAAACATGTCTAGAGCTATTTCTCAATTTGCATTTATTAGCATTATGTCCAATTTTGACACAATAAAAACATGTAGGAGTATTATAACTATTAGCACGTACAAAAGTCGGACCTTGGTTATTTTTCTTAAAAACACTTTGAAATGGCTTATAACCAAGTCCCAATTTGGAATGCTCACCTCTTTGTGCATCTAAAATTTTTGTGACTTTATCCGTGCTTATGTTGAAACGATGCACATCATTTTTCAAGCATTCAATTTCTTTTGTGAGTGATTCCTTTTCGGTTTCAAGAGAATGAACTTTAGTAAGAGTAAGAGCATGAGCTTTGTCTAGATATTTATAAGAGGTAAATAATTTTTCTTTTTCAACCTTAAGCTCCTTATGCTCCTTTTTCAAATTTTTGTATTTAACAATTAAATTTTGAAACTCAATTTACAATTCATCAAAATCACATTGCAAGTCATCAACTATGGAGGAAGTAGAAGAATTAGAGTGTACCTCATTGTTTTCATCGTCTATTGCCATGAGACCGTGTTTGGTTTCTCCTTCCTCATCGGTTGTTTCGAGTAGTTCATCCCATGTTTTGACCTCCGCGTTTAGAGCCTTCCTTTTCGTGAAAAGGCTTCTTTTTCTTTTGCTCCTCTTCATCGAGCTTTGGGCAATCGGCAATGAAGTGCCCGGGTTTTTCGCATTTAAAGCAAGCATTATCTCTTGGTTTTCTCGCTTTATTTTTATTCACAAATTTTGCAAATTTTCGAACAAGTGTGGCCGTCTCCTCCTCATCATCATCATCATTATCATAGTATGCATTATTAGAAGAAGAAGCAAGACCTTTAGGAATAATTTGCATACCCGATTGATTTATGGATGGTTTGGAATTTTTTCTCTCCTTGAGATAGACTTCATAGATGAGGAGGTTTCCAATGAGCTCGTCAAACTTGAGTGTCTCAAGGTTTTGTGCCTCCGTGATTGCCGTTACTTTTTCAGACCATGAGCCGGGAAGAGCATTCAATACCTTAGTCACTTTGTCTTCTTCGGAGATGACTTTACCAAGGGCCGCAAGAGGATTGACAATATTATCAAGCCTTTCCACCATCTTGGAAATGTTTTCACCATCATGCATGTTAAAGTTTTCAAAGTCTTTAACAAGCATGGTCTTTCTTGCTTGCTTGACCTTCTTAGTCCCTTCATAAATTGTCTCCAATTTTTCCCAAACCTCATGTGCCGACCTTATGCCTCTTATGCGATTATACTCGGTAGCCGTAAGAGAACAATGCAAAATATTTAAGGCCTTACCGTTTAGAGAGAAAGCCTTTTTGTCGTTTTCATCGAACTCCTTGAATGGTTTAGGAGTCAAGGTGCCATCCTCCGATTTCTTGGTTGGTTGATCAACTCCTTCAATGACTACATTCCAAATATCGAACCCGCACCTTTGTAGAAAGCACTCCATATGGTCTTTCCAAAATACGTAGTTGTAGGCGTCGAATAGTGGTGGCTTGTTGGTGGAGGCGCCGGTGGTGAGATGAGCATCATGTGTAGCCATGGATCTTTCCTCTTTACTCGGAACGAGCTAGCCAAAGAGTTTGGCTTTGATACCACTTGTTAGTCCAAGTGGCTACAATAATCTAGAGGGGGGTGAATAAATTATCCCGGTTTTTCAGATTTTGCCCTCTTTTACGAAAGACTCAAGCAAAGATGAAATGCTAAGTGCGGAAAGTAAATAGCACGCGTCGATTTATAGTAGTTCAACCCACCTAGGGCCTAATCTACTACCACCCCAGTGTATCCGGGATGGATTTCAAAAGGAATTTTTTTTTATTAATTTACCAAAAAATAATACAACACCTTGAGGATTACCACAACCCTCTTTCACCACCTTGAGGATTACCACAACCCTCTTACAACACCTTGAGGATTACCACAACCCTCTTACATCACCTTGAAGATTACCACAACCTTCAAACACCTATCACCTAGATCACCCAAGTGTATTCTTACCACAAGAATACTCACAAGGATGTCTTGTGTTGAATGATGACCAAAAATCAAGATTACAACTCAATAATGATTGAAACAATATGAGTACAAGTGTAATCAAGAATTGAAAGCCTAGACCCCAAATTTGTGCAAGTGAAAGTGCTAAGGCTAATACAACAAGATATATGAAAGTGTTTGCTTTGTTTGCTCTTTGCTTGTATGGAGTGTTGTGTCTTGTTGCTTGAATGAAGCCTATATTTATAGGAGAGGACTTGGCTTTCATTTCCAGGACATTGGCTCCTCCTTGGGGAGTGATTTCTTTGCAAAAGAAACCATTTAAAATGATCAATATAGCTGTTAGAAATCAATCCCACAAAATAGGGAAAAGTCATGCGCAAATCGGATAGTTTGTTTGATAAATAGGGGTTCGACCGGTCACGCAGAGATAAGATTGAAATTGAATTCTGCGAATTTTTACACAGGGGACCGGTCGGAGGGTGCGGCCGTGCGCCTTTAGTCAGACTTGGTTGGAGGTGACGAAATTATAAACAGAGAAGATGAACCAAGAGGGCTGCTCCCAGGTATCGGTCGCCCTCACCGGTCGCCCACCTGGTCGACCGATCGCCCTCTCCATTTTTTTCTTACGTCCCATTTTCTGTTTCAAAACTCAACTCAGGTACGGGTTGCCCTATAGGGCGACCGATCGAGCCTGAAACAACTGTGTTGTCCAATTTTTTATCGAAAATAAACTCCAAAAAATACTCCGAAGAATAGTAAAAATATTTTAAGACGATCAGAAGTATTTAGACAACATTTAGGGACATTGTTTTGGTTTAAAAACTTATTTGAACAAATTCATCAAAATCATGATAAAAACATTTATCTAACAGTTGTATTAATTGTGGTAGTTAATAAAATCTTTTTTCTTTTTGAAATCCATCCCAGAGATACTGATGTGGTAGAGGATTAGGCCCCAGGTGGGTTGAACCTCTATAAATCGACGCATGTTATTTACTTCTCGCATCTTTATTATTGTCTTAGCTTGTTTGATTCGAAAAAGAGGGCATAATCGAGAAAATGGAGATAATCTATTCACCCCCTCTAGATTATCGTAGCCGTTTGGACTTACACAGTTTTCAAACAATCAAATATTTGTTACCATTTTTAGTTTTGTAAATATTGTAATTAGTTGTTTTTCTTAATTAAGGTAATATATTGTTATCCAATCATAAACTTGTGGGCTATTGGAAATAAAATAAAAAAAAACTCTGATTGACAATTATTGTCTTTTTTTATGTTATTACATTTTTCTAACTTGACAAATCTTTAATCATAAGGTACGATTTTCTTAACTTTTGTTAATCTTCTTGTCAATTATCCGTTGTGTGTAGCATAGTCAAATTCGATTAAAAAATATAAATAGATAATCTCAATTGTTTTACCAAAAGCTTAGTTTTAAAATTATTTCAATCAATAGATTGAATAAATACAATAATAAATAATTATTGTATCTATAGAAGGGGAAAATTGCAAAATTGGTCCTATAACTATAAGCAGTTTGCAATTTCGGTCCTGTAACTATTGAGTTTGCAAAATTGGTTCTGTAAGTTTGAAAGTTTTTGCAAAATGGATCCTATATGTTTTATACCCTAAGCAATTTCAGTCCTGTAATTTTCAAGTTGTTGCAAAATTGGTCCCCTGGGGTTATTTCATATTTTCAAAATACCAAGAATACCCTTATCCACATAATTGACTTATTTGACTAAGTGATTTGCCTAAATGGTATCAGAGTCCATGTTTATTAAGAACTTTAAGTTATATTTATTATTTTATATAATTAAAAATTGGTGAGGAGAATTTTCTCCGAAAAAATGGATCTGGACGAGTGTCCAAGATGTATACCCTAATTGAGATATCGTCAAATTTTGACGATGTATGCACAAGAACACCAAGACATGATAACATATTGGGATAATCAATATGTTGAAAAAGAACTCGCAGGAGCCGATAGGAAAACCTTGAGACAATGCGGAAAACAAGCAGCATGTTGTCTCGAGTATCACTTCTTTCATGAGTAGTAGTACCCACCTTACCCGCCCGCCCTACTAGAATTTTTAGTTTTAAAATATATTTTAATATATTTGTTGCATATATAATATATATCTATATATAAAAAAAGAGAGTCACTTATAAATAGTAACTAAAACTTTTTCCCGCCTAAAACGTCATTCTAGAATTAGTAAAATATAATTATAATAAGTAATATTGATTTTGGTAATTAGTAAATTAATTATGAAAAATCTATATGTATATATAATAGCAAAGCATTATATAAATATAAACTTTCCAAATCTCTGTGTGTACTGCATTAATTATTATATTTGTTTTTTTATTTTTTTGTAAAATTTAATATTTTTTTGTTTTTTTATCTCTTTTTATGATTATCGATTTGACACCCATATTGCATATATAAAATAAAAATACACATAAAAAGATATACGATATATTTACTAAAAAACTTATTTTGTAATGGGTTATTATAATTATATATTTTGGAAATGGAACATTAATTTGTAAATTCATGTATTTTGGTATTTGTGATATATGTATAGTTGTTAGGTGGGCTTAGCCCATTTCTTCATAATTATATAGGATTGTATTTAAGTTTATTAAATCCAATTAAAAAATATTTATTTTAGTTGAAGAAAATATATCATAAAATGTATCCAAAAGTATATGTTATATATATATATCACGTATATCCATACATAAACATTAATTTATGTAATATTAAATTAATTTATATTTCAAATAAAATTATATTCATAATAATATTTTCTATGTAGAAAATTATTTTTAATAATTAATGAACATACTTTTCAGATTAATATAAATCATTTTTATACTTATCGACGTATTTTGTTATTCAACTTTTAAAGTAGTATATTTTAACAATTAAACATGAATTTGTTTGTTTGACACTTTTTAAATATCTATGTATATATAAAATAGAATAATATTTATTCTCTTGAAATGTTTCATTTTTTTTGTAAAATTATGATGACAAATATAAAACATGATTTTGTTTAATCTATATACCTATATATATAATAACCAAGTCACTTAAAAATTATAGTCAAAATATTTTCCAGCGTAAACCACCTTTCTATAATTAGTAAAACACGATTTCAGTATTTATCATGATTTTGTTAAAACTACAAAACATATTTTTTTTGGGATTCTAATTAGTTTATTTTTGATTATATATTATTCATCGATTTCATTTATTCAAAATATATGTTGATTTAGTAAATTTTACAATTATATGAAAGTTTGACTATTTGATTGATTACAATGAAATTTCTATCCATAAATAAAAATAAAAATAAAGAATCATTGATTATTTACAGTTGATAATTTTGTAATAATATTATTTGCATAACAAATATTCCAAAAAAATGAGGTTCATATCTCAATTACAAATTCGAAACTCTTACATAATAAATACAAATATTGGAAAAAATATTCCAAAAATAAATATAGGAAATCAAAATTTAATATTAAAGTTTTGCATAACAAATATCAAGAAATAGAAGATTCTTATCTCAACTAGAAATTCGGAATTCTTTCAAAATAATTACAAAATATCGAATAAGAGATTTCGAAAGAGAATATAGGAAATTAAATTCCTCTATTAAGCTTATATTATATAATAAATAATTATAGCAAAATTTTCCTTAATTATACTTGCTAAATCACCTATAAATTTGGTTTTGCAATATAGTTTTTCTTACTGCAAATCTTTTGTGCAATTTGAGTACTCATATTAATAAACTCCTATATGTCAATCATTCTCTCCCATTCTAAAGGAATGAAATATCTATGCTCACACTGATTAAGGATGTCGATATGGCTAAGCAAAAATGAGCGATGAAACTCTATTTGGTTCGACTCTATGAGAAACCAACATAGAATGATTGAAAATATGCGAACATCTTAGAGTGTGTATTCCATGACGTAGATCTCTGGAATATTTTTTTTTGTTTTAATATCGTATCAATATTTAAATCGATTGTAGCATAAAAGGTTTGTAAAATGTCAAGTTTTCTTATTACAGGATGATAGAATACATGGATATGAGATAAAAATGTATTGAATACAATTAATATATTTTTTTCTTAAGCTATTATTAAGCCACAACATGGTTGTATTTGTGTGCATTATTATAAATTAAGTCAAAAGAAAATTTAACCAAGGGAGAGAAATTATGAGAATATCATAGAATATTATTCTATAGTAACATACATATGTTTTTGGTACAAGAAAAACATATATAAGAAAGGATATATATGTGTGGATATATTGATGACTATTTCTTTGGTTGTTAATCTTAAAAATAATATCCATTCTGTCATTTCTTTCTCTGTTTTCATATATTTTATAAGTGTAATAACTATAACAACACATACGATATTTGAAGTAGTTATATTTAGGTATATGATTTTATGGAAGTTGGTTAATCTTAAAAATAATATCCATTCTAGGCACGGGGCGGGTCTGGGTCCTAGCCAATCCGCCATATTGCCATCCCTATAAAATTGCTAACTTTAGAAAGATAAATGACCAAAAATGCTATTTAGCCACAAGGGCAAAATTGTCTAAGACCAAAACTGCAACTTTTAAAGATAAAGAACTAAAATTACAACTACCCCAAAATTACACGGCTAAAATTACAATTTAGCCTCTATAGAAGAGGCATCCCAACTATGTTACCAACAATACAAAATTACCGACCAAATATACAGTAGTAACCCAAATAAGGAGAAACTAAGGTTTCTTTAACAATACAAAAAATTACAAAAACAATAGATAATGCAAACCAGTTGTTGGTTAATCTAATCCCTATAAAAGGAAGGAAAATTGAACCCATTTTCTATCATAGCTAATAGAGCATGAAACATTTAACTCAAAACTAATTTATATATATATATATATATTATTTACTTTATTAAATTTAAAGACTAAACTCATAAGTATTTATAATTTTCATTGTTCCCATTATTTATTTTATATATTGTTTTATATTTTTTTATTTATTTTAATTATTTTAAGTAATTTATATTACAATTTTTTTTATTAAAAATTATAAATGGGGAACTCGATTCCCCGCGGGGATCCGATCCCCGAACGGGGATTCCCCATCCCCGTCCCAAATGTACAAAGTGGGGAATGGTACGGAGATGATATTTGAAATGAGATTCTAGGACGGGGATGGTATGTCCAATACCAACCCCATCTCCGCCCATTGCCATCCCTACAAACATCCACTGTGAATCCTAAACTAACTCTAATTCCAGGTTAAAACAATCTTACCTGGTCTAGTTTCCTAGAAGACGACAGGTATTGTCTTATTTAATAATTATAAAAATAAATAATTTATAATATAATAATAGCTCGCAGATATATATCGGAGAATAAGATCGCTCTTAAGTGCCTATTTTTCCCCCAAACCCCATTGATATAAACCCTAATAAATTATATACAGGATTCTTGTTTAAAGGATTGACCATCACCCGTTTGTATAAAATCCGAGCAGAAAACCTTCTCCAATTCGGTTATGGATCCGTTGATATAAACCCTAATAATTTATATACAGGATTCTTGTTTAAAGGATTGACCATCACCTGTTTGTAGAAAATCCGAGCAGAAACCCTGCTTCCAATTCGGTCATGGATGTCACAAGAAAATCAAGCAGAAAGCCCTCAATGGATAGACTTAGCGCGTTGCCAGATGACGTCCTCTGTCACATTCTCTCTTTTCTTTCAACTAAGAACTCTGTGGCAACCAGCGTTCTAGCGAGAAGATGGAGATTTCTCTGGACTTTTGTGCCCAATATAGATCTCGGCCTCACTTATGGCGATGATGATGTTAAATTGTGGACTGATATTAATATGTGGAATGGCTTTTCAAAAATCATCATCGACAGGGTTATTCTGCTACATAAAGCGCCACGCATAAATACTTTTCGCCTCTGTAATAATCTTCATGATTGCAGGGAATATGAACTTCGGGCATGGATTAGAACTGCCATATCGCGCAGTGTCCGAAATATTGAAATTTGTTTCAATTATAATATTTATTTGCCTCAATGCCTCTTCACCTACAAAACCCTTGTTGATTTGACGCTTATTTGTCATGTGGACATCCCCGTGTCTTTCGATGTATATTTGCCTGCCCTTAAGAAGCTTGCTCTTGGGATTGTCAGGTATGAATCTGCTGAATCGTTTTCGCGTCTGCTTTCTGGCTGTCCAGTGCTTGAGGAGTTGATCATGGGTAGTTTCGTGGTGCGTTCATCTAGGATGTGTTTTTATGTATGTTCACCTACACTAATAAGGCTCACATTCTATCCTAGTTTGAAACTTGTTGCCCATGAATTTTACCGCAATTGCTACAGGGTTAAGATAGATACTCCCGCACTTAGATATCTTCATGCATATGAACCTATATCCGAGGATTTCTCAGCTAGGGCGCTAACATCCTTAATGGAAGCAGATATTGTTTTTGTCAATGAGGCACCATTAGCAGGGGATGCTATTTATTCGCGCAATATACTTGAATTTCTTGGCAGGCTATGTAATGTCAAATGTCTAAAATTATCAACTACACCGATGAAGGTCAGTTTTAGTAATTTGGAGATTCCCCTGTCCATTTTATACCTTTGGTCTTAAACTCTCTATAACTATTTCTTTGCAGGTTCCTGACTCAGCATTTTCTGCTTTGACTATAAGGTTTCCCAATTTAACCAAACTTGAATTGCCTGTGAATTGGTGTTTGGATTGGCGTTTATTCTTATATCTCCTTGGTAATGCTGATAATCTAGAAGTCCTTATTATCCACAAGGTTTTTTTTTTTTTTCCAGTTTTCTTCTTTTCTCTGTTCGTCAAGATTTTGTGCTTGATTGAGAGGATGATTGGCTTTTACTTTTCGTTTTGTTTTCTCATTAGGTAACATGTTGGATGGAGCCCCACCAAGTGCCTACATGCCTATTATCACATCTTAGAACCGTGACAATTAGTCTATTCGAGTGTGCAGAGCACGAGTTTGAACTGATAAGTTATATTTTGGGGAATGCTAAAGTCCTGAAGAGGATGGATATACATTTCGAACTTAATGGAATTGATTTAAAGGGAAAATTTGATGGGATCAAGAGAATTTCATTGTTTGAACGAGGATCTAAGGCATGCGAGCTTGTCTTCCATTGAGATTGGTTGGGGTTGGATTGTCCAGGTCTTTTTTAACATTTATCTTAAGTTATTTGCCTTGATGTCTATATTCAACAACTAAATGTTCCTTCTGAACTGTTTTATATTGAGAGTATTGCAATAAACTTTTGTTTTTAGAAGAAGTGATTTATTGTAATAGAAGCAAAAGTAATTGATAATCTGAAGCTGGTAGTGTTTGATATCAGAAGTCGTGAGCATTTGGTGAAAAGTTGGAAATGTGCTTATTTGCTTGTAAAAGTCAAAACAGAAGTTGAAATCTTAAGCACATCTCTCTCTACTTTTAAATTCTGAATAAATGAGCATTTGCAAACACTATAAAATGGTTTTTTTAGCCAAAAACTAAGAAGTGCTTTTTTTTTAGTGATTGCAAACGTTCTCATTGTCAAGCTTTATCGATCATTATCTTTGATTTCATTAGCCGAGACAGCAAACAAATTAACCAAAGATTACCAATAATGCCTCAAATGGATAAAAACAAGATTCAATAATGCCCTCAGTAACTTAGGCAGTTTCAGGCCCTCTGTTTTTTTTCTTTCCATTCTGTTTTATGTCGTTTTATTGAATTATTAAAATCGTGCTTTCTCTTTCTTTCTTTTCTCTTTGGTTTCATATGGATTGAATTGTAAGTTACTCATGTGAAGTATGGACTGAGGGAGAAAGTGTCATTTTAGCAGATGTAAAAGTCGAAACACTAGTACAGAGTAAATGTATGCAGATCACTTGCCCACCATTTTGTTTGAAATTCTGTGGAAAATTTTATGCATGTTAAAGGGCTGAAGCAAGGATAGGATCAGGACTCAGGAGGGATGAATCTGAATTCTTGTTTGTTATGAAGTAAATTTGGAGAAATAGAGACAAATTGTTGGTGGATGATTTCTCTTTTATAGTACATTTTTGTAGATGAGTTAAGCATAGAAGGGATAGAATTCTCTGTTGTAAAAATCATCATCTAGCCCCGATTAATCCTCGCCTAGGCGCTAGGCTTTCATTGTCCGCCTACATTTTTTACCGATTAGGTCCCGACTAACCCCGCCAAGGCTCCACTTGGACGCTAGGCCCTAGATTGCCGCCGACTAGCGCCTAACACTTTTTACAACATTGGATAGAATTTACAATATCAGTATGTCAAATTTGAATAGTAACAAAGAGGAATGAATGAAATGGTGTAAATATGTTAAGTTGGAATTGAGTGTTGTTATGTTCAAGTGTTATCAAGTTTTGTGGAAACTTAGAATTGAGTTTGACTTGTGAATCATCAATTGGAAAACCAATTTATATTTCTCTCTCTTCTCTCTCGTCACGGCAATCTCTGCACTCATATATGCACTCTCTTCTCCCTCATTCCTCCATTGGAGGATCGGGGAACCTTCAAGCTCACACAGGAATGAACTTTCCCTTGTGGCACTTTAGTCTCCCTTTTGGGAGTTGTTAAATTTCCCTTTTGGTTGTTGATTAGAACTACGGGTGGTTTCTTATGGTTTTCCATTGTTAAAATACATGATGGAGCTAGATATGGGCGTACTGGAAAAAAAAAATCAAGAGTTTCTTACAAGTTGGAACCATTTTATGGAATTTTAAATATCTCTTGCATCTTTTTTTTTTTTTTTTTCGATTCCTCTGTTTTTTGTTGATGGTGTGTATTTCCCCATTTTTGTAGCATATTTGTCTTAGATCTCTTTCTTTGGTTGTGTCCATAGAAATTAGAATCTCTTTTACCACTCTAGTTTGTGAATAGCTTTGAGGGTCTTCAAGTCAATGGACTTCGTTTTGTAATTGTCTTTTGAGTTTTCATAAGAAATATTATTATATTGTTTGGGGAAAAAAGAATTGAGTTTGAGTTTGATATAATTGTTAATTAAATTGATTTGTCATTAGTCAAACACATTTTTTTTTGCATTAGTCAAATATAGATCAAAACCGAATAGCTTGATATTTTTGCATATATCTCATCTTATTTTTCTATGTTGTATGAGATAATTTACATTTTAGTATCCAAACTATGCTCTATATTCACTTTTAGTACTCCCATCAAGCCATATCAATTATGGTACCTTATATTTTACTTGTTAATCATATTCGGCACATTCAATCGAACATATGTCAATTTTTTTTTAATCACTTTATGTTACATATGTAGGGATTAAAAATTAAAACATGGGGTACAAGAATTGATGAGCACTTGATGAGATGTGGTGAAAGTGATTAAATAATAAAAATAGGTTAAAATTTATAGGGATAATTACAAAAAGTATCCTTGAGGTTTGACCTAATTACAAAATAATCCAGCTAATTTTTAAAATTACAAAAAGTACCCTTGAGGTTTGATTTAGCGTTAAATTAAGGGGCTAACTGTAATATTTTTATAAATATGAGGGGATATTTTGAAATATTTTTTACTTATGAAGGGGATAAATGCTAGACACAATAAAACTTCGGAGATACTTTTTGTAATTAGAACAAACCTCAAAGGTACTATTAGTAATTAACCCAAATTAATATTTTCAGAAGGTGAAAGTGCTAAAAGTGGAAGCATGGGTACAGACAATATAGTTTAGAAACTAACATTGAATTTGTCCCATGTGTATTTATATGTAGAGTTGTCAAAGTGTCTGAGCCGGGTCGGCCCATCGAGCCAACCGGCCCAATCCGATGTTTCGGGCCTAATGGGCTAGGTCAAATAGGTCCGAATCTTTTTGGGCCTACAAAATGTAGCCCAACCCAGCGCTATTACCAAGCCAGACCATTTTTGACAACTCTATTTGTAGGGTACGATAGTGGTGGTCCTGATGGAGACGACATTAGAGCAACTCCAATGGTTATGTTATTAAAGCATCACCAGTGGAGATATTTGGTAGAGGTTTTTTGAAGAAAAAACCTGTGAAAAAAACTGCACGCCATTGGGGATGTAGGTTTGAGCTTTTTTGGCAACGAGCAGGGTACGAACCCAGGTTTTTTTGGAATAAACAAATGAAACAAAAAATATGAAAGTGTACGCGTGACCACATGATTGCGCTCAAAGAGCGCGTTATGGTCGCATGCGCGTGAACCATGTCAGAAAGTGCTGCCAATATCGTTTTTTAGGGCTTTTGTCAAATGTCAATCTATCCACTTTGTCACGCCCCATGACATTGGGGTGTCTTTCGCTATGACTACTGGTGGATTGTGTTGAGAATGACTGTATGTGGCTTCAATCGGCTGGTTTGTGGGTACGTGCATATGACCCTTCGGATGTTCAGGCATGCCTACCCGATTAAGTTCAGGGAGCTTGTCGCTAGTCGTGGACTTGACGGTGAAGAAGGGAATTGGCCATCCCTACCCAAATCGGGTCGGATCTTTGAGCCGCATTCCCTCGATGAGCCCAAGCGGCGAAACCAATGGTTGTCCCGAGGGATAGGCTGGCTCCAGGTGATCCGAAGCGCCCAAGGCTGCGGGCATCGTGTCAGGGCCGAAACGGCCAGACCCGTGACAACTTGCTCCTTATTTATTCGATCTTTTTTTAAAAAAATGATTTACGCCTTTTTTTAGTTGTTACATACATATTTTAGCTAGGCTTTCTTTTGATTTTTTTTCTTTCTATTTTTTATTGATCTTCATTAATCATTTAATATAAATGTAACATAAAATCAATTAGCAAAATTTTTTTAAATATTTAATATAAATAATATTAATTTTATTTTTATATAACTTATAAATAATAAAATATAAATATAATAAATTAATTTTATATTAATTTTGTTTTTATATAATTTTTAAATAAAACAATATATATGCATATATAGTTATAAAGATATGTAAATTTATGGTGGACCAATTCAAAAGTTGTTGAAAAGTTTTTTGATTGTAAAGAAATGAGTAAGGTTTTTTGCTTTTGATGTGCAAGTGATGTGGCAATGTGGGATTCACAAAAAAATAGGTTTGTAGTTTTTACCACTGGTGATTCCTTTAGCAACCATTATTTGTGGGGGCCTACATGTCACCTCACAATGCAATAACACTCATCTTTTTATAACACACTCCCATAATGGTTGTGTTATTAACCTTTATTTTCTGTGGACCCAGTTATTATATTAAATTAATCTTTATTCATATTTACAATAAAAATACATGTACAATTTAAATTACTATCCTTGATTAAGCATTCTTTATAAATATAATTATACTTTTCTATTTTTTATGGCATATAATTATACTTTTCTAAATATATTTATATTATTAACATTATCTCATTTTATTTTTTGAATTTCAATTTCTTAATTTTGAAATTTTATTATAAAATTAAGATAAAGGAGTTCAACATATCATGTGTTGTCGTAGCACTCCCAAATATGCTCAACTAGGTCGGCACGAAGTTGGTGATGCACTTTATTGTCACGTAGTTGGGGATTTCTACGAAGATAATCTTGAAATTCAGAGGTTGAAAAGTAACTGCTTCTAGTACGATTGTTGGAGACCCATGACCTCTTGTAAACTGGCCTTTCCAAGCAACTGGACAAATTTTTCATTCCCAATGCATACAATCAATACTACCCAACATGCCAGGGAAACCATGTTTATGGTCATGCATTTCAAGCAGACGTTGAACGTCAACAATATTCAGTTTTCTCAAGTATTGATCACCAAATATTTCATCCACATATTGACATAATTTGAAAAGACAAACGATGGGAGTAGTTGCTACAACTTTAAGGTTGCAAACCCAAGTGCAGGTTGTCTCAAGTAATAATATTCTCGTGAGTCCGAGGTCGATCCACAGGGAAGATTATGTAAGTTTACAGGGAATATTTTTCTTTGATAAATAAATAGATATTTTTTAAACTAGTAAGAAATATAATTTTTTTTACGATAAACTTGATTAATAAAATTGTTGAGGATAGAGATCCACTCTTGATTTTGGATAAAAGGAATGATTATATTTTCTTACCTCTTCAATTACTACTATTGGAATCCATACACAACGAAGGTTCCAATAGAAATATATTCTAAATATAAATCATGTAATAAGGTGAACATGTTTTATTACCAATTATAATTCATCTTATAACGCCAATACTTGCTTATGGACTCAAGTATTCATGCATTCTCTTGTCTACAATAAATCAAGGTATCCACGTTAGTAGTCGGTTGAAGTAAAACCAGACATTTAACTAAATGGAACCAAGTATTTATTGTGCCAATAGAATGCATAAATCAAGAATACCATAAAACAAGAAGAGTATAATCTAAAAAATAAATTGATGATCCAAACAATAAAATTTAATGTAAAGCTATAATCATTCCTTTTCCTCCATCAAGAGTTTCACTCTATTCCTCAACAAAATAAACTTAGAAAGACATAAAAAAAGTAGAGAAAACAAGATATTGTATGAAAACTAAGGAATGCATTTTTATGAATACTAGAAAATCTACTATAATATAGGAAAACAAGAATGAAACTTTCTTTGAAACTCTAACTTTCTATACAAACTTGTGTGTTTAGCAAGTGTAAATGACCTCTATTTATAGGAAACACAATAATTCTTATTGGAATTATTTTATTTTTTATTTTCAAGATAATTGACAAAATACTGAAAATTTGAAACCAACTCCATTATTTCATTTGTCTGGTCTTTTTGGAAAGGATTCTTGCTGATTCATCTTGATTCTCTTTTAAAACTTAATTCCCACATGTCTTGGCTTCATTCGCCCACTGATTTGAATGAAATCCAAGCATTATTGGCCAAGATATGAAGTAATAATTGTGGAGTGGTTGGCCTGCGAGATCATGCTGCAGCATCTTGTTGCATTTGTTAAAAATCCTTGCCGACATAATTAGACTTGGGTGTCTTAATGAATGTTGTAGCCAAATGAGTTGGGAAGACACAGTTAAAATTTCAGCACCATTGAACATGTGGTCTTCGAGTTATGCCCAAAGTACTGACCTTGGTCCAGTCTTGACAGCAAATGTGTCTCTTGAAACATGAAATGTTGATGAACTTTTGATCCAAGAAAATATCATTCCAAACTTTGAGTTAGTCTTTAATATCTCTGAATATTTGTTAAAGAATGGATTGTGAATCCATATCTTCAAGAATCATCCCTAAATCATGCCGGAATTGAAAGTTATGCGCATTGATCCGAACCTGCATAAAAATTGCTTCCTACTACAATTTTGTATTGATTTCCTATTTTATTTATAACACATAATAATACTATAAATTTATATTATTACTAATATTAATAAGGTAATATATTATTACAAACCAAAAGTAATTGTATATTTTTTAACGTTTATCACACCCTCCAACTAAACATTACTAGTCCCTAGTAATTAAAGCGCACAAAATACAAAAGAAATTTTTATGAACATGACATGATATTATTTCTTTAACAAAAACTTGTGAAAATGTCTAACAATCAAAAATTTTATTGTCAATTATCATAGATGCTATCAAGAATAAATATAATTTTTTATATAGAGAAGAAATATTGTATATATGCACAAAACCACCGTTGCATTCCGCGAACCAAGATACATAAACATCAAATTTAATCATGAAAAAGCCTCAACTCCATATCCTCACGGGTTAGTGTTTATCATTTAAGCTGGTAAGGTGTTCACTTATGGAGTTGGAAAACATTTAAAACTCTCCAGGAAATGGCCAATAAAATTTAGGACAAGCATTCAAACAAAAATTGAGCATGTGATAGGTAGTTATAAAATTTGAAATACCTAAATTTTCATACCCAAAATATGTTTCGAAATTTCATTGGTTTAGAATGGCAAACTAAATAATAGTATTCATTTTTTTTTCTTTTTTTTTTTTTTTTTTTTCTTTTTTTTTTTTTTTTTTTCTATTTTTTTTTCTATCCATTTTTTTTTTTTTTTTTTTCATTTTTCACTTTTTTTCTTCATTTGTACAACATGATATTACATGATAATATAACAATGAGAAATACTCATCACAGACTTTGTAATGGAGTATTGTAATAGAAATTGAAAATGTAGATATTAACCAAATCATTTCTCCACATGGTAGGTAGACATATTTAAGTATTTCAGATCACAACATAACCATTTCAAATGACCAATTAAAGTTCAGAATGCTTGTTTTCTCAAACTCACCACTCATTCACAAAAGATGTGTGAATATTGAAAATCAAACGCTTTATCATGATCAAACTTTCGTTATATGTATCACAACCAATCTCTCCACAAAGCATAGAATGTGCATAAAACAATTTCTTCTCTCTTTTTTTTTTTTAATCAAGATAGCATCATTGAATTCAACAATAAAGCTATTTTCATGCTTGATAATTCACAAATTTTTTTAACCAAATACAACATGCCATGTTTTTTTTTAAAGAAAAGAACACAACAACACCATTATAATAGAGATGCGTCTCAAGAACATCAAAATGACATTCTTTACTCGCCATCAATTTTTTTTTTTAAATTCCAAAAATAAAATCACACATTTACCATATTAAAGAAAATATCAATTATCCCTTCCCCCAACTTATTTGAAACATTGTCCTCAATGTCAAAAATAATTAGGAAAGTAAAGTTTAGAAGATATCACCTGATGTATGGCTTATTGAAACGAAAGAACATAATGGCATCCATGATGGGTAAATTTCACAATGTCGAGATAAATCCAATTTGCGTTTTTCGACTTGTATTTTCGGGCCAAACAATATGAGCAAGCTATTTGGATCTCGGCTTGTGAATGTATGCTTGGAGTTTGTCGATTAATTCTCTTGGGTTGTCGCACAAATTATGATTAAATCTGGTGATTGTGAAATAAAACCTTTCTCGACGAGAATAATCTAAGAAAGATAACAAACCATCAAAGAAACCATTAACATTAAGAATACCTATAGGCTTACGGTGAATGTTGAGTTGTGCCCAGGAGACCATTTGGAATAACTCTTCCAGTGTACCAAAACCACCAGGTAGGGTGATAAAGGCATCAACATTATTCATCATATTTACCATTCTATCTTGCATGTTTAATACTCTTAACTCATCTCCAATAGTTTCTCCAATGATATTTCGACTTAAAGATTTTGGAACAACTCCTAAGACTTTGACTCCTCCCAAATACGCATAACCAGCAATACGTCCCATTAATCCCTGACAACCACCCCCGTATACTAAGTGAATCTGTTTTTTAGCAAGAATTTTACCAAGATTATTGGCTTCCTCAATAAAACAACTATCTTTCCCAAGACTAGAACCACAAAATACATCAATACTATTAATTTTACGGAAATAAGACACTTCCATATTTCTCTCTCTCTCTCTCTCTCTCTCTCTCTCTCTCTCTCTCTCTCTCTGTTTTTTTTTATAAACTGAGTGGTGTGATAAGAGGGTGAATGCAAAGCTATTTATTAAGCTATGAACAGGAAACACAACAGTAATTTAATTGTTTTTTTTTTAAAAAATTGAAATAAAGACAAGAAAGTAAAGACAAACAATTAAATACTAACGCGTGAATGAACAGTAAAGTAGTTGTGATTGTGGCTCACATCTTCCTCTGGTTTTACGTCCAGAAACGGCTTAAACGCCCTCTATGGGTCGGGGATATGCTTCCCATCCAATTTTCTTATAAATTGGAAAACAGGGTCTTTTAACGTCAGATTCCCAAGACTAAGTTCACGTTCTTCACGAAATTGGAGCCATAATCGGAGAATTTCACGATGCACAAATCCACTAGGATGCGTATCAAGATTCCATAGAATGTTATCTAAAGACTCCTTACTCAGGCCATCCTTAATGAATTGAATTTTATCCTCTCGATTTCTAGAAACCATGCCTAAAGAACGACATCGTGTGTCACAAGTCCATCTAGCACATTTGTGACAAGCTTGCATTCTTTTGGCCCTTCGTTTTTTTGAATATGAACTTTTACGAAAACCAGGCATGCATTTAGTAGAAGAAAATGAAAATTCACCTTCTAATCTTACCTTTGCTTCAATTATCCAACGTATATCTTCTGATACCTTTGAGCATAAACAATCTTAACCTTTCAAGTCTGGTTTTATATATTTCTAAAATTTCAGTTTTAGCAAGAAAATAAAATCTCTTTTTGAGAGTAGGGGGAATTTTTTTATCCATTTTTTTAAAAAAAAAAAAATCAAATGAAAGAGACTGAGAAAACAAAGTTATGTACAAACATCAGTATTTGTGGGAAACTGATGAGTCCGACTTAATAGTCACGGAGTACCGTTATCCGCCATTTAACCGGGAAAATAACTAATTAAACCCTACAAAACACACACATTTATAAGAAACGAATATGCACACTAATTATAACAAAGATTATAAAGAAAAAGAACTTCCTCTGGAAGGAATTGATTCTCTAGAAATAGTTTAAGTCTTTGTCCATTTACTTTGAATACATTACCATTTCTAGGATTCTCAATGTCAACAGCTCCATACGGATATATTTTTTTCACAATAAAAGGACCACTCCACCTTGACCTTAATTTTCCAGGAAATAAATGCAATCGAGAATTATAAAGCAAAACTTTTTGACCAATTTCAAATGTTTTTCTTGTAATTTTACTATCATGAAATTCTTTGATTCTTGCTTTATGAATTTTTGAATTCTCATATGCATCATTTCTCAATTCTTCAAGCTCATTGATTTGTAATTTTCGCAATTTCGAAGCATCATCAAGGTTGAAATTAAACATTTTAATTGCCCAATAAGCTTTATGTTCAAGTTCCACCGTAAATGGCAAAGTTTTCCATAAACTATTCTATAAGGAGACATTCCCAATGATGTTTTAAAAGCAGTTCTGTATGCCCAAAGTGTATCGATAAGCCTAAAAGACCAATCTTTACGATTAGGGTTAACAGTTTTTTCTAAAATTTGTTTTATCTCCCTATTTGCAAGTTCAACTTTGTCCATTTGACTGTGGGTGATAAGGTGTTGCAACTTTATGTGTGATTCCATATTTTTTCATTAGAGATGCAAAAACTTTGTTGCAAAAATGTGTTCCCCCATCACTAATAATGACTCGAGGAATTCCAAATCGACTCAAAATATTTTCCTTTAGAAATTTTATCACAATTTTATGATCATTGTTTCGATAAGGAATTGCCTCGATCCATTTTGAAACATAATCTATTGCGACTAAAATGTAAATAAAACCAAATGATCTGGAAATGGCCCCATAAAATCAATACCCCAACAATCAAAGATTTCAATCACCAAAATAGGATTCAAAGGCATCATGTTTCGTTTTGAAATTGATCCTAACTTTTGGCAATTTTCACGAACTTTTGCAAAAAGTGTAAGTATCTTTGAAAAGATTTGGCCAATAAAATCCGCATTGTAAGATCTTTGCCTTTGGTTTTCTTTCTTGAAAAGTGACCACCACATGCTTCGAATGACAAAATTTAATAATGCTACCTACCTCATTGTCGGGTACACATCTACGAAAGATTTGATCGGACAATATTTGAAAAGGTAGGGATCATCCCAGTAAAACTTTTTTACCTCAGTCAAAAACTTCTTTTTATCTTGTGAATTTCAATTTGATGGCATCATTCATGTCACAAGAAAATTAACAATATCTGCAAACCAAGGTACTACGAAAGAACATTGAATAGTTGTTCATCGGAAAAGTATCATTGATAGGTGGAGTTTGAAATGAGTCATCACAAATAAGTCTTGATAAATGATCAGCTACCACATTCTCTACTCTTTTCTTATCACGAATGGTAATATTAAACTCTTGGAGTAAGAGAATCCACCTAATTAATCTTGGCTTGGAATCTTTTTTGACAAAAGATATTTCAAAGTCGCATGATCACTTTGAAAACAACAATTGGTGAACCAACCAGATAGGATCGAAATTTTTCTAATGCAAATACTACAGCAAGTAATTCTTTTTCAGTAGTTGAATAATTGATTTGAGCACCATTCAAAGTTTTACTTGCATAGTATATCACATATGTTTTTTTTTTCTTTTCTTTGCCCTAAAACAGCTCCAACGGTATAATCACTAGCATCACACATTATTTCAAAAGGTAAAGTCCAATCAGGAGGTTGGATTATTGGGGCAAATGTAAGCATATTTTTAAGTTTGACAAAAGCATTTTCACAATTTTTAGTCCATTCAAAACTAACATCTTTTGTAAGAAGATTACACAATGGTTTAGAAATTATGCTAAAGTCTTTGATAAATCTTCTGTAAAAACCTGCATGCCCTAAAAATGATCTTACCTCCTTCACAAATTTTGGTGCTGGTAGATTAGCAATTAACTCAACTTTGGATTTGTCTACCTCAATACCTTTTATCTTGAAATAATGTGTCCAAGAACTATACCGATTGTTACCATGAAATGACATTTTTCCCAATTAAGCACAAGGTTCTTTTCTTCACACCTTATTAACACTTTTTCTAAGTTCAACAAACAATCTTCAAATGACTCACCAAAAACTGAAAAATCATCCATAAAGACTTCAAGAAAACGTTCAACCATGTCACTGAAAATGCTAAGCATGCATCGTTGGAATGTAGTCAGGTGCATTACATAATCCAAAAGGCATATTTCTATATGCAAATGTACCAAAAGGACATGTAAATGTTGTTTTCTCTTGATCTTCAAGAAACAATAGAACTTATGACCTGCAACTCTTTCTAAAATTTGATCCATAAAGGGCAATGGAAAATGATCTTTTTCGAGTAACCGAGTTAAGTTTTTACGTAGTCAATGCACACCCGCCAACCAAGAATGGTTCTAGTTGGAATCAATTCATTATTTTCATTTTTAACCACTTTGTAACTCCAGGACTTCTTAGGCACAACATGAATAGGACTTACCCATTTCTTTGTCGAAATAGGATAAATGATTTCATTATCTAAGAGTTTAATAATTTCATTTCTCACTATTTTTCTTTCATATTAGGATTTAGTCTTATTTGCATTTCTCTAGATGGTTTTGCATTTTCCTCTAAATAAATATTATGTGTGCAAATTAGAGGACTAATACCTTTTATGTCAAAGAATGGTCCACCCTAAGGCATTTTTATGCATTTTCAAAATCTCGATCAACTTACTTTCCCGAGATGCATCAAGTTTGGAAGAAATTATTATAGGAAAAAGTATCATTTTCGCCAAGAAAAGAGTATTTCAAATCGATGGTAAAGGTTTCAAATCAATTTTTGGAGATTTTATGCTTGAAGAAATAGTTTGTGTTTCTGATGATAACAACTCCTCATTTTTTGGTTTCCAAAAAGTGTTTTCTAGTTCTTGCAAAAATTCAGTGGAGACATCAAAACATTTCTTATCACAAATTCTTTCACTTTCAAAACATGTTTCAGTAAATTCAAAAGAATTATTGATATTGAAATTTTCATGAACAATTTCTTCAATTAAATCCACTTCATGTAGTTCGTATCATCGTAGGTTGTTTGCAAACATTAAACACATTTAATTCCAAAGTCATATTTCCAAAAGATAATTTCAAAATACCATTTCTACAATTAATCAATGCATTTGAAGTTGCAAGAAATGGACGACCTAAAAATGACAGAATTTGAGTTTTTGTATCAATAACCTACAAAGTATATCCAAAACAATGAAATCAACAGAAAATAAAACTTATCAATTTGTACCAACACATCTTCTACTATTCCTTTTGGTACTTTAATTGATCGATCACTAGTTGGAGTACAATTGGAGTCTCTTTAAGTTCACCTAAACCTAGTTGTTCATATCTTGAAAAGGTAGAAGATTTACGCTAGCACCAAGATCAAGTAAAGCACGTTCAATTATAGTGTCTCCTATGATGCATGAAATTGTTGGACAACCTGGATCTTTGTACTTAGGTGGAGCAAATTGTTGTATAATTGAACTAACACTTTCGATTAAAAATGCTTTTTCTTCACATGATGTTTCCTTTTAATTGTGCACAAATCTTTCAAAAATTTTGCATAAGGTGGGACTTGTTTATTGCATCCAACAAAGGAATGTTAATTTTGACTTGTTTAAAAGTTCAAAAATTTCAGATTGGAGTTTAATTTTTGAGTTGGTTGCAATCTTTGAGGAAAAGGGCGAGGAGGTGAATATGTTTCATCATTTTCAAACTTACCTCCATTAATCTTACCTTCTTCATCATCACTATTTTCATTCTTCATTTCTAAATTTGATTTTAGAACATTTTTAGGATGAATTGTTTTATCAACAATTTTTCCACTTCGAAGTGTTGTGACTGAATTAGCCTCATTGACTGGATTTTCACCTGAAGTAGAAACACAACACTGCGTAGAAGGATTAGGTTGAGGTTGAGCAGGAAACTTACCCTTTTCTTGAGTTCGCAAAGAAGGCATGAGTGTTGAAAGTGAGTTCTTGATCTCATTGATAGCCTGTGAAGTTTTATTATTGATGTTTGTTTGTTCATTCATAAATGCTTGCAAAGTCTCCTCAAGGGATTTTACATGTGGGACTGGATATGAAGGAAAATTTAGTGGTTTTTGTGAATTTATCGGTTGAGCTTGGTTATTATCACGCCAACTGAAATTAGGATGATTTCTCCATTGTGGGTTGTAAGTTTCAGAATATGGAGATTGAAAAGGTTTTCTAAATCCATTCATGACATTTGCTTCAACAGGAATGTGAGGACAATCATTAGTGGAGTGTTCTTTAAGTCCACAAATTTCACAATTTTTTTTATCTTGCACAGATTTAACTTCTTTTACTTTTTTACCTTCCATATCATCGATTCTTTTAGCCAAAAGCGCAAGCCTAGCACTTAAACTATCTTCTTGAGTAAGCTGGAGTTTTCCTTTATTTTCATCAACACTATGCCAAGATTGAGAATTTTCTGCCAAATAGTCAAGATATTCTAGCGCTTCATCAGGTTCTTTATCAAGAATACCATAAAACAAGAAGGGTATAATCTAAAAAATAAATTGATGATCAAAACAATAAAATTTAATGTAAAGCTATAATCATTCCTTTTCCTCCATCAAGAGTTTCACTCTATTCCTCAACAAAATAAACTTAGAAAGTCATAAAGAAAGTAGAGAAAACAAGATATTGTATGAAAACTAAGGAATGCATTTTTATGAAATACTAGAAAATCTACTATAATATAGGAAAACAAGAATGAAACTTTCTTTGAAACTCTAACTTTCTATACAAACTTGTGTGTTTAGCAAGTGTAAATGACCTCTATTTATAGGCAACACAATAATTCTTATTGGAATTATTTTATTTTTTATTTTCAAGATAATTGACAAAATGCTGAAAATTTGAAACCAACTCCATTATTTCATTTGTCTGGTCTTTTTGGAAAGGATTCTTGCTGATTCATCTTGATTCTCTTTTAAAACTTAATTCCCACATGTCTTGGCTTCATTCTCCCACTGATTTGAATGAAATCCAAGCATTATTGGCCAAGATATGAAGTAATAATTGTGGAGTGGTTGGCCTGCGAGATCATGCTGCAGCATCTTGTTGCATTTGTTAAAAATCCTTGCCGACATAATTAGACTTGGGTGTCTTAATGAAAGTTGTAGCCAAATGAGTTGGGAAGACACAGTTAAAATTTCAGCACCATTGAACATGTGGTCTTTGAGTTATGACCAAAATACTGACCTTGGTCCAGTCTTGACAGCAAATGTGTCTCTTGAAACATGAAATGTTGATGAACTTTTGATCCAAGAAAATATCATTCCAAACTTTGATTTAGTCTTTAATATCTCTGAATATTTGTTAAAGAATGGATTGTGAATCCATATCTTCAAGAATCATCCCTAAATCATGCCGGAATTGAAAGTTATGCGCATTGATCCGAACCTGCATAAAAATTGCTTCCTACTACAATTTTGTATTGATTTCCTATTTTATTTATAACACATAATAATACTATAAATTTATATTATTACTAATATTAATAAGGTAAAATATTATTACAAATCAAAAGTAATTGTATATTTTTTAACGTTTATCAGTAGTTTCACCCAATTGTAGGTACTCATCAAGATAGTCTGTAGGGACTCCATGACGAATAGCAGTTGTGCATTTTTGTAGTGGTGACAAACTTTTTCGTTTTGCGGCATCGTCCCGCTACTGAAAATATTGAGAATGATTTGTTAGATAAATGTTTTATCATGATTTTGATGATTTTGTTCAAATGTATTTTTAAACCAAAATAATGTCCCTAAATGTTGTCTAAATACTTCCGATCGATTTAAAATGTTTTTACTATTTTTCGGAGTATTTCTTGGAGTTTATTTTCGATAAAAAATTGGATAACACTTTTGTTTCAGGCTCGACCGGTCGCCCTATAGGGCAACCTGTACCTGAGTTGAGTTTTGAAATAGAAAAAGGGATATATGTGAAATCAGGGAGGGCGATCGGTCGACCCGGAGGTCGACCGGTAGGGGGGCGACCGTGCACTGGAAGGCCCTCTCAAGTGCGCTTCTCTGTTTCGTTTTTAAACACCCCCAACCGGTCAAGATCAAGGGCGATCGGTCGAACCCCCCTCCGACCGGTCCCCCTGTGTAAAAATCGCAGCAAACGCATTTCAAACTTATCTCTGCGCGACCGGTCGAACCCCTGTTTTATCAGCAAACTATCCGTTGCATTTTCAGACAACTTTTCCCTAATTTGTGGGATTGATTTCTAACAGCTATAATCTTGATTTTAAATGGTTTCTTTTGCAGCAAATCACTCCCCAAGGAGGAGCCAATGTCTGGAAATCAAACCCAAGACCTCTCCTATAAATAGAGGCTTCATTCAAGCAACAAGATACAACACATTATACAAGCAAACACTTTCATAAATCTTGTTGTATTTGTAAGTCCAAGCGGCTACGATAATCTAGAGGGGGGGTGAATAGATTATCTCCATCTTTTCGAATTTACCCTCTTTTTCAAACCGAATGCTCAAAGACAATAATAAAGGTGCAGAATGTAAACAAAACTCGTCGATTTAAAGAGGTTCAACACACCTAGGGCCTAATCCTCTACCACCCCAGTATATCCGGGATGGATTTCAAAAAGAAAAAGAATTTTATTAATTACCAAAATTAATACAAATTCAACTTACAACACCTTGAAGAGCACCACACTCTTCTACAACACCACCTTTGGAGATTACCGCAATCTCCCTTTGAAGATTACCATAATCTTCCTTCAACGGCACCTTTGAAGATCACCACAATCTTCAATATTGAAGAATACCAAATTCTTCAACACCGCAAGAGCACCACACTCTTGAAACACCTATCACCTAGATCACCCAAGTGTATTCTTACCACAAGAATACTCACAAGGATGTCTTGTGTTGAATGATGACCAAAAATCAAGATTACAACTCAATAATGAATATTACAATTTGAGTGCAAGTGTAATCAAGAAAAGCCTAGACCTCAAGAATGTGAAAGTGATAAGCTAGACAAATTACAACAAGAATAATGACAATGAAGAACAAGTGTTTGCTTGAAGTGTATCTTGTTGTGTTGTATCTCAATTGTTGTATAGGTTGCTCCAAAACTTCCTCTATTTATAGAAGATGATTGATCAAGCATAGGCTCCTCTTGGGGATTGAAAATCTACAGAAAAATACAATTAAAATCAAGAATATAGCTGTTAGAAATCAATCCCACAATTTAAGGAAAAGATGTCTGCTGCACAACGGTTAGAATTTTGCTGTCAAACTTGAGGGAGACCGGTCGCGCACTGATAAGAGAAAAGAAAAGAACACAGCAAAAATACACGGGGCGACCGGTCGACGTAGGCCTCGACCGATCGACCATCACCCCAACTGGTCCCCCTTAATGATTTTTGAAGAGATGTTGTTCTGTTTCAAAAATAAACTCCCAGGTACCGGTCGACAGGGTGTCGATCGGTCGACGCCACCGGTCGACACCCTGGTCGACCGGTCGACCTGACCATTTTCCCATCAGTCTCTTTTTTTGTTCCAAAATTCATCTTCAGGTACGGGTTACCCTATACGGCGTCCGGTTGACCTCGAGACAGAAATGTTGTCCAATTTTTGTCGAAAATAAAACTCAAGAAATACTCCGAAAATTTAGTAAAACCATTTTAAACCAATCGGGAGTATTTAGACAACATTTATGAACCTTGTTTTGATGTAAAACTTATAAACAAAAAATCATTGAAAGTGTTGTCCAATTTTATCTAAAATGAAACTTGAAGAAATACTCCGGAAAATATTAATACCATTTTAAATCATTTAGGAGTATTTGGACAACAATTAAAAACATTGTTTTGGTGTAAAGATAAAATCATCAAAATTAAGATAACAACATGTATCAAACAATCTCCCCATTTTTGATGATTACAAACCAAAACAATTTTTAAAAATATTAGGAGGACAATTTTATAAAACGATTTTCCGGTAAAAAACATCTAACCGTTTTAGAAGCAACCAAAATTTCCAAAATACATAAGCAACCAAAATAAGGGAGTAAATTTTATCCAAATATTCCAATTATTAGCACAAGCTCCCCTATCAACAGACACATCAAGAATAATGTAAAAGCAATTTACCAGAAGCTAAAGGCTTAGCTTTTACATATTTGTTCAAGAGCTTATAAGCTCCCCTGTCAACAAAGCATCATTAGACAAGTATTATAAGTCCATCAAGCAACAATTGGACTAAGTATAGTTCACAACTTATGGCTTATAGCTTTTATAACAAGCTTTTATTAGCTTTTTCGAGCTAACGAGCCAATATCATGTTTCTCCCCCTTTGGAATCATCAAAAATAATATTAGGATGATAAAAACATTATACAAGTTTATCAAAGTGCGCTAACAATGCGATTTATCAACCATTGAAAGAATTAAACTTAGAATCTAAAAAATGGGAGAAATATATCAATAAATGTCCATAAGCTCGTTTTGTTTGTCAAAACATGATCTCAATAAGAATTTAAGACATTTGAAAAATAAGAGAATCATGTAGGTGATCAATTTTTCATTGAAATATTTTATCGAACACTTGGCGGGCGTCAAAGTTTGAAGAAAGTGTATATAGCCCTTGTAAAAGTTATTAAGCCAATTTTTTCATATCATCACCAAAATCAATTTTCAACATATGCCCAACAAATAAGAGGCCTAACAAAGCAAATTCTCAAGGGTTCAACCCAATTGAGATAATTTTAGCCAAATAAGAGATCAAGGCATTACGAATGCCATCAAGCAAAAATTTAAGAACCATCAAGTAGTGCATATCTAGCATCAAGCAATACAAATAAGACATTACAAATTTCCCAAATTATCCATCTAAACAAAATGATCAAGGCATCTCAAATGCATTTAAGCAAAAATTAAAAGAAGCACTTTTACCATCAAGTACTTCATACCAACTATCAAACAATGCCAAACTAGAGTATTTTTACCATCAAATACTCCATCAATATCATGATCATCCACAAGCCATTTTCAACTTGCTATTTTAATCCTTTCAAGAAAACAAGCAAATCTCATTAGTGCAATTTAGAGTTTTACAAGATAGTTCATAAAATTACAAAACAACATGGACAAGAAAGAAATACTAAGATAATAACGGGGTGGGGACATCATTCCTCGTCCGAAGAGAAGCAAGTTCCGGGAATAAGATCTTTGATGAATTTCTTCAATTTGCCGATTGATTTTTGCAGTTTGGAGGTCTTTTGCTCCAAAGCCTCATACCGAGTTTCATGATATGTTCTTAGTTCGTCAAACTCGGCTTGGGTGTACCTCCTAGATGGTTGAGCACCGGTATTACCCTCCGGATTGCTCGGTTCGCCTTCCTCCGCCAATCTTGCGGCCTTGGCATCATCAAAGAAGTCATTTGGATTTTCGGATGTGGAACCTTGGCCTCTTCCTCTAGCCATTTTAGTTGGTCGGATGTCCATGTTTTTGCACATAGTGACCATTTGGGAGATGTTGTCAATGTCAAAGTCATTTTGAAATACCTCCGAATTACACTCCGACGAAGGTAGTCCCGATTGTATAAGAAGTTTGCAAATCCAATTGCCCATAAAAAACTTCTTATTTCCTTGAGTGATAGACTCAATTAGACATTGAATAAGTATAGCGCCAAAATTAAGCGGTTCCATTCTAGCAATCTTATAAGTCAAAAAATATTCCATGTTGCTAGACATTTTTCCCGCTTTTCCACAAATACAGTAGGCGACAATAACCGATATAATCCGGTGCTCAAGAGTCATCGCCAACAATGAATATTTTGGCCACACTCCCAAATAAGTCTTAACTTCTTCCATAGAAACCCCCAACATCTCATCATTCCAAATTGAACAAAAAAAATAGTCCCAACCACCTTCTCTTACATGTAAAAGCCAACAAATTTCATTAGGAGTCCACCTAAAATGACGACCCCTTACCAACGAGTTTAAAGCAATCGGCTTCCTATTATTATCATATTGCACCCATATATTTGCATAAAAGTGTAGAATAATATCATCATCATATAAAATATACGGATGCTCCCACAAATACATCCAACCTTGCTCCTCAAAGAATCCTCTAATAGTAGGATAATCATTTGCAAACGAATTAAATCGACAAATTTTAGTGCGAGCAATTGATTTTGAACCCATGTCCAAATTCTCATAGTACCATTCCGCAAATTTGTTGATAAAATCCAAAACATTAATAGAGCGAGGAGCTAATGGGATTAGAGTTTTCTTACTTTTCGCCCATCGGCAATTTTTGAAGGAAATTATTCCACGGAGTTCGGCAATTTGGGGCTTGGAGAGTATGGGATTTTGAATGTCGTCACGTTCTTGAGCCACATTCCTTTGGGTAGCTCGAATATCCCTTTGTTCGGCTTCTTCTTGCCGATTTCTCGAAGAACCCTCTCCGCATTTTCTACGCTTGGAGGTGGGATTTTGACCGGTAGAATTTCTTGGAGGTGCCATATTTGTAAGATTCTTGCAAAACGAAGTGGATTAGCAACAAGAATTACAAGATTTGATGAAGAAATGAGGATTATAGAGAAAGGGGGTAAATAACGCTGCGCATACGAGGGTTTGGGATTTTTGTTCTGTTTTGAAAAGTGAAGAACAGATGAGTTTTAACCCAAAAATTTTGCCTGGGCGACGTGCAATTTTTCATTCTCTGAATTTTCCAAAATTCGATTTTTTACCCCAAAAGTTTTAAAACTTTGCAAAAAGATAATTATGGACCAAAACCAACAAATACGAGTTCGGGAAAATATATATTCGAGAAAATCGAGATTTTACGAGTAGTGCCCTTTTGAGAAAAATTCACAAAATCATTTAGAGGTGCCTAAGGGGTTGAAATGAAATAGTTTGAAAGTGAAGTGCATAACGAGAACACAATATCAAGTTCTAAAAATAATACGAGTGAACATACCTTGATGGTTTAAGAATCTCTTAGACGAAGTAATAGACGATAGCCAATGAATAGGAGATATATAACCTACACAATTCTTTAAACAAATTTTGCACAAGATATAACAGCACAAGTGTAATTCAAGCAATAAGAGATATCACAAAAATGCTAATGTTATAGAAATCCATAAGAGATAAAAACTCATTAGTCTAAGTAAGTATACAAGAGCTCAAGATTAACAAGTAAGGTCTCATTTTTCAAAAGATTTTAAAGACTTATATATAGAAGACCTTAATATTAAAAATTTGAAAACTCATTTTGCAATTAAGGCACAAATAAAAGCATGCATGCTAAATTAAAGTGCATATATAGGTAGTGAGATACGGTTTACCAATTTCGCCTTTTCCATGGATTGTGCCGTTCCCATTGTTGATGGTATCTTCTCTTTTGAAAATTATTTTGTTGATGATAGCTCTTCCTATTGCTCCATTTCCAAGGATTGTATTCTTCCCTTTGTTGATAATGTCTTTCTCTTGAAAATTCATTTTGGTATTGTCTTCTCCTTTGATCAAATGAAGTGGTCATTTGATGTTTTCTTGGTGGTATGGATTTTTTTCGATTATTAGTCCGTCGGGTACCTAATATAACATTGTTTTGTGGTACCCTCAAGTGCTTGGGTCCTTTGGGATTAGTCTTGAGACTTTTAGGTCTCCAACAATAATTAGAGCTATTTCTAGCCCGACAAGTGTTTACCGTATGACCCTTCTTACCGCAATAAAAGCAAGTAATATTACTAACATGCATAGGAACTCGATTCTTTTTCATATGTTTGACAATATTAGGCTCATGATCAAGTTCACTATTCAAATTATCACAACCATTAACATTCACAATATTGGGCAATTTATTTGTACTCAAGTTGGATTTTGATAAATCATTTTTCATACACTTAGCATCTTCAACAAGAGTACTATTTTGTTTTTCAAGGTTTCTAACCTTGTCAAGTGTGGTGGTGTGAGCACATGATAGTGATTCATAGGAAGTAGATAAACTATCCTTTTCATTTTTCAAAACATTGAATTCATTTTTCAAATTTTTTTACTTAACAAGTAAACTTTGGAATTCATTTTGAAGATCATCAAAATCATTTTGCAAATCACTATAGTCATTTTGAATAACAATATCATAGGAAGTAGAAGGTTTAAGACATACCTCGTTTTCTTCTTCGATGCCCATAAAACATTGTTCGACTACTTCATGGTTGGAAGTTGTAAAAGGCTTGTTCCTTAGATTTGACCATGTATCCCTTTGAGAAGTTGATGCTTTTGTTTGACTCCTTTCATTTGCATATACTCCATAGATGGCTTCTAATTTTTTTCATACTTCATGTGCCGATCGAATTCCTACAATATGTTCATATTCCAAGTTAGTAAGTGAACAATACAAAATATTGAGAGCTTTACCATTTAAGGAGATGATTTTCTTCTCTTCATCATTGAGATCTTTGAGAGCTTTGAAGGTGTGTGGTGTGTCTAACATCGGAATGGATTCTCCATTGATGACGATGTTCCACATATCGAACCCGCAACCTTGTAGATAGCATTCCATTCTTTCTTTCCAAAATGTGAAATTTTTGGAATCAAATAGTGGTGGCTTAGTGGTGGAGGTGCCAGAAAGGTGAGCTTCGTTCGTAGCCGACGATCGTTTCTCTTCACTCGCGATTTGAAACGAGCTTGCCAAAGAGTTTGGCTTTGATACCACTTGTAAGTCCAAGCGGCTACGATAATCCAGATGGGGGGTGAATAGATTATCTCCATCTTTTCGAATTTACCCTCTTTTTCAAACCGAATGCTCAAAGACAATAATAAAGGTGCGGAATGTAAACAACACTCGTCGATTTAAAGAGGTTCAACCCACCTAGGGCCTAATCCTCTACCACCCCAGTATATCCGGGATAGATTTCAAAAAGAAAAAGAATTTTATTAATTACCAAAATTAATACAAATTCAACTTACAACACCTTGAAGAGCACCACACTCTTCTACAACACCACCTTTGGAGATTACCGCAATCTCCCTTTGAAGATTACCATAATCTTCCTTCAACGGCACCTTTGAAGATCACCACAATCTTCAATATTGAAGAATACCAAATTCTTCAACACCGCAAGAGCACCACACTCTTGAAACACCTATCACCTAGATCACCCAAGTGTATTCTTACCACAAGAATACTCACAAGGATGTCTTGTGTTGAATGATGACCAAAAATCAAGATTACAACTCAATAATGAATATTACAATTTGAGTGCAAGTGTAATCAAGAAAAGCCTAGACCTCAAGAATGTGAAAGTGATAAGCTAGGCAAATTATAACAAGAATAATGACAATGAATAACAAGTGTTTGCTTGAAGTGTATCTTGTTGTGTTGTATCTCAATTGTTGTATAGGTTGCTCCAAAACTTCCTCTATTTATAGAAGATGATTGATCAAGCATAGGCTCCTCTTGATTACACTTGTACTAATATTGTATCATTCATTATTGAGTTGTAATCTTGATTTTGGTCATCATTCAACACAAGACATCCTTGTGAGTATTCTTGTGGTAAGAATATACTTGGGTGATCTAGGTGATAGGTGTTTGGAGAGTGTGGTACTCTTCAAAGGTGGTGAAGGAAGATTGTGGTAATCTCCTTGAAGGTGTTGTAAGAGGGTTGTGGTAATCCTCAAGGTGTTGTATTAATTTTGGTAATTAATAAAATTTCTTTTTCTTTTTCAAAACCCATCCCGTATATACTGGGGTGGTAGTAGATTAGGCCCTAGATGGGTTGAACTACTATAAATCGACGAGTATTGTTTCATTTCCGCATTTACTTTCTCGTCATTGGTTTGTGTAATTTGAAAAGAGGGTAAAAATAAGAAAATCGGGATAATCTATTCACCCCATCTATATTATCGTAGCCACTTGGACTAACAAGTGGTATCAAAGCCAAACTCTTTGGCTAGCTTGTTCCGAGTAAAGAGGAAAGATCTATGGCTACGAATGATGCTTATCTCACCACCGGCGCCTCCACCAACAAGCCACCACTATTCGACGCCAACAACTACGCATTTTGGAAAGACCGTATGGAATGCTTCTTACAAGGGTGCAGGTTCGACATTTGGAATGTAGTCATTGAAGGAGTTGCTCAACCAACCAAGAAATTGGAGGATGGCACCTTGGCTCCTAAACCTTTCAAGGAGTTCGATGAAAACGACAAGAAGGACTTCTCTCTTAACGGTAAGGCCTTAAATATTTTTCACTGTTCTCTCACCACCACCGAGTACAATCGCATAAGAGGCATAAGGTCGGCACATGAGGTTTGGGAAAATTGGAAACTATATATGAAGGAACAAAGAAGGTCAAGCAAGCAAGAAAGACCATGCTTGTTAAAGACTTTGAAAACTTTAACATGCATGACGGTGAAAGCATTTCTAAGATGGTGGAAAGGCTTGACAACATTGTCAATCCACTTGTGGCACTCAGTAAAGTCATCTCCGAAGAAGACAAGGTGACTAAGGTATTGAATGCTCTTCCCGGCTCATGGTCCGAAAAGGTGACGACAATCACGGAGGCACAAAATCTTGAGACACTCAAGTTTGACGAGCTCATCGGAAACCTTCTCATCTATGAAGTCTATCTCAAGGAGAGAAAAATTTCCAAACCAACCATCAATCAATCGGGTATGCAAATTATTCCTAAAGGTCTTGTTTCTTCCTCTAATACTGCATACTATGATAATGATGATAATGATGAGGAGACGGCCGCACTTGTTCGAAAATTTGCAAAATTTGTGAATAAAAATAAAGCAAGAAAACCGAGAGATAATGATTGCTTTAAATGCGGAAAACCCGGGCACTTTATTGCCGATTGCCCAAAACTCGATGATGAGGAACAAAAGAAGAAGAAATCGTTTTTGAAAAAGAAGGCTCTAAATGCGGAGGTCAAATCTTGGGATGAATTGCTTGCAACATCCAACGAGGAAGGTGAAACCGAACATGGTCTCATGGCCATAGACGATGATAACAATGAGGTACACTCTAACTCCTCTACCTCCTCTATAGTTGATGAATTACAATGTGATTTTGATGAATTGCAAATTGAATTTCAAAATTTGATTATTAAATACAAGTCTTTGAAAAAGGAGCATAAAGAGCTTAAGATTGAAAAGGAAAAATTATTTACTTCTTATGAATCTCTTGACAAAGCTCACGCTATTACTCTCACTAGAGTTCATACTCTTGAAACCGAAAAGGAATCGCTCACCAAAGATCTTGATTGTTTAAAAAAGGATGTGCATCATTTTAACATAAGCACGGATAAAGTTACAAAAATTTTAGATTCTCAAAGAGGTGAGAATTCCAAATTAGGACTTGGCTATAAACCTTTTCAACCTCTTTCAAAGAAAAATGACCAAGGTTCGACTTTTGTTCGTGCTAAGAGTGCCCATGATATTATTTGTTTCTATTGTGGTAAAGTTGGTCACTATGTGAGTCATTGTAAATTAAAGAACAATTTTAGCTTTGTTTGGAGACCCAAAGGTCTCAAGGCTAACCCCCATGAACCCCAAAACTATAGGGTACCTAAAAATAATTCTTTTGTAGGTCATAGGGGCTATAACAACAATGGAGGATACAAAATGGCTCGTGGACAGCGGGTGTTCACGCCATATGACCGGAAAAAGAGAACTTTTTACCAACATCAAGCTCCAAGAAGAGGGTATGGTTATGTTCGACAATGGCAAAGGAAAAATTCTTGGAAATGGAGAAATTGGTAACTCTTCCTTCTCTCTTAGTAATGTTCTTTTAGTAGAAGGGCTTAAGTTCAATTTGATAAGTGTTAGCCAACTTTGTGATTCAAATTATGATGTTTCTTTTACTAGAGAAAAATGCCTTATTCTTAAAAATGGTAATATTATTTGTGAAGCAAATAGAAAAGGCAATCTTTACAAAATTTGTACAAGTGATTAGGTTAGTCAAAATGTTTCTTGTCTTGTCGCCAATAATAAATTTAACGAATTTATGGCATAGGCGACTTGGACATGTTGGATACAAAAGTTTGAAAAATATTTACAAAAACCAACATGTAAAAGGACTACCCAAATTGAATTTTGAAAATCTTGGCTTATGTGACACTTGTCAAAAGAGCAAATTAGTTAAGAGTAGTTTTAAGCCCAAAAATGAAATTTCTACAACCAAGCCTCTAAAACTCCATATGAGCGTTGGAAAGGAAGAACTCGAAATATTAGCTACTTCAAGATATTTGGATGTAAGTGCTTTATTTTGAATACTAAGGATCAATTGGATAAACTTGATCCTAAGGCCGATGAAGGGATATTTATGGGGTATTCAACAAAAAGCAAAGCATATCGTGTTTACAATAAGACTAGTGGTGTGGTTGAAGAACCCATTCATGTCAAATTCAATGAAGCTTCGGGTGTTGAAAGGATACCCAATGATGAAAGTGATGAAGAGGATATTATTGTTAAAATGATGCTCAAAATGATCAACCTTCTACATCAAATGATCAACCATCCATTTCAAATGTCCGTCAAGAAGATAGAGGTGACACTTCGGATCTTCCCGTCGCATTGAAATTCAAAGGAGATCACCCAAAAGATCTTATTATTGGTGATCCCCTTGACAAAGTGATGACCCAAAGAAAATTTGCCGAGAAAGCTCTCATTTCTCAAAAAGAGCCTAAAAATGCTAAGGAGGCTATTGAGGATGAGGATTGGTTTTTGGAGATGCAAGAGGAGTTGAATCAATTTGAAAGAAATGATGTATGGGAACTGGTACCTTGTCCTCCATCTCAAACTATTATTGGTACGAAATGGGTATTCCGGAACAAACTTGATGATCAAGGCAACATTGTTCGAAACAAGGCAATGTTAGTAGCTCAAGGGTATTGTCAAGAAGAAAGTATTGATTATGATGAAAATTTTGCACCCATAGCACGTTTAGAAGCTATTCGTATTTTACTTGCCTATTATTGTTATAAAAATTTCAAACTTTACCAAATGGATGTTAAATCCACTTTCTTAAATGGTTTTATTCAAGAAGAAGTCTATGTAAAACAACCTCCGGGGTTTGAAAATTTGTCTAGGCCTAATGATGTTTATAAACTTAAAAAGGCCTTGTATGGTTTAAAGCAAGCACCCCGTGCATGGTATGATAGACTTAGCTCTTTTCTTTTGCAAAATGGTTTTACAAGAGGTAAAGTTGATACTACTCTCTTTGTTTTTGAAAAAGGGCAAGATTGTTTACTTGTGCAAATTTATGTTGATGATATTATCTTTGGTGCTACTAATGAATCTTTGTGCAAGAAATTTTCTAAGTTAATGCAAGGAGAATTTGAGATGAGTATGATGGGGGAGCTCAACTTCTTCCTTGGGCTTCAAATTAAACAATGCTAAGAAGGTATATACATTTCGCAATCAAAATATACAAAGGAACTTTTGAAAAAGTTTGGCATTGAAGAAGGAAGAATCGTGTCCACCCTATGGCAACTAATGTCAAAATTGACAAAGATGAAAAAGGCAAGTCCGTGGATGAATCAAAGTATCGAGGTATGATTGGTAGTTTACTTTATTTAACCGTTAGTAGACCGGACATTCTTCTTGTCGTATGCCTATGTGCTCATTTTCAAAGCAATCCCAAAGAATCTCATATGAGTGCCGTTAAAAGGATTTTTCGTTATTTGAAAGACACTATTCAATATGGTTTATTCTATCCAAAGAATGAAAATTTTTCTCTTAAAGGTTATAGTGATTCGGATTATGCGGGAAATATTGATGATCGGAAAAGTACTTCTAGATCATGTCAATTTTTAGGCGATTGCCTAGTTTCTTGGTTTTCAAAGAAGCAAAATTGTGTTTCACTTTCAACGGCCGAAGCCGAATATATTTCCGCAGCTTTTTGTTGTACTCAACTTCTTTGGATGAAACAAACCTTAGCGGATTACAAATGCTCTTTTGAAAATGTTCCTATCTTTTGTGATATATATCCGCTATAAATATTGCTCAAAACCCGGTTCATCATAACCGTACTAAACATATTGAGATTCGACATCATTTTCTAAAGGATTGTGTTTCTAAATGAAAAATTGAGATATCTTTCGTACCATCTCAAGATCAATTGGCGGACATTTTTACAAAACCGCTATATTCCGAGACTTTTGCGTCGATAGGAGCTCGGTTAGGCATAATGCATATTGAATGAGGTTTACGTTTGCATTTTGCATGTTTTTAAAACTTAGGGGCGAAAAATCGGATTTTTGGTTGAAAATTCGGATTTTGGAAAATTGGTTGAGATAGTGGGCTGGCTGGGAAGAGGGCAACCGGTCGCCCTCACCGCCGACCGGTCTCCCTCACCGTTGACCGGTCTCCCTCAACATCAACCGGTCGCCCAAATTTTTTTTGTGGATTAAAACCGTTCTGTCTTCATACTTAGTCATTTTACCCCATTTTTGCCATTTTTCGTCCACTTCGCCAAATACACACATATTTTACTCAAAATTTATTTTCTTGCATACATTTCATATCTTGGACTTAATGTAGCTCGATTATCATCATCATTGCTCATCTTTACCGATTGAATGGTAAGAGTTTTTACTTCATTTGCCCAATTGGGTTGAACCCTTGAGTTTTTGACTTTCTTGTATATTTCTTGATGTAATTGTCATATGATCATGATGAGCTTATTTAGTATGATGTATTGTACTGTGTTTGGTATGATTTGATGATGAAAATTTTTGGCTTGATTCATTTACAAGGGCTTTATACAATTTTTTTTTTTTTTTTACGCCCACAAAGTGTTCGATGAAACATCACAATGAAAATTTCATCTTCTATATGACTCTCTTGCTTTCATATGTCTTAAATACTTATTGAGATCATGTCTTGGCAAACAAAACGAGCTTATGAATTTTTTTGACACATTTCTCCCATTTCTTCGGATTCTAAGCCTAATTTTTTCAATGGTTGATAAATCGTATCTTTGGCGTACTTTGATATACTTGTATGATGTTTTTATCATCCTAACATTCTTTTTGATGATTCCAAAGGGGGAGAAACAAGAAATTGGCTCGTTAGCTCAAAGAAGCTAATATAAGCTCGACATAAAAGCTATAAGTTGTGGCTTCTTAAAGCCAAGTATACCTAGTCCATGGCTTGTATTATGAGCTTATTTGCAATGGATTATGAGTATTTTGACAGGGGGAGCTTCTTAGCTCATGATATTTATGTGTATCTTGTAATAGCTTGTGCTTCTAGTTTTTGCAATACTTCTTATTGATATGCTTATTGATAGGGGAGCTATTTATAAAATATTTTTAAACAGATAGTTTTTCTCATAAAATCGGAAAATTGTTTTGTTTTCAAAATCGTCCCCGTGAAAATTGTTTTGGTTTTTAATCATCAAAAAGGGGGAGTTTGTTAGATAAATGTTTTTATCATGATTTTGATGATTTTGTTCAAATGTGTTTTTAAACCAAAACAATGTCCCTAAATGTTGTCTAAATACTTCCGATCGATTTAAAATGTTTTTACTATTTTTCGGAGTATTTCTTGGAGTTTATTTTCGATAAAAAATTGGACAACACTTTTGTTCAGGCTCGACCGCTCGCCCTATAGGGCAACCTGTACCTGAGTTGAGTTTTGAAACAGAAAAAGGGATGTATGTGAAATCAGGGAGGGCGATCGGTCGATCTGGAGGTCGACCGGTAGGGGCGACCAGTCGACCCTAGGGCGACCGGTATATGGGAAGGCCCTCTCAAGTGCAGTCTTCTCTGTTTCATTTTTAAAGCACCCCCAACCGGTCAAGATCAAGGGCGACCGGTCGAACTCCCCTCCGACCGGTCCCCCTGTGTAAAAATCGCAGCAAACTCATTTCAAACTTATCTCTGCGCGACCGGTCGAACCCCTGTTTTATCAAAGAAACTATCTCAAGGCATTTTCGAATGATTTTCCTAATTTGTGGGATTGATTTCTAACAGCTATAATCTTGATTTTAAATGGTTTCTTTTGCAGCAAATCACTCCCCAAGGAGGAGCCAATGTCTGGAAATCAAAGCCAAGACCTCTCCTATAAATAGAGGCTTCATTTAAGCAACAAGATACAACACATTATACAAGCAAAGAGCATACAAGCAAACACTTTCATAAATCTTGTTGTATTAGCCTAAGCACTTTCACTTGCACATTTTTTGAGGTCTAGGATTTCAATTCTTGATTACACTTATACTCATATTGTATCATTCATTATTGAGTTGTAATCTTGATTTTGGTCATCATTCAACACAAGACATCCTTGTGAGTAATCTCCTTGAAGGTGTTGTAAGAGGGTTGTGGTAATCCTCAAGGTGTTGTATTAATTTTGGTAATTAATAAAATTTCTTTTTCTTTTTCAAAACCCATCCCGGATATACTGGGGTGGTAGTAGATTAGGCCCTAGGTGGGTTGAACTACTATAAATCGATGAGTGTTGCTTCATTTCCGCATTTACTTTCTCGTCATTGGTTTGTGTAATTTGAAAAGAGGGTAAAAATCAGAAAATCGAGATAATCTATTCACCCCTCTAGATTATCGTAGTCCAAGTGGCTACAATAATCTAGAGGGGGTGAATAGATTATACCGATTTTTTATTTACGCCATCTTTTTCGAAAGTCAAGATGAAAGCAAAATGTAAGTGCGGGAAAATAAACAACACTCAATGATTTATAGTAGTTCAATACTACCACCCTGGTATATCCGAAGTGGATTTAAAAAAAATGAATTTTATTAATAGTTACAAAACTATTACACCTTCATCTTTGAAGAGGACCACACTCTTCTTACAACATCTTCAAGGATATCACCACAATTTTCCTACACCTATGAAGAGTACCACACTCTTCAACACCTAAGATCACCCAAGTGTGCTCTTACCACAAGAACAACAACAAAGATATCTTGTTTTGGATGATTGACACAAATTCAAGATTACAACTCAATAATGAAGTATACAACTTATGAGTGAAAGTGTAATCAAGAAATAATAAGCCTAGACCTCAAGATGTGCAAGTGAAAAGTTAGGCAAAAATACAATAAGAGTTTAGACAATCAAAGTGTATGATTGTATTTGAATTGCTTGTGTTGTTGTATCTTGTTGCTTCAATGCTTCCTCTATTTATAGGAGAGGTCTTTGATTGATTTCCAGATATAGGCTCCTCCTTGGGGAATGATTTCTACAAAAAAAAAATGCAAGTAAAATCAAGATTATAGCTGTTAGAAATCAATCCCACAATTTCATGAAAAGTTGTCTGCTAGTTCAACGGATAGTTTGATGTCAAATCGTTAGGGCGACCGATCGCATAGAAAGAAGACTTTGAAATTTTCGCACAAAATTTACACAGGACGACCGGTCGTCTGGGGGTCCGACCGGTCGATCCCTGTGCGGACCGGTCCGACTCGACAATTTCAAGAACAGTCAGCGCACAACTCAGACAGTCGACGCCACCGATCGACGTCAAGGTCAATCGGTCGGCCTCCTCTGCGAGAGTGTTCGATCCGTTTTTGTTTCTAAAATCAATTTCAGATAACGGATGCCCTATAGGGTGACTGATCGAACACAAGATAAAAGTGTTGTCAAATTTTTGTCGAAAATAAACTTCAAGAAATACTCCGAAAAATTAGTAAAAATATTTTAGACCGATCGGAGTATTTGGACAACATTTAGAAATATCGTTTTGGTGTAAAAATACATTTAAATAAAATTATCAAAATTATGATAAAAATATTTATCTAACAAACTCCCCCTTTTTTATGATTACAAACCAAAATAATTTTACAAGATTAATTTTGAAAAAAAAAAAAATTCTGGTCAAAGAATAGCTATCCGTTTAGAGCAACAACAATTCATGCAAAATAGACACAGTGATGAGAGTAAAGATTTTCAAAAGCATTTTTGCAAAAGCTTCCCCCTATCAACAAGCACATCAAGAAGTAATCAAACAAAAGCTAGAAGTTTTAGCTTTTATATAGTAAGCTCAAGAATCAAGAGCTTAGAAGCTCCCCCTGTCAAAACCAATCAAAAATCAAGTAGCAAGTTCATAGTATATCCATTTGACAAGATGTTAATCACAGCTTTTGGCTTTTACTAGCCATAGCTTATAGCTTTTTTGTGAGCTTATATTAGCTTCTTTGAGCTAAAATGCTTATTACCTATATCTCCCTCTTTGGAATCATCAAAAAGAATGTTAGCACGATAAAAACATCATATAATCATATCAAAGTGCGCATTTGAGTCGATTTATCGAGCTTACGAATAATGAAGCTAAAATTCCAAAGAAAAAGGGAAAAATCCCTCACTTGATTTGCAAAAACTCATATGAATGTTAAAACATGATCTCTATAAACTTATAAACTTGTGAAATCGAGAGAATCATGTAATTGATGAAATTTTCATTGAAACATTTTATCAAACACTTGGTGGGCGTCAACTAATAAAGAAAATGTATATAACCTTTGTAAAAGTGATCAAGCCCAATTTTTCATCACCAAATGCAATAAGATATCACACAATCAACATGCTCATCACAAATATACATGAATTATAGCAAGACATGAACATAAAGCCAAGTTCTCAAGGGTTCAACCCAATTGAGATTAGAAAGAAGAATTCTTACCAATTAATCGATAAAGATGAGCAACCATGATTATAAACAAGCAATATATAGTCCAAGATAAGGAAATTACACAACAAAAAGCATTTTGAGTGTATTTTGTGTGCAAATGCAAGGAGGTGCGAAAATTGCAAAGAAATGAGAAATAAGTTAAGTCTGAGAATCACATCCAGTGGCCAACGGGACCTTGATCAAGTTGCTGGAAGAATTGTTGTCGATGCACCATAGAGTAATTAATTATGTTGGCCTATCTTTTAGCTTGTTGAGAACTTTCTTGGAAGAAATATTTGAATATTTTGGTTGAAAATGTCAGCTTGTTGTTTTGATCTAATTTTGGCTGTTGAAGTTTCAAAAAAAAAAAAAAAAGTTAAGCCTGAGAACAGAACAGATTTTAACCAAAATTTTCAATACGTCGACCGGTCCGGGTTGAGGTCGACCGGTCAACCTCACTGCATCAGACCACTGCCTCAGCCTGTTCTATCATTTTTCAAAATTTGATCCAAAAATCTGATTTTTCACCCATTGGTTTTAAAAACAAGCAAATTGCAGAAATATATCTTATTCAATATGTATTATGCCTAACCGAGCTTGTATTGAAGCAAAAGTCTCGGAGGATAGCAGTTTTATGAAAATATCCGCTAATTGATCTTGAGATGGAACAAAAGACATCTCAATTTTTCGTTTTGAAACACAATCCCTTAGAAAATGATGACGAACCTCAATATGTTTTGTACGATTATGATGAACCGGAATTTGAGCAATATTTATAGCGGATATGCTATCACAAAAGATAGGAACATTTTCAAAAGAACATTTATAGTCCACTAAGATTTGTTTCATCCAAAGCAATTGAGTACAACAAAAAGCCGCAAAAATATATTCAGCTTCGACCGTTGAAAGTGAAACACAATTTTGTTTCTTCGAAAACCAAGATACTAGGCAATCACCTAGAAATTGACATAATCCGGAAGTGCTTTTGCGATCATCAATATTTCCCGCATAATCCGAATCACTATATCCTTTAAGAGAAAAATTTTCATTCTTTGGATAAAATAAACCATATTGAATGGTGTCTTTCAAATATCTAAAAATCAATTTAACGGTACTCATGTGAGATTCTTCGGGATTGCTTTGAAAACGAGCACATAGGCATATGACATGAAGAATAACCGGTCTACTTGCCGTTAAATAAAATAAACTACCAATCATACCTCGATACTTGGATTCCTTAACCGACTTGTCTTTTTCATCTTTATCAATCTTGACATTTGTTGCCATAGGAGTAGTGACGGTTCTTCATTCTTCAATGCCAAACTTCTTTAGAAGTTCTTTTGTATACTTTGATTGTGTAATGTAAATTCCTTCTTGAATTTCTTAATTTGAAGCGATGTTTTAAATACCGTCTTGGTGATCAAACCGCTAAGCCACTGTATGCGGTTCAACCTGGTCGGACCGGTTCAACCGCCGGTTTTACCTATTTTAATAAAAATATTTATTTGAAATTATATTATATAAAATATGAATATGATTTATTAATATAGAAGGGAAAATTGTATATGTTTAGTTAAAACGAAAAAATGTATATATTTAGCTCAAAAATGACATAAATATATTAAATATTAAGTTTATAAATTCTATTTTTATAAAAAAAAAGTGAAAAAATACAAAAACTAAAAAAAAAGCAAATTCGGTTCAACCGGTTTTAGGCCTAGTATGGCGGTATTGTCCGGTTTGGCGGTATTGACGGTTTAACCGTTAAAACGGTTATTAGGACCTTACCGTACCGTCCGACCACCAGATCCTATAACCGGTTGAACCGGCCGGTAGGGTACTGTATTTTGAACAGTGATTTGAAGTCCAAGGAAGAAGTTGAGCCCCCTATCATACTCATCTCAAATTCACCTTGCATTAACTTAGAAAATTTCTTGCGCAAAAATTCATTAGTAGAACCAAAAATAATATCATCAACATAAATTTGAATTAATAAATAATCTTGCCCTTTTTCAAAAACAAAGAGAGTAGTATCAACTTTACCTCTTATAAATCCATTTTGAAAAGAAACGAGCTAAGTCTATCATACCATGCACGGGGTGCTTGTTTTAAACCATACAAGGTCTTTTTAAGTTTATAAACGTCATTAGGCCTAGAAAAATTTTCAAACCCCGGAGGTTGTTTTACATAGGCTTCTTCTTGAATAAAACCATTTAGAAAATTGGATTTAACATTCATTTGGTAAAACTTGAAATTTTTAAGACAATAATAGGCAAGTAAAATACGAATAGCTTCTAAACGTGCTACGAGTGCAAAAGTTTCATCATAATCAATACATTCTTCTTGACAATACCCTTGAGCTACTAACCTTGTTTTGTTTCGAACAATGTTGTCTTAATCATCAAGTTTGTTCCGAAATACCAAAAATATTCCTGCAAATATCTTGCACAAGAGCATAGTAATATCGAATAATATAGACACTATAACAAGTAACACATACTATGCCTTAAAAAATCATCAAGACTTTAATGAAACATGTAAGTTCAAATATGCTTATAGGAAGCTATATAAAGTCTATTTTGAAATTTGAAAATCCGAGAGCATATAGTTGAGACCTCATTTATAAGAAGTATTTTGAAGAATAAATTTGACAAAGCAACCAAGAATAAAGACACGAATATATGCAATAAAATGCATAATTTAAGAAAAGGATAAAAATCAAATATTTTATTACAACAAAATATAATCCTTTACAAGTCTCAGATAAAACAAGCTTTATCGAATAGTGTCTTTCAAAAATTGAAAAATCCTTTGAATGACACTTGTATGAGATTCTTTGAAATAGTTTGGAAAGCAAGCCCATAGGCATATGAAAAAATATATCGAGTCTATGAGATGAATAACAAAGGTGAACGTAACCTCGATAATATATGTCACTCTTGATAAGAGTATTCTGAAATATACGTTGGAGTTAGCATAAATCGGAAATTAAAGGTGCATATAAACCATATATATTTTTGAAAAATAATATTTTTAAATGATAATGCAGATAAATTTTGATATTTAGATTACTTTTTATCTCTTAAATTTGTTATTATCTTTTAAATTTATAATCTTTTCAAAAAACCTTTACTTTGTATATAAGACTGTCATATGGATAATTATAAAGTAGACATGTGGATTTGAAAAAATGAAGAGTTGACACCAGTCAAAATTAATGAGGTGAAGATATGTATCAACTTTATTTTCTCCTTTATTAGTATATAGAGTTGATAGAGCACTCTTTGTTAGTACTTGACATGTTCTATTCATTTTCAATTTCATTTCTAATGCTTCTCAAGCAACGCATGGAAAGTCACTTGGTTTTCTATTCATTTTCAATTTCATTTCTAATGCTTCTCAAGCAACGCATGGAAAGTCACTTGGTTTTGTGATTAAGTTAAACTTCTATAAATTAATAACTTTGGGATTACCAGTATTTATTAATTTAGCAAAAATATGAAATTAGCCAATTAGTAATTTTGCTTGTAGTCAAGACCGACCAAAAGTTTTATTTAAACGAAATTATTAATTAATTAAATATTAAATTATCGAGGTTATATTATTGTTGTTGCTTAAATTAAAAATATACAAGTAAAAAGTAAATCTATTCACATTAACAACAAAAAATACGTTATTTATTTCGAACTTTTATTATTGTCAATCACTATATCGGAATTAGTCGATGCTACCCACTTGGGTAGTTAACCAAGTGAGTTCTATACTATTGGATGTTGTGTGTTAATCCAACGGTATAGAACTCACTTCGGCAGTTAACCAAGTGGATAGCATCAACTTACCTACATAATGTTAGAATAAAGAAGAAAATAAGAGAGGTAGTAAGTTTTAGTTTTTTTTTTTTTAAAAAAAAAATTATTTAGCCCTAATTAACAATATTATTTAATATTCGTATAAAAGGTTGTTAAATTAATTTAGTCATCAGAAAATATATAAATAAATAAACTCACCGCAAAACCAATCATGGCAACACGACCAACAAAAGCTCATTTTGCTTAATAAAACCAATTCCACCCGAGGTTCCAAAAATGCCATCTTCAACCTTAGGTTTTTCCTTCACCAAAGGAGCCTGTCAAAATAAAGCCAAATGCTTCAATTATAAATAGGAAATTGAAAATGAAAGTGGTGACAAAAAGTGAAATAAAAATTAAAGGGGGTGATTATAAAGAAATAAACTCATTGCAAAAGTGGTGTATGAATAATGTTAGTTGGGCTTCAAATGCGAACGTTACGTCCAAAATACGATGATCACGCAATTGCACGAAACCACTTTTTAAGGTTTTTTGCTCAAAAATTGTTTTTTCCACCAAAACCTAAAAGATCAATAAAATAACACAACATAACACTAAAATATGCAAATGAAAATAAAACACGCCAAAAATGTATATAAATCATCATGCAAAACACACACAAAAACATACAATACAACTGGACGCACGCGCGGGCGCGCGGTTTGGCACTCTGTCGCGCGTGGTGACTTTCTAAGCACGAAATTCGCGATTTCTTCCGATTTTTGGCTCTTCTACCTTGTTTAGGACTCTATGCTTATAAATAGGAATTGGGGATCCCTTATTTTCGACACGCATTACTTCTTAACATTTTTAGACTCTAGTTTTCCTTGCTTTTCATTATTGGGATTGCTTGGATTCTTCTCATTGAAGTTGTTGTTGTTGCTTAATCAAAAAGTAATATTTATTCATCTCTTTTGTCTGATTTCAATTGTTGGGTGATGATTATTCTTGCATGATAAAGTTTATGGTTGTTTCTTTCCTTCAATTGAGATTATGATCACATCCCCAAACATGAACTAATTTCTTTGTTCTAGTATTATGATTATTCGATTCAAACAAACAAGTATGAGTATTGGTTGATTGATTTGTTTTCCTGAATGAATTGCTTTATTTGATAATTGATTGTCTGGTCAATTTTGAGGGAACAATTGAGATCGAGAGAAGATATTATTCCGGACTAAGTTTATTCAGGGGTTAGATATGAATCAAAGATGTATTATCTAACATTGGCTTAATAAAAATAGCAAATTATGTTGTGATAGCCCTAATTTGTGAATACGTGAGTTATCGATCTAAGCCTTATGTTTATTATATTTGTTAACCGCATGATCAATTAGTTGATATTATGCTTGCAAGTTTGATGAGATGAATCTGAAGTCCTAGACTTTCATCCATATCATTTTCTCCAAGTTTAATCGTGCTTAGTTTGATTTTGTCTTTCTAATTGTTTTCCTTTAGTTTATTAAAATCACAAATTTGGTTAGAGTGTTTAAGTTTTATTTTGTGTCAATTGTGTGCATAATAATTATTTGTCGGCTAAGTCTTCCTTGAGAGACGATTTGTGGTAAAAGAAAGTATACATTTAAATTATTTTGTATTTAAGGCCAAACGATTAAGTTTGTGTAATTACATCAAAATGGTCCATCTAATTAAATTATTTTGTAATAATGTCACACATTCGCCCGACAATATGAAATTCCACATGGTACAATATTGTTGAGCAATCGCCATTGCCCACATTATAAAGATGGAATTTTGCGAAAAAATTAAACAAAGCATAAATGCCTAGCTAGTAATAAAAAAACTAGTAATTCACTCCGTGTGTTGCACATATATTTTTATTTTAATATTATTGGTTTATAATATCTATTAACATGAACTGATATTTATTATTTTATTTTAATAGTAATATTTGTATAAGGTTATTAAAAACAAAATATATCTATCAATTTTATATTTTCAACTATAAAGTTAAATGTCTAATTCAACTCGTAAGGAAATATTTTTCAATTTATGCATGTCTCTAAATTATTGTTTTATATATCTCTTTCTTTCTCACTCACCTCTCTATAAATAATTATATATAATTTGTGAGACATGTAATTTTATATTGTAATTGTACTATTGAAAAAAATGAATACTTCACATTGTTAATAAAAAATGTAAATTGAGATATGATTCAACATAATATGGTAGAAAAAAACCGTGAATAAAATTTAAATCAACTATTATGTCATTGATATAAACGTTAGTAGCATTAGCATAAATTTTACAAAAATATCATAGTAATCTACTAAAAAACTTACGAACATAAACATGATATAACTGAAACATGGTATAGAAATAGTACCATTAATATCAATATTCATTCTTTGACATTTATTTTCAATAGATGTATGTAAACCTCATGTGTTTTCTCATTTTGATCAACAATGGATTGATGTGAATCGCTCATCAATCAAAAGAAATGATAGAATACATTGGGAAGTTTGGCAATCCAAAAAAATTTAATTGGGAAGTCTATTTAAAATGCAACATCAATCGATTAATACTATATAAATGATTATATAATTGATTTTACAGTAATTTATTTAATGACGTTGGTTGACAATATAATTATTAATTATCATATATTGAGTTAAAAACACATTACTTTCGTTATAAAATATCTTTCTATTGACTTACCAAAGCAAAACAATGTCAATTTAGATAACTCGAAAACATACATTGGTCGCTAGATATTGATTATTTCAGCTTCCACTATTGATTTATTGATTTACCAAAGTAAAGCACCAATAATTCTATGATTGTTTTCTAGAGTTATAGTTAATAATCTGTAAAAAACAATAAATACTAATTGATTACATATACCAATTAAGTAATTATATGATTAATTTTATAGGACAATTGTAGTATTGATTGATTATGTCAATTGCTTAACGTCAATTTGATTAGTTTTATTAATCTCATATCAAGATATATAAGAGATATGTACAGTTTCCAAACAATCAAATATTTGTTACCATTTTTAGTTTTGTAAATATTTTAATTAGTTGTTTTTTCTTAATTAAGGTAATATATTGTTGTCCAATCATAAACTTGTGCACTCTTGGAAATAATAAAAAAAAAACTCCCATTGACAATTATTGTCTTTTTTTTAAGTTATTACATTTTTCTAACTTGACAAATCTTTGATCATAAGGTACGATTTTCTTAATTTTTGTTAATCTTCTTGTCAATTATCCGTTGTGTGTAGCATAGTCAAATTCAATTAAAAATATAAATAGATACTCTCAATTGTTTTAACAAAGGCTTAGTTTTAAAATTCTTTCGATCAATAGTTAATGGTATCTATAGACTGAATAAATACAATAATAAATAATTATTGTATCTGTAGAAAAGGCATCCCAACTATGTTACCAACAATACGAAATTACCGACCAAATATACAGTAGTAACCCAAATAAGGAGAAACTAAGGGGATGTATGGATGTGTTTCCAAGTCCAATTTCCAGTTTCTAGTGTTGGAAAATGAATTTTCAAACTTTATTGGTTTTCGTGTGAGAATTGAAAATATGTTTTATTTGTTGTCTGAATTTCTGTTTAGAAATGAAAATATGTTTGGTTATAGTATTTTTGACATAGATTTGCGTGATTGTAGTGTATTTTTTGACATCATTTTGCGTGATTGTAGTTATTTTCACATAGATTTACGTGATTTTGATGAAAACTTGTTTGGTTGTATTTTCAAAAGAATCTTTCCATAAAAAAAAATGAAAACTGAAAATAACTTTATTTCTATTGAGAATTTCTTAAACAAACATAAATTCATTTTCTGGAATAATTAGAAATTGGAAAATTGGATTTGGAAACAATTCCATACATAACCTAAGGTTTCTTTAACAACAAAAAAAAATACAAAACACTAGATAATGCAAACCAGTTGTTGTTGGCTAATCTAATCCCCATAAAGGAAGGAAAATTGAACCCATTTTCTATTAACAGCTAATAGAGCATGAAACATTTTACTCAAAACTAATTTAAATAAAATGGACCGAAAGAAAAGATGGATTGATAGTGGATCAAGGCCTGGTGGTGGGATGGGCTATAAATTTTGGTGGGTGATTAATCACATGTCGGGCCAAGCTCTTTTCATGGGCTTTGGATTTGAACCACACACACAATAATGTGTAGGATTTGGAATAAAAGTAGCTCTAAAATATCTATAAATATATTATACATTATGTAAATATTAAGAAATATATTTTACATTATGTAAATATTGAAAAAAAATATTATAAATTTAAATATATTAAGAAAATGAAGGCTTTTTATGCCTTGAATCAAAACACGCACTAAAATTTATTCACTAATATTATATGCAATAAATCCTGTAAAACTTGTCTTTTATATTAATATATTTACATTAATAATTTATATAATATAATTAATTTTATTAAAATTGGTAGAACCGACAGGTTGAATCGATCTGATTGGTTGAACCTCTTACGGGGTGGTTTGACCGGTTTGATTGCGAGTACTTATTGTAACATTGGCTCAAACATCCAGTTTGAATCCTAAACTAACTCTAATTCCAGGTTAAAACAATCTTACCTAGTCTGGTTTCTTAGAAGACGGACATGTATTGTCCTATTTAATAATTATAAATAATTTATAATAGGGATAATTACAAAAAATACCCTTGAGGTTTGACCTAAATACAAAAAAACCCAGCTAAGTTTCAAAATTACAAAAAGTACCCCTGAAGTTTAATTCAGTATTAAATTAAGGAGCTAACTGTAATATTTTATAAATGCGAAGAGGTATTTTGAAATATTTTTTTCTTATGAAGGAGAAAATGTTAGACACAATAAATCCTCATGGGTAATTTTTGTAATTTTATAATATAATAATAGCTCGCAGATATATATCGGAGAATAAGATCGCGCCTATTTCCCCCAAACCCCATTGATATAAACCCTAATAAATTATATACAGGATTCTTGTTTAAAGGATTGACCATCACCCGTTTGTAGAAAATCCGAGCAGAAATCCTGCTTCCAATTCGGTTATGGATGTCACAAGAAAATCAAGCAGAAAGCCCTCAATGGATAGACTTAGCGCCTTGCCAGATGACGTCCTCTGTCACATTCTCTCTTTTCTTTCAACTAAGAACTCTGTGGCAACCAGCGTTCTAGCAAGAAGATGGAAGTTTCTCTGGACTTTTGTGCCCAATATAGATCTCGGCCTCACTTATGGCGATGATGATGTTAATTTGTGGACTGATACTAATCTGTGGAATGGCTTTTCAAAAATCATCATCAACAGGGTTATGCTGCTACATAAAGCGCCACGCATAAATACTTTTCGCCTCTGTAATAATCTTCATGATTGCAGGGAATATGAACTTCGGGCATGGATTAGAACTGCCATATCGCGCAGTGTCCGAAATATTGAAATTTGTTTCAATTATAATATTTATTTGCCTCAATGCCTCTTCACCTACAAAACCCTTGTTGATTTGACGCTTATTTGTCATGTGGACATCCCCGTGTCTTTCGATGTATATTTGCCTGCCCTTAAGAAGCTTACTCTTGGGATTGTCAGGTATGAATCTGCTGAATCGTTTTCGTCTGCTTTCTGGCTGTCCAGTGCTTGAGGAGTTGATCATGGGTAGTTTCGTGGTGCGTTCATCTAGGATGTGTTTTTATGTATGTTCACCTACACTAATAAGGCTCACACTCTATCCTAGTTTGAAAATTGTTGCCCATGAATTTTACCGCAATTGCTACAGGGTTAAGATAGATACTCCCGCACTTAGATATATTCATGCATATGAACCTATATCCGAGGATTTCTCAGCTAGGGCGCTAACATCCTTAATGGAAGCAGATATTGTTTTTGTCAATGAGGCACCAATAGAAGGGGATGCTATTTATTCGCGCAATATACTTGAATTTCTTGGTAGGCTCTGTAATGTCAAGTGTCTAAAATTATCAACTACACCGATGAAGGTCAGTTTTAGTAATTTGGAGATTCCCCTGTCCATTTTATACCTTTGGTCTTAAACTCTCTATAACTTTTTCTTTGCAGGTTCCTGACTCAGCATTCTCTGCTTTGACTATAAGGTTTCCCAATTTAACCAAACTTGAATTGCCTGTGAATTGGTGTTTGGATTGGCGTTTATTCTTATATCTCCTTGGTAATGCTGATAATCTAGAAGTCCTTATTATCCACAAGTTTTTTTTTTTTTTTTTTCCAGTTTTCTTCTTTTCTCTGTTCGTCATGATTTTGTGCTTGATTGAGAGGATGATTGGCTTTTGCTTTTCGTTTTGTTTTCTCATTAGGTAACATGCTGGATTGAGCCGCCCCACCAAGTGCCTACATGCCTATTATCACATCTTAGAACCGTGACAATTAGTCTATTCGAGTGTGCAGAGCACGAGTTTGAACTGATAAGTTATATCTTGGGGAATGCTAAAGTCCTGAAGAGGATGGAGATATATTTCGAACTTCATGGAATTGATTTAAAGGGAAAGTTTGATGGGATCAAGAAAATTTCATTGTTTGAGCGAGGATCTAAGGCATGCGAGCTTGTCTTCCATTGAGATTGTTTGGGGTTATCTAGGTTTTTTTTAACATTTATCTTAAGTTAGTTGCCTTGGTGTCTATATTATTAAAATCGTGCTTTCTCTTTCTTTCTTCTCTTTGGTTTCATATGGATTGAATTGTAAGTTACTCATGTGAAGTATGGACTGAGGGAGAAAGTGTCATTTTAGCAGATGTAAAAGTCGAAACACTAGTACAGAGTAATTGTATGCAAATCAATTGCCCACCATTTTGTTTGAAATTCTGTGGAAAATTTCATGCATGTTAAAGGGCTGAAGCAAGGATAGGATCAGGAGGGTTGAATCTGAATTCTTGTTTGTTATGAAGTAAATTTGGAGAAATAGGGACAAATTATTGGTGGATGATTTCTCTTTTATAGTACATTTTTGTAGATGAGTTAAGTGTAGAAAGGATAGAATTCTATGTTGTAAAAATCCTCATCTAGCCCCGATTAATCCTCGCCTAGGCGCTAGGCTTTCCTTGTCCGCCTACATTTTTTACCGATTAGGTACCGACTAACCCCGCCAAGGCTCCACTTAGGCGCTAGGCCCTAGATTGACGCTGACTAGCGCCTAACACTTTTTACAACATTGGATAGAATTTACAATATCAGTATGTCAAATTTGAATAGTAACAAAGAGGAATGAATGAAATGGTGTAAATATGTTAAGTTGGAATTGAGTGTTGTTATGTTCAAGTGTTATCAAGTTTTGTGGAAACTTAGAATTGAGTTTGACTTGTGAATCATCAATTGGAAAACCAATTTATATTTCTCTCTCTTCTCTCTCGTCACGGCAATCTCTGCACTCATATATGCACTCTCTTCTCCCTCATTCCTCCATTGGAGGATCGGGGAACCTTCAAGCTCACACATGAATGAACTTTTCCCTTGTGGGACTTTAGTCTCCCTTTTGGGAGTTGTCTAATTTCCGTTTGTGGTGGGAATTTTTCAAATATCTCTTGCATCTTTTTTTTTTTTTCGATTCCTCTGTTTTTTGTTGATGGTGTGTATTTCCGCATTTTTGTAGCATGTTTGTCTTAGATCTTTTTCTTTGGTTGTGTCCATAGAATCTCTTTTACCACTCTAGTTTGTGAATAGCTTTGAGGGTCTTCAAGTCAATGGACTTCGTTTTGTAATTGTCTTTTGAGTTTTCATAAGAAATATTATTATATTGTTTGGGGAAAAAAGAATTGAGTTTGATATAATTGTTAATTAAATTGATTTGTCATTAGTCAAACACATTTTTTTTTTTTGCATTAGTCAAACATAGATCAAACCGAATAGCTTGATATTTTTGCATATATCTCATCTTATTTTTCTATGTTGTATGAGATAATTTACATTTTAGTATCCAAACTATGCTTTATATTCACTTTTAGTACTCCCATTAAGCCATATCAATTATGGTACCTTGTATTTTACTTGTTAATCATACTCGGCACATTCAATCGAACATATGTCAATTTTGATATCCAATGTTTTATTTTTTTAATCACTTTATGTTACATATGTAGGGATTAAAAATTAAAACATGGGGTACAAGAATTGACGAGCACTTGATGAGATGTGGTGAAGTGATTAAATAATAAAACATAGGTCACCAAAATTTATAGGGATAATTACAAAAAGTACCCTTGAGGTTTGACCTAATCACAAAAAAATCCAGCTAATTTTTAAAATTACAGAAAGTACCCCTGAGGTTTGATTTAAGCGTTAAAATTAAGGGGCTAACTGTAATATTTTTATAAACATGAGGGGATATTTTGAAATATTTTTTACGTATGAAGGGGGTAAATGCTAGACACAATAAAACTTCGGAGATACTTTTTGTAATTTTGAAAGCTAATTGGATCTTTTTGTAATTAGATCAAACCTCAAAGATACTTTTAGTAATTAACCAAATTAATATTTTCAAAAGGTGAAAGTGCTAAAAGTGGAAGCATGGGTACAGACAATATAGTTTAGAAACTAACATTGAATTTGTCCCATGTGTATTTATAGGTAGAGTTGTCAAAGTGTCTGAGTCGAGTCGGCTCATCGAGCCAACCGGCCCGATTCGATGTTTGGAGCCTAATGGGCTGGGCCAAATAGGTCCGAATCTTTTCGGGCCTACAAAATCGTAGCTCAACCTAGTCCTATTACCAAGCCAGATCATTTTTGACAGCTCTATTTGTAAGGTAGGATAGTGGTGGTCCTGATGGAGACGACATTAGAGCAACTCCAATGGTTGTGTTATTAGAGCATCACCAGTGGAGGTTTTTGGTAGAGGTTTTTTGAAGAAAAAACTTGTGAAAAAAACCGCACGCCATTGGAGATGTAGGTTTGAGCTTTTTTGGCAACGAACAGGGTTCGAACCCAGGTTTTTTTGGAATAAACAAATGAAACAAAAAATATGAAAGTGTACGTGTGACCACATGATTGCGCTCAAAGAGCGCGTTATGGTTGCATACGCGTGAATCATGTCAGAAAGTGCTGCCAATATCGTTTTTTGGGGCTTTTATCAAATGTCAATCTATCCACTTTGTCAGCCCCATGACATTGGGGTGTCTTTCGTTATGACTACTGGTGGATTGTGCTGAGAATGACTGTATGTGGCTTCAGTCGGCTGGTTTGTGGGTATGTGCATATGACCCTTCGGATGTTCGGGCATGCCTACCCGGTTAAGTTCGGGAGCTTGTCGCTAGTCGTGGACTTGACGGTGAAGGAAATTGGCCATCCCTACCCAAACGGGGCCGGATCTTTGCCGCATTCCTGATGAGCCCAAGGCAGGGAGAAACCAATGGTTGCCCGAGGGATAGGCTGGTTCCAGGTGGTCCGAGGCGCCGCACGAGCATCATATCGGGGCCGAAACGGCCAGGCCCGTGACAACTTGCTCCTTATTTATTCGATCTTTTTTTTAAAAAAATGATTTACGCCTTTTTTTTAGTTGTTACATACATATTTTAGCTAGGCTTTCTTTTGATTTTTTTTTCTTTCTAATTTTTATTGATCTTCATAAATCATTTAATATAAGTGTAACATAAAATAAATTAGCAAAAAAAAATATTAAATATTTAATATAAATAATATTAATTTTATTTTTATATAACTTATAAATAATAAAATATAAATATAATATATTAATTTTATATTAATTTGGTTTTTATATAATTTTTAAATAAAACAATATATATATAGTTATAAAGATATGTAAATTTATGGTGGACCTATTCAAAAGTTGTTGAGAGGTTTTTTGATTGTAAAGAAATGAGTGAGGTTTTTTGCTTTTGATGTGCAAGTGATGTGGCAATATGGGATCCACAAAAAAACAGGTTTGTAGTTTTTACCACTGGTGATTCCTTTAGCAACCATTATTTGTGGGGGCCTACATGTCACCTCACAATGCAATAACACTCATCTTTTTATAACACACTCCCACAATGGTTGTGTTATTAACCTTTATTTTCTGTGGACCCAGTTATTATATTAAATTAATCTTTATTCATGTTTACAATAAAAATACATGTACAATTTAAATTACTATCTTTGATTAAGCATTCTTTATAAATATAATTATACTTTTCTATTTTTTATAGCATATAATTTTACTTTTCTAAATATATTTATATTATTAACATTATCTCATTTTATTTTTTGAATTTCAATTTGTTAATTTTGAAATTTTATTATAAAATTAAGATAAAGGAGTTCAACATATCATGTGTTGTCGTAGCGCTTCCAAATATGCTCAACTAGGTCGGCACGAAGTTGGTGATGCATTTGATTGTTACGTAGTTGGGGATTTCTACGAAGATAATCTTGAAATTCAGAGGTTGAGAAGCAACCGCTTCTAGTATGATTGTTGGAGACCCATGACCTCTTGTAAACCGGCCTTTCCAAGCAACTAGACAAATTTTTCATTCCCAATGTATACAATCAATACTACCCAACATGCCAGGGAAACCATGTTTATGGTCATGCATTTCAAGCAGACGTTGAACGTCAACAATATTCGGTTTTCTCAAGTATTGATCACCAAATATTTCAACTACATATCGACCGAATTTGAAAAGACAATCGATGGGAGTAGTTTCACCCAATTGTAGGTACTCATCAAGATAGTTAGTAGGGACTCCATAAGCCAATTGACGAATAGCAGTTGTGCATTTTTGTAGTGGTGGCAAACTTTTTCTTTTTGCAGCATCGTCCCGCTGCTGAAAATATTGAGAATGATTCTCAAGTGCAGTCACTATGCGAACAAATAACTCTCTTCACATTCTAAATCGTCTCCTAAACATGTAATTGTTAGTCCAAGTGGCTACAATAATCTAGAGTGGGTGAATAGATTATACCGATTTTCGATTTATGCCATCTTTTTCGAAAGTCAAGATAAAAACAAAATGTAAGTGCGGGAAAATAAACAACACTCAATGATTTATAGTAGTTCAACCCACCTAGGGCCTAATCTACTACCAACCCAGTATATCTGAATTGAATTTAAAAAAAAAAAAGAATTTTATTAATAGTTACCAAAACTATTACACCTTCACCTTTGAAGATGACCACACTCGTCTTACAACATCTTCAAGGATATTACCACAATCTTCCTACACCTATGAAGAGTACCACACTCTTCAACACCTAAGATCACGCAAGTGTGCTCTTACCACAAGAACAACAACAAAGATATCTTGTTTTGGATGATTGACACAAATTCAAGATTACAACTCAATAATGAAGTATACAACTTATGAGTGCAAGTGTAATCAAGAAATAATAAGCTTAGACCTCAAGATGTGCAAGTGAAAAGTTAGGCAAAAATACCACAAGAGGTTAGACAATCAAAGTGTATGCTTGTATTTGTATTGCTTGTGTTGTTGTATCTTGTTGCTTCAACGCTTCCTCTATTTATAGGAGAGGTCTTTGATTGATTTTCAGACATAGGCTCCTCCTTGGGGAATTATTTCTACAAAAAAAAATGCAAGTAAAATCAAGATTATAGCTGTTAGAAATAAATCCCACAATTTCATGAAAAGTTGTCTGCTAGTTCAACGGATAGTTTGATGTCAAATCGTTAGGGCGATCGGTCGCATAGAAAGAAGACTTTGAAATTTTTGCACAAAATTTACACAGGACGACCGGTCGACGGGGGGTCCGACTGGTCGATCCCTGTGCGGACCGATCCGACTCGACAATTTTGAAGAACAGAGAGTCAACACACAACTCAGATAGGTCGACCGGTCGACACCACCGATCGACGTCAAGGTCAATAGGTCGGCCTCCTGTGCGAGAGTGTTCGATCCGTTTTTGTTTCTAAAATCAATTTCAGACATGGGATGCCCTATAGGGCGACCGGTCGAACACAAAACAAAAGTGTTGTCCAATTTTTGTCGAAAATAAACTTCAAGAAATACTCCGAAAAATTAGTAAAAATATTTTAGACCGATCGGGAGTATTTGGACAATATTTAGAAATATTATTTTGGTGTAAAAACACATTTAAACAAAATCATCAAAATTATGATAAAAATATTTATCTAACAAACTCCCCCTTTTTTATGATTACAAACCAAAATAATTTTACAAGATCGATTTTGAAAAAAAAAATAATTTTTCCGGTCAAAGAATAACTATCCGTTTAGAGCAACAACAATTCATGAAAAATAGACACAATGATGAGAGTAAAGATTTTCAAAAGCATTTTTGCAAAAGCTCCCCCAATCAACAAGCACATCAAGAAGTAATCAAACAAAAGCTAGAAGTTTTAGCTTTTATATAGTAAGCTCAAGAATCAAGAGCTTAGAAGATCCCCTGTCAAAAACAATCAAAAATCAAGTAGCAAGTTCATAGTATATCCATTTGACAAGATGTTGATCACAACTTTTGGCTTTTACAAGCCATAGCTTATAGCTTTTTTTTTGCGAGCTTATATTAGCTTCTTTGAGCTAAAAGGCTTATTACCTATATCTCCCTCTTTGGAATCATCAAAAAGAATGTTAGCATGATAAAAACATCATATAATCATATCAAAGTGCGCATTTGAGTCGATTTATCGAGCTTACGAATAATGAAGCTAAATTTCCAAAGAAAAAGGGAAAAATCCCTCACTTGATTTGCAAAAACTCATATGAATGTTAAAACATGATCTCTATGAACTTATAAGACTTGTGAAATCGAGAGAATCGTGTAATTGATGAAATTTTCATTGAAACATTTTATCAAACACTTGGTGGGCGTCAACTAATAAAAAAAATGTGTATAGCCTTTGTAAAAGTGATCAAGCCCAATTTTTAATCACCAAATGCAATAAGATATCACACAATCAACAAGATCAACATTCTTATCACAAATATACATGAATTATAGCAAGACATGAACATAAAGCCAAGTTCTCAAGGGTTCAACCCAATTGAGATTAGGAATGAGATTTTTTACCAATTAATCGATAAAGATGAGCAACCATGATTATAAACAAGCAATATATAGTCCAAGATAAGGAAATTACACAACAAAAAGCATTTGAGTGTATTTTGTGTGAAAATGCAAGGAGGTGCGAAAATTGCAAAGAAATGAGAAATAAGTTAAGTCTGAGAACATAACAGATTTTAACCAAAATTTTCAATACGTCGACCGGTCCGGGTTGAGGTCGATCGGTCGACCTCACTGCATCAGACCACCGCCTCAGCCTGTTCTGTCATTTTTCAAAATTTGATCCAAAAATCCGATTTTCCACCCATTGGTTTTAAAAACGAGCACATTGCAGAAATAGATCTTATTCAATATTCATTATGCCTAACCGAGCTTGTATTGAAGAAAACGTCTCGGAGGATAGCAGTTTTATGAAAATATCCGCTAATTGATCTTGAGATGGACCAAAAGACATCTCAATTTTTCGTTTTGAAACATAATCCCCTAGAAAATGATGACGAACCTCAATATATTTTGTACGGTTATGATGAACCGAAATTTGAGCAATATTTATAGCGGACATGCTATCACAAAAGATAGGAACATTTTCAAAAGAACATTTATAGTCCACTAAGGTTTGTTTCATCCAAAGCAATTGAGTACAACAAAAAGCCACAAAAATATATTCGGCTTCGGCCGTTGAAAGTGAAACACAATTTTGTTTCTTCGAAAACCAAGATACTAGGCAATCACCTAGAAATTGACATGATCCGGAAGTGCTTTTGCGATCATCAATATTTCCCGCATAGTCCGAATCACTATATCCTTTAAGAGAAAAATTTTCATTCTTTGGATAAAATAAACCATATTGAATGGTGCCTTTCAAATATCTAAAAATCCTTTTAACGGCACTCATGTGAGATTCTTTGGGATTGCTTTGAAAACGAGCACATAGGCATATGACATGAAGAATATCCGGTCGACTTGTCATTAAATAAAATAAACTACCAATCATAGCTCGATACTTGGATTCCTCAACTGACTTGTCTTTTTCACCTTTGTCAATATTGACATTTGTAGCCATAGGAGTAGTGACGGTTCTTCATTCTTCAATGCCAAACTTCTTTAGAAGTTCTTTTATATAATTTGATTATGAAATGTAAATTCCTTCTTGGCATTGCTTAATTTGAAGTCCAAGGAAGAAGTGTAAGTCCAAGTGGCTACGATAATCTAGAGGGGGGGGTGAATAGATTATCTCCATCTTTACGATTTCGCCCTCTTTTTCTAACCGAATGCTCAAACACAATAATAAAGGTGCGGAATGTAAACAACACGCGTTGATTTATAGTAGTTCAACCCACCTAGGGCCTAATCTACTACCACCCCAGTATATCCGGGATGGATTTCAAAAAGAAAAAGAATTTTATTAATTACCAAAATTAATACAAATTCAACTTACAACACCTTGAAGAGCACCACACTTTTCTTCAACACCACCTTTGGAGATTACCACAATCTCCCTTTGAAGATTACCACAATCTCCCTTCAACGGCACCTTGTGAAGATTACCACAATCTTCAACCTTGAAGAATACCAAATTCTTCAACACCTCAATAAGAAGATCACCACAATCTTCTTGCACCTATCACCTAGATCATCCAAGTGTGTTCTTACCACAAGAACACTCACAAGGATATCTTGTGTTTGAATGATAACCAAAAATCAAGATTACAACTCAATAATGAATATTACAATTTGAGTGCAAAGTGTAATCAAGAATAGCCTAGACCTCAAGGATGTGAAAGTGATAAGCTAGACAAAATTACAACAAGAATAATAACAATGAAGAACAAATATTTACTTGAAGTGTATCTTGTTGTGTTGTCTCTCAATTGTTGTATTGGTTGCTCCAAAACTTCCTCTATTTATAGGAGATGATTGATCAAGCATAGGCTCCTCTTGGGGATTGAAAATCTACAGAAAAATATAATTAAAATCAAGAATATAGCTGTTAGAAATCAATCCCACATTTTAAGGAAATATGTCTGCTGTCAAACGGTCATATTTTTGCTATCAAAGCACAGGGCGACCGGTCGCACAGAAATAGAAGTTGAAATGAACATATCAACAATTTACACGGGGCGATCGGTCGACGTAGGGTTCGACCGGTCATCCCCCATCCCAACCGGTCCCCCTCAATGCATTTTAAGGAAACTAAGTTCTGTTTCAAAAATGAAACTTGCAGGTATCGGTCGACCCCTGACCGGTCGACGCCCAGGGCGACCGGTCGACCTGCTAGATTTTTCATCCATCTCATTTTCTGTTTCAAAAATCATCTTCAGGTACGGGTTGCCCTATAGGGCGACCGGTCGACCAAGAGACAGAAATGTTGTCCAATTTTTGTCGAAAATAAAACTCAAGAAATACTCAAAAATTTAGTAAAACATTTTAAACCAATCGGGAGTATTTAGACAACATTTAGAAACCTTGTTTTGAAGTAGAAACATATAAACATAAAATTATTAGAAGTGTTGTCCAATTTTATCTAAAGTAAAACTTGAAGAAATACTCCGGAAAATATTAAAACCATTTTAAATCATTTAGGAGTATTTGGACAACAATTAAAAATATTATTTTGGTGTAAAAATAAAATCATCAAAATTAAAATAAAAACATGTATCAAACAATCTCCTCCTTTTTGATGATTACAAACCAAAACAATTTTTACACAAAATAGTAGAACAATTTTAGAAATGATTTTCCGGTAAAAAAAAATTTAACCGTTTGGAAGCAACCAAAATTTCCAAAATATAAAAGCAACCAAGTAAGGGAGTAAAATATATTCAATAATAAGTACAAGCTCCCCCTATCAACAAGCACATCAAGAATAATGTAAAAGCAATTATCCATAAGCTAAAAGCTTAGCTTTTACATTTTGTTCAAGAGCTTATAAGCTCCCCCTGTCACAAAGCATCATGAGACAAGTATATAAGTCCATCAAGCAACAATTGGACTAAAAATAAATCACAACTTATGGCTTTTAATAGACATAGCTTATAGCTTTTATAACAAGCTTTTATTAGCTTCTTTGAGCTAATGAGCCAATTTCCTGTTTCTCCCCCTTTGGAATCATCAAAAAGAATGTTAGGATGATAAAAACATCATTCAAGTTTATCAAAGTGCGCCAACAATATGTTTTATCAACCATGAAAGAGTTAATCTTAGAATCCAAGAGAAAATGAGAGAAATGTATCATAAGAAATCCAAAAGCTCATTTGTTAGCCAAAAACATGATCTCAAAAAGATTTTAAGATTTTTGGAAGCAAGAGACTCATGTAGAAGTTGAAATTTTCATTGTGACATTACATTGAATACTTTGTGGGCTTGAAAATTAAAAGAAGTTGTATATATCCTTTGTAAATGATCCAAGCCAAAAATTTTCATACCATCACCAAAAGCAATTTTCAACATATATCCAACAAATAATAGGCATAAACAAAGTAAATTCTCAAGGGTTCAACCCATTGAGATAATTTAGCCAAAAGAGATATCAAGGCATTACCAATGCCATCAAGCAAAAATTAAAGAACCATCAAATAATACATGTTAAGCATCAAACAATGCATATTAGACATTACAAATGTCCCAAATAATCCAACTAAACAAAATGAGCAAGACATGTCAAATGCATTTAAGCAAAAATTAAAAAGAAGCACTTTTACCATCAAGTACTTCATACCAACATCAAACAATGCTAAATTAGAGTATTTTTACCATCAAATACTCCATCAAAATCATGATCATCCACAAATCATTATCAACTTGCAATTTTAACCCTTTCAAGAAAACAAGCAAATCTCATTAGTACGAAAGAGTTTTACAAAAAGTTCATAAAAATACAAAGCAATATGAACAAGAAAATGCTTAAAAGTAAAGGGGTGGGGACATCATTCCTTGTCCGAAGAGAAGCAAGATCCGAGAATAAAGTCTTTGATGAATTTTTTCAACTTGCCGATTGATATTTGCATTTTGGAGGTCTTTTGCTCCAAAGCCTCATACCTCACCTCATGAAAAGCCCTTAAATCATCAAACTCGGCTTGGGTGTACCTCCTAGGCGGTTGAGTACCGGTATTACCCTCCAGATTGCTCGGTTCGCCTTCCTCCGCCAATCTCGCAGCCTCAGCATCATCAAAGAAGTCGTTTGGATCGGGGGAATCTTGACCTCTTCCTCTAGCCATTTTAGTTGGTCGGATGTCCATATTCTTGCGCATAGTGACCATTTGTGAGATGTTATCAATGTCAAAGTCATTTTGAGATACCTCCGAGTTACACTCCGACGAAGGTAGTCCTGATTGTATAAGAAGTTTACAAATCCAATTTCCCATAACCAACTTCTTATTACCTTGAGTGATGGACTCGATTAGACATTGAATGAGTATGACGCCAAAGTTAAGCGGTTCCCTCCTAGCAATCTTATAAGTAAAAAAATAATCCATGTTGCTAGGCATTTTACCCGCCTTTCCACAAATAGAGTAGGCGACAATAACAGATAAAATACGGTGCTCAAGTGTCATCGCCAACAGAGAATATTTTGGGCAAACTCCCAAATACGTCTTAACTTCTTTCATAGACACCCCCAACATTTCATCATTCCAAGTACCACAAGAGAAATAGTCCCAACCACCTTCTCTAACATGTAAAAGCCGACAAATATCATTCGGAGTCCACCTAAAATGACGACCCCTTACAAAAGAATTAACGACAATTGGCTTCCTTTGATCATCATATTGCACCCACATATTAACATAAAAGAGTTGGATAATATCATCATCATATAAGACATAAGCATGCTCCCATAAAAAACATCCAACCTTGCTCCTCAAAGAATCCTCTAATAGTAGGATATTCATTTGTAAATGAATTAAAACGACACATTTTAGTCCGAGCAATCGATTTTCCTCCCATTCCCGAATCTTCATAGTACCATTCCGCATATTTATTGATGAAATTAAGAACATTATGAGAATGAGGAGCTTGAGTAATAAAAGATTTCTTACTTTTCGCCCAACGACAATTTTGGAGCGAAATTGTTCCGCGGAGCTCGGCAATTTGGGCCCGAGATAGTATGGGATTTTGAACGTCATCACCTTCTTGAGCCACGTTTCTCTGGGTAGCTCGAATATCCCTTTGTTCAGCTTCTTCTTGCTGATTTCTTGAAGAACCCTCTCCGCCCATTCTACACTTGGAGATGGGATTTCGACCGGTGGAATTTCTTGGAGGAGCCATATATGTAAGATTCTTGCAAAAATAAGAGGATTAGCAACAAGAATCATGAAAAATGATGAAGAATTAAAGATTTTATGAAAAGGGGTGATTTTCGCTGCTGTGTACGAGGGTTTGAGGATGAAGAGTTCTGTTTCTGAAAATGAAGACAGACGATTTAAAACACAAAAATTCTGCACGGCCGGTCGAGTGGGGTGCGACCGGTCGGCGTGCGGCGATCGATCGCCCGCTTTGGCCCCAAAGTGCAATTTTTCTTTCTCCAGAATTTTCAAAAAATTTGATTTTTCACCCTAAAAGTTTTAAAACTTTGCAAAAAGATAATTATGGACTAAATCCAACAAATATGAGTTTCGAGAAAACACATATACGAGAAAAACGAGATTTAACGAGTAGTGCCCTTTTAAGAAAAATTTGCAAAATCATTTAGGTGCACTAAGGGGTTGAAATGAAATATCTTGAAGGATATGTGCATAAGCATATTATCGAGTTCTAAGAGAAATACGAGTGAACATACCTCGATAGTTTAAGAAACTTGATGACGAAATAGCCAATGAATATGAGAAATATATCATACACAATTCTTAAACAAAATTTGCACAAAAGCACAAGTGTAGGCAAGTAATAGGAGATATCAAGAAAAATACTTATGCTATAAAAATTCATAAGAGATAATAAACCACATAAGTTTAATTAAATGCACAAGAGTTTTGGAAATATCATGCAAGGTCTTCTTTTAAAAATTATGAAACTCACAAATATATTGAAGACCAAAAAAAATAATGAAAACTCATTTGCAATAAAAAACATGCATACTAACAAAATAAAATGCATATTTAAATAGGGAGATACGGGTTACCAATTACGTCATTTCCATGGGTTGTGCCGTTCCCGTTGTTGATGATATCTTCCCTTTTGAAAATCATCTTGTTGATGATGGTTTCTCCAATTACTCCATTTCCAAGCAATGTGGCCTTCTCTTTGGAAATCATTTTGTTGATGATGTCTTTGCCATTTCCAAGGATTATGTTCTTCCCATTTTTGATTATATCCTCTTCTTGGAAGTTTGCTTTGTTGAAAATATTTTCTCCTTTGATCAAATGAATTGGTCATTTGATGTCTTTTTGGCGGTATGAATTTTCTTCGATCATTATTTCGCCGGGTACCTAATATGACATTGTTTTGTGGTACCCTCATGTGTTTGGGTCCTTTAGGATTAGCTTTGAGACTTTTAGGTCTCCAACAATAATTAAAGCTATTTATAGCTCGACAAGTATTTACCGTATGACCCTTTTTACCGCAATAAAAGCAAATAATAATTCTAGGAGCATAATGACCAACATGCTTAGAGACTTGATTCTTTTTCATATGATTGACAACATTAAGCTTATGATCAAGTTCTAGTTTCGAATTATCACAACAATCAATAATTTCATCGGTACTCAAGTTGGATTTAGATAAATCTTTTTTCATGCAATTAATATCCTCAACAAGAGTACTATTTTGTTTCTCAAGGTTTCTAACCTTGTCAAGTGTGGTGGTGTGAGCACATGATAGTGATTCATAGGAAGTAAATAAGATGTCCTTTTCATTTTTCAAAACATTGAATTCCTTTTTCAAATTTTTGTACTTAACAAGTAAATTTTGGAATTCATTTTGAAGATCATCAAAATCATTTTGCAAATCACTATAATCATTTTGAATAACAATATCATAAGAAGTAGAGGGTTTAAGACATACCTCGTTTTCTTCTTCGATGCCCATAAAACAATATTCAACTTCTTCATAGTTGGAAGTTGTAAGAGGCTTGTTCCTTAGATTTGAGCTTGTATCCCTTTGAGAAGTAGATGCTTTTGTTTGACTCCTTTCATTTGCAAATACTCCATAGATGGCTTCTAATTTTTGCCATACTTTATGTGTCGATCGAATTCCCACAATATGTTCATATTCCAAATTAGTAAATGAACAATACAAAATATTGAGAGCTTTACCGTTTAAGGAGATGATTTTCTTCTCTTCATCATTGAGCTCTTTGAAGCCTTTGGAGGTGTGTGGTGTGTCTATCATCGGAATGAATTCTCCATTTATGATGATGTTCCATAAATCGAACCCGCAACCTTGTAGATAACATTCCATTCTTTTTTTCCAAAATATAAAATTTTTGGAATCAAATAGAGGTGGCTTGGTGGTGGAGGTGCCGGTAAGATGAGCTTCGTTCGTAGCCGATGATCGTTCCTCTTGACTCGCGATGTGAAACGAGCTTTCCAAAGAGTTTGGCTTTGATACCACTTGTAAGTCCAAGTGGCTACGATAATCTAGAGGAGGGGTGAATAGATTATCTCCATCTTTACGATTTCGCCCTCTTTTTCTAACCGAATGCTCAAACACAATAATAAAGGTGCGGAATGTAAACAACACACGTTGATTTATAGTAGTTCAACCCACCTAGGGCCTAATCTACTACCACCCTAGTATATCCGGGATGGATTTCAAAAAGAAAAAGAATTTTATTAATTACCAAAATTAATACAAATTCAACTTACAACACCTTGAAGAGCACCACACTCTTCTTCAACACCACCTTTGGAGATTACCACAATCTCCCTTTGAAGATTACCACAATCTTCCTTCAACGGCACCTTGTGAAGATTACCACAATCTTCAGCCTTGAAGAATACCAAATTCTTCAACACCTCAATAAGAAGATCACCACAATCTTCTTGCACCTATCACCTAGATCATCCAAGTGTGTTCTTACCACAAGAACACTCACAAGGATATCTTGTGTTTGAATGATAACCAAAAATCAAGATTACAACTCAATAATGAATATTACAATTTGAGTGCAAAGTGTAATCAAGAATAGCCTAGACCTCAAGGATGTGAAAGTGATAAGCTAGGCAAAATTACAACAAGAATAATAACAATGAAGAACAAATATTTGCTTGAAGTGTATCTTGTTGTGTTGTCTCTCAATTGTTGTGTTGGTTGCTTCAAAACTTCCTCTATTTATAGGAGATGATTGATCAAGCATAGGCTCCTCTTGGGGATTGAAAATCTACAGAAAAATACAATTAAAATCAAGAATATAGCTGTTAGAAATCAATCTCACATTTTAAGGAAATATGTCTGCTGTCAAACGATCATATTTTTGCTGTCAAAGCACAGAGCAACCGGTCGCACATAAATAGAAGTTGAAATGAACATATCAACAATTTACAGGCGACGGCCGACGTGGGTTCGACCGGTCGTCCCCCATCCCAACCGGTCCCCTCAATGCATTTTAAGGAAACTAAGTTCTGTTTCAAAAATGAAACTTGCAGTCTTAGGTCGACCCCTGGCGGCCGGCCGACCTGCTAGATTTTTCTTCCGTCTCATTTTCTGTTTCAAAAATCATTTTCAGGTACGGGTTGCCCTATAGGGCGACCGGTCGACCAAGAGACAGAAATGTTGTCCAATTTTTGTCAAAAATAAAACTCAAGAAATACTCCGAAAATTTAGTAAAAACATTTTAAACCAATCGGGAGTATTTAGACAACATTTAGAAACCTTGTTTTGAAGTAGAAACATATAAGCATAAAATTATTAGAAGTGTTGTCCAATTTTATCTAAAGTAAAACTTGAAAAAATACTCCGGAAAATATTAAAACCATTTTAAATCATTTAGGAGTATTTGGACAACAATTAAAAACATTATTTTGGTGTAAAAATAAAATCATCAAAATTAAAATAAAAACATGTATCAAACAAGAAGTTGAGCTCCCCTGTCATACTTATCTCAAATTCACCTTGCATTAACTTAGAAAATTTCTTGCGCAAAGATTCATTAGTAGAACAAAAAATAATATCATCAACATAACTTGATCACGAAATTCTTACCGCAAGCGTACGGTGTCAAGTTTTAGTATAGGTTTTGAAAGTAGGGTTATCGTCTGCACATGAATTGTTATCAAATTTTATACTAAGTACTATTATTAAAATAGCTTAATTCTATATAGAAATCGAAAAGAGATTAAGATTTATTAAACTAAAAATAAGAAAACAATTGGTTCAGACAATTTATCAAACACGTAAAAGATGAATTCTAGAGGGTTGATTTCACCTAGTTATCCCCATGTTTTTCAATCCAGTTTATTAATCACAAGTTATCAATCAATAAGCCAATATTCCTCTTTTTATCATTTCCTCTATCGAGTGCCAAGTGATTCTAGGTTTCAATTTCGATTTCGATATCTCTATAAAAATCATAAATTAAACCCTAATGCGCTCAATGAATATTCAATCACAGGCTTCAAAAGATTCATAAATCTCTCGATTCTATGAAACCCAGTCCGCATAACACTCCCTCTCGCCGCTCGTGTCCTCAACCTACTCGTCACACACGCCCGGCGCCTGCAGCGTGGTTGCCCGCTAAGGCCGTCCCTGCAGAGCCTTGCTCCTACTGCTGCTACTCCGCCGCGCTTTCTTCTTTGGGTGCTTGTCTGTTTGTCTTATTTGAAGATCATGCTCACCATCTCTTGCCGTTGCTTGCTGTTGTGCGTCTGCTTCTTTGCACCATGGAGGGTCGACGCCGCAACCCTGAAAATGGGCACTGCAGCGCTTTCTTCTGCATATTACCGTTCGCCGTCCTTCATCATCGCGTGTAGCGCGCTTTCGGTATATGCTTGCAGCCGCGCCCTTCCCCGATCCGTTTGTACTAATTTCGACCACCGCGCTGCGGCGCGGGGGTTTTGGCGCTGCAACCCTTGATCTTACTCAATATTTTTCCGTTTTTCCACTTCTAAAATGCGATCTTCACCGTCCAAACACGTTTTTAATCAATTTTGGCATCCAAGACTTGTCCCGACTCTCAAACGACAACTAATTACATGAATTTGACTCAAACGACACTAAAATACCCGAAAAAAATGCAAAATCCTCGTCTAGAATACTTAATACGTTGGTATAAAACCAACTTAACAAATACCCCCAAACTTAGACGTTTGCTTGTCCTCAAGCAATTACAGACTCTAAAATCAACAAACATGGATGAAACAAAAAGAAAGACGACTGACTCAACAGACTAACTGTAAAACTTCACAACCAAACTCATTCGTCAATTTTTGTTTCACTATCAATCAAGCACGTATTTTCACAATGTGATCATGAAGGTGGAATGTTCATGCTAACCCCGTTTTCATTATCCAGATAGATTCACGCAATCAAGTGTTTTCAAAATGATCCACTTTTTGAATATAGAGATGAGATGATTACCGGGCTCCATAGGTTTGTCTTTCACACTAATCTCCACTAATGTAGGCTAATGTAACACAAGGATCAATAGGACTTTCAAAGCTTGTAATGTGGGCTTAGGGTAAGGTAGGAAAAATATAGGATTAAGTGGCTCAAATCACCCAAACACACAATTATCACTTCGAATCATCAATTAGCAACTACCTTTCACTTTTTGACATCCCAATGCTTATGAACCTTCAATCCCGCTGATTTTTCTCATTTTTTTTTCGAAAACCCCCAAACTTATTCTTTTGCTTACATGGGGTTTCATATTTTCTTTTCTCGGGCAACATCATTCAATTAAATACATACCATTCTCATCATACCCTCCACAACCTTCAGTATTTTTCTATACTTGTGTGTATGAGTGATGGGTAATTAGGATTTTCACATTTGGGCTCTGGGTATTAGACTGGTTGCCAAAGAAACGGGTTTATAAGGCTCAAAGGGGGACACTAGGGAAATATAATACAAAGGTAGGCTTTTAGGCTCTGGCTTGTTCAACGATGGCCTAAATCACTTCCTTAATGTTACTTCACCTAGGATTTTGCCTCGACTAGTGATCAGACAAGTTCTAGAATTCAGTGGGATCATAAGAGAAACACTCAATCGCATAAACCATCCCCAAATAAATCAACAGAGTTAAGCACATAGATGGAATTGATGGAAAGAAGAATAAATCACAGTTCAAACACATGCTCTCTTGACCGTTCAACTCATATTCAACAAATTAACTTAGTTATGTAGTTTCACAGTTTTACATACGACCCGACTCGACTCTAGACTCTTATTTTTGTTTTTTTCTACTTAAGACTCGACTCAATGAATAAAATATAGATTGTACCCCCCCAATCTTAAAACGACATCGTCCCCAATTGAGAGATGGGAAAAAGGACTTTCCTGGTAGCCGAGCAGCGAAGGCTCCTTAAGTTATGTGGTACTACTACGTGTATGAGGTGTCTCGTATAAGCTCACAATGCATCCTGGTGCACAAGCTCGTGGGTGTTATATCCCTCTGAGGTGTGGTCTTGTTCTTCCCATTCGCTTTAGCCCGATCCCTCTTTGGTTTCGCATTTTTGCAACCTAGCAAGGTAGACAAGAACCAAAACTCGTGGAACCAAGGAATTCGGTTATGGGTGAGAAATCGAAAATTAAAGCCCATACATAATGCACCCAAGTAGAAAATATAGTGCCATGTCAAAAAGATAAGCATAGATATGCAAGATAGCACTAAACAATATGAAACTGTCAATGGGGCATTTTATCAAACACCTCATATGCATGAATTTGGGCAAAGATAGTGAATGCAATGGATAACTCAATTCAATCCCAAAAATCAACACCAAGCCTAAGTCTAACATGATCAACCAATCCACAATCCACAAATCAACAACAATTATCCTAACACTACTATAATCCAATCACACCAAAAATCACAAGATGGGGAAAATGGGGTGGGGTTTGGAAGTTGCAAACTTACCAAAAAATGAGTGAATGAGATGAAGATGGTGTGTGTGGTGTTCAAGTGCTCCTTTGTGAAGATGGAGTGGGATATGTGGGATTTGCACAAAAAGGAGGGGAGGGGTTGTGATGCAACTTACTACTCCTAAAAATGCAAAAACGAAATTCATAAAAATAAAAATAACTACTAAACTAAATTAAAACTAAGAAAGCAATAAAAGGGGCTTGGGTTGCCTCTCAAGAAGCGTTAAGTTTACAGTCTTCAGCCAGACTATGTCAGATTATCCTCAAGTTGGGGCTCCAATAGGCATGTTATCCACATTGCCCTTAGAAACTTCCCAATCTCCACTGTCTTCAGCTATATTCCAACCATCTGCTTACCATCATATAATTCAAATTTTAGCATGTTGGTTGGATGGATGGTGAATACGACTTTCTCCTGATTTACCCGCAATGTTAGCTCCCCCGTTTCTACATCGATCAAAGCCCATGTTGTAGCTAAAAATGATCGCCCAAAGATTATGGGTATTTTCTTGTCCTCGTTCACGTCCAACACTACAAAATCCACAGGAAAAACAAATTTATTAATTCTTACCAACACGTCTTCAATGATTCCCCATGGATAGGCAATGGATCGATCAGCAAACTGCAAAATGATGTTGGGCGGCTTCACCTCCCGAGCCCATACTTCGTCACATCGAGAAAGAGATATCGATTCACACGGACCCAAGATCACAAAGTGATTTCTCAAAGAAAACTCCTCCAATAGTACAAGGAATAGTAAAACTCCCCGGATCCTTCATTTTCTCGAGGTAGTTTACTTTGGACTATTGCACTACACTCCTCCTCACAAATAGATAGTCTCAAAATATTCAACTTCATTTTCTTGGATTCCATTGGTTTCGCATAAATAGGTGATTCATCGGGGCCAAGCTGAATTTTTGCTTCATTTTTCACGTAAATCGCATTGCGGTGCTCTCTCGGATTAACCTCTGTATCACTTGGGAACTTTTCCTTCTGCTGCAATGAATTCACGGTTGTAGCCAACTGACCCATTTGTGTCTCGATCGACCTAATATGCATCTCCATTGTGCTCATCTTAGTATTCAGGCCATCAATATGCGTCTCACTCCTATTCATTCGATTCCTAGTCTCTCCGATGAATGAGCCTAGCATCTCTTCAAGCGACTGCTTCTTTTCACCTCCGAGTGCATTGAACCGGATGGGTTTGGATAACCCGGGGGTGGGTTCAATACGTTCCTGTTGTTGCTATAAGAGAGATTCTCATGATTGTGAAGTCCCGGGTGATAGTGAGTTGGTAGTGAATTACCTCTGTTATTAAAATCCCAGTTATTCACATAATTGACTTGTTCGGCCTCATGAGTGGCGGCTGCGTGAACGGCTGCGGGTGGGAGTGCCGCTTGCTGTGGTGTGTTGCCAATATTCATGATTGCCAATTGCTTTGTCAGACTCGAGATTTGATCTGCCAAAGCTGACATTGTATCCAACTCAAGAACACGCCACTGGCTTCGGTGCTGATCTCTCGGAGGGCCATTGATAGCTATTTGTGGCCATTACTTCAAGTAGAAGTAAGGCCTCAGTCGGTGTTTTAGCCATCAATGTACCTCCTGATGCCACATCTAGTATCGTCCTCGTATGCCCATTTAGCCCATTGTAAAAATACGGAACCCTCTGCCAGTCTGCATATCCATGTTGTGGGCATCTCCGCAACAGATCTTTAAATCGCTCCCAAGCTTCATATAGCGGCTCAAAATCAATCTGTTGGAATTGGGCTATCTCGCTCTTCAGTTGGAGTGTCTTGCTGGGAAGAAAAAAATTTGCTAAGAATTTTTGAGTCAGATCATCCCAGCTCGTAATACTCCTAGGGGTGAACGTCTGTAACCACTGGCTGGCCTTATCCCAGAGTGAAAATGGGAAAAGCCTCAATATAATGGCCTCGTCAGTCACACCATTCATCTTGATGGTGTCGCGAATTTCCAAGAATGTGGCCAGATGTGTATTCGGATCATACACTGGACTCCCCCCAAACTAATTTTGCTGAACCATACTTATGAGGCCCAGTTTCAATTCAAAATTATTCGCATTTATGGGTTGGCGCACAATTCCGGAGTAGTTCTGGTTCACGGTCGGCAGAAAGTAATCCCAGATTGCCCTTTTTGGTGTCTCAGGCTGTGGTGGCACATTCACGACCCAATTTACGTTGTTCTCATCTTCCCCGCCTTCTGCCATTGCTCGATTCTCTACTCGCTTTGCTGCTCGGATTGCTCGAAGTGTCCTTTCAATCTCTGGATCAAAAAGAAGCAAATTAATATATTTGGAATCTCGCATAAACAGACAAGTCAAATGAGAAAAATGAAATTATAATTCCAAAACTAGTCTAGATTAGGATTAAGACTACTTGGTAATAGTATTAGTTTAAAATAGGATAAAACAATCCCCAGCAACAACGCCAAAAACTTGATCACGAAATTCTTACCGCAAGCATACGGTGTCAAGTTTTATTATAGGTTTTGAAAGTAGGGTTATCGTCTCCACAGGGATTGTTATCAAATTTTATACTAAGTACTATAATTAAAATAGCTTAATTCTATCTAGAAATTGAAAAGAGATGAAGATTTATTAAACTAAAAATAAACTAAAATTAAGCAAACAATTGGTTCAGACAATTTATCAAGCACGTAAAAGATAAATTCTAGAGGGTTGATTTCACCTCGTTATCCCCTATGTTTTTCAATCCAGTTTATTAATCACAAGTTATCAATCTATAAGCCAATATTCCTACCGTGTATCACTTTCTCTCTCGAGTGTCAAGTGATTCTAGGTTCCAATTTCTGATTTCGATATCTCTATAAAAATCATAAATTAAACCCTAATGCGCTCAATGAATATTCAATCACAGGCTTCAAAAGATTCATAAATCTCTCGATTATATGAAACCGTAAGTCCGCATAACACTCCCCTGCTGCCTGCTCGCGTCGCCTGCTCATCACACGCCTGGGCACTGCGGTGCTGGCTGCCGTGCGCTGCAGCGCACCCAGGCTACCCGCTAAGGCCGTCCCCTGCTGTAGCCTTGCTCCTACCTGCTGCTACCTGCCTGCGTTATGAGAATCCAGTCACGAAAGATCCGGACAACACCAAATGCAAGTTATCTCGAGTTCTTGAAGACTATGTAATTGAGTTCTTGTATTTGTTTATCATAGATTAGGTGTTTATTTTCCTTGTTTTGAGTCATTTGAGTGGCCAAGTTGATGTTAGAGGCCAAGTATATTGAGTTTAGAGTCATAGTAGTTAATCATGTGTCGAAAGGAATCATTGACGGTCGAACAACAAGAGGATTCCTTCAAAAACGTCCAAGCGCGTCAACAATTTTTAACACTGGAAGGGTTTAGTATTCTGGTCATAACATTCTCTAAAACATTGATATTGAGGTGATTCAAGATGCTATGGAAAGCTAAGAGAAAGGGCTACAACTTTCATGAAGACCCCAGGAGCTAATTCGGACTCTAACGGACAAAACAGAGGCCAAAACGGCCTGGCCGTGTTGACAAGCACGGCCATGCTCTGCAGCAACTCGATTTTTGGCTCCCGAATACAGCAGGGAACACGGACTGGCCGTGTCCCACGACACAACCGTGTCAGAGGGCGCGTTTTTGAGTTTTGACCAGTTTTTATTTCCTTTTTAGATTTTTAAGTTGTTTCCTAGTTGGTTTAGTGTTTGTTTTGGTTTAGGGTTTGTTTTTAGTTGCCTATATAAGGCAAACACTTGTTTATTTTTCATAACAACTTTGATATTGACTATTGAATTGAGATTATTCTCTCCAACCCTTTGGGTTTTTCCAAGAGCTCCAAGATTGTTCATCTTGTTGCGATTACCGACTTATCAAGCGAACTTACACATTCGTTTGTGGCGTCTACGCATACCGAGGTTCTTGCTTTTCTAAGCAACGGGTCGAGGTTTCCACCCATCTTTAACCGAACTAGTGAAGATCTTGGGTTAACAACATATTGTTGTTAGGTCGTATGCACAATTGTTGTTGTGGTTCACATCACTGCATCTGCTGCTGCTGGGTGCTTGCTTGCTGTGCGCTGAAGATCATGCCTGCTGCTGCACTTTGCTTGCCCGTTGTGCGTCTGCTGATGCACCATGGAGGGGTCGCGCGCTGCAGCCCTGAAAATGGGGCTGCAGCTAGCTTTGTTGGTGCATATTACCTGTTCGCGCCCTTCATCGCTTGTGCAGCTGCGGCCTTTCGGTATGGGCGCTTACAATGCGCCCTTCCCCGCTCAAGCTCCATTTCTAATTTCGACCCCGTGCGGCTTTTCCGATCTTACTCAATATTTTTCCGTTTTTCACTTCTAAAATGCGATCTTCACCGTCCAAACATGTTTTTCATCGTTTTTAATCAATTTTGGCATCCAAGACTTGTCCCGACTCTCAAACGACAACTAATTACATGAATTTGACTCAAACGACACTAAAATACCTGAAACCAACACAAAATCCTCGTCTAGAATACTCAATATGTTGGTATAAAACCAACTTAACAAATGCCAAACTTCTTTAGAAGTTCTTTTATATAATTTGATTGTGAAATGTAAATTCCTTCTTGGCATTGCTTAATTTGAAGTCCAAGGAAGGAGTTGAGCTCCCCTATCATACTCATCTCAAATTCACCTTACATTAACTTAAAATATTTCTTGCGCAAAGATTCATTAGTAGAACAAAAAATAATATCATCAACATAAATTTGAATTAATAAACAATCTTGCCCTTTTTCAAAAACAAAGGGAGTAGTATCAACTTTACCTCTTATAAATCCATTTTGTAAAAAAAACGAGCTAAGTCTATCATACCATGCACGGGGTGCTTGTTTTAAACCATACAAGGTCTTTTTAAGTTTATAAACGTCATTAGGCTTAGAAAAATTTTCAAATACTGGAGGTTGTTTACATAGGCTTCTTCTTGAATAAAACCATTTAGAAAGTCGGATTTAACATCCATTTGGTAAAACTTGAAATTTTTAAAGCAAGAATAGACAAGTAAAAAACGAATAGCTTCTAAACGTGCTACGGGTGTAAAAGTTTCATCATAATCAATACCTTCTGCTTGACAATACCCTTGAGCTACTAACCTTGTTTTGTTTTGAACAATGTTGCCTTAATTATCAAGTTTGTTCTGAAATACCAAAAAAATTCCTGCAAAATCTTAACAATATATCTTGCACAAGAGCATAGTAGTATCGAATAATATAGACACTATAACAAGTAACACATACTATGCCTTAAAAAATTATCAAGACTTTAATGAAATATGTAAGTTCAAATATGCTTATAGGAAGCTATATAAAGTCTATTTTGAAATTTGAAATTCCGAGAGCATATAGTTGAGACCTCATTTATAAGAAGTATTTTGAAGAAGAAATTTGACAAAGCAACCAAGAATAAAGACACGAATATATGCAATAAAATGCATAATTTAAGAGAAGGATAAAAATCAAATATTTTATCACAACAAAATATAATCAAGCTTTATCGAATATATATGCAATAAAATGCATAATTTAAGAGAAGGATAAATATCAAATATTTTACCACAACAAAATATAATCAAGCTTTATCGAATAGTGTCTTTCAAAAATTGAAAAATCCTTTTAATGGCACTTGTATGGGATTCTTTGAAATAGCTTGGAAAGCAAGCTCATAGGCATATGACAAAAATATATCGAGTCTATGAGATGAATAACAAAGGTGAACGTACCTCGATAATATATGTTACTCTTGACAAATTATAAAATAGATTACCATTGATGAAGATATATATCTCCTACACAAGCTAGACAAAGAGTTTTGCACAAGAGCATAATAATATAGGCTAGAGCAACATAAGAAGTGTCACAAGTATACCATGCCATGATATAAATAAAAAGACTTAGAAATATGCATGAGTTTGCAAGACTCTATACAAGGTCTCTTTTCAAAAGAAATTAAACATCCAAGAATATGTAGGGAAACCTTAATTTTGTATTTTCTTTAAAAGATGATTTCGAAAAATCATTTTGGCAATTAAGATGAAAATCAAACATTCATAAAAACAATGTGTATTTTAAAATGAAAAATATGGTTTACCAATTACGCCATTTCCAAGGGTTATGACTTTCCCTTTGTTGATAGTATCTTCCTCTTGGAAAATCATCTTGTTGATGATGTCTTCTCCAATTTTGCCAATTCCAAGGATTGTGTCCTTCCCATTGTTGATTATGTTTCTTCTTGGAATTTGATTTTGTTGATAATATCTTCTACTTTGATCAAGTGGCCCAAATGTTTGTTGTTGATTTGACAATTTGAATTTTCTTTGATTTTTGTTGCGCCAAGTACCTATCATAAAATTTTCTTGTGGTACCCTCAAGTGTTTGGGTCCTTCGGGATTAGCTTTGAGACTTTTAGGTCTCCAACAATAATTAGAGTTATTTCTAGCACGACAAGTATTAGCCGTATGACCTTTTTTACCACAATAGAAGCATGTAATAATTTTAGAGGCATAATGACCAACATGCATAGGAACTTGGTTCTTTTTATTATCAACAACATTAGGCTTATAACCAAGTCCTAGTTTCAAATTATCACTGTAACGCCCCAAATTTAATAAAACAAAAATAATCACAACGGTCTCAGTTAACGAATAAAATACTCCAAATGTTTACTAACTTAAGTTCCACAAATGTAATTGTCCAAAAGTACGATACTTTAAAACTTATAATACTAGGGATCTAAGTCTACCAAAAAAAATTACAAAGTGAACCCAATCACAGAAACTAAGTATTATAAAAAATTTATAGCGGAAGTCTTAACTTATAAAACTTAATAATAACAAATAATACATTGAAAAATAGTAACCAAATTTAGAACAACTACGCTTCGAAATACTTAGGGCAAAATCAGAGAGATGACACACACGATTCGTATTTTGCATTACTCTTGTCTTGGTGTCCGGACTCAGGTTCGTGTATCTCTGAATTTTTTTAGGAAAAACGTGGGGTGAGCTAAACGAGCTCAGTGGATAGGGGTATGTGAATGCAAAAGTTATTAATAAAAACTTGAAAGAAATTCTTTGAGTTAATAGTTTAGTGAACAAAAATATTTCAGGCATGCAAATGAATGCAGAATTGTCAAGACTAATGTTGATTACAAAACCTACCAAATAAATCCACTACACAAGTAAGCAACATCACGAATAAACAAATTATACACAAGTAATATTGCAATGGTATCGAGATGGAATATAAATTGTACTAACCTTATGACGTTTAGGTTGCTGCATCAAATACAATATTAGCACAAATACAGTCAAACAAATTACGGGATTCAAGTCAAATTTAAAATGGACAAGGTTCTATGCCCCATTTTAAAACCAGCAAGATACACAAAATAAACGCAGGTCGATGTTGATCAAACACCGAACCCTATTGTGTTCTCCATCTCACCAGGCCGAAGCCTCCCGACTCCTTATTCCTCCGAGTGGCTCGACGACTCTTTAGTTGTTGGTTTATACCCGGAGTTCGTCATATTTTGGAATATACCAATACTACGACCCAATTTTCTCCGCCGTCTCCGGTCCGACCAGAAACATGGGAATAGGCACATGTATAGTTGAGCAAACACCAACAGGCGACCTGTTCGATTGATTGCCCGAACTACACACGCCAAACGGGATACGAGAACGGGAAACGGGAAACAATTTTTTTTAACAATAAATCAATTTCAATGACAAGTCAGTGAAAATGGTAATGATAAAATATTAATGAATTTCAAACAGGGAAACGATTTACATCGTAATTGATTGCAAATGAAATGGATATAAAGTAATAAAAATACTCATGCACCTGACATTTCATCACAAGAATATAAATTCTCGATCTTAACGACTGCTAATAAAATTCATTTATCTCGCATGTGAGAAGTTCTCTAACTTTGTAAAAGTGATGAGGCTACATGGGTAATTCATCTTATCTCGGTTAAATCTTGATCTCAAGGGCAATACAATATTTTCAAGTCTTTTAATAAACACCCAACTATTATGTTATCTCAATTGTAGTTGGCAAAAAAATGTGATCACTATTTATTATAGTGAAATTTTTCTTAAAAGTTAATACATTAACCTATTAGTCCAAAACGCCTAATTTGATTAATTATTATGTGAAGGTTCTTTAATAATATTTTTTATGAAGTTTAATAATTTACAAATCTAAATAATTTTAGATAAAATTCACAATTCATCATCTTTAAAAAAATAATGTCCTTAGCCAAGCTACGTAAAACTATTATTTCATTTATCTAGTAAATTTTATCCAATTTATTATAGCATCAATGTTCATCTAATTTAGAAAATCTATGTCAAGGGCAAGTACGTCACTAGTTGTTATAAAATAAAGACATAATAAAAGTTAATATCGATTTATAATATTACAATGATTCATGATTTCACATCATCATATATGAGAATTCAAAACAATTTATCAGTATAACATAATCGCAAAAGAAAATCATAACCAATATGCATGCAAGATGAGGAACATCAAGTTTTACTATCTTTTGCAATAAATTAAAATTTTAATTATTTTTACCCATTGAAATAACCTTCAAATAAACTTTTACCCACTTTTTTGAATGTCTCCAATTTTCTGTTTGCCAAGTTTACTTCACCATATCCCTACACAAAGGTTCAAATGCCTTTTAATATCTTGGTTTAAATTCAAACAAACTAATACAATATCTTTAATTAAGTCTAATCAACATAACATAATGTATAATATATATATATATAGGGAGGTTAAAATGAGACCACATATTATATGAGACAATGTGGACTCATCTCAACCCTCCCTTATCTATATCAAGGGCTAAGATAAATAGGAGTTATAATTACATTAAATATTTAATTAAATAAAAATAAGGGCATAATAGTCAAATTACCCAAGTGGGGACCATGTTATTTGGGCGTCAGTTATGGAATAGAGATTTTCACGCAGATCACGCAATCTCCTTCCCCAAAAAAACTATATCATCTTCTTCTCTCCTTCCATTCGAAAATAGCTCCAAAATTCTGAAAATCGACATCAAAATTCCACCACAAATCGTGAATAATACACAAAAATGAGCTCCAATCAAAGCGGTGAACAATCTTCTGTTATGGCCGAACCTTCTTCGAGCGAAATCGGTGGTGAATACAATGAAAGTGAATATAATCCTGGTATGTCAATTTCTTCAATATATTTAGTACACAATTTGATTAAAAAAACATACAATGTATGTGTAATTTGAATGTACACGTGAAACGGTGCATCAATCTGTATAAATTAGTGAGTAGTTATCGATTTCTTGTTATATTTCTGCAAATTTGTTGAAAAATCCATATATTTACAAGTTTCTTCGAATTACAGATATTTATACTTTGCTGCTGAAATCAATTACTTTACTGTGTACATAGATATTGTGTACATAGATATAGTTTCCTGTTGATGTAGTGTTCAATAATTGTATACCTTTTATAAATATTGGTTTTTTTGGATGCATAAGTGGTAAAACATTTTCACTGTATATTTAATGTTGTTTATATGTATAATTATGTTATTTTCGGTGTATACTTATCATTTTATAGAAAATTAGTGGTGTTACTTCAATGTTTACTGTTGGTTCGATGCTTGTATATTTTTAAAGTGTAATATTTTCCATATGATGTATACTTATAGCAATTACACTATATTCTTAGTATTAATTCAGTGTTTATCAATAGCCTGCTTGTACACCTTTAATGTGTATATTTTAGATTCAACATGATGCATACGTAGACATCTTTTATTGTATTGATAGTGTTAATTCACTGTTTTATCGAACATGCACAATATATACTGATGTCAAACAGAGGCTAGTAATTTCCCCTGGAGCTACAAAATATTGGATACCTGAAATTGATGAAGACAAGGTGCCACAATGTAGGAATGCATTTCACATCGTTGGAAAATGGTATTAAGTTCTATAAGGAATATGGTTCGTGCAGTGGATTTGACATCCGTAGGAGTACATCGAGAAAGTTTAGAAATGGAGACATCCGTGTGCAATATATTTTGTGCAGCAGAGAAGGATTTCAAAACACTAGTAACTCTGTCAAGCGTATCGACACAGAAGACGGCAGCGGCACCAAAAATAAGGAAACTCGTAAAAGATTATCCAAGAGAAACGATTGCGACGCACATTGTATATTTGAGTGCACTAATCAAAGCGCATATGTGATCAAACATTTCAAATAGCGCCACACCCATCCATTGGCATCTGAATCCTATAGGAAATTCCTCAAGGTTAACAGAAATCTAAACTTTGGACAACAAAAGTTCATCATGGACTGCTTCTAGAGCAAATATCGGACCGCAAAGACTCATCGACCTATATACACATATGGTTGGGGGGAACTCCAAGGTTGGCGCACTTAAGATAGATTTCAAGAATTTTAAGAGGGATTTGAAGGCGTATATATCTGGTGCGGATGCACAGATGATTGTCGACAACTTCCTAAAGAAGAAGGAAGTTTTTCCTAAGCTAGCATTCAATTATGTTGTGGACGAAAATGATCAATTAACAAAATTATTCTGGGCAGACGGATTTTAAACAATGATTGAAATTATGGTTTCTTTGGTGATGTCATCTCTTTCGATTCCACGTACAATACGAATAGGTGCGTACAATTCAAAAGCATTAATAATCTGTTGCTGAATAAAAGTAGTGCATATGTTGTATACTTAGAATACATTCATTGTATATTTAGTTTAAGTTTAATATACTCTTAATTTCTAGTAACTGTATTTTTTAGGCATCATTACAATGAATAACTGATTGTAGTGTAGTATATTTAGAATATATTTACTGTGTATATATCGTAACTTTATTGTATTATTAATGACTAAACATTGTATGCATTCCCCAGGTATAAGATGGTTTTTGCACCATTCACAGGGGTCGACAGCCATCGGAGATGTGTTACCTTTGCAGCTGGATTAATATTAAAGGAGGACGAGGAATCATACATATGGTTATTCAAGTGTTTTCTGGATGCAATGGGAAAAGAGCCACATTACATCGTGACCGACCAAGACCCTGCAATGAAGAACGCATTCAAAGTGGTTTTTAAAAATGCAAAACGCCGTTTATGTATGTGGCATATCATGGAAAAGGTTAGCTCTAAAGTCGGGACTGCATTGCTGAAGGATAATACATTCATGAAAAGACTTACTTCAATCGTTTGGAGTGAAGAGATCGAACCAGATGAATTTGAGGAAAAACGGAATGAAATTATGGACGACTTTCACTTGACATCGCATCCGTGGTTTACAAAAATGTATGAAATTAGAAACAGTTGGATTCCTGCGTATTTCAGAGATGTTCAGATGGGTGGATTACTTAGGACAACATCAAGATCTGAAAGTGCAAATAGTTGGTTCGGAGCATTCATTAATTCTCAAGTGAATTTGGTGGAATTATTTATGCGCTTTGTCAGCGCAATGGAAACCCAACGACACGTGACGGAGAAGCTCAACAATGAATCTGAAAGTTATGTGCCCGAATGCAAGACACCTTTGCATATTGAACAACATGCTGCAATCGTGTATACACAAACAATATATTCAGAGGTAAGCAAGCAAATTGCAGCAGCATGTTATGAGTGCACCATAGTTGGAATAAATGAAAACGGTGATAACTGCTCGTTGTTGGACCTCTAGCGTTACTCGGATTGACGACTGTTGATAAGGGTCTTTTTATGCATGTTTTATGTGTGTATTTGAGTAGAATTTGAGTCATTTTGTTGTTAGTTTCATGAGTTTTTGATTGTACATAGTTCATATTACTGTGAGGTGCTTTTATGGTGTAGATTGATCATTCGAAACTATTTTTGGTGGATTTCGGACCATAGATTCATGTCAAAACATATCCCGGGGTTTATGGATGCAAAAACACTCGAAATCCCAAGCTAAACGCATCATTTCGGGGTCTTTCGAGACAAACACGGCAAGGGTGTGCTTTTAAACACGACCATGCTTTTAATCAGCCAAAAAAGAGCAAAAAAATGGTATGTCGTAAAAAGCACGGCCAGGGTGTGCTTTTAAGCACGACCGTGCTTCTGGGAACTCCCAAACAGCGTGAAAAACACGGCCAGGCCGTGCTTTTGAGCACGATCGTGTTTCTGGACTATTTCTGCATGATTTTTGAAGGGTATTTTGGGAAAGCACTTCAACCAAGCCTTTTGACAACTCTTTTTGCACATTTACACCTCATTATGCTTCACTAATTCCTTACTTTCCCACATGATCACATGAAAATAATGATTCTAACAACCCAACTCATAAAGTTGAGCATTAAACTATCAAAAGATGACATTATTAAGGAATACTTTCTCCAAAATAATGTCTATAAAATCCAAGAGTATGGGTTGAAGGATTCATTGATTCATTCATTCATTCACATACATAGAAAATCAGATTTTTGTGATGAGAGTCCATATTTTGGAGAGGAGAAACACATATTGTAGTGAGGAAGAGAGTTAGAAGGCTTGGATCACCATGCAGGGGCGCTAAGGCACAATGATTGAAGATCGCTCGGAGAAGAAGATGAACTCCACCACTTCATCATCATACTTCCAACAGGGGAGTCTTATGTTGGTTTTGGAAGTTTTAACTTCAAGTATTCATGTTGATTTCGGAAGAAACTTCTTGTTTAATTGTTGTTTTAATTCTCAAATCCATCATGAGTTAAATCGCTAGTGTTTGAATATGATGAACCCTAGAACTTATTTGTGATCATTGGTTTGAATGTTTTAATATATTTTCTTATGTTTTTATGCGAGTCACTTATGTTATGCTTGTTTATTCGAATTGGTATATGCGCAATATTGATTTGAAGTTTATTTTTCACCGGAAATCGAGATTCATGGTGAAATAGAACCAACATAAATGAAAGGAGTTGCATGCAATCCTAGAAATAGGGCGACATAAATCTTCCTGGATTAGGGTCAAACCTAATATGGAAATTCACAAATCGTTAATGCAATCTTGGGGGTTTTAACTAGAAAGAGATTTCAGTTAATCAACTTGAGGTTAGGAGTTTTTCGTCTTGAGAAAGGGTTTAACTTAATTTAGGAATGCCTACGGTCAATGAAGCATGAAAATATGTTAAGGGATGGTTAAAACTTAAGGGTTATGGTTGTATTTATTTTGGTAAAATCACAAAGACGTTCTAGAAGGATTCACATTCAAGCATATTTATATCCAACATCTTCCAATCCGAGTGTATCTGATATCTTTTGTGTTCTTAGTTGCATCTTCCACTTTTATTTGCTTTCATTTTATTTTTACATTGTAACAAACTATTTGGCGAATTTGTAGGCTAGATAATAAAAAGACGGTAATTATTAGTACTCATAATCCTCGTGGGAATGACACTCGATACTCGCTTAGCTTTGCTATAAACGATAGGTGCACTTGCCTAGGCTGTTTTTAGGAGTAGCTTCCGAGCCATCAATTGTTCCCACAAACCAACACGAGTCTTTTCTAGCGCGCTTTGTCCTCACTCACGCGCACCCTGGAAAACTTCCCAAGGGGTCACCCATCCCATGTCTACTCCAGGCCAAGCACGCTTAACCTCAGAGTTTCTATGTAATGGGCACCAGAAAAGAAGATGCATATGTTGGTATAGGTAGTCCAAATCATATCCTTTAAGCTATCCTTTAACAATGCAATCCAGCGCTCACGAGTTCGAATCGCGGGTCGTGCCTCGCGCCTCTTTTAAATCCCATTGCAGGCAGGATGCTGGACCAAATCCCAACAATCCCCCTCCCAGCACCTGCCAGTATCTCAGCTCCAGTGCTTGGCAACCTCCGCTGCTCGCCAAACTTCCTCAGTTCTAACGCCAGCTTCTTCAGTTCAAGCGTCGCGTCACGCAAGCCTCTCAGTTCCGGCCACCTAGCAACCTACACCTTCAGTTCCAGTCTGTTTACCTCAGTTCCGGCCACCTGGCAACTTACCCTTCAGTTCTGGTCCACCCAACAACCTACACCTTCAGTTCCAGTCTATTTTACCTCAGTTTCGGACACCTGGCAACCTACCTTTCAGTTCTGTCCACCCAACAACCTACACCTTCAGTTCCAGTCCGTTTTAACTCAGTTCTGGCCACTTGGCAACCTACCCTTCAGTTCTGGTCCGTTTACCTCCGTTGCGTCAGCATCTCAGTTCCACCGTTCCTGGCAACCTCCACTGCAGCGTGCTCCAAGGGAATTCAAACTCGTGACCGGCTCTGATACCAGTTGTTGGAACTCTAGCGCTACTCGGATTGACGACTGTCCCTACAAACCAACACGAGTCTTTTCTAGCGCGCTTTGTCCTCACTCACGCGCACCCTGGAAAACTTCCCAGAGGGTCACCCATCCCATGTCTACTCCAGGCCAAGCACGCTTAACCTCAAAGTTTCTATGTAATGGGCACCAAAAAAGAAGATGTATCTGTTGGTATAGGTAGTCCAAATCATATCCTTTAAGCTATCCTTTAACTTTGCAATCCAGCGCTCACGAGTTCGAATCACGGGCTGCGCCTCGCGCCTCTTTTAAAGTCCATTGCAGGCAGCATGCTGGACCAAATCCCAATACTCGTACACAATAAAGGACGCCACAAAACAAACATACATTGTTTTCTATAGTATAGTTGAAAAGGAGGCAACAAGCATGTGCAAAATGTTTGAACAACATGGTCTAATTTGCCAGCATATGTTTGTAGTCTTCAAAGATATATGAGTTTTCCCGAGAAACACCTGCTTACAAGATGGACAAAAACAACCTCATTCGTGGCCAATAATGGACGTCTATACCAATTTAATGGTGGAGAGGAGGAAAATGCAACTATGAACAAACTTTGGTCGGATTTCCATTGCTTCATAGGAATGGCACAGGGGAACATAAAAAAATTGAAGGAATTTTCAGTTTTAATCTCTGAACAAAAGAACATGATGTTACTAGACAACGAACAACAAAATTCACAAATCAACAAGAAAAAGGTGCTCGAGGGCGTGTGCGGATCCACATCCAATGTAGATGTCACGGTGTTACCGCAAAACAAGCAAAAAATAAAGGGAGTGGTAGGCTGGTTGAAGAGTCGATTACAAAGTCAAAAGGAGAAAGCTATCAAAGCAAGCACAAAGCTCAAGAGACGCTGTGGGACGTGCGGTGAGGTCATGACACATAATAGCAGGACCTGCCCCAAATGGACTGTTACTAAATCATAACAATATGTACTTTTCGGTTTTTGTTAAACAATTTAGACGCTTTGCAATGATTCAGTGGATATATGACAATACTTTATACCCCTGCATATCAAAATGCGATTCTTTGTTGTGTGGTTATCGTGTTTATGTTGTGCACATGATTGTTTAAAGTTGTACACTTATACATGTTTTATGCTATATATTTAATCTCGCATGTTTAACGTGTCTTTGTTGTGTTTATCGTGTTTATGTTGTGCACATAATGGTTTCAAGTTGTACACTTATACATGTTTTATGATGTATATTTAATACTGCATATTTAACGTATTTTTGTTGTATATTTAGCTTCCTTATAATGTATATATATATATTATATATTTGCTGCTCATAATGACAATACTATTCAATTAGCCAATACATGCACCATATTTTATAATAATACATTATATATTTAACATCAATTCATTTGCAACAACTAAATATAAAAACTAACTTCATTTAAAGATACATTGTTTTCGTCTTTTCGAGCTAAAACTCTAGATACAAATTTCCATAAAACCCATAACCACTAAAAGAGTCAAAACTACTACAATACTTCATGGAATATAAATAAAATACACAAAAAACTAGATTATCGTTTCATAATTCCCAAAAACATGTGGATTAAAATACAAGTACGAGTCCTAGGCATTTTTTTGCTAGTCGAGAATTTTTTAGCCTCTGCCAGCGTCGTCTCTTTAACTTCATTGATATCGTCTTCGACAATAGCAGCGTAGTATAGCGTCCTCAACTTATTAAGCAAGGTAGTATTTCCCTTCTCAAGACCCGCATCCCAGTTCTGCATCCCTCCCCCATATACGTTTCCATGTGGCGCATTGCAAACACACCACAATCAATCTTATTCTCTTTGTCTCTCCAAGGCATTGCAACCTCGACGGATCGGAATTTTCAACAACCTAGGGCGATTGGTAGCATCCTCGAGCAAGCAAATACTTGGAGAACAAAGCGATCACAAAGGATAACAAAAACAACCAATTAAAAACGATGAAAACAAATCGAGTTAAAAATACTATTACACATCAAATTATGTCTAAATATACAACAAAATTATACTATCGATCAAAGAAAAACAAACACTACAGTACATCAAAATAAGCTTTTATGTAAACTTAAGATTATAACTAACAATACAACAAACTAAGCTATATATACAATAAAGTAAGTCTAATTATACAACAAAAAAACATCAGAAAATCATTTAAATAACTTACCAAACCACGCCGGTGTGTGCTCATACTTACAGTGTCTCGTGCCACCAACACTTGAATTGTCCAAAATGTGAACGAATCTCCTCTTAATATCATAACAAATAACATAAATATGTTCACTCTTGCATATCGGGAAGAAAACTCGCAAAATAAGATAAAAAATAACCAACCAAAGACATCATGAGACTTGGGCTTTGCCACGACAATCTAAAACAATAAGACACAATATAACACGACAAACAAGAAAATACCATATCAACGGTTATATTGTGTTCTATTAGGCTACAAGCCGTTGATATGGTATTTTCTTGTTTGTCTCGTGTTATATTGTGTTTTATTGTTTTAGATTGTCATGGGCTAAAGCCCAAGTCTCACTTTGTTGGTGGCACGAGACCCTACAGTATGAGCACACACCGTGCGTGGTAAGTTATTTAAATGATTTTACTGATGTTTTATTGTATAATTAGACTTACTTTATCAGTATATATAGGCTTAGTTTGTTGTATTGTTAGTTATAATCTTAAGTTTACATAAAAGCTTATTTTGATGTACGATAGTGTTTTTTTTTGTCAGACGATAGTATAATTTTGTTGTATATTTAGACATAATTTGATGTGTAATAGTATTTTTAAGCGATTTGTTTTCATCGATTTTAATTGGTTGTTTTTGTTATCCTTTGACAGATCGCTTTGTTCTCCAAGTATTTGCTTGCTCGAGGATGCTACCAATCGTCCCGGTTGTTGAAAATTTTGATCTATCGAGGGTTGCAATACCTTGGAGAGACGAAGAAAATAAGATTGACTGTGGTGTGTTTGAAATGCGCCACATGGAAACGTATATGGGGGGAGGGATGCGGAACTGGAATGTGGGCCTTGAGAAAGGAAATACTACCTTGCTTAATAAGTTGAGGACGCTATACTGCGCTGCTATCGTCGAAGACGATATCAATGAAGTTAAAGAGACGGCGGCTAGCGGCAGAGGCTAAAAAATTCTCGATTTGCAAAAAAAGGCCTAGGACTCGTGCTTTCTGTATTTTAATCCACATGGTTTTGGGAATTATGAAACGATAATCTAGTTTTTGTGTATTTTGTTTATATTCCATGAAGTATTGTAGTAGTTTTGACTGTTTTAGTGGTTATGGTTTTTATGGAAATTTGTATCTAGATTTTTAGCCCGAAAAGACGAAAACAATTTATCTTTAAATGAAGTTAGTTTTTATATTTAGTTGTTGCAAATGAATTGGTGTTAAATATACAATGTATTATTATAAAATATGGTGCATGTATTGGCTAATTGAATAGTATTGTCATTATGAGCAGCAAATATATAATGTATATACATTATAAGGAAGCTAAATATACAAAAAAATACGTTAAATATGCAATATTAAAATATACAAACATAAAACATGTATAAGTGTACAACTTGAAACCATTATGTGCACAAGATAAGCACGATAACCCTGCACAAAGAAAGACACGTTAAACATGCAAGATAAATATATAGCATAAAACATGTATAAGTGTACATCATTAAACCATCATGTGCACAAAGATAAACACGATAACCACACAAAGAAAGAAGCTGTTTGATATGCGGTATAAATTATCATCATATATCAATCAATCATTGCAAAACGCCTAAATTGTTTAACAAAAACTGAAAAGTACATATTGTTATGATTGAATAATGATCCGTTTTGGGGTAGGTCTCGCTATTATGTGTCGTGACCTCACCGCACGCCCCACGGCGTCTCTTGAGCTTTGTGCTTGCTTTGATAGCTTTCTCCTTTTGACTTTGTAATCGACTCTTCAACCGGCTACCACTCCCTTTATTTTTTGCTTGTTTTGCGGTAACACTGTGACTTCTACATTGGATGTGGATCCACAATCGTCTCGAGCACCTTTTTCTTGTTCATTTGTAAATTATGTGGTTCGTTGTCTAGTAACATCATGTCCTTTTGTTCGAGAAATTAAAACGAAAATTCCTTCAATTTTTGTATGTTCCCTACGCCATTCCTATGCAAAGAATGGAAATCCGACCAAAGTTTGTTCATAGTTGTGTTTTCCTCCTCTCCACCAAGAAATTGGTATGGACGTCCATTATTGGCCACAAATGAGGTTGTTTTTGTCCATCTTGTAGCGGTGTTTCTCGAATAATGACATATCTTTTTGAAGACTACAAACATATCTTGGCAAATTAGACCATGTTGTTCAAACATTTTGCACGTGCATGTTGCCTCCTTTTTCGCTTATACTATAGAAAACAATGTATGTTTGTTTTGTATGGCGTCTTTATCAGGTACGAGCATTTATCGACGTTTTCATTTATTCCAACTACGATGCACTCATAACATGCTGCTGCAATTTGCTTGCTTACCTCTCGAATATATTGTTCGTGTATACGCGATTGTAGCATGTTCTTCAATATGCAAAGATGTCTTGTATTTGGGCACATAGCTTTGATTCATTGTTGAGCTTCTCCGTCCGTCCACGTGTCGTTGTGCTTCCATTCTTGTTTGTCAAAGTGCATAAAGAATTCCACCAAATTCACTTGAGGATTAATGAATGCTCCGAACCAACTATTCGTACTTTCGAGATCTTGATGTTGTTCTAAGTAATCCACCCATAGGAACATCTCGAAATACGCAGAATCCAACTCATTTACGATTTCATACGCTTTTGTAAACCACGGATGTGATGTCAAGTGAAAGTCGTCCATAATTTCATTCCATTTTTTCTCAAATTCATCTCGTTCGATATCTTGACTCCAAACAATTGAAGCACGTCTTTTCATGAATGTATTATCCTTCAAAATGCGGTCCGACTTTAGAGCTGACATTCTCCATGATATGCCACATACATAAACGATGTTTTGCTTTTTTAAAAACCACTTTGAATGTGTTCTTCATTGCGGATCTTGGTCGGTCACGATGTAATGTGGTTCTTTTCCCATTGCATCCGAAAACACTTGAATAACCATACGTATGATTCCTCGTCCTCCTTCAATATTAATCCAAATTTATGCAAATGTAACACATCTCCGATGGTTGTCGACCACTATGAATGGTGCAAAACTATCTTATACCTGGGAATGCATACAATGTTTAGTCATTAATAATACAACAAAGTTACGATATATACACAAAATATATTCTAAATATACTATACTACAATCGCATTCATTGTAATGATGCCTAAAAAATACAGTTACTAGCAATTAAGAGTACATTAAACTTAAACTAAAGATACAATGAATGTATTCTAAGTATACAACACATGCACTACTTTTATTCAACAACAGATTATTAATGCTTTTGAATTGTACGCACCTATTCGTATTGTACGTGGCGTCAAAAGAGATGACATCACCGAAGAAACCGTAATTTCGAATTGCTGTTTCGTCTGCCCAGAATAATTTTGTTAATTGATCGTTTTCATCCACAACATAATTGAATGCTAGCTTAGGAAAAACTTCCTTCTTCTTTAGGAAGTTGTCGACAATCATCTCAGTGCATCCGCACTGGATATATACGCCGCAAATCCCTCTTAAAATTCTTGAAATCTATCCTCAAGTGCGCCAACCTTGGAGTGCCCCCAACCATATGTGTATGTAGTGATGAGTCTTTGCGGCCCGATATTTGCTCTGAAACACCATGATGAACTTTTGTTGTCCAAAGTTTAGATTTACTAACCTTGAGGAATTTCCTATAGGATTCGGATGCCAATGGATGGGAGTGCCGCTCTTTGAAATGTTTGATCACGTATGCTCTGCCATTTGTGCACTCAAATATACAACGTGCGTCACAACCGTTTCTCTGGATGACCTTTTACGAGTTTCCTTATTTTTGGTTCCGCATTGTTGTCTTCTATGTCGATACTGGCTGGGCCACAGAGTTACTAGCGTTTTTAAATCCTTCTCTTTGCACAAAATATATTGCACACGGATTTCTCCATTTCTAAACTTTCTCGATGTACTCCTACGGATGTCAAATCCACTCGCACGAACCATATTCCTTATAGAACTTAATACCATTTTCCAACGATGTGAAATGCATTCCTACACGTGGCACCTTATCTTCATCAATTTCGTATCCAATATTTTGTAGCTCCGAGGAAATTACTAGCCTCTGTTTGACATCAGTATATATTGTGCCTGTTCGATAAAACAGTGAATTAAAAGATGTCTATGTATACATCATATTGAATCTAAATATACATTAAAGTCGTACAAGCAGACTATTTGATAAAGCACTCAATTAATACTAACAATATAGTGTAATTTCTATAAGTATACATCATATGGAAAATATTACACTTTAAAAATATACAAGCATCGAACCAACAGTAAACATTGAAGTAACACCATTAATTCTTTATACAATGATAAGTATACACCAAAAATAGTATAATTATACATATAAACAACGTTAAATATACAGTGAAAATATTTAACCAAGTAAAGTAAATGATTTCAAAGAAAGAAAGTATAAATATTGTAATTCAAGAAACTTGTAAATATATGGATTTCTCAACAAATTTGCAGAAATATAACAAGAAATCGATAATTACTCACTAACTTATACAGATTGATGCACCGTTTCACGTGTATATTCAAATTACACATACATTGTATTTTTTTATCAAATTGTGTACTAAATATATTGAAGAAATTGACATACCAGGATTATATTCACTCTCAACGTATTCACCGTCGATTTCACTTGAAGAAGGCTCGCCCATAACAGAAGATTGTTCGCCGATTTGATTGGAGCTCATTTTTGTGTATTATTCTCGATCTGTGGTGGAATTTTGATGTCGATTTGCAGAATTTTTCAGCTTTTTTCGAATGGAAGGGGAGAAGAAGATGATACAGTTTTTTTGGAGGAGATTGCGTGATCTGCGTGAAGATCTCTATTCCAAAACTGACGCCCAAAGAACATGGTCCCCACTTGGGTAATCTGACTACTTTGCCCTTATTTTGATTTAATCAAATATTTAATGTAATTATAACTCCTATTTATCTTAGCCCTTGATATAGATAAGGGAGGGTTGAGATGAGTCCACATTGTCTCACTATAATATGTGGTCTCATTTTAACCTCCCCATATATATATATATATATATGTAGGTCCCAAGGGGTGTAAGTGTAAGGTTTAGAAGGGGGGTTGAATAAACCTTACCAAATTTTTGATTTAGTCCTTTTAAATATTCGAGTTGATACTACACACCGTGTCCTGGTGACAACCAATTTAGTTAATCAAGAGAGTTAGTCTCTCAACGGACTGTTGAGTTGTTGATGGAATAACTCAAATTTGTTGGTCTAAATTAACTCAATCGTGGTTTATTTTCAAATGGAAGACTTAACACCCTTAAGTTTGGTTAAACAAGGATTTAGTGCTTAGTTTAGTACATAGAAATTATCAAGTGGATAGCAAATTTATCAGCAGATTTAAACAATTAAGATGCAGGAATTAAAGTCTTTGAAATGTAAATGACACAATGAAATTTTTATAGAGGTTCGAAGATGGGGTAATTATTCTACTCCTCTCTTCTCCAACTCCCGGAGGAATCCACTAGGTATTGATCGAGATACAAAGTGGTAATGTCCAGATACAAGTCTTGATCACACAAATGACTTGATCCTTTGGGACTCGATCTGAGACGCCTTGATCACTCACAAATTGGCTTTTCGTGCGACTCGAAACTTTCTTCACAGGCGGTACCGCTTGCTACTACACCCACTTGCTCAAGCTCTTTGGATTTGATCACGAAGCCCTCCAAAAGCTTAAGACCGGTTCGACCTTTAACCTTCCTACAATCCTTCGTGGAATGTAGACCCTTGATTTTTCAAGTATTTTCCTCTTCAACTCGATTGAAGTTATCTTTCCTTCACAGGTGAGTGTTGGATTGATGTTCTTCGTAGTGTAGGCTTGAGGATTGAGAATATTTCGGGTTTCGTTCTAATAATTTCTTGAACGTTTTTGGTTCTCGTCCATTCCTTTTTCTCAAAATCATTTCTCGGCCTTTTATAGTGATCTTTCAAAAATTTGCCCGTTGAAGAGATAGGCTTATTTTTGAAAGTCACTTGCGTCGTTGGCTTATCTTGTTGCGATCCTTGGAATTGCCACTTCCTCGTATAAATTGTTCTCCACTTTTCGTAGTTCGACACGGTGTAGTGCTTCCCATTGGTTAATTCCTTTTGCACGCGGGTATGGAGATATTACTTGTTTAAGTAATTCTCTTGATTTACGTAAACGGATCTTTTTCATTATCTCGACTTGATCGCATTTCTTTGCTTTCCCGGGTGACTTAGAGTCGACTTCCAATCATGGATGACTCTTCCGTCACTTCAACTTGAGACTTGGCTTTTCTTGAGTTGACTTGACCGATACTCCACTCACCGCATCTCGATTGCTTCTTCATGAGAGTTCCCGTCTACTCTTCTTTGCCATACTCAAATGTCTCTCGCGGAGTCTTCCTTCTAGTCTCCGGTTGTCCTCTTGCATGTTTGGGCGTGGCCGACTTAACTCAAACTTGACCCATTTTATTTATTACAATGCATTTTACAACAAGAATGGGGTGCCAACTTCCTATTCTAAGTTTTACATGGCATTCATCAAAATCTAAACAATAAATTTCCTAACAATTTCCCCCTTTTTGATGATGCCAAAACTTAAACCATACAAAAATGTAAATAGCAAAGATACATACGATAGTGTATTCACATAGAATGTATGCGTAGAATCAATCTTTTTATTGATCATAACATTCTTGTTCTTTTACACAATCACACAAGGTGTATCGAGCAAACATTTGTCTACACGTAAAGTAAAGAATTTATAGCTTTATTGCGAAAAACTTACATAGTATGTATTTACATCATAAAATACATGAAGGGGTGGACAACAACACTTCATCTACTTATTTGTCTCCTTCTTTCATCTTGTTCAAGATCTTCTCGCTTCTTCTTTCTTTTTCTCGCTGTCACCGCTTTCTTCTTCTTTTCATATGCCTTCCTGGCAGCTTCATCTCTTCTTAATCTCTCTTGTCTTTCCTCCCATAGATGAGTTTGTCTCTTGTTTTCTTCTTCTATTCTTTTCGCATACTCGATTACTTTTAGCCACTTGCAAATTTGCTATTTGGTCAAGACCAGCCGATGATCCCTCCTTTCTTTCGCTCGATCTACGTATTCAATGTTTTTGGGCGTGGCCTTGGAGGTCCAAACCTCTTCCTCCACCATTGCTTCTTCCTCTACCTGCGGCGTGTATTGTCTGCGGGTCTTCTTCTTTCCACCGAGTGACCGGCGAGTGACCAAAGTGAGTGATCACGGTGTCTGCCGCTGTCGCCTTCTTCACATAACGTGAGACCCTTTTCCCAAGATACAAGTCCCAAGCTTGAGCCATAGACATATTTGCAAAGTATCCTTCGAGATGCGGCGTTTTAAATTCATCAACTGCGATCGTGGCTCGTCCCGACATCCGAGATGGCATAAGTGTCTCTGTCTCTTTGGAATGCCTCCATGTTGTTTCAAGATGTTCATAACCCGGGCATCCATTCTTCCTTCCACTTCCTCCATCCCCTCGCTTCAATTGTCTTTCTCTTTTCAAAATATAGATATAGCGAGTGTTGGAGTGGCGAGTCACGGGGAGTTTATCAGGCCGATAATGTCGGTTGTGACAAGACCTTGTTGGGGGTTTGTGCAATCATCAAGGTCACATCTTTCGATCCTTCCCCCTCAACAAATTTTCCTTTCTTTTGTTTCAGTAACCCTCATTGTCTTTCCTTCGCAATGCATCCTCTTTTCGGCTTCGGATCTCTTACATGCTTTAAGGTATTCCTCTTCCCCCTTTTTGGCATCATCAAAAGAGAGAGGAACGCTGAAACATATCTTGGCAAGCGGGAAGTCGAGCTCTGATAGTCGAAGTTCTATCTCGAGTCTGCTGCGGAGTATGCGACGAAATCGGATCGAGTAGCGTTGGACTCTCACTGAAATTAGCTTCATCTCAGCCATGAGAAGGCTGAATTTTCTATCCATGTTTTCTTCCAAACGCCAGTAGATCACTCTTATTTTGCTCACGCAGCAGCTTTATCTCGGCGGTGTGAGCTTCATGCATGTGCTCAATGTGTTCTCTCAACTTCGTTTTTGCATCAAGATTCTCGGCTCTCCATACCAAGACTTGTTGAACAATGTCCTGAAGTATCTAACTTGTTCCACACGCATTGTTTCTTCTTTGTTGCCACCATTCCTCGATCCTGATCAAGTATGCCTCTTAAGTCGGATAAGATTGCATCTCTGTTGTCGATCCGCATGTCCATAGAGGATCGATGCCTCTCCATCCGTTCAATCTCAAAGAAAATAATGCCTTGAACACCTCGCGAACTTCGATTGATTAACTTCCGTTGTAGGCGATGGCCATGCGGCGTCAAAGTCATAATCACCGAACAATGGTACCGATGGAATAACATGAGTGGTCTATGGAAGCGTGCGTGTTCGTTCTCGATTCTTCGGTGAGGTCGGGTACCTCCAGGAGAAAGGAAAAGATTCTATAAAGGAATCATCACGCCAACCGGTATTTGTTCAATGATGAGAGGTGCGCGTGAAGTTCCTTTTGAGTCGAACTGCTGCACTTGGGGAGCTGCGCAGTGGACTCTGTCTCACCGTGCTTGTGAAGTGGACCCGACTTGCGAGCCTCACTGTCTCAACAACTTCGTTGGTCTCACTTGGTTTCTCCATTAGTGGGATCGGTCCTCGGCCTTATCGAGCGTTATCGGACGATGATGAGATTTCCATTGGTGGCTCATCATCAAAATTAAAGGTTTGACGAGTAGTCTTGGGATCGACTTGCTCGTGCTTGGAACATCCGCACTGAGTCTTTTGGAGTCATCACGGGGGATGACTCGAACTTCTTCGTCGCTTCCGATCCCGCAAAGGTTACATCGATTATCCTGGGAATCATGAAGCGCTTATCTCCTTTTTAGATGGGTCAATGATAGCGGGAGGGATGTTCTCTACTTCGTTTCTTTACCCCGGAAGTCTCAACCTCCCGTGGGCCTTCATTACCTCCTCGTAGTCTCATTTGCAGCGAGGCATGGACCTCCCTTTCGACGAGTGTCACTTGTCTTAGGGTCTTCGTGGTGGCATCCATTGGAGTCTCAACCCCATGGATTGCACTTTCATCGCCAGTGTTAACTCCCCCAGGGTTGTTCCTTCTTGTGCCTCGACCGCATCGCCGCGTCATTAGCCTTCGAGCGATTGGCACCTCACCAAACAGTCTCAATCGCCTGAGCTTCGTTGATGGCAACTTGCTGTTCGTTTAGTGTTTGTACTTTCTCCACTTCGCCTCCTGGATCCGTTGTTGAGTCATCTGCAGATTCTCCCCTTGCTGCAGTGGAGGGAGTTCCCCCTCGGTGGCACACCACCGAGTGACTTGAATGGGGTCACTCGTCTCCGGACTCATTGTTTCTATTGAGTGTTCGGCCATTGGGGCGGTGGTAAGACACCTTCAATAGGGGTTGGCTCGACTAGGGTCCCCACTATCCCGCCATCGCCATTTCCTTATTGCCTTCTTCCGAGTGAGTCAGGGAAGTCTTTGGCGGCAAAGAACAACAATGGCGATTTGCTTTGAACCACTCCCATTGGATCAATTTCAACTGTGTTCGAGGACTCTCCTGGTCCCTCCATCAATCTTTGCTCGTGAAGGATTCTGGATTCGTGCAATGCTTGCTGCATTTGCAACTCTTCGTGGCGGCAAAAGAGTCCTGGATCCTCATCACTGTCGAGATAAGATATCAAGGAGAGGATGTGTGTGTTCGTAGGTGCCGGAGATAGGGCGATCTTTGGCCTTCTCACGTGCCTCGAACTTCCTCTGCCTGTCTTTCCTTCTCTCTTGTCCCTCGAAGATCTGCAGGAAATGCATGCGCTTGTCCTCATCCAGTCTTGGACCACGGTGGTCACTCGAAGGGAGTTCAGCATTCCTCTTCTTCTTCTATAAATTCAGGCCGTTGGAACTGTTCCCTTGATCGACTCAATTTCCACTTCCTCCACTCTCGCAGACGATTTTGGATGTCCGGGTAAAGTGGGGATAGGATCATCACATCACCGTCGGCTCTATCGCCTTCTTCTTGTGTCTCGGTTGCGCGGACTATAGCTATTTCTTCAGATTTTCCTCTGCTGATCGCTTCACAGACTTAGTCAAGTTTCATCTATAGTATCTGGAGACTCTCTTCTCCCGCCTCCTGATCTCGTGTCTGCTCCGGTGAGTGGGACTCGGCCGGTTTCTCAAGCTCGGAGTGCTTGATGATTCTTCTTCGTCTCTAGTTTGTACCGGAGGGATTTCTGGTTCGAGAGATAGTTTCTTCGAGTCTTGGGCGGCGGGGGCCGTGCTAGTGTTTTCTTCGAGGAGCTGGCCGTCTTGGCTTGTCGGATCTCCTTTTTTTACGATCGGAGAAGGTATATGAGAGTCCTTCTCGACCCATTGCTTCTTTGAGGCGGGAGACACGGCTGCGGGCGGTGACTCTGCTGCGAGGCGGGAGCGAGTTTAACTTTCTTTCTTTGCGGAGCGTGATGATCTTCTTAGCAAACATAGGGCGACTTTCTTCTTTGGTGGAGAGGAAACAGATCTTGGTCACCGATTCCCCTCACTCGTGTCGCTCTCTTGGCGTAGGCTCTCTTCGTGCGCCCGAGAGGGTTTGATCTGAACATCCTCTTGTTAACATGGAACGTCTTTCCATGTCTAAGAGGACTCCTTTCACCTCCATCATCCGGCCAATCACCAGGCCATATCCTAGGGATCCTCCAAATGTGCCATCTTCCTCAAGGATTTGTTCCCTACATTACGGCATACTGCTGTAGACAAACTCAGCCCGGTTTATTTTCCTTTCTTCAATGATCGCCCATCACGATCGACTTTGCTTTTGTGATTGGTCAAAGCGCCAAATTATTTTATCAAGTATAGTCGGGCTTGGCTATTTCCTTCCGGCAAAAGTTTACATCGCCTTCGCTAATTTACGATGCTCCTTCCGTTGGTAGTGGCGGTGTTGACCAAATCCTTGGCGAGAGATGGTGAGTTGTTTTTCCGTGAATGATGACTTTATCCCTTCATCGTGAATCTCGGCATTCACGTAGAAGCGTGCAACCTCCTCCACATAGGTCATCGGATATTCCAAAGATCGAAAATGATTTCAAATTTCAGGCGTTTCCAATTTCTCGGCGATTTTCTTCACTAGGGTGTCATCGGACCCTGTTTCACCATGCCGCCGAAATCCACATTAGACCCGTGTGGATTTGCTTTCCTAGCTTGACAAAATCATAGGTTGGTGCCATTTTTCAGATTTTATCGAAGAAAACTTAGAGATTGATTTGAAGATAGATAGGGTTTTGAGAAGATTTTTGCCTTTGCTTCGAGAGAGAAATGAACAGGTTTTGGTAGTGTGTGAGAGAAACGGACGAAAATAGTTTAAGTATGGTTTATGAAAGGGCGTGCGGGTGGTTTTGAAATGTGATCGAAATCAACGGTTTAGATTTTGCACGCCTATTTAGCATTTAATGTCTCGTATTTAATGCGGCAAAGATTTATATCCAATCATAAGCTTGGTGTGCGGCTTTATGTTTGTACACATCATCATTATCTTTGACGTCATTCTTAAAAACATTCCCGCTTAGCAAAAACGATTTGCGTTTTTGTCACTTTGCTCATAAGTGACTCGACTTATCCCTTAGCCGATTTAACTCTTCTTCTCACGGTTCTCTTAGTGACTCATAACAAATGACTTGGTATAGTTGTCTTTCCAATACAATTGATTTACTTAGGCGAGTTGTGAGTTCAAACTCTTTTTCCCTTTTAGTGTTCCATTTCTTTTCTTTGATTCTTCCGAGTGTCACCACTCAATTAACCCTAGCTCATGTTTGAGTTCTTCAAATCTTGACTCACATAATGGTTTTGTAAAGATGTCACCAATTGTTTATCGGTTGAGATATATTCCAAGATGATGTCCTTCTTTTCAACATGATCTCTTATGAAGTGATATCTCGACATCGATATGCTTTGTTCTTGAGTGCAACACAGATTTTTGAGTGATTGCAATTGCACTTGTGTTATCACACATGATTGGAATTTCTTTTTCCTCAACTTCATAGTCTCTTAGTCGTTGTCTCATCCATAGGGCGTGGCACAACAAATTTTGCCCACTTGTCAATATGTATTCTGCTTCACCAGAGAGGTGGCTATTGAATTTTGCTTCTTGCTAAACCAGGAAATCGACTGTTTCTAGCATTTGACATGTGCCGAGGTGCTTTTTGCAACTCTGCATCGGCAAAGATAGTCGAGTCCGAATAGCCAATTAGCTTGAATCCACCTTCCTTTGGATACCATAAGCCAACTTCTTGGCTTCCTTTCAAAGTATCTCAATATTCTCTTAGTTTGTTGTCATGTGGCTCTCTTTTAGAGCGATTGAAATCTTGCACATACACCTACAAAGAAATGTGATGTCCGGCACCTTCTTTGTAAGATAGAGCAATGATCCAATAAGTGCTCTGATCTTGTTTGATCTACAGGCTTGCCATCTGCATCCATGTCCATTTTGATGATGTATTCATTGGTATTTTCACGAAGACTTCTCCTCCATACCAAATTTCTTCATTAAGTCTCTGGTGTATTTTGTTTTACTTATGAAGGTTCCATCCTTCCGTTGTTTCACTTGGAGTCCAAGGAAGAATGTTAGTTCTCCCATCATGCTCATTTCAAATTTACTTTGCATGAGGTTTGAAAATTTTTCACACAGCTCTTTGTTTGTGGATCCAAAAATGATGTCATCCACATATATTTGAACAAGCAAGATACTCTTTTTGTCTTGAATTAAAAAAGTGTTCTATCTACTTTTCCTTTTGTGAATCCATTTTCGATTAGGAATTGTGACAAAGTATCATACCATGCTCGGGTGCCTGTTTCAATCCATACAAGGCTTTCTTGAGTTTGTATACCTTATCTCCAAGAGTCTTCTCGCTCAAATCCGGAGGTTGTTCAACATACACTTCTTCTTCCAATAAACCATTTAGGAATGCACTTTTTACATCCATCTCGATATACAATGAAATTCTTGTGAGTCGCATAGGCAAGAAACATCCTTATAGCTTCCAATCTTGCTACAGAGCAAATGTTTCATCAAAATCTATTCCTTCTTCTTGGCAATATCCTTTGGCTACTAGTCTTGCCTTGTTTCTTACCACGTAACCTTCCTCGTTCATCTTGTTTCGAACACCCATTTAGTACCAATAACATTTTGATGTGTGGGTCTTTGAACTAATTCTCATACTTTATTTCTTTCAAACCGATTCACTCTTCTTGCATAGCTTGAATCCAATGTGTGTCGTCCAATGCTTGTAGCACATCTTTGGGCTCTATTTGCGAGATAAAGCACGTGAACATGGCTTCTTGTTGAGTTCGGATCTTGTTTGACACCTTCTCTTATATCTCCAATGACAAGTTCTCCGGTGGATGGTCTCTCGGCCATCTTACATCGAGGTTGGAGTAAGTTAGCCGGATTCATCGTCTTGCTTGTGTTCTTGTGTGTTCGGCTCTCTCGTAATCACTTAGCGCAAATTTTCCAAATGTTTTTGAGATTCAAATATCTCATCTTCTTCTCGAGTTTATAATTCCAAACAAATTGGCTTGAAAGATAGGACTCTTCTTACGTATGGTTAGATGATTCAAATTATCAGTGACTCTTCAATGTCTTCTCCATTTACATTTGGCTCATCGAATACCACATGAATGGATTCTTCTCGCAACCATAGTCCTTTTGTTGAGTACTCTGAGGCTTTGCTTTCAACGAAAGTATCCCAAGAAGATACCTTCATCGACTTTAGCATTGAAAGCCTTTAGATTGTCCTTGCCATTGTTGTGGATGAAGCATTTACATCCAAATATTCTAAAATGTGCAACATTTGGTTTTCTTCGATCCAAATCTCATAGGAGTCTTTGTCAACTGTCTATTTATCATACATCTGTTTTTGAGTGTAGCAAGTCGTGTTGATTGCTTGACCAAAATCTTTTTGGTAACCCCGCCTCGCCTAACATGGTCTTTGCTTCTTCTTTGAGAGTTTTGTTCCTTCTTTTTTCTCGCAACTCCATTCTTTGTGGAGTCCTTGCTGCCGATAGTTCATGACCAATACCATTTTCAATACAATCTTTGAGTTATTATTCCATTGACAAACTCGAGTTCCTCATCGATCTTATTTTGATAATGGTTTGCTCTTCTCGTTTTGAATCCTCTTCATCACCGTGGTAGTTTTACTAGAGAGTTTCTTTCTTCTTACACATGAATATTGTCCATGTATATCTTGAGTAGTCATCTACTACCACCAAGGTGTATTTCTTTCCACTTATCTTTGGGCCGGTTCCACTCCAAATAGATCCATATGTAGCGTCATGCAATATTCTTGTTGAAGATGAACATGTTTTTCTTTGAATGAAGATTTGATTTGTTTTCCCTTCGACATGCATCACATATACTCTCCTTCTTGTATACTCGAGTCGAAAGTCCTTCCACAAGACTACTTACGCAAGCTTGTTAATCGTTTTGAAATTCAGGTGACTCGCCTTTTGTGCCACAAACTTGACTTGATTCACCAGGTTTTTCTTTGCTAATAGACAGTGTTGTGTGTAGCGGTTGACCAATCTACTACATACATGTTCTTTTGTCGCATCCTTGCAACACAACTTCATTCGATTCAAGATCCTTGATTTGGCATACACCCATGTTGAATCCAACATTATAGCCCTTGTCACGAGTTGACTTATGCTTAGCAAGTTGAAGTTGAGTCCTTCGACATATGCAACATCCGTGATTTCTAATCCGTTCCTCTTGACGGATCCAATGCCTCTTATTTCACCGGAGCTTCATTTCCTCCAAATATTACTTTTGCTCCTTTAACTTCCTTGAATTTTGACAAATTTTTCTTATTTCCTGTCATATGTCCGGGAATGACCACTATCCATGTACCAGGTTCCTTGGCACTCACTGTTCCTTGAACCTCGCAATCAAGGAAATTAAGTTTTAGGTACCCATACTTGTCTCGGGTCCCGAGGGGTTAGAATTGTAAGATGATCCAACCAACTCATAGCCAAATGATTTGACTCTAAGGGGTTGCCATCTATCAGTTCCATAATCATAATTAATCCCGGCAAATTGCTTGGGGATTCTAGGTTCATACAACTGTCTCTTTTGTCTGTATGCATGTGTATAAGTTTTAGCAATCGCCTTCTTTGGGTAATTGTGGTGTTTCGAGTGTAGTGCCTAGGTGCATATGTGTCTTTGATGAAAGCTCTTATACTTTTGGAATGACCTTTGCCGAGTTCTAGGACTTTGCCATTTGGGCTTATATTCCATAAGTCTATGCTTTGATAGTTTACATTATTCCAATCACTTGGCTTGGATATTTTCTACCATTCCCATCATATGTATTTTTTTATGGATTTTCTCGGGTTTTTGGTAGCTCGCTTCTTCTTTACAGAGTATTTTCTCTTTGGAGTTTGGCTTTGAGGAACTCCTACTGAATCTCTTCTCACCGTCCCTTTCAAATAAGCACTCAACTAGGGTTGTAAAAGAATCGAATCGAATCGAATATTCACAAGATTCGATTCGAATTCACTAATATTCAATATTCGTATTCGTATTCGTTTATTATTCGAATTGAAAAATATATTCGTATTCGATTCGACCAATATATTCGATTCGATTCGAATATTCAGATTCAATTTTTTTAATTATTTTATATATTTTTTTTTAAATTGTGACTAATTTATAATATAAATTAAAATCAATAATAAAAAATTATCAAATAAGTACTAGTTGGTAATAAATTAAATTATCATAGGAATTATGAATATATATACATATATATAATATCAATACTAATATATATGTGTATTTATTAGTATATATAATATAAATATATATTATTCGAATATTCGATTCAATGTCGAATCGAATATTGTGTTATTCGAATTCAATTAAAAATAATACTTAATCAAAAATATATTCTTATTTGAATTCTTATTCGAATTTGTCGAATTCAATCATGATATTCGAATTTGAATCGCGAATCGAATAAAGAATATTTGATTCTTTTACATCCCTACACTCAACTTGATGTTTTCTTTTCCTTTATAACCAAGGCCAGTTTGCTTGTAATTGTGCTTTGGAGTGAATGTGTGTGCAACATTTAGAGTTTTGGATTTTTAGACTCTTCATTGCTTGAAGATCCTTTTTCCAAAATTACTTTTGGAGTTTGACATAGCACGAGGAATTAAATCCTAAGCCCTGTCTTGTCTCCACATTCTCTTTGACTCATAATAAGATCATCCAATGATTTAGATGCCTTAGTAAATGATGCAATCACATTTTTGAGGTCATTCTCCCTCTTTCTATGGCAACTATTTCTCGCTATTAACTTAGCATTTTCAAATTTAAACTTTCATTCTCATCGGCTATTTGACTTAGAGTACTCGGCTCCTTAGTCACCGTGAGTTTTGCTTTTGAGTAGACTGTTTTCCTCATTTAGTAGTGTGTGTGAGGATTTAATGTGTTCAAAATCCTTCATCATTTTGCCTAATGAATCATAAAGATCGAGTGGGTGATGAAATGTGTGTGTCACGATCACTATCACTAGAGTCCGAGTTTGATGAGTTGGAGTGTATCTCATCTTCTTGGTCGAGTTGATCTTGTTCCTTGGCCATTAAGCGATTAGGCTTCTTCTTCGAGTCACTTGAGTAGTCGGCTTCACCTTTGCTCTCTCGAATCAATCGTCTCTCTTGACTTGGCAAGTTTTTAAAGATCTCTGCAGCCCATCATTACCTTTTTCTTTTCTTGTCTTCTTTCTCTCAAGACCTTTCTTTCTTCTTCATTCCTGTATTTGTTAACTACATGATATGAGCAAATAATGGCATAGTGACCTGGTTGTCTATAGTTCCAAAGATAGATATTCACCTTTTGATCGACTCTTTCCATTCTTGGATTGTCACCCTTTGATATTCACTTTTTGATGATCTCTTCTCTTGGTTGGCCTATCTTCCTTTGATTTGGAGGAGCAGTGTCTTCCGAAAAGATTCACCCTTTCCTCTCTTGTAGTTCTTATTGAAGAACTTGTTGAACCTTTTAACCATCGGGGCTATTTCTTCGGATCAATGACTTCTTTGACCTCGCCTCTCTTCCCATCTTTAACAATTAGAGCAAGTTGTTTTGGGTACGTTGTCTCTTCCTGGTCTTTTCTTCTCACTCAAACTCGTAGGCTTTGAGATCCGAGAATAATTCATGATTGGATGTCTTTGATAGGTCCATGGAATGTCTCGATGCCACGACCTTCATTTCCCATTCACCGAAGACTTTTTAGGATCTTCATACACATTTCTTCGTGTATATTCCTTTCCAAGTGTAGATAGCTCATTGGTGATTTCGTGAACCGAGCATCCGGTTGATCCAGGTTTTCTCCCGAGATCATTTTGAAGTTCTCAAATTTCTCGTACATACCACCGATAATTTGTTTTCTTTGATTTGCTCACGAGCCTTCACAAATCAATGTTAGCTTGTCCCATTTCTTTAGCCGTTTTGCATGATTTGACTTTATTGAACATGGCTTTGTCCAAGGTTTTGTAAAGGATGTCATTGGCTACATTGTCCAGGTTGTATCTTTTTCTCGTCATCATTTGTCCATTCGGTTCTTGGTTTTTCAACCATGATGATCGTCCGGGAGCAACATCCTCTTCTCCTTCACCGCAGCTCTTCTTCAAAATTGTGTTCACCTTTAAGATTTGCAGTGGCCCATCCTCTATCACTATCCACATCTCATCATGTAATCTTTGATAGATGAGCACTCGCATACGAATTTTCCAATCATCAAATTCTTCAATGGTGAACATAGGGATGCGTGTCAAATTTGCTTCCATGATAAAAAGAGTTTTGAAAGTTTAAGTACTAAAGCGGACTTTGAAAAGTTTGGAGATCTAGTTCAAGAACTCACGGAAAGGCTCAATGAACCAACCGCTCCGATACCACTTGTAGGTCTCAAGGGTGTAAGTGTAAGGTTTAGAAGGGGGTTGAATAAATCTTACCAAATTTTCGATTTAGTCCTTTTAAATATTCGAGTTGATACTACACATTGTGTCCTATGTGGATGACCAATTTAGTTAATCAAGAGAGTTAGTCTCTCAAATGCACTCAACTCGAGCCGTTGATGGAATAACTCACTGTTGGGTCTAAATTAACTCAATCGTGGTTTGTTTTCAATGAAAGACTTAACACCCTTAAGTTTGGTTAAACAAGGATTTAGTGCTTAGTTTAGTACTTAGAAATTATCAAGTGGATAGCAAATTTATCAAAGATTTAAACAATTAAGATGCGAGGAATTAAAGTCTTTGAAATGTAAATGACACAATGAAATTTTTATAGAGGTTCAAGATGGGGTAATTCTTCTACTCCTCTCTTCTCCAACTCCTGGAGGAATCCACTAGGTATTGATCGGATACAAAGTGGTAATAATCCGGATACAAGTCTTGATCACACAAATGACTTGATCCTTTGGGACTCGGTCCTGAGACGCCTTGATTACTCGGTTGGCTTCTCGTGCACGACTCGAAGCTTCACAGGCGGTTGCCTTGCTACTACTGACCCACTTGCTCAAACTCTTTGGATTTGATCACGAAGCCCTCCAAAAGCTTAAGACTGGTTCGACCTTGAACCTTCCTACAATCCTTCGTGGAATGTAGACCGCTTGATTTTTCAAGTTTTTCCTCTTCAACCGATTGAAGTTATCTTTCCTTCACAGGTGAGTGTTGGATTGATGTTCTTCGTAGTGTAGGCTTGAGGATTGAGAATATTTCGGGTTTCCAATTCTAATAATTTCTTGAACATTTTTGGTTCTCGTCCATTCTTTTTTCTCAAAATCATTTCTCAGCCTTTTATAGTGATCTTTCAAAAATTTGCCCGTTGAAAAGATAGGCTTATTTTTGAAAGTCACTTGCAGTCGTTGGCTTGTCTTGTTGCAGTCCTTGGAATTGCCACTTCCCTCGTATGAATTGTTCTCCACTTTTGAGTTCGACACGGTGTAGTGCTTCCCATTGGTTAATTCCTTTTGCATGCTTCTGGGACTGAGCACTTCGAGAAAGGTAGTATGGAGATATTACTTGTTTAAGTAATTCTCTTGATTTCTGTGCAACGGATCTTTTTCAGTTATCTCGACTTGACTGCATTTCTTTGCTTTCCCGGGTGACTGACTTAGAGTCAACTTCCAATCATTGGATGACTCTTCCGTCACTTCAACTTGAGACTTGGCTTTTCTTGAGTTGACTTGACCGATACTCCACTCACCGCATCTCACCGCTTCTTCATAGAGTTCCCGTCTACTCTTCTTTGCCATACTCACTTGTCTCGCAATGAGTCTTCCTTCTAGTCTCCGGTTGTCCTCTTGCATGTTTGGGCGTAGGCGACTTAACTCACTTGACCCATTTATTTATTACAATGCATTTTACAACAAGAATGGGGTGCCAACTTCCTATTCTAAGTTTTACATGGCATTCATCAAAATCTAAACAATAAATTTCCTAACAATATATATATATATATATAAAGAATCAATGTAGAATTAAAGAAAGAAACAATAATGATTTTAAGTACCTTAAGGCCGCGCCGGGGGGTTTGATGCTACCAAAGTGAGTTGCGCCCAACTCCCTTGTGATTTTGCCAAGTATCCCACTATGACATATGCATGTATTTTTTTTTCAAAAAAAGAAAATTAAAATGGGACACATGTCACAATCCTACGGGAGTTGGGCACTACTCACTTGGATAGCATCTACTTACCCGGCCGCGAATGGCGGCAAGATTGCCGAGATGTTAACGACTTTTACAATTTGCACCAATTACCAAAAGATTTTTTATTTTTTATTTTTTATTTTTTATCAACAACAAACAAGTTTTTAGGGAAAAAACATTATTAAAAATTGATAGAATATCCAAAATCTATGTATCTATTATAAAATAAAACATACAAGGGGTTCTTGGCTATTTTCCCTCAACCTCAAGGTAAGCACCTAAATGGTTTTCTTGGGTTAGCTTCATTAAACCTCAAAATAGAACTAAGTTTAACAACTAAACTGAAAAAAATAACATTAATAAATATTAATAAAATTAGTGGGGGACCCACTGTACCGGAGCATTTTTCCGGCGGGATGGGATGGTCGGATGGTGGCGGTCGATGGCCGGAGAAATAAAAAGAGAGGAGATGGGAGGAAGATATAAAGAAAGAAAAGGAAAAATTAAAATTAGGGGCAGAGTGGTGGTTACCGACGGGATTTTCGGCGGTGGTGGTGGCGGTGCCGGCGAGCGGGGGAAAGAGAGAGAGGGAGGAGAAAATAAATAAAATGAGAAGAAAGCAAGAAGAAAAAGAAATTAAAAACCGGTGGTGGCCGACGACCGGTGGTGGTGGCCGGCAGGCGGTGGCAGTGGCGACGGTGGGGAAGGGAAGGGAGGAAGGAGAAAAAGAGAGAGAAGAGAAGAAGAGAGCAAGAAAAAGGGAAAAATATATATATATATATATTATATTTTTCAGAGAGTTTGATTCTACGGCCGCCGTCCATCGGCTGGGAAAGAGGGAGGAGGAGAAGGGAGAGGCCACACCTTTTAGTGTGTGAAAGTGTGTGAAAAAATCTGAAAATGAAGCAGGTTTAGGTTTTGAGGGTATTTATAGGCCTCTACATGGGTAGGCTTTTAGTTTGGGTTGGGGTTTGGTTGTGGGCTTGGGTGTGGGCTTTAGTATTAATTGTTGAAATTAAAATTGAATTGGGCTTGTGTTATATAAAATGCTGAAAATTAAAGATTGAGTTTTTGGGCTTGCTAAAAAAAATTGAAATATACAAAACACCAAACTATAATAATTTTTAAATCCAAACTAATATCGAATCTATAAAATTAACCATTATAGTATTCAAATCTTAAATCTAAAAAAAATAATATGATAGATAATTAATCTAATAATAAGATACAAAAAAAATCTAATTCGAATCTCAACAATTAATTCTCAATAGTAATTGTAAAGTCAAATAGATATGGAAAATTATTCAAACTCTATAATTATTATTCAATTAAATGACATAAATTATTAGAAACATAATATGATAATCATCTCAAATAAAATTCTAGGTTTATCGAATATGGGGTATCATAATCACAATGATGATTAAGAACTTTGGTCATTTTATTGGTACTCAAATTAAACTGTCAAATCATTTTTCATGCACTTAATATCCTTCACAAGAGATTCATTATCCTTTTCAAGGTTTCTAACTTTATCAAGAGTTGTAGTGTGAGCATATGAAAGTGATTCATAGGAAGTAAATAAGTTATCCTTATCATTTTTCAAAATATTGAATTCTTTTTTCAAATTTTTGTATTTAACAAGTAAGCTTTGGAATTTATTTTGAAGTTCATCTAAATCATTTTGCAAATCATCATAATCATCATGTACTTCATTACTAAAATAAATAGAAGAGTTAGAGCGTACCTCATTGTCTTTGTCGATGCCCATTAAACATTGCTCGGCTTCTACATCATCGAAAGTTGTAAGAAGCTCATCTCATGTTGTTGGATTTGATGTTGTATCCATTTGAGAGGTAGATGCTTTTGAATTGCTTCTTTCATTTGCATATACTTACTTCATGTATAGCTTCTAATTTTTCCCATGCTTCATGTGCCGATCGTATTCCTCGAATATGACTGTATTCCAAAGAAGTAAGTGGGCAATGAAGAATATTTAGAGGTTTACCATTTAAGGAGAGAATTTTCTTATCTTTATCATTGAGCTCCTTGATGATTTTGGAGGTGAGTGGTCTGTCTTTCATCATGATGGATTCTCCATTAATGACCGTGTTCCAAATATCAAACCCGCAGTTTTGTAAATAGCATTCCATTCTTTCTTTCCAAAATGTATAATTTTTGGAATCAAATAGTGGTGGCTTGTTGGTGGAGGCGTCGGTAAGGTAGACTTCATTCGTAGCCAATGATCGTTCCTCTTTACTCGCGATGTGGAACGAGCTTGCCAAAGAGTTTGACTCTGATACCACTTGTAAGTCCAAGTGGCTACGATATCTAGAGGGGGGGAATAGATTATGCACATTTTCTCTATAATACCCTCTTTTTCGAATGTAATAAGCCAAGACAATAATGGAAGTGCGGGAAGTAAACAACATGCGTCGATTTATAGAGGTTCAACCTATGGCCTAATCTTCTACCACCACAGTATCTCCGATATGGATTTCAAAAAGGAAAAAAGATTTTATTAATTACCACAATGAATACAACATCACCTTACAACACCTCTTTGGAGATTATCACAATCTTCTTGCAATGGCACCTTGTGAAGATTACCACAATCTTCCACCTTGAAGAACACCAAAATCTTCAAGACCTCAAAGAGCACCAAACTCTTCAATAAGAAGATTACCACAATCTTCTAACACCTAACACCTAGATCACCCAAGTGTGTTCTTACCACAAGAACACTCACAAGGATATCTTGTGAGGATTGATGACCACAAATTCAAGATTACAACTCAATAATGAATGATACAATTTTGAGTGCAAGTGTAATCAAGAAATAAGCCTAGACCTCAAGATGTGAAAGTGTAAGACCTTAGGCTATTACAACAAGAATATTGAAAATGAAAGAACAAGTATTTGCTAGAGTGTATCTTGTTGTGTTGTGTATGATTGGTTGTCTTGTTGCTCCAAAATTTCCTCTATTTATAGGACATGATTGATCATGGATAGACTCCTCTTGGGGATTGAAAATCTACAAAAAAAAATACAATTAAAATCAAGAATATAGCTGTTAGAAATCATTCCCATAAATTAAGGAAAATATGTTTGTTGTCAACGGCTAGAATTTTGCTGTCAAAACGCTATGGCGACCAGTCGTGCAGAAATGAGGAAAAGTTGAAAACACTGAAATTTACACAGGGCAACTGATCGACTAGTGGTCCGACCGGTTGATCCATGTGCTGAACGGTTGCCCTCAAGAAATTCCAATACAGAGAAGATTAGAAACAAAGAGCCATCTTCAGACACTGGTCGACCGGTCGACCACACCGGTTGAACCCCCCGGTGGCCCGATCTACCCCCTTTTTTCAGCAAACATGTTGTTCTCTGTTTTGCACAATTTTCAGATATGGGATGCCTTATAGGGCGGCCGGTTGACCTCAAAACAAAGGAGTTGTCTAATTTTTGTCAAAATAAACTTCAAAAAATACTCCGAAAAATTATTAAAAATATTTTATATCAATTGGGAGTATTTGGACAATATTTAGAAACATTGTTTTGGTATAAAGACACAATTAAACAAAATCATCAAAATCATGATAAAAATATTTATCTAACAGTTCCGGCGACGATGACGGTTTTTGGAGACAGTGGTTTCCGACGAAATTTCGAGTATGTTAATTTCGTCATTATATCTATGAGTACAAATTTATTTACTTATTAAAATAATATACACATATAATTTTTTGTATGTGAATTACTTCCAATTGCTGAAATAAATTTAAATATTCGTATTATTTATCATGTAATAATTATTGAATTGTATGTAAATAATACCCGCATATAAGCAATGTCAAATTTATTTCAATCATTTAACTGTATTATCATTATAATATATAGGCAATGTCAAACATGATCACCATAATCGTATATTTTGGAGGGTAAATTGTGCAAACTGGGAGCGATGTGAGATATGACCGTAACACAATTGGTGTTAGGAGAATTTCTCGCAGAACGAATTTTGTGAAATTGACTGAAATATTAATTTCGATTACGGGGGTTGATATAAGTCAATGGAAGTTGAAGGTTTCGGCTAAATGTTGTTATAACAATATGTGTGAAATAGTATCTATTATAAATGATGAAGATTTGTGGTCTTTTATAGATCCGTTGGTTGGGATTGATTTTTGATATGTTTGTTGAGTTAGATCATGTAATTGAGAATGTTGAAATAAATACTTGAAGAGAGCACGATTCGTGGATATCGTGCATGGTACAAAGAAGTATTACACGACGATTAATAACTCCGCGTAACGAGCACATGACATTGGGTATCGGCCAGGCGACATTGCAACTCGAGATGCCATGGTAATTTACCTATAAATTTACTATTATGCACATTTAAATTATAACATTATGTATATATTTCGGATATTTGTGTGTTACAGACTACTCTACTCGATCGGATATGGATTAGTGTTCGGGATGTTAATGTTTCTGACCCACAGTCTGTTGATCACCTGAGACGTGATTTTATTGAGGAGATGACTAGTGTGCGACGTCTCCTAGGGATGCCTCCACCAGAGCCATTTCCAGAGACAATTGATCCGTCACAGGCGCATGATCGGGCACGCAGCACACGGACGACCACTACTGTGGCACATACACCTCACACATATGCGGCAGGTCCTTCTGGATATGCGTTGAGCCCATCTGCATATGCGCCATGTCTCTCTAGATATGCGGGAGGTCCATCTGGATATGCGGCAGGTTCCTCCACTTCGTATCACACACCATATATGCCACAACCTATGAATTATGATCAGTTCATAATACCCCAGTTTACATCATTTACTGATATGTTCAACACGAATGTGGGAATGACAGGTCCATCTACATATGCGCATCCAAGTTTTCATCATTCACATGTACCATTTCCCAGTGGATTTCAGGGGAATTATATGGACATGGATCCGAGCCCGTCTATTTCCGACCAACATGATATTGATAATGCTGAATACGGTCTTAGGCGGAGCCACCGAGAGAGACATATTCTGGGATGTGGCACCGGTGGTCATAGATATTAGGATTAGCATTAGTCAAAATTATGTATTTAATAATTAATTTTGTTAAGACATATTAATTTTGAATGTAAATTTATACTTAATAGACATATTTGGATTAGTTATAAAAATAGTTAAAATTAGTCAAAATTCTCTTATTAATATTTGGAATAATTTGCATTCATTTTGTGAAAATAGATCCACAAATTAAACTTATTGATTACTCAATCATCTTTTAAGTCAAAATGAGTACAATTCTTATTATATCCTATTTAGACTTACAATTATTACTCAATCATCTTCTAATATTTTTTTTTAAAAAAATAAAAAAATTTAGAATTTTCTTTTAAAGCTGGCGCAATACGTGTATGCGCCAACAGTATATAAGTTAAATATAAAAAAAACAAAAATATTGGCCTGTTGAGTGGTGTGCCAACTGTTATCCTGGCGCACCCACAGTCTGCGCCACTAGGGATGGCATTATGGACCTGGCCCGACCTGACCCGTGGTGTTTGGGGCGTGGCAGACCCGACTGTTACGAGGAAAGGCGGCGGGACGGTCCGAGTATTGTGATTGTCCCGCCCACCCCAGTAGATATATATACACTAATATTAATATTATATGATATTATAAAACTAAAAAAATATATTTACAATAATACATTATAGAATATTATAAAAATATAAAAATATATTTAAATTCCACAAAAAAATAAAAAATTACACTTTGTTAAAATAATTTTAGGCTCAAAAACCCGCCCCGCACAGGGTAGGCACGGGGCAACCATTTTAGACCTGTAGCGGGACACGGGCCAAAACGGGGCGCGATGTAACTAACTCGGGGCAGATCCGGATATTCAATTACCCACCCCGCCCCATTCCCATCCCTATGCGCACCGAACAAAAGCACTACCCCTTCCAATTTTGCCATATTTTGACAATTCCATTTCACTTTTGCCACAATAGAGCAAAATCCCCAAACTTATAAAAGCACCCCTCCCCTGCCTTAAACCTTTGTTTTCTCACAGCAAAACAGATGTTTTCCCTTCCTGAATTGCAACTTCTTCTCTGAATCAAACGAAAAATCCTTCCATCATTGAATCAAAACTTCATTTATTTTCGTCGAACGCAGACGAAAATTCGAGCACCTTTTAACCTCTATTCAGAAAAAAATGTCTGAAACCGGCGTTTTCTCACGGCTATCAGATGACGTCATCCTCAAAATACTGCACAAGCTCGAGGAAGATCCCCGGAACTGGGCTAGGGTCGCCTGCGTCTCAACCGAATTCTCCTCTATTATTAGAACCGTCTGCTTCAGAGTCAAATGGTCGCAATCCATCCCCGTCGTCGTTTCCGATCTCCTTCCTTCCGGTGGCTGGGCATCACTTTATAAGCTTGCCGTATGCTGCCCCGGCCTCCTCCATTCCGTAGTACAAGGGATTTGGGATTTGAGCGGCGAGCAAGGGAATAAACTGCTTGCGAGTCGATTTAAGGGTTTGTACATTTGTGATTGGCCAGGGTGCGTTCACGTTGAGGGCAAAAGGTATTTACCATACCCGCACGATTTATGAATATTAATAAGTTAAAGTTGCTATTTTACTTTCTTTTCTTGGTCACGTGTGCTTTTTGAATTAAATTAACACGTTTTATAAACTGTTAAGTATAATTAAAACGAATTAAATAAATTTCAGACCGACTAATAACTCCTACTAGTAGTTTTGTTTTTGAGTTTTGTTATAGAGTGCACTGAGCAAGATTGTATTTCTGAAATCTGTATTACTGAACTTGTATTTCTGAACTTTAGTGGCGAGTCCGAGAGACGAATACGAGTACAACGACATGGAGAAGAACAAGGATGCAGAGCAAGTTGATAAAGAAGACATGGAGAAGAACAAGGACGCAGAGCAAGTTGATAAAGAAGAGAGTGACGCTAATGACGGGAAAAGGAAACGCAAGGGAGGAAGACCGTATATTATACATGATTACCCGGAGGAAGAGGACGACGGAAACGGCGATTACGGAGTTGGAGCAAGCGGCGCCGGAAGAAAGCGGCATGGGAAGGCAGCGATGGAATTCTTTGACGAGGAAGAGGCGGCGGATCAAGGGGAAGAAGGTTAGGGTTCTTCTCTCAGTTCTTTAGTAAGTAGGGGTTTAATAGTTTTACATTGTGTTCAGTTCTTGAATAAGTAGGGGTTGAATAGTTTTACATTGTGTTCAGTTCTTGAATAAGTAGGGGTTTAATAGTTTTACATTGTGTTCAGTTCTTGAATAAGTAGGGGTTGAATAGTTTTACATTGTGTTCAGTTCTTGAATAAGTAGGGGTTGAATAGTTTTACATTGTGTTCAGTTCTTGAATAAGTAGGGGTTTAATAGTTTTACATTGTGTTCAGTTCTTGAATAAGTAGGGGTTTAATAGTTTTACATTGTGTTCAGTTCTTGAATAAGTAGGCGTTTAATAGTTTTACATTGTGTAATTTTGAACTGAAGGGGTTTAATAGTTATATATTGTTTTCTTGAATTGAACGAAAATAAAAACACATTAGTAAACCTCACGATAGAGGGACTTGGATAAATAAGCTCCAGGAGGTTCAAAGCGGAAGTGTTTTGTGAAAAATGTAACTTCACTGAGACTAGGGAGTTTTTGAAAAATCAAACTTGTGTATTTCAAACTTGAATAAATAAGCTCCAGGAGGTTCAAAGCGAAAGTATTTCAAACTTGTGTAAGAAGAGATAAGTACAAAACACTAGCCATCAATGTTGGTGCATTATGTAGGTAAACTTATTTCCTGAATATCGAATTAGAAGCACAATTATCCAAGAATTTCACCAAAACTATACTAAGTCATTAACGAAATAACAGGGAGTGATCCAGACTCAGGTTATTCAGGCTCTGTAAGTCTACTTTTTCGAAATTGTAGTGAAAAACTGTTTGCAACCAAGCTAGCCTGAGGACAAGGTTCAATCCCTGCATCAAGTAATGAAAAATTTGTTCAATCCAAATCCAGGTGCAAAACGCCGTTATTGAAGGTGCAATTTGTAAAACAGAAACAAATATAAGGGGATATTTGTAATTTTAAAAGATAGATGCATTATTTTTGTTATTAGACTAACTTCAGGGGTGTTTTTGCAATTAACCCTGTGCAGGAATTCCTAATTTAGGTAAGGGATAGTTGCAGAAACTACCCCTGAGGTTTGGGTTAATTACAAAAAAAAACCATAGATGTTTGAAAATTACAAAAAACTTCTTGAGGTTTGATTTTGTATCAAATGTGGGTGGGTGGGTGGGGGGGGGGGTTTAAATTTTTTTGCTTATGAAGGGGGTAAATTGTAATACATAATCAAACCTCATGGGCTCTTTTGTAATTTTCAGAAACTTGTGGGTATTTTTGTAGTTAACTTAAACCTCAGGGGTAGTTTAGTAATTATCTCTTTAGGTAATACAACAAGTTCACATGAGGTAGTTTTGTAATTATCTCTTTAGGTAATACAACAAGTTTTCATGTGAACTATAAATAATATATAGAGAAATTTGGTATGTACCAAAGAGAAATAATATATGAACTTTTGGCGAAGCATTAATTCATCTCTTAGCCATGGGTTCTTGGAATTGAACTGGAGCAAACCCCAGTCCTTTACAAAATCCCAGTCAAGTTTATGTCCCAAGTGTTTTTTTTTCATATATCTTGCTAGCGGCAAATCTTTTGATATGGAAAATTTTATTTCTAAGTTGCATTAGGAAACGTATAATATAATAGTGATCACATGTCCGGTATGAAAGCACAGTCTCTCACGTAAATCTGAGCTTGAATGCAACCTCAAGAAATCCATTGGTTAACAGTGTCATTAGTAAATAATATAATTGTGCAGAAACAATTTATAATTTCCACTCATTTCTAACCTGGATTGTCAATTTTTAGCCCCTACCCTTCCTGCATTTTTCACTGAGTTGGATGATTTTATTGTTTCACGTAATCACGCTTGCTATTGTCAACTGTTGGTCTGATTATCTGTTTCTGATACATAGATTTTATTGATACTGGAGCTGATATAAATGAGGAGAAGGTTCCACTTCCTTCGGTTAGTGGTACAAAGTTATGGCTCGTCAAATGTACGGTAAGATAACATATGCTCTATCAATTAGAATTTTTTATTTTTCATTATAGTATTTCACTCGTTACCCAACGTAGAGTGGCCAAGAGAGAGAACTTGATGTGCGCCTATGGAAAAAATCCATTGGTAGAGGAAATGCATTGCGAATAAAAAGTTGTATTGCACGCGACGATCTTAAAGGGTACATATGTATAGAGGCCGACAAGGAGGCCTACGTTCGCGAGGTAATTGTCCTTTTTTCTTTTCTCTTTTTTCGACTTCTTGAAATTCTCTGATTTATCTCTGATTTATTTTTATACAGGTTGTTAAGGGTATGCGAGGCATATATTCTCGTAATATAACGCTCGTCCCGATAACTGAAATAGAAGTTGTTATGACGGTTAAAAACATTTGTAGAGGTTGGGTGAGAATGACGAATGGAAGTTATATGGGGATCTTGCAAAGGTTGTCGATGTTGACAACGTTAAGTCGACAAATGACCGTTAAATCGATTCCGACGACGAAGTCGCCTGCCTGGTTCGAAAATTTATCTAGTGCATATAATACCAATTATCCGACAGAAAATCGATATGTGATTTGTGTATATGACCTTTGTGGTGACAAGCTTTGTCGGCCTTGTTTGAGAATGTTGGTCAAAACCAAAAATCATTCGCCCAAACCATCGCCACAATTTATGAATATCAAAGATAGGTAAAGTTGCTATATTCTTTTTCGTTTCTTTTTCACATTTACTTTTAGTTCCTATGTACAATGACTTCTTTATTTTATTGTACATTTTATCCGAAAAAACGCATCTTGGTGATTTAAAAGACGGTTTCTTGTAAAATGTGTCATTTGAATCATTCAAAGACGGAGGATGTGAACCCTACTCTTGATGAACTCAGGGCGTTTAGCCACTTGATAACAAATATATGTCAACGCTGTTTGCAAAAAGGAAGAAAGATCATTTCGTGAAGGGTGACAGGGTTATGGTTGTTCGGGAGATATTAAAAACTTAGACGGATGGGTGGACAAAGTGGAAGAAGATATTGTTTACATCAAGCGAAATAAGCAAGACCTTCATGTAATTATAGATGGACTTATACTTCAACTATGTGATTTTCTCACATTTTTTTGTTTGATGAAGATCATGTTAGTCATTAAAAATTAACTTTTCACCTGTTATTTTTCGGTGATTCTTGCTATCGTGGACAAGATGCTTTGCAAGTACTTTGCACCCTAAGTCACGTAAAGGTTGTATCTGTGCTACAAGGTGCAACTGTACGGTGGTCTCTGTTGATGGTCCTATGGTCACCATAACGTTAATGGAACTAAGGAAATTGTACGTCTTTATCTTTTAATTTTCAACACTTTTTTCTTTTGTCTGAGCCAGTGTTCAGTTTTGTTGCTTATTTTTGCTTTACATTTAGCTCCAGGTATGTGCGGACAATCTTGTGGATAGCTCTATGTCTGGTGTTACCTAGATTGGTGGTTATGCAGCAGCTGGTACGAGGACTATACCGTGGAGTCCTTTCCCGAAGTAGAATTTTTTTTATATTTTACATGTATATAATTCTTTGACATATACAATAAAGGTCGAAATAATGTGTGTAAGGAAGCTTGGCATAGTGGTTTTGCTGTTTAGTTTTTAACAAGTGGTCTTGAGATCAAATCCCATAAGAATCAAAATATCTCGTTTTTGTCACGGACTTGTTCCCTCAACAACGACCGTGCGGCCTCAGCCTCACTCTTAAAAGTGCTTGTGAAGAAGTGCGGCCTTAGCTCCTTCGATCGCCCCTTGCGATTAGCTAAGTCAGCATCACTCTTAAAAGTGCTTGTGAAGAAGTGTAGGAAGATGGCAAAGTAGCACACAAAATAGTTACTTATATTCACTCACACTTGCTTACCACTCTTGGTTGGTTACAAATGAGGCCCTACTCCTATTTATACTACTCCACCTCCTTAATGGATGGTGGTAATTCATTTGATCCAACGGTAGGGAGAAGTTCTCTAGAATTCTCCACATGATTCCTACATATTCTACAAGTATTCTATAAACCTCTACTCTAGTCTACAACCTTCTACATAGTTTCATACTACTCTATAACATTCTAGACTATTCTACAATGTTCTACATTATTCTACCATATTCTAGACTCTTCTATAATATTCCGGACTCTTCTACAATGTTCTAGAACATTCCGCATTCTTCTGACTCTTCTAGAACATTCCGTTTCTTCTAGATCATTCTAATCATCTTTGGGTGATTCTGCAGGCGATGAATTTCGTTCAATGGTGAGCCCTTTGTCCCTGCAGATGGCGAAAAATCGATCATAAAGGCCAACTGCGTGACATTCTCCCCCACCCAACGGCGACGCCTCGTCGCCGTACTCATATCACGTGTCGACTTCTTTCTCTTCGACGACGAGCCTTTTTCATGTTGGCTTCAATCAACCTCATGGCCGAAAATAATTTAGCTTCTTTGTATCTCGATGCTCACGGTGGTAGCGGGTATTATACAAGATGAATGCTTGTCAAGAATCCACACACTTGTTGAGGAAAGGTATGGGAATAAGCACATACCTTGCGCCAAAAGTCCATCCCAAGCACCACCTTGTAGTCATCCATCTAACTATTGAAAAGTTTGTTTGGCCCTTCCAAGCACCAAGCGGAGATCAACACCTTGAGACGTACCTTTAATGGGTATGGGTTTCGTATTGGCCGCCTTCATCCATCCGTCCCTTTTTCCCATCAGAAGCTTAGTCTCTTGCCTCATTAACATCCATAAAGTTGTTTGAAGCTCCAGTGTCTACCATCACTTTGGTAGGTTTCCCATTGATATGCGCCTCCACGTACATTAGCTCCTTGCTTGATGTAGTAGACACATCTCTGGTGTTAAGAGCATTAAGAAGTTGTAATGCTCCAATCCTACTTGGTTCTTCGGGTGTTATTTCCTCAGCACCATGTTCCTCCACCATGGCATGCAAAGTTCCTAACTTAGGACAGTCGCGTATGTGATGCGGTCCTTTGCACATGTAGCATCTTCCTTTAGGCGTAAAAGTGGTCTTTTTGGCCTCATACACTTTCCTGGAAGGTTTTTTATTTCTATCTATGAGAGGAATCTTATAATGTCCATGTCTTTCTTCTTCATCATCCGAAGAGTCCCTCTTTTTCTCCTCCCTCATAGAAGCTCCAAGCTTTTGATAATCGATGAGAGACTCGGCAACCGCGATAGCTTCATCCACTGTACTAACATTTCGACGTTGTACTTCCCCATCGGCCCGATGTTGAAGTCCATCGACAAAGTAGAAAAGAAGGTCCTCATCCGACATGTTTGGGATTTGAAGCATAAGGGTTGTGAACTCTTTCACGTAATCTTGAATATCTCACCTATGTTTCAACTCTCGCATTTTCTTTCGAGCAACATAAACGACATTTTCTCGGGTAGAAGTGTCGTTTAAGCTCTCTCTTAAATTCTTCCCAAGTATCAATTCGACAAGCACCTCGTTTTATGTCGGCATGTTTTCTACGCCACCACAAAGTAGCAAAATCTTAAAGATAAAGAGTAGCGATTCTTACCTTTGATGCTTCATCGGTAAGGTCGAGCGCCCAAGTATCGCTCCATTTGCCAAAAGAAGTTTTCCACGCTTTAGCGTCCCTTACGCCATTAAACCCCGTCGGCTTGGGTAGTCCACCCTGGACTAGCCGTGGTGATGCTAGCTCCTCCACTAGCGGCAGCCTTTTGCGCATAAAGCTAAATCTTCTCGCATCCCCTCGATCTTGCTTGTAAGGCCCGAATAGCATCCATCATCCTTGCCTCCAACTTGGCAAGACGTTCCTCATGTGTGGTGTTGACATCAAGACAAGTTTGGATATTTTCCTTGAGGGAATCTATCTGCTCGAGAACATGGCTCTCCAATATCTCGACAGTATGTTCGACCCGCTCAAGTCGTTCTCCCATCTCTATAACAACGTGCTCCAAAGACGCCCCTCGCGCGCTTGCTTTGGTCACGCCTCTTTTTGTCTCGTGTCCGTCGCACTGGTTCCCTCCCGCGGTTCTCAGTCACACCCGACACAATATCTTCACCTGCCATCACGTACTACTTCACAACACTTAACCCAAACCGGGCTCTGATACCACCTGTCACGGACTTGTTCCCTCAACAACGACCGTGCGGCCTTAGCTCCTTCGATCGCCCCTTGCGATTAGCTAAGTCAGCCTCACTCTTAAAAGTGCTTGTGAAGAAGTGTAGGAAGATGGCAAAGTAGCACACAAAATAGTTACTTATATTCACTCACACTTGCCCACTCTTGGTTGGTTACAAATGAGGCCCTACTCCTATTTATACTACTCCACCTCCTTAATGGATGGTGGTGATTCATTTGATCCAACGGTAGGGAGAAGTTCTCTAGAATTCTCCACATGATTCCTACATATTCTACAAGTATTCTATAAACCTCTACTCTAGTCTACAACCTTCTACATAGTTTCATACTACTCTATAACATTCTAGACTATTCTACAATGTTCTACATTATTCTACCATATTCTAGACTCTTCTATAATATTTTAGACTCTTCTAGAATATTCCGGACTCTTTCTACAATGTTCTAGAACATTCCTGCATTCTTCTGACTCTTCTAGAACATTCCAGATTCTTCTAGATCATTCTAGAATCATGCTTGGTGATTCTAGACGATGAATTTCGTTCAATTGTGAGCCCCTTTGTCCGTGAATGGCGAAAAATCGATCATAAAAGGCCAACTGCGTGACATTTTGCTGCCTTAATTTTTCTTAAGGTTTTGTTTTTGCATTTTGGCTTTTTATGTAACTACTATTTTTCTTCCCTCTCTTTCTATATATTTTTATCTAACTTTTTTTTTCTTTTCACAAAAACATATATAATTGAAGAATTTTGAGTTGTCCACCTTTAAAACCTCATTTTGTCTTTCATATTTGTTATTTCTTTTTTCTTTTTGCAAAACCAAAAAGTAGAATTGAGGAATTTAAAAATGCAAGAAGATTAGGTTGTCAATTGTGATTGGTTGTGAGATTGTTTTACAAATTTTCAATTTTGAGAGAAAATATTTTTGGAAGTGTGATTGTTTGTGGAAGAAATGAAAATTTTTCAAAGAAAATCTCATTTCTTTCCAAAATTAACTCATTTTTCTCTTCATCACACTTCCCAATACCCAATTATACTATTTATTTCTCTCACCTCCCCTATCTATATAAATGACAATTTATTTAATTTATCACTATTTTTATTATTTTTCTCTCAATTTTGATAACAAAATGTATAAAATAAGATGTAGGTCCCAAGGGTGTAAGTGTAAGGTTTAGAAGGGGTTGAATAAACCTTACCAAATTTTCGATTTAGTCCTTTTAAATCTACGAGTTGATTCTACACACCGTGTCCTTGATGGACAAATCGAATTAGTCACTCAAGTAGAGTTAATCTCTCAACACTTCAGTGAAATTTGAGCATTGATGGAGTAACTCAGTTGTTGGCTATAATTTAACTCAACTGTGGTTTTATTTTCATTGGAAGACTTAACACCCTTAAGTTTGATTAAGCAAGATTTTAGAGCTTGATTTAGTACTTGTAAATTATCAAATGGATAGCAAATTTATCACAGATATAAGCGATTAAAAGTGCATGAATTTAAATCTTTGAAATGTAAATGACACAAAGAAGTTTTTATAGAGGTTCGAAGATGGGGTAATTCTTCTACTCCTCTCTTCTCCAACTCCTGGAGGAATCCACTAAGTAATGATCGGTTTACAAAGTGGTAATGATCCGGGATACAAATCTTGATCACAACAAATTTACTTGATCCTTAGGGACTCGATGCGAGACGCCTTGATCACTCACCGGCTTCTCGTGCGACTCGAAACTTCTTCACAGGCGGTGCACTGCTTTGTTACTACAACTCACTTGCTCAAGCTCTTTGGATTTGATCACGAAGCCCTTCAAAAGCTTAAGACTTGGTTCAACTCTTGAACCTTTCTACAATCCTTCCCGGAATGTAGACCCCTTGTTTTCGATATTTTCCTCTTCAACCGATTGAAGTTCTCTTTCCTTCACGTGAGTGTTGGATTGAAGTACTTCGTAATGTAGGCTTGAGGATTGAGAATGTTTTGATTTTTCAAATATGCTTGTTTATCTCACGTATGTGTCGTCTCACTTCTCAAACAAAATCCTCGGCCTTTTATAGTGAACTTTCAAAAATTTACCCGTTGAAGAGATAGGCTTATTTTTGAAAGTCACTTTGCGTCGTTGCTTGTCTTGTTGCGATTCTTGGAATTGCCGTTTCCTCGTATGAATTGTTCTTTCACTTTTTCGAGTTCGACACGGTGTAGTGCTTCCCATTGTTCATTCCTTTTGCACGCTTCGGGGTCGAGCACTCCAAGAAAGGTGGTATGGAGATATTACTTGTTTAAGTAAATCTCTTGATTTACGTAAACGCGTTCTTTTCTGATTATCTCGACTTACCGCATTTCCTTGCTTTCCCCAGGTGACTTAGAGTCGACTTCCAATCATGGATGACTCTTCTCACTTCAACTTGAGACTTGACTTTTCTTGAGTTGACTTGATGATGCTCCACTCACCGCATCTCACCGCTTCTTCAAGATGAGTTTCCGTCTACTCTTCTTTTGCCATATTCAATTGTTTCACAAGAAAGTCTTCCTTCCAGTCTTGGTGTCTTCTTGCATGTTATGGCATAGTGACTTAACTCGGCTTTTGCCACTTAATTGTTACAATGCATTTTAATACAAGAATTGGGGTGCCAACTTTCTATTCTAAGTTTTACATGGCATTCATCAAAATCTAAACAATAAAATTCCTAACAATTTCCCCACTTTTGATGATGCCAAAACTTAAATCATTCAAAAATGCAAACAAAGAAAGATACATACTGAGATAGTGTCTTGACATAGAATGTATCGCATGAGAATAGATCTGTTTATTGATCATATCATTCATGTTCTTTCACACAATCAAGTTTACAAGGTGTATCGAGGCACATATATGTCTATATCTTTGAAAATAAAGAATTTATAGCTTTATTACGAAGACTTACATTGTATGTATTTACATAATAAAATACACGAAGGGTTGAAAACAACACTTCATCTCCTTCGTCTCTCTTCTTTCATCTTGTTCAACATCTTCTTCTCTTCTTCTCTTCTTCTCGTAAATCACCGCTTCTTTTTCTTTTCATATGCCTTCCTGGCAACTCTTCATCTTTTCTTATTCTTTCCTGTCTCTCCGCCATAGCCGAGTTTGTCTCTTGTTTTCTTCTTCTATTCTTTTTGCATACTCGGCGTTAGTTTTAGCCACTTTCAAATTTGCCACTTGGTCAAGCCCACCCCAAGATCCCTCCTTTCTTTCCTGGATCCACGTATTCAATGTTTTTGGGCGGAGGCTGGGTCCGAAGCTTCTTCCTCCACTCACGCTTCTTCCTCTACCTGCGGGCGTATCTTTGTCTTTGGGGTCTTTCTTTCCAAATGAGTGACCGGCGGAGTGACCAAATAGAGCGATCTTTGGAAGTCTGCCGCTTGTCGCCTTCTTCACATAACGCGAGACCCTTTTCCCAAGACAAGTCCCAAGCTTGAGCCATAGACATATTTGCAAAATATCCCTCGATTCGAGCGTTTTAAATTCATCAACCGATCGCGGCTCTGTCCCGACATCGAGATGGCATAAGTGTCTCTGTCACAATGGAATGCCTCCATGTTCTTTCAAGATGTTCATCACCCTGGCATCCATTCTTCCTTCCACTTCCTTCATCCCTCGCTTCAATTATTTTTCTCTTTTCACCATAGATACAGCAGTGTTGGAGTGGCGAGTCACGGGGAGTTTCTGTGCTTATAATGTCACCGTGTGGAGGACCTTGTTGGGGGTTTGTGCAATCATCAATGTTACATCTGCGATCCTTCCCCCTCAAAGCTTTTCCTTTCTTCTCGTTTCAAGACTTCCTCACCGATTTTCCTTCTCAATTTGCTCCTTTCTTTTCGAACTTGATTTTCTTTGCTTTAAGGTATTCCTCTTCCCCTTTTTGGCATCATCATAGGATAGAGGAACCCTGGGAACATCTTTGGCAAGCATGAAGTCGAAATCTTCGATGGTTGAGTTACTGCTTCAAGTCTGCTTGTTGTATGCAGCACGGAATTGACCGTGTAGCGTTGGATTCTCAAAATCACTTCATCTCGGCCATGAGGAGGCTGAATTTTCTTGTCATGTGTTCTTCCAAACGTTGTAGATCATTTGTGTTTTGCTCACGCAGGCGGCTTGATCTCGGCGAGCTTCATGCATATGCTCAATGTGTTCTCTCGGCTTTGTTTTTGCATCGCATTTTCACTCTCCACACCAACATCTTGTTGAACAATGTTCTCAAGTATCTCACATTCCACACGCATTGTTTCTTTGTTGTTGCCACCATTCCTTATCCGAATCATAGATGCCTCGTAAATCACGGTAGTGGGGTGGCATCTCTGTTGTCGATCGCATGTCCAAAGAGGCTCGATGCCTCTCCATCCGTTCAACCTCGGAAAGAGTGCCTTGAACACTTCTCGAACTTGATTGATTCTTCATTGCGGTGATGGCCATACATCATCGTCATAATCACCGAACAATGGTGTCTGTTGGAAGAAACAGGAGCTGGTTTGTGATAGCGTGCTTGTTCATTTTCGACTCTTCGTGGAGTTCTCGTATCTCCAGTGAGAAAGGAAAGATTCTACAAAAGATTCATCACCGCCGACCGGATCTGTTCGATGATGAGCGGTGCGCGTGAAGTTCTTTTTGGGAATCGATCTGCTGCAGACTTGAGGAGCTGTGCGGTGGTCTATTGTTGTTGGGTTCTTTTGTGAAGTAGACCCGACTTTCGAGCCTCAATTGTCTTAATGACCGTTGGTCTCAATGGTTTTTCCATTTCGATGGCGATCGTCCCGGCCTTATCGAGAGCGTCACCGGACGATGATGAGATTTCGATGGTGGCTCATCATCAAAGTTAAAAGTTTGACGAGTAGTCTTGGGATCGACTTGCTCGTGCTTGGAACATCCGCACTGAGTCTTTTGGATTTGTCATGGGGATGACTCGAACTCTTCCTTCCCGATCCCGAAAAAAGTGACATCGGGGTTGTCACTGGGAATCATGAAGTGCAATCGATCTCCTTCGACGATGGGTCGATGATAGCGGGAGGGATGTTCTCTACTTTAGCTTCTTTACCCCGGAAGTCTCAACCTCCCGTGGGCCTTCATTACCTCCAAAGTCTCTCTTTGCGGGAGGCTTTAGTCCACCCTTTCGACGGTGTCACTGTCTTAGGGTCTTCTACGATGGCATCCATTGGAGTCTCAACCCCATGGATTGCACTTTCATCGCCAGTGTTGACTCCCGGGGTTGTTCCTTCCTCGTGCCTCGATGGCGCTTCAAAGAGTCATTTAACGCCAGGAGCGATTGGCACCTCGGTGAGGCATCTCAATGCCTCCAGCTTCGTTGATGGCAACTTGTTGTTCTTCTTGTGTTTGTATTTTCTCAACTTCGCCTCCTTGATTCGTTGTGGAGTCATCTGCAACATCCTCCGACCTTTTGCTGCGGTGGAGGAGTTTCCCACTCGGTGGCGCACCAATTGAGTGACTTGAATGGGGTCACTCGTATCAAACTCCCGCTGTTTGGATAGATTGTTCACCGTTGAGGCGGTGTGGTAGCACACCTTCAATAGGGGTTGGCTCGATTTGGGGTCCCCACTATCCCGGTTTCATCGCCATCTCCTTATCGCTTTCTTACGAGTGAGTGGGGAAGTGGTAAGCGAAGAAAACAATGACGTGGCTATTTCTTTGAACCACTCCCATTGGATCGATTTCGGTGTGTTACGGAGGACTCTCCTGTCCCTCCATTAGTCTTTGCTCGTGAAGGATTCTTGACTCGTGCAATGCTTGCGCATTGCAACTCTTCCGTGGCGGCATTCTGCAGTTCCTCGTCACCATCGGAGAAGACATCAAGGAGAGGATGTGTGTGTTACGTGGTGCTTAGGAGATAGGGCGGATGCTTGCCTTCTCTCGTGCCTCGCCTTCCCTCGACTTGCTTTTCTCTTTCCCTTTCCTTGTAGATCTGCGAGAATGTCTAGCGGTTGTCTTCATCAAGTCTTTGGGAGTACGATGGTCGATCCCGAGGAAGCTCAGCAGCCTTCTTCTTCTTCTATGAACTCGGGCCGTTGGAACTGTTCCTTGACTTGCTCAACTTCCATTTCCTCCACTCACGCAGACGATTTTGGATGTCCGAGTAAGGTGGAGATAGGATCATTACATCACTATCTCTGCTTTCGCGGAGTTCTTTCTGGCTTGGTTGTGTGAGCTACTAAATTGTCTTTGGTTGCCTCTGCGATCTCCTTCAAAGAGACTTGGGCTGTTTCATCAACTACATCCGGAGACTCTATTTCTCCGGTAGTCTCCGTGTTTGTGCTAGGCGAGAATCGACTCACCGGTTTCTCGATTCCGATCGCTTGACGATTCTTCTTCGCGTCTCCTGGTTTGTACCAGGGGAATTTACAGTTGAGAGATGTTGTCTTAGTCTTGTGCGGTGGGGCGGTCTTTGTGTCTTTTTCTCGAGGAGCGAGGCCATCGTGGCTTCTCGTTCTCCTCTCTTGACGATCGGAGAAGGTATTTGTGAGTCCTTCTCGACCGGCTGCTGCCGGGGGCGAGGAGACACGAGCCGGCTTGGGCGGGTGACTCTTGGGCAGGGCAGGAGCATGTTTGGTTTTCTTTCTTTGCAGGGCAGCGTGATCTTCTTAGTAGTCTTTGGGCGCTCTCTTCTTGGGTGGAGAGAAAGCATTTGTATCTTGAGGTCACCGATTCCCCACTCACTAGTGTCGACTCTCTTGGCGTAAGCTCTCTTACAGTGCCCGCAGGGGTTTGCTCAACATCCTCTTGTTAACATGGAATGTCTTCCCATGTCTAAGAGGACTCCTTTCACCTCGATAGCCGGCCAATCACCAGCCATATCCTGGGATCCTCCAAATGAGCCATCTTCTTTGAAGGACTTGTTTCCCACGTTAAGAGTCTGTAGAGACAAACTCAGCCAGTTGATCTTCTTTCTTCGATGATTGCAACCATTACAATCGCCTTCGCTGACAATTGGTCAAAGTCCGCCAAATTTGATGTCGATACATTTGGCAACTATGTCCAACAACTTGTGATAATCCTCCTTCAAAAATCTCTTGTTTGTCAGTATATTATTTTATCAAAAGTCGGACTTGGCTATTTCTTTCCGGCGTCGGCCAAGTTTACATCGGCTTCTTTAATCTCGGATGCTCCTTCCTGGCGGTAGTGAGCAATATTGACCAAATCCTTGCGAGATAGTCACCGCTTTAGTGAACAGATGACTTGATTCCTTCATCGTGAATCTCGGCATTCACGTAGAATTGTGCGACCTCCTCCACATAGGTCATCGGATATTCTAACGTTAGAAACGGTTTTAGCCCTGCGTTTCCAACTTCTCGATTTTCTTCACTATGGTGTCGTCGGACCTGCTTCACCATTCCGTCAAAGTCCACCGTAGAGCGGGTGTGGATTTGCTTTCCTAACTTGGTAAAGTCATAAGTTGGTGCCATTTCTCGGGATTATATCAAGGAAAGACTCGAAATTGATTTGAAGGTTGATAGGGTTTTCGAGAGTATTTTTGCCTTTGCTTTAGAGAGAAAGAGATGAAGCAGTTTTAGAAATGTGAGAGAGAAAACGGTTAAAATGGTTTAAATATGGTTTATGAAAGGGCGTGCGGGTGATTTTTGAATTGTGATCGAAATCAACGGCTTGGATTTCGCGTGACGCTTATTGAGCATTTCATGTCTCGTATTTAATGCGGCAACATTTATATCCAATTATAAGCTTGGTGTGCGGCTTTATGTCATGTACACATCATCATTATCTTTGACGTGTTCCTTAAAAATTCCCGCTTAGTCGAGCGACGATTTTTGTCACTTTGCTCATAAATTATTCAAACTTATCCTTTAGCCGATTTAACTCTCTACTTCTCACGATTCTCTTAGTGACTCAAATTCCATCACCGACTTCGGTGTAGTTTGTCTTTTCCGACATCTGGTGATTCTTCGAAATGATTTACATTTTTGAATCTTTTTCACCTCCTTTTTCTTCCATTTCTTTTCTTTGATTCTTCTCGTGTCACTTAGTTCAATTAATCCCAACTCATGTTTGAGTTCTTCAAATCTTGACTCACATAATGGTTTTGTGAAGATATCGGCTAGTTGTTTATCGGTTGAGATATATTCCAGGATGATGTCCTTTTTCAACTTGGTCTCTTGTGAAGTGATATCGACATCAATATGTTTTGTTCTTGAGTGCAACACGGGATTTTGAGTGATAGCTATTGCACTTGTGTTATCACACATGATTGGAATTTCTTTTCCTCAACTTCATAGTCTCTCAGCTTCTTTGTCTCATTCATAGGACTTGGGCTGCAACAGCCCGCCCCTATGTATTATTCTCAATTTCAGCGGTGGCTATTGAGTTTTGCTTCTTGCTAAACCAGGAAATTAGTCTTTTCTAAAGCATTTGACATGTGCCTCGAGGTGCTCTTCCTGTCCCACTCTGCATCCAAAGATAGTCGAGAATCAATAGCCAATTAGCTTGAATCCACCTTCCTTTTGGATACCATAGCCTCTTCTTGCTTCCTTTCAAGTATCTCAATATTCTCTTAGTTCTTTGTCATATGGCTCTCTTTTGGAGCAGATTGAAATCTTGCACATACACCTACAAAGAAAGGTGATGTCCGCCTTTTCTTTGTGAGATAAAGATGATCCATAAGTGCCACTGTCTTTGTTTGATCTACAGTTTGCCATCCGCATCCATGTCCATTTTGATGATGTGTTCATTGGTATTTTTACTGAAGACTTCTTTCCATGCCAAACTTCTTCATTAAATCTCTGGTATATTTTGTTTGACTTATGAAGGTTCCATCCTTCACTTGTTTCACTTGGAGTCCAAGGAAGAATGTCGACTCTCCCATCATGCTCATTTCAAACTTACTTTGCATGAGGTTTGAAAATTTTTCACACGACTCTTTGTTAGTGGATCCAAAAATGATGTCATCCACATATATTTGAACAAGCGGATACTCTTCTTGTCTTGAATTAAAAAGTGTTCTATCTACTTTTCCTTTTGTGAATCCATTTTCGATTAGGAATTGTGACGGTGTCATACCATGCTCTAGTACTAGTCCTTTGGCTACTAGTCTTGCTTTGTTTCTTACCACGAGCCTTCCCGTTCATCTTATTTACGAATACCCATTTGGTTCCAATAACATTTTGATGTATGGGTCTTTGCACTAATTCCCATACTTTATTTCTTTCAAACCGATTGACTCTTGCATAGCTTGAATCCAATGTGTGTCATCCAATGCTTGTGACACATCTTTTGGCTCTATTTGCGAGATGAAGCATGTGAACATAGCTTCTTGTTGAGTTCGGATCTTGTTTTGACACCTTCTCTTATATCTCCAATGACAAGTTACGTGGATGGTCTCTCGGCCATCTTACATCAGGTTGGAGTAAGTTAGGCGGATTCGATCGACTTGCAATTTGTGTTCTTTGTGGTCGACTCTCTCGTAATCACTTAGCCGCAAATTTTCCAAATTGTTTTGAGATTTAGCTATCTCATCTTCTTCAATTGATATTTCCAACTTCCGACTTCGGCATAGGGACTCTTCTCGTATGGTTGGATGATTCAAATTATCACCGATTCTTCAATGTCTTCTCCATTTACATTTGGCTCATCGAATACTACATGAATGGATTCTTCTCGCAACCATAGTTCTTTTGTTGAGTACTCTGAGGGCTTTTTGCTTTCACCGAGTATCCTAAGAAGATACCTCATCACCTTTAGCATCAAAAGCCTTTAGGTTGTCTTTGCCATTGTTGTGGATGAAGCATTTACATCCAAATATTCTAAAATACGCAACATTTGGTTTTCTTCCAGTCCGGATCTCATAGGGAGTCTTTGTCGATTGTCTATTTATCATACATCCTTTTTTGGGTGTAGCAAGTTTGTGTTGATTGCTTGACCAAAATCTTTTTGTAACCCCGCCTTGACTAACATGGTCCTTTGCTTTTTGAGGGTTCTTCCTTCTTTCTCGCAACTCCATTCTCATTTGTGGAGTCCTTGTCAGCGATAGTTCATGACCAATACCATTCTCAATACAATCTTGAGTTATTATTCCATTGACAAACTCGGTTCTCTATCGATCTTATTTTGATAATGGTTTGACTCTTCTCATTTTGAATTCTCTTCATCACCGTGGTAGTTTTTGTAGAGTTTCTTTCTTCTTACACATGAATATTGTCCATGTATATCTTGAGTAGTCATCTACTACTACCAAGGTGTATTTCTTTCCACTTATCTTTGTTGGTTCCATTTGGGCCAAATAGATCCATATGAAGTAGATGCAATATTCTTGTTGAGGATGGGCATGTCTTTTCTTTGAATGACGACTTGATTTGTTTTCCTTCCGACATGCATCACATATACTCTCCTTCTTGTATCTTGAGTCCGGAAGTCCTTCTACAAGATGCCTTCTTGCCGACTTTTAATTGTTTTGAAATTCGGTGACTTCGGCTTTTTTGTGCCACGGCTGACTTGATTCATTGTGCTCTTTGCTAGTAGACAGTCTTTGGGTGTTGCGATTGACCAATCCACTACATACATGTTTTTCTCTGCATCATCCTTGCAAAGACAACTTCATTTGATTCAATATCCTCGATTTGGCATATACCCATTTGAATCCAACATTGTAGCCCTTGTCACAGGTAGCCGATGATACTCGATAAGTTGAAGTTGAGTCCTTCAACATATGCAACATCTGTGATTTCTAATCCATTCCTCTTTATGGATCCAATGCCTCTTATTTTACCAGGAGCTTCATTTCCTCCAAATATGACTTTTGCTCCTTTGACTTCCTTGAATTTTGACAGATTTCTCTTATTTCTGTCATATGTCCGGAATGTACCACTATCCATGTACCAGGTTCCTTGGCACTCACTTCCTTCATTGAACCCGCAATCAAGGAAATTAAGTTTTAGGTACCCATACTTGTCCGGGTCTGAGGGGTTAGAATTGTAAGATGATCCAATCAACTTTATAGCCAAATGATTTGACTCACAGGGTTGCCATCTATCGATGCCATAATCATAATTAATCCTGGCAAATTGCTTGGGGATTCTGGTTCATACAAATGACTCTTTTGTCTCGTATGCTGCATATGTGTTTTAGCAATTGCCTTCCTTGGGTAATTGTGGTGTTTTTTGAGTGTAGTGCTGGTGCATATGTGTATTGATGAAAGCTCTTATGCTTTTGGAATGGCCTTTCTTTGAGTTCTTTGCCTTTGCCATTTGGGCTTATATTCCATAAGTCGTGGCGATAGTTCACATTATTCCAATCGGCTTGGCTTGGATATTTTCTACCATTCCCATCATATGTATTTCTTTTATGGGTTTTAAGGGATTTTTGGTAGCTCTGCTTCTTCTTTACAGTATTTTACGTTTGGAGTTAGGCGATGGACTCGGTGAATCTCTTCTCACTGTCCTTTCAAAGACACTCAACAAGTCATTTTTTCCTTTTCCTTTGTAACCAAGGCCGGTTTGCTTAGTATTGTGCTTTGGAGTGAATGTGTGTGCAACATTTAGAGTTTTGGATTTTTCGGACTCTTCATGACTTGAAGATCCTTTTTCCGAATTACTCTTGAGGTTTGACACGGACAGAGGAGGAGTTAAATCCTAAGCTTTGTCTTGTCTCCACATTCTCTTTGACTCATAATAAGATCATCCAATGATTTAGATGCCTTAGTGAATGAAGCAATAACATTCTTGAGGTCATTCTCCCTCTTTTCTATAGCGACAATTTACTGCTTTATTAATTTAGCATTTTCGACTTTAACCTTTCATTCTCATCGGCTTCTCGACTTAGAGTACTCGGCTCCTTAGTCGACTTTGAGTTTTGACTTTTGAGTAGGTTGTTTTCCTCATTCAATAGTGTGTGTGAGGATTTGATGTGTTCAAAATCTTTCATCATTTTGCCTAATGAATCATAAAGATCGAGTGGGTGATGAAGTGTGTGTGTCACGTCATCACTATCACTAGTGTGCGAGTTTGTTGAGTTAGATTGTACCTCATCTTCTTGATCGGGTTGATCTTGTTCTTTGGCCATCAAGCGGATCGGGGCTTCTTCTTCGAGTCACTTGAATAGTCACTTCACGCTTTGCTCTCAATCACTTGTCTCTCTTGACTTGGTTGTCTCGGCAATGATCTCTGCACCATCATTGCCTTTTTCTTTTCTTGTCTTCTTTCTCTCAAGACCTTTCTTTCTTCTTCATTCTGTCTTGTTGACTACGGGATATGAGCGATCAATGGCATAGTGACCTGGTTGTCTACAATTCCAACATAGATATTGACCTTTTGATCGACTCTTTCCACTCTTGAGTTGTCGATACCCTTTGATACTCAACTTTTTGATGATCTGTTCTCTTGGTTGGCCTATCATCCCTTGATTTGGAGGAGGTGAGTGTCTTCGGAAGATTCACCCTTTCCTCTCTTGTAGTTCTTATTAAAGAACTTGTTAAATCTTTTAACCATCGGGGTTATTTCTTCCGGGTCAATGACCTCTTTGATCTCGACTCTCTTCCCATCTTTAACAATTAGAAATTGTTTTTTTGGAGTGCAATTTGTCTCTTCCTGGTCTTTTCTTCTTCTCAGGCAAACTCGTAGGCTTTGAGGTCCGAGAATAACTCATGGTTGGATGTCTTTGATAGGTCCATGGAATGTCTCGGTGCCATGACCTTCATCTCCCATTTGGAAGACTTTTAGGATTTTCATACACATTTCTTACGTATATTCCTTTCCAAGTCGAGATGGCTCATTTGTGATTTCATGAACCGGCGTCTAGTTGATCCAGGTTCTCTCCGAGATCATTTTGAAGTTCTCAAATTTACTGTCAGATGACCACGATAATTTGTTTTCTTTGATTTGCTCACGAGCCTTCACAAATCAATGTCGACTTGTCCCATTTCTTTAGCCGTTTTGCATGATTTGACTTTGTTGAACATGGCTTTGTCGAGTTTTGTAGAGGATGTCCTTGGCTACATTGTCCAGTTGTATCTTTTTCTCGTCATCATTTGTCCACTCGGTTCTTGGTTTTCAACCATGACCGTGCAGGGAGCAACATCTTCTTTCCCTTCACCGCAACTCTTCGTGCAAACCGTGTTCACCTTTAATATTTGCGAGGCCCATCTTCTATCACTATCCACATCTCATCATGTAATCTTTGATAGATGAGCACATCTGAATTTTCCAATCGTCAAATTCTTCAATAGTGAACATAGGGATGCGTGTCAAATTTGCTTCCATGATAATAACTTTTAATGATAAAGAGGAGTTTTGAAAGTTTAAGTACTAAAGCGGACTTTGAAAAGTTTGGAGATCTAGTTCGATGAACCGTGCGGAGGGTTCAATGAACCAACCGCTCCGATACCACTTGTAGGTCCTGTGGGGTGTAAGTGTAAGGTTTAGAAGGGGGTTGAATAAACCTTACCAAATTTTCGATTTAGTCTTTTTAAATCTACTGAGTTGATTCTACACAAATTGTGTCCTTGATGGACAAAATCGAATTAGTCACTCAAGAGAGTTAATCTCTCAACAGACTCAAAATTGAGTTTTTGATGGAGTAACTCGATTGTTGGCTATAATTTAACTCAACACGGTTTTATTTTCACGGAAGACTTAACACCCTTAAGTTTGATTAAGCAAGATTTTAGAGCTTGATTTAGTACTTGTAAATTATCAAATGGATAGCAAATTTATCGTGAGATATAAGCGAGTTAAAAGTGCATGAATTTAAATCTTTGAAATGTAAATGACACAAAGAAGTTTTTATAGAGGTTCGAAGATGGGGTAATTCTTCTACTCCTCTCTTCTCCAACTCCCGGAGGAATCCACTAAGTAATGATCGGTTTACAAAGTGGTAGCAGAGATCATGTCTTGATCACAACAAATGCCGACTTGATCCTTAGGGACTCGATGAGACGCCTTGATCACTCGGTTGGCTTCTCGACGACTCGAACTTTCTTCACGGCGCGTTTGCTTTGTTACTACAACTCACTTGCTCAAGCTCTTTGGATTTGATCACGAAGCCCTCCAAAAGCTTAAGACTTGGTTCAACTTGAACCTTTCTACAATCCTTCCCGGAATGTAGACCCCTTGTTTCGTATTTTCCTCTTCAACTGATTGAAGTTCTCTTTCCTTCACGGTGAGTGTTGGATTGAAGTACTTCGTAATGTAGGCTTGAGGATTGAGAATGTTTGATTTTCAAATATGCTTACTTGTTTATCTCACGTATGTGTCGTCTCACTTCTCAAACAAAATCCTCGGCCTTTTATAGTGAACTTTCAAAAATTTGCCCGTTGAAGAGATAGGCTTATTTTTTAAAGTCACTTTGCGTCGTTGGCTTGTCTTGTTGCGATTCTTGGAATTGCCGTTTCCTCGTATGAATTGTTCTTTCACTTTTTCGAGTTCGACACGGTGTAGTGCTTCCCATTGTTCATTCCTTTTGCACGCTTCCGGGAGTGAGCACTCCAAGAAAGGTGGTATGGAGATATTACTTGTTTAAGTAAATCTCTTGATTTACTGTCTGTGGTTCTTTTACGATTATCTCGACTTATTGCATTTCCTTGCTTTCCCCGGGTGACTTAGAGTCGACTTCCAATCATGGATGACTTTTCTCGTCACTTCAACTTGAGACTTGGCTTTTCTTGAGTTGACTTGGTGAGCTCCACTCACCGTGCATCTCACCGCTTCTTGATAGAGTTCCGTCTAGTCTTCTTTTGCCATATTCAAATTGTTTTCACGCGAAAGTCTTCCTTCCAGGTCTTGGTGTCTTCTTGTGTTATGGCGTAGGTGACTTAACTCGGCTTGGCGACTCTAATTGTTACAATGCATTTTAATACAAGAATTGGGGTGCCAACTTTCTATTCTAAGTTTTACATGGCATTCATCAAAATCTAAACAATAAAATTCCTAACATAAGATCTATATTGCCTATTTTTTGATCAATTTTTCATTTTTATTCAATTTTATTGCATTATATTTTACACTATTATTTCCACAAAAATCTTCTCAAACAATCAACATTTCTAAAAGATTCTCCATCACATCAACACAATCATTACTTTTTCTCTACTAATCGAACTTTCACTTTTAATAAAAACTAGTATTTTGCCAGTGCGATGCACGGGGTGGTACGGGTGCGTGGGATGTATCGTTGGATATAAATTGCATGCCTATAAAAACCATAATATCGATGAATATAAAAATATACATTAATGGGTAAACATATAAAAATTGCTGGCTTTCATAAAAATATTTCTCTTAGACATATTTGAAGATGTAGCTTGTGATACTCCATGTCCGATTTTCTGGAAAACTAAACTGATTGAATAAGTTGTATAAAAAATGAATGTTGTAAAGAAATATAAACACATACTTCACAATTATTGAATGGGTAAACATATAAAAGGAATGCATTTTTTCTTATATATGTCACCAAAAAAAAGTATTAATTTATCGAAAAAATTCAAAAATTAAAAAAAAAAATAGTTCAACACTAATATCCTATTAATTTATCTTCTGGATATATTGATAAGTTTTACAAATTAAAAATATAATATTTATAATAAGTCGGTATCTACTATTATATATTACACCAGTTTAATTGAAATAACATAGATTATTACTTAAATTTATAACTCAATATCATTTTAATTTCATTACATATAATATTGTTCTACCAAAAAATAACTATATATTATTTCTCAATCATTTCTCTTACTTTCAGTAAATATTTAATATATTATATATGGTTGCCATAGTTTAAAAAACTGAAAAAAGAAATCTAATTTTTTTGAGTAAAATGTAATATAAGATAATTAGAATTAATGAAATTTAATTTCAAGACTAATTTAAAAATAATAAAATAAAGACAAATTATATTAAGAGCTCAAGCACAAATAAAAAATCTCAACCCAATAAATATTAATCTTATATTTTGAAGCCTGGCCCACAAAAGAGAAACTTTATTTTCTTAGTTTTCATTTAGATATATGTTTCCCCCAATCAGAATTCATTTATACTGTGTGATATTTGCTTTTAGTATATTACCTTTATCTCTCTATCTATCTCGCTTGCAAATAATAGAAATCACAAAGACATCGGTCGATATTATATATGATAAGTTCTTAGTTATTGTAAAATAAAATCGGACCTCCGAGTCGTGAAAAGACATTCCAAACTATTTGTATTCGTTACATCGGTGTATGATGGTTTCTCATAGAGACGAATTAGACGTAGCTTCATAGCTCATTGCTCATTGTGATTTTGACATCTTAATGTCTTTGATATGAGAAAGCATTGGTGCCATTTTTTTAGATAAAGAAAGCAACGACAGAGAGTTTTTCGAAATGAGATGAAATATGAATGGGAATTTTCACTGCAAGGAAAACTCATATATTATAGGTGTTTTGAAGAAGATTTAAGTATGTAAAGTATATATTATAATTATACACTCATATTGTAATTATATTTGATCATATTTTAATTTATATTATCTAAATGTGTACTGTGAACTATTTTGTATTGAATCCCAAAAGTTTTGGACTTTTTGGAATATTTAGATATTAGGATATGAATTTTCGATTCACGTCAATAAAATAATTTCAATTTGTGATTTTTTTCGTTTTTTTTCCAGTCTAAATCAAAATTGTATTACAAATATTAATTACTACTCAAAAATAAATATTTAGTTTGCAATAATAATTCAATTGTTATTAAAATCCGTAGTTAGTAGTGATTGATATTAACATAAATAATCAAATTACAATCAATAATGATTCTTAATATTAATCCTACCATAACAACAAATATTTAATTCCAAAGTTAACTTTTTTAGAAAATAAATTGCCATATTTAAATTTTGTATGTTAATTTTATATGAATATCGACAATCATGAACTATGGCAACAAAAATCATCAATAAAGAGGGTCAAATATTTCAATTTGAAAGCAATCTTCCATATTAATAAAAAATTAACAAAAAAAAAGGTCACCAAATTTTTTGGCAAGTCTCTTTAGGCGGGAAAACATATTTAGAAATCATTTTGCTTTTATATATATATAGATTTCACCATTATTTTCTCAGAAAATAAAAATGAATAGAATGAAAACACAACCAATCACACTTTTTCATATCTAATTTATTAGTCGTTTTTTTTTTCTATGGTAAATTATATTAAATAATATTTTTCATAATTTGTTTTAATATGATCCAAATGTTGAAGTTGGAGTATGATATTTTTATTATAACATATCTTATTTTTTTATGTTAAATTAATAAAATTATATTCGTAGCATTGATTATATTTTATGTAATCACAAGGCCCCATTTTTTTTTTTTTTGCTCCAAGCGATTAGGTTTGTGTAATTACATCAAAATGGGCCATCTAATAAATTATTTTGTAATAATGTCACACATTCGCCCGACATTAAGAAATTCCACATGGTACAATATTGTTGAGCAATCGCCATTGCCCACATTATAAAGATGAAATTTTGCAAAAAAATTTAAACAAGCATAAATGCCTAGCTAGTACAATTTATAAAAATAGCGCAATTAAAATTAAATCATCAATACTACACCATGGGACGAAAATATGTTTTTAATTTCATTTCTTAAACAAAAACTAAATAAAATACATTTACTTTTTAATTTATTCTAATCTGCTTCCTCGTCGGTGACAAATTTTCCTGTGCCTGGATTAATAGCGGCGAAGAAGAAGAAAGCGACGTTGAACAACAACAACGGTTCGATTTCGTTTATGGGAACTCCAGTTTCGATATTGAGTTGTGCCAATGCGCCCTTTCCTGTAATAATTTCTCCAATAAGAGAGAAAGCAATCCCAAGTTGAGCCAATCTTCCCACAAATAGCTCGTTTGCTTTCGTGAACCCGAATAATGGACCTGTTTTTTATACACAATAGAAATAATATTTAGATTGAGAAAAAAATCATAATTCCAAAAAAAATTGTATTTTTTTCCACTTGTGTATATTGGTTTATAAAAACTGAAAAAACAACACTTTTTTTAGGGAGTGTTTGCAAAAAATTTTGCTTTTAGAACAAGTGATTTATTGCAGTAGAAGTAAAAGTAGTTGAGAATCAGAAGTTGGTCGTGTCTGAAAATATAATCAGAAGTTGAGACTGTTTGGTGAAAAGTTAGAAAACTATTTATTTGTTTGTAAAAATAAAACCAGAAGCAGAAATAGAAATCTAAAACACTTATCTCCCTACTTTAAAATTATGATTAGATGAAACATGATCAGAAGTAGAAGTTGACATTTGCAAACACTACATAGTGATTTTTTTCAGCCAAAAACTAAAAATTGTTTTTTCTAAATGATTGCAAACACTGCCATTAAAGGACAATACTGATTGATTTCCTAACTATCAACTAAGGTCGTAGATTGACTGCATCCGGGAAAAAAAAGGATAATTACAAAATGTATGCATGAGTTTAGTTAAATTACAAAATAATTCCAGTTATCTTTCAAAATTACAAAAACCCAATGGAATTTGAGGTAACCCAATTGGAATTAGAGGTTTGTGTGTTTATTACCTTGCAAATAGTCAAATACCCCTCACGAGGCCTTTTGACTTGAGGATACTGTGAAGCCCTCGATTTTTATTCGAACATGTACTTGTATCACGTATCGTCTTTGTACTATTTGACAATTCTACCGCGTCACTTTGACGGGTAAATATTAATGATAAATATATTTTGCATTTAATTCTTTTAATTTCTATTTGTGATCATAATCATTTATTAATTTTAATTCGCATTTATGATCACTTGGTTGATCATCATTATTATTATTGGTGTATTATTAGTCACCTTAGAATTTTAAGAGACTATTTATTTTAGGGATTATAATTTATAGAATTAAGAATTCGATTTAGATTAAGTGATCATGAGACTTATAAGTGATCTAGGACATCACTAATTATTTTGGAGATTGATATTTATTCATCTATTATCATCAATTTTGGAAAGAAAAAATATATGGAATTACCAAAATACCCTTAGGGGGCGGCATTGGTGTAATTTTTTGGTGTAGAAATATCTCTCAACTCTTGTACATGTACACCTTGTGTATTCCTCTTGTGTATTTATACACCATTAATTCAAACCTACATCTTAAATTAATCCCACCATTTCAATCATCCAATTGGTCAAACAAGACCAAATTAAAAATTTCCCCTAAACTTAGCATTTTGGCCCATTGTCCCTAATAAAGATACCTAAATATTACTTTCTTCCCCAATTCCCTCAATTATTACTCTAACTTATCATTTAATCAAAACAAAACAAAATTTTTATTCTTCCCATTTCATTTCACCAACACCAAATTTCTTCTAAGTCTTGAAATTCCTCTTACCTCTCTCTAAAAATCCTCCTACATCTCTCTACCTATTCTTCATCTTCTTCACTAACACTTAACCAAAACTTCAAGAATTCATCTCCCATTTTCTTCAAAAATTCAACCATATACACTACACAAGGTAAGAAATTTTCTTCTTCAATCTATTCTTATACCTTCTAGCTCACCTCTTTCACCTTCTAATTTAAGTTTGATTTTTGAATTTGAGGTATACCTAGAAGACCTTTGAAGAAGTTAAGAGACTAGTCATCTTGAAGAAAAATTGTGAAGAAGTTGGACTATAAGGTAAGAAATGGAATTTTTAGTACACTTTCTTCTTCTCTTTCTATTTTCCAAATTTTTACACTCCATTTTCATTTTTGGAGTTTTAGGGGCTGACCTTGGTGGTTGACATTAAGGGTGACCAAAACCTTATACTTGGAAGCCATTACTAGTCACATTTTACTCACTACACAAGGTAAGTGTAGTATTTCCAATTTTCTCACTATCTTCTTCTTTTCCCCTTAATTTTTAACCACATTCTTATAACTCCTATATTTTTTGATATTCCTTGACTTAGGGGCTGACCTAAGTCATTCCTTCACCGAGAGAGATTTATCCCATTTTCACCAACAAACCGATCTTTAAGGTGGGTGGAAAAATCCTTTCAACTTCTAGGTGTTTTAATTCATAAAAATGCATGTAGTATTTTGTTATTGAGCATTTGAGATATATATTATGTATTGCATGCTATTTTCTTGTATCAAGTTGAAAAATTTCTCAAGTGTTGCTCAAAATGCGATTTACCAAAATTAGGACATACATGTACACTTTATTGTCATATTTGATAAATTCTTGTATGAGATGGATATGTATGTTTATGACTCTTGAAATATATGTTTTGAATGACCTATAACCTGGACAAGTCGAGCATAATTGGTTAAATTTCGATTTTTGGACTTAAAATGCAAAAATGGAAAGTTGGTGGACTTAAGTGCAAGAAAATAAAACTTAAGGGACCTCTCTGCAAATTTCGATTTTTGGGACTGTACTCAGGTCCAAAAATGATGTTTTGACATTTTAATAAAGTTTTAAGAGTTTTTAGATAAATAAAATCAACCCTTAAAAGCCCAAGGACTAGATTGTAAAATTTGAGAAGTTTAAGGGCTATTTTGCAAATTTCGAAACTGTACCAGACCCTAAATTTAAAATTTGAAATTTTAACTCTTAAGGGACTGGAAATAACATATTTTATGTGTATTCCAAAAATCCAAGTGTTTAGAGCTTGGAAAGTAATTTTATAAAACTTGAGGGACCAAATTGTAAAAGATTAAACTTGAGGACCCAAATGAAATTTCCAGGACTTATACAGCCCATGTACCTGGAAATAATAATTTACCTATACCATAATTATATTTTGGACCCAAGGTTCAAATTTCATAGCAATTGGACCCCTAAAAGCCTTAAAGGCAATTATTTCAAAATGGGACAGAAATGAGATTTTCAAAAGTTAAGGGACCTATACTTATGACGTTTTAAAACTGTTTTTGTTCCAATATCCCACTAACCTTAGTGACATTTTCCAACTGGAATCACATTAAAAGCCCTCCCGGTTTGTGAGTTCCGATTATTTTAAACTTAAGGCCCGAAATGACAATTTTAACAAATTTGGGGCCAATGTGAGAATTTTATAAAAACTCGACCTCAAAACTTTAAAAACCTGAATCTCTGAACAATTTAGAGATTTTAGGAACTGACCTCATAATTTTTCAAGGTCGGGATATTTATTTATTCAATTTTTAACCCCAAAAGTATTGGTTTTTACAAAACGGGGCTAATTGTAAATTTTTCTTTTTATCAAGGACCTAACTTAAATTATTTTTCATTTACTAAAACAGCCCTGGACCCTCTGACTTTAATATTTAATTAAAATATTTTATTTTCTTAAAAATCCCTTGACTTATCGAATCGTCTTGACCGATTAATACCCGATCGCGGGGCGATTTCCTTGTCTCGCGATTTCGAATTTATAACGGGACTTATGTTCCTCCTAATCATTAAGATATCGAAGACTACTTATCCTCCCGATAATTATCTTCATCCCAATAACTCCACCAACGCCATAACAATCTTGCGCAAATTTTTGAGAACATTTCATGAACTGCTTCCCAAATCAATAATACTCGACTGCCTGGTTGACTACCTGAACGTGTACTTAATTACCTGCCTGAGTCAACTTGGTGTGTCGAGCTCACAGTCGGAATGGATACGTCGGGGATGGAACCGGGCAGCTCGGCTGCTATTCCACTCTCCGGCCCCATCGTCCTAATCCCGCAACTGAGGGGACGGAGTTTGTCCAAGGGAAGCGGGTCGTAGTACTTGAGGTATAATCATGATTATGACAAATCCGAGCCTTGCTAGCTCCACTGTGGATTTTGTCTTTGCCTACGGAGCGATAAGGTGACAGGTCTTGGACCATCTTGCTCGGGGAGTTACAAGGAAGAACGAAGGAATCATTTTGCCCGATCCACACGATTAGGAGTTAATCGGTTTGGTTTGGTTGGCGCTACAAATCCGTACGCAACCGCTACTTGTATTGCATAGGTTGGCGCTACAAATCCGTCATAACCGCTACTTGTATTGCATAGGTTGGCGCTACAAATCCGTCGCAACCGCTACTTGTCTTGCATAGGATTGGCGTTACAAATCCGCACGCAATCCTCCCCGTTTTGCTTGGACCATAGTGTCGCTTGACCATGAATCTGTTTTCTTAATCGTATAAGTATATTAATTAAATATATTTATCACGACGCTTGTGGATGTGTGAAATCATGCATCATCTCTCATGCGTTTTCATACAACTAAATTTCTCGCATTAACTATTTATATCGCCACACTTACACACACGATCACCCCATCCACCGAGATTTCCTCTCATTCCCTCCTGTTTTCTAACCTTTAGATGAAGAGTTCGCAAGACATCGAACCTACCGCAGATTGAATCTCTATCGGCGATGTGGAGCGATATTTCCTTTTACTTTTTTGTTGTTGTTGTTGGACTCCTTCATTTTATTTCGTTTTGGTACCGTAAGTTAATTAAGATAATCTTTTGGGTTGTATTCGGATCTTTGCGCTGGACCTTAAGATATAATTTGTACTCGTGGTTGTTATAATTCCCGCATTAGACTCTATTTCACTTGGAGTTTGGTACCTTTGGATTAGGGATGTTGATTAATTCTGTTTAAGTGATTGATCGTTGTCGCGTCACGTTTGGGCGTGATGATACTGATTTATAAGCTAAAAACAAATATCATATCATATTTATAATTTTAAAAAATAAATTATTTTTTTTTTTTGTAATTTAGGCTAAACCTCATAGGTGGTTTTCGTAATTAATCTAAATATAATCAATAGACTTAACATTAACTCATATAAAGCTCTGTTAGTTAAATACGAAACAGAAAAAGTTCGTTATTTAGTACGTACGAGTATATTATGAATATTTTTTAAAAGTTACGGTGAAAAAATTGGTAAAAAATACAGAAATATTTAATATACGGATCCATAGACGTACGGGTTTAATATGAATATTAAATAATTATTTGGGAGTAATAATACTATTTATTTTAACAATATATTTACGTAGATTGTAATTCATACTTGTGTTTAGATTATATTAAAATTAATTTTAGGCACTTTATTAATTTACTTTAAATTATAATACAAATTAAAAATAATTATTTAATAATTAGTGAATTATTAAGTTAATTGTATTTATACTTAGTTTATATAAAACTTAATATATAGTTTTATATGATATTAAATTATAACTTATCATAAATCCAAGATAATATTTTAATAATAATTACTATACTTATATATTATTAATATTCTTATTTATTATTTTATAATATTATAATTATACCTATAAATGATTTTTAATGATTTTTTATTTATTTAAATATTATAAAAATATTAAAATAAAGTTTTATTCGCCAAGTATTATGTATTATACGGATAACTATAATACGAGTATTAAACGTTTTATTTGAAAAGTACGGAGTATTTAACGCCGCTTCAGAATCTGTACGGGAAACCGAAGTATTTTTTAATTATTCATACGTATGGGTATTGTGCGAGTATCATACGTGTATTAACTAACAGAGATATAAAGTAAAATGAAAAGAGTAGTATTTTCTTTTACGGGCTTTTCTTTATTATAAAATGGAAACTATTTGAAAAAAACATTTTTAAATACCCATCTTTGATACGACACGATAACCCAACTCGAAGTTATTGAGAGAAACTCGAACACGACTAACACAAATTTGACACGATGTTACTAATTCATCTAAAATGTAGATATATTATATTTTAATTATTTTTTTATATATTTTAAATATAACCAAACACGAACCTGACATGATGACCCGAATTATCACCCCTGCAAATATCTTTCTACACTTTTTTTTAAAGATTTTGTGGTTTAAATTATGAAAAACTTATGAAATATGATATTGGTCATATTCAAAAACTCATGATTCTTAAGTGGAGGCTAATTAATAACCCTTTTCTACTAGATTATTTATTTTTTCAAAACTTGATGGAAAATAATTTGTAAAACTAAAGGGGCATTTGACTGAGCTCATAAGCTCTTTAAAAGTGTTAGATAAATTATATTTGAAAAAATCTTATAAGCTTCCAAAATAAGATTTTAGGAAATAGAAATAATTACAAAAAAACCCTCAGGCTTTGGCTAGTTACAAAAACACCCACAGATTTTTAAAACTTACAAAAAAAATCTTGAGGTTATATTTTGTCATAAACTTAAGGGGTGAATGTAATATTTTATAAAAGTCAGGTGGGCTTGTGAAATATTTTTCACTTACGAATGAGAAAAATAGATGACGGAATCAAACCTCAAAGAAAAATATGGGAATTTTTATTACCGTCTCCAAGTCCAAGAGCTGCTCTCAACCCTTTTCCGGGGGCGATAACTGCCTTTTCAAGTCCGGTGGGTTCGTCGACGAATCGGCCACGGTCTCCTAAAGCTCCAATGGCTCCGAGCAAGGTAAATAGGATGAAAAACAGAAGAAGTGGCTCGGCTTCATAGATTGGAATCCCAGTTTCTAAATTTAGTTGTGCAAGAATTCCTTTTCCTGTTATTGCTTCTCCTAGTAGAGATGCCTGCACGCAATGAGAGTGTTTGCAAAAACTTATGTTTTAGAATAAATAATTTATGGTAATAGAAGTAAAAGTACTCGAGAATCAGAAGTTGATTATTCCTTTTAGATTCCTAATTGGGCCCAAGCCCAGAGTTATAATTAGGATCTTCTAACTTGGTTACTCGATTTAAGATGATGATTGACTGATTGTAGCCCAAAACAGTGCATAGTCTAACTACTTTATATATGGCTGAAAATGAACCAATTAGTTGATACTCGACTCGAAATCGATCATTAAAAGCTTATTTGCGCTCAATTTGTAAACATAATGAACTAAGTTTGAACAAATTTTTCCATTCGATAAAATACAAAGTTCAGCTCGAGCTCGACTCGATTAGTAAAATAAATATCAAACAAGCTCAACTCCACATGTAGTAGTAGTAAATAACTAAATATAGCACTCTTTGTTAATTAGTACTTGATATGTTCTATTCATTTTCTATTTCACTTCTTATGCTTCTTAGCAACACATAAAAAGTCAATTGGTTTTGTGATTAGTACGTTGTTTGCTTTAATTAAAAATATGTAAGTAACTTAATTAAAAAAAAAGGAAATTATTTAATCCTAATTAACAATTTTTTTAATATTCGTATAAAAGGTTGTTAAATTAATTTAGTCATCAGAAAATATATAAAGAAATAAACTGACCGCAAAACCAATCATGGCAACACGACCAACAAAGAGCTCATTTTGCTTAGTAAAACCAATTCCACCCGAGGTTCCAAAAATGCCATCTTCAACCTTTGGTTTTTCCTTCACCACAGGAGCCTGTAAAATAAAGCCAAACTCATCAATTATAAATACGAAATTGAAAATGAAAGTGGTGACAAAAAGTGAAATAAAAATTAAAGGGAGTGAAGCTTGTGAAAATTTGTGTAACTAAGATATTTTTTTTTTCCTCAACATACGGTTGCTTGTGAAATTTTTTTTCTCAAAATAATGCAGTGTTATGTGACTAGATAAATTTTAGGAAATACCCTTGAGTTTTGGGTTAATTACATAAAAATCCAGAGATTTTTTAAAATTGTTCAAAACTCCTTGAGGTTGACTCTATCTAACATTTTCCTTCTGTTTCAAAAAAATCCTTGATACTTACATAAATATTACAACTACCCCCTTAAATTTAAGACCGAAGTAAATTAAGGGGGCTTTTTGTAATTATGAAACAACTCTAGATATTTTTGTAATTAGTCCAAATTTCTGAAAGTTTTTGTAATTACCTCTAAATTTTATTACTAAACAACATCGTATCGACCAAAAATCATTACGCTTTCATGTCATAAAATACACTACCCGTTAATGGTCACTTTTCTATAATTATTCACGTCTAATCACTGATTCATTAAAAACCTCATATTAACTATGTTCATTATATATTTAACGCGCATTTAATTTACATTCTCAAAATTCATTCTTCTTTTCCAAAACAACGTTTTCTCAGTATTCTCTATTAAAATAAAATTTAAAACGAAACGAAAGGACAATAGTCACTCCCAATTTCTTGTTGTTGATATATATTCCATCTCATATAAATACAAAAAATAAAATCATATAATTCGTGCAAATTACATATTTAACAAAATATTCGTACACGTAACATACACATGTCATTTAAATACAAAAAAAAAAGTACCAAATTGGAACATATATTATAATAATAACTACACTAAATTACTAATAAACAAAATACATATATAATTAAAGAAATGTACCTTTTTGGCAGGAGCCTTGGTTTTGGGCTTGAAAAGGGCCACAGTTGTAGCTGATACAGATGGAGAAGAAATTGTTGGAGACTGCAAAAAATGGTGAGAAAATGGCTTTGGTTTTAGTCTTTGAATCAATGGCTCACTCTTAACATGGACACAAACATTTGAGCTTAGAAGCATTGTTTGAGCCATGTTAGTGTGTGTTGTGTGTGTGATTTTTTTGTGAAGACAATATTGTTTTCTTGAATAATGGAGAAATGTATGTGGTTTTTGGCAATTATTTTTGTAAGATTGGAGGAATTAATGGTTATGGATTTTTAGTACAAAATCTAGAGGGGAGTTTTTGAATCACACAAATGGAAATGATGTGGATAGGGTATGGGAATTGTGTTGGTGGAGAAATTGTCCACGAGGGCTTGGTTTCAATTTTATTTTTTCATTTTTTTTTAATTGAGGAGTAGAATTGAGAACTACATTCTTTATTCTTACTTCTTTGTGTATTTTCAAAACATTATGAGACTCACTTGATGAGGAATCCACACGTCATGTGTAGAGGTGTCAAATGAGCTCGGCACGATCGGCTCGGTGAAAAAGTCGGGATGAACTGCCATTTTGAAGGTCGGAAACGGACCGAGTCCATTTGGCCCGGGAAGTCGGGTCGGATCGATCGGCCTGTGTATTTTCATGGCTTGGACCTAGATCTGACAATTATGTTAGGTCGGGCCGGGCTGGGCCAGAGAGCAAAATCGGGCTAGGCGGACCAGCCCGAAATTCCGCCGGGCCAAAATTTTCATAGAGCCTAACCCGTATAGTGTATTTTGCTTCGGGCAGTCCGGCAGATCGACCCTCCATATTTGAGGCCCAGCTTGGCCTTATAGTCGGGCCGAACCACTGGGACGGCCCAAATTACTTGCTTTACTTGGGCTTCAAAATCGTGACTTGATGGAATTTCAGCTCGACGCAGCCATAATTTTTCTTTGACCCAGTAAACCAACATCGGTCCAGCCCATTTGACAGTTCTAATTATATGTCTTATGTGTTACATTGGCATTGAGATATCTTTGTATACAAGGGTTGAGCAATTAACTTTTAACTTGTGAGGGGTAAAATTAAGTATTCATTTAAAATTAATGGATAAATAGATATTTTTAATTATATGATTGGTAATGTATTATTTTCAGATTGTAAAATTCACAAATTTACAATTCAAAGTAATATATGCCTATGGTGTACTCAAGGGCATTTTTCACATTTTAACTTTAAGAAGAAAATAGTTCAGAACCCTTTCAGGCTGTATTGGTCTTTATGTGGGCTTTGTGGCCCAAGACTTTTCATGTCAGCTCTTGCCACTACTGTACTGGACCCAAGCCCATTAAAGGTTTTTATGGGGTACAGAGTGTGTATGATTGGTTAAGAATTATGTTTGAAATTTCAGTTGGACATATTTTCGTTCAAATTTTGATGGTTCATTTTCTAAATTTATTTTTCAATTTTTATGTGCAATTCTAAACATCAATATAATGGGACAAAAAAAATCAAAAGACATCTAGTTAAGGATTGTTAAAGTGGAATAATGGTGAAAAATCTGATTCCTTCATTAAAAAGTATTCCAACATCTATATTTATTCAAATTAGTACTAATGCAAAAATTAAAGTGGAATCATATCTTTCTTGCAATGCAGTTTATGTTTCAAATAAATCAAGATGAAAACAAGCTACAACTCATCTCCTAATATTGAACTTTCCAACCTTTGTTTTTCATTTTAAAATATATTCAAATTTTAAATTGTTTCATTGATATTATAATATGAAAAGTAGGTGAAATATGAAAGTAAATTATAAAAATTCTTTATCAATACATAGTTAAAATGAAATGTTGAGTATATGTACCGAAATAATTTCAACCAAAAATATACTTCTTATTTTTATTTTATTTTTTTGTTTAAAAAAAATGAACTTATTTGGACTAAAATCCAGATTTGTCAACCAACTTAGTAACATACTATTTACAGTGGCATTTGGAGATCGAAGAAATGTTTTTTTTCTTTAATAAAAAATGAAAAAGAAAGATTAATTCCGATGCTAATATTTGTGCATTTTTTGGGTTCAGTTGTTGAAAAATGGAAAACTTTGTTTACAAAGAAAGGTTCATATTGTAAGTGTTAGTTTGATTTCATTTTCTTTATTGTTGAGAGGAAAAAAAAATTATGAAGTCCTAAATTTATTGAGGTTGGATTTGAAGCTAAGATTGCAGCAATGACAATACAATTCATTTCTTGAAGATTGAATCAAATTAGTTCTATTTCTAGTTCATTTTTCTCCATTTTGCAATATGCAATTTTTGGAAATAACCTTTATTAAGTTTATTATATTTTACATTTTGCAGATGAATATTGAACTAATATTGTGACATTTGGGATAATTTTTATTGGCAATTAAGATGGAAAAAAAAAAGAAATGGCTCTGGAAGAGAAAATCATCTTCAGAGAGGAGTCTTGGTGAAAGTGAAAGCTCAACATTATTTTCTTCACATTCTGAGAGATACTCTGATGTTAAGGTAGATAAAATGTGTATGTCCTTAAATTTTCATACATTGGTCTTTTTTCTTTTGGACCTCAATTGTTAGAAGTGAGTTCATTTTATTCAGTTTTGTGCATGTTCAAGCATTTGATCTAGTGTGCAAATCATCAAAGGGATAATTCAAAACTACCCCTGAGGTTCGGGGTAATTACAAAAAGAACCAGATAAGTTTCAAAATTACAGAAACCTCATTTTACCCCAACCGTTAGTTGCCATGACGGAATTTGGTGACGAATCAAATATTTTACAGTTACATTTCTCAATTTTTCTAAATATTACAATTAACCCCAATTTTGTCTGCCTATTTGGAATATATAGAAAAGTTGATGAATGTAATTGTAAATCGTGAGATGTAAAGTTGGAGTTATTTGTAAAATTTAAGAAAGTTGAAGAATGTGATTGTAAAATATTTGATAAATTCAGCAAATTCCATTAGTCTAACTAACAGTTAGGGTAAAAGTATAAGACATAATCAAACCTCAAGGTGGGTTTTTGTAATTTGAAGCTTCTCTGGTTTTTTTGTAATTATCCCAAACCTTTGGGGTAGTTTTTGTAATTATCCCTAAATATTTATCAAGCTGTAAATACTTTCTGTGATTCAAAAAAAGCCCATTTTTCCATCCTTTCTAAAAATTCTTATTGACAAATTAACAAGGCAAGAAATCAGTATAGATTATCTCCTTTCATTTGTTTTTATTGGAACAGTATGCACTAAAAGAAACTTCAAATGATAGCACACAATCAGCAAAAGTCACATCTAAAGCTTCAATTACTTATGAAGAAGAAATGAAGGAAAGTGTGAAGAATCTAACAAAAAAGCTATCAGCTGTTTTTGTGAATATCAGTGCTAAAGAAGACTTAGTTAAGCAGCATGCTAAAGTTGCTCAAGAAGCTGTAGCTGGTAATCATCTTTTCAACTTTTTATTGCCATTGTTTCAACTTTTTTTGCATCACAACGGCGAAATATTTTTACTCAGATTGTTCTTACGTTTTCGACCCGTTGTGGAATAGTACTACTGATGTAGTCGAAACGTTTGATGAGAAAGACCAACACGGACGAAAGGGATAACCTTTGCTATAGTCTGTTGTTTTGCGCATGAATACCAGATAATAGGCATCCAAAATCTCGTCGATTCCTACGAATGCCTAGAGCTTGAGAGAGAACAACAGAAAACTCTCTTTTACTTTTTATTAAGGGATAATTACAAAAAGGGATATTACATAAAAATAAAAAAAAAAAAGAACTTGAGATTCGGGCTAGTTACAAAAAAAACCCAAAGATTTTTGAAAATGGCAGAAAACTCCTTAAGGTTTGATTTCACTTACATCATCCCCCTTCAGAAGCAAAAAAAACGTTTCCCCTTATATTTGTGGAAATATTGCAATTACCCCATTAAATTTAAGGCAGAATCAAACATGATGGGATTTTTTGTAATTAGTCCAAACTTTGGGGGTGTTTTTGTAATTATCCCTAACAAAAATTACCGCTATAAAAATAAACCAGTTAACTTTCAAAATACCTCTGGATATTTTTTCTATTTTACAAATTGCACTCTCACAAGAGGTATTTATTAAGTAAATACAAACCTCGATGGGGTGTTTGTAACACCTTAAGGGGGCATCTGTAAATTCAAAAGATATCTCGACTAAACTTCAGGGTAGTTTTTATTACGCTGCATCAACTAAACTGTTCTTTAACAACTTATTTTGCATTTTAGGCTGGGAAAAGGCGGAAAACGAATCGGCCGCGTTAAAGCAACAGCTCGAGTAAGTAGTACTACAAAACTTAAACCTAGAAGCACGAGCAAGCCATCTAGATGGCGCTCTCAAGGAATGCGTTCGACAACTGAGACAAGGACGAGATGAGCAGGAGAAAAAAATATCCGATGCTATAGCCAAAAAGAACAAGGAGTGGGAATCGAAAAAAGTTGAACTCGAGAAGCAAATTCTCGAGCTCAATGCAAGAACCGAACATTCTGCTTCTATCGATCCAAAGTCTCTCATTTTCGAGACGTTGGAGAAAGAGAACTTGTTCTTGAAGCAAGAACTCAAGTCTAAGTGTAAGGAGTTAGAAAATATGATCAATGAGAGGGATTTAAGCACACAAGCAGCAGAAACAGCTTATAAGCTACAATCAGAGAGCAAAAAAATGCCATTGCCTAATAATTTAGTAGCTTACTCTGTGGAAATCGATATGATGGATGATTTTCTTGAAATGGAGCGTCTTGTTTCTGGAGAATCGGTTTCTAACGATAACGCATTGAGGGGTGAGTTCGATTCGATGGTGAAACGAGTCGGTGAATTGGAAAGGAAGTTAGAGAAGCTAGAAGCTGAGAAGCTGGGACTTGAGACTGCTTTGGTTGAAAGTCGAGATTTTCTTAAGTCAGCACAGCGTAGGACGGATGAAGCTGAGAAAAAGTTGGGAGAGATGCAAAAGGAGATGGATGATGTGAATGAGGGAAAAGAGTTGCTTGAAATTCGACTCGTTGCTATGGAAGTCGAATCGAGGACCATGTCTGCAAATGTTGATTTAATGAGGGGTGAAATTGAAAAGGAAAGAAAGTTGTCAGCTGAACTAAATGTTAAGTGTCAAGAATTGGAGAATGAATTAAAGAGGACCGTTCAGGAAAATGTGATTCAGCAGAATAATACAAATTTGAATGGTGAAGTAAAATTAAAACAGGTTGGCTTCCGGCTTGAGGTTTCCTATATTTTCCAGGGATAAGTACAAAAAGTATCCCTGAGGTTTCATGTAATTACAAAAAAACCCAGCGAACTTTTAAAATTATAGAAAGTACCCCTCAGGTCTGATTCAATGTTAAAATTAAGGGGTAAACTGCAATATTTTTATGAATATGAAGGGGGGTCTTGAAATAACTTTTGCTTATGATGGGTTTAATTATTACACAAATTAAACCTCGGGATATTTTTTGTAATTTTGAAAGTTAGCTGGTTTTTTTGTAATTAGGTCAAACCTCAAGGGTATGTTTTGTAATTATCCCTATTTTCCATGATTCCATCTATTTTTACCATTGCCATGTGTTTTAGGGATAATTACAAAAACTACCCTTGATGTTTGGACTAATTACAGAAAAGGTTTTTGAAAATTGCAAAACCTCTTGAGGTTTGAGTCTCTTTACACATTACCACATTTATAAACAAAAATATTTTAAATACCCCCTTATATTTGTAAAAATATTAAAATTATCCATTACATTTAACGTAGACTCAAACCCTACGGATTTTCTTTTTTTAATTTTCAAACATATCTGGGTTTTTTAAAATTAACCCAAACCTCAACCTCAAGGTAGTTTTTGTAATTATCCCTATGCTTTATGTTTTGGGTAAATTCAAAACCTACCCCTTAGTTTCAGTATAATTACAAAAGAAATCCAGCTATCTTGCAAAATTACCAATACCTCCTTAAGGTATCAACAAACATCCTCTTGAGGTTTATATTTACTTAAAACGAATATCCATGTCCTGAGGGTGTAATTTGTAAAAATGAAACAAATATCAATGGCGGTACTTGTAATCTTCTGTAAATAGACTGAACTTCAAGGATATTTTTGTAATTAACACTATTCTCTTCAATGTATTAGGGTTAATTACGTATACACCCCTGAGGTTTGGGTTAATTAAAAAAAAAACAGAGATGTTTCAAAATTACAAAAACATCCTTGAAATTTGATTTTGTCTTAAATTTAAGGGGTTAAATGTAATATTTTTATAGGTGTCAAGGGGGTTTTTGAAATATTTTTTACTTCTGAAGAGGAAAATGCAAGGCGAACTCAAACCTTAATGGGTTTTTGTAATTTTCAAAAATTATTGGGTATCTTGTAATTAGCCCGAACCTCAGGGTCTTTTTTGTAATTATCCCTACATATTATTAAACAAGAACTTTTGTTTGTTGCAGGAGGATCTAGCTGTAGCTGTTGATAAGCTAGCAGAATGCCAGAAAACAATTGCATCTCTTGCAAAGCAGCTTAAATCTCTTGCAACATTGGAAGATTTCTTGATAGACACTTCAAACATACCAGGTTTCACTACAGGTCCTTCTAATAACATGTTTTGCAATTTGGACCCTTCAAGAATATCAACGGACAAGAATATTCGTCTGGAAAATGGGAACGGTGAGGATCCACCGGCACCCTCCACTCTGCCATCATCGTCGGCTAGCTATTTTACTGTAGCCAAGAGCAGGAATGGTTTTGGGAAGCTTTTTTCTAGAAGTAAAAGCATGAGAGTACTCAATAATCAAGATATAAAACAAGAATGTAAATAATGGGGTTACTAATTCAAATTCTGTTTTATTGTCGATTTACTTGTCAAATGTTCCCAGGGGTCTGTTTGATGGAGTATTTATTAGACAAATACGAACCTCAAGGGGTGTGTTTGCATTTTGCAACACTTGACGGGGGGTATTTGTAATTATAAAAGATAATTGTAGCTTTTTGTAATTAGGGTAAACCTCATAAATAATTAACCCTAAGAACCAAATATCTAAAAGGGATGATTACAAAAACTACCCCTACGGTTTGTGTTAATTACAAAAATACCCAGAGATGTTTGAAAATTACAAAAGATCCCTTGAGGTTTGATTTTGTGTTAAATATAAAGTGGGCGTTTTGAAATGTTTTTTGCTTATGAAGAGGGTAAAATATAATACATAATTAAACCTCAAGATGACTTTATTAATTTTCAAAAACCCTCTGGGTTGTTTTCGTAATTAACCCAAACCTCATGTAGTTTTTGTAATTATCCCTATCAAAAATAAGGGCAAGTGGATATGATATTTTCTGCATATTTGTTGATCAACTTCATGTCCTCACTATAGTATACCAAAGATAATGTATACAAATTACAAAGGTCATTCTGAAACTCTGCTATTTTTACCTTCCGTGTTCGTTCACTATTTCCTCGCTCTCAATTCGTGTAACATTTATCGCAATTTACAACAGACAACATATTCTGTAACATAAGAGAAATACATCCCTCAACAGCACAATACACAAAAGAATCAACAAAATGAAAGGAATTGTGTGCACCTATCATTCATGATGGCTATTATAATCCTTCTGAGGCTTTAGCTCTCTTCTGAAAGCTTTAAACAGATCGATTCCAAGGAATATATTCAGCAAATTCATACCCGCCATCCCAAAAAGAGCGAGCGGGAGCTCCACGCCCTTATCAAACTTAGGAGCATCTTTGACCAGCTTGACTGTGATCAGAACGTGAGACAATAATCTAGCGAATACGAATGTCAACCAGTTAAGAACCCATTCTGCCTTCACACTCTTGCTCGTGGCATCACGAATGCCAGCCATTCGGCGCAGTTTTCAAACGTGCAGAAAAACTGAATGCAACTGCATCAGCAAGGAACAAGGTATCAGCAACAGCAGCAAGATAAACTAACAAAATCAGCTGTGTTTGGAAGGATTTGCAATCACTAAAAAAAAGCACTTCTTAGTTTTGGGCTGAAAAAAAAAACTTTGTAGTGTTTGCAAATGTCAATTTCTGCTTCTGATTCTACTTTATTTAATTAGAATCTAAAAGCAGGAGAAGAGTGCTTCAGATTACTACTTCTGGTTTGACTTTTACAAACAAATAAGCACTTCTCCCATTTCACCAAACACTCTTAACTTCTGATTTTATTTCAAACACTACCAATTTCTGATTCTCAACTAATTTTATTTCTACTACCAGAAATCACTTCTTCTAAAAGCAGAAGTTTTTGCAAACAATCTCTTCGTAATTATTTGTCAAGTAAATTGAAAAAACTACCCGTGAGGTTTAGCCTAATTATCAAAAAATTTAGTCATCATTCAAAATTACAAACACCCTCTTAAAGTATTACAAATACCCCTTTAAGGTTTGTATTTGTTAATAAATGAGGCCCTATTGAGTGTGCAATTTGAAAGATGAAACAAATCTCAAGAGGATAATTGTAATTTTGAAACATTTCAGTTTTGAAATGCTTTTTTTCTTTGTAAAATTAGAAACCTCAAGGGAGTTTTTGCAAGTTTCAAAAATCTTTGGGTTTTTTTGTAAGGATATTTTTGTAAATTATCCTTATTTGTTAAAGATAGTTTTTTTTTTTTTTTGTAATTAGACTGAACTTCAAGGATATTTTTGTAAATAATCCTTATTTGTTATACATCTGATTCAAGATGTTTTAATTGTTATGAACTGTGGGTAGTTTATTCTTAAAGATGTCTTACCATGGTCATGTCTGAAATGGATCACATGATGCTTCCTCTAGTATTAGATAAATGTTATGACTGACACAAAGAGCATGGTGCTGAATAAAACAATATAAGTATCTAGGTCAACACCTACTACAGGCAAGATAATAAGATAATATGGAATCTATTTTATTCCAGCTTTCAACTAAAATATTAGCAAAAAATAAGGTATTATCTCATTATCTGATATGACATTATTTTATTCCACTTCTGCAGCCTTTCAACAAAAATATTAGCCAAAATAAGACAAGTTTTACCATATATTATGCCATATTTATCACTGCTATGAAGTCATTAGTCATTATATTATTGCACATCACCAGAAATGACAGAGTATTACTCACAACACGGCATTCCAGAATAGTTCTGAAAATTTGTAGCACAACTTGTATAACTTCATAATCTTGTAAAATAGCCTCAATTTGAATCAATGAACAAACTTACATACCCAATATATTCAAGACTAAGTTACAAATAAAAAACTACCCTTAAAGGTTTAGTCTAATTACAAAAAGTACAAATATTTTTCAAAATTACAAACACCCTCTTGAGGGTTGTATTTACTTAACAAATGCCCCTCAAAAGGTGCAATTTGTAAAATAGAAACAAACATCAAGGGAACATTTGTAAATTTAAAAGATAACTCGTTTTTTTTTTTGTGTGTAATTGGGCTGAACCGCAATGGTAGTTTTCATAATTTACCCTCAATACAATGCATTTTAGCGAAAAGATAAATAGGGATAATTACAAAACCGCCCGAGGTTTGGGGTAATTACAAAAAAAAACAGAGATTATTGAAAATTATAAAAACCCCATTAGGTTTGATTGTGTCTTACATTTTCCCCCTTCGTAAGCAAAAAAACATTTCAAAACCCCTTTGACATTTATAAAAATATTAGTCACCCCTTAAACTTTAACACAAAATGAAATCTGAAGGGGGTTTTGTATTTCAAAAAATCACTGGATTTTTTTGTAATTAGCTAAAACCTCAGGGGGTATTTTGTAATTATCCCAAGATAAATAAATAACAAAGGGAAGTGGGAAAAACTTCTTCAAACAGTTAAGTCTTTGCACATTGTGTTATGGCCTATGTAATCATGAAAAGAGAAAAAGTGAAAAGCTCCATGTTTGAAAATGTATGTGTATGTTGTCACCCATTGCAGAAAACAGGGCTGGAGATGAGAAAATTCAAAGTCATACCTCGCAAATGAGAGTGAGGATAAGGTAGTTGATTGTGACCTTCCGATATAATGCCAGAGTGAAGCAAACAAGGAGTACTAAGTGATGCACTAGGATTGACGGGATCAAACCACTGTACAACCGATAAAGCAACATGTCCAACTGATCATATGCAAAGTATCCACAAGAAAAACACAGCGCTTGGTATGCTAATGGCCAAGAAACTTCAACCAGTTGTGAGTGTTGAAACATCTCGTTTACACCGCTTCTCATCCACTGGTTGAGCAATATTAGTATCACTGGAAAACACATACAAGATTGTTTTTTCAGGAAAATATAAAATGACATGATAACAAGAAAACCAAGAGAATTGACGGTAAGATAGAAACTAGGAATTGACGGTAAGATAAAAACTAGGGATAATTACAAAAAAAAACAGAGGGTTTTGAAAATTACAAAAAAAACAGAGGGTTTTGAAAATTACAAAAAAAAAACGTGAGGTTTGATTCCGTCTTACATTTTTCGCCTTTATAACCAAAAAATATTTCAAAAATCCCCTAAAATTTATATATTTAAAACAAAATCAAACCTCAATTGGTTTTTGTAATTTTCAAAAACCTCTGGGTATTTTTGTAACTAGCCCAAACCTCAGGGGTTATTTTGTAATTACCCTAAAAACTATCTACATCAGTATAGTTTGCATCTCTGTACAAGAGAGTATAGCTTGAATGATTTGCCAAAGAGGTTCTGATTGGAACGAAAATCAGGACGAACAACACATAAAAGATAGTGAAAGAACACCAAAACACAAAAACAGAAGATTCATGCTAGTACAATCGAATATGATAGGTAAATTAATGTTCCTAATTACTCCAAAAATGAACATTGATCACATAAGAAAATAGTTACCATTTTAACCCAAGGAGTGAATAATTGATTCTACAAATGTGAAGACCAAAACCTACAATCTTTTAGCTTCTCTTCCTACAACATGTAGGAAGTGTTTGCAATCACTAAAATAGAAGTACCTATCAGTTTTTGGCTAAAAAAATCACTTCTTAGTGTTTGCAAATGTCAACTTCTGCTTCTAATTCTATTTCATTTGATCATAATCTAAAAGCAAGAAGATGAGCGCTTTAGATTTTTTATTTTGCTTCTGATTTGGCTTTTACAAGCAAATAAATATTTTTACAATTTTTTTACCAAACAATATCAACTTCTGATTCTATTTGCAAATACTACCAACTTTTAATCTTCAACTACTTCTACTTCTGTATAAGTTTTTGCAAACACTGCATCTTAACAACTTTCTAAAAGTGATTGTAATTTAGGCTGTCAAGCAACAACAAATGTAAAAAACGTGATTATGAGTGCTCAACACCTCCGCATCCACTAATTAAGCATTAAATTTGAAGTAAATAAAAGAAATATTTGTGCAAAATAATCGAACTACAGAAGTAACTTGAACTTGGCATGAATGTTAAGAGAAAAACAAAACAATAATAATATAGAATCAACTAAACAATTCGAACTTTATCAGAAACCAGTAATAATTAATCCCCTTGTTAATTGGAAAAAAAAAAATAAGAAAAATATAATCCATATCTCATAGCTTGAATTCGAAGCTGACCTAGGGCAGAGGTGATGGAGGAATGGAGGAGGGAGATGCACGTGTTGACGGAGAGTGGGTCACGCGATACGAATTTCCGAACGACGACGTTTGCGGATTGGAAGAAAAGGAACCCTAGTAGGATCGGAGTAAGCTCGGAGCGCTTATTGAATAGGATTTCGAAGAAAACTGAGACTCCCCACATCACCAGAGTAGCCATAAAGAAAGCCCCTGCTTTACTCTCTCTTTTACTTCCACTGCCGCCGGCGCCGCCGCTTCCCCTCGCCATGTTTTCTTCGAGAATTGCGGCGGAGCAAATTCGTCCGTTTATCTACAGTGATGAATGCACAAAAAATAAGGGATTGGAAATTATTTGCAATTCTATTTTTTACTTTTTTATTTTTAATAAAGAGATTATATATTTTTACACATTCTTTTAGAAGAATACTTTTTACCCATTTTTAATATAATTAACACATTTATCAATTTTTTCATTGTAATAAATCGTAAATTTAGATTACTGTAGTGAATATAAACAAAATTTGAATTGAATTTATTCAAAGAACTTCGAAATAAATAAGTATTATCAAGACACCATGAGCCGAATGATCATCTAGTAAAGATGAACTTATATGTTGAGGAGAAAATTGAATTTTTTTTTCAAGAATTCTTTGTTTTTGTTATTTATCGCATTATTTAAATCCAAATTAATAATCCAATATTATTAACCACCATTAGATTACATATATAATTAACCGATCTAGGCAATTCATATCTATCTACACAGGGCGCAGCACATATCGACCTACACGCCACAAGTCTCATTTTATCCTACAAGGTCAATGTGACTCATCAACTCAGGATTTTAATTGTTTTTTTTTATTATTTTTTACCGATATTTGGCCAATTTTTCCCCTTAGGCGCCCGTCTAGACCTGATTTTTTGGCCACCTGGGGCAGCGCCTAGCTCCAATTTGGAGCCGCCTAGGCCGATTTTCAACCAAAAAATTTTTTTTTGCCGATTTGGGCAAAATTGGATCGGCCTAGGGGCGCCTAGGCAGATTTTTACAACACTACTCCTAAGCATCAAACATAGATGAATTCTGATATTTTATGGTGTTATTCATATGTTGATGTCCAAAAATGTTAATAAATGTTTGCAATTTCCTTTTTTCTCGAAGAAAAACAGTGAAAATAAAACTAATGAAAGCTTGGCTAAAGCAAGTAGGAGAAATTGAGATTGTTCAAAGAGTCGCTGGAAATAGTAAGTTGGAATTTTTTCCTCCCTTTTGTAGTTACTATAAAAAATAGTAAAAATATATGTAAAAATAAGAATTGATAAGTATTAGTTATTTCATAATATTTGGTAGTCAACTTTCTTTAAATAATCACTTCTTAAAATGATATAAAAAATATAATTATGTAAAACTAGATTTTCAAATTTACGTATGTACTACATTAATTATCATATTTGTCTTTTAACTTTATTCTCTAAAAAAATTAATAATATTTTCCTTTTTTATCCGTTTTTTACGTGTTATATATCAAATTAATTATTTTTTATAATCTTTAGTTTGACACTCATATGGCATATATAAATAACTAAAACATAATAAAAAAATATAAGAAATATTTACTCATTATTTGTATTTTGTAATGGGATTTAAAAATTATGTATTCGGGTTATTAGACATCAATTTGTATATTCATGTATTTTAGCTATTTTTGATATATGTATAGTTGTTATTTGGACTTAGCCTATTGTTTGATACATGTTTTTATCTTAATTTTGATGATTTTATTTTGTCACCAAAACAATGCTTTTAAAGGTTGTCCAAATACTCCTAAATGATTTAAAATGGTTTTTATATTTTCCGGAGTATTTCCTCAAAGTTTATTTTTGATAATAATGGAAACACTTTTAATGATTTTATATCAATAAGATTTTTTCACTCCTAAACAAGGTTCCTAAATGTTGTCAAATAAAAATGTTTTTACTAAATTTTCTGAGTATTTCTTGGGTTTTCTTTTCGAACTTTTTACTTTAAATAATCAACCTTAAAATGATATAAAAATATAATTATGTAAAAAACTAGATCTTTGCAAAATCCATTTGTGGTGATGGTCGGCCGGTCGGTGAGGTACGTCGATTAATTATCATATTTTTCCAACGTTTAACTTTATTCTTTAAAAAAAAATTAATAATAAACATATTTCCTTAAATTTTTGTTTTCTATATATTCTTGATTTTAATTGTATTTTTCGTAGATTTTCAATTGAAGGAAGTTTTGGATAAAATATACAACAATTGAGATACAACATTAATTATTTTTTTCTTGTTGTAATTTGCCTAGCTATTCACTTTCACATTCTTGAGGTTCTGGCTATTTTTGATTACACTTGACTAAATTGTATTATTCATTATCGATTGTAATCTTGAAAACAAACACAAGATATCCTAAAAATCTAGGTGTTAGGTGTGAGAAGATTGTGGTAATCTTCTTATTGAGGTGTTGAAGAATTTGGTTTCTTCATTGTGAAGGAAGATTGTGGTTTCAAAGTTGTGGTAATCTCCAAAGGGGTGTTTAAGAAATGTGGTGCTCTTCAAGGTGTTGTAAGTTGAATTTGTATTAATTTTGGTAATTACTAAAATTCTTTTTCTTTTCAAATCCATCCCTGGATATCTTTGTATGGGTTGAACCTCTTTAAATCGACGATTTATATTCCGCACCTTTATTATTGTATTTGAGCATTCGGTTTTAAAAAGAGGCGAAATCGAAAGATGGAGATAATCTATTCACCCCCTCTTATCGCCTTACACCTATTTCTTAATAATTATATAAAATTATATTTAAATTGATTATATTCAATTAAAAACACTTATTTAATTGAAGAACGTATCTCAAAATATGTATCCAGATTTTATATATTACATATATAACTTACATAACATTATGTAAGAAGAAAACTAATATTTATTTAATATAAAATTATACTCACAATGTATTTTACATATAGAAAATTATTTTTAACTTATTAACATACTTTTCATGTCAATATAAATTATTTTTTATATTTATCAACGCGTTTTGATTCAAGTTTTAAAGTTGTACATTTGAATATAGATATGAATTTGTTTGTTTGATATTTTTTTGATATATGTGTATATATATAAAAAATAGTTTTTATTTTTTTTGAAATATTCATTTTTAAAATTGTATTGTTAAATATCAATGTTGTAAAAAACGTTAGGCGTTCGCTAGGCGGCAGACTGGGGCCTAGCGCCTAGGCAGGGTTAGGCGGGACCTGGGCGGGCCTAATCGGAAAAAAAATCGTAGGCGTACAAGGGGGCCTAGCGCCTAGGCGGGGATTAATCGGGGCTAGGCGGAATTTTTACAACAGAGTTAAATATAAAGCAATGTTATTGTTTAATTCCTTTAACAATTTTGATAATTGTTCAGCTTCCTAAACCCCAAAAAAAATTAGAATTTTGAAATGAATTTGTTATTGATTGTATTAAAAATATAATTTATTAAACATTCAACATTGGGGTAGTAAAAAAATTCAATATTTGACAGTTAATTTTTTTTCAAACTTTTACTTTCTTATAGATAAACATGTTCTATAAATAGATACAATTCATATTCACACAACTAAATATTTCATATTTAACAATATTTTTATAGTCTATAATAGTTTCTTTTATTGCTTAATCATATGATATATAATCAAATTAATTATCCATATATTTTAATTAGTTTTTAAAATTTTAAACATTTTACAATCACTATTTTTTTAGGAAAAAAAATAGACAACATAATTTCATAAGTTGTATAATAAAGAATAAGTACAAGTAAAAATATAAAGATTTTTGGATTTAATTTTATGAATTAACAAAATAAAAGAAATTATAAATAGAATTAATATTAATAATAGATAAATACAATATACATATTCGGGGAATATGGATGGAAATGGTGGAATCCTTGTTTTATATCTAATTGGAATAGAAAGTGGGACGGAGATATAAATATCGTTCATGTCTAATCCCCAATTCTAGAAAAGTAGAGAATACCCATCTCCGCTCTCATACCCGAATTAACCAGGGATTTTTCGTCTCATTCTATTCGATTACTAACGAGGATGGTTCCACACTGGGATGTTCTCATCCTTAAATGCAGGAGATAGAATTCATAGAACTAATAGAAAAATGTAAATGTAACAGTACAAAGCAGAAACCTAAATGATATTCACCCTGTGCATCGCACGGGTAAAAAACTAGTATAAACTTAAAAGGAGTAGGTAGGCTTGAAATTCAACAAACTATTTGTTCTTCTAAGGTTGTCAAATTCACCATGTTTGGCTATTTTTAGGGGCGTCAATTTGTGACACGACACGATAATCCGACACGAATCTAACACGAATTTAGCGAATATGTACAATCCGTCGCATGTTTGATCAAATTCAGGTAGGACACATTTAACCCAAAAAAAAAAACAGGTTAGGTCAGGGACACGATTGACCTATTTAACTCATTTAATTGTATAATGACATGTTATTTTCATATTTTGTAATATTTTAGTTGGTTATATGATGTTCGAAAAATTATTGAACGCATTTTCTAATAATTTGATGTATTTTTATTTGTAATTTTAGCTTTTTCTCTATTTTTTTAATTTTTTTTTCCATGTCAACTTTAAATTACATAGAAATTTTGTGTTACGTCGGGTTACCTGTGTCATAAACATGTTGTGTTCGTGTTGTGTATGTTAACACGAATAATTAAATGTGTTGTGTTCGTGTTCGTGTCAAATGTGTAATGCCCGTGTCAAAACACGACCCGCCACACGAAACATGCACGATACGATGGTCACCCCTACTATTTTTATACGGACAATAAATGAAATGTGTGTGTTAGTGGTTGCGCTATACTTGGCCTAATTTTTGGCATTTACCAATATATGAATCATGTCTAGGCTTGTATATATACATTAACGTGCAATGGTATGCCTATGATATTGATAGCCATTAATCAAGATATTGGTAGAAATTTTTATCTTTTTCTGCAAAATTGCGTAATATTCTATCAATAATCGAAGGGAAAGATCAATAATTATATCTTAACAAATTATTATTTGCTAATAGTAACAATAAAAACACAATAATATAAAATAATACACATATTAATGCAATATTCTTCCATGACGTTTTGTCTAATAGATTATCACTTCAATTATACTAAATTTTGCTAAGTTTAGTACACGTTGATTTTGATTCCAGCTTTGACGCCATATTTAGTAGATTTGATTGCAATAAATCATATAGATATATAAAATTTTATAAAATCATAAACATATTTAGCTCGTGCCAAATTTAGTTAAATATTGAATATAGGTAAATATAGGTATAGGTCTAAATTAATTATATTGGATTTGAAAAACAAACCCACTCACATCCTCATATTAATGGAGCATTATAGTGGGGTAAATGGGTTGCATTATTGTTCTTTGAAATTGAATTTTCCATTGCGTGGTATTTGGTGTATGACTAATTTTGTTTGTGATTGATCACATTGTGGACTATTATTGGAACATAAGTAGTAGTTTTCGTGACAAATACGAATGATATATTTAAGATTTTGAGAAATTTTTATGCCGATGAATAGGGCTGAAAAAGAATTAAGTTACTCGTCATTTGATTCGAGATCGACCATTAAAAGATCGTGCGAGTTTGATTCGTTAACATAATGAAACAAGTTTGAACACATTTTTTGTTCGATAAGATATAAAGTCCGCTCGAGCTCAAGCTCGATTAGCAAAAAAGATTATGTGTACAAATATCAAGGTACTCGAGCTCGATTCGTGTTTGGCTCAACTAAAGTTCAATTCGACTAATAATCGAACCAAACCCAAACATATTTTTTTACGTTCGATTAAAATTCAAACACGCTCGAGCAATAATATGTTGGTCTCGATTTAACGCGACTCGTTTACACCGATGAATTATGATTTTAAGTGTTATGATTTTAAAGTGTGGATTAGGAATATACGAATTTCTAGATGATATTGATTGTTGGTGAAAAAAAGTGAACTTTTTGAAATTGACAGTGTCACATAAGGGGTTATGAATCTTATTGATTTAATTAGCAACGTATAATGTATATGATTATTTTAAATTATAATGTATAAAAGGGAATATTGTACTGATTAATAAGTAATGACGACATGGTAACAGAAGTCCAAAAATTTCTTGAAATATGATATAGCAGTTGGAAAATATATTTGGTAAATATCACTTTGATGGCAATGTAGTGCAATGGCCAATGGTAGGTGGATTAAAAAGTAACGAATTTTCAAGCAAAGTGCTTGTATTTATTGGTGGATTCTATTTGATGTTGAATTATTGACCCACTAATTGTTAAGTGGTTTAGTCCTGTAAGACTCATTTTTTTACATGTTATATTACATGCATGATGTTTTTTATTTTTTTTGTAATCAAAACTATTTTTTGTGACTGGGTGATAGTTGAAGTGAACTCTTTATTAAGTTCTGTTGTCATTTTGAGTGACAAATATATATATTTTTTTAAAATATCAAATCAAATATTAAATACTGATAACGAGTTTAAATCCAATCGCTCACCTCCATTTAGGGATGACAACTCCGACCCATAGTGGGCCGACCCCACACACGGATGCACAACCCCCATTAGAGGGGGCACGTGCCCCCGTACTTATTTATATTTTTTATTTTTTATTTTTAAAATTTATTAATTTAATTAAGATACAAAAACAACTCATGCTCCCATTAACTTTTTTATGCAGATAATAATTGTACCTATTTTATTTTTGATGTAGTTTATAACTGTATTTGTTTTGTGAGTATGTTTCTTGTGAGATAGTTGAATCGTGCGATGAAAATAAAAAAGTAATATTTTTTAGTGTAAAAAATATTAATTTTAATGTAAAAATTAATGTAAATCATGTATAACTAGAAAAATATTTTCTGACATAGAATCATTTATTACCCTAAAAGTATTAACTTTTTTAGTTGAACCATATTTTTCTATCGCTTAGTGTCATCGTGTTACACAAGCTTTTGTCTTGTTTTGTGCCCCTTGTAAAATATTTCTGGATCCGTCCCTGGCCAAATCAACCCGGCCCGGCCCAGGCATGGAACGAGTTTGGGTTTTTAGGTACCCGACCCGATACCTCATTGTCATCCCTACCTCCATTCAATGGTAATAGTTTGAAATTGTATTAGGAAAAATGATAATTAACAGGGAAAAATCTAAATTTGGTCTTATGTCTATAGGGGTGTTGCAAAATTAGTCTTGTAACTTTTAGAGTTGCAATTTTAGTCTCGTGATAATTTTGCCTATTAGCAAAAATAACAATTTCAATTATGTAATTTTTAGAATTTGACAATTTTAGTTTTTTATTTTTTAATTGTGGTAATTTCGGTTCGTATTATTCAAAATGTCCAATTTTGGCATATTTGCACGTGTTTTTGTTTTTCATAATTAGGAATTAATACATGTAGAACTCGTATCTCAAATCTTGATCTGGAATTATAAATTCAATTCTTCCATCAGTAGGCAATTTATAGTGATAAATAAATTTTACTCAAGTAAATAAAATATAGACTCCTATACCATTTTAATTTTGATCTTAGGCATATTGATTATGTGGCCATCAAGGGCATTTTGGGAATAATTAAAATATTGAAATAGCCCTTAGGACCAAATTTGCATCAACTTAAAACTTATAGGACCAAAATTGCACAAACCTAAAACTTACTGTACCAAAATTACAAAAAAAGCAAAACATACAGGATTAAAATCACAATTTCAAAAATTACAGTACTAATATTGCAATACCCCATAAATACAAGACTAATTTTTCATTTTCCCATAACTGAGAGGTGGCCGCCACCTTCGGTATTGACCATGCCACTTAAATCTTAATGCCACTTAAGATGGAAATTTTCTTTGGGAAAATTAGAAAATTGGTCTTGTAAGTTGGCCTATTTAGACTTTTGGTCCTCTAAATTGGCCTATTTGAAAATCAGTCCTCTAAGTTGGTCTGTTTGAAAATTAAAATAAGATTTTTAGTCTAAGTTATGAAATTTCCTCTAAATTGTCACATTTATTTTTTAGTCCTTTAACTTTCAAATTTTTCAATCCAACTTAAAATTTTATTTTAGGATCTAAACGAACATATTTCTGGAGCGTATTTTATAAATTTGGTCCTTAACATTTTTTAGGAAATTTAGTAATATAACTTAACAATAGTTAAATTTAATTAATTTATTAAAGGTTATTTCTAAATTAATTTTAATTTTCAAATTGAATGATTTTAATTAAAAAATTTTTCCCGGAATTTTTTTAATTTAATTAATTTTTTAAAAAATATTTAAGTTAATTTTTTAAACGTGTGGAAAATGAGCACAATAATTACCTAAATACTTCTTAAGGACTAATTGATAATTATTTTAATTTTCCTAGAATTCAAGAAATTTTATGGTTCAAACTTTTTTATTAATTAAATTAATTTAATTTTAGTGGAATGTGATGTTTTGCCTATAAAATAAAGATTTCTAAAATATTGTCTCCAAAAATAAAATTGTTAAGTTAAAGGATCAATAACTAGAAATGTGAAAGTTAAAGGACTAAAAATGAATGTTTTAGATCCTAAAAGCGGAAAATTTCCTAAGGTGGATTGAAAAATTTCGGTGAAAATCGGATGAAATTTCTGAAATTGCATAACTTAGAGGACCAAAAGTCTGAAATTGCATAATTTAGAGGACTAATTTTCAAACAGAGAAACAGAATAACTTTGTTGCATAACTTAGACCAAAAGTCCAAATTGCATAGGACAACTTTTCTAATTTACCAATTTTCTAATTTTCCCATTTTCTTTCAAGGCATCATGGCATGACCAAGCAACTGCAAGAAACACATTTGCACAGGAATATATTTCATTTTTTGAGTTCCAATTTGTTTCCACTATATTAAATGATGGACACATATTTATAAGATAATATGTATAATTAATTTTAAATGGATATATATGTTTCGAACACGTGGCAACATCAAATTAGATGCATTAGATTAGTTTTATAATTATATTATAAATCTATAATATAACTTCTATAGAAAATACTATCACCATGTGATTCCCAATCAAAATCTGCATTTTTTGGGGTAAATTAGGGTCTTTTACAATCTTAAGTGTAGGCGTAACTTCAAATGACTTCTATAAAAGTAGGCGTCAATAGGAAAGGCTCCTACACAAAGTTTTTTTATTAAAAAAATGTGTTAGATGTGGTGTAGGCGTCATTTTGATATTCAAGATTATTTTTACAAATAATAAAATACATATTTTGGTATTTTTGCTTACAATTTGAATTGGAAATATGAAAATCAAAACAAAGACATCCGACCAAAGGTATATACAGGTTGAGTTGAAAATTTATAGGCCTACCAAGAGGTGGGCCTAAATAGTATGGCCCGTTTGGGCAACAGGGTCAGGCGGGCTAACCAACGGGCCTATACGTGTTAATTAATTATTTTATAAAAGGGTGGCGCTATTCACACCCCCAAAATTGATAAACACATTCACCTTCTTCAAAAATGACATTAGTTTAAAAGAATATGATACCATTTCATAAATAACTTCTAATACATATCATCTTCCTCACATCCCCCACATTCTTGTAAAAAGCTGATTTTTTTTTATCCCTAGATTTTCAAGCACTCACATTGTTGCAAATATGGACAATAAAAAATTATTTTTATCGAATAATATAAGTATCTCCTTAATTTGCAATTTAAAAGTGTGTTATTTTTATATTTTTTATTCTTTTTTTACAGTTGAAAATTTACTATTGAATAACAAAAATGCGACACTTAGCACGATCATAATGCAGCATTGGTCGTGTTATCGTGCTATATGGCACGGTGAAACGATCATAATTAAAGCTTTTCTCATGGCATCGTGCCAAGTGGCACGATGGCATGATCTTAATTACTTTTCAAACGTGTCATTTGGCACGATGGAACAATCGTAGTTACTGTTTGATCGTGTCATACTGCACAATCGAGTATACCATTGTGCCATCCATTGCTTCTTTCCCAAACTCAGATAAAACCAGAAACAAAATGTTATGTAACTATAGAATTCAAATCAAATACAGTTACCCATCACTTATACCCAACTAAGGGCGGAGCTAGAAATAAAAATGAGATGAGCCGATACACGAAAACGCGGTGAGCCGATACACGAATCATATAAATTTAATTAAAAAATTAAGAAAAATCTAGTATAATTTTTTTTTAAAAAAATGGGGGCTCGGGCCCTGGAGTGCCCCCCAATACCTATGCCCTTGTACCCAACAATTACTCAAACTAATACAACTATAAGTGTAAAATTAAAGTAAAATATTAAATTAAAAATTAAAATAAAATAAAAATTGTGTAATCTAAAAGATTTCACATCTTCTTTCATTGCTGGAACAAAAAAGATTGCCAGAATTTCTTACATCACCATCGCCGCCCCTTGGGTGTATATTATTGGGTGTATTTGGGTGGAAAAATAGTGAAAGGGTATAATGGAAAATTATGAGGGGTGTATTTAGTAACTATATTGTATATTAAAAAGTAGGTGGGGTATATTTTGATGTGGGTATATTTATCAATTTTGGGGGTGTGAATAGCGCCACCCTTTATAAAGTTGGAATATTAAAGTTTATGCCAACCAATTTTGCCCGTCTGTCGTATTTTGAGCATATCTTATGGTCCTAAAATCCAATTTATGAAATTCTTAATTTGTTGTAAAGCCAATACGATGAACTACAACCTTTATGGTAATCACTTCCTCAAATTCGAGCTCAATTAAAGTAGATAATTCAATCAAAATTCCAGCCATGCAACAACCATTTGAAGTTTGATTTCTTATCCATTTTAAGCATAATTACCTATAAAATTGATATTAGGGTGATTCTAATTTTATTGACAAGTTACAGAGTTTTCTTTAAAAGTTTATGGACGAGCCACCCGCCCAATTAGGGATGTCAATAGGGTGGCGCGAGATGGGTATCTCAATACCCAAACCTCTCTCGTCCTCTCTACGGGTTGCGGGGCGGGCTGGTCGCCCCGTATTGATTTTTTAATTTTTTTATCTTATATTTTATATTATTAATATTTTTTAATATTATATTTTGTATTTAAATACATATTGTTTATAAAACTTGTCACTATATGTGTTAAATATAATATTAAATACAAAAAAATATATTATTTTATATAATATATATAATATACATTAAATATATTAAAAATATAAAAAAGTAGCATGAGAGGCCATGGGGCGGAGGTGATACCCAAACCCACCGCGGGTACCCCCCGGAACATGTCATTTTGCCATCCCACGCCTAATGCAACCCACAATTTGGGTTGAGGTTTTATGCCCGTCCCGCCTCACCAAAGCAAGGGATTCGAGTTAGCCTACCAACAGGTTGTGTTGAGGTTTTCTGCTCGCCGACTCATCAAAGGCTCCACCGATCCGTTCTGACAGGTCTAATAAATTTTGTTTTCTGCTCGCCCGACTCATCAAAGGTCCCGTTGATCCGTTTTGACGGGTGTAAAAAAATTCTTCTTACGCCCAAATTTTAGTAAGTTAATTGTGATAGATATCAAATATGGTCTTTTGACCCGTCATTTATCAAAAATGGCATTTTACTTCAACCTTTCGTAAACTTCCATTTCAACCCTCCAGTCCTCCTTTTGAAAGTGAATGTATTTTTATTTCATTTCAAACTCAATAATTCCTCCTCCCCCAATTTCTCCAATTCAAAAACTCTCTTTATAGTATGTTTTCTCTTCTCTTCTACAATTTTGTTTTGTGTTTGTATTCGTAAGTGTGTTGTGTGTTTATGCGTATGTGTATTGGTTTGTATGTGTGTGTTCTCTCTTTTGTGTACGTGTGTGTGTTTAATGTGTATTTTTTTATTTTGTATGTATTTTTTCTGTTGAAACTATAAGCATGTCATGATAGTTCTAACTATTGAGAGGGTAGTTATAAACTAGCATGGCTAATTAATGGTAGTTTATAACTATTAAGATGATAGTTCATGGTATTCGAGCCCAGGAGCGGACGTTTTGGTCTATTGGCAGTGGTAGTCGTGTCAGTTTCTGGGATGATATTTGGTTTGGGCATAGGCCGCTTGCAGATCATTGTTTGGATTGGCCATTAGGTCATATGACGGTTGATTGGTTCATTCGCGATGGTATGTGGGATAGAGATAGATTGTATCAGTCTTGGTCTCCGGATGTGGGCTTCCCGAGAGTCTCATTGAGGATATATCCGGGGTTCCGATTCTTCCGGGGTCGAGGATATCATGCGGTGGATGTTTACCTCTCATGGTGGGTTCTCTATGTCTTCTCGCTTGGGATTCTCTCCGGGTAGAAATTCTCGAGAACCTTCTCAGTATGGTGCCATTTGGAACGATGCTCTTATTCCTACTATCTCTATTTTCCTTTGGCGCCTCCTTCGTAATCGTCTTCTTGTGGATATCTGTTAGATAAATGTTTTTATCATGATTTTGATGATTTTGTTCAAATGAGTTTTTATACCAAAACAATGTCCCTAAATGTTGTCCCAACTCTTCCGATCGATCTAAAATGTTTTTACTATTTTTTGGAATATTTCTTGAAGTTAATATTCGATTTAAAATTGGACAACACTTTTGTTTCAGGCTCGACCGGTCGCCCTATAGGGCAACCCGTACCTGAGTTGAGTTTTGAAACAGAAAATGGGACGTAAGAAAAAAGGGCAGGGCGACCGGTCGACCTGGTGGGCGATCGGTGTGGTCGACCGGTCGACCGGCGGGCGACCTGTTGTTCACTTGGTTTTATACCATTAATTTGGGCTTCCAAGACTTGAGTTTTGTGTTGTTTTTGAGTATTTTGAGTCATTTGAGTAGCCAAGCCATGTTGAGAACCAATTATATTGAGTTTATAGTCATAGTAATGAATCGTGTATCAAAAGAAGTACAAACGAGCAAACAAAGAGAGATTGATTTGAAGAAACGTCCAAACGCTGTCAAATTTCCATCACTGGCAGTGTTTCGTATTTTGGCCATAACTCTCTCTACAAAATTGATATTGAGATGATTCAAGTGGCTATGGAAAGCTAAGAGATAGGGCTACAACTTTGAAGAAGGGCTCAAAAGCAAATTCCAACATTTGGTGGGTGAAAAACTCAGGAGGGCGCCGCAGCGCCGTCCACGGCAGCTGCAGCGCCCGGACAAAAAATTCACTCCAAAATTCACGTCCCGGGCGCCGCAGCTGTCCCGTCCCCCGAGCCGCCCAGCGCCCTGGACGGAAATTCCTAAGTTCTTCCACCCATTTCTTGAACTTTTGAGGGGCTATAAATACATACATGGGAGGCTTGATCTAGGGTATGAAGGAAAGGTCGAATACACCCAAGAACACAAGAAATACATCAACTTCATCAAGGAAGAACCAAGGGAAGAATCGGGTCGAATCGAAGCTTGAGGATTGAAGATCAATCGAGAGATTATCCATTTCCCTAAGTTTTCTCATTATTTGTGCTTTAATCTTTCATTTTAGCTTGTCATGAATATGAACAATTTGTCATGGGTTGTTTATTTGTAATGAGTAGCTAAACTTCTTGTGATTTTCGGGTTTTGGAAGTAGATTAATTGAACTCTTGTTGAATGTATTAATCTTAATTGAAGTTATTGTCTTGAAGCCTATTTGAGTACTTTGTTCTTATTCTTGTTTTATCATTTGGCCAATGATTTAGCATGTTTGATATATTGATTCATAATTCGAGAGATGAGTTTCAATATTAGATCTTGAGTACTTGACATGAATATTTGCATAATCGAGAGGTTTGTGAATATTTGTGAGGATATTTGATCTTTTGTGCATTTGGGAGTTGTGTATCTTATGTTGAGTAGAGATACTAGCATAGATATTTCAATCTACACTTTATATACATCTCGAGATGGATGATAAAATACCGTTGTGATCGTCTTATAGGTGTAGTGATAATAACTTTGACTTTGATTAAATCGGACAACAAGAGGAATATTAATTGAAACCATAACCCGGGAATCAATTTCATTCCCTTGATAATTCCACTATTCTTAGTATCTTGTGTTTTTGTGGTTAATCTTGTCTTTACTTCCACAACAATTATCAAATTTCGATCGTCTAAATAAAAATAAGGCTATCTTAGTTCAATACTTAGTGCATAAATTTATTAGTCTCCGTGGATACGACCTTGCTTACCCTATTCTATAAACTACACCGTACACTTGCGGTGAAGCTAAAAATAAGGCGAACAAGTTTTTGGCGCCGTTGCCGGGGACTAATACAATTTTTGGTGCTAATATTGCGATAGATAGAATTATTCTTAATTTAGACATTTTTTTTTTTTTTTTTCATTTTTCTTTTGTAAATTCTACTTCTACAATGCTTGATTTGTTTCTTTGAATTGGTATAGGTGCACCCGTTCGGATGGAAGAGGCGAAACCATCTTTGGAAGACGCCCTCATTTCATTCATGAATCAAACGACTTCATTTATGAGTCAAATAAATTTATTCATGAGGAAATGGGAAATAGCCTTACCAAAAACGAAGCAAAGATGGACAAGATGAAGTTGCAATTGACCAATTGGCCAATACTATGGATTCACAATTGAAAAATCTCGAGACTCAAATGGGCGATTAGTTACAATTGTTGGTGGGCAACATCAAAAGAGCGATTTTTAAGCACCATTGAAGCCAACTCGAAGGAACAATCTAGTGCCATTCATCAAATGAGTGGTACCGAATACGAGAAGATGAAGATCCTGGAAAAGCAAGAAAGCTCGAAACCACACACAAATTGTATGTATATGCATGATCAAATAGTATGTGGCGCGAAAGGAACAAAAACAGGACAAGTAACACACAACCCAAGCGTGTACGAATGAGCGGTTAAATGCGAGATATTATAAGAAAGTTGTTCCCGAGCGAGAAAAATACGATCATACATATGCAAACGAACAACATACACGTAAACGGTCGATATTCCTACGCCAGGACTCAAATCCTTGCTTGGACACCCCAAGTATGCATTATTAGGTGCAAGTAAGGCAAATATGGCACTTGACCATGACCCAAAGCGACTAATATATGCATTCAAGAGGCACCAATTCATACGTCGAGCTATAGACGGTAAATCTAGCGCTTGTTGGGAGGCAACCCAATGGTAACTTCACATTTTTCTTTCTTGAAATTCTATCTTTTCCCTTGTTTCGATATAATTTCATTCAAGTTTGGGGGGGAGAGTTAGTATTTTGATTTGAAATGTGTGAGTATTTTGATTTGAAGTGTGTAAAAAAAAAAATGCATTTGTTTGTGTGTTTCCATATAGTTGCATGTAAAGCATTTTAGGTTGCATTTGCATTAGAAACACGTTTACAGTTTTAGCACGTTTATTATTTTCATAGATTTTAAGGAGTGAGTTGACCATGTGCGACGAGACTTGATGCTTATATTTTTTTAAAAAAATTTGTATTGTTTTGATTGGGTATTGAGTATGAGTTGATTGAGCCATGAATAGATGATATTGAGCATGTGGATATTGAGAACATGGTTTGATGCTTTGAATTACGTATTTGCAAGCCTGTGAGCTTTTGAGCCTTTACTGCTTTCATCATATGCAGTCTTGTTGTTAATTTGAGTGTATCATTCATGTTGTTAGAATTCTAGAACTTGCTCACGGTATCTCTGTCAAGGTCACATGTTGTATGCGACCAGAAAATGATCAAAGGCCATTTTATTAGCCCTTCAAGCCTTTTGCTTACCTAATGATGATATTGAAATCCTAGTTAGCCAACTTGAGCCTATTGCCTAATTTTTAATAGCCACAATTCAAGCCTTAACTTGATAAATCTTTTACCCAACACTTGAGCGTATAGCATTGAGTAAAGGAATTGAATAAGGGTGAATGGGTGAAATCAAAATGTTAGAAGGTGATGTTATAGTTGGTTGATGAGAACAAAAGAGAAAGAAAAAGGAGATATGAAATGTTGAAAACTCATATAAGAGTAAAAAAAAAAAAAAAATAGATCGATGAATGAGTTTTCTTTGAATGAACTTGGAGGTTAAGAATTGTAATGTGAATGGTTGAGTTTACAAAATAAAGGGGATGGAGATAAGAAGAGTTGGTGAAAATGAGAGGTGATTTGAGTAGAATGTTGAGCTTTAATGTAGATGAATTATATGCTCACCGGTCTATATGCTCGAGTTTGAGTCACTCTATCCATATTTTCCTACCCCAACCAAAGAGCCTTCATTACAACCAAAGGAAAAGTCCTTTTTGATTCACAATTTTGCATACATCCTAGTGGCGGAGATATGAGACGATTTGCAAGCTATGGTAATTCTCCGCAATATTGAATTGAATTGAGCGTAAACACGTCCTATATTCATTCGAGATGAGAGTATACTGATTGATCTTTGTGAGGTGTAATTCTTAGCATTTACCATGGTTTCTTTAATATGTGCTCTATGTTAGATGTTTGAGGATTGGTTAATTCGTTGCTTGATACCTACAATGATCAATACAAAATTTTATGGAGTTGTTGTGCGTTCAACTTTTCATTACTCCCAGTCATGTTTTGTCTTGTTTTTAAAAGTGTTGACCGGGGCCAACAGTTTAAGTTTGGGGTATTTGTTCACTTGGTTTTATACCATTAATTTGGGCTTCCAAGACTTGAGTTTTGTGTTGTTTTTGAGTATTTTGAGTCATTTGAGTAGCCAAGCCATGTTGAGAGCCAATTATATTGAGTTTATAGTCATAGTAATGAATCGTGTATCAAAAGAAGTACAAACGAGCAAACAAAGAGAGATTGATTTGAAGAAACGTCCAAACGCGTCTGAAATTTCCATCACTGGCAGTGTTTCGTATTTTGGCCATAACTCTCTCTACAAAATTGATATTGAGATGATTCAGTGGCTATGGAAAGCTAAGAGATAGGGCTACAACTTTGAAGAAGGGCTCAAAAGCAAATTCCAACATTTGGTGGGTGAAAAACTCAGGAGGGCGCCGCGGCCTCGTCCACCTGGCCTGCTACGGCGCCAGGGACAAAGAAATTCACTCCAAAATTCACGTCCGGGCGCGCCCTTGCCTCGGACGAAATTCCTAAGTTCTTCCACCCATTTCTTGAACTTTTGAGGGCTATAAATACATACATGGGAGGCTTGATCTAGGGTATGAAGGAAAGGTGGAATACACCCAAGAACACAAGAAATACATCAACTTCATCAGGAAGAACCAAGGGAAGAATCGGGTCGAATCGAAGCTTGAGGATTGAAGATCAATCGAGAGATTATCCATTTCCCTAAGTTTTCTCATTATTTGTGCTTTAATCTTTCATTTTAGCTTGTCATGAATATGAACAATTTGTCTATGGGTTGTTTATTTGTAATGAGTAGCTAAACTTCTTGTGATTTTCGGGTTTTGGAAGTAGATTAATTGAACTCTTGTTGAATGTATTAATCTTAATTGAAGTTATTGTCTTGAAGCTTTTTTTGAGTACTTTGTTCTTATTCTTGTTTTTTATCATTTGGCCAATGATTTAGCATGTTTGATATATTGATTCATAATTCGAGAGATGAGTTTCAATATTAGATCTTGAGTACTTGACATGAATATTTGCATAATCGAGAGGTTTGTGAATATTTGTGAGGATATTTGATCTTTTGTGCATTTGGGAGTTGTGTATCTTATGTTGAGTAGAATCTTAGCATAGATATTTCAATCTACACTTTATATACATCTCGAGATGGATGATAAAATACCGTTGTGATCGTCTTATAGGTGTAGTGATAATAACTTTGACTTTGATTAAATCGGACAACAAGAGGAATATTAATTGAAACCATAACCCGGGAATCAATTTCATTCCCTTGATAATTCCACTATTCTTAGTATCTTGTGTTTTTGTGGTTAATCTTGTCTTTACTTCCACAACAATTATCAAATTTCGATCGTCTAAATAAAAATAAGGCTATCTTAGTTCAATACTTAGTGCATAAATTTATTAGTCTCCGTGGATACGACCTTGCTTACCCTATTCTATAAACTACACCGTACACTTGCGGTGAAGCTAAAAATAAGGCGAACACCTGTACCTGCAAGTAGAGGTGTCAAAATGACCGGGCCGGGCCAGCCCGGCCCAGCCCAGCGGGCCAATGGCTGAAATCGGGCCGGGCCGGGCCGGCCCTAAATCTGGTCGGGCTGCTTATATTTCAGCCCAGCCCAGCCCACCGCGGGCCTCCGGGCTATCGGGCCAAATTGGCCCTAATTTTGTATTATTAAAAAAAAAGCTATGTTTAAGCCCACCTCTAACAAACTACAACCAAACAGTCCAAACCACATAAACCTTCAAAATAAGTATGCTTAATTTGTCAAGAGGATGCCCAAACAAACAGATGCACAGTACAAATCATCATTGCTAAGAGAAGGAGTTGGGGGCAGAAAACAAAAGTTTATCCAATTATTCCATGATTGTAGAGATGGTGGATACTCTTAGAAGCTATTGAAATTGAAATAGCATTTTGCTTTCTGTGGTGCATATGTACAGGTGCACAAACATATAATCTTATACCAATTTAGCTTTTTATTGCACGAGAATTGAGGCCATAAGGATTGTAATAGGAACAACTAACAAGATGCAAGTTCAGGAACAAAGAAATGAAAAACACTAGGAGAGACAGCAGCAGTGGTCGGCGACGCGGGTTTGTGTTGCATCAGTGGCGGACGGCGGCTTGGGAGGGGTTGGGTGGCAGTGGACGGCGGCTTGGGAGGGCAGTAGAGTTTTGAGTTTTTTTCACAGTAGTGGATCTGGGACTGGTAGAGTTAATATTAATCCTTATAAATTATAATATTGACTTTTCTTTAAAAAAAAAAAAGGTATGAAAACGGGCTTTTCCAGCCCGAAAATTTCGGGCTTTTTGGGCCCGAGCCCGATTGGCCCGTCGGGCCTCTCGGGTCGGGCTTTTGAGGCCCGATTTTTTCGGCTTGTAAAAATTAGGCCCACCCACCTTAAAATCGGGTAGGTGGGCTAGCCCAACGGAGCTCGGCTCATTTTGACACCTCTACCGCAAGTTGGATTTTGTTCCGGACTTCTCTTTTTAAAAAACGCTCGGGCAACCAACCCACAGTGAGCGATGACGGCCGCACTCCCCTTCGACCGGTCCCCCTGTGTAAAAATTCGCGAGAATTCAATTTCAATCTTATCTCTGCTTGCGACCAGGTCGAACCCCATGTTTGACAAACTATCCGTTGCGTTTTGATGACTTTTCCCTATTTTGTGGGATTGATTTCTAACAACTATATTGATGATTTTAAATGGTTTCTTTTGCGGCAAAATCACTCCCCCGAGGAGGAGCCAATGTCCTGAAATCAAAGCCAAGACCTCTCCTATAAATAGAGGCTTCATTCAAGCAACAAGACACAACACTCCATACAAGCAAAGAGCAAACAAAGCAAACACTTTCATATATCTTGTTGTATTAGCCTTAGACTTTCACTTGCACAAATTTGAGGTCTAGGCTTTCAATTCTTGATTACACTTGCACTCATATTGTATCAATCATTATTGAGTTGTAATCTTGATTTTGGTCATCATTCAACACAAGATATCCTTGTGAGTATTCTTGTGGTAAGAATACACTTGGGTGATCTAGGTGATAGGTGTTTGAAGGTTGTGGTAATCTTCAAGGTGTTGTAAGAGGGTTGTGGTAATCCTCGAGTGTTGTAAGAGGGTTGTGGTAATCCTCGAGGTGGTGTAAGAGGATTGTGGTAATCCTCAAAGTGGTGAAGGAGGGTTGTGGTAATCCTCAAGGTGTTGTATTAATTTTTGGTAAATTAATAAAATCTTTTCTTTCTTTTTGAAATCCATCCCTGAGATACTTGGGGTGGTAGAGGATTAGGCCCTAGGTGGGTTGAACCTCTTTAAATCGACGCAGTGTTGTTTTATTTCCGCATTTACATTCTCGTCTTTGGTTGATTATTCGAAAAAGGGCAAAATCTGAAACCGAGATAATCTATTCACCCCCTCAGATTATCGTAGCCACTGGACTAACAAGTGGTATCGAGCCAAACTCTTTTTGCTAGCTCGTTCCGAGTAAAGAGGAAAGATCCATGGCTACGAATGACGCTTATCTCACCACCGCCTCCACCAACAAGCCACCATTGTTCGACGCCAACAACTACGCATTTTGGAAAGACCGTATGGAGTCTTTCTACAAGGGTGCGGATTTGACATATGGAATGTGGTTATTGAAGGAGTTGATCAACCAACGAAAAAATGGAGGATGGCACCTCGACTCCTAAACCTTTCAAGAGTTCGATGAAAATGATAAGAAGGCTTTCTCTCTAAACGGTAAGGCCTTAAATATTTTGCATTGCTCACTTACCGCCACCGAGTACAATCGCATACGAGGCATAAGGTCGGCACATGAGGTTTGGGAAAAATTGGAGACAATCTATGAAGGGACTAAGAAAGTCAAGCAAGAAGAAAGACCATGCTTGTTAAAGACTTGAAAACTTTAACATGTATGATGGTGAAAGCATCTCCAAAATGGTGGAAAGGCTTGACAATATTGTCAATCCTCTTGTGGCCCTCGGGAAAGTCATCTCCGAAGAAGACAAGGTGACCAAGGTACTAAATGCACTTCCCGGCTCATGGTCCGAAAAAGTAACGGCAATCACGGAGGCACAAAATCTTGAGACACTCAAGTTTGATGAGCTTATTGAAACCTACTCATCTATGAAGTCTATCTCAAGGAGAGGAAAAATTCCAAATCATCCACAAATCAATCGGGTATGCAAATTATTCCTAAAGGTCTTGCTTCTTCTTCTAATAATGCATACTATGATAATGATGATGATGATGAGGAGACGGCCGCACTTGTTCGAAAATTTGCAAAATTTGTGAATAAAAATAAAGCAAGAAAACCAAGAGATAATGCTTGCTTTAAATGCGGAAAACCCGGGCACTTCATTGCCGATTGCCCAAAGCTCGATGAAGAGGAGCAAAAGAAAAGGAAGCCTTTTACAAAAAAGAAGGCTCTAAATGCGGAAGTCAAAACATGAGATGAACTACTCGAAACAACCGATGAGGAAGGAGAAACCGAACACGGTCTCATGGCTATAGACGATGAAAACAATGAGGTACACTCAAATTCTTCTACTTCCTCCATAGTTGATGACTTGCAATGTGATTTTGATGAATTGCAAATTGAGTTTCAAAATTTAATCGTTAAATACAAAAATTTGAAAAAGGAGCATAAGGAGATTAAGGTTGAAAAGGAAAAATTATTTACCTCTTATGAATCTTTAGACAAAGCTCATGCTCTTACTCTTACTAGAATTCATTCTCTTGAAACCGAAAAGGAATCGCTCACAAAAGATATTGAATGTTTGAAAAATGACGTGCATCGTTTCAACATAAGTACGGATAAAGTCACAAAAATTTTAGATGCACAAAGAGGTGAGCATTCCAAATCGGGACTTGGTTATAAGCCATTTCAAAGTGTTTTTAAGAAAAATAACCAAGGTCCGACTTTTGTACGTGCTAATAATTATAATACTCCTACTTGTTTTTATTGTGGCAAAGTTGGACATTATGCTAATAATTGCAAATTGAGAAATAGCTCAAGACATGTTTGGAGACCCAAAGGTCTCAAGACTAACCCCCATGGACCCCAAAATTATAGGGTACCTAAAAGAAATTCTTTTGTAGGTAATAGGGGCCATAACCACAATGGAAGATTCAAAATGGCTCGTGGACGGCGGATGTTCACGCCATATGACCGGGAGGAGAGAACTTTTTACCAACATCAAGCTCCAAGAAGAGGTATGGTCATGTTCGCAATGGCAAAGGAAAAATTCTTGGAAATGGAGAAATTGGTAACTCTTCTTTTTCTCTCTTAGTAATGTTCTATTAGTTGAAGGGCTTAAGTTTAATTTGATAAGTGTTAGCCAACTTTGTGATTCAAAATATGATGTTTCCTTTAATAAAGAAAAATGCCTTATTCTTAAAAATGGTGAAATTATTTGTGAAGCAAATAGAAAAGGCAATCTTTACAAAATTTGTACAAATGATTTGGTTAGTCAAAATGTTTCTTGTTTAGTCGCCAATAATGATTTAACTAGTTTATGGCATAGGCGACTTGGACATGTTGGATACAAGAACTTGAAAAATATTTACAAAAACAACATGTGAAAGGACTACCCAAATTGAATTTTGAAAATCTTGGCTTATGTGACACTTGTCAAAAGAACAAATTAGTTAAAAGTAGTTTTAAGCCCAAAAATGAAATTTCCACTACCAAACCCCTACAATTGCTTCACCTTGATTTGTATGGGGATATTGGTACGGCTAGTCTAAGTGGAAAACATTACACTTTTGTTATAGTCGATGATTATTCGAGATATACTTGGGCTCTTTTTCTTACCAATAAAAACGATGCCGTTAATGAGTTTGTTAAGTTGTGTAGACTTATTGAGAATGAAAAAGAAGATACTATCAAGTCTATTCGGCGATCGAGGTGGAGAATTTGACGGTGAATTTAGAGTATTTTGTGAAACCAAAGGATATGCTCATAATTTCTCGGCTCTAAGGACACCTCAACAAAATGGAGTAGCCGAACGGAAAAATCGAACATTACAAGAAATGAGTCGATCCATGCTCAATGAATTTTCACTTCCAAAGTATTTTTGGGCGAAGCCGTAAGTACCGCTTGCTATGTCATTAACCGAGTTTATATTCGTCCTAAAATGAATAAAACTCCATATGAGCTTTGGAAAGGAAGAACTCCAAATATTAGTTATTTCAAAATATTTGGATGTAAGTGCTTTATTTTGAATACTAAGGATCAATTGGACAAACTTGATCCTAAGGCCGATGAAGGAATATTTATGGGGTATTCAACCAAGAGCAAAGCATATCGGGTCTACAACAAGACTAGCATGGTTGTTGAAGAATCTATTCATGTCAAATTTAATGAAGCCTCGGGTGTTGAAAGAATACCCAATGACGATAGTGATGAAGAGGATATTGTTGAACCTATTGTTCAAAGTGATGCTCATAATGATAAACCTTCTATTTCATATGATCAACCTTCAAGTTCAAATGTTCCTCAAGAAGATAGGGGTGATACTTGAATCTTCCCGTAGCATTGAAATTTAAGGAGATCACCCAAAAGATCTTATTATTGGTGATCCTCTTGATAAAGTAATGACTCGAAGGAATTTTGCCGAGAAAGCTCTTATATCTCAAAAAGAGCCTAAAAATGCTAAGGAAGCTATTGAGGATGAAGATTGGTTTTTGGAAATGCAAGAGAGTTGAATCAATTTGAAAGAAATGATGTATGGGAATTAGTACCTTGTCCTCCATCTCAAACAATTATTGGTACAAAATGGATATTCGGAACAAACTTGATGATCAAGGCAACATTGTTCGAAATAAGGCAAGGTTAGTAGCTCAAGGGTATTGTCAAGAAGAAGGTATTGACTATGATGAAACCTTTGCACCAGTAGACGTTTAGAAGCTATTCGTATTTTACTTGCCTATTCTTGTTTCAAAAATTTCAAACTTTACCAAATGGATGTTAAATCCGCTTTCTTAAATGGTATTATTCAAGAAGAAGTCTATGTAAAACAACCTCCGGTTTGAAAATTTTTCTAGGCCTAATGATGTTTATAAACTTAAAAAGGCTTTGTATGGTTTAAAACAAGCACCCCGTGCATGGTATGATAGACTTAGCTCTTTTCTTTTGCAAAATGGTTTTACAAGAGGTAAAGTTGATACTACACTCTTTATTTTTGAAAAAGGGCAAGATTGTTTACTTGTGCAAATTTATGTTGATGATATTATCTTTGGTGCTACTAATGAATCTTTGTGCAAGAAATTCTCCAAGTTAATGCAAGGTGAATTCGAGATGAGTATGATGGGGGAGCTAAACTTCTTCATTGGACTTCAAATTAAGCAATGCCAAGAAGGTATTTATATTTCGCAATCAAAGTATACAAAAGAACTTTTGAAGAAGTTCGGCATTGAAGAAGGAAGAACCGTCTCGACTCTATGGCAACCAATGTCAAAATTGACAAAGATGAAAAAGGCAAGACGGTTGATGAATCCAAGTATCGAGGTATGATTGGTAGTTTACTTTATTTAACCGCTAGTAGACCGGACATTCTTCATGCCGTATGCCTATGTGCTCGTTTTCAAAGCAATCCAAAAGAATCTCATATGAGTGCCGTTAAACGGATTTTTCGATATTTGAAAGGCACTATTCAATATGGTTTATTTTATCCAAAGAATGAAATCTTTTCTCTTAAAGGTTATAGTGATTCGGACTATGCGGGTAATATTGATGATCGGAAAAGTACTTCCGGATCATGTCAATTTTTAGGCGATTGCCTAGTTTCTTGGTTTTCAAAGAAGCAAAACTGCAGTTTCTCTTTCAACGGCCGGCCGAATATATTTCCGCCGCATTTTGTTGTACTCAACTTCTTTGGATGAAACAAACCTTAGCGGATTACAAATGCTCTTTTGAAAACGTACCTATCTTTTGTGATAATATATCCGCTATAAATATTGCTCAAAACCCGGTTCATCATAACCGCATTAAACATATTGAGATTCGACATCATTTTCTAAGGGATTGTGTTTCAAAACGAAAAATTGAGATATCGTTTGTGCCATCTCAAGATCAATTAGCGGACATTTTTACAAAACCGCTAACTTCCGAGACTTTTTGCGTCAATACGAGCTCGGTTAGGCATAATGCATATTGAATGAGGTCTACGTTTGCATTTTGCACGTTCTAAAACTTAGGGGCGAAAAATCGGATTTTTGGTTGAAAATTCGGATTTTGAAAAATTTGTCAAACAAATGGGCTGAAGAGGTTGAGGGCAACCTACGCCCTCAACGTCGACCGGTCGCCCTCAACCACGACCGGTCGCCCTAGGCTAAATTTTGGTTTAAGTTCGTTCTGTCTTCAGCATTTGACAGTTTCACTTCTTTTTGCCATTATTCGTCCCCTTTGCCAAATGCACACTATTGTCACTCAAAATTGATTTTTATGCATTCCATTTATATCTTGGACCTTATATAGCATGTTTATCATCATCATTGCTCATCTTTTCCGATCAAATGGTAAGAATTTTCCTTACTTTGCTCAATTGGGTTGAACCCTTGAGTTTATGGCTTTCTTGTATATTTCTTGATAATTTTTGCTTATGATCTTGTTGAGATTAGTTATTATGTTGTATTGTATGATGTTTGATGTGGATTGGTGATGAAATTTTTTGGCTTGGATCATTTACAAGGGCTATATACAACTCTTTTTATTTTCCCGCCTGATAATGTGTTCGATGAAATGTTTCAATGAAAATTTCAACTTCTACATGATTCTCTCGCTTCCAAAAGTCTTCTATACTCATTGAGATCATGTTTTGGGAAATAAAACGAGCGTATGAACTCTTCATGATACATTTCTCCCATTTTCCTTGGTTTTTAAGCCTAAATTGCTCAATGGTTGATAACCATTTCTTTGCGCACTTTGATATACTTCTATGATGTTTCTATCATCCTAACATTCTTTTGATGATTCCAAGGGGAGAAACAGAAATTGGCTCGTTAGCTCAAAGAAGCTAATAAAAGCTCATGATAGAAGCTACAAGCTATGGCTTATTAAGGCCATAAGTTGTGAAGAAAACTCACCCAATGACTCGCTTTTTATGAACTTGTTTGCATGGATAATAAGTATTTGTAACAGGGGAGCTTCTAAGCTCATGGAATTATTGTTTATTTTGTAAAAGCTTGTCTTCTTCTAGCTTATGCAATATTTCTTCTTAATGTGCTTGTTGATAGGGGAGCTTTTTGTAAAATGTTTTTAAACGGATAGTTTACTCATAAACAGAAAATTATTTTGTTTTTCGAAATCATCCTCTTGAAAATTGTTTTGGTTTGTAATCATCAAAAAGGGGAGTTTGTTAGATAAATGTTTTTATCATGATTTTGATGATTTTGTTCAAATGAGTTTTTATACCAAAACAATGTCCCTAAATGTTGTCCCAACTCTTCCGATCGATCTAAAATGTTTTTACTATTTTTTGGAATATTTCTTGAAGTTAATATTCGATTTAAAATTGACAACACTTTTGTTTCAGTTCGACCGTCGCCGCCCATAGGGCAACCCGTACTGAGTTGAGTTTTGAAACAGAAAATGGGACATAAGAAAAAAGGCGAGCGACCGGCCGACCTGGTGGGCGACCGGTGTGGTCGACCGTCGACCGGCGGGCGACCCTGCACTGCAAGTTGGATTTTGTTCCGCACTTCTCTGCTTTTGTAAAACGCCAAGGGCAACCGTCACATGGTGGCGACCGGTCGCACCCCTTCGACCGTCCCCCTGTGTAAAAATTCGCAGAATTCAATTTCAATCTTATCTCTCACGACCGGTCCGAACCCCATGTTTGACAAAGAAACTATCCGTTGCGTTTTTCGCATGACTTTTCCCTATTTTGTGGGATTGATTTCTAACAGCTATATTGATGATTTTAAATGGTTTCTTTTGCAAAGAAATCACTCCCCAAGGAGGAGCCAATGTCTGGAAATCAAAGCCAAGACCTCTCCTATAAATAGAGGCTTCATTCAAGCAACAAGACACAACACTCCATACAAGCAAAAGAGCAAACAAAGCAAACACTTTCATATATCTTGTTGTATTAGCCTTAGCACTTTCACTTGCACAAATTTGAGGTCTAGGCTTTCAATTCTTGATTACACTTGCACTCATATCAGATCAATCATTATTGAGTTGTAATCTTGATTTTGGTCATCATTCAACACAAGACATCCTTGTGAGTATTCTTGTGGTAAGAATACACTTGGGTGATCTAGGTGATAGGTGTTTGAAGGTTGTGGTAATCTTCAAAGGTGTTGTAAAGAGGTTGTGGTAATCCTCAAGGTGTTGTAAGAGGGTTGTGGTAATCCTCAGGTGGTGTAAGAGGATTGTGGTAATCCTCAAAGTGGTGAAGGAGGGTTGTGGTAATCCTCAAGGTGTTGTATTAATTTTTGGTAAATTAATAAAATCTTTTCTTTCTTTTTGAAATCCATCCCTGAGATACTTGGGGTGGTAGAGGATTAGGCCCTAGGTGGGTTGAACCTCTTTAAATCGACGAGTGTTGTTTTATTTCCGCATTTACATTCTCGTCTTTGGTTGATTATTCAAAAAGAGGGCAAAATCAAAAAACCGAGATAATCTATTCACCCCCTCTAGATTATCGTAGCTTACTGACTAACAATATCGAGCTTCGCACGTGGCACTTCCCGCCTCACGTCGTTCTTGGTGTTGCTTGAATAATCCACATTCATCTCCTCAGTCGAATCTATCCCTCATCTCTTTTTGATGAATGATAATGTTCAAATTGTGGAATCACTTTCTTCCTTGGTTTGACACGCACTTCCACACACCACTCGATATGATATTGTTCCTTTCATTTTGGAGGAATCGCACACACGGATCACACACGGGCACTTGAGTTTCTTGGTTCCCTGTTTGATTTTATGGTTTATCCGGACGGAAAGGAATAGTGTCAAGCATCGACACATTCCTTTCTTAGCTTCTCACATTATTTGGCATATGGAGCGGTGTCTCTGGGATTCTTGTTTTCAGGTCGGCGTTTGAACCCATCGTTGGTCCGGATGTTTCCCTCTTGTTGGCTTTTTGCGGGGAGTGATCCACCACAGTTCCACGCAGCCGAGAATGGTGACTTGGCGAGCTCCTCGGCTCCTCCTCGAGATCAAGCCGAACACGGATGGTTCGCTTGATCCGAGCACACTAATAGGCGGAGGGGATTGATTCGGGATCATTTGGGAAGACTTATGTTGGCGTTTCACGATTCCTTCCAGGGTGGTGTCTAGCTTTCATGCCGAGCTACTAGCGCTGGAGATGGGACTCGCAGCATGCCCGGCGCTTTCTCTTGATTTGGATCGAGTTGGGCGCAGCGGTGGTCACCATGATCACTTCGTGGCCTTGCTCTTGGCAGGTTCAAGACACCCGATTCGCATTCGTAACATGCCGAGGACCTTCGATTCGATTTCCCACATACACGAAGGGGAATCAATCAGCAGATCACCTAACAGAGTTGGGAGCGGCTGCCATTGGCAGTCACATTGTTCATGAGGGCACGACTTCTCACCACCTTTTTGCGCTCATTCGGATGGACCAACTGGGATATCCGAGCTTCAGATTTTTATAGATCATTGGTTCTCCTTTTATTTTTTACATTTTTCTCTATGATAGTCTTTCTAGATATCGTAGTGATAGGTTATTTGTTCTTTGATTTTCTCCCGCCTTGACAGGCATGACATTGTATGACATTTTGATTATTTGATATACAGGTAGGGGATCACGCCTCAAAAAAAAAAAAATCTTGCACTCTTTGAAAGTGTACTAGTGATAAGTAATTCTTCTAAAAAAAAAGATGGTAGTTCATGGTCGTATAGAACTACTGGGAGGGTAGTTAATGGTCGTTCGAAACTACTAGGACTAGTAGTTCGAACGACCCTACCCGGTAGTTTAAATTACTGGATCCGGCCGTTCAAAGTAGTTTGAACAATAGGGATATTTCAGGTATATACATATAAATAGGTGATAAAAGTTCATCTTGAATAAATAAGGCCTTAAATGTATGAGTCATTTGAAAGGGCCATCCATAAAAATCTCCCAAGTTAATTGGCACTTCAAATCTTCTCTTAATTTGATATTTCATTTTAGTGCAAATGGTTCAAATTAGTCAATTCTAAACTGTAAAGATTAAAAATAGCCAATTTTTTTAAATACATATTTTTTAGTCTTTTTGGGGTGTAAAATACCACTCATACCTTCGTATAACATGTTTGTTTGATATTTGGATTTTCTCTCTCTCTCTCTCTCTCTCTCTCTCTCTCATTTATCTCCACGTATCTTCGTACTCTTTCTTTCAAGTTATCTCTCTTCTTTCATTTATCTCTATATATCTTCTTACTCTTTCTTTCAAGTTCTCTCTCTTCTTTCATTTATCTCTATATATCTTCTTACTCTTTCTTTCAAGTTTTTTTAAAAATGGAATCTGTATTTTTCGTTTTTAAATATGTAATATGGGTGTTGAATTATAGATATCGAAAAGAGGATTAATTTGATATATTATACATGCAAAACGAATTTAAAACGAGCATGTTATTTGAATTCAAAGTTTTTTGGAGAAAAACAAAATAAATGGGTTAATAAATGAGAGAACTTGGATGTCGAGTTACCATAACTCGACGCTACAGTGATATGCTACAGTGTCGAGTCACTGTGACAAGCGCTACAATGTCGAGTCACATGTAACTCTCGCTACAGTATCGTGCGACAGTGTCGTGTTACAGTGACGAGTTACATGTACATTGTCGTGTTATAGTGACGAGTTACATGTACAATGTCGTGCTATAGTGTCGAGTCACACGTACAGTGTCGTGCTACAGTATCAAGCCACACGTAATTCACACTACAGTCTTTTGGTGCAAGTAAATTCACTCAAAGGCAAATTGAGTTTTCACATCCCCAAAATGGCTAAAAAAATGTGTTTGAAAAAAAATGGCTAAAAAACATCTTGATTTGATGAGAATGGCTAAAAAAACCACTCTTCATTTTATTTTCCCTTTTACAAATACACACAATATATATAATTAACACTATTTTACATTCTAAAAAGTTATAAATGATAGAAATATGAACTAAAATATCAAATTCAAATAAAAAAATCAAAATACTTTTTAGTGGTGTAGGAGCAACCATGAAAAAATTGAAACAGTAAATGAAAAGGAAGCATGAAAAGGAAATCAAGAAACAAGATAGAGAAGATATCTTCTCCATCCTAGCTGGCCAATGAACCAGATATCAGATATGAAAGCACCCCACCCCCCACAACAAGAAAAACAAAATACAACAGTGCAATAACTCCACTCTCTCCTCCACACATATATATTCAGATACTTCTTTGAAATTCAAGAACATCACAAATTTCAGAAAATTTTACAGTGTGTGTGGAAAACCAAGGAACAGAAGGGAACCCACGAAATTCCACGTGGCACTCCATTGGAGGACAGCCGAGATCGCGCGATACACCAACCTCTTATCAAGAATTTTTTTTAATCTCTCTCACTAAACATTCTTCTGTTTTCTCTCTTTCCTTTCTTTATTTTTCTCTCTCTTTTTTCTGACCCGGGCCCGGTTTTGATTCTGTCAGTTTTCGAACCCGACCCGAATCCTGCCATGTCCGCCATTGCTACTGCTGCTGCTCTCTCTCTTCCCATCTCTTTGTCCCGCTCAAACAAGTTTAGCAACAAAAGGGTAATTCTTGTTCTCTCTCCTTTTTTTTGTTTATTTTTATTTTTTGGGGCTTGTTTCTTGTATATGTTTTTGTGGGCTGTGATTAATTTGTTGCTGAATTAGTTGAGCTATTGCTCTGTTTTTTTAGGAAGTTTAATTTATTGGAAACGGGGATTTAATGGTAGGTTTTGGACTGCTTTTGAGTAGTTGCATATGTGCTATCTTATGGAAAATGTGTTACATGTCTATCTTATGCTTGAGTGGATATAGCATTTTTGAGTGGGAAACTTCTGATATATATATGGAAATTTGAAACAATGAAAAGGGCTTCTTGAATTATGTTTTTTGTTCTTTTATTGTGGAGAGATTATATCTTTTTAAGCTTTCAAGAAATGGGTTGTGTTTGTTTGTTGAGGGCACTAAAGGTTTATTTGGAAGATAATAATTCTAGAGGACTATGCTATTGTGGTATTTAGGGAGTATTTGCAAAACTGTAAAAAGGAAAAAAAGTGATTCTCATCTTCTAGACGCCCGAAACAACTATTATTTCCATCCAGAAGCTGAGAATCACTTTTTTTGTAGAGTTCGCAAAACATTGACATGTTTTCATCATTTTATTGTTGTAACTTGGTTGATTAGTCTATCAAGTACATAGGACCTCTTTGAGCTTGTGCCTATGTCTTCGATCTGTTTTTAAGTGTTGACAACTTACGTGGTTTTATAATAAGTCCGTAAATTTTATGTACTTCTTAAATTATTCGCTCAATCTCGTGCATATTGGATCTCAGTGTGTCAGGGGAGGCTTCAGAGTATTTGCTATCATTGGGGACGAAAGCGGACTGATTGAGAGGAAAAATCCTTGGACAACATTGTTTGATGTAGAAGATCCACGGTCCAAAGTCCCCCAATATAAAGGCAAGTTTCTCGATGTGAACCAAGCTCTAGAGGTGGCTAGATATGACATACAATACTGTGATTGGAAGGCTCGTCAAGATGTTCTCACGATCATGCTTCTGCACGAAAAGGTTTATTAACGATCTTTTATTTAGTCCATTTTTATGTGGATCGAGAATAATTCGTTTTTTGATAATTAGAAATGTGCTTGTATAATGCATTATGTTTGCTTTCCTATAAGTAGTGATGCTGTTATTGTTCTTCTAAGATTTATTTCCTTTTTGGAGTTTTAAAATTTTGAATTTTCTTGTAGGTTGTCGAAGTATTAAACCCTCTTGCCCGTGAATTCAAGTCGATAGGAACTATTAAGAAGGAACTCGCGGAGTTACAGGAGGAACTCGCACAAGCCCACAATCAGGTAGCAATAATTTTTAGGTATAATTACAAAAACACCCCCAAGGTTTGGGCTAATTACAAAAAAATCCAGAGATGTTTCAAATTACAAAAAGCCTCCTCAGGTTTGATTTTGTCTTAAATTTGAGGAGTTAATTGTAATATTTCTACAAATATCAGGGTGGTTTTCTGAAATATTTTTTGCTTATGGACGGGGAAGATCTAAGCAGAATCAAACGTTAAGGTTTTTTTTTGTAATTTTCAAAAATCTCTGGGTTTTTTTGTAATTATCCCTAATTTTTATTTTGAAAATGGAATTATGCAAAACTTTTGCCGAGATTAGCTACATATTTCAGGACGGCGTAAACAGAAATTGAAGTTCTTTATTATGAGAAAAATCTGACACTGCTGATTAAAAAAGCTAAGACCTTCAAATTTTTTTTTTTTGAATTTATACAGGTACATATATCAGAAGCAAGGGTGTCCACTGCTTTGGAAAAGCTAGCTTACATGGAAACACTGGTTAATGATAAAATAGTACAAGATCGAAACACAACAGAACAGGAGTTATTACTTTCTACTCCAAGTACTTCCAAAGAATCTCTTGATACTGTGAAGAGCAGACAACAGCCCAGAAAAAACCTTAACGTGTCGGGTCCGGTTCAACCTTACAGTGACCAATTGAAAAACTTTTGGTACCCTGTTGCCTTTTCTGCGGACTTGAAGGATGACACGATGGTGAGCACATTTGCCGGAAACTTGTTCTTACATTCTTAAACTCTTTCGGATCGACCACTTTGAGTTTTTTGCATCATAAACTAAACAAAAGTAGTTTACTACTATAATTCTTTTAAGGTGTTCTATTTGGACTAGGATTTTGATCAAACTCGATCTTAAATATACTCGGAACCTTGATATTCTTTCTTTCTTTTTTATCCTAATTGCAATCCTATCATAAGTTGTTGGGATAGTTACGAAAAATACCTTGAGGCTCGAGCTAATTACAAAAAATCTGAAGGTTTTTGAAAATTGCAAAAAAACCCTTGAAGTTTGCCTCTGCCTTACATTTTCCCCTTTATAAACAAAAAACATTTCAAAAATCCTCCTAATAGTTATAGAAAATATAACAGTTACCTAATTAAATTTAAGACATAAGCAAACATGATGGGGTTTTTTGTAATTTTGAAACATCTCCAGGTTTTTTGTAATCATCCCAAACCTCAAGGGTTATTTTGTAATTATTCTAAAATATGTAAGGTTGGATTAGTTTACACTTTTAGAAGTTTTGTGCTTCCCTTGTTGTCCTCTTACTTTCTTCTTGATAGTTTGCTTCATAATTTTTCTATCAGGTCCCTATAGATTGTTTCGAAGAACCATGGGTTCTCTTTCGTGGGAAGGATGGAAAACCGGGGTGTGTTCAGAATACTTGTGCTCACAGGGCATGTCCACTCCATTTGGGTTCAGTTAACGAGGGCCGTATACAGTGTCCTTATCATGGTAAGATCATTAGGACATTATTAAATCTTTACGATAAATTTCAAATAATATTCTTTAGGTTTAGTCTAATTACAAAAAAACTCAGCTATCTTTCGAAATTATAAAGACCTCATTGAAATATGTTTTTATTTTACAAATTGGGGGTATTTGTAACAATACAAACCTGAAAGATAACTGAGCTTTTTTGTAATTAAGTCAAACCTCAGGGTTAATTTCTGTAATTATCCGTAAATCTTTTTATGTTGTATTACCAATTAGATAATTTAGGTGGACCAGTGATAGTCTGTCATAATATTTGTAGTAACCTCAGAAAGTGAGAATTCACTACACGGTGTAACTTATTCTTTTTTCATGTAATGATCGATAGGATGGGAATACTCTATTGATGGAAAATGCGAGAAAATGCCATCGACTAAATTACTCAACGTTAAGATTAAGGCATTGCCGTGTTTTGAGCAAGAGGGTATGATTTGGATTTGGCCAGGCAATGATCCGCCGACAGCAAACCTTCCTTCGTTATTACCACCTCCTGGATTTCAAATACATGCTGAGGTTTGTTTTTCTTGCAATTAGATAGCCTTTCGAACTGTTTACGATTTGTTATGGTAATATTTGAGAAAACTCATTTCCTATCTTGATTCTGATTTTCTTGTCGGACGCAGATTGTTATGGAACTTCCTGTGGAACACGGGCTACTGCTGGACAACCTCTTGGATCTTGCACATGCTCCTTTTACGCATACTTCGACGTTTGCTAAGGGATGGAGTGTTCCTAGGTTATTTTTCAACTTATTTTGATTAAATATTTCTTGCATGCTAAACCATCATATAATTTTGCAAAAATCTTGTTCGGGATATCATATTTTTATTAGGGATAATTACAAATATTAACTCCGAGGTTTAGCTTAATTACAAAAAAAAAATTCAATTATCATTTAAATTTACAAAAACCCCTGAGGTTTGTATTAAGCTAACAAATACCCCCTTCTTGAGGGTGTAATTAGTAAAACAAATATCGAGGGGTACTTGTAATTTTGAAAATAAATGATTTTTTTTTTGTAATTAAGCTAAAGGTCGGTGATTGTTTATAGAAATGAAATGAGAACGGGATATTTGTTATTTAGTTGTGGAAAATTGGGATAATTACTAAAACAACCCTGATGTTTAGCCTAATAACAAAAAAACCCAGTTATATTTCAATAATTACAAATACCCCCTTATAGGGTTACAAACACGTGGTTTGTATTTACCTAACAAATACCACCCACCCTCTTGAGGGGTGATTTGTAAGAAAGAAACAAATGTCAAGGAGGTATTTGTAATTAGGCTAAACCTCAGGGTTGTTCTTGTAATTATCCCTGGAAAATTAGAAAGCAATCCATTTCAAATTCCAAGAATTGGCAGCAATTTGAATTTATTCTTCCTGCTCATCATGAACCTATAATATACTGTCTTAAAATAATTAAATGTAATAAAAAACTTAATTCTTTTTCTTTTTATTCTCAGCTTGGTGAAATTCTTGACACCTGCATCTGGTCTGCAAGGATACTGGGATCCATATCCCATAGATATGGAATTCCGACCACCTTGCATGGTATTATCGACAATCGGAATCTCAAAACCGGGGAAATTAGAAGGACAGAGCACAAGAGAATGTGCAACTCATCTTCATCAACTTCACGTTTGCTTACCTTCGTCGAGACAAAAGACGAGGTTGTTGTACAGAATGTCGCTCGACTTTGCTCCGATACTTAAGCATGTTCCTTTCATGCAACACTTGTGGAGACATTTCGCCGAAAAGGTAAAATTTTGCTTTATTCTCCAGATTCTCATTTTTTAGGGTAAATTACCAAAACTACTCCTGAGGTGTAGCTTAATTACACAGAAGCTCCAGTTATCTTTCAAAATTACAGATACCCACTTATGTATTATAAGCAAAGTTCCCTTTTTTTTGGGTAATTAGACTGAACCTGAAGGATATCTTTTGTAATTAACCCAAAAATGGTGAAAAAATATTTTATATTGCCTATGATTGATAAATTCCTGTTACTATTACTCCCTACTCTATATTTTAGGGATAATTACAAAACCCCCTCAGAGGTTTGGGCTAATTACCAACAAAATCTAGTGGTTTTTGAAAATTGCAAAAAAAACCTTGAGATTTGATTGTCTTGCATTTCCCACCTTCATAACCAAGAAATATTTAGAAAAAATCATGATATTTATAGAAACACTACAGTTACCTCTTAAATTTAAGACATAATCAAACCTGATGGGGTATTTTGTAATTTTGAAACATTTCTGGGTTTTTTTATAATTAGCCCAAACCCTAGGGGGGTTTTGTAATTATCCCTATATTTATGTTCCGATTTTTTAACATGAACTTGATCAAACAGGTTTTGAATGAGGATCTGCGGCTCGTACTCGGCCAACAGGAGCGCATGCTAAAAGGGGCGAACGTCTGGAATTGGCCAGTGTCCTATGATAAGCTCGGAGTAAGATATAGGCAATGGAGAGATTCGATCGAGCAAGGATCTAAACGATTACCCTTCAGCAAATCGCCATAGAACTCGTTTGACCAATAGACTTAAATCGGTTTTCTCTTACTGCTTCCCCTTCTTCTTCTTAACCGTCAGCACTTTATACCCGAAGATGATCAAAGACTGTTGATTTTTGGTTCATCGTCCGATTATTTAAAGAAATTTGCCGAATGGAGTTCAACAAGAACAGATTGATCAGAGATGAAAGAGATGGTATTATTGCACACAGCTTTGGTGAAAATAAGAGAAACTGTACACTTCTGTATTTCATTTTTTTTTTGTGTACAGTTTTGGGAATAAAAGTGTCCACCTTGCCCTTTCTGGTTTTTTAGTCCCCCAATGACAGAAAATTCCATTAGGGTCACCTGATTTTTCATCTTTTGGTTTGTGAGGAAAAAAAAAGGTCAGATGTATCATATGTTTGGAATTGTGGTTTAATATAGTTGAAAGTTTGAATCCAAGTACTGTGGTATATGGAAGTGTCAATATGTTTGAATAGTTATTTGGAGTTGGGCTAATTACCAAAAAAAAAACATAAGTTCTTGGAAATTGCAAAAATTCCCTTGAGGTTCATAAACAAAAAATATTTCAAAAAACTAAAAATATTACAGTTACCCTCTTAAATTTTAAGACTAAATCAACCTTTAGGTTTTTTTTGTAATTTTAAAATATTTCTGGGTTTTTTTGTAATTAGACCAAACCTCATGGGGTCTTTTGTAGTTATCCCATGTATTAATGTAAAACTCAAGCATTCAAGGATTTTATTTATTCTGACAGAGACATGTACTAGTGAAGTATCTCCAAAAGAAAATTGTTATGCCACTACTTTTTGATCAGTTGGAGTCATTCATCAATTTCATGAAACAGCTGTATAATTACAAAAACACCTCTGAGGTTTAGCCTAATAACAAAAAATACTCGGTTATCTTTCAATATTACAAATGCCCCCACAGACATTTGTTTCTCTCTTACAAATCACACCTCAAGAGGCCGTATTTGTCAGGTAAATACAAATTTCAAGCATACAAACTTCAAGAGGCTGGAGTTTTCTATAATTAGGCTAAATCTCAGGGGTATTTTTTTGTAATTATCCCTAGATAATATGAAGAAAGATTCCATTATTAGATTTCATTCCTTCTCAAATTACAAACACTAAAACAATTCCATTTGTTTCAAATTACAATACATACACTTTACATGCTTTACATTCAACAACCACCTTGCAACCTCTACTAATATTCTCATTACCTCCATTAAACGCAACCTCTACTAATATTCTCATTACCTCCATTAAACACAAATTACTCGTACCGAAAATACCGTATAAACCTCTCGTAACGTCGTTTATGTTGGTTTCCAAACTGCAAGCAGCTCCTGGAACATCTCCACCACCAGTTCTCTATCCGCCTGTCTAAAGAAATCGTTCATTTCTTCTCTAACATCATAAATCTTGCCAAAATCGAGCAGATACATCAAACACCCTTTTTTCAATTTATCGAGCTGATAAAGCCAAGCCTCCTGCAACCTCTCTAGCACGTTACCCGAGTTAATATCTTCTAGAAGACTTTCTTCGCAAGCGTCCTTCAAGTCCACAATGTCGTACTTGTTTGCTGCACCCAACAACGCCAAACGGTGCCTCCAAAAATCTTTCTGGTTTATTGCTCCGTACAAGTAGCTCAGTAGGGCCATGCAAGACTCGGTTGTCATATCTTCGATGTTTATTGTCGAGGACTCTTTCTCCTTGAGGTTATGTTGGAACATGCTTTGGAAAACGGGAGAACTCGATGAAAGAATGGCTTTGTGAGCTTTTAGCGTTCCGTCGGATGTGTTGATGGTGACGTCGGCATGGATGCCCTCGTCGAGCATGCGGGAGAGGCATTTGAGAGTGGTTTGAGTTGCTAGAGATTGCATCGTGCCGTCAATGGGCCATATAGAACTTCCTTCTCCGCCCTGAGGTTAAACAACAAGAGATAAATGAAGTTTCAAGGAGAGCCAAATGTGCATCTAGAAGTAAACAACTCGAGACGCACTCCGCATGAAATTCACTACACTTTACTTTGGATAAATTACAAAAAAAAAAAAAAAAACTAAGGTGTAGCCTAACCACAAAAACCTCCAGTATCTTTCAAAATTACGAATACCCCTTTAACGTATTACAAACACCCCCTTGAGATTTGTATTTACTTACAAAATTACTCCCTCTTGAGGGTGCACTTTGTAAAATAGAAACAAATTTCAAGGGAGTATTTGTAATTTTGAAAGATAGCTGGGTTTGTTGTTTCTGTAATTAGACTAAACCTTAAGGCAATTTTTGTAATTATCCTTTATTTTTTCCCTTTTTCAGAAAACCAATAGTTTAGCACAAAATCTCAAGTCTGCCAACCGGCCTTTGGTTTTGGATATAGGTGGCAAATGTATATGATTAAATAGGCATGTAAAACTGTTCCTCAAAATATGCAATTTCGGACGTGGTTTATTTTAAAATAAATATTTTTTTTCACTACTCAATGTCACTTACTCACTTACGCAATTGATATGAAATTAGAAACGACAATATAATGTACAAAATCTCACATTTACAGGATAGACCTTAAGGTCCAGAAACTCAACATCAATGACAAAACGACCTTGAAAGTTAATATCAACAATGCAGGAAAAGTCATCACTTGTCCGAAGTACTCTCTCGTGAACTGCAGCATAAAGCAACAAACACCTATTATAAACAATTCTAACACAGAAGAGATGTAACACAACTATTTAATAAAACGGATTTATATGCTTAAGCTTACAAGCTTGCAATCATTCATAAGTGGGGATACAGTTTTCAAGATAAAACCTATGGAGGGTGACATGAGGATTGCTATTTTGCTTCATGGTGTGAAGTTAGCTATAAGTTTAGAAGCCTTTGAGAAAATAAAAGATGATGACAAGAAAATACAAAAAGCTTTGTGCTTAGCAGATGCAATGGATGATCTCTGATATTTCTTTTTTATTTTTGTGTGTGTGTGTGTTTTAATTTAGTCTTCGATGAAGAGTGATTGCAACAAATTGCAGCTAACTTCATATGAATACCCTATCACTGTTTCTGTCATCAAAACTTGAATGGATAACGACATGTACAGAGTTGTAAGGGCGAAGAACTAACATAAACCACAATAAGCAAATAGAAGGGTCTTGAATACAAGGAACACTTTCCAGTTACCAACTTAAACCCCTTACGTGACACTTCTTTATCCTTATTTAAGCTATCATCTTCTCATAAAAGCCATGCATGCTTGAGATAATGAACTAAACGTGAAGCGTTCTAAGTAGAATAAAAAGCACTTCGTTAATCTGAAGATTAGAAGTGCTCAGAATATATTTAGTGTTAGGAACAAAATGGAATGGGTGCACAAAATTTACATGAATAGATTTGACAATTTGCTAGAACAAAGCATACAGCTAAATTCAGATTTTGCCACAAAGTCAGAGCATGTAGTGGAAAATTGCAGACTACACCTTTTACCCCCAAAATCATGAAAACAGTGAATATTTTTAAATTAGGATTTATTCTACAATATCATCAAAGATCTAAAAAAGAGTAATGCATGTGAACAAGGCAACAAGCCTTTGTATTTTATAATTGAGTAAAAGGATGAATCGTTGTACCAGTTTCAAAAGTTTCACCACTTTTCTGGTACAAGCATCATCACTTTGCCCCAAATTGAACAAAAAAATGGATTCTTTTCAGTGAATTCATTTCAGATGCTAATTTTACATCAATCTACTTACTTGGCCAATGTTCATTTTTCTTTAGAAGTCAAATAGAAAACTTCAACCCAACATTCACTTTTAGCTTTTCAATCTCAACAAAGACAATCAATAGACATAATCTTTTTCTTAAAAAGAAAAAGCAAAATCTCAGGAGATGCTCAATTATTTAATAAACAGTTAAACACAACAGAAAAAAAAGCTTTATTGATCGGAAAAAGTCAACAGCAACAATCACGTAATAAATCAATTATAAAACAACAATTGACTGATAAATATGTACTGGGAGAAATGTAGGGTCTCCGATTGGAGCCGGAGGTGGTGACACGCAGGACGAACTGCGCAATCGGCGGTTGCTCTTTCGAAACACGAGACGGTTCGGGGAAAAGCCTGATGCATATGGACCGGTTCTTCTCCACCGATAAATGCCTAAAAAACATCGAAACTCCCAAAATTAACCATCATCATCATCATCTAAACAATATATATATATATATATACAAATAGAGAAATAGAAGCGAGGATTGATAAATACCAGTTCCAAATCCCGATTTTAAAAGGTTCGGATCTTTTGTAGGGAACGGTTGGCCCAAAATTTTCGATTTTCCACTGTGCCAGTCTTGCTATGGTTTCCACCTTAGTGTCCGCCATTTTTGCACTGTGTGTGAGATTGAGAAATCTGAGCTTAGCTTAGAGAGAGTGGAAACTGGGGAATAGTCCACTGAGGTCTGATGACAGTGTTACGGAAGCCAAGGGCATTTTGGTCATAAACACAATTATTATTCTTAGCTTTAAGGACTTTAGCATCAAAGTGCAAAGTAAAACCACTAAAAAAAAGGTTTTTTCTTTTTGGTTTATCAATGAATGCTTAATTGCAAAATTGGTCATGCAAAATTGGGGAAATGACATTTTAGAATTTAATTTTTTTCAATTTGCAATTGATGACTTTATTTTAAAAAATTTGGCAGATTAAGGACAATTTTGGATGAAAATTTTGAAAATTGACGGACAGCTGACGTGGCTACCACCTGATCACCACACACCAAAATGGGGATTTTCAATTTTTCATTGTTTTTTTTTTTTTAAGTAAAAGGCCAAAGGCCAAAATAAAATAATAAAGAAAAAAGAGAATCGATCACAAAGCCGATCGGTGGCTAGCTGAGATGAGGCCGTTAAAACCTTCTACTTCAAAACCCACCCTTGTGGGAAAAACCCTAGAAGGAAAAAAAAGAGTACCCCGAATAAAAAGAAATTCAAACAAAACTAAGCAAACAACCACAAAGCTCCTTGTAATGGCCGAATGAAAACAACAAACTAATATCCGATATGGTAAAGTAAAGTACGATCGAGCAACAACATCACGAAGGAAATTAGGAGCGACATCCCACCAAATGTTACCCACAATATAAGCTTTGTTTCGCAAGGACATCGGCGAATGGTTGGCCTCACGAAAAACGTGGGAAGCCCGAAAATGAATAAGCGGAGGCGACGAAATAAGAGTAAAAGTCGCCTCTAGGACCCAAGGAACATTCAATGAGAAGGAAGAGAAGATCGAAATGACATATGAAGAATCGGCTTCAAGCCAAATGAATTGTCATCCTTTATCCGAGCAATTTCACAAGCCGTGATGGCCACCGTATTGCACGCGCGCGGTCGCGGCGAAGCCCGGTCTTGAGTGCAAAGTGAAACAACCAAGAATGAAACCATGACAATTACGAAAACGCCTCCACACGCGAAATCCCCCTGGAGACCCCATGCGCGCTCCCATCCGTGTTAATTTTAATCCAACCTGGAGGAGGAAGATTCCAACGGACTAATATGGGGATTTAGTCCGTCGATGACATCCCGAAATACCCAACATCCTTAAAATGAAAAGATCATTTCAATCATTATGCATGAAACACATAGGAGCATGACGTCTTCCCTAATAAAAGAGAGAACTCGAGCACGAATAGTAACATCCGAGAACTTGGAATCCTCAAAAATGTACTGCGACAAGACCATATCACCCAAAGAAAAGTAATCAACGTTAACTTCCACAAAAAGAGAATTTGAGAGCTTCCTTAACCTCCGGACTCGAAGAATGACTCGCATATGCCGGAGGAAAAATCCAACCGCACACCGAATAGGCCGTGAAGTACTCCCAACCGGTGTTAGATAAATGTTTTTATCATGATTTTGATGATTTTGTTCAAATGAGTTTTTATACCAAAACAATGTCCCTAAATGTTGTCCCAACACTTCCGATCGATCTAAAATGTTTTTACTATTTTCGAGTATTTCTTGATGTTAATATTCGATTTAAAATTGGACAACACTTTTGTTTCAGCTCGACCGGCCGCCACCTATAGGGCAACCCGCACTGAGTTGAGTTTTGAAACAAAAAAATGGGACGTAAGAGAAAATGGGGAGCGGCCAGGTCGACCGAGGTGGCGGCCGGTGAGGGCGACTCTGGCCGACCGACCCACGGCCGACTCGGCGACCAGTGGGCGGCGGTGAGGCGGCCGGTCGACCCTCGGGCGGCCGTGACACGGGAGCAAACCTCTCTCAAATGAAGACTTCTCTGTTTTGATTTTCTATCAACCCCAACCGGTCGAAGACCAAGGGCGACCGGTCGAACCCCTTCGACCGGCCCCCGTAAAAAAATTTAATTCAATTTCAATCTTATCTCTCGTGCGACCGGCGAACCCCCTTTATCAACAAACTATCCGTTGCATTTTTAGAATGACTTTTCCCTATTTTGTGGGATTGATTTCTAACAATATATTGATGATTTTAAATGGTTTCTTTTGCAAAAGAAATCACTCCCCGAGGAGGAGCCAATGTCCGGAAATCAAAGCCAAGACCTCTCTTATAAATAGAGGCTTCATTCAAACAACAAGATACAACACTCTATACAAGCAAAGAGCAAACAAAGCAAACACTTTCATATATCTTGTTGTATTAGCCTTAAGCACTTTCACTTGCACAAATTTGAGGTCTAGGCTTTCAATTCTTGATTACACTTGTACTCATATTGTATCAATCATTATTGAGTTGTAATCTTGATTTTGGTCATCATTCAACACAAGACATCCTTGTGAGTATTCTTGTGGTAAGAATACACTTGGGTGATCTAGGTGATAGGTGTTTGAAGGTTGTGGTAATCTTCAAAGGTGTTGTAAGAGGATTGTGGTAATCCTCCGAGGTGGTATAAGAGGGTTGTGGTAATCCTCAAGGTGTTGTATTAATTTTTGGTAAATTAATAATATCCTTTTTCTTTTGAAATCCATCCCTGATATACTTTGGGGTGGTAGAGGATTAGGCCCTGGTGGATTGAACCTCTTTAAATCGACGAGTGTTGTTTAATTTCCGCATTTACATTCTCGTCTTTGTTTGATTATTCAAAAGAGGGCAAAATCTGAAAAACCGAGATAATCTATTCACCCCCTCTGGGGATTATCGTAGCCACTTGGACTAACAACTGAACGGACAATAGGGCGACCAAAAGCAAAGGGTCGAGATCCTCGAGAATCGCCGAAAACAAAGCCGACAAAATTGCGGACCGTAAAATCCCGCGCTTTGCAATTGACCCCACGAGAGGAAGCTTGTTATGAATCAAGCGCCAAACTAACATAGACCGTCGTGCTTGTATACCAGATGCCGAGCCACTTACCCCAACGAACCACCGAAAACTCGTGTGAAGATGCCAATAAGCTATACGAGAAGAAAGCAGAGCCGTGAACCGATCTGACCAGCATACACGAGAATCATCCCCACCCACAACAGGCATACCCAAAATGTCCATAACAATATCCTCACAATTCGAATGAACAAAGAAGTGAAGTGCCAAACACCATCAACTAAATAATCGAAACCGCGAGATAATCTCTTACTTAAAATCGATAGAACACCCATCTTATCTCGCAATACGATAGCCAAGCCAATTATCCCACCAAAATGATATAGAGGTGCCATCCCCAATAATCCAACGAGTCTCTCTTGAGAGAGGTGATGTATGGACGGAAACCCGACCAAAGTGAAGAAGTAATCGGAGAGGCCTTTGGCTCAAGAGACCGATCCAAAAATCGCTCCCGGAGAAACAAGCCGCTAACGATCCCGGCCCAAAATATCCCAAGCCATGCGCATCATAAAGGATGCATTCATAGAAGAGATCGATCGCAAGCCCAAACCACCTTCGAGTAGGAGCACACATACGTACCCAAGAAATAGTAACCAAACCCTTCTTTGATGTCTCCAAATCAAACGCAAGCTCGGTCCAAACGACGAATGAGAGTGATCGCCACTTATAGACCATCATTGAGTGGACAACCGAATCGAAAATCATCAATTAACCAAGCGTATTACCACGACCGCCATAGAAAGGGAATGCCCTTTCCGATTCTCAATTTGCAAATAATACGATCCACAATAGGTTCCAAATGCATCCGTCTTCAGAACTCCCCAAGAGCGGAACCCCAAATAAGTAAAAGGCGGACTTCCCTCCCGCATCCTAATAAAGACGAAGAATAGCCCGCTTATGACGCACAAATTTACCAAAATAAATGGTAGACTTGTCCCGATTAGCATATTGACACGAAAGTTGCTCATATTAAAATAATGCGCGAGAGAATGCCCGCATTGGCTTTGGAAGCCTGGCGAAGATAATCACATCGTCCGCATATAACAAATGAGATGGGAAGGAAATGTCGCGGCACCGAATACCCACGAGCATGTGATTGAACTTGTTGACTAATAAGATTACTCAAGACCTCCTCAAAGAATGCGAGAAAAAAGCGAGACAGAGGATCCCCTTAACGGACCCCGAGAACAACCAAAATACCCAACCGTGAACCATTCAAAAGAATCGAGAGTCTAGCGGATCAAGAATGCTACTAATCCAACCACGAAACCTATCCGAAAAACCAAAAACTTTCAAAACGTGCAACAAGAAATCCCAAGAAAGGGTGTCAAAAGCTTTACGAATGTCCACCTTTATGGCCATATTACCACCATACGCCCGACGATCTAAACAATTAATGCACTCGATGCAATAGAGACACAATCATGAATACGACGACCCAATAAAACCAAATCAACATGAGAGATGATAGATGCCGTGATCGGGGCCACTGGATGAAAGAATTTTAGTGATAATTTTAAACAAAAATTGCTAAGAACAATTGGCGAAAATGATCAACTTTAATCGCCTCTCGAATCTTGGGGATGAGCACCACAAAACTAGAATTAAGCCGGAGGAATCACGCCCGTATCAAAAAAATGTTGAACGGCATGCACCACATCGTCGAAACCACTTCCCAAGCAAACCGGAAGAATTTCCCGGAAAGCCATCGGGGCGAGGGAGCGCTTATAGGGTCCATATCAAAGGCCGCATTTTTAATTTCATCGTATGTCGGGCGACTAGTAAGTAAAGTCGATTATGAGCCATGGTGACCTTAGCGTCATAAGAGAGGAAATCCGGGCTAATGAGTGTGATGTAGGAGCAAAAGACGCTGTGAAAAGGTTCTCGTAGTCTTGAATGACATGGTCCGCAATAATAACAGAATCTCTACAAAGCTCTCCATCAATAACAAGGAAAGAAATGGAGTTCCGACATCTACGAATCTTAGCCGCACGTTGAAAAAATGTGGTATTGCGGTCCCCATCCTTAAGCCAATTAATACGGCTTCTTTGACGTAACATCTCATATTCCTTGCTCAATAGCTCGGCCTAACATTGCGTTAGACTCCACCTCTTGACAAAAAAGTTCTTCGAATAACCATCAATTGCAATGATATCCTGAATCGAGGCAATGGAAGAGAGAATGGACTCTTTTTCTTTGAAGGACATTGCCAAAAACATCCGCATTCCACACCTTAAGACGAGCTTTAGGCGTTTAAGCTTACCTTAATCCTACCCTACGGAGAATCGGAGAAGATCGGCAAAGCCCAAGAATCGCTAATCACCGCATAAAACATGTCATCAAGAGTCCACATGTTCTCAAACCTAGGAAGGTCAGACCGCATGACAAAGAAGTGTCCTCACAAGTGATAGAAATAGGATGATGGTCCGACACCGCACGAGGCAACAAGTGGCAACGTACCACATCCCATAAACCCAAGAATCCCTCGTCATAAGACCCGATCAATACGAGATTCCACATGATTACCCGTGTGCATACGACCCTTCCAAGTAAATTTATGACCCGAGAAGAAGGAATGTCAATCAATTGGCAATCCTCAATAAAGCTCAAAAATTCCCCGACAGAATTCACATTAGGGCATGCAAACTACGACATTCATGAGCACCCAACACCGCATTGAAATCCCCCACGACTAGATAATTAGAGTCTGATGGGCCAACAAATCCCGCCAAAGATCACGACGCCTTGCACATAAGAAGCATGCCCATGCACAAAACCGATCTGAAATTACCTACCGATAAACTCGCTTCAACTAAAACCAATTGATCCGACATATGTAACACAAAGGCCGAAATTAAACGAAAGAGAAACAAGAATCCAAATATTAGAAAGCATGCCAGGCACGCCGTTAACCGCGAGAATAGATAATCCCATGGCCGACCCGAGAAAAGAAGAATGAATAGACGAGTTATCCGTTTTAGGTTCCACTGCATAAAAGCCATATGGCTTGATAAGAGAGCAAAGATCTTGGCGAAGATAGCCTTCGAGAGATCATTTGAAATCCTCGAACGTTCCAAAGAAGAATATTCATTGATTAGCGATCGGCTCCCATGCGAGCCGCTTGATTATCCCGGGATTCCTCCTCAACTTCATCGACCCCATGATCTAGTAGCTACAATATTCATAGCATTCCGATTTTCTCGATTCCCCGACAGAACCCTAATGGCCGCCTAGAAGGACCCCCTTTGACCACGAAAGCTTTTGTCGAATTTCCCGGAGTTTTTTGTCCGCTAAGATATCCACGGAAGAATTATCCGAGTTGTGCGGCGAGGAAAATGGGATCAAAGATTGACATCCTTGTAAAATAGTAAGATCAATATTCCCAATTGTATTCCCAACGCCTCCCGACCTATCATGTCTATTACCCATTAAAGTATCAACATGGGGGTATGACAAGCATCAACCAAATCCTCGAGTCGGACCCCGCCTCAATCGCCAAAATTGGGTCAATATGTGCAACCGTCTCCATTGGCAACACATGAACATCATCCATTTCAATATTATCTCCAACCATCCCATCAAGAATAGCAAAATCATTAGAAGTAGAAGGGTGAGAAATAGAAGGGGAATTACCTCTCGAAAGGAGATTTCGGAGTATCACTCCTTTTATGAGGGTCAACCTCTGAAATTTGTATGTTCAAATTTTTCCCGATGCCAAATCCCTAGTAGTATTCACCATATTCCCCCGACGATTAGGTTTTGGATTCCGAGAAAGGCTACGACCCCTAATCGTCGTTGTCCGATTGTTATTTTTCGAACAAGCTGGCATTAAATGACCAATTATTTGACAATGGCGGCAAAAATCCGGAAGACGTTCATAATGAAAGAAAACAAATCCTGAGTGCCCGTGACGTTCGATCATCATCTTCTCGGGTAAAGTCGAACTCAAATCGACATCCACAAGAACCCGAGCAAAATGACCCATTGAACCGGAAAGAGTGTTATCGTCAATTTTAATGGGAGAGCCAATGGCTCGCAATCCCCAATAAGACCTCGGGATGCCAAGATCCCAACTTAGTCCAAAAATTCGCACCCAAACTTGTGCTATTGATGTGGTAGTGTTATCGGGATCGAAATATGGCGTCCCAAGCCGCAATCGAAATGTTCCCCGGGACAAAGAGTAAAAACATTTTCTCCAAACAATATCCCTATCCCAAAGATTAGCGAAATGAATATTGTAATATCCCTTACCAAGCGAAATAAGACGGAAAGAGAATTTATACGCCATAAAGATTTCAATTTTTCCCGAAGGCTGCGTAATATTCAATGGTTTGTTGCCCTTAGTATAAAGAGTTCGACCAATCAACGAATTTTCGCATAATAGCCGGCGAGACTCGTAAATTTCATCAAGAATATGTAGAGAAAATATATTACCTTTTTTCGTAGGAATGAGCGGAGAGGTAACCGTAACGTCATGTGTGGGAATCTTTAAAATCGGAGCTTGTTTAATGATATCGTATGTTGCGGGAGTTTTATCTTTGAGAAGTGTCGGAACGTCATCGTGGTCGTCGGGGTGTTTGAAGGAGTAGCGGGCGAAGGAAGGTTGAACCTGGTGCAAATCGATGAGAACGAGTGTGGCGCGACAATCACCATGGGTGTTTGTGAAGGTGCGGACGAAGGAGAGAGACGTGTTCGGGACTTGCGGCCGAGAGAAATCGGCAAGATCTCGGGAAAAGAAACTTAATTGCATCCATCGAAGAAGGTGGTACTCCTGGACGGTGGCGAGAGAAAATTATTTCGGCGTGGTCGTGGAGATAACATGATTGGAGAAGAGAAACTTTTTCTCACGCCGAAAGTGGAGCCGTCGCACGCGCATGTTTCTTTTTTAGAGAGAGAATTTTTACCTGTGAGTAAAGACGACACAGCAAATTCAAAAGGAACCGATTCAACGATCCCTAACCACTACTAACGTATTATTATGATTTATGAGAGAAAGGGTTCATTGTATATATAAAGGGTGGCGCTATTGACACCCCCAAAATTGTTAACTACACCCCCTTCATATAATTTCAAAAATGTTATTAGTTTAAAAGACAATGATACCTTTACTTAAATAAATAAGTTCTAATACACTTCATCTTCCTCACACTCACCCACGTTCTTGTAAAAACTGAACTTTTTTTTGTAAACCCTATATTTTTAAACACTCACATTATTGAAAATATTTAATTTTATCGAATAATATAAGTATATCCTTAATTTTGCAATTTAAAAGTGTGTTATTTTTTCATTTTTACAGCTGAAAATTTACTGTTGAATAACAAAAGTGCGATACTTTGCACGATCGCAGTGTAGTTAAAAATTTTCTCGTGTGGCACGATCGTAATTATATTTTCGATCGTGCCACTTGCATGATGACACGATCGATGGCACGATTGTAGTTACTTTTCGATCGTGCCTTATGGCACGATCGGGTATACCATCGTGCCATCCGTCGTCTTCTTCCCCAAACTCAGACAAAAACCAGAAAAAAAAAATTGTAACTCTAGAATCAAACAAATACAATTACTCAACACTTATACCCAACAATTACCCAAACTAATCCAACTATAAGTGCGAAATTAAATTAAAGTATTAAATTCAAAATTAAAATAAATTAAAAAATGCGTAATCTAAAAGATATTACATATTTTTTCGTTGTCGAAACAAAAAAGATTGGTGGAATTTCTTCCGTCGTCGTTCCCGCGTCTTTGGTTTATCATTTTGGGTGTATTTGGGAGGAAAAATAAGTGCAAGAGTAAAATTGGAAAAAAAGGGGGGTGAACTCATCAATTGTGTTATATTTAAAAAAGTAGGGGATAGTGTACTTAGAAGTTTGTGTACTCATCAAAAAAGGGATGTCAATAGCGCCACCCATAAAGAAATATGCATCCTAGTTAGCATTCCAATCAGCATTTCCGTTAGAAAATTGAGAATTCCCGATTCGGGGTGGTGATGTAGCAATCAACAATCTAGTCAATTTTGAAATTTTGTTGGCCAAAATTGTCCTCAATGTGTCAAATTTTTAAAATTAAAGTCTTAAAATACAAATTATAAAAATAAATATTTTAGAATGCCACCGCCCCAAAATTACAAGACTAATATAATTGGCAAAATTACAAAACACTAGGAGTAGTACTTTTTGGGACATACACTAATCGAACAGAGTCAAACTTAGATATATTCGATACATTAGCTCACGAGTAGGCTCGTTAGTAAGCTTACATAAATTTAAATTGATAGTTTGACTTTTAATTTTAATTTTTATATGTTTACTTATGATAAATATACAAATATTTAAATAAACTTGTTTATTTGAATAAATCATATATTTTATGCGTTGTAGATCTATGTAATTTTATTTTTTTAATAAATTGAATAATAATTTAATTTATAATTGATATTTACTAAGCTCCTTTAGACTCGATTAAGCTCGAAAAAATGTGTGAGCCATCAATATATTCGATAAATTTAGGCTCGAGTTCGACTCAATTATAAACGAGTCAAACTCAAACTCTCAAAAACTCGGCTCGATTCGATTGCAGTCCTAGTATCCATCCATGGAGTGAAAAAGAAACAAAAATACTTATTGTTTATTAAATATATAATTAATATCCTAATTTATAAAGAAAAACAAAATCCTTTTTAATCATTTCATCGCATAATGGAGAGAAATAAGCAGAGCAAAAAAATGGCGGATGAGAAGAACAAGATAGTTTGGAACGAGAAGGATAAGAAATTCGAGACAGAGGACAAAAAAGCTTACCTTGAGTACGAGGTACGAAGCAATGGAGGCGTCAAAGTGATGGACATAACTCACACTTATGTGCCCCCAAGCAAAAGGGGTCTCGGCCTCGCCGCTCACCTCTGTGTCGCCGCCTTTTCTCATGCCCAGAATCACTCCTTCTCCGTCGTCCCCACTTGCTCTTATGTCTCTGTAAGCTTCTCCATCTTCGTCTTGCTTTAAACGATTGGTGATTTTGTTTTTGTCGAGAATGTAGTTTGAGTTACTTCGATGTGAGAAATTTTGGTTGGATTGGGATTAGGGTTTTTAATCCCCAATTGGTTGTTGCTGAGCAGAAAAACGAACCAAATTATTCTGACACTTGGCTCCGGATCGATTGTTAAAAATTCGTTTGAGTTTAATTGGTCAATATAACGAACCAAACTTGAATATGGATAAAATGTAAAGCTCGGCTTGACCTTGAGCTCGATTAGTAAAAGAATAAATAATGTCAAGCTACTTGAGCTAGATCCGAGTTCGTGTCAACTAAAGTTTGTTCAAGCTTGTCTCGATTATTAATCAAATCATTTACAAACACAAGTCTTCAAACAAGTTTGAACTGTATTATATTCGATTTTACTCGATTTTTTTACAGTCATACTGGTTATTGAATTTGATGTTTATTTGATTGTTGCTTCTTGAAATGAATAAGTTGAGAAAAAAAAAGGGTTTGCTTTTCTGATATGAATTGTTGAGATTGTTCAGCTTGGTTGTTACAAAAACCACCCCGAGCTTTAGTATAATTACAAAAAAATTCAATTATTTTTTACAATTACAAACACTCTATTGACATTTGTTTCTCTTTTACAAAGGGGTATTTGTTAAGCAAATACAAACCTCGAGGGGTTTTATAATTTTGAATGATGACCAGATTTTTTTGTAATTAGGCTAAACCTTAGAGGTAACTTTTGCAATTATCCTAAATTATATGAAGAATCTCATAACCATTGTTCTGAAAAACTCTGTCTAGCCCCGACTAGCTCCCGCCTAGCGGTAGGCCCTTCTTGTCCACCTTGGTTATTCTTCTGAGTAGGTCCCGCCTAACTCCGTCCAGGTCCCGCCTAACCCCGCCCAGACTCCGTCTAGGCGCTAGGCCTCAGTCTACCGCCCAATTAGCGCCTAGCACTTTTAGAACACTGCTCATAACTACTTGGATTTTATCTTGGAACTTTTTATGTACTACAACTGTTTTGTTCCTATAAATTTCTGGTCTTATGCTTTGTCTGAAGTTTCACTATTTCATTTTCATACACAATTGTGACTTTTTGTTTTCTTGGCAGGATACATTTCTTCCTCGAAACCCAACTTGGAATTCCATTTTGTACAAGGAAGATGTAAAGTCCTGCATGTGAAATTTGTTATTATCCCTCATGTTTGTGTTTTTTTCCCTTTGTTTTTACTTGAATAAATACCATAAATATAGAAAAACTCAAGCAGACCATGTTTAGGTTACTGTTAATGTTCTGTTTTAGTTGTATTCTGAATGTCATGTAATGATTGTAAAAATAACCAATGAAATTTGTTCCTGGTTACAATAGGTTGGCATGATGGCATCTGATCTTGATTTGATGGTGTTAGAATAGTCTTTGTTTTTTTTTTTTACTTTTCAATTTCTGATAATTGGGATAGTTGTGGTTATATGGAGTTAGAAATTTAGAATTCCAGCAATAAGGAATAATAAAAGTTGGGGTAAATTATAAAAACTACCCCGAGATTTAGCCTTACAAAAAAACTCGAGTTGTCATTCAAAATTACAAAAACCCGCTTGTATTTCTTTAACAAATACCCTGTTAAGGCACAATTTCCAAAATTTAATCAAATATCAAGAGGGCGTTTGTAATTTTAAAAGATATTTGATCTTTTCTATTGTAATTAAACTGAAATTCAAGAGTATTTTTTCTACAACCATGCTCATAGTTGCAGAAATCGCTAGACATTAGTTGAGCGGCAGCCCAACGCCTAGAAAACTCTGTTTTTTTATTTCTTTTTATCTTTTTTTAAACTGATTTTTGCCGTCTAGAACACGTAGGCAGGTGCCTAGGTCCGACTTTTTTGGCCGCCTAAGTAAGCACCTAGCCCCGATTTTGTGCCACCTAGCCCGCTTAGGTGGGCACCTAAGCCGATTCTCGGCCAAAACAATTTCTTGGACCAATTTCGGCAAAATTGGATCGGCCTAGGAGCACCTACGCCGATTTTTACAACACTGAATTCATGAGTCATGAGGCTGGTTTCTAAATAAACACAAGGACCAAACAGTATCATACATTTTATTCTGTACATATTCTGATAATCTTACATACGATGTTCGAAACTGGAGGACCACAAACCACACAAGGTTAGCTTATTACAATACATGTTCTTCAGGCCACATTGTGAACAGAATAGTCCATGTAGTAATTCAACAAACAACAAAATAAATTGTCTCTATTTACAAATTATATTTGAGGTTCTCTGGCGAATTGCGATCAACCAGGTACAAAAAAATCCATCTTGTCCACCGGCAGATTCAGTACCGATGTTTCAACCTGTAACATACGAGTAAATATATCATTTGTAATGACAACATTACGAGGAACAAGATTTTCTAGGACCATAATACCAGCAAAAATGCAAAATAGACAACGGTTAATTACAAAAAATATTCTTGAAGTTCAGTGTAATTACAAAAAATTCCGGTTATCTATCAACATTGTTTCTATTCATTTGTTAAGCAAATACAAAACTCACGGGAGCATTTGTAACACGCTAAGGGGGTATTTGTAATTTTAAAAGATAACTGAAGTTTTGTGTAATTAAGCTAAACCTCAGGGGTAGTTTTTATAATTTACCCTAGACATGATCATGGAATTCAGTATTTCACCGGGGTATTCAGTTACTCGGTCAAATTATCATTCTCTGACGAAAATTCAATTGCAAAAGGAGGAACAAAACTTCCACGTAAATGCAACGTGCAAACTTGAGTGTCGAGTATTGTTGTTGCATCATACGGGTCGTCTAAATGGGGGAAAAATAAATTACGTACTTCATCGAACGGGACAAAGACAAAAGGGGTAAGACCCCTTTTGTGCGAAATTGCAGGAACATCAGGGTTATGTGTTTCATCTTCTTGCCACCTTTCGACTACTCCAAGAATGTCCTCTCCAGGACCACTAGCCTCAGCATCATTCACACCGCTTGTAACAAGTGAGAGGAGATCCATCCTATTGTTCGCGCCTTCTGTAGTCCCTCTTAACCTATTTTGAAGAGCACAATCACATAAAAAGTGATGGACTGTAAATACATAGTCATAAATTTTGAATATTACAATTAAAGGTTAATTACAAAAACTACCATTGAGGTTTAAATTAACTAGAAAAAATCCAGTTATCATTCAAAAATACAAAATACCCTCTTGACTCCTGTCTCTTTTCTACAAATTGCACCCTCAAGAGGGGGGATTTGTTAGTCAACTACAAACCTTAAGGGGGTATTTGTAATTTCTAAAGATACCTGGAACTTTTGTAATTAGGCTAAACCTCAGGGGTAGTATTTCTAATTACCCTTACAAATAATGTAAACAAGAATATCTAATAAACGTCTGCCTAGAAAAATCCGGACCAAATTCTTTTCTAGCACCTAGGGGGTCAAATCAACTACAAATCGATTATAGTCCATATTTGACATGCTAAAGCTTGAGAAGAGCCTTAAAAAGTACGAACCATGAGGTGTAACCTAATTATAAAAAAACCAGTTATCTTTCAAAATTGCAAATACCCCCTTGACATTTGTTTCTATTTTACAAATTAGACCTCACGAGGGGCATATTTGTTAGGTAAATACAAACCTCGAGGTGTTTGTAACACTTTAATGGAGTGTTTGTAATTTCGAAATATAACTGAAGTGTTCTGTAATTAGGCTAAACCTACGGGATATTTTTGTAACTATCCAAAAATGATTTGGGCATCTTTTGGACCATGAAATACATTGAAGATACCTCAAGCGGATTCTTAACACAGTTGGACGCAAGCCAGGATACAAAAGAGCAGCTTCGACCTGCAAGCAGAACAGCTAAATCAGATTTCCATTTGTGAAAAAATGTAACAAAAACTTAATGAAAGAACAGGTCAACATCAATATCACATAACGAGCTAAAGATGAACTGCGAGGAATTCTCCACTTGCATTAATTAAAAATAACACCAAACAAAAAACAAGACCAATGTGGAATAACAACAGTAGAATCTGACCTTATCTTCAGAAAGTGTGTACTGTCCGCTAAAAACACAATCAGCTTTCGAGGCACGGAAGTTCATGTATTTCACCACATCTTTAACTTTTGCCGATGAATTCTATTGGCATTGACAAGCAAAGGAAGAAAACTGTCATAATCAGATTTTTTTCAAAATAAAATTCCCAAATATATACAGTTGCCAAAAAAAAAAAAACAGTCGAAGATATGACCTTATAGAGAAACCTTCCAGAAGGATAAAATCGCAAGTACCGGAAATAGCAAACCTGCAACGTAAGATAGAAAAAACGCATTACATAATTACTGTAATCCATCAAAGGAGATATAGCAAGGAAGCTACAGAGAGATTCATTTATGTGTAGTCATTTTTTCGAAAAAAATTCATTAAACCAGGTGGTCCAGATCTCTTCACCATTTGATTGTTAAAAATTGGCAAAATCAAAACAAATGATACCACATCCAAAAAATCTATGAAAAGGTATGACTAAAAATATTTTAAATGTAACCCAAAGAAAATATACCTTTGTATCTTTCAGCATAAGATTTTTGTATTTTAGAATTAATGTGAAAATACACAACTTATGACAAATAGGCATTGGCAAATGGCAATCCCAAAATCTCAACAAATAATACACAACTTTTTAACTGCCATTGGAATGTGATACAACAGTAGCATCATATGTTTGACATTAGCCATGTACATTTATGTCAGTCTTCTCCAAAATTATCCCTTTATCTCATTAAACTACACATTTTCAATAGAATCTCAAGGTATAAGCCTTTAATGAAACAGAAACCAATACACTATGAGGAACTAATACAAGGTATAAGCCTTCAATGAAACAGAAACCAATACACTATGAGGAACTAACAAAACTGAAATCAGAGAAAAGCATACAATATGAATGGGATTAGTGATCTTCCACTCTGCAACTCCAGCACGAATATAGGTATTCCGGCTGACATAAAGGCCTAGAAATTCAAAGCACAAATTTAGCACTGTGTTTAAGACAAGAATTGAGTTACAAGTATGAAATAAACATGCTGCAGCCTGCAGACCCTTAATACACTGTCCATGAGTACTAGCATTCTCATAACACATCAAGAAGCCCTACAACTAGCTAAGAATCGAAATTTTTTGTCAACGTTCTAAATGGTAGCAGCAAAACTGCAGTCATCCATATATTTTCGCGCCTAAAACACACAACAGAAGAAAAAGCTTATGCACAAGATAGGATGATTTACTAAGTTAACTCCACAAATTTTCACACTTTGTGGAGCTCAACTTGAGAGGCTTAAAATGAGAGACTGATAGCAAGAGGCGGAGAACCCGATAGGATGGCTTTTTCACTCTTTAACAAACTGTGACATCTAGGTTGCATCAAAACAAACAAAAAAATACTAATAAAAATAAAAATAAAAATCACAAAGTGATATCTAGTTAGCGATCAGACATCTACTGGCCGAGGGTTTTAAGTTATCAGGGTGTGAAACCCAATCTATTTGAACAGGCGCAGACAAACTTAACTCCGAAGAATCGCTATTTATTCTGGGAGAAAACTTGAATCCCATATCAAACCGGGAAAAAGTGTAAGACAAAATAATAGAAGAAGCTTGTTACAAGTAGTTTAACTACTCAATTAACACACTTGTTTTAATAGAATGCAAAAGAACACAAGTTACAGCAAAGAATCTTACCATCAGTTCAAGTCTTGGTCTTAAAAGCCACATTTTCCTCCAAGAACCATGATACTCCGATTGTAGAATCTTATAATTTTCCACCACTCCATTGAGCTACAAAGAAAGCCTAAAGTTCAGAATGAAAAATTGCACACGTCAATATTGCAAGATTAATAGCCATTATAGTATCGACCTGCCAAGCCCTTAAGCACGCATTGCGCCAAAACACAGGGTTACGAATAGTATATCTCCATTTTCGACACACACAAGCTGCCCTCCCAAGGGTATATGGAGTCATTTTTGAAAATATCTGCATAAAAAGAAACAAAGATATATATCATAATTAGAACGTCCACAATTATGCAAACAAGATATGACCTTTATAATTTAGAAATGATCGTCATTTCTTCTCAAGTACATTATGTCTAGCAATTAATGTTCTTAGTAGAAAAGAATCACCAACTTTTGCAACCCAGTATTTCCATTGCTCCCTCGACCCCATATAATATATTTTTAAAACATGGATACACCCTGAAAAAACTAGAGACTTATGACAAGAACCAATTTATAGAGACGAGTCTACTTTACAACACTCATACCTCCAAAAGCAACTCATCAGGCAAGGTGCGGTGTATTAGTGCTGTATCAACAAACGGTTTGCTACTCAAACTACCAAATGGAGCAACAGGTCTGACATTAATCCCATAAAGATCTGTCAAGGGGGAAAAAAGGGTATTGCAACAGTTCATCAGAAAAAGCCACTGAACAGGCAGCATAGGATTTGGAATAACACATGGTATGCAAAATCAAGCGAACGAAACAATGAGAATCGATTAATTACCAAGCCACGGCCTTTTTGTAACCAAGTATTGAGCTGCTCTCAACCGTGAAGATGCTTCAAGCTCCGCTGCCAGTTTTATCGCATAATCTGGCAATAATGAACACATTACTCAGAATTTTCTATCCAAAAAGCAAAAAACAGTCAATAAGATCATAAAGTAAACTTGAGTAACAATACAAACTTCACAAAAACAGATATTACCATTCACCCCACATAAATTTCGCTTCAACTTGTGAATTTCTCAAGAATTACTCAGAAATTATATCAAAAATATTATAAGGAGGCTACAGCTATTAACACCCACTCTAGCTAATCACCCAAAACCCCGAAAATTTACACACAAAATTCAAACCTTGACGAAACCCAGATAACAAAACCCAACAAAATTACGAAATTACAGAAATTTAATGTGCATAATCATTCAGCTATGTCGAATCAAGGTCATTGCTTTATTTTTCTTGTAAGAAACGAATTGAATGGAAATGGCAATGAATTTTTGCTTACCTGAAGCCATTAAACACAGTTAGTAGCGTTTCTGTTTCCTGCTCCTGTGAGATAGCCGATTAGTACTTGATTTTCGCGGAATGGAAAACGAAGAGGAGGAGAAGAAAAGGGCATAATAATATTTCTGGTTATTAATGTCTTAAACTGTGTTGCAGAAATCAAACCAGACCACTGAGACCATCGCGTAGGGACCCATTGCCCAATTCGCCGACCTTCCATGTAAAATTACAAATTTGTCAAATCTAATTTCGAGTATTTCCAATGGAGCCCAGAATATTATGATTAATTACAGTTTTGAGTTGCATTCTAAATGAAATGGCAAGAACACCCTTGTAGAAAGCCCAACTCATTTTTATGCTGACCTTTTTGGCCCACAAAAATCTTATGGGGACAAACCGGCGAAGTGCTCATCGGTCTTGTAGATGCTACTATTCGAGGAATATATTATGTGTGGTATATTTACCGAAGATTTGCACACAATACACACACAATACATGTGTGATTGTACGTGAATTTTTATACATTCATAATAAATATATGGTTACTATGCATTTAGAATACTCGTCCCGATATAGCATGGAATAAAAATAAATTCAAATGATTATAGTTTGTTTAAATTAGGGGGTGAACAGGTGAAGTGGTTTTATATTGCTTTTGGGTGTTATGTTTCAAATTTTTTATTAATTATTAGCGGTTTTATTAAAAGGCATAAAATTAGGGGGTGGCGCACCATTTACCCATATTATTATCCTTTCATTGTTATTAGGAGTGATCATAAATTTTAAAAAATGTTATCCCTTTGGGAATATCCGATAAATTTTAAAAAATGTCTGAACCACACCAAATTGCACTGCCCATATTATGACATTGCTATTCAAAATGATTATAGTGATTTGCAAAATGATTTTGATGATCTTCAAATGAATTCCAAGGTTTACTTGTTAAGTACAAAAATTTGAAAAAGGAATTCAATATTTTGAAAAATGAAAAAGATAGTTTATTTACTTCCTACGAATCACTATCATGTGCTCACACCACCACACTTGATAAGGTTAGAAACCTTGAAAAACAAAATAGTACTCTTGTTAAGGATATTAATTGCATGAAAAATGATTTATCAAAACCCAACTTGAGTACCAATAAAATGACCGATATTGTTGATGTTCATAATTGTAATAAATTAAAACAAGGACTTGATCATAAGTCTAGTGTTGTTAATCGTATGAAAAGAAATCAAGTCCCTATGCATGTTGGTCATTATGATTCAAAAATTATCACTTGCTTCTATTGCGGTAAAAAGGGTCATACGGCTAATTCTTGTCGGGCTAGAAATAGCTCTAATTATTTGTGGAGACCTAAAAGTCTCAAGACTAATCCCAAAGGACCCAAGCACTTGAGGGTACCACAAAACAATGTCATTTTAGGTACCCGACGGATTAATAATCAAAGAAAATCCATGTCACCAAAAAAACATCAAATGAACATCTCATTTGATCAAAGAAGGAGAAAACAAAGTCAACTTCCAAGAAGAGGATACAATCAAAAAAGGGAAGAATACAATTCTTGGAAATGGCAAAGACATCAACAAGATGATTTTCCAAGAGAAAGATACTTTCGAAAAAGAAAAGGCCAAAATGCTTGGAAATGGAACAATTGGAGAAGCCATCATCAACAAGATGATTCTCAAAGGGGAAGATATCATCAACAACGGGAACGACATAACCCATGGAAATGGCGTAATTGGTAAACCGTATCTCCCCATTTAAATATGCATTTTATTCAGTTAATGTACATGTTTTTATTTGTGTCTAAATTGCAAATGAGTTTTCATAATTTTAAAATTAAGGTCTTCAATATATTTTTTTAAATCCCTTGAAAATGGGACCTTACATGTTGCTTCTAAACTCTTATGGATTTTTATTTTTCCTTATCACTTGCCTACACTTGTGCTATTATATTTTGTGCAATATTTGTTTGAGAATTGTGTAGGTTATATATCTCATATTCATTGGATATTTCTTCATCAAGTTTCTTAAATCATCGAGGTATGTTCATTCGTATTTTTCTTAGAACTCGATATTATGATTATGCACATGTCTTTCAAGATATTTCATTTCAACCCCTCAAGTGCCCCTAAATGATGTTGTAATTTTTTTTTAAAAAGGGCACTACTTATTAAATCTCGATTTTCTCGAATATATGTTTTCCCGAAACTCGTATTTGTTGGACTTGGTCCAAAATTATCTTTTTGCAAAGTTTTAAAACTTTTGGGGTGAAAATCGTATTTTGGAATTTCTGGAAATAAAATTGCACTGAAACTGGTACCCAGGAGTCGACCGAGAATGGCCGACCACGGGTCGACCGGTCGGCCGACCCGACCACACGGGTCGATGACCCGTCGGCCGACCGGCCGACCGGGTGTATTCACGCGTAAACTTATATTTGAAACATGGGCAATTTTTCCTCATTTCATCCTTACAAAACTTGAACCCTAGCTTATCTTTTCTCCCAAATTCTCTCAAAATATCCCAATATTTCTCAAATTATTCCATCCTTGAGTTTATATTTATCAAATTCATCTTGTTTTCATGGCACCCCGTCAATTCACCGGACGAAATCCTCAAAAGAGGAGAAGAAATCAAAGGGGAGAATCTTCCTCCAACCCCCAACAAGATGATATTCCACAAGGAAAAAATCAAAACCGGCTCACGGAAGAGGAGATTGTCGAATTAAGAGCCGGGATTTCAAAATCGAGCATTCATTGGAACTCTAGTAAGTTATCACTTCTTTACGAGCCTCCCTCTAGAGATAATAGATTTCGATTTCTAAATAAACTTGCGGAGGAGCACTATGATAACATTGGGTTAAACGACAAGAAAATTGTGTGCACTCGTATGGTTCGATTTTTAGCATTTCATGATGAATTTCCGGAAATTAGGGCTTATTTTGAAATTCAAGGTTGGGTTTCATTATGGGAAAATCCATGTTTGCATTATGATGACGAGCTTATAAAACTTTTTTATGCAAATATGTGGATTGTTGATGCTACGGTAGATAATCCGTTGGAACTTCACACATTTGTTAATGATAGGCATTTTTCATGGACATTGGCCGATATTTGTAATTATTTCAATGTGTCGAATGATGGAGTGGTTAATGTGGATTGCACTAATTGGGATGATAATCTTTTTGGTGTTTCACTAGATAAGGTGAAAACCTTTTTAGGAGTGTATCCCGAAGTGACATACTCGGCAATGCCGCCAAATTATCGGATTATATCTATTATTTGCTCCTATTGTGTCTGTGGAAAGGAAATAAAACTTCCGAGTAATCTCGAACTCTTTCTCTCCTATAAGATTGTTCGAGGAGAAAGGGTAAATTATGGGGCAATTTTTGTGTATTGTTTGTCGGAATCGAGAAGGCTTACTAAGAAAAAATATACTATGGGTAATTTGATTTGCCGACTATTATACTTATCGGGATACCCGGAAAATGAGATGAATACCGAAATTCATCACAATAATTATGATAATGCCAACATTCTACAAATGGTAAGAATGCGACAACATTTACCACGGGTTCCCACCAAAGCCGCTAGGGGACGTGCCCGACATCAACAACAACCTCGGGATGATTTATTTAATGACAATGAGGTTGAAAATATCGGAAGAGGTAATGTTGATGAACAAGGAGATGAGGAAGAAGAGAATGTGGGGAATGAAGAAGAGGAACAAGAAATTGGGGATGAAGAAAATGAAGGAAACGAGGAAGGAGATGAAAACGAGCAAGATGTTGAAGATTTAAGTCTCAAAGAGAGAATGGACAAAGTGTAAAGAGATACATTTAGAGATGTAGCCTCTCTTAGAAAAGAGCTCCGGGTTGTGAAGAAAGAAAATTCTAGTTTGAAAAAGTCAATCGGCAAATTGAAGAAATTCATCAAAGATCTTATCCCCGGAACTTGCTTCTCTTCGGATGAGGATTGATGTACCCACCCCTTTATTATCTTAGCATTTCTTTCATGTTGCTTTGTAATTTTATGAACTTTCTTGTAAAACTCAAAATTGCACTAATGGATTTGCTTGTTTTCTTGAAATGGTTAAAATAGCAAGTTGAAAGTGACTTGTGGATGATCATGATATTGATGGAGTACTTGATGGTAACAATACTCTAATTTGGCATAGTTTGGTGTTGGTATGAAGTACTTGATGGTAAAAGTGCTTCTTTTAATTTTTGCTTAAATGCATTTGAGATGTCTTGATTATTTTGTTTAGATGAATAATTTGGGACATTTGTAATGTCTAATATGCATTGTTTGATACTTGACATGTATTACTTGTTGGATCCTTAATTTTGGCTTGATGGCATTGGTAATGCCTTGATCCTTTTTTGGCTAAAATTATCTCAATTGGGTCGAACCCTTGAGAATTTACTTTTTTTTAGCCTCTTATTTGATGGACATATGTTGAAAAATTGTTTTTGGGTGATGATATGAAAAACTTGGCTTAAATTCTTTTGCAAGGGCTATAAACATTTTCTTCAAACTTTGACGTCCGCCAAGTGTTCGATAAAATGGTTCAATAAAAAAATTCATCACCTACATGACTCTCTTATTTTTAAATGTCTTAAATTCCTATTGAGATCATGTTTTTTGGCTAACAAATGAGCTTATGGACTTCTTATGATACATCTCTCCCAATTTTTTTTGGATCCTTAACATAATTGCTCAACAGTTGATAAACCGTCTCTTTAGAACACTTTGATATAATTGTATGATGTTTTTATCATCCTAACATTCTTTTTGATGATTCCAAAGGGGGAGAAACAAGAAATTGACTCATTAGCTCAAAGAAGCTAATAAAAGCTTGATATAAAAGCTATAAGCTATGGCATCTTAAAAGCCATAAGCCATTAGTTGTGAATTATATTGTTGCTTGATGGACTTTTATACATGTCTAATGATGTTTTGTGGACAGGGGAGCTTATAAGCTCTTGAACAATATGTAAAAGCTAAGCTTTTGGCTTATGGTTAATTGCTTTTACTTGATGTGCTTGTTGATAGGGGGAGCTTGTGCTTATTATGCTTATTATTGAATATACTTACTCCCTTTCTTGGTTGCTTATGTATTTTGGAAATTTTGGTTGCTTCCAAACGGTTAGATGTTTTTACCGGAAAATTGTTTTTAAAATTGTCCTCCTAATATTTCTAAAAATTGTTTTGGTTTGTAATCATCAAAAATGGGGAGATTGTTTGATACATGTCTTTTATCTTAATTTTGATGATTTTATTTTTACACCAAAATAATGTTTTTAATTGTTGTCAAAATACTCCTAAATGTTTTAAAATGATTTTAATATTTTCCGGAGTATTTCTTCAAGTTTATTTTCAATTAAATTGGACAATGCTTTTAAATGATTTTATGTCAAAGTGTTTTTACATCCTAAGCTATGTTTCTAAATGTTGTCCTAATACTTCCGATCGTTCTAAAATGTTTTCACTATTTTTCGGAGTATTTCTTGGAGTTTATTTTCGATAAAATATTGGACAACACTTTTGTTTTGAGGCCAACCGGTCGCCCTATAGGGCAACCCGTACCTGAAGAGTACGTTGAAACAAAAATTGGGCCTAGAGTGAAAAAGCAGGTCGGCCGTGCCGCCGGCGTCGCCTTAGGCGCCGCCCGAGTGCGACAATACAAGTTTTTTTGTTGAAACAGAAACTCATACTCTTCACTCCCTTGAGGCTTGGACCGATTGAACATAGGAGTGACCGGTCGAACCCTACGTCGACCGGTCACCCTGTGTAAATTTGTGATATGTTTATTTCAAACTCTATTTTTGTGCGACCGGTCGCCCTATCTTTTGACAGCAAAATCTGACCGTTTGACAGCAGACATCTTTTCCTTAAAATGTGGGATTGATTTCTAACAGCTATATTCTTGATTTTTATTGTATTTTTCTGTAGATTTTCAATCCCCAAGAGGAGCCTATGCTTGATCAATCATCTCCTATAAATAGAGGAAGTTTTGGAGCAACCAAGTGAACCATTGAGATACAACACAACAAGATATACTTCAAGCAAACACTTGTTCTTCATTGTCATTATTCTTGTTGTAATTTTGCCTAGCTTATCACTTTCACATCCTTTAGGTCTAGACTAGACTATTCTTGATTACACTTTGCACTCATATTGTAATATTCATTATTGAGTTGTAATCTTGATTTTTGGTCATCATTCAACACAAGACATCCTTGTGAGTATTCTTGTGGTAAGAATACACTTGGGTGATCTAGGTGATAGGTGTTTCAAGAGTGTGGTGCTCTTGAGGTGTTGAAGAATTTGGTATTCTTCAAAATTGAAGATTGTGGTGATCTTCAAAGGTGCCGTTGAAGGAAGATTGTGGTAATCTTCAAAGGGAGATTGTGGTAATCTCTAAAGGTGGTGTTGAAGAAGAGTGTGGTGCTCTTCAAGGTGTTGTAAATTGAGTTTGTATTAATTTTGGTAATTAATAAAATTCTTTTTCTTTTTGAAATCCATCACGGATATACTGGGGTGGTAGATGATTAGGCTATAGGTGGGTTGAACCTCTATAAATCGACGTGTGTTGTTTACATTCCGCACCTTTATTATTGTCTTTGAGCATTCGGTTTGAAAAAGAGGGAAAAACCGAAAAGATGGAGATAATCTATTCACCCCCCTCTAGATTATCGTAGCCGCTTGGACTTACAGGCTATTCTTAATTACACTTACACTCAATTGTATAATTCATTATCGAGTTGTAATCTTGAATTTTTGGGTTATCATTCAACACAAGATATCCTTGTGAGTGTTCTTGTGGTAAGAACACACTTGGGTGATCTAGGTGTTAGGTGTAAGAAGATTGTGGTAATATTCTTGTTGAGGTGTTGAAGAATTTAGTATTATTCAAGGTTGAATATTGTGGTAATCTTCACAAGGTGCCGTTGAAAATTGTGGTAATCTTCAAGAGAGATTGTGGTAATCTCAAAGGTGGTGTTGAAGAAGAGTGTGGTGCTCTTCAAGGTGTTGTTGTAAGTTGGTGTTGTATTAATTTTGGTAATTAATAAAATCTCTTTTTCTTTTTGAAATCCATTCCGAATATACTGGGGTGGTAGAGGATTAGGCCCTAGGTGGGTTGAACCTCTATAAATCGATGTGTGTTGTTTACATTCCGCACCTTTATAGGGCATAATCGAAAAGATGGAGATAATCTACTCACCCCCCTCTAAATTATCGTAGCCGCTTGGACTTACAAAACTTTGGTCATTATATTTGAATGATTGATGCCAATTTAGTTAGTTAATGTATTGTGATTTTTTTTTGTCAACAACTATGATAATAAGTAGTTAAAAAAATATACAAGTTCATAGACATACAGGTCAATTATGAAATATAAAAGGATTATTTGAAGTGGTAGAAATATGGCTTATGTTGCATTCTATTTAGATAGTGAAATTGTTCATTTGTATTTTATATTATTTAATTTATATTTAATTCACTACCTTAAAAATAACAAAAATAATAGTATATTTATTATCTATTACAATAAGTGTTTTTTTACAAGTTATTTAATCAATACATACATATTCGAAATGATTTTCAGTACACACTTAAATATTAATAATAAAAAATATAATAATTATATACTAAGGGCTCGTTTGGTTGGGGTTTATGTGCTTGATATCACCCATTTTTGTAATAATTCCATTGTATTATTTTGTTTGGTTCACTTTGTGATAGCCCATGAAAAAGACTTGGCCATGTTTAGTGTTTACTATCAATCCTACTCCTTGTTTGGTTGGGGTTTATGCTAGGGATATCAACCAATTTTGTTATTAATCAAGCATATTATTTTATTTGGTTCAACATGGCTGGACCCATGAAAAAGACAAGGCCCAATCCCTTATCATGCTCATTTAGTGATACTATATCCCACTATAGGGATGGAATGCCTTTTCTATCCGTTTCCCTAAACAAACATGATAAAAGGACATATTGTATCCATATAATAAGGCTAGAAAATAAAATAGGAATTAATCATACACATTACTATTATTCAACCAAACGAGCTCTAAGTATATCATAGGTTTTACCTCAGGGCAATAAAGTAATTTGACGAATTTAAGGAGACATCATCATAGTCAATCAAGGTTCCCTCCTCTCCGGTTCCCTCCCCTGCAATGACTTACACGGCACACTATAATCGCTCAAATCAAGTACCACACTCTTTCTACCTTTTCCTTCCTTTTCGGCCCAAAAGTAATTAATAATTACATTTAGCACCCACTTCGGATTCTTGCTCAGGTAACGCAGGTAACTGTCATTGGATCCTCTAATTGTTGAAATCGACGTCGTTTAACTGTCCCCTTTTCATTCCATCGTCGTCAACTTCAACTATCCGCCAATTCATGGAGACTTCCTATGGCTATTCCTCGAATTATCAGTATTCAGGTTCTTTTGCAGCTTCTCGGCGAGATGTCACTTACAGGTGAATAATGGCTGCAATTATTTGGATTTTCCTGATTGTTTTTTCCTGGGTTTCAATTTAATCGAACGGAAAATTTCGGGTATGGTATAATGAGCTTGATATTTGCCCGAATTAATTTGCATAATTTGGCAACTGTTCATTTATCTTCGTTGATTCAGTAATTGGGAGGCCGAAAAATAGTAAATTGAACCGATTATCAGTCTAATTGTAAGCAGAATTCGTAGCTTTAGCTTGTTTGTGTGGAAAAGCTGCCGTAGTAGAATTTATGCTACTGAAATGAGTTAAGGTGGATGATATGTCGAAGCGTCTTGTTAGATTTAAATATTTAGTTGAAATGTGATCTTGTTTACTGAAACAATTTGGGTTTTTTGAACTGTATACCAAGTAGTGGTTTGAAGTTAAAATTAGTGCTTTCTGGTGGAAAAATGTACTTGAGTTTGCATGACAAACATTGATTCTCCTTAAATTGCATCTAATCCCCTGTCCACTGTCCACTGTCCTTAGGGGTGGCAATTATTGACACGACATGATAGCATGACTCGAAAACGACACAAAAATAGCATGTTAGTGTTTAGCCTGATCGTGTCCGTGTCCTTATCGTGTCGACATGATAAGGACACGAAAATTCGTGTCGTGTTTGTGTCGTATATCCATGTAAACACGATAAGGACACGAACACGATAGTGACACTGTAAAAACACGATAATGACACGTTTTTCTGTTAATGACACGATAGTGACACGATAATGACATGTTTACCTGTTAGTGACACGATAACCCGATATTTTGTATGTTTGTATCGTACACGTTGTGTAATATCGTGTAATTTGCTATCGTGTATTAACGTGTCGGAGCAGATCTTTATCGTGTCATGATCGTGTTTCACCTTATCGTGTCGTGTCGTTATCGTGTCGACACGATAACCTGTTTTGCCACCCCTACTGTCCTATCTCTCACAGACACACACAACGTAGTGAGCTAAGTCTTTTTGGATGCATAGGAAATGGTTATTCTTGTTTCGTAGGAAATTTGGTTCGGGGTCAATTCCGCTAAAACTTATGCAAGGTTCTATAGACATGTTGCACTGTATGAGTGGTAGGCCGTTGTAATTAGCTGATGCAATGTCATTCATCACTATCTTTTGCTATGTTGAGTTGGAGTGAAGATCATCGGTTTAAGCAAGAAAGGTGCGAGGGTACGGTTTTGTTGGGTTTAATATTGTAATGGGAGCCTTAATAATAAGTACCCCTGGCAAACCTGTAATTGCATCATTGCCAAATAGAAGCATTAAAAGGTTTGTTGAACTCTGGGAGCACCTCACAATATCAAGATCACAATTTGTTCAACGGGACCAAAATATTTAGATGCAAATTGTGGGACAATGCATGTTTGTTTGCTTTCAACAGGTCACTGCTAACAAGTTTGAGAGGTAAATTTTTTGGCAGTGGTATCTTTTGTGCAAATTTCTGAGGTATTATCAGTTATGGGGAGAAAATATCAAATTCCTTCGGGATGGTGACAATAAGATTGCAGAATACTGAGAATAGGTGTCATGATGTGCCCTGGTTGGGTTCACACTGGGGTTGGATGAGACCCAACAAGACGAGGGAAACTGGATTTGAGGACACCTCATAATTGGCAAATCTGATAGGGATAATTACAAAAAGTACCCTTGAGGTTTGACCTAATTACAAAAAACCCAGCTAAGTTTGAAAATTACAAAAAGTACCCGTGAGGTTTGATTTAGTGTTAAAATTAAGGGGCTAACTGTAATATTTTTATAAATGTGAGGGGTTGTTTTGAAATATCTTTTACTTATGAAGGGGTAAATGTTAGACACAATAAAACTTCAGGGGTACTTTTTGTAATTTTGAAAGTTAACTGGGTTTTTTGGTAATTAGGTCAAACCTCAAGGGTACTTTTTGTAATTAACCCAATCTGATAAGTATATAGATTTGTCTAAAACCAATGTGTTGGCCATATGTTCAACATTATATTTGTTTTTTTTTTTTTTACTGTTTTGGGTCTTCTTGAGTACTTAAAACTTTTTTGATTTTAGAGTACTTTGCTTTAAAACCGTGGACCGCATACGCCTAGGATCATATTGCATGACGTACCAAATTATTAATGGGATTCCAAATGTCTAAACTGCTCCATTCTCATTAATGCATGATGCCATGATGCAAACAAATATGTGAATTTCAGCAATCATTATTTTCTAATTTGAAGTTTTCGTCCTGAATTCTTTTTTTGTCACTCTATCATGTAGAGACACTTAAAGATGCAGAACTGAAACGAGCTCCTTTATCCATATCTGCTATAAAGTATACACATATATGCATTTGATCGTTTTATGTTAAGACAGATTTCTATACGAGTATGTTGAATGAAATGGTTTTTCCTCATACTTCAGGTGGTCAAAAGAAGATTCTTTTTTCTAATTAACGTAAGAGTTTATAGAATGAGAGTCATCATTCCGATTGAACAACTGGAATTGATATTTCAATCGTTCTATTTTCAGTGAACTATGGTCATTAATAACTGATTAGAAAAATTTAAGACCATTAATCAATTGAGAATCGTCTCCCGTATTGACATGTTTTATTTGCCAAATGGCAACCTACATGCTTTGCTTTGGGAAAAATGTCCAATCCAGAAAGGATGCACTCATAGGCTGTTAACGTTCATGATCTTTCATGAAAATCTATTGATTTACTTTTTTGTTGCTTGGTCTAACCATTAGCATTCACGTACGGAAATGCATTCGCTTGCAGCTTGCAGTTACATTACTGTTTTTTTTTTCATGCAGCTGTGGTTCTTGTGGATATGATCTAAACCTGAATTCATCCAGTCGGAATATGTCAACCTTTGGTTCCAAATACGGCAAATCTATAAAAAAAGGGATCATTTCTTTTTTCTCCATCGATGAGAGTAGATTCAGTCAGATCGAAGAGTTCAGTTGTGTGCCCTACTTTATTTCAAAGCACTCGTGGGGTTTTTTCCGTAGGAAGACAAAGCTTCTGTGCCGTAAATGTGGGAACCATATTGGTTATGCTCGTGACGACAATAATGCAAATTCTTACCATCTTATAACAAATGGGTCGGGTTCGCCCTCTGGCACTGAAATCTCCAATAAAAGAAAGTACGATATCAAGATTCGCTCTTTGCAGCCTTCTTCAGCTGGTTTTGGTACTCCTCTTGTCTTATGATCGTTATGTTTTCGTATTGAGTGCAAAGTAATAATTGAACTAGTGATTTATATGGTTAATATTTTGTTCGGCGTAAGTAACAAGTGGTGGCCGATGGATTTTGCTCGGGTGGTTGTAAGTATTTTCTAGTTTTGCTTTTTCGTTTTCGCTCTCTTGCTTAATCGGATATTACCACTGTATAGCTCTAGGTGAATTGTGAATGAAGTCATTTGTAGTGATGAAGTTTTGAATGAATGAATAGCTGACATGTTTTGAAAACTATCAAACTTGCATCACATGGGTTGATGTGGGAATTATGTTGGTGGTTGGAATTAGAATTAGTAATGTGGTACTTGCATATTGATTTGTAGGGATTAATTACAAAAAGTACCCCTGAGATCTGGGTAATCATAGAAAAACCCAGAGAAGTTTCAAAATTACAGAGAAATCAATTGAGGTTTGATTCTGTCTTATATTTTTACCATTATCCCTGCCGTTAATTGATGACTTCAGCAAATTCCGTCAAGTCAATTAACGGTTGGGTTGGGGTGAAATGTGAGATGAAATCAAACCTCAAAGGGTTTATACAATTTTAAAACTTCTCTGGGTTTGTTCATAACTACCCAAACCTTAAGTGTAGTGTTTGTAATTATCCCGTAATCTGTAACAATGGTGATCAGAATACTTGCTGCCACTTTACCTTTGATGTTTTACCTACATCCATATTTAGCATGGCAGATTGCCAACATTTTGGAGTGCTATTTTCAAGTTGGGAAAATCTTTTGTTTTCTGTAAAGGAAGATAAAGTTGGGGTTTAAGATTTCTTGTTCCAAATTGGTGTTCCACTTCCTGTTTCATTTAACTATTTTTTGTAATCGCAAAAACTTATGTGAGACGGTGATACTTTTGTGTAAAAAGTGATATTTTTAGTGTAAAAAATGATACTTGTCTAAATACACTAATTTCAGTGTATTTTGAGAAGTATCACTTTTGATACTAAAAGTATTATTTTTTACACTAAAAGTATCACCGTCTCATTTTTACACTAAAAGTATCACGGTCTCACGTCTCACAAGAGACATGATGTTTTGTAATTGGACTAAACTTCATAGTTAGTTTTTGTAATTTACCCTAGAAAGAAGCAACAATGAATTCTGATCACAGTTTCAGTAACGTTAAGTTTGGTATCCATCCATGTGATTGATTGACATTTTCTATGGTTTAAGCAAAATAATTCACATATGAGTTGGTATGAAAAAGGGACCCTCCCCCTTATGGGACCAGATTTCGTATTCCAAAATGGGGTTCCACTTCTAGTTACATTTATCCAGATGAACGACACATGTGAGTGAGATAAATATAGTTACGTTGTTGGTTTTTCTATGGTATTTACACGTGTCGTTCATTCGGATGAATGAAACAGAAAGTGAAACACTAATTTGGAACAGAAATTAATCCGAACCCCCACTTATTGCTCTTTGTACTTGTTTCAACTAAATATTTTACACTGGTCAACATAAAATTATAACTCCTTTTAACTGTTTTGGGTGCAAATTAAAGAAGTCCAAGTTCAATAATTTCTTCAGGTGTGGCTATTGATTGTTGCTATAAATGCCATCACATGAAAGTCTTGAGTAATTCTTTTTGAGTGTGAAAAACTCTAAAAGTGATGATTACTTAAAAATAGTTGATTAATTCCTTCTTTCTATATAGCTTCTGGTAATTCAAAGAAATGATTATCTTGTTGAATTTAACCAACCACAGACAAGTTTGCACCCATCCAAGACTCAAAAGTGTATAAAAAATCACGTGGGACTGTTGTATAATAGGGGAACCCTAATCTTTTACAAAGTCCAACCAGTTTGGACTACATATGAGGAGGTCTTATATATATATATATGAGTATGTGAACCCTAAAACTTTACAAAAATACGGATTATTTTCATGAGTTCGGGTTCAAGTTTGGGTTGGGTTGATATTTTATTTATATTTAGGATTCAAAGTATGGATTATCCATGAGACCGTCTCATTAATATTCGTATATAATTATATGGTGTTTCTAAGCTTACTTAAAAGATTTTATAAGCTTTTATATCTTACAAGATCTTTTTAAAAACATCTTATAAGATATTGGATTTTATTTTTGAAAATAATTTGTTGAAGTATTTGGATAAAATAATGAGGGATCTTATAAGATGTTAGTAATGACAATTTTGTAATTAAATCGATCAAAATCAAATGAGTTGGTTAAAATAAGATCTTGTTTTGAAAATAAATTGAGATTCTAAAATAGTTTTTTTAGAATAGTTTATAAATTCTTAACATCTTATTTTGATAGTTTATAAAATCTTTTTTTCTAAAAAAAAATCAAATTACCAAATACTTTTAGAGAATTTATAAGTTCTCAAACATCTTATTTGATAATTTGAAAAAGTTATAAGGTCAATGTGCCAAACAAAAGTATATACTTATAGCATATGGATAGTATGCATGAAGTGTGACAAAACAATGTGCCTAACAAAAGTGTATTTGACTTCACCATGCAAAAGTGTCTCTTTAACTAATAAATGAAATGAAAGCAAAATAAAGCTTCTGCTCTTTATTGTGCAAAGCCACATTTTCTAAATTCTTTGGTTGATGAGATAACAAGGGACCCTCTTCTATAACTCTTTCCTTATCTCATTATCTTTTTTTCCTTTGTTACTTTTTTCCCACATTTTATTTTTCTAAGAAACACTGAATCATGCTCATTTTAAAATCTATACACACACATGGGTGACTAGGATTTCCATTAGTGCGGTTAAAAATTCTTTCGTTTTGGTGGAATAAATGTCAAACGATATTTGAAAAAAATAAAAAAAAAAAAGAAATAACAAGATCGTTGCATCAAACAACTATTAATATGGATAAGTATTATCCAAATAGACTCTTAATATATACAAAAATTCATTGGAAAAATTCTTAATACAAAAATTCTTTCTAAAAATACTTCTAAAAAATTGTCAAGTTTGGAACATATTTCTCTACGTAGATTGTATATAAAAAAAAATCATTTATCCACCCATATACCTTAATCGGACTAGGCAATTCTTAATGTTTTGGGCCAAGACAATAAGGTTTATTGGTTTTTAAATTTTAGCTCAAGTTTTTTATATGAACTAGACCTTCGATTGAATTTTCGATGGTCCCAACTCAAATTTAATAGGGTCACTCGGTGCGATCTCCACCGACCGCACCGCACTTGTCCTAAGCTAATTACGCCCATACACACACATACGGTGTGAAATCATAAATCATATCATCGTGTTCGTGTTTTTACTATCGTGTTTCGAAAGCTTATGAAGTTTAATACCATTGAAATATAACCATTAATTTTGTAGCCAACTATATAAGACTCAGTTGAATAGAGTTGTCAATTTAATTTGGTCATTGAAGTATGGTGGTCCTCTGAAAATTGTCCCATGGTAGGCTAGAGCCAACAAAGGGGACACATTGCCCTACAAACTTATTTGTTACTACTATATATATTGACTGATATAACTGAAAAAAAGCTAACTATGATTCCTTTGCACATGCATCCCATTTTGTACTTGTGGGGATAAAGGGCAAATTTTTTGACACAAAGGAAAAATTTCCAAGATTTTGTCTATGATCATGTTTCAAACTGAATTCTCTTGAGAGGATATAGTTACTTTTTCTTGAAGATAAGAGGAAAACATGATCTTGCATAATAGATGCGGCCCTCTTGCTTCTTAAGTTTCCTTCATCCATGTAGCACCCACATTTAGGCTTGTATAGGGATGTCAAATTGTCAATGGGTTCGAGTAAGACCATGACTTGAATCGGAGCCGCCTCTTTGGGGGCATGGTCCGAAATAAATAAATGGGTTCGGGCGTGTTACGTGTGTGAAATTTTAGACTCGGATTAGTCTAGGTCGGGTGATGGGTTTAGTGTTGAATCCGACCCATATAATTGCAATATATAAATTGTGTATATTATTGTTCTAGAGTTTTGGTTTATATATTTTATTGGCGTTTATTTCGTTATTCATATAATAGCTACAAGATTATATATATCAATAATATGAGTGAAAATCAATAAATTTGTCCAAATATACGAAGTTGGGGGTCTTATCCGCTAGACACAAATATGGGTGGGCATGGTCTGGGTCTAAGATGAGGTGAGTTAAAGTGAGTTTGGATCTTGTGTTTGTAATCGGGTCGGGTCTTGGATCTAAACATACCGATCCAGTACTTGTAATTTCAAAGGTTAATTGGTTTTTTTTACTTTTTGTAATTAGACTAAATGACAAGGATATTTTTTTAATTAATCCACAAATTTATGATATTACAAGAATGTGTATTTGATTTATGACAAAGATAAAGCACAAACACATTATACATTTCTCTCTCCTAGTAAAGAATGTGATTTTGCTCAAATAGTACCAAAAGCAACTTAAGTTTTGACTAAGCTCAATCATATGATCACTTTCCATTCATACTTAGGCTTAACCCCTATACACACAAAATGTGGAGAGAGAAAAAAAAAAAAAAAAGTGGTTTTTTTTTTTTCTATGCAAAATTAAGCCCTTTAATTTATTCTTTGGTCCTCCTCTTTGTGAGAACCCTTATCCACCCTTGTTTAACTTTTGCTCCTTCTAGCTTTGTGCCAACATGGCACATATTGCCTTTGCTGGACCTCTTCCATCTGATGAGCTGGACGAGGTGGCCAATCCGCTTTCGCCACCTCAGCGTGGCACGTGGTTTCGCATGCTCCACCACACTCTTGATCTTGTTGGCCTTGTCCAAATTATTTTCATCCCATGACATTTCACATTGCTGGTGATGATCATTAATTGACATTTTTGAAATTTTCTCTTTGTCCCATGAGGCAACTCCATTGTCTTCAAACTTTATTGATATAAAGGAGTCTGTAGTGGAAATAATTTCTGAGTTAATTACATATTATTTCCTAGAAAAATTGATGTAAATACTTAATATAGCAAACATTCACGTTGTCATTGTACACTAATTGTTTGTATACATAATGTGTAACGACCGGGACTATATCAAATGAGCATTTTTCTTGGGTTTTCCATCTCCGTCACACTCGTAGGCTTCCCACCCTTTCCTTGAAAGTGGGTTTGACTTCCTAACTTACAAGGTGGAAAGTCTATGAGTGTGATATAGATAAAAATCCAGAGGGAAAGACCAAGAAAAAAACCCATTTAAGTTAGTCCTATTCGTTATTATATAATGAAAATGGAAAAAATATAGTATCCAGTCCACATTGTTCAAGAAAAGATTATTGTTAGATGGAGTATATATTGGAATTTATTTTATCTTTGAGGGTTAATTACAAAAAAATACCTTTTAGGATTGACCTAATTACAAAAAAATTTGGCTAACTTTCGAAATTACAAAAATATCCACGAGATTTTATTTTGTCTAATATTTAGATCCCTTCATAAGCAAAAAATATTTCGAACCCCCTTCATATTTATAAAATCATTGCAGTTTACTCCTTAATTTTAATACTGAATCAAACCTCAAGGGTACTTTTTATAATTTTAAAAGTTAGCATGGATTTTTTGTAATTGGGTCAAACCTCAGGGTACTTTTTTTAAATATCCCTATTTTTAATTTATTGAATGTATAAAATCAAGTACAATTTTTTATTATTATTATTATTATTAATTTTTTTGTCATCTATGAATCTATGATACAACTTCTAATGCAGGAAAACGCTCATGAAATAAACTATATAATTATGTTATTATACGTTTTTCAAATTATCATATAATGCTATATATTAATTTAGATTTAGATTTTTGGAGTTGCACTTCAAAATTGAATAATCAAAATTACAAAAGTCAATATTGTTTCATGATTAGATCAAACAAAAACCCTTGATCCAATATTTTTCACTAAAAACAATGCAATCATTTTTTCAAATGCAAAAGCAACATTTAAGTCAAGAAAAAGCAACTCAACCCTTTTTCTTTTACTCCTTTTTCTTGATTGATGGCAATTAGAAGAGAAAAAGAAAAAAAGAAAATAAAAAATAAATAAGAAAAAAAGGCTAACCTTCTTGACTGGTTGATGAACTTTCATAACAAACCTCAAGAGATTTCTGATGTTTAATATCCAAAGGATTGATCAAACTTGTGAGAGCAAAAATCTTTGGTAGTACCTTTTTTGTTGTCACACTTTGGTGATGATGAATATTATGTGCTTGCTTTGAAGCTAAAATTAAGAGCCTTTCTTTCAAGCACAAGGCACAAACACCTATAACTATCTCTCTTGGATGAAAATAGCACCATTTTCTCTCTTCTATGTGCTCATTCATTTTTTTTTTTCTCTAGTAAAAATTGAATTGAAAAGATAAAAAAGGGGTAACTTTATATAGTGTTCTCTAGTGTGTGTTTGTGTGTGTGTGTGATGCATATACTTGTCAATGTGTCAAAGAATTGAAGGCTTTGACAGTGGGATTTGTCAGTGTTTGTGTTTATGTGTGTGTGTGTGTGTTTTGTGTGCCTAAAACAATTGGGCAACACAAGAGAACTTATATAGTATTCTATAGAGTGTGTGAGATGGATATATAGTATGCATATATATAGTATGGATATATATAGTGGTCAGGTCGGGTTCGTGTTTGGTTTCGGGTTATCCTTAAAATACATCAAAATTAATTAAAATATAAAATAACTATGTTTTAGACAAATTGGTAACATTGTGTCAAACTCGTGACAGTTGTGTTCGTGCTTGAGTTTCTCTCAGTAACTTTGGATCAAATTATAGTGTCGTGTCATAGATTGACATCAGTGTAGAAAAGGAGTTTAGAGGAATTATTGGTCCTACCAATTTATAGTGATGTACAATATATAGGTGGTGTTTAGTTAGCCACATACTCCGCATTGTAATGTGCAAGTACAATTTTTTGGATCAATTGGGATTTTTAATTTTTATATGGTTTTGCTTTCAAAAAAAAATTATATGGTTTTAATTTTTTATCTAATAATATGAATGCATATTATGTCTGTATTGATGACATACTAAGTGATGAAATATTGATTATTTAAAATAAAAGATCACATTTGATCATTGACTGTCCCTTTAATCCTTAGATAATTAGATTAGATCTTGGTCTATAAAATAGTAGCTTTGTAAGGACAAGGATTTTTGTCCTTGTTATATGATTTGGAGTATCTAATTCATATTCTTTTGATTTTCTCTACAAAAATTGAAAATGGAAATAAAGTTACTATTGCAAGGGACCCCCAAAATATTTTGGAAAAAAAGAAGATATATGACTTTGGAGCTACTCAAAATTCATCTCGAGTTCCTCTCCCCCCATATTATTATAATAAAAATGTGATTTTTATTTTTTATTGTGTGTCTAGAAATATCAATAAGGGTCGCATGTCCAGATGTCCTAGCCCTGCTCTTGCCCTAAGAAGAAGGGCTAGGGCTAAAAAGCATTAAACTCATAAAGGCTTGAAAAATAATTAAAATATAGACTCAACCCTAGTTGTAGGATCAAGATAGGACTAGGAATGACCCTATAATTATTTTTTTCTTTTTTTTTTCTTTTTGATAAAATCATACTCTTATAAATTTAATATTTCTAATCAAATCAAATACTAATATAACATAATCTGATAAAAATTAAGTAACAATAAATGAGGTTTCGTCCAAATAATTTTATGAATTAGTAACATAACATCAACAATCTAATAATCTAAAATATCACGGTCCTTCATCTTCATCAATTATAACTTGTCAAGATTAAAAATAATTGATAAACAAGATCAAAAATTGGATTTGATATTATTATATGTAAATTTAAATATAATTCTATAAAAATAAAAAATAAAAAGAAAATTATTAACAAAAAAGTCCTAAGAGTCGGCCTGGCCCTAGCCCTTGGGCCAATCAGGGTCGGCCTAAAAAGTCCTTAAGTCCAATCCTTAAATTTTTAAGATCGGCTCAAGATCCACATAAACAATTTTCTGACCAATTACTGTATTAAATTGGAATAAAAGACTAGCAATTGAAGATCCAAGTCCATATATAAAACTATATTATATTATTTAGATCTAAGATTCAAACAGCTCTGCCACCCTGTTAATTTATCCTTTTTACCCGCCACCCCACCCCCCATTTTTTTGCCTATATTTCCTAACAGCCCATTTGGCCCATTTGGAAGCCCAAATACTATACGGGCCTGGAACAAATCTTGACGCCCATAGGGAAATCAGAAGCCCAGAGGCAACGAAGTCACCGCCTGATAAAACGGTTAGGCCCGCTTCATTTTTTAGTGGCCTAAAATAAACTAGACCTATTTGGCCAAGCCCATTGGACTTGAAACATCGGACCGGCCCGATCGCCCTAATTTTTTATGTGTATTTTCATGGGGTAGGCCCGGTCGGGGCTCCAAAAGTAGCGACTCAATCACTCTTTGGCCCGACCAAGTCCAATTTTTATTCTTGGCCCCGATAGGCCGACACCAGCCCACCCATTTGCTAGCTCTAGAAATAGTGAATGTTTGCCATCACTAAAAAGGTGTTTCTCACATTTTGGCTAAGAATAACCACTTTTTAACGCATGCAAATATTAACTTCAACTTCTGATTCTGCTTCATTTTCATGAGAATCTAAAAGCAGCTTTATGATTTCCGATTCTGCTTCACGCTTGATTTTTATAAACATATAAGTTATTTTACAGCTTTTTCATCAAAACACGCAACTTCCGATTCTCAACTTCTAATTCTATTTGCAAATACTACCAGGGGTGTACCCTCCTTAGACATGAGGGGGGCTAACCCCAAATTTTTGAAAATCAATAATTTCTATGTATAATTTATTTTAAAACATTATTTTTTAGTACTAAATATTTATTTTTTATTGATTTAGCCCCCCAAAATTACTTAGCATTCTAACATTAAAGCAGCTCCAGCCCTTATCCTTACCAACTACAGCATAAGTTTTTGCAAACACTCATGA